>CAXKWD010000005.1:29432452-31832452 GCA_964059195.1 Ectobius pallidus | reverse complement strand
TTTAGTACACTGTAGATGGCTCTCACATACGTGTCTCAACATCGAATATGATACCTAAGCAATCGATTATTACTATCGAAAATAATTGAATTATTTTTATATTTATATTTTTTTTATATACTTTTAATACAAAGTCACTGAAATTGAATAGGTTAATCCATTGCCTAAAAACACTGGGTGGTTTCATGTCTATTTCTTCACCATTTTCACTACTACTAGTGTTCATTATTAACAAGACAATTTAGCAAGTTTATTAACAAAGTTTAAATCACAAGAAAGTTTGCCAAGTTATGCCACACATTTACATAACCTACTCTGTTGGCCTACATATGAAAGATTGCCTGTCACTTCTGTAATGACAATTCTACATTTTTTGTAAATTTGTAAATATGTCAGCAAAAATTAATGTTTCATAAACGATAGGTATCCTAAGATTTGACATATTTGTCAGAACTTTACCTGTAAACTCAAAAGTTTTGAGAAACAACAATATGCAAAATTGTCATACAAATCTACAAAATTGTCATGACATTTATGTAAAGTTGTCAGCTTTTATGAAAAACACAATTGTCAAAATGTAAACCTGTAAGACAATTTTATGTCACCTGTCACCTGTAAAATTGTCACTTTTATGAAATAGGGCCCAGGTGGAACCGCTTGGTACTGCACATCTTGTGGTGGAAACTGTGTACCGCCAGTCTGTTGACAACCTGTCTCATTCGCTGGTTGGCTCCTGTCCAAGATCAGTCAATCATGGCGCTGGTGGCATAGAATTCGTTGTCTACTTGCATCCTCTTTTGCTGCAGGTTGTTCATCAGCTCTCCGTATGCAGCTGTGTGGGGCAGGGATAGTAGGTTTCTGATGTCTTCGATCAGGAAAGTCTGTTTTGTCAGAATGTAGACTAGCCTCGAGGGAGTATATTTTGAGACTTCTGTTACTCGCTTTAGGTAGAGACTCTTTACCTTTTCCCAGGTCTCGAGGTCCTTCTTCTTTAGGTCCTCCCATAATTCCTGTATTCCATAGGTTATTATGGGTAGTACTTTGGCATTGAAAAGTCTCATTGCTGTCTCAAGGGAGATTGCTTGCGGATGTCTGATGTCATTAATGGTCCTGTATTTAAACCCGTTTATATAAAAACCCGTTTTATATATATACATATATATAACATAACATACATACATACATAATTTATATATATATATATAACTTATATATAACATATATATAACTTATATATACATATAACTTATATATAACATATATATATATAACTTATATATAACATATATATAACTTATATATAACATATATATATAACTTATATATAACATATATATAACTTTTTTTTTTCATGAACCAAGGGTCGGGAGTATGATAATTTTAATTCTTTGAGCCAACCCAATGTTTTTCAAAAGTTGTCGCCACTGCACATGGGTTAGTTTGACAGCAATTCTATTTCCTTTTAGAACTTTGTTATGATAGATTGCATTACAGGAATTTTTAAGCTTTAACTTGATTAAAAATACTTTCTATCTTTAATATTAGTAAGCTCATTGTTGGGGCTACTATTTTTCTTATTTTCATTACAAATGGACGTCTGATTGCCATCCGCGGCTGACCACTTGGGTCCAGAATACAAAACGTACAAAATTATAAATATTATTATTAGAGACTACACTCTTACAAAAGGAAGGGACATGTCAACAGAATCCTTTTAAAACTTCTAGAAGGTACAATATAAATGGCAATGAAGGACAGAAAGTGAGTAATTTAATATACCAAACGATTATGTGTCGTAGGCTATGTCCTCGGTCGTAAACTGGAGTGATTTCAAACATTGGTTTGTGAACATAAAGGATGTTCTATGAGCACCGAACAGAAGACCCTTTAACTCCCAAGCAGTTACAGGAATACTGTACCTCTCACTTAAGTGAGGAATGCATGGGACGTAAATTGCCTTCTTTTTTTCGTTTACTTTCAGGTTTTGTTGGCAATCCTGCGCAAACTGTGCAGTGGGTTCTAGGATTAAACCTATCTTCTTTTGCCGTTTTAAGGCCACAATATGAGTTCCTTCTCCCTCATCCGTCTTCCCATTTCAACCTTCTCATCTTAGTTGCAATGATGGCGGATAGTTCTTTGCAGTTCCTCTTTTGAGCAGAAACCAAATAGCCTACGTGCCCTAGAGTCTCTACTTCTTCACAACCAGGAGACAACAGATGTCACTTTGTGTAAAACGACCAGGGACAGATTGGTCAGCAGAGATATTACAACATAGTTTTATTGTATTAGTCCATTCTGAGGAGGACAGGCCCTTCATACGGCTCGCCCAAGCATTATTTTTGGGTCTTCCTTGTATGTCACCACTCCTTTCCCCTTTTGTGAAAATCGTCACCAATTCTGAAAAGCCTGATAAGCTAGCAAGGGAGGGCTTGGCCGACGTTTTAATTGGACCAGAACCAGTCCTTGGCATTGCTCCAAGAAGGGCCCGAGGTAAGATCATAGGCTGGATGTCACATCAGCATGGCACTTTTTGGAGTAATCTTACTAGGCCTACTACTAACAAAGAAGGTTCGGTCTATGATTGAGGGACCTATTAAGAAGAATATTAGGATACTGCTAACTCTTAACCGGGTAAAACTTAAAGGTGTAGTTGGCCTGCTAACTGGACAAAACAGCCTAAAGTATTGTGATTAAGCTCAGTGCGGATTCCACATGTAGGAGGTGTGGAAGAGAAGATGTGTCTTCGCTAGACATATTTTTTATTGTGAAGCTTTGTCCACAATCAGACATTTTCTCTTGGACTCGGTTAAACTGAGACTAGATGACATAAGGAGAATGAATACGAGAAAAATCCTGTCCTTTTTCAAGGCGACAGGACTTGGATAAATTCTCCAGTATGAGGGGCACAATGGGCCCAATTTTGTGGCCTATGTGCGCGGAAGCGAAAGAGTCCGACCCATTTATTTTCATTTCATACCATTCACAAGCACACACAGGCAGACAAGCGAAAATCGTATTTTTGGATTGGGCTATTTAAACACGTTTTAACGATGACCAGGGACCGTATTTTTTGGTAACAGCGACAAGCGCGAAATTTTACAAAACAGTTTCTCTTATATATATTTAGCTTTGTATATGCTTAAAATACTAATATTAAGGAAAGTGAATCCACGAAATACGGCGAACATTCCATATTGCCAAATGACTCAATAAGCGCGAAGTACGTCCCTTCCATACATAAATTGAGAAATAGGCCTATGTACACAAATTTTATGCAAAATCACGATGTTTTGTTTTAGTGTGATTTTTCCCCCCATTTATTTTAGCATCCTTTCTTTTCTGCTATTTATATTGCTGCCGAGAAGTTATCGAACTTGAGATCGATTGTAGCAAAGACTGAGGAATGTACTCTATTCAGTGATCAGTGATCAAGATACACTCCTTTTCTGCTATCTCTTTGCTGAGTATGGGATGCCTATGTTAAATCGTGGCAGGGAGTTAGATTCAACAGATTTTGTATTTTGTGCACAGCAGTTGGCACTTTTGTGCATATAAATTTGCCATTTTAGGTTATATATATATGCCCACTTCTTCATGATTTTCTTCCATTTCCAATAGTTTTTAGTAACAAATTGAGTTTATATATGAATTCTTTAGGTTTTAAAGAGCATTATAATCTCAAATATGGCCATTTTTCGCCTCTATCTAGAAAATAACACAGCGTGTAGAGTCCCGTAGCATCCTCATAATGATAATTTATAAAATATTTTATTTCGTGGAATACCCACGAAACGGATGTTAACATCGAAATCAACAATTTTATTTTACCAAAAAAATATGGTCCCTAATGATGATACATCAACGTCGATCTTCAATTTTTTCTACCTACAATAAGCTTACCTATTGCATTGGTAGAGAAAGTAAAAACACTAAATTCAGTAACAAATCATAATTTTAGCAAATTTATTATTAATCAAAACTAAGCAAACGATTCTGATTTACTTCTTGCTTTATTTGAATACGCTGTGATTAACAATAATACAATACTCTTTTTGATGATACCGGGTTGCAGTCAATGAACAAAGCTTTCTTACAAATTATATTTTCCATAGTTTAGTATTGGAAATGTAAAGGAATACAATCTTCTGTGGATTTGCTAGAAGCGTAAGTTTAATTAAAATTACAGCGGAGAAGAGGGAGACTGAACATGATTTATTTATAAGCCGAGGCATGTTTCTACGTTTTTGAGGAAATTAATCTAAAGCTGAAAGGAAGAGCTGTTTGATAAGCAAGGCATTCTCAGAAATTGAATTAAACTTACAGTAGAGTCTTCAATCACAACGCGAAAACATTCCAATGTAACAAATTCCAATTCAGAAATAATTTCTAAGTTTACATCTTTGGCATTCTTTTTAAAATAATGTATTTTAAGCAAATCATTGTTACGGTGTTGGATTATAGCAAAGTCATAATCACGTATTGCAGTTAGTATTAATTTCGCAAGGATCACGTTGCACTACGGTGCCAATTTTAAGTCAACAGCTTTAAGGAAACAATTTCAATTATGATCTTTTTTTCGTTTCTTATGCATTACAAGACTTATGAAATAAAATTTATGGTAAAATTTAATTTTAATTTAGCAGTGATAGCTCATCATTTTAATTATAATTGTTATCTCAGTATCGCCGGTTTTCAATTATTAATTATTTTATAAACGTATTAAATTATCATTAAGCTCTTCTCTTTTCTTCATAACAATAATAATCATATGTAACACCGAACACGCGTTTTGCTCGTTCATGGTGGGGGAGGATTACGTATCTCATTCTTTAATTTCAGTTTAACGCAAAGTCTTATTTCTGCGTATATTTAAAAGCTCTTCCTTGTGTGATGTCTTTGCAAATTTTTTGTGTTTATTGCAAATTACTTACAAGACACAAGACGTACTAATATGAGTAGACTACGTTCATTGTTTGCAAAAATGATACTTTACTTTTTCAGAATTAAACTTCGCCAACCCTCCTTCAAAACTGAACACAATACGATCACTTCGGAATGTTATGAAAAACTATTTGAAAAATGCACATCTATTATAGGGTTGTGAGAAAGAGGTTTATTTTTTTCTCACCTCGAGAATTGGGGGGCAGTAAAATTACACAGCAGAATCCAAAAGGTGAAGTGTTATACTCGTAAGTCAGCTTTCATCTGAGAGAATCTACCTTTTCGCAGCTGCCTTGCCTACCTTGCCTTCCAGAAAGCAAATGAAAGATAAATTTATGAAGACAGCGAAAGTCTAAAGTCCTGCATCGTAGAAGTTCTCTGGCACTTCTCTTAGCGACTGGCAGAACACCTAATCCAGATAAAATTGTCCTATCAGAATTCGAACCAAAGAATGCTCGAAATTCAAATTATAATCACTACCCCTTGAAACATGGAGTGACCAACAATCTGTTAATTTTTAAGAATCATGAACCTAGAACTATTTTTCGTCCCGAGGCCCGGAATATCAACTGAGAATAATCAAGAGAAACGAACAATAAGCTGGTTTTGCAACAATAGGTATCATTAAAACTTAATGTTTGTACAATATTAACTAGGTGAATTTTATGTAGATAAGTTATAAAAACTCAGGGCCCGTATCCAGAAATTAGATTGGAAAGATGTACAAATACTTCTCTGTAAATTCAATCATAAAATAGGTCCAGTTAAACTGCTAACTGGCTAACTAGCAAATAGCTTGCCCTGGAGACAACACAATGGCGGGACTATGGAATCTGCTTAGATTTAAGTGCTGCACCGAATGATTAACAATGACCGCAAACATAAAATAATAAAATCAAGTAAACTGATGTAACAAAGTGCAAGAATGCTTTTGTTTAATCAGTGATACTTGCAATTATGATACACAGAAAATATTTAAGTTGTTTTTCTAATCGATTTCCAAGTTAAGTTCCAGATCGATTCATTAAGCAGGGCTTACGAAGAACAAAAGCTTAGCTTGATAATCATATGTGAAGGAATATGCGAGTAGTGTTATTTGTCCAAGTTCAGTGTATTGTAACATCCAAAGTCGTATATGAACACTGTATAACAATATGTTTCCACGAGAACTGAATTGCACTTGATAAAATTATCTCCAATATATTACAATAAACTAGGCACATAATTGGAAATTACTCCAGTACCGGTCAACCGATTTGGTCCAATATCAATAAGCGTCTTCCCATGGATGTTATAAGTACATATATACTAGGTTTCATGAAAAGTCCATAAAGGGCATTTGAGATATCGCGCGTACAGTCGCATACGGACAGACAGACAGATAAATGGACGGATTTTCACTCTCCCACACAATCTCATCAAATAAGGTACCATTCTGGCACTTAATAACTTAATGCTTTAAACAAGGCTTGAACAACAAGTTATAAAAGCTAACAATCAGAAAAGTTATGAACAAAATTATCTTAATTAAGCCTACTTGACATAAAGTAGATAATTCAATATTCTCTCTGGCAACTTGAATATCAACTTCGATTTTATAAGAGTTACTTCATGTAGGCCTCATCATAAGAATTTTATATCCGTATTAGAATATAATATCACGAATAATACAGATTGCTTGAATTGAAGTGTTCAAATGTAAATTCGTTGAATATAGTGAAACATTTGTTAGGCTCGAAGAGTGACACCTAATGAAATGCCACCTAAAATAGAAGCCAAAGGAAGAAACCCTTCTAGCAAATTCCCAAATGCTGCAAATTCCCCTAAAAATCATCCCCAACGTTTTATTACATACAGATGTTTTCCAGTTGGAAAAAGGATAGCCTATGAAAAATACAAGCTCAAGACAGATTGGGATTTGATCTTTCCTGGCCAATATAAAATTTAAGGAGGATAGATGCAAAAAAGAGGGAAGGGCAAGGAGATGTTCTTTACACTGGGGATATTTCTGACAAACTGCACTACTCCATATGTGTGGAAGAGATGATATGTAAGTAACCATTATGGGTATGTTCCAAATCCCATCTGCAATCCCAGCTAACCTTTATTCCGAGTGTTTAGTATACACTGGCCGCTGTTGTTACTCTTGTAAATTCCAGACATAGGTCCAACCCACTAGAAAAAGTTCGCAGCACCGGTTAAATACCTGACTAGAGGGGGTCTGGACTTTTGCGTCCCAAAACCACTAAACTAGGACTTTTGCGTCCATAGATCCTCAGATCCAATGGCCCGTTTGCGTCCCGGGTCTCTCTACAGCAATGACCAAGATGCGTCCCATGGAATACAGGTAAAATTAATAATTGGTACCATGCAGTTCGTTTAGCATTACCCAGGATGCACCGCGAGGAGGCGAATTGCTACACACCCCAAAAATTTTAGTCCTTGCATTACAGTCAGTATTAAATAAAATTGAAGGGGAGAATGAAGTTACTCTTTGTCTTTTGGCTACCTGTTTACTTTCTTGTGGTTGGTAGGAACTTAAATGATACTGTTCGCACATATTCCAGTCTACTAAGTGCTTCTGTTCTATATTCAACCATTTTTTCTACCAAGAAGGCCTCTTTTTCATTTTTCTTGGCATTGACAACGGTTGTTGAGCGTGTATGAATATATGTTTCTGCTTGTATATTCTTTAATGCTTCGTCAGATGTATCGATCTTGTTCAAGACGGGACGCACGAGGGTTGTTTACGTCAAATTGTACCGGACGCACGGGGGTTGTTTACATCAAATTGCACCGGACGCAGGAGGGTTGTTTTGATGAAGCGACCACTCGCTTTGGGACGCAAAAGGGTACGACCCGACTAGAGGATTAGTACCTCATGAAGGACATGCACTCGAGCTTACCTTGCAGCTTTAAAAATGACAAGAATTGCATTCGTGTTGGTGTATAAATTTATGGGAAGGAATGAACCTCGAGAAAACAAAAATCAGGACTACTTCCATCACATAGGCTATAACTTTAGTCTCACTGAGATTCAAAATTCAGTTTCCTGGTCACCATACTCTCCCATGGTGGCCTCGGGACGACGTTATGTAGGTCTATCGAGAAAGTTCAGTCAACATCTCCATCATCGTCGAAGTTTATAGGAGGGTCTAGACTCTGGAGGATGGACTGGTCTATCCCGGATATTTTCACTGTGCAGCTAAATTCTAAATTATATCCAAGTAAAGAGAGATCACAGTTTTTATTTTCGGCTCAGATTAAACATTTTTCTAATTCTTCGAGAGGTTACAATGACTATACTGCGCATGTGCTTAGAAGGTAATATGAGCTGAGCCAATTCGTGCTTGGGACAGCTGCACTGCTGCCAAGTCTTGTGTTCTGAGCCAGTAAGGCGAGGAGATAAAGGTAGGGAAATAACATTCGTCTCGTCGCTTTGTTTATTTCTGAGATAATTTGAGAACCTTACGGTGAAGAAATATGGCGTGTGGACAGGCGGCTTCAAAATTGCTTGCCGCATTAAACTAGGCAGATTGAAATTACGAATTTCCAATAGCATTTTAAGGCGTATGCCAAATGGCCATTAATGTTATGCAGGGCAGTGACGCTCGGAGGAAGGACAATGTCGCTCACTTTGAGCGCAATCGCCCGACGAGGCCATCTTTGATAAAATTACAAAAATGATTCTAGCATATGGTTGAAACGTAAAACGAATATGCAGGCATGTTAGAAAAGCAAACAGCTACCAATATCATGACACAGACAAACAAGTATCACTAGTAATAGTAACTCATAACTTGAAATGGAAATTAACAACTTCTTATAACAGATGACTTTGATTCACTTCATTGCTCATACACTTTCATACATCAACACAAGCCACTCCAACTCTCTACTAAGTGTATTTCAGAGTATCTGCTAAGTGCCAGCATAATCCAATTGCATTACAATGCCATACTTGACGAAATAACCCACTGAGCGCCATTGCCCTTCCTCCCCCTACACGAAATGTCCCTTCATAAACCATACTCCCAAACTCGAGTTTATAAATTACTGAAACAGATATTTCGGCAAGTAGTACCGTATGAACACAGTCACGAGGAAAATGTTTTCATTCATACAGTGAGTCCATTTTATGAGGAAAATGTTTTCATTTATACAGTGAGTCCATTTTATGAGAAAACCTCGCATCACTGCCGCATTGCCGCGCTAGCATCGCATTGCACCGCAGTTGTACAACGCATTCAAGCGGTTAGTTGCTTCGGTAGTGAGACGCTTGTATATTGTTGTCATGTGTTACATAAGACAATAATCGAAAATGTATACGGTTGAACAGCGAATTTATTTCATGGAATGTTACTTATTGAGAAATAATCATAGATTTTCTCGTAAATATCCTGACTGTACCATCTCAGTACCTCAAATAAATGGTGAGCCTCTACATGTAGGCCCATTTTGATAATAAACTGGTTGAGTTATTATTTTGTATTGTTTCTGAAGTCTTGATTTGCCGGTAGTAACGGAACACGGTCCCCGCCGGTGCAAGCACAACAGCGGGGAAAGTGTGAGCAGGGACAACGCTGTTAAAAAGTTTCCGCATAAAATGGCCTCCCTATACAACAATACATGCGTAATTCTATATAATTAGAGTACCGATATGCACTTTGCAAAATATGTCATTCAGAATTTTATTAAAAAGGGAGAGAAGCATATTGTCTAGACTACTGTTTACTTTTTATGGGTCCAACTGTATTACAGCCCGATATATCACTATTATATAATATATTCCTCAACAGGCAATTTTTTTCCTACAATGTTTTACACGACTTGACATCATTCCTAAAACCTAATAAGGACCGATCGATGACAACTAATATGTTCCTGTATTGCAAAGTAGCTTAATAACAATGGCTGCTATTCCATCATGTAAATTCACGTGACAGATTTTAGAACACCAGCAATCTAACCTAAAAATTTCTGCACATAAAATATTAATTTTTAATTTTTCTCCAGCACATAGTTATATTAAGAATTAAGAATTAAGAATTAGCCCACAATCATCCCATAGCGGGCAAGGGCCTCCTGGCATGTCATCGCATGTGTCCATCTCACCGGGTTCATTCTCATGATATGCCCCGCCCACATCCATTTTAATCTGGAAGCAGTAACCATCACATCCTTCATAGATGTCACTTTCCCAATGTCTTCATTTCTTATTCGGTCTTTCAATGTAATGTTTAGCAGCTTCCTCTCCATCTTCCTTTGGCAAATCTGTAGCATGTTTTTCTCTTTTTTAGTTAATGTCCATGTTTGGGATCCATAAGTCATAAATGGTAGAATGCAAGTGTCCATCACATCCTTTTTTATCTTCATGTTTAAGGATTTGTCTAATAGGATGAATTTTAAGTTCCAAAATTTGTTCCATGCTAAAGAGATTCTTCTTGAAACTTCTTTTTGAATTTTATTGTCAAACGATAATATTTGACCTAAGTATACATATTCTTTTACATATTCTATTGTGTCATCGTTAATTTTGATTGGTTCTTCTGTGTTGTTTGTCATTACTTTGGTTTTTTTTACATTGATACTAAGGCCGATTTCTTTGCTAGATTTGCATAAATTTGTTAGCATGACTTTGGCTTCCTCGTGTGAGTCTGTTATGAGTACAATATCGTCTGCAAATCTGAGATTAAAGAGTTTTTTCCCATTAATATTTATTCCGTATTCGTCCGGCATTCTGCAGAAAACTTCTAAGAAATAGTTATATTAGTAAACTTAAATTTCATTTCACATACTTTAACAAAGAAATATCAACTCACTTGTTGTAAAGCACGATGTCAGGTCTCCAAATGTGGTCCGAGGGCACATGCAGCATTTCCACACCTCCGTATTCTTTAGGGTCCCATTGTAGCTTGTAGTCGTACCATGACTGCAACAGATAAAATTATTACCCTAAGAGAAAGAAGAAAATACCAAAAACTATGGTTATCATTCGGTATTTCGGCATAAAATATTACAAACAACTGTTTACGACAGATTATCAGCCACGTTTCAAAGGACAATTTACTTTATATTTGTTTAAGAAAAAATTACAGAATGGGAATCGAGCTAGGGATTTCAGCTTCGTAAGAAGATGCATACATCATCGGGCTCTCGAAAAGACATCCCTAGTACCAGTTCAAACATATCTCTACATTCCTATACACTACACTCATTCGCACACCGAGGTTGCAACTAATTCTGATTCAAATCTTTTATAAGTTAGAGTTTGAAATCAACCATGACTTTATGTATGTGATGTTTTTGAGAGGTTTTCATAGGTCTCATGGGTCTATAATGTTGATCCAGGGCCCCAGACTCAAAGTTAGGTTTGTGGTTCTGATGTTTCAAAATTTTGGAAACCCCTGCAACAAAGAGCAATGAAGTGTGATGATATTATAGATTATGTATTCTGTTCATAATTTATTCCCTATTTTGAGAAGGTTTACGAGTAAAATATAAATAATTAATTCACCTAAGTCTTACTTTTTAATGCTATGTGGCAGAACATTTTGAATAAACACTATTTTGGTTTTATCTTTATCACAGTTCTCTTTGCGCTTTGAAATACACGGTTGAGTTCTGATTCCAGTTCCTGAGGTTTCGTGGCCTAGAAATTCTCCCAAGCCACTGTGTGAGATCAGTGACGCCACGTTACAGTAACCAAAGTATGAAGTTTGTTGTTTTTGTATTGTTTTACTGTATTACGTTTATTCTAAACATACAGTACATTGTTGAGTGCTAATAAAATCAGCAACCCAATTAGTTATTCCTCGTACAGTGCTTCGTGAGACAGGATGCATTATACATGCTGCTTAATAATAAATGTATTCCTAAGCTGTGGAGTCAGAACCAGATTATAAAATTAATTAATTAAATCATTAATAAGAATAGTGGGTGGGAGAAATATCATGCACTTTCAGCAAGGTGTCAACTCCTGAATAATGTAAAAAAAAAGCCCTCACTCACATAACTTTCTCTACTGTAAATCTGAATTTTGCAACAAAAACCCCATTATCTTGTGATCCATTACGTGAGTGTGTGTTTATATTTATGAACCTCAGGCAAGGCTGAGCTGTTTCAATAGGAAGATTATAACTATTTTTCAGAAATATTTATATATTTCGTAACTAGAATGTCTGGTAATAATGTACAAGTTTATTTTTATTCCAACCATTTGTGATACAGACAACATAGGTCTGCAAGTGCGATTTCTACATCGAAGATAAGGAAAACAACGCTAATTAAGAAGAATTTTACTCACTAAAATCTGTAAAAATAGTTTTAAAAAATTCCATCACGTCATTTTTTTTTCAAAACTCATACTTTTAGCTTAATTGTGCGTGAAATTTCTCTTCAGAATTAAATCTGGTGTCCTATTGTTGATTCTAAAAATCGTATTTAATAATTATTATAAATAGTAAATAAAAAATAAAAAATCAAAACCACATTATCTAATAATTATTTCTTACTTTAAAGTACGAGGGTTGGCTAATAAGTAAGGTCTCCAACACTCTAGCCCAAGCTCACATCGTCGGACGAGAGATTTGGCGTCACTGTCATGTCCCGCTATCTCCCCTCTTTCAAATGAGCCATTGGTGCAATCGCTGAACCTTTTTGTGTCCGAGCTAGAGCTGTTTGAAATGGATCTCCCGATTTCCGTCCCCGCCAAGTGCGCCTACGCGAAGTCACAAAGTTTCTTACTGCAAAAAAACTTCCGCTGATTGAAATTCAGAGACAGCTTTGCGAAGTTTATGGAGAGGGATGTATGGACATAAAAAGAGTGCGTAAATGGGTTCGTGAGTTTAAACAGGGCCGGACAAATATTCATGATGAAGAACGAAGTGGGAGACCAACAACAGCAGTCACAGATGAAATGGTGGCAAAAGTCGGTGAATTGGTGCGACAAGATCGACGCGTCACTACTCATGAACTTTGTGTATTGCTTCCTGACATTTCAAAAGGTTCCATACAGACAATTGTGAGTGACAAATTGAAGTTCCATAAGGTTTGTGCGAGGTGAGTTCACGGAGGCCGCACTTGGCGGGGACGGAAATCGAGAGATCCATTTCAAACAGCGTTACGCGGACATTAAAAGGTTCAGCGGCTGCACCAATGGCTCGTTTGAAAGAAGGGAGATAACGGGACATGGCAGTGGTGCTAACTCCCTCGTCCGACGTTGTGAGCTTGGGCTAGAGTGTTGGAGACCTTACTTATTGACCAACCCTCGTAATATTTATAAGAGCGAATCTAAAAAAATAATACAAATATAAAATGGGAGAATGGGAGGGAGTGAAAGGGGTTGTAGGGTGGGTTTGGTGGTGTGAGGAGCTTAGGCGATCATGTCGTCAATTAAATTATTTCTAGACATTTAGTTAGAGATTTAGGCCTTTCCAGATATGAAGCCGAATTTCTAGGATCAAGACTAAAAATGAAAACTTTCTATCACATGGAATATCATAGAGAAGGAATTCGCGTAGTTTTTCTCTAAAGAGGGAAATGTCGTTTTTTGTAATGATGTCCAAAGGGCTCATGAGATGCTTTGAAATAGAATATGATCCATTTGAGTGGCGCCTTTTCATTGATTCGCCTAAAACAAGCCTCAAAGCAGTCTTGCTGCATAATGGAAATATATTTGCATCGAGTAGGCCTACTATTGGACACTCGGTATTTTTAGAAGTAAAGTATAATGATTTGGCTATGATTGTTGAGAAAGTCAACTATCGAGAACATCAATGGATGGTTTGTGAAGACTTCAAAATATTAATCATGTTGTTAGGCCAGCAGGCAGGTTATACAAAAAATCCGTGTTTCTTATGCCTGTGGAACAGTCCAGCCAGTGACCTCCATTGGACAAAAACTGACTGCCCACTTCGAGATGCCTTAATCCCCTGTGGAAAAAAGTCATTAATTGACCTTCGTTCCATCTGAAAAAGATTTATTCCACCTCTTCATAATAAATTCGGGCTCATGAATCAGTTTATCACTGCCAAAAGATGGGGACTGTTTTACATATTTGTGTTCCAAGTTCCCAAAATTTATGAAGCAAAGTTGAAAGAGGGAGTTTTTACTGGTCCCGACATACGAAAACTGTTATCCGATTTCCTCTTTTAAGAAACAATGGGAGAAAAATAAGAAGCATGGGACCCCTTCAAAGACGTAGTACACAAATTTTCGGGAAACACTTGAAGACCCTCTCTTCAAAAGCATAGTACAACGCATGTTGACTGCATATAAAACTCAAAGTTGCAAGAAGAGTGTAGCGTGCTATACGGGATTGTTCCCAGGTTCGTAATAAAGCAGTGACCCCCGGCCCCGAATCCCGTTGCAGGGACCGAGGACCGCCTTTTTTTTTTTTTTTAACAAAAGTAGACAAAATTAGAGTACCAAAATGTATTGTAATAAGTAGTAAAACAGTATTAACAGAGTGAATGAGTAATACAACTGGCGGTCTGAGAATATAGAAAATAGAACTGGTAAATTTACATGAAAACTATTGACCCGACAAACATTGTACGTGGCAAGTAAATGCTGTTTCAATTAAAAATATAGAAGGCTTAAGGCCATTGTAAAAGTAGCGGCGTATTTGGCAAGCAATCCACCAGTAAAATAATAAGTAACGGAACAAAACCAGAAAATGTAATTTACGAAAACTAACCGAAAAGAACTCAACACTGGTGGGTCAACCGAAAAGCAAAACCAAAGAAACTAAAGAAAACCCACCAGGCAAAATTTAAATCATTAAACTAAAACATACCTGATGGTTAAAGAAGAAACGCCGAGAATAATTAAACTACATGCCGAGAAAGAACACTTTTACTCAACACAAAACTCAACCTTCCAGTTCGACGGTCAGATGAACTCTCCTCTACGGCGATCGGATGATTACTCACTGTCACGGCAACGCCCACCAAGATAATACAGAACCCGCCGCGAGGGGGCGCGGCGCGAACAAGAATAATAGAAAAAGCGAAAAGAGGGCGCTGAAAGCCAGAAAGGCAGTTTATGAAAGCATACTGTACTAAACACAAAACAGAAGAAGGATGGCTTGCACGATACGACGAGTAGATGCGTACGTAATCAAAGCAACAAAAGGGAATGGAACAAAAGAAATAGGCCTAAGTAAGTTTAGAAACAGAAAAATTAGATCAAGTGATTAAGCAGACAAATAAACAAAACGTGCTGGAAATAAGCGACACAAGAGTTTAAAAGTTAATTTATTATATTCCCATGCAGACTATTATCCCGCAAACTTGGGAGTCTATAGTGGAGAGCATTCAGAACGATTTTACCAGGATGTCCGTGGTATCGAAAGACGTTACCAAGGAAGATGGAATGCAATACTAGCTGACTACTGCTGGAAGATCAAGTGCGAAATGGAAAATGGAAAGCAAAAGCGTGTTCGCAGGAGCATCGAAGAGAAGAAGAAAATGTTTCACAGGCAAACAGGGTGAACACAGAATGTTAAGTATATAATGAAGGAATTGTTTGTTTAATTATGAGGATTAATATGTTTAGTCCAATGTAATAAAATTAGTGACTTTTTTTTATTGTAAACCCCATTTGTATTATTTTGTTACAAAATACTGTACATGATGAGAAAATTGAGGTCTATTTTGGATTCAGCATCCTCGAAAACAAAGTTTAGCAAAAATATTCCATGCAGCAAAAATAAATAAATAAATAAATTACTTTTAAAAAGAATTTTGCAGACCTCTGTAAGGTTTTCTAAAAATTATATTTTTATTAAGTGTCAGAATGATACTTTATTAGGTTGTGTGTGGGACGGGAAAATGTCTATCCGTCTATCTGTGGGTCTCTCCGTCTGTCCGTGTGTCTGTACGCGCGATATCTCAAATAAGTTTATCGGATTTTCATGGCACTTGGTATACGCGTTTACAACGTCTATGGGAACAAGCTTATTCATATTGGACCAAATCGGTTGACCGGTACCGGAGTAATGCCCAATTTAGTACCTATTTTATGGTAATATATTAGAAAGAAATTATCAAATGCCAATCAGTTCTCATGACAACATATTGTTTTACCGTGTTCACATACGGCTTTGGAATTTGCAATACAGGTTGCTTTGACAAATAACACTACCCACATATTCCTTCACATGTGCTTATGAAACTAGACCTTTGTCCTTCCATAAGCCCTGCTTAATGAATCTATCCGGAGCTTAACTCGAAAATTGATTAAATAATAGCTTATTTTCCCCATATCTATTTGCAATTATCACTGATTAAACAATTAGCATTCTGGCACTTTGTTACATCAGTTTACCTGATTTTATTTACGGAAGCGACTTGTGCCGAAAACTCGATACCGAATTTCAGGATCTATCATAATACATTTCTTCTGTCTATAGTACTCATGGTAGCGAAAGTAAAAACTGTAACTTTTCCACTTAAGCTGTAATGTTAAGCCATTATTATTTGTACGTTCATAATGCTTACAGCAAGTGATTGCATACATTACCGAGTGACATCATCCGCCCGTCTGAGTGCTGAAGAGACTGTTCAGGCTGACAAAGAAAAAAAAAAAAAACTGACGCGAATAAAACTTGTATTAAAGTGTGCATGGGGATGAGGTTGGTATTGAAGATAGCTACTGCTGTGTTTGCGCTATGTCAGCTGTTTCTTGTCCGTATTATTGCTACAGTGAAGCCATAATGGCGGCGCATAACTCAGCTTAAGGGCGCTCTAGAGGATACGAAGCAGCAGTAATGTGTTTAACTCGCACCAACAAACCACACACACAAATACTTACAGTATTATCGTCAGCTACAGCACCATTATGATTTTATAATAAGTCTAATCACACCATCTCTCGAACTACTAAACTGTAATTAGATATATTGACTTCACTTCAGCATCCGTAACGACCTCACCCTAAGATTATTAATAACATGCACTAACTGTAAAGAAATCTTATTTGATACATTCATGTGAATTCTATACCCTAATCAAGAGAATGAGATTTTCTCGCTCAATGTTCTGGTATACTAAAAAATATGTTGCCTTATTTGCAGAAATCCGCATTCTGTTGTCTGTCTCAGTCTCACGCAAGTTAGAAAAACCAGGTTTGTGGAACAGGTGACTCGGGAATTTATTCTAAAATATCTGGTGTGAAACATAATTTTCTATACCCAAATAAAAGAATAGACTCTTATTTATGACATTCTCTTCGAATAAATTGTTGTAAAAATGAAGAGAACGTAGTTACCACATAGCATCGCATTCCCGAAGGATACACAACCCAAATAAAATCAAATTATTATATTCAAGTAACCTTCTTTAGCCATCATTAACGGCAGAGGGTGTCGGCATGCTGACCACATGCCCCCCCAATCCTGCCATCTGCCTAGGCAGATGACGCAGCGATCGTGTGGTAGGCCTTGTTCCTTCGGGGATGTCACGCCACGGAGTTTAGTTTAGTTTACTAACCTTCTTTACCCTAAGGATGGGCAATAGTCCTCTTACTTCACATTCTGATGACAGGCCGTATTGCAAAGAGCGCGTATTCAGTTGTTTCAACCTGATGCAAAAGCTTTGTTTACCAGTCAAGTCTGAGTTTCTATATACAGTGGGTGACATAAGTGACCTGTAATTTTTTTTAAATGTTTCAAATAAAAGTTTTAGGCATTAAAAGTAGGAGAAAGATGACGCCAATCATCTCTTCACGTCTCCAGAAGGAACCTAACCCACATAAAAATTGTTTTCATACGATTTTTATTTCTGAAGTTAGGCTCTTAACAGACACACACATACAAACATATGTCAGAAAATAATACTTTTGGATTCAGGTGGCTTTAAAACGTGTATTAATGTTCGAATTTCGGGGTTGAACTCAATACAGTACTTTCTCATACCTACTAATAGTACCTATGGTACGGGTAGAGGAAGTAATATCTGTCTTAGGTTTCACAATAGTCAGCAGCTGGTGTACAGAGTTCTAATCTTTAGTCTTTAAAATATTTAACACGTTAATTTCCTTCTTGCACACACGGAAACGTGTTTTAATGCTAAAACTGGGGAAATAATTCGGGGTGTAAGACAAAATCATACCAGCGTCCAGGTGATGAAGATTACATTTATAACTTGACACTAAACGAAAATCTTTCAAAAAACCACCAAAGGAATACCTTGAATCGAGGGGAGATAATCTTATATAATGCTGTCATCATGGTCCCAGTTATTATTATAGTAAATATATCTAACAGTAGTGGACAAATGGCCTAACAATAACGAACTTAGATTAAATTACTCGTCCTAAATATTAACTTATGTGTATTAACAATTAGTAGTCCTAATAATATAAATTAACATATCCTTAATAATTAAAATGCAATCCTCACTTAAAATGTAGCTTAAATTTGTTGTCTAAAATTTTATTGTATGTATATTAACAATAAATAGTAATAATAACAATTAAAAGCCTTATAATATTAAAAATGAAACCTTATGTTCATAAAATCACTCCCGTTCCCATCCATCCATCAGGTTTTGTTACTACAACATACATCCCTTCCACATAATTATTTTAATAATATTGTGTAGAAAAATATTTTCCTATCAGGATTCGAGCATCAGTTTTCACGCAAGGCTCTCGACAGTATCGTTCAAAATTTTCTTCTAGAAAAGCTTTACTACAGCTTTACTACAGATACTAATATAGAAAAAATGCATCTAATTTTAATGGTGATTGATTCAATTAATAAGATTTTTAATCACACAAATTTCCTATAATTTTTGTAAGATTTTTGTATTCTGTGTTTCATAATACGAACGGAATAATTTACTTGTTTTAGATTACATGTTGTAGTTTGGAAATTAAAAATAAATATTAAAGAGTGCTTTTAACCCTGTTGCCTTCAAGAATATACCAATCATAGTCTACGCATAAGTTACATGTGAACTAGGATATTATCAGATCTGCCCATTTTATTCTGTTTTATTCTTCATGGCAAATGAGTAATGACTCTCTACCCTTACAAAGCTTCGACCGTACCTCAAGTAGCAAGAAGTTTAAATAATGACCACTGTTTTCTTTCTCACCACACAACCACACACGTCAATGTTTAAGTGATTGCGGGCACTCCTCCGAAACAACCCCCTATTTTACTGAAGTGTGTTAGAAAAGCTCGTTAACAAAATTATCTCCCCTTTCGGCGATATTCTCTTAAAAATTACTAAAACTTTACTTGCTTCTTTCATAATCATTTATACTTGTTAAGGAAGCGATACTTATGAAGTGTTGGACGATTATGATGATGATTATTATTATTGATTATTATTATTATTATTATTATTAATGATTATTATGAAAGTTGTGGTGGTATGAACATCCCGAAGGCCATGGCCAGCCCACATTTCCCCTTCACTCACGCCGCGAAAAATGGGTGAAGAACGCCGTAAGTAATAATTTTATGTTCTGGATGCAAGAGTTTCGTGGCCAGTATGGAGACTCTTCGACACGCTGTATTATTATTTTTAGAAGCACGAATAACGGTCATATTGGAAAATGCAACGTTCTTAACAACCCGTGGAATTGGTATAAAACCTCAGTTTATGCCTAAAAATATGTGAAAAGAAAGAAAAATCGTGGTAAAGTCGCATTGTAGGGCGCAAGAAAACCAATTTTCTTGTCATAAAACACCTAATATCACACGTATTTTGTTATAGATTGTCCTCTGGAGAGCTGATGTTGCCTCGACGAATGAATTGGTCCGACCCACTCGCCCTAAACGATACACTTTCTTTTATAACACGATCTAGCGAAAAGTGTCGTGAATGACGCCATATTTTTATATAGAAACTCGTGATTGGACGTTACAGGTCTGACGTCTCACCAGCAGACCAGGTAGAAATCTGGGAAGCAGGTGCACCAATACAACGAACCTCGCGGGACATACAACATGGCACATTTACGAAACGGGAGAAATCAGAACGCCTTAATAAATTAATACGACTGTTCCTAACCTAACAGAACCTGTCACTAATTAGTAATTTCGGGAGAATTCAAAATGTCCTACTAAATTAGTATGACTGTTCCTAACCTAACAGAACCTGCCACTAATGTAGAATCTTTGAAAACTGATAAGTAATGTACAAGAAGCGTCATGTTGGTTAACCTGTCTCCCTGGAAAACAAAACACATCACCCGTCCGTGAAAACCTGCGCATATCGCGAGGTGGGCCACCCTACATTGCGACTTTGCCAAAATCGTAAAGCAGTGGGCACTTATATAACCTAAAATGTTTTAATTTGTACTGATTAATCACAAGATTACATGGGGGACGGCGTGTGGAGAATCGATCTCATTCTGAAACCATGTATGTAATGTTGACGGAGGTTATGACGTTGCTGCTAGAGCTACCTATCACTGAGACTGGAAGTACCTACCCTTACGAAGTTATTACCGAATATAATAAAATACGATCGGGTTTCCGACTAATTTAAACCAGATTCCAAACATCCTAATGAAATTGCATATTTAGGAAATTTTCAACTATTGTAGCATATTTAGTATGAATATGAATATTTAGGTCATATTTTTGGCATATTTGTGTGCATATTAAAGAAATTTTTAAGTTTCATATAATATTTTGTAAATTTTGCATTATAATGGTTCTCTTTAAGAATGTAAATATATTTCAAATAATCAACACTATATTTTAATAAAATGTATTATAATGAAACTTAAAAAAATATGCACAATGTGTAAGTGGTAAAGTCATATTTTAAATTTTATTGGTCATATTTTAATGTTTTTTAGGTCATAAATGCATGCATATATCCTACTTTTTAGGTCATAGAAATCCGCCCCCTAATAATCATAATCATCCAACACTTCATAAGTATCGCTTCCTTAACAAGTATAAATGATTATGAAAGAAGCAAGTAAAGTTCTAGTAATTTTTAAGAGAATATCGCCAAAAGGGGAGATAATTTTGATAACGAGCTTTTCTAACACACTTCAGTAAAATAGGGGGTTGTTTCGGAGGAGTGCCCGCAATCACTTAAACATTGACGTGTGTGGTTGTGTGGTGAGAAAGAAAACAGTGGTCATTATTTAAACTTCTTGCTACTTGAGGTACGGTCGAAGCTTTGTAAGGGTAGAGAGTCATTACTCATTAGCCATGAAGAATACAACAGGATAAAATGGGCAGATCTGATAATATCCTAGTTCACATGTAACTTATGCGTATGATTGGTATATTCTTGAAGGCAACAGGGGTAAAAGCACTCTTTAATATTTATTTTTAATTTCCAAACCATAACATGTAATCTAAAACAAGTAAATTATTCCGTTCACATTATGAAACACGGATTACAAAAATTTTACAAAAATTATAGAAAATTTGTGTAATTAAAAATCTTATTAATTAAACCAATCACCATTAAAAAATATATGCATTTTGGCTATATTAGTATCTGTAGTAAAGCCTGTAGGGTTTTAGAAGAATATTTTGAACGATACTGTCGAGAGCTTTGCGTGAAAACTGATGCTCGAATATTGATAGGAAAATATTTTTCTACACAATATTATTAAAATAATTATGGGGAAGGGATGTATGTTGTAGTAACAAAACCTGATGGATGGATGGATGGGAACGGGTGTGATTTTATGAACATAAGGTTGCATTTTTAATATTTTAAAGACTTTTAATTGTTATTATTACTATTTATTCTTAATATACATACAATAATATTTTAGACAACAAATTTATTCTACATTTTAATGTGAGGATTGCATTTTAATTATTAAGGAAATGTTAATTTATATTATTAGGACTACTTATTGTTAATACACGTAAGTTAATATTTAAATTTATATTGCATTTATGTTTACAATGATTTTGTAAGAAGACAATTTTAAAGTAATAACTTAATATAAATTAATAAATTAATTATTATGTGTATTTGCAAGCGATTGCAGTGTAAAATATTCGATTCGAGTAAATAAAATAGTAAAATGTACGAAACAACTCTGTTGACAAATCATAGAAGCTCGAAAGCTATCGTTTTTAAATGTATTTTGATTTTGTACGCTCATTTCTTTTTTCAGTTAATACATCTCTAGGGCCTAGATTTTGATGACATCTTTTTACAATATAGTGCAAAATATTCTGCTGTTAATAAAAACGGCAGAAATAGTAATTATAACAATAATAATATTAATAATAATAATAATATAGTATTCTGTTGGGTGTTCTCATGGTTACTGCCGCAGTTTTAGGTACCTATATGTTATATTCTCTCTGCCTATAGCTAATTCATACCTTGCTTAGTCGATGGATAAATGATGTACGAAGTACTACCCCGGAATTGAACTTGGACACTAACTATAGTCCTTTCACATTCGCCAGAGGTTTCAAGGCCAAACGTAGCATGCCTATGATACCCCCACTTACCGCGCTCATATGACATCATACCCCTCCAATGCCAGTCACATGACAAGCCAGTAGGGAGTTCCCCCTTAGTGTCGTATGAGTGTGTGCGACAGCGCAGTTCCTCTGCGCAAAGGGGAATACTGTTACTGCTGTTCAGTGGGGGCATATTAGACGTGAGAAGTTGTGGCCTTGAAACCTCTGGCGAATGTGAAAGCACTATAGGAAAAGAGAAAAATGTTAACACACAGTTATAATGTGGTGCATTCTAAGCTGTAAGAATCTAAAAACTCGGGCTCTACTTATAGTATGCGATTATAGTCATAGAAGTTTAATCCATTAAATTATTACAGTACTGAAAAATTCCATTTCCCGGTCTCCTTTGAAGAACATAAGCGTATGTAATTCGATACAATAAGTAAAAAATTAATTTTTCCTCAACTAGTGTTTGACCCACTACTGGGAGTTATTACGTACACATAATATGTTGTGGTGGGTGGGGAGAGGATTTGATGTCCTATTGACTTCAAATCGGACATCATACGAAATTCAGTTATTACAAATGAGGAACAAAGTTATTAAAACCAATGCATAGGCCTATATATATATATATATTTATACAATGTTTAACTATAATATGTCGTTAACTGGGAATCGTTACATTGTGATATAAAACGGATTGAAAACGTAAACGATTCACATATTCATTTTTAACTGAAAAAAAAAAACAATAGGCATGCACAAAGCAAAATACATTTAAAAACGATAGCTTTCGAGTTTTTATGATTTGTCGATAGTGTTGTTTGGTACATTTCACTATTTTATTTACTCATAATGAACATTTTACACTGGAATCGCTTGCAAATACACATCCTCATATAATGCCATGAACAAGTCACTGATTATATACATTACCACTGTACCGGAAAACATGCAAAATATAAACATAAAATTTCAATAAATTTAAAGGTATTATACGGGTTAGAAGGTAAGAAAAGTAATTTTCGATTTGTTTTTATTATAGGCCTAAAAGTAGGACATATTATCTAAGAAATTTGATTTTTATATCACATGCATATGTCATCATGGGATTCTTACCGGAAAATCGTCCCCTTGACAGTGTTTATTATCTGTAATTTACATCATATGAACTGTAATAAATTACAGTAATTACTAGTTATATGGTTCGACATGATTAATGTAGGCTAGCCTGCAAGTAATTGTTAGTGATTTATCATAATAGATTAGTGTTTTATTAGCAGTGAGGTAATTTTGTATCAGATGTATAAAAAGGCACTGCATGATGAAATAAAGGTATTATAATGTCAATTACACTAAACATAATGTTTATTATTATTATATTTATTATTATTATTATTATTAAAAAAAGAGTGCGTGGAACGCCACGCGACAGATGTAAAACTTTCTTTTATTTTGTTATTTTTTTAATTTTTGATTATTGGATTTTTTTCAATTTTGCAATTTTGCATTTTGCATTATTGGATAATATTGGGTTTTTGAACTTTTTCAATTTTGGATTTTGGACTTTTTAATTTTGGATCTTTGAATTTTTAATTTTGGATTTTTTAAATTTTCGATCTTTAAATTGTTTATTTTTGATTTTTTAAATTTTTGTTTTTTGGATTTTTAAATTTTATATATTATTTAATAAATTTTGGATTTTTGACTGTTATAATTTTTAATTTCGTTTTTTAAATTTTGGAAATTTATATTTTTTAATTTCGGATTTATAATTTTTTTTAATTTTGGATTTTTGGATCATTTAATTTTGGATCTTTGAATTTTTTAAATTTTGATTCTTTGATTTTTTAATTTTTTAATTTTGTATTTTAGTTTTTTAAATTTTGGATTTTTAGATTTTTCAATTTTGGTATTTTCAATTTTTTTATTTTTTATTTTTTATTATTAAATTTTGTAATTAATTATTTATTATTTTTTTTATTTTTGGATTTTTTAATTTTGTTTTTTTAAATTTTGGAAATTTGTATTTTTTAATTTTAGATTTTTAATTTTGGATTTGCGCGGTAATGAACCTCCGGGTTCCATTAAATAGATAATATACCTTTAGATTGCTTTGGAATTGTCTATTGCCATTGAGGAAGTAAGGTCTGAAAAATTTCCTTTGATTACTCCTAATCATTTAGTTGATTGTTTTCTGTGCAGTCCGCACCGAAACAAGTAAGAGTGTGACTGATTTCGTGACTGATTTCGTGACGGTTTTAGTGTGACTGATTTTCCCGATTCACCCTCTACCGCCACTAAAGAAGTTTTACTTCAAAAAGTATTCTTGTCAAAATTAAAGATTTAAACCTTCAAGCTATTCCCTTTTTCCTTCTTCAGAATGTTGAAAGTATGACAGCCCCCCTTTTCTCCTACCCTTCTTATAATCAAATTATACAAAGCCTCTGAAATAGTTCCATTCTCTTTCAGACTCTTGTCTGTGTGACCTCTGTGGCTGAGGGTAATTAAAGTGGATTGCATGAAAGCCCTGATAACGCTGAGAAAATGTGCCACAAATACCGGTTTATGTAATTACAAAGTATTCAGATTTGACCAGAACAACGCGTGACTGTCATGGCTGAAACCACATGACTCTGTAATCTGCTTATGATCAGCTCTGTTATCGGTACTACATTCCTAATTAATAATACTGTTACTAAATTACGTCACATGTAGTTTCGCGATTTATACACATAATTTGCTAATTAAATGTATATAACGGAGCTATGGGCACGTGCTAGTCTTCCGAATGTCATCTTTTTAGATCTTATGTGCTGCATTTCTTTAAAGTACCTGTGACATCTGATTTCAAGTGTTTTAGTAGATAAATGCCCTTCAGTCCTCCTTAGTAGTGAGTAGTTTTAGTATATAGCATACTGTAGGTCTACTACTTATAATAACGCACGTGCTTCGTCCGGTGGTGGTCGTTGAATCTCAGTCACTGGTTTCTGATTTCGCTGTGTCGTACCCAGTTTTTCAAGTAGAATCCCCTCTTCAATCGTAGAATTCTTATTTAGGTATTCCAAATCGAATTCTTTTCCACCAACCATTAATTTGTATTTCTTTAAATATGTTCTATGTCCTTTAATGTTTGCGTCGAACATATAAATAAGTAATTGTTTTCTTATTTCTCGTACCTACTGTCGGTAAAAAAAATCTTCTTCCAATCTGATTCTGGTGCCGTCTAAATATCTTCTATTGCTTAGAATATTTAGACTTCCTCTGAAAATGTGAGGCACTTAATTATTATAGGGCGCTTACCGTTCATTTCTTCCAATCTTGCTTGCTGAGTAGATCCACCTTTCCATGTCTTTCAGTCCTTAGATTGTCTTGTAGAATTCTGCAAACAGTATGTAAGGTGTCGTATCTTTCTTGCCCGGTTTCGTTGATTCAAAGCAATATTTTGTTGTTTCTTATGTATTCTAGTATTGTTTTGGTCCCCTTTTCACTCATGTAAACATGATTCTCTAATGATTTAACTGCATTCTTTAGTTCCTTTTCATATTCAGTAGATGACCATTTTTTCTTCCCTTATTTCTATCTTTCTTTCTTGCTTTCGTACGTTCTTTCCTCCTTCCTTCCTTTCTTGTCGTGATTCTTGATGAGGTCGTTGAAGCTTTTCAACTGGCCTAATCCTTCTGGTGTCACTATGACCCTGGGGTCGACTAGCCTCTAACAGAAATGAGTACCAAGAGCAATCACGGTGGGTTAAGGCGGCCGGTGCGTACGACTGACAATCTTACCACCTTCACGTGCCGAATGTCCAAAATCTTGGAGCGTCAACCTTCTGGAACCCTCTGGGCCTCCATGGCCTTACTTTTACTTTTACTTTTACTTTTACTTTTACATGGCTTTACTTTATTTTTACTTTATTTACTTCCTTTATTTCTTTTTCCTTTCATTCTTCCTCATAAGAAACTGTATTATGGATGCTTTCACTTCTTAAAATTTAATACCTGATACATTCCTGAACCAATATTTACCAATTTTATCACTATCATGGCGACTACTACAAACTAAATGTAACCAAAAATCTTCGAAATAAACTTCTATTACATTTAACTTATATTGCAATTATGTCATTTATACTAACATATAGACTTTATCTTCTTTTCTGACAGTTTCCGAAATTTCTATTATTATTTCAGTCTAAGATTCGCCTCTGAACACAAGTAAATTTTTCAGGCATATTATTATTTAAGTTATATTGAAGTTATATTTAAGTTTATATTTCATTTAAAGTCTGAAGTCTATATTTGTGCAGTTGTAATAATTAGACCTTAAGTGATAGACTATATACAGAAACATGCGATAGTATACAGGCATAAGTACCAACAGGAGGATCCCTTCCGGAATGGCTAACCGGGATCGCTAAAACCAAGCCACCTCTCTCAGGAGAGAGTAGTGATGAGCGAGACCAGTCTTGGTCTTGCAGTCTTGGTCTTGGTCTTGCAGAAAATGCAAGACCGAGACCAAGACCAAGACCGCATCAGCGTTAGCAAGACCAAGACCAAGACCGACCATGCAAGACCGAGACCAAGACCAAGACCAACCTTGCAAGACTCTGGCAAGAACAAGACCTAACTGCAAGACTCTTGCAGTCTTGCTATTTGAAAAAGTTTTATAAAGCCCCATTGTGTATGCAGCGAGCCAACGACCGCTACTCAAAGGCGCCGCAGTGTCGCTAGCCGGGGTAGTCCCAAGGCTGGTAGGCCTATAATGTAGAGGTTGCCTCATCGTGCGGTAACCAATGAGAGCAGACCCGGTGCGTGACGCTGTCCGTATCCAAAAATGAGCGCACCATTCAAATAATACAAATGAAATCCGTATACTACCTCTCTCAAACTACGTTAAAACAAATTACTGCAATGAAAACTTACAATTAATCTGACGTATTTCCCTGAATGGCATTCCATACAGTTAGTTCCTTCAATTGGTGGGAGTTAAATTCACGAAAAACACTCCATATTCATTTTTAAAATGTTTAATTGCAATAGTTCTCTAGTATTAAGGTATGAAAGACAAACAGATGTAACAAAGGTCCAAAGCCATATATGAAATTTCATTTTGCGTACAATATAAATACTGACCACATAATTTATCAAAAACTTAAAAATTCTGCCATACAGTTATTTAATAACTAGTTTCTCTAACCTCTCACTCGGTTAAAAGAAAGCTATGACTGAGGATTTATAATAATTCTTTATTACAACCAAATGGTCATACTACGATGAATGGAGCAACGATGGAATTACTTATGGCAGAGGAAACCGGAGCACCCCGAGAAAGCCTGCCCCGACCCCACTTTGCCCACCATAAATTCCACATGGATCCATCGAGATCCGATCCCGGGTCCCAGCGGTGGAGGGCGAGCGCTCTAACCATTCAGACATGGGGGCGGCCTATGACTGAGGATTTGAAACTTTAAACAGTAGCCCCCGTAACTTAAAACGCCTATTAACATGCTCAGTAGCCTATTTCATTAACGATGGTATCCTTTTTTACACCTATCATTAATATTCATAGCCTACTCTCACATAGAATCTTTCCTGTCTACTTGAACAAAATATAACATAGCTATTCAGCTCATTCCATTCTCTTTGCAGAAAATTTCAAAATAAAGTGAAGTCGAAGTCGAATGGGAAAAGATACTAAAAGTAGAAAATGCCTGGTCTAGAAATATTTGCTTGCATGAAGAATAATTATGATTATTTATGACCCAATTAATTCAAGGCCCGAAACTTGAAAGTAAGTAGAAAGTAATTTATCGGAGGTAGCGGAAATCTTTAAAGTGCAGAAATGATCTTTTCACAATGTGTTATAAATTAGAACTCGGGTATATGAAAAGAGAAATATTATTTATTGCAGCCTATGGGTTTGTGTTTCGAATGGATATTGTGTGATTTTCTATAGATTGCACAATTTCTAAAGCATCTGCTTCAATGCCGTTATATTTTGTTACTATATTATACAGTTTTAAACAGGTCAGATAGAACCTCTCTCCTATGCGGAAGTCTTTTAAACATTTCATACACATCCTGTTAATATTACTTCTTGTCTCCACAGCCGTTCAATTTGAAAGTTTACAATAAAATATTCATAATTTTACACTCTCAAATAGTGTATAGCATCTCGTGGATTTTGGGTTTAAAGTTCTGCAATAGGATAACAGAGAGTATTTAAATTTACACTCAAAGTTTACTGTTCTAGCTTATATCACCATGGACGTTTCGGCAAACAGCGTGACATCACATTACTGTTTACTGCAACTAAAAGCAATTAGCTTTCGTTACTTTCGCAAGCAATAACACACATGTAATCGGTGTAACTTTAAATCATGTAAGATACGTAAAAGAAGACTGCAAGACTCTTGCAACAAGACCAAGACCGAGTATGCAAGACCGAGACCAAGACCAAGACCATTGATGCA
Source organism: Ectobius pallidus (assembly GCA_964059195.1). Taxonomy (NCBI): domain Eukaryota; kingdom Metazoa; phylum Arthropoda; class Insecta; order Blattodea; family Ectobiidae; genus Ectobius; species Ectobius pallidus. Next base: position 31,803,620 of record CAXKWD010000005.1, on the reverse strand, counting down.
AGACCGAGACCAAGACCAAGACCAGGGTTACCTATGCAAGACCAAGACCAAGACTGAGAGTGCAATACCAAGACCAAGACCAAGACCGCCTTGGTCTTGGTCTTGGTCTTGCATTTGCTCATCACTAGGAGAGAGGCCCGTGCCCCACGGGGACCATATGGGCTAACACTAACACTAACACTTCTCCGGTTGTTTCATTGTATGTAAAAATGAAGTAAAGTGATCCCTATTCAGTTCGTGGGATCCTGTTTGTTCCAGGAGTTTGAGGCTCGCGCAGGCGATAAGGTTGTCATCCCTACGCACTGGCCGTATATACCCCCAAGATTGCTTCTGGTAACTTACTAATTTTTTTAATAGGGTGAATAGACCCCAGGACCATAGTTCCAGCAGAAAGATCAGGCCAATTGAAAAATCTCGACCTCATCGGATATATAACCCTCGACTTTCCGCTTTGTAATGCAATACTCAACCAAATGCGCCACAGCGTACTAAATCAGTTGGGTTCCATAATAAGTTGCAGCATATAAACTTTATTATTTTCTTTATATTGAACATTTACTCCCCAATGGCATATACCAACCACACTAAAGATGGCTGTGTGCTAATGACTGACCTGCCAGGATGAATATTTAACCTCGTTTATTATTTTATTTCAATCCAAAGAAGAGAACAGGAGCGAGGAGTCTAAATTGAACGTGTCTAGTTATTATTCTGTGTGCAAATCACACATATTCAAATTCGTACAATTTGTGAAGTGTTAAAACGAGTACAGTTATCTAGCATAATGGAAACTCCAGATAGACTAGTTACATATTTAACAGAGTTTTCTTTGCATTATGCATAAGGTATTTGCAAAGGTGTTGGCCCTGGCCTTTGTTTAATTAACATTCTCCTGTATGTCTGGAAAGTTGAAAAAGAAATTATCCAAGATTCCCGACTGCTGAGATTGAACGTAACTGCTTTGCTCAACACATAGTCTGGATGCAAAAACGACACAAATTACCTTGCATCCCCGCCTCAAGAGGTATTAGCATATAGAACGTAATTTTTTATTATGTTTTTTTTTTTATTTGCACCTACTTATGCAATTAAAGAGTTAAATTCACAACAATAATATTATACACCAAATGTCAAGTGAAGGTGCAGAAAAATTAGAAGACATTTTAAAGTAGTAAATTCCTATAAAACTATTGGAACTACTCAGGAAAACTAGACATTAGCTAAATAATTAAATACATTCTTACATAGTCGCATACAATCACACATGACATACCTAAAATATTTGCAAGTACAACTAGTCTATGTACTAAAAAGTCATCAAAACCACTTTAAAATAATATACTTATTCCACTGTGAAGATCCTTCATCCTCGCGAAAAGGAAGCAAATACTGTCTCATGAATGAGGTATCAAACGAATCATATTGACTAAATATAATGACGATCAAAATATCTCAACATTAAGATAAGCATCGTATTTTAAGTACGGTATAGAAAAATACTTAAAAGTACAATCCAACGATTATCTGATTATAGTGGACCGATGAAAATTACCTTATCGTCATTCCTCCTACTGTAAATCGAATATCTATCAGCATTTGGATTACCCAATAAAAAGTATGTTCTCTGAATTTTATATCTTAGATATTATGAATGTTTGTGAAAGAATTTTACTTATTTTTCTTCATACACATAAGTCGAATTTTAAAGCACATGTTCACCCTCATAATACAACACGAATTTTCTCCTCACCGTTAATTGAAAAATGTGTAAAACATCATTTAGTTTTGGAATTTGATTATATAATAGGTCTGATATATTTTTAAATTTTTGGAACATAAATAAAATGAATGTGCATAGATTTAAGGATAGAATAAAATATATTGTAAAATATCAATTCGAAAATAGTTTTTCTCGTTTTCTTGATATATTTTTATAATTAAACACCAAGAATCATATGAATATATTTTCCTAGAGTATTGTTCTTTTTTTTTAGCTCTTTATTTATTTACTATATACTTTTTTATATAAAATTTCAAAATTTTTTAAACTTAACTGAACAGATAATATTTTAGTCAAATTTAACGAAATTAATGGATTATGAATGATATATAAATAATTTAAGCCTCTCTTTGAGTTTCATAAAATGCACATTTTAAAAGTAACATAGCAGCATTAAGTATAAGGGATAGTTGTCTCCTTAAAACGCATTGCGTTCAATAAAAACTCTTCTGTCTTGTTTCTGCTTGAACTTAAGACGAATGTAATAGCGGAACTCCTGTAACCGTCATGGTACTACTGTTCACATTTCAGGGTGGAATAAGCCACTGCCGTACAAGAGAGTTAGATGTTTGTCGCTATGTCACGTCCTAAAAAATAAATCGAGTTACATGTTACTGGACTCTTGGGTGAAATACTCGACACAACGGTGTCCAAACACAAGAACTTGCACAGAGCTAGAGATACAGGATGAGAGTTCTCTCTGTCTTATAAATGAAACAAATCCAAAACTCAATGTGCACAATAATGCCCCTTCAGAAAACACTCTTAGGAAATAACAATAACTAGGTGTTAAACTCATTATAATTCTTCTGCACTGATGTATTCAGCAGATTATTTCATTAATTAAATGCATTTTAATAAACCGCGAGACATTGCTTATAGACTACTACAATGATAGACAGATTGATTGTTATCAGACATTGCAAAAGAAAAAGTCTTATGTGAAACTCATAATTTCCTCTGTCAAATAAAAGTTTCGCCTTTTAGTACAAAATCTTATCTTCGTGTAAATTTGTTGTAAAAATGAAGAGAATGTCGTTACTACATTGCATCACCGAAGGATACACAATCCAAATTTAATCTGATTAATGAACTCACTAAGTTTCTTTACCCTTAACATGGTTAATACACCTTTCTCACTTCACATTCTGATATAAGCCTAGAACAAGAGGTCATATTTCAAAAAACACGTATTCCGTTGTTTCAATCTGATGCCCAACTTTATTGTTCACCAAGCAAGACTGATTTTCTACAAACAGGGGTGCCTTATAACTGCTCTTCGGAGAGTTCTTTTCTTTTTTCGAAAAAGATTTCACATAAAAGTTTTAGCTGTTGGTATTGTAACCTTGTAAATATTAACCTACGCTAATTATATAGCAGAGTAGCGAAGTCACGAAGCATGTGATGAACTGGGTGTAAGTTTATAGAAAAATTACGAAACACGTAATGAACATGGAGAATAATGTGTAGGAAAATGAGAAATGTCACGCCATCAGAAGTGTGTATGTGAACAATTGGTGAACTCACCCTTTGATCATGAATAAACTGTTGCAGGAAGGTCAATACTACTGCGCATATACATGAAGTTTAAATTTTTCCGTTTCTTAGATGTCCGTTAGGATAGTGGAAAAAGAAGGTCGAGTCTGACAGAGGAGTTAGGGTGGCGTGCACCATCCAGGAGTAAACCAAACTAAAGTAGTAAATTTAAGACGGAGACCTGAAGTATACAAGAACCAGTACTTCTGTCTCACTCTGTAAGTCATACGAGTAATGTGCTAGAGTGAGACAGACAAACCGGTTTTTGTTGCGTCAGGTTCCCGTCTTAGATTTACTACTTTAGTGCTTCTCTTTTAGTAACTTACTCTTTTAGTTGGTGTTGGAGAGCTCAACTGATAGTTACTTCTTTAGTTGTAACTAAAGTAGTAAACTATTTTTACTAAAGAAGTAGTCGAATTCTGCGCAGAACAGAGCAGAAACGTTAGTGCAGCGCAGCAGAACACGTGCATTTCAATTGCCAGTATTATTCAAGTGCCAGATAATGAAAAGGAAAGGTTCGCTGAAACAATGAATATGAATTTGGGCTGTTCCAAATATTACTAATGACAATCTTCATGTTTTAAAATAGGTCTAATAGTAATGTTTTATTCATTACTAATTTTAATTCCTTCAATTGAATATTTTCAATTTAGTAGCCTACGTTAGGGTACTGTGATTACAATATTTGTGCAAACTATTTCTGTATTATAATGCAAACAATTGGAATTTCCAGTTGATTTTCATAATTGATAAACTGTCAATATTATAATTATTTCTCTCATAATAATAATAAAGTTCTAAAATATATTAAAATATTTATACTTCCTAAAGTTACATATTCTTCCCCAAAAACGATAAATCAATTATTCTACAGTTGTTTATCATAAATCTCAGTATAATGAATTATTAATACTTATTGACTGTTTAACAATATTAATAAGAAGTATTACACAAAATCATGAAAAAGAGGGGGATAAAAAGGATAAAAAAACTAATAAGGGGCATTATGTTTCTGTCCTTTTTCAAATGCACAGAACATTTACTTAAAAAATATTACCTTATAAAAATAATAATATTACAACTTAGAAATGTAATATTTAAACAAAAAATGGCGGTACATTACCTTATAAAAATAATAATATTACAACTGAGAAATGTAATATTTAAACAAAAAATGGCGGTACAATATTTCGGAAGCTATGAACTCCAATAATAATTATGTAGATGGTTGTGTGTTTAAAAATAATTTCAGTGACTACTTCTCTAGATCCTGTGCAGCTTCAACCTCCAGTGCCCCTCCTTAAAATTTTCTTTCGGCACTCATGTTGGCATTTTTTTCTATATAGTTTATAATTCTTCTCACTTTCCTGTCCACAGGGTTAATTAAAATAGTTAGCAGCATACTATAGACCTGCAGCATCTGCTATAGTTTATTCCCAAACATGAAATTCTCGTCTCACTCCACCATTCGAGACTTGGGGAGTCTTTAAGCAATGGTTTTACAATGTGTCCCCTTCTCAATGTACGCTAATCTCAGAGTCAGTCAAATTTTCTTCCGATGTGGCCTGTTTGGACATTTTTACACCTGGGTCAGAAAAAAGGACATATTATTCATTAACACTGCGGGTGCAACTATTGAACTTTTAGCACTTATAATTATTATTATAATTCTGGCATTCGCAATGTTGTGCTTTAAGTTAAGCTATAGAAGTGTAATGTAATAAAATTAATTTACAATAATTACATTAAATCGTTTAACAATAAGAATCACCTATTGTTCAGTAATCTCTATGGTTAAGTAGCAGGGGGAAGTGTTTTCTGGGTAGCTCCAAGAACGAAGGCTTTCATTTATTGGAATATACTATACCTCGCCGATATCTGTATCCATAGGATTAGCTTGAAATACAATGTCGTTTTCTAACCCAAAGTTAGGGAGAACTGCAGCATCTAAAGGCCGATCCAGCTAGGAAGATATTTGAGAGCACATGCGCTCCTTGTACCGTGCAATGCAAACGTCCCTTCCACTCACTCTCCCCCTCACCTTTGGTGGACGTCTTCCTAATTGGATCGCTCTCCGCAATGATATTTCAACATTTGACTGGCTGAAATTACATGGATGTAGTGAGAATATGACATCGTTTCTTCCAAACGCCAGAATTTCATGTAAGGATTTATGAGCTTAATTATTTACGTTATTAAATGCCCTACTAGGTGTGGTTCGCTTAATATTTATTAAATCACCTGCCACAACTCTCATTTTTGGTATACCACCTTCTTCATCTCAATAACTTATCCTCAGTTTGAACTATGTAATCCATTTAATGTGATATGTAACTCATAACTCACGCAAATGCCACAGAACACACTTACTACACAACTTTACTCCACCCCCTGAGTAGGAGTAAATATTGGCCTTATTTACTCCACAACTTACTACATTAGTAACGTACTCCTTGTTGGTGCTCTCCACCACTTGTGGAGTAAGTTCATTTACTCTGGGAGTAAATAAAATGTTTACTTCTTTAGTACATTCCTCTATGTTGAAAGCCGCCGAGTTTAGTTTACTTCTGGTTGGTGCACGCCACCCTTACTAAAAGAGTACGTTACTAAAATAGTAGCTTACTAAAGTAGTTAGAACTAAAGAAGTAAGGTTTACTAAAAGAGTAAATGGCATGAGTTTGGTGCACGCCACCCTTAGAAGAGTAAGCATCGAAGAGTAAGGTGGAAGTGTTCGCCGCTTCTGGGCGAGAGTTGGTTTGAGGCCGAAATGAAGAAGGAGGCCCATCGGCTCATGCCTACAATGAAAAGCGGCATGATATGTATCTGTAGGATCTCACGCATCTTTGAAGAAACCAAGCTTGGACGGAAGGAAGGAAGACTTGGTAATGGGAGGCCAACTATCTGCCGGGACATTAATTTACCTTTGAAGAGTGATGCTGAACAAGACTGGCCTGCAAATAGGTTCCAGAACGTCAGCGCTCCAGGCGAATAGAAGTCATGAGTTGAGCATGGGAACATATACCCTGTGCTAATCTACAGAGGACACTTCTAAATGATAAGTACTTATTAACGGACTTGTTTTTCATATTCAAGTAATAAGTACTCAGATTAGGGCTAAAACCAATAAGCTTACCTTAAGTTAATTTATAAGAAGTTGGGGGATAGGAAAGGGTAGGCTGAAATGTATATATACATGCAGGTATATAAAGGTTTGGATTGTAAAATGGAATTGTAAGGTTACAAGTATGGTAAACTGCTGTGATGGAAGGAATAACAGAAAAGATATAGTAAATGTAACCAGTTCAGGTTAAAGAATAATTTGACGGTACATGTTCTTGTTGCAAAGAAGCATGGTTACTTGTTAAGTAAAAGCCACAAAATATAAAAAAGGAATTGGTAGAGTATATGTACGGGAAAGTGATATAGGGAAGTGAAACGTTAATGAAGTGAAAAGTAACCGGGAGAATGCCTCCCGCCCCCACTCACATTTAAGATAGTAAAAAGTTAAGGTTGGACAAATTTCCTAAAGTTATTATTGTCTAAGAAGAAGCTAAATAATTGTATAGATTTTTTATTTGTCTTTGAATGATAGTAAATTTTCTTTTCTTTAAGACTGACCCCACTGATGTAAACTTGTTTTTGGTTCAACGAGTAAATATGTTACTTTTGAGAATATAGTGTGAGACACTCAAAGTTGAAAATAATACACTCTGATCTCTTTATTGTATACTGGACTAAGTGAAGTGTAACCCCTTGAATCCTACCGTCTCCACTGAGTGAAACCGGAGCATTGTTGTTAAACATTGGTAATTATAAGAATTCTGTATATTGTTGAAGGGAGGTGGCACTCTTGTTTATAGTTGTAAATTGTCCTCCGCTGTATTAAAGGATAGAAAAAAGGGCATAATCCCAATTACGGGGACCAATTCACGCGATATTCACATTTCCACGGACTGTGTGATGTTTTTTGTTTATGAGCGATTCACAGTTACCAACTGTTAGGTTAGGAACATTTATGTTAGTTAAGGAGCAATATACTGAATACCTCCGATGTTTTGTTAGGTTAGGAACGTTTATGTTAGTTAAGGAGCAAATACTGAATAGCACAACCACCATTTCTTACGAGCAGGTAGTGGCTTGTACCTTTGTAGGTTTGGCACACTGTTCATCCACAATTATATCTTGTTTAGGTATATGACGTCACACATCCAACGTCCAATCAGGAGGAGGACAGAAAAATGGTGGAGAAGAAGGGAGTTTTCACTAGATCGTGATATAAAAGAAATTGTATCAATTAGGGCGGGTGGGTTGAACCAAATCATTCGCCAAGACAACATCTCCTCTCCACACATCTATCTATAACAAAATTCGTGTGATATAAGTGTTTTATGAAGAGAATCTGGGTTCTAAAAAATGGTCCCCGTCGATGAGATTTTACCGAAAAAAGTTATGGAATTGACTGTATGGAACAGTTGTAGTCTTGAACGTTGTTTATATAAGAGTAACAGGGCCCTATGGTGATGTTCTAAGGAATTCCTATATGGCTACCAGTGTTTAAGTCACAGTATAGGCACTTACGAAATTTAATCAAAGTAGTCAGAACTGTTTTCGAGAAAATTGCAGAAATCAAAATTTGCTACATGTAAACTGGCATTAAAAGTAAGAGAAAGTCGTCACCAATACTCATGTTGCATCCCCATATGAAATAATACAACAAATACAAAATGTTTTCATACGATTTTGCGTTCTGGAGCTAGGATGTTCACATACACACACTCACACAGACGTCATATTGCTGAAAATAATATAATTGGATTCAGGGAACCTCAAAACATGTACTTATGTTGAAAACTCAACTTCCAATTACGAGGATGAACACAATACTTCCTCTACCTTTGGTACATTTGGTAAGGGCAGAGGAATTAAAGTAAGAAAGGAATACAAAATGGCAACAAGAATAGGAAATACAACAAATGAAATTAGCCTACAACTAAATAAATTCTTCCCTAGGATGGAAAAAAGGGGTACAGGGTGTGTATCAACTTAAAAACTAACTTCACGGACATGGAAAAGCCTTGTCATACTTTCATAGATTTAAAATAATAAAAGATTCAAGATAGTCTGTAATAGAGATGCACAAGAAGCAGATCAGTTGATATTTTACTGTCCAATAGTAAAGACGGAAAGAGAGACTATAAAGACACAGAAGTTGGCCACCAACAAAGAACCTCGTCAGTCTACATTTAAGTTTACAAAATCAGGAGCTTCCATATTACATATTTAATTTCTTTCCTTTTTAAAATATATAATACCATAATAGCTATTAATTTTCAAAGTTTAGTATGATACTGTTCAAAAGGAACAAGAGAAGTTTCTGTGAAGTAATGGAACATGATGTTAAAATGATAAATAAATCATTATGTATGGCATCACTGGAAAATCTGTTAAAAGAATTGTTTATAAGTGCTCGAATCAATACGCTCTATATTTTGTGATAGCTACATAAGGATTTTAATTCTTTCATTGCGGTTTTTCCTAATCACTGTAGACAATTTCAGAAGAAGAGACAGCCAAAATATCGCTCATCATAAATTCAAAGAATTGAGGGTATAAAAGGTATGGAAAATTTAAATCACATTTGTATTTGTAACTTCACTTTAACCCTCGCATACCATAAACCCTTTATACAAGGATATTTCATGACATTAATAATAATAATAATAATAATAATAATAATGATAATAATAATAATAATAATAATAATAATAATAATATATTTTAACTTATTATTACTCTATATTTTCGAATGAGCACGAATAAAAGTATACAATAATGAGTATATGTTGTATCACTATAGTCAGTGTCTTGTTTCAGAATGATAATGTTGTGTCAATTTGTTTCTCAATTGCAACACGATTCTCACGAATCTGCCAACTGTTATGATTCACTTTCGAGAGTTTTAATTTATATTATGTTATTTTGTATTACGACCATTAGACAATAAAATTGCAATGTTAAGGCTGGCACACGTTATAGCATTTTATATTAAGTTACTGAAATATATATCTGTATAACTATATTCCAATAAGGCTTGTTTTATTACTTTCTTCTTGATCATTATCCTATATCTGAACCTCTGTTTCATTTCCAGGTTTTATAGTACTCTCATTTTCACATTAGTTGCCATTACCGTTTGCCGACTGTAATTCATATTCGATATTTCGGATACTTAATGGAATTTTAAAGGAAGAGTGAAAAGAGTGAGTCTTTAGACAGAGAAGGTTGGGATTCAAGCTTGATCAAAATGACCATTCTGTCCATCCCTCATACAGAGTTTTATTGGTTTCTTTATAATAACATCTTAATAAACTTTCTTTGATATTACCAGGAGGCTAGAGTTGTTAAATTCCATTGGATGCTTGCAAAAGCTATTGCCACAGGCCACTATAAAATCCAGTAGGTCGTGCAGTTTTTGGTGAATCTATTGTTATGGGAAAAGTTCGTCATATTAATGGGGATATTATTTCAGGCATCAGTTGTAACTGTAAAGTAACATACTGTACGTCCTATAATTTTTACCCTGGCTTCCATTGTTCCATATTCTGCATGGAACTGCCATTTATTACCGGTGACAGGTCAGATGACTCTGTAATAAAATATTATCCAGTGTATAGACTACTGAACTGTATGAAAACAACTTCATGGCTACATAAGCCTACAAGGCAATTATAATAAATGCTTGTTGGCCTGAATGAAAGAGTCCATAAGCTATCATTAAGTTCGCTGGTACGATCCCGAATTGCAAGAAGCGTACTTAAATAACCATGACAAAATATTTTCATCTGAGATGCAATACTTATTTATACTACAAACGTGATGCGACATAAAATACTGAAAAAATATACCCTTAGCAAAATGGGATGGCGTGTGGGGCCAGGTGGGTTCCTTCACCCGCAAGCACCCTCACATTTACAAGTGCAGGGGATTAGGACCGAACGTAATTTCCGCCCCATGAGTCACCTAGTCTACTTCAATCAATGAATCTTAGATTTTTTAATATGTAATTTTATCTAAAAAATTTCGTTATAATATATCAATTCTACATATAATTACAAGAAAGATGGCACCAAACAATGTATAATTTACTTTAATAGGAACATATACGAGTCGTCTTAGTGACTTACTTCATCATTTGTTAGATATGTTCCTATTAAAATAAATTATACATTGTTTGGTGTCATCTTTCTTGTAATTATGTGTAGAATTGATATATTATAACAAAAATTTTTAGATAAAATTACATATTTAAAAAATCTATGATTGATTGATTGAAGTAGACTAGGTGACTCATGGGGCGGAAATTACGGTTAGTCCTAATCCCTTGCGCTTGTAAATGTGAGGGTGCTTGCGGGTGAAGGAACCTACCTGGCTCCAAACGCCATCCCTGTTTGATAAGGGTGTAAGGGTATAGACAACATCCGAAGAAACAATCCCTACTTAGTTCATCAACCATTCAAGCCATTTACTGAATCGTCTCTAACGCGGCAAAATATAAACGTCAAGGAGATCGAGGAGAAAATAAAACTTGAATTTTAGCACTCACAAGTTAGTGTTATGAAATAAAGAATTGTAATATCACAGAATTAAATCTTTTCTCACGACAGTTCGATAGAAAAAAAAAGCTGAAGTACCTTTAAGCCTGTTTCTTTCTAAAAGACCACGTTCTTCACTTAACTCACAAGGTAAAACTATGATTATCTCTCTTAAATGACACGTGCTCAAATGTTACCTTAATAGCTGTCGTAAGGGTGCGAAGACTCTCTAGATAATGGTATTTCTTTACACGCTTCATTCGAGAAGTGATTCACCCTATCTTTGCCATTCATTTACTTTCCGCTATCTATTATAGGCCTCTGGCAAGAATATCAAACTGCAGATATAAAAGAACATACAAAAGAGGCGTCATTTTCTCATCCTTTTCGGTAAATCCATCCTCTATTCTTGTTTTTATAGATTCAAATTTTACTCTGAAAGTCTCCGAGCTTTCAATTTCCTATATCATGTTCAACGTACACTTTACTTGACGACATTTTTCGAAAGATGCTGAATTTTTGAAGTATGCGGGACCCCCATTGTTCAGGAGAACAACAATGTAAAGGAATGTATCAACGGCCCTGCCTTGGTTCTTCAGCCATGATTCTCAATCATTTTTTTGCAGTCCCTTGCTTCCTAAACACAATCTTCCTTCAGTTTTCAATATACATTTTTTCAGCGGCATCTGGAGCCGAGATTGCAATTTCAACGACATTATTCACGTTCTTTTTTTTTTTTGTGCATCACTGTGTACAACCCTCTATTATTTGTTTTGTCTTTTTCGCTGGTGCCTCATCCTATCTTCCCACGCTCATCTTATTCCAATAATGTCCGGTCTCCGATGTTGGAAAGTACAGCATTCCATTGCAAACAAGTTATGTTCACAAAAACCTAAACTGAAAAGTTAAATTCTTATTGTACAATGGACAACTGGAATGTTAAATTATTACATAAATACAATGAACAACTACAAAATGTAACGTCTTATTGTTCATATATTTTTAAGGCTCCAGGGACAGTGAGCGGAATTAGCCTATGGGATGAGAGCCACACCCCTAAGCAAGGTGATATAACCGTTTCTCATTCCCTTCCTCGGAAATGTGGAGGTCCCCACCAGGATTTGAACCTTGGATCCTTGCACCATACGCATAAACGCTGGTATTGAACTAACCGAGAAACTGTTTATAGAATAGCATTAGTTCTTTAATAAAATCCAAGTTCAGAATGATATAATCTCACTTTCTGTACGAAGGTTCCGTCCACCTTTTTAAAAGACATTTTACATCATTTATTTTTATCTGATTTTAGTATACTTTCATAGGCTACTTAGGCAGAATTCTTAACATAAGGCAATCGAATTTTCTTACTACATTATGACTGAGAAACAGAGGAATTAACTTTTCATGAATCCCCAGGGTCCCGCGGATCATAGGTTGGAAATCCTAGGGACAGGCTATAATAATGGTTCTGTTTCTATGAACTTCAACGTGACATTTTTTGTAGGAAAGAAGCAAAGTTATTATTTTTCATATATTTCAATTTGAGTTTCAATAAAAATGTCATTGTACTGTCAATGTAAAATACTTAAAAATAACCTATGATGCCTCTGTTGAAAACATAGCCTACAGAATAGGCCTATATATTGAACACAGAATGGCAATATTTGCATTTCTTCATTGGTTTTAGTTATTTACTCTAGATGAGTCCCATAGCGAATTCTGTATATCAAATGTTTATCTTGCTGTCCAGGGCTGGATTTACCAATTTCCCTATCATGGGGAAGCTTGTTACCCTGACATCATAACGCATTAGAATATTTCAGACTAAAATAATTTATTTTCAGCACAGTAATGGTTTATTACAGTTAGCGCCTGTATTACGCGTAGTAAAGTTCTGACTTTGCACTCTGTTGACCATCGATCGATCCCTGAAAATTTGTCTCTTGGCAAAATTATGTTTAACTTTCCTATGTGCATATTATTATACATTGTAGTACTTGACAACTGTCTACGTCTTGTCTGCCCTACAGTGTCTCTTCAAGCCTGCTGGGGATAAACAGTGCATTTTTTATACATTGAAATTTTATTTTATATATCAGTATTTTAAATATATTACATTTTATTTTCTCCATATATTACTTTTCAATTATGTTTCCAACTGATATATTGCACTCATAAAGTTTCATATTTATTATTAAAAATTAGGATTAGTTTTCAAGAAAACTTTTTAGAAAATTTTTATTTTCAAAAAATTGCTATACGAATTTGACAAAAAAAATAATTTTGAAACTTTGCATGATTTTGGTAAAACACTATATACTGTAATTTTTGTTGTTAGTTTGTTTATTTGTTTATTTATTTGTTTATTTATTACATTATTTATTACAAATTACAAATTAGAAAATACAAATTAATACAAAATTATTACAAATACAAATATTTGTATACAAATTTTATACAATGTTCTGACTTTGCACTCTGTTGACCATCGATCGATCCCTGAAAATTTGTCTCTTGGCAAAATTATGTTTAACTTTCCTATGTGCATATTATTGTACATTGTAGTACTTGACAACTGTCTACGTCTTGGCAACTGTCTATATTTCATAACTTATAACTTTTTCTGTAAAAATGACTTAGGAGGTAGTTTACTTGTGTCCATTTTCAGTATTTGTTGGCATTCTTAACTTCAGTGGTGTAACATAAAGAAAAACTTAATAGTAATGTTTTAGAGATAATTAAAATGGAGTGTTTTATCCAACATATTCTTTATAAAATTAACATAGGAATCAAGTAATAATGACTTTCCTTACACAATATCAGAACACTACAAACGTCTTCGACATTTTATTAATGGACTCGTAGAAAAAGTAAACTAGGACTAATAATAACTATTTTTAAGTCTAAATATAATTATATCATAATGCACATAATAAATACAAATAAAACCATGTGAACGAAGCGATATCGTGGGGCTCTTACATACAGAAATTCTTATCTCGAACTTCATTATTTGACTCATCACCGCCATTTCACCCAATGCCTTTAAAATTAATACTATTTGCTACAAACAAAATGAACACATGATAAAGACGGATATAGGAAAACAGACCCAATGATTACATTGTCTAGTAAGGTAATAAACAGGCAATAATATGACATGTCCATTTAATGGATGTAAAATTACTCAAAATAAAATAACACAAAGAAAAAAGTAGGCCAACATAGGCTAGTGTTTTTTCTCTACCGACCAAATTTGAATGTAAAAAATGAAAAATAATCATACTTAGTATAAATTTTTCCACTTTTTCAAATTCAAGAAGGCCTAAGTAATTATTTGCCAATGTTCAATTTCCACTGGACTGTTTGAGTCATTCTAAACGGACAGTTTTATCAGTTATTTTATCACTTAATATATGTGATGGTGCAAAGTGTATTAGTGTGTTATAAATAATAAAGTATGATACCCTAAAGATTTTGTATTATTTGTAGTCAAGTACATATGTTTAGTTCACTTTAAAGCTAAGTAATAGTTATGTGTTTCTATATTAACATAAGGGAATTATAATAAAATTGTTAGGCCTCCCATAAATGTATACCTTATTTAAAGCATTGTTGTTTAAATGATCGAGTGTAGTTACTTTGTAAAGGATTCGCATGAAATTATTTTTATAGTGATTTTAAGTTTTAAGATGTCGTAATATTCTAATATCCTGTTGAAATTTTTCACTTTTTATTTTATCAGAATTTCTACGTGTTTTCCACAACCTCTTCAGTAATTTTTTTCCCATTTTTCACTACCAGCAAATTAAAAGTATCACTTCTTAATATATTTTATTATATTTTTATTTTAAAAATGGCACTACAGTAGGCCCTACTACTGGTATATAGTGCCTATTCATTACTATAATATTTCTGTCTTCAGTATTTTACTATATTTCATTAAGAATATAGTATGTCTCGATATGCTCATAAAAATATGAATTATCTGAAACTAATTTTCCAATCCCGCTTTCCAAATTATGAAGAAAATAAAATGACTATGTGAAAAGGGAATGATAATGCTAACGGCAGAACCGTAATATGTTTGAAACGACTAAAAATAAACATAACTTGAAAAACCACAAAATACGTTGCATTTTCACACTACGACTCACAATATTATTGTGCAAAAAGAACAACAAAACGTGTATCAAAAATAATATATGGACAAACTGGAAATCTAAATAAACATAACACTGTAATCTCAACCTCATGATATTATAATTTTAACTTTTAACATAATTTATTCTACTGAAACCTGTTAGTTTACTGCCACACGAATTGCTAACATAATTCCACATAAAGCTTTACCATTTTATTGAGTTATAATAAATTACGGTACAATTGTTTGCAATAATATAGGCCTAAATATATTTTATAAAGTCTATGAATACCGTATTTGATGTTTTCCCTCGTAGGAAAACAAAATTAAATTTTATAAATACAAAGCATTATGTACATTCACAATGCGATTCGACATTGTGTACACTGGAAGAGTGGAACATGTTTGTATGCAGGCCTACATACATGGACAATGTAAAATTCTTCAGATAATAATTTGTCATTTAATTATATACAGATAATATTAAAAGCTAATAACAGGCTTAAATGGCGGTGCTGGAATAATTTTAAATATCTGGAAACAGCATACTCATCAATCCTTATGGTTAAAACAATCCTAAGATATGAAATTAATATGGGTTAATCAAACATACTTAATGAATCATGCTTACTTAATGTGCTTTTTGTAGGTGACTAAGCGCCAATAGCCAATGATGATGGGCTACATGACCAGAAAACTTCAAAAAATCACGGAAATTGGTTTTAAAATAAAATACATTGTATCTCTCAGAGTGAGAAGCTCTTCGTGGTAATTTTACTTTGTATTCCGATGAAATCAGCAGCTGTAGGTATTACTTAATAACCATGTTTTCATCAGAAGGGAATGTAATTTTGTTAAAACGTAGACGAGCAGTTCTTTGAATACTAAATCCAACCCCCTACTAAAGTAAAGTTAAGAACTACGCTGCTATAGCCCTCCGAAGGTATGAAAGACCTACACAGTCGCATTTTCTCTCCCATGCGCATATGTTCCGCAGTAAGGTGGGGTCGATTATGTTATCCACATCGAGATTTTGAAGGTGACCTTATCAGCTGAGGAGTGACGCTCTACCTATACACGTGACGTAAGTACGTGCCTGCGCTCTAATGAGAGCTATTTATTTGGAGAGCTATTGTTATTCGATTCCGGAACCGATTGCAGTATACTGTTGGCTCCTAGCAATGTAATAGGCAATGCGAGGAAGGAAACTTCTGTGGACGGCGACTGGGAAGATTGCAGGAGGTGAAAATATAAGGGGAAGTGGGACGCTGAAAATTCCGTAGGATATTCATGAAAAATGACAATAAAATACAGTACTTACAATAAAACAAGTTATAGAGAGAATGTAGATATGATGTTTAATGAACACAGATTCCGTAATAATACCCTCAACAAGTAAAAACTAGTGATCTCCAGCCACGCCAAAGTCTAGAAAGGAACTACACAACATTCTTGTAAACAATAGCCGGGCACCAAACAGTATACCACACACTATTGATACTACGTTGGTAACCATATTGATATTTTCGTTGATGTATGGGATACAGACAGCGTAGATAACATTTTTCCTTAGCCTATGTACTTTACGATTTTGCAATATAACTTAAAGATATGTTGTGAGACTATTGAGGCTAAAAAAAAAGAATTAAACCCAGGAAAAGTAGACTACAATATTTATGTCCAATTCAGCAAGATAAATGTGTTTGTGACCTAGTGGGTAAGATGCAAAAATGGGGTAAGAGTATTGGGGATAAAACCCTGCCTGACTTTTTTTTTCGGAGTTCAGTAACATAAGTACTTTTCTACAGCAAACAATATTTATTTGAAATTTTTACAGATAAAATAGCGATTTTAAATTATTATGAAGTATAGTCTGAATTGCCTTGACCACGAGCAAGTTTCATTCGAACATTGCCTTAATGTAAAAATAAATTGTATTCGTATAATATCATAGGCAAATAAATCAAAAGAAATTTAAATAAACTCAAAATCGTAGGAAATTTTACGCAACTTTCTGTGTTTAACTTCTCCACTTAATGTTAGAAAAATGTTATTACTGGTGATAAATTGTAAAGAACAGAGTAAGGCCCATGTTTCTTACCGTGGAAATAAACAGCTGGAAAATTAGCTTAATTCAACTATTAAACTGAAACTTCCATTGAGGCTCAAAGAATATTATGAGAGGAAATAGTATTCGACTAGTAAATGAACTACATACCTTTCAATCAGCTATATTAATTTATATATAACTCGATCGGTAAGTCCTGAGCCAAACACGCGCAGATAGCTTATCGTCCACCGGTAGCAATTGAGTAAAGGCAGGAGAGAATGCATATACTGTACTATTCATTCTCAACTATGCACTTCATAGTAGGCCGTGACTATTGAAAACAAAAATAAAGTGAATAAAGTATTTGTTTTTTTAGTTATGAAATATTATTTAGGTAATGGTATGTAACTCGCCAGAATATCGCTGTTGGGTCTTCACTATTGAATGCTGTGGGCTAACTAAGATGTCTGTACAAGTACTAGCAAAAAACATCACGTGCTATGAAGGTCAGGCAGGTCTAGATTACGCCATCCTAGACTACTGCGCAGTCGTTTGTTTGGCTCAGGTCTTACCGATCGAGTTATACATTATTTCTTAAATTATTTGTACAAAATTAAATGCACTTTGATACCCATTTCAAGGCTTTTATTGAGTACTTAAAAAGTACAGGAACGACAGTTTTCTGCTTTTCAAATTTCTATCTAAGATGGCTAAAATTTAGCTTATGGAAAGCAATAATATGTGTAAGAAGAAACACAACTATATGCTAGGTAGGGACGAATAGAATGCTTGTCGTAATTACAGCGATTATGTTTGTAAATATCGACATTGAGCGTAGTCACAATGAGCGTACTCTCCCGCCCCCCCCCCCCCCAATGAGTAAACTCATAATACTCGTCATACATTTACTTGTTAAAAGCTCACCCCTTCCACTTCTAACTCAATTCTTGTTTTATAAGGTTTGGAGTTCAGTGGTTCCAACAAACAAACTGAAATTATTTTAAGATTTCTTGAACCACGCATGTGCGATGTAGGCCTATTAACATTTACCTAAGGGACTATGACTCCTGTTGGAACGACACCAGTTCAATCGATAGTTTGTGATCGATACATTATCGACGAATTCACAATGTAATGTATCCGACTATGATAAAGGTTGCTGTGTGTTAATGGGGCAGACCTGTACTATTATCCATCCACCTTTGGAAGGAAAGTGCATGTAAACATTGCATTTGAATCACTCCGCCCGTAACAATATTTGATTGGTGAAATGTGTTGCGCCATTCTTCTCCTTCAATATACAGTGTCCACGTGGGTTAATGAAGCTGATACCAATAAAAAAACAAAGAATACATTATTTCGTTGTTCAAGCATAAAATTATTACCACGCGATTATACCAATGCCATACTGTATAGAAATGCATATTATTGCGATTACTTACTTCAGTCGGAGTCCTCTAGATTCACAACGCACTTTCCAAACACTTTTCTTATCAGGGAATTGTTATGTCAATTTTGTTCACTTTTAAAAGGATTGCCACTCATATGATTTGTTATGCCAATCGGACAGCATTGAGCTCCTGTCATTATGTGCTTGTTGAGCTAAATCAAGAGAATATGAGAATATTATAGGAGAAAAATTCCTCCGGCACTGGGACTTGAACCCAGGACCTTTGGCTATTCGCGCCAATGCTCTACCAACTGAGCTAAGCCGGAGCTCAATTCACAGCGCCAGATGGAACTTCTCTCCTATGACTGATTGCCCTGGCGCTGTGAATTGAGCTCCGGCTTAGCTCAGTTGGTAGAGCATTGGCGCGAATAGCCAAAGGTCCTGGGTTCAAGTCCCAGTGCCGGAGGAATTTTTCTCCTATAATATTCTCATGTAGTGTCCAACAGAGACAATAATCTGTGGCTCATGAATGCTTATATATCTGTCAAGAGAATATGCTACAAGAATTGATTGAAATATTACAATGGTAACTGAATAATACTTATTGCAAGTTAAAAATGTTATTGATATGAAAATAGTAAGTTAGTCTTTAGGTCTTATTTATTTATAGCAACAGATACAGTTTTCGATTAGATTATTTTACTATCCCCAATATTGAGTCCGAGATTATATTATGCCGTTATATAATGATTAGACTTCGGATTTTAGGTAAAAACCTATTTTAATCCTTAAGTGATATATGGACGAAAACTTGTATAGGCCTATGCATGTTTCATAGGTGACTATACCTAAAACCGATACATTTATAGGACTTAAAACAGCCTATTTTTACGTTAGAGCTAATATTGCCGTTTTGCTTGTTTTTCCTCTAAAGTTCAAAATAAGTTACTTTTTTTTATAAATTCTAGCATTTATTTTCAGTTCGTATTAAATTTTTAGCTCGGAACGTGCAGTACATGACACATTTGTGACGTGGTTAAATAGTAAGGAATGTTTCGTCTTCAGTAGAAAAATTCCTTGGAATTCCCAAGAAAATGTAGTGTTTTTCTCCCGACTCCCACATCGAGTAACCCCCCCCCCCACAAAAAAAAACAAACAAACAAACAAAACAAAAACAAAAAAGTAGTTCTCTGAATCACTGAGGGATACAAGGGGTTGAATATGCTAGCGTGCGTAGCTTCTGGGCGTAGGGATTCGGTTTTCACTGTTATGGTAGTAATACAGGCCCTAGTAATGTCTATATAATTCTGTGTACCATAGGACTATATCTGTGTTTTATCATGATTATTGATTAATGGTGACTTCAATTAATATAATATTCTGCATTGCAATTGAGATATTTCAGAAAATTGGCAACTTAACGATTTTATAAGAGACTATTTTACGATTTTTAGAACCGATTTTCGAATTTTTAGAGCCTATTTTAGGCACCTAAAACAACATTTATAGCGATCTAAAAGTCCGAAGTCTAATAATGATACATAAGTGAGAATGCTTCACTCAAATTAAATTATTATGTTGTGAGTTCCAGACCTCGCCATACACCAAATTTAAAAAAAAATGATATTATAGTCTTACTAATTTGTATGGTTTGATATGATCTTTTACTACAGTAAAAATCAAATAATATACTATGGAACTGTGTCTTGTAGCATGAAGTGTGCTGCGGTTCAATGCACGTGCATTTGTTTACACGGAAAGTGAATGGATAATGGAGGGGTTACACATTCTTTTGTGCACCCGGCGAACGCCCATCACTGTGCCAGCACAACTATGATAAAATTTAATTAATTTTATGTGAATCCTCGCTAGCTAGCCTATTATAATAATTTTATTTGCCATTTAATTATTTAAAAACATATTTCAAAGAAACTGTAATGTAATTATATATTAAAATATAAGCTTTTGTCGTAACAGTGATATTAAACAGTCTATAAGCCGCACACCATTAGTATCGGAAAGGCAGGTTATCGGATATTGTACTGGTACGCCACGGAACACTTGGTTAAAGCCCTGTTATATGCGCTTAATTAATTATTAAGCTGGGATGATATAGTTGGAATGCCAATGCCATAAAATATCTGACATCCGCTTTATTATACGAGGGGTATTCCGAAAGTAAGTTTCGTCAGTTTGTCACACGGACACTTTATTGACCCAAAAGCAATACAGCATGGCAGCATGACCTATACACCGTGCACTATTTTTCGACATAGTCGCCAGCGACATTGAGACATTTGTCGTAGCGTGCGATCAGTTTGAAGAACCCACTGTGGTAAAACTCGGTGCCCTGCGATGCAAGAAATTGGCGCACAGCCTGCTCCACCTCAGCTTCCTGACATTACTAAAGGTTCCATACAGACCATTTTGAGTGACAAATTGATGTTCCATAAGGTTTGTGCGAGATGGGTTCGTGGAGGCCGCACTTTGCGGGGACGGAAATCGGGAGATCAATTTCAAACAGCTCTATCTCGGACAATAAAAGGTTCAGCGGCTGCAGCAATGGCTCGTTTGAAAGAGGGGAGATAGCGGTACATGGCAGTGGCGCCAAATCTCTCGTGCCATCGTGAGCGGTACACTAATACCCGCGGGCACGCCAGTCTGCTGCGACTCGCTCTTCTACGGCGCAGTGCGCCTGCGTCATGCCTCCTCCGCTGACGCCACTTCCGTCGTGGAACCAGCCACGGGTGGGGATCCGTCTGGCGTTTGTTTGGTTCCCCTGGTGAACACGCCGCTCCTGCCATACATTGACGTAACTTACTTTCGGAATACCCCTCGTAGCTTTTCCACATTATATAGCCGGCGAAGAAAAAAAATTCGTTTATAATTTATAAATTTCAAAAAATTGTAAACATAGGTAGGCCTATCTTAGTTTTAAGTTAAGACTCTATATAATTCTTAGGTCTTTTTTACTCAATAGCTGAAGGAAGAAACCCATCCATCCATCCTTCACATCACAGAACATCCACAAGGAAATAGACTTAGTAGGGCACGACCCTAGGATTTCAGGCTCTTTAAATAATCACAGTGATTTGGATCAAAACTTGTCTTGTTTATTACCCTAGTAATTCCTCAGTTCATTGCCAGTTGATTTAAATAATGAAAGGCTTTCTCCTGCTATATCGTCCTTGTTTCTACAAAAAGAAAATAAATTTATAATATGGCCGAATAGTGCAGAAAAAAATATTTATTAAGAGATTATATCTTGCGATTCCGCTGATATCCTACAAATACTGTATCTCCTGTAAGATATGGGGTTTTCTTGCCGTAGAAGCTGAATGAACGTCTCTTCCAGATATGAAGGTCAATAAAATTATTCCCGACGTTTCAAATGCCCACGCTGCCTTCATCTTCAAGGGTTTTGAAGTGCGCTTGAAGTTGAATCAGGTGGTACAAGTGAAAACAGTAGATATATAATGCATTATGGAATGAATACTGTCAACTGTGTGAAAATCTGACCAAGAAATGTATTTTTGTTGAATTTAAAAATAGAAGCCATTTATTTCTTCCCTGAGATATGCACAGTAAAATTTTCATTGATTGTTACTTGTGCTCACATATCTTTCAGAGTCCGTCAGCTACTGATCTTACTGCACAAATAGAGATAGGTAGGAAAGAATGATAAGGCAAGCGTATGGGCTTAACATAAGCTAGAAAACCTTTCACACCTTCTTTCTAATTTTTTCGTATTTATGCACCCAAGTCAGAGTTCATACCGCCAGCTAGGCTTAGAATAGGCTGTCCAATTTGTGGGCTACAAGCCGCTTGCATCTTCGTTAGCCTGATCTACGACCCGCGAAATCTTAGATAATTTAAAAAATAAAACATGATTAGTATTGTATCAAATTAATTTCCTGGATATCATCTGATACTATGTACCTGGAAACTATTTCTATTGGCCAAAGAGAGGAGAAAAGCATTTATTTCTTCAACCTGTTAGGGGAAAAATGCTAATTTTCCTGATATTTTACTTAAAGAAATATTGATCTTATCTCTGTGAAAGTGCCATTCTAAATATGACATTCAAAACCACGTTACAGAAGTTTTCTCCCAGATAGCTCTTTAATGCATTGGTTGAGGCGTATTCACTATCAGCTAGAACTATGCAAATTCTGTTGCCAAATGCTTTAGCTTCATATTGTTTTTTATTTGATTAAAATTATGCTTAACAGAATTTTTCTATACTCATCATTTCCCATATAGCCTATATCAAACTATTTTACCTTAGATCTTAGGTCATATGAATTATCAAAATTGCACAAAAAAAATTAAAAATCAGAAAACTCAAAGAAATAAATAAGTCACTAATTAAAGAACATAATTTAGTAAGGATCCTAGACCAGGGCTGTCAAACTTAAAGATAGTTAAGAGCCGTAATTTATACCTCTAGACAGTGCTCTGGTAGCACACGTTATCACTGTGCATATCATACAACATGAGCAGCGTTTGTTTGTTTGTTTGTTTGTTTTTTGTATGTAGACACTTCTTAAACAGAAATTTAATAAAACGGCAACTTGAATGTATATTATCTCAGAGTATTCACTAATTCAATTTAGCTGCAAGCTTGTTATTTCAATTCTTTAATCTCTTAGTTTACCGTCGCCATGACAAACATGTTCGTAGATGGCATGTTAAAATTTAATGTTTATGTGGACATTGGACGAGTGTGTGAACGAATTAAATGGAGTTACATTCATAATTGAAAAGATTAAACAAATAATTCAGCAAGTTGACTACATGCTGCTGAGCAACGGAAAGCATTTATAGACCCTGCAAACAGGTTAAATTTTTTAAAGGGATTAAGCTTTGCCTAAACCAGTTCTCTAGGGGGATATATCACTGTTAAATGTGTTAAATGTGTTAAATGTGTGTTCATATTATTTAATTTTATCTTCCACTGTCATTAATTATTAAAAAATTAAAAAGGATACGTCTGTCAATTAAGTGAAAGAAGCACTTAGTACCCGCAGATATATTTCCCGTGGGAAAAGCGTAATTATTTGTGGAAAACAATTATTATCATGGTTTTGAAACAATACCTAATGGAATGTGCTGTTAACCTATGAATTTTTTATTTTTTCTCCTCTCTCTTCCCTTTTTTATTTCCTGCATAATTGTATTTGAGGCATAGGCTATTATTTTCCCTATTATTTAAAAAAATTCCTTGAACTGCATCGAATAAGCATATATTGCAAAATATTATGTTTAAAAACCTGTCATAATTGAATTATATATCTAGAACAGCGATGGCAACCCACGACCACTCCCAACAATGCTACCAAGAACAGACGGAGATCATTTTCAACATATTCTATGACAAAGGTAGATGATTATTCTAACTGTATGCCTAAATCAGGAATCCGTGCACTAGGATGGGTCTTTACCGGCTGACGTCTTGCTTCCAGGCCGCTGCCTGGACCGTGTGTTCTCGGCACATCGCAAAAATAATCTCTCTGTGCCTAACAGAAGATCATATTGAATAGGGAATCTGAAGCAGGTGGTAGGGTTGTTCGTACAGGAACTAACAAATTGGCTTTTAAAACCCAACCCCGTCCCTCAGGGTTCAGATCATTATCAAGCCAGGTGTCAAAATTAACTAGAAATAAATGTTGTCAAGCTGCGCATTTTTTATTTGGTTTTATTTACACAGCCTTTGCTTTACCCCGGGTATATCACAGGATATTTAAAGCAACACTGAGCAACTAACAACTTAAAAAATCATAATTGTTCACAGTTAATCAGTTGGTGTCTTAAGGGGAGAGGGTAGTTACCGCTAGCAAAATGATAGAAAATGAATTCCTGAAAGTTTCATTATTTTAGCATGAATAGCTTTTCAGAAAATAGTACCTGAAGTACAAAAAATGTAATTTTACAGGAGAGCGAAAAGAAAATGACGTGCCTTATGGTATTTTATCCATTTTAGAAAGCTCCAGGTCACTCTGCTTGGCTTAATATTAACGCAACATATAAGACTTATATATCAAAATGTTCACAAAACTATGCTGTATTACATGAGCCTAAGAAAAACATAGATTTTTTCGCACTGATAACTACCATCTCCCCTTAAATATCGTATGTATAAAATTCAATGTTCTCGGTAATGTGCAGACTTTCCACAAAATCGTGTAGTGGTTTTTGACATAAGTAGGTCTTTTGTCTTCATGTAGACTGCAGTGGATGAGAAGATGCATGGCAGTTTGGTTGTCTTCTGAGCATGGGCATTTTGGTGATTTGGCTTTCCCAGTTTTAAGCAGATAATAGAGGAACTTTCCATGGTTGGCAAGGAACGGTGAGAGTATAAATGTCGGGTTGATGTTGGTTTCTGCCTGGTATGTACTGTAAAGAAGAAGAGTTTTGTACGGGAAGCTTTGGGCGAGGATATGTATAACTGGTTCCACAGGTTTGAGTAATATTCTACAAGTTTACTTTTAGAAAGTGAGAGAGGAAGCCGATCATATTCTATTGATCGTTGGGTCCGTAAGCTGATTTTTTCTAGAAAGTCAGCTCTTTCATTTCCATAATGACATGTGTGTCCTCTCATCCAGTGGAATGTAATGTAGTTATTCCTCAATAGCTCTTAAAGAACTCTTCTGATTTGGTTAACCTGGGTTGGTGGATTTGTTTTGCTATTGCCTTTAGGGCTGCCTGCGAATCGATGTTGATGGTGTTTAATGTCGGGGGTAATGTATTCAAATTTACTGCTATATTTTTTGCAACAGATTTGGTGATAGTTATTCAGTGAAGGTTCTTTGGGAGTTGCACAGTAAATTCCAAGAAAACATACCCATTCTCAGTTATCAGTGCATCAAAAACATTACCTTCACTATTCCACTCATATGTCGCGTGTTTAATGTTGACGAATAACGTTTAGCAATTCCTCGGATATGGACCAAACATGACCGTTTATCTTATAATATCCTTCCTCGGAACACAAGGATGCAGTTTTATCTCATAAAAAGTAAGATCGTTACTGAACACGTCAGGAAATCAGGCAGTACAGTTCATGAGTTAAAAACATTTCCGGTACTTTATTCTTTCTCAAACCAAATAACTTCACATAAAATAACACTTCGATATGTAGTAATAATTCCGATATCCCTGTCAACGTTAAACGCACATTATATTTAGATTTAAATTTCTTTAGGCCTGTTAAGTGTAGATCAATCATATTCTTGGCTGTTTACGCAGTGATAGAATTTGTGCAGCTAAGCTCAGAAAATAACGCAGAAACGCAAAACAATTCTCATTAAATGTTTGTTAATGTATTATTCGCCATGTTCTTGTAATCTCAATATTTGAAACAATCGATCCAATAAAATTCATATTTATTTCATTCTGTGTTTTTTTTTTTTTTCCTTAAATACGAGTCTTGACCTAATTTTCTTTTCATCAGTAATTAACTTTCAGTGTATGCACTGGTTTCTTATTATTATACTTGTCTTGCCAACCAAATAATATGTAATGTTAATCTCACTGCAGATAATTTCCTCATAATCAGTTTCAGTATTACAAGTTTGATATGAATTTTTATATTTTGTTAAATATTTACGTCAGCTGAGCCACAAATCCTTGAATAATGAATTACATACTTTACTATTTATTGGGTAATTTAATTACTCATTCTTAAATATACACATAATGGTGTCAAGTTTATGGCCAGTAGCTGACATTTTAAACAATGTACCACTTGCAAAACCTACTCAATGTGGAATGTTTGTTATCCATTATTGACTCCAGTGCTGTAGTTAAAGTGTTCAAGGGAACTATGAACAACATTCACGAGCAAAGTCTGGGTAACGAAGTGCTCCATGTGGGAATTAAGACTATGTAATGTCAGTATTGACTTTACGAAATTTAACAACAAATAGTCGTCAGACTAATTGCTAAGTTCCACTAAATTTTGTAATATGTTTGAGGAAATTTTCTAGATTTTACATTAATTTTGATGAATTAAAAATATGTGATATAGATCCATAATTGCACAATTAAAAACCATAGTTCATTCATAATTTTTACACAGCATTGAAATATATTACATGATTAAAGTTTTAAAATTTACCGACTTGATGACCAACAAAAGAACTCGATGGATTTTAACGGATTATAAGCTTAGCCAGACTTTAAAGCTGGGTGAGCCTAACATTTAAACCCCACTACTTTATACACAAAAATTCGCAAAAGAAATAATATATGTACCAGGTTACAAATGTTAATTTTATTTATTTGAGGAATTGAGGCTATGTAAGTAATATAGAAAATTTGAAAAAAAAATCCTCCGTCATAAGAATGGGATTTCACATTTGAGTGTTTTGATTACAAAATACAAAACTACAGTTCACACAGAAAGAAATTTTAGTATATTTTAAAATTCAGACATTTTCCTCCCCATTCCTTCATACTGTGGTATGCAAAAGCGTTCAACATAAAAGCATTAAAATTCATGGTGTGTATCTCAAGTGGATAAATAATTAATTAGCAATTAATTAAAATGCCAAAAATATATATGAGTCTCGGAGGGTCGTAAGAGTGTGTCTGGGCTCACCTATGTTTGGAATATGCTCCCTGAGGAGCCACGAAGATTTGAAAAATAACCGTTATGAAACTCAGTTATTTAGTAAATCCTATGTGCTTTAAAACAATATAAACAGTTCTACTGATTTTCAGAAAGAAGGAGGTGCTTTTCAACGAATATTAGATAAAAAATGGCATAACTTGTTGGACTTCATATTTTTTCCGGTACTGTATCAACGGATTTTTTTATGTCACTAAGATGCACTGTTATACCGGGCACTGTTAACCTGGAATTAAAAAAAATATTAACTGTGAAAATAATAAAAGGTGATAGTTTTGTTCTCGACTGTCTATTCTAAAAGTTGTGCCTTACTGGTAATGTGGCCTCATTGACTGCTTAGAATTTTATTTTCATTGGTTCTCTATACTTATATGATATCATGATCTCTATGGATTCTAAAGAGCAATGCAACCTAAAATTAAACCATTTTAAACATTTTCCCGTGAATAAACATTGCCAATTGTAAACCAAACAGTCCCATATTACAAAATAAATAATTTTATTTCAACCACGATTAAAATCATGTTATTTCATGCAATGACAAAATCTAAACCAACTTCGATGAATACTATGGAACCTTGACACAGAAAAACATGGCAATTATTGGTGAGGTGAGTGTTTGTGTGAGATAACACTAGTAAGATATTTTGCATCTGGGATGTGATATATCAAGTAGTATGTATTTTGGAGTGTAGAATCCAAATCTACCTTTAAAAATGTTCTACCGCATAAGATTTTTGAGCTTTTAAGAGTTATTTATTTTCCGTATTTCTGCTGGGATCTTGTTAGGAAGAGTAATACAACTTCAAACAAAAGAAGAGCATCGTTATAACATTTTTCGATACCAAAGGAGATTAAAGTAGAAAATAGGTCGTGAACTAATTTGGACCTTCTATTAATGTCATGTCCATATTAAACATATAAAATAGCATTGAGTTCTAATGTTCTGAATATGAATTTCTTGTTTGTTTTAATTCAGTCAATGTTCGCCAGTACTGTTTTTGATTCTGCTGTGTATCTAGGAAATGTTAAGTTATATAAAAGAAATTATTTTACTAGTCAAATGAGCACCCCAAAATTTGGTGAATCCACCCATTTACAAACCAGATGCAGAAAACAGTTAAAATTTGTTGACTAGAGTAATTATTTCCTGGTTTCCAGTTCCGTTCCAAAGATGCAGTAGCACAAAGAGAAAGTGCTCTTAGACAACATAAACATCTGTTTTTAAACCATTCTCTTACAAATCGGTATTTAGAACTCAGCACTCAAAAAATGAATTTCTTATCCGAGAATCATAAGATTATTGTTATAACATCTTATGCTAATACAACCTAATATACATCCTTCAGACTGAACATTACCATTAAATGTTGATGGCTGTGGTGAAAGTAAGAAGTGAACGGCACTACACGTGGACCTGCATTGCGCCTTGCAGAACAACCGACCCGCATAACACCGCAGCGTTACTGCAATGTTTGATATTCAATCCTTCCGCAAAGTCACGGGTTCATACCCTCATCGGTCAGAACAGACAGATTTACAACCCATCTGAATACACCAACAACATTTCTAACTGATCTTCAAATGGGGGCTAGAGTATGTGTGGTATGTGGTTTTTACAACATAATTGTTAAGCACGGTTAACCATGTGATGTTAGAATTGACAGCATTGAGAAATGTTATATCCGAAAACTACGCAAAAACACAAGGATAGTTGAATATCTTGAAGCGTGCCAGGGAAACCCAACCGTAAGTCTGTAAACAAGTTTCCCGCGAAACTGTAGGTAACGGCTGTCAGGGTTTAAAATGTCGATTTTTAGATTTTGACGCCATCTACTGGTTTCATTCTTGTACTACATACTCTTATCACAACAAACATATAGACAGCATTTCCAACCATAGTAACTTATTTTCAGTCTGAAAAGAGATATGCTCATTTAGAAACACATTCAGAAGTCACAATGGAAATAGCCATAAATAATACTTTTTGAAATATAAAGTTTCAAGTTCATAAACATGTCAATTTTTTAGCTAAATATATAATTATATTTTTTAGAATGCTCAGAATTTTTTTGCTGAAGTTGAATCCTAATGTTTCCCTAATCACTTTTTGAAGAAAAAAAATACTGGCAAATACCATATCATACCATATTTTGTTAACGTGTGACAGACTTTGTGCGTGGTATCATAGTATTGTGAAACTGAGAATATTCTAATGATCAAACTAGTTTAAAATAAGGTCCTTATCTTTGGAGATCAATAACTATAAATAATACTTTCTGAAATAATTATAAAATCTCAAGTTCATAAAAGTGTCGATTTTTTTAGCTAGAGATATAAATTTTTTAGAATGCTCAGAATTTTATGCTGAATTTGAATCCATTCAAAGCAGAAAATTTATTTGCTATTTTTGTTGTTGTAAATGCTATTTTAACCACTGGTTAATGCTGAATTATTTTTATTTACTTTGTACTCATAAATTTAGAATTTTTCGTGTATAGTATAGGCCTACTGTGCAGTGATATGTAATTATATTTATATTAATCAACTATACCCCCTAAACACGAGATTTGCTCATATAGGGGCATGTTTGGTTTTATTTGTTTTCACTTGCATTAAATGTGTAATAATAATAGTGTAATGTAAGTAAGTGATGTTAATAAATGTTAAATGTTAAAATCAGTTAAATACTGTTTGAAATAAGTTTTCAATTCTTTAATTACATCTCTATATGTGAATTCAAAATACTGGAAATAAATAAAGTTTCATGTTACAACTTATGGCAGGATCACATACGGAGGAGGCGTAGAAGAGTTGTTAAAGAAAACACTGACATGAGTAAAGAAGTTCAGCGACAAGTGAAAGAAATGAAAGTAGAGAGATATCTATAGTACGAAAATTAAGACAGATACATTTGTAATCCTCACTGATTACTTACTAAGCCGTACCATTGTTATTACAGCTACAGGATGTCTATGTCGGCTTTTCATGATAAATAGATGTTTCGAGATCCCTAAGTACAAAATAATATTTTCAAAAAGTGGTCTATTTATCTGTGTGTCTGCGAACAGTATAGTTCGGAAAGAAAAATTACCATGAAAAATGTTACAGCTATTCACGACAGAATACTTTAGATTTTTAAATGTTTCAGTTCAGTTATAAAATATTGAGACAATAATATCTACGAGCTAATGTATAGGTTACGGTAAAAGTTTTATTTTTCATCCTGGAGCCTCATACTCCTGTCCATTCTTACTGGAGCGGTGAGTACGATTTATTACCAAGAAAATCCCTACTACCACTTCGGTTATCCGCAACTTGTGTAGGGTTGTGAGGGAAATGTGGCTCAATACATCTTGTTGCTAAGTCTTCGGTTTCACGCGCCAGATCTTCCTATGTACCGTACGTAAGCTATTGCAATGGTATGGCCAGTCAGTGGAAACTAGCAGTTTTAAGGTAATTAACAAAACCGTGGGAATAATGACGAGTGGAGGAACGTACACTTAGCAGCGTGAGATCGTTCTCCTCAGTTTTTGTCAGCTGTAATACTGTACTAAATTTTCTTTCTCTTGAGAGCATGTGGAGCTAAAAGTCGGCTTCTCACCCTCTAAAGAACGGTTTATTTTGAAAGTGAAATGACAAACAATTTATTTGGGAACCTCTTTTCTTTGGGGAAAGTGGTTCTTGATGGTGATGTGACAATTTTAGCGTATACATAGGGGAAGTGATTAATCCTAACAATGCCAAGGGCGAGGCCTCAGAGGTCCATAACGCCTTCAATTTTGTTTATTTATAAAGAATGCCAAGAAATTCTGCTTACGAAATACGGAGACTAAATTAGTTCTGAGAGGCTTCCATTGGTAACTTAAGCGACCGAACGAATTCTGTTTTTAATTTGTATTTATAATGCAATTGTATTTTATTTTTTATACATTTCCAATACTTTTTTTCACTACCGGTACTGGTCTTACCATCTATCACGTAATTTTTTGTTGGTATTTACGCTAAGACAAAAATTTACAAATGCATAGACTATTATATTATGATATCTGTGTGAAATTTTTTGACTTGTAAAAAAATCCAGAATAGTTAAAACTACAAGAACAATAAAAACTAGTTTGAATGAATATAATGAAATAGGTCTGCTTATTTATGGGCCACAGAGGTCTACATACAGCATGCAACAATTATGGCTTGATAGCCTATTCCTAGTGTTAAAATAAGAACAAAGTTACAAGATAAAATCCTTATAAAACTAAACTAAACTCCTAGGCGCTGCATCCCTGAAGGGACTAGACCTACCATTCGACCGCTGCGTCGTCTACCTTAGGCAGATGGCATGTGGTCAGCACGCCTACACCCACGGATGTTAATGATGGTTTACGTGACCGGAGCCGCTACTGCCGTAACTGCTGAATGCACCCCAATTCAGCGTTATCCTCTCTGACGTACAGACTAACAAACATGTCGCTAAATATAGAAAACTATCAAAAGAAATTTGAAATCTATATTAATAAAAGGAAGTGTCTGTCTTTCCTTCTGTCTGTCTGTTTGTCTGTCTGTCTGTCCGCGATGCCCAGCGAAATCTACTCAACGCAGAGATCTGAATTTTTTAAACATAGGTGGATTGAAGGGTCGGAAAATGCACCTCGAAGCCGGAATTTTAATTTTCGCTTTCGTTCGTGAGCTATGAGTGAAAAACGGGCAGAAAACATGCATTTTTTGCGTTTTCGAAGCATCAGTTTTCAGTAATACATTTCAATGTCAAATCAATTACAGTTGGCTTTGGCTATTTTTGTCAAACGCGATTGATTGATTTTGCAAGTCCATCCTGGACGATTCATTTGTTTAAAATATCAAGGCCCGTAGACGTATGAAATTTTCAACCTACACGGAAGAGGGATATTCAATATAGGAATAAATATGGTCAAACATTGTTCGACTTGGACGAAACTCACTATGCAGGGGTTTTTTGGGCCAGGGAACTCGAATTTGAGGTCGATTTTACCAGGCGACGCTACCTAATCGTGGTATGTAGTCCACGTGATTTGGGTGATAATAAATATATTGATTTAACTATTATGCTCTTAATTTTTTATTTATTTTTTCTTGAAATAATTATCGCGGGCGAAGCCGCGGGCACACGCTAGTAATTATATAAATAGAGCATACACAATTAACATGATGCACCAACTAAATAAAAAGGAAAAAGAATAATAGACTGGAACCAAACTGGAACCAATATATAACACAAAGAAGAAGGCTAAATACGCAACACTTGAATATAAAGATTTAAAAAGTACATAAAGTCACAAATATTAAAAACAAAACACAACATAAACGTAGGTCATAAAATAACCAATAATTTTCAAATCAAACTGTATGGTACAAAGGATAATGAAGATATATAAAGCAAAAACGGGATTTACAAGCTAACTTCCCACGAATGTAACAGAGATTAGGAATATGTGGGCCACACGGGAAGGAAATTGAAAAATAGATTCCAAGAATGAAGCACATGACTCTGACAACAAAATAGAAAATACAACGAGCATATCACACATATATGAGCATATCATATGCCAACAGTGGCAGGAAATTAAATACAGTAGAAAGATTGTAGATATACAAAAGGAAAAATGAGAACAAATTAAATGAAGAGCCAATAGTACACAACCCTCGTTTGAATTATGTAATAGGATTAGGAAGCAGAGCAACATCAAAGATAGCGACCAGTTCACGTCTAGCAGCATGAGGGACAACGTAGAGCCCACACCATTTATCTCTATATGTAGCCTAAGTAATAGAATAAAACCGTACACCATTTTTAATTTAATTACAAAATATTAATGCCTATATTATGATTTTAGACCTGAAGATGACTAACGTCGAAACGCGCCGTGAAGACAGCAGCGCTGCAATTTTAACATAGGGCATTTTTTTTATGAAAATATGGTTCTACTTCAGCATTTTATATACATTTAAATTTTGTATTAGGACTACTAATCATTTACAAAATTTTGTCAAATAATTATTCACATTTTAATAATGATAAGACATAAAACTTTGAAGGTTCTCCCGACGAATACATTGTAGAAACTGTTCTCGGGTTTCCAGTCGGGTAGTTTTAGAAGTACATTCTGAGCTTTCGGCGACTGCGTCTTCATCTTCGGAGAAGTGAGATCCAGAGATTATGGTATTGTATAAGTCCAGTTACTCATTGCATGGCAGGCGGCTTCCTTTCGTTAGGAGGAAAATTTTGCCAACAGCTCAACCCATGTTCTTTGTTTTACCGCACCAATCAGCTTGTTGCCCCAGCCAATCAAAATCTAAGAATGTCCTGTGGCGATTTTGACAGCTACTCGTCTACTCCGCGTGGAGTGAATGCGTTGTTGCAAGATCAAGTTACAGTAAACAATAACACGTGTGAATTGAATAAAGCTAAGGAAGAACTGAGGTCAGTGATAACAATGGGAGAATATTGCAACTTTGCTTTTATTTTGGATAGCGGAAGCCCAAGACCGATTTAGTCAGATCAATTAACATAAAGAAACACCGAAACCTTTGAAGCCGACTGGCCATCCAATGAGTAACTGCACTTTATATATACTCATGGTAGGATAGTCAGATGACGACGCAGACAGTCGCCGAAAGCTCAGAATGTACTTCTATAACTACCTGACTGGAAACCTGAGAACAGTTCCTACAATGATAAGACACGTTTACTGTTATGTGTATTCACCATAACAGTCATAATAATTAGTTAATGTTTTCAGTTAAGTAATGTACCGATATTACAGTTTATTTACAAAGAAAGCTTTTATCCCATGATAGTTTAAGAATAATTTGTATATAAAAACATGGATTTTGCTGAATTGGAAAATGAAAATAATAAAAAAAAACAGAGATCGAACCTGGCCTGAGGATTCGCAGCGTCGCAAACTACGAGAACATGCACAATACAGGTAGGATTGTGTATAAGAACCCTTCCAGGTATTTTAATTACTAATAGATTAGATATACAAATTAAATAGTGATTGATAAGTGATAATACATAATGCATAATAATGATTAATAATTGATGATAGGTAATTGCAAGTATTTGCACTAGAAAGATAACTTACCGAATACGGATTAACATATAATTATGTGTGTATGTGTTTTAGTAGAGAGGCGTCCAAGCAGCGCTGATGGGCTCTAATGAGTAGACCTGGGATTTTAAGGCAAATGCCTATTTTGTTTCTTATGAAATAACATGAAATTTTTTAAATACGTTGACGTTTCATGATATATCATTTACATTTATAGAGTTTTATAGTGCCCTAAAATGCCTATTTGGACCTTTAGAGCTTATTTTACTATTATGGTGCCTAAAATGCCTATTTTGTTCATTTAAAATAAAATTCAACTTCTGTAGTTTTTAAAATCTTATAGTGGACATCCCTCAATGAAAAGCAGAACAGCAGAGGTGGGTTTTTCACAGAAACTTGATTATTCCAAACAATATTGTCGCTAAAGGAATGCTGACTGACAGGGGAGGGGGAGGATTAAGGGGGAATGACTACTGTGACAAGTCACCAGTGAAGTGAATATAGTTCGTGATGCCTAATTTTGCAGTTAGTTCTGTTAAGAATAGGTATACCACGTTTCTTGCAGTAAAAAAAAAAAAAAAAAAACCACTATGTTACAGTTTAAGTGTATATTGTAATATTTTAAAGTCTATTTTCTATCTATTTACACATTTTTAAAGCATATTTTAAGTGCCTATTTTCGCTTTTAAAGGCCTATTTACTTGTTTTAAAAGCATATTTTAGGTGCCTAAAACTAATTTTTTTAGAGCCTAAAATTCCAGGTATACTAATGAGACATCTAGACTTGACTGCATTTATACGTTTCATTTTGTTTTCCGCAAATTCTTTTACATTTTGTATAAAAATAATCTACTTCCCATGTCGTATCCCTAGTTACACAAAACTGTTACACACAGTGTATTCAGTGTATTAACTATGGAAGTGGGTAGACGTTCTGTTTTCCTTTGAGAGCTTTTGAACCTCTTGTGCTCACAGATTACTTACAGCTTAATCTACTGCAGCAGGGTTGGAAATGTGTGGTTTCCGGTCATTAAAGCTAGAAAATCAATACGTTTTATACACCTGAATATCTTCTCAGTTCTCAAGAGGTCTACAACTACAAATCATCTGTCAATTCTTTAAATTGTAAACGAGGAATACAGGTCCTATTATTTGTAATTTTAAGTAGTTCAGCTCAAAAAGTAATAAATTTTTTCAAGCTTAAAGAATTAGGTGTTATTTTAGTATGGTTGAAGGAGTATGTTTCGTAATTGACAGTAAGCGTTGGACCTTAATTAATTTATGTTCGTTTGTTTAGTGTCGTCGTTGAGAATATTTATAGGGTTAAATATATGAAATAATTTTAACCTTGTTTTATTTAGAATTATAAACATCCCATTATGGCACAAAATTTATTCAACTATATTTTGGAAAGATGGATATAAAACAATAGGCCTATTAGTGCCGGTATGTTTATGTCTTATGTTATTTCATGGCCCTATTTGTTTTGTATTAAATCATTTTCATATACGCCTATTATTCACACTTGTTCATCAATATAATTTAAGAAAGGGTTTTTATACAGTGCGTTATTCTCCATGAAAATAAGTCGGCAATACATTTCCGCCTTCATGTGGCAAACTTCAGGCTCTTCTATGATTCTACATTCAATTTTTTCCCCATTTAGGCGTGCATTCTTGATCCCCTTCTGTCCACCTATGTAAAAATAATAAGATATCTGAGAGTCGTAAACAAATTAATGAAGAGATCAACCAAGAGGGCATTCTTCAATTAATTCACAGTAAAATTGAATATAGTCTTGTTAATAGGTGGCGTTGGATGTTGCACGGCCACAGCCGGCAAGCTTTAATGTGTAAAGATTTATACTAGTGTTTCCGTGTACTTCCAACGCCACCTATTAACAAAACAGTATTCACCTTTGAAATTAATTGGATTTGCCATAGCAACCGGGGAAAAAATAGCACTGATTGATTTGGACAAAACTCACTATGCAGGGCATTTTTCGGACTAGGGAACTCGAATCTGAGCTCGTTTTCTCCCCGGGCATCGCAACTTAATCGTGGAATGCACAGCGAAACCGGAATGTTAGTTCTTTAATTATCAATTGTTTTAACTGTTTATGCACGATGAGTCTGTTCTACGTTCTAATAGTTCCATTTCGAATGTGTAGGCCCATACGGAAGCACAAGATTAGTTCTATTCGTTTTATTATTTACATTTATTGTGTAAAACAATATAATAAAAAATAAAATCAGGCAGTTCATGCAATTTATGTAAAAAACAAAGTAAGTGTTAATAAATATGTGTTAGGCCTAATTATTTTTCTGTTAAATAAAATATCTGGCAGTTAAGTAAATATTCGCGGACGAAGCCCCGGGCACCTGCTAATGTACTATAAGTTACTGTCATTAGGTATGAATAATTTTCGGAGCGTGGACAAATTAAATTTGTAATCATGAATGCCAAGATTCTTTTTAAAGCAATGTGACGGTAGGCCTACACCACATGAGAGAATCGGGGGACAAAATGTTATCTATTTAAAAGTCGTTCAGACGACAGATATCAGACATGCAGATGTTGCTATTATTCAAAACTGCAGAGTAACTGTATTTATTAATTTGTCGATTCACAAAAACCATTCTCATTCTGGCTGTTATGGCTATTTTTAAACTTCCAGACCTATCCTTGTATCCCTCTTACTGTTCTCTTAATATCCTTCTCTGACTGAGAGATAAAATCGACTTACAGTCTATTTTACATGCAGACAAAAATATAAACAGACCGACACTTTGACTGAATGGTCTTCCGACTGTCGGATTCTCAAAATGTCTGAGAACGATATATTTTTTTTAATTGGCCAATATGAAATTACCCACGGTCCCTTGGAGATATAAAAAAAACTTCGCCTCGTTTTTCTAACTTTTCCTCGATTATGTTAAAACACACTTCCCACACCAGTGGGCTATAACGATATAGGCTAGCTACCATTATTTTTTATGGATTCACTTTTAAAACTGTCGTGAGTACTGGAGCATGTAAACTGTTTCCACTATTCAAACTCTTACTTTACATGTATATTAAGCCAGAGAAACGTCTGGTATGGAGATCTGATAAGTACTTTACTCAGGTTATTTGATTTGCAAGCGAGCTGTTGGAACCGCTTGTCTTGTGTTATCTGTTGCTGTGACTGCTGTCTTTCACAATTTACATGAACATACAATAAAATGTTCGGGGGATGTAATTTCCACTTCGTTGGTTGCATTTGCCTTCTCGAAGTGCTCCATCTGGATTTAGAGAAGTATAAATAGATTTGTCCCAGGAAACAATTGTTTGTGAATTTGTGGTACGGCGCATAAGTGAAGTATTAATGGACTATGATTGGTGCAGAAGCGATAACAGTTCAATAATACATGCATACATGTATATTATATATATATATATATATATATATATATATATATATATATATATACAGAATATAAATAGAATATATATATATACAGGGTATATATAGAATATGTACATATAGAATAGCCTATATTCTGTATTATGTTATGGGAAGTGCTGGGAATTGGGTAAATCTAGTTTTCCGGATGAAGTGCAAATTACCCAAAAGCAATGGGTATAGTTAAAACAAAATATGCGTTTCTAACTTTACCCGGGCAATCTTAGGTTTCTCCAACCTCTCCTGGTAGAGATAAATTTCAAATAAGTAACACTTTCAATATGCTTCATAACTATTAATGGAATTATAATCACTTCAAGTGTCGTTTAGTAAAGCTACTTATTAGAACAGGATGAGATTAAATGGCATCTGGAATTAACACAACCTGACCTAACCATATTGCGCATGTCCGGACCCCTAACAAAATATAGTGAAACTTCTCTATAACGGACACGTACGGGACCGTAAAAATCGTCCGCTATAGAGGGGTATCCGCTCTAGAAAGGTTAAAAAATTATGGTGTAAAACAATCTACAGTACTTACATGAGATTGTTATACAGTAGATGGAGATCTCTTTAGTTTACACCAATCCATTATACAGATATGTTATAGTGTAGGCCTACATATTGCGAAAATCCCGAACACTGTATATAGTCCACTTTAGGCCTACCATAAAAATTAAAACCACACTTTTTACAATAGAATACGCCTATACAACTGTAGTTCTGCGTGTATTAGTCCAGCGCACTATTAACATGCGAAAAAATCTTTAATGTTTGTTTGTTTTGTACACTTTGGTTTCGCGTCAATACTAAGTCAACAGAAGAAGAAAAGAAGTTCAGTACAATACAGTATACTGTAGATATGATTTTCTCGTCTAGTGTCCCGTTAAGAGAGGTTTGAAGAGGCTTTTTAAGTGGATTGTTTCTGTCCGTGTCCGTAATATACGGTTTCCGTCTTAGAGGGGTTAATTATTATGAAGTTTCTTCATAGTGACCTAGGGACCAGAAAAATCGTCCGTAAAGAAGGGGTGTCCGTTAAGAGAGGTTTCACTGTAAGAAGCTAGCTTTGCCTAAAGGCATGAGGGTAGTTTGCATATCACCCAGTTAAAGCCCAAAGTGAAGAATTTTTTTGTATAATTATTGCTTTACCCAAACTGATGGGGTAAAGTACACATACACAGGTAAACATCCGGTTTTAAAGCTCTACCCGTGATGTATGTGTTAAGGCTGATATTGATTCATATTCAAATACAAATATTTAAAATAAACTAAATTTTATTTAATACACACGAATAAGTACCTACACGACATACTATTCACCGAATAATCAATGCTCGTGTTTGGGGCAGGGCATTGATAATGACATGAATTAATTTTTTTATAGATTAACTTAGAATTAGAGAAGAAACAGATTGTTGTGTAGTAGCATGAACACATAATATAGAGAATAAATTATACAAGAAAACATGTTGAAACTGTATATAAATAACGTTATTATAAATTATTTTTGTGTGTTTTCTTGCTAAAACTGGATTATTTTTAACAATCGAATTGAACCTTCTTGAGCGAAAACTTGAGCACTGTTTCAATCCAGCAGTAGTAGCCTATAATCATGTTGGTTCATGAAGAGGATCGAGGATGTTCCATCTCGCATTACAGCAAATGAGTAAGATCATATGTTTAATATTATATGTCAACCTATTAAATGAGCCTTATTATGAAACTAAAATTTATTATATAATCTACATAGAACTTAATTTCATATCACAAAACACTGCTTTGTGGTTATAAACATATCAAACTCAATGGGGAATGGCGTCGCTCAGGAATTTTCCCCTATTATGCTCACTGCAAATGTCTCTGATAAGTAATTCACCTTTCTGGTAGTACACAACAGCGGGGAAATCTTTTTGGGTCGTAAGTTCCACAGACAAAGTCACGGATACTGAAACATCTGTAATTAACCAATATTCATAATGTGCGCATGGGTCCGGCATGTGATGATAGTTTGTGAATGTAATTGAAACATGCATATCGTCTTTCATCCATTGATTTTGTGGTTTGCTTAAATAAAAAAAAAATTAAGAATCGCATGGATTTGTGGACGAAGAAGAGGATACAATAGCAGGGAACTACAGCTCTGCATATTTTCTTGTGCTTTACTTGTACCAGTAAAGGTGATTTCAGTGATCATTGTTCCAGATTCTGACCCGGGATTTATGGATAAACTCGAAACAAGCTTGAATATAGAAGTAAGTAGTCTTTAGAAGAATATTAAAATGCTTTCATTTTATCTATAACAGTTCATATAGCCTACTGAAGATAAAAAAAGTTATGTTTTAGAGTACACTATTACAATCCTTATCATGTTATCTACAGTCGTATGTCCTACTAAAGATAATTTAATGTTAAGTAACAAGTACCTTCATTCTTATTCTAGGCTATAAAGCCGAAAATTAAATTTTACGATTAAGAAAATACGTCTGAACGACAAAACCCGATTCATTAACGCAATGAGTCTTAAAAGTAACATGGAGTCTAATTTAGTTTAATTTCAAACTTAAGAGGAGGCATACATCAATTTATACTTGTAACAAAGTTACATTAAGAATACGCTTGAAGTTCTGTTATCGTTCGGCAGGCATTCAATTGCTTTATTCCACGCCTCTCGCCTTAGGTCTTGATTCCGTTGACTGCGGTAAAGAAAAGTGGGTTCCTCTCTTGGAAACTCTTACTTGAAACAGCTAGTCGAAATGAAAGTTAACTCTGCCAGATTAAATAAAGATTTATTATTATTATTATTATTATTATTATTATTATTATTATTATTATTATTTATATTAAATACAACATTTTAATACGACACTTTATACATCATTGAACAGACAAGTAGGCCTACAAGAAAATGTGTTTTTAACGAAATAGTTATTTTGGAAGCCGCTGTGGCTCAGGGGATGCCTTCAATCCTCTCACGCAGCGGGCCCGGGTTCGATTCCTGGTCGGGACAAGTTACCTAGGTGAGATTTTTTCCGGGGTTTTCCCTCACCTTTGAGATAAATGTCGGGTAACTTTAGGCCCTTGTGGTCCCCGGATATCATCTCTGTCATTATCATCTTCATCCCCATCCTCGCCTTGTTCTGAGTGAGTGAGTGAGTGAGTGAGTGAGTGAGTGAGTGAGTGAGTGTGTGTGTGTGTGTGTGTGAATGGTGTGTATCGTCCTATGTGTTCGTGTTGTCTCGGAGGTGGCCCCGGCATTGGGCTGATCACTCATCCGGGGAGGCCCTCCATGTCCTTGTCTGGTCAAAAAAGTATGTATGTGATCCAAAGATAATCCCTCTCCCGACAGGTCGCGGCCCTGTAAGGCCCGGGCGGCTTGGGTCGCTTAAATCCTAAAAGGGAGAGGTAAAAAACTACGAGAAAGAAAGAAAGTTATTTTGGAAGAGCATTAATAACTATGATGAATGAAAATGACTGTGTTTGTAACTTGAGGTAAAAGTAGAAACCAATTTGTTTGTATGAAGAGGTGGCAAAATCTACAAATAGATTCGTTATGCCTTAAATAGTTTTGCATCAGAAAAATTTGTGATTACTAAACGTTTAGCAGTAGCTGGTTTGCAACATATTGCATGACATCACATGGTAACTCTACAAGTTGTAGAGGTGAGAAACATGCGGTAGAACATGTGACAATACAACTAGATATTTTGGAAAGAAATGTTAACACTAAAATCAGATGTACAGGTTACGTTACATGAGTATAGTATGACTGATAGTTGTTAATAGAAATCGATTTCATTCGAATACAACAAAAAAAACATGTTTTCTGCGGTATTAGGCAGTAATGGATAATTTGTTTTAACTATCGAATAGATAAATTAGGACTTCATCTTCTTCGTTATAAGATACTAATTTACGATACTCATCTCAGGAGCATGTTATAACAGAATCGACTTCGCCTATTTTTTATTTTTTATTTATTCCGAGAATATATTGTAGCCCTACACGCTTCACACACGTATCACAAACAATTTTTGGAAAATAAGTGAAAGAATGTAAATATTGCAGTAATTAATTGCAATGAGCTGTTCTCTAGTTGGCTTGGTTACACTATATCAACCTTAAAAAGAACTAAATTTGGGTGGCGATCGACAAAACTATTACTTGAACGCATAAGGGCGCAATCCAACATAACCTATCTTTACCGATGAATTACCTAAGTCAATATAAAAAAATTAAATATTAATAAATGTTAAAATTAAATCAATATTAAAAAATAAAAAGGAAGTGAAGACAGGTAACATTGAAATAATATTGAAACTTCAACTAGTAAATATTCCGTGACTGCAATATTATACAGTATATACTGTATATAAAGATACAGGCTTTAATGCAATGATGCACCTATGTGGTAAGTTGTGAGGCAGTGCCGAAGGACGTAGTTAGTTAGATTACCGGCACTGAGTTTAAAAAACTCGTCTTCCCACTATGATAGCATAAACTATCGTAGAACAATATACTGACAGTAAGTAACTAATTAAATTTCTGTAAGCAAATAGGTGCTAACTTCAATCCACTAAGTACACAGCGTAAACTCAAAAGCATTTTCATTTTTTCTCGTCACACTATATATGGGCTACTAGGATGAGGAAGTGTTTATTAAACTTACATACTTGACATGCCGTATATATATGTATATAAATATATGTTTGTGTGTGTGTGTATGTGTGTGTGTATGTGTGTGTGTGTGTGTGTGTGTGGTGTGTATATTTAAATTAAGTGCCTTTTAATTATCTTGATAGAATACATTGTAGCGGAGCGAAGGAAAGATATCCTGAATTACTACCGTATTTGGAAGATTTTGGAAAAATTTGTTCCTTCAGGTTGGCTTGTTTGGCTAGTAAGATGTTTACAGTATTGCCATTTTTCAAATATATTCCACTATATCAAGTATAATTTTGAATGTTGATTTTACACTATACATTTAGGCAGTAAATACTGATTTTGAATATTATATACATGTTCAATGTTTTAAAAAGTGTACAGATTATGACACAAAGCAAGTATTTTAGCATCAAGCATTCAATACAAATCTATTATTTGAAGATAGCAATATCAAGCATTCTAACTGCAAACTTTTAAGGACTTACCTGTTCCACCCATAAGTTGGTAGTCATGATCTGATTTTTGAGGTTCTGTAACAGAGAGATGAAGCATTCCTTAGACACCAGTAACTCTAATCTTCTACGTGTTGCAATTAATTTATTTCCTCTCTCTCTGTAACATAACCCTGAAGTGCAAGTACCTTTAGACCGATGGGTTACATATGAAGGTGACGAAGAATTAAAAAACCTTTAGGAACAATGCAGGGAACCAATATTTTAAAAAATCTTGGTACTGCTAATATAGGCTAAAAGTTATAGATATCGCGACAAAGTAGACTTTCTGCAAAACCTATTGAATTAATTATGGATCTGGAACAATCGTGATCTAATCGACCTCCAACCGAATTTTGCAAAGTCAGTAGAGTTGGAACATATATATCCCAACCTTATTCTTTTGACGCCCCCTCTTGAGATGTGGCAAGTCACTAAGCCCCCTAACAATTTTCAATATCTTGAAGGGAAGATTTTAAACTAAGATAACATAAACACACATTTTACAAACAAAAAATTAAATCAACTAGTGAAAGTAATTATTAATTAAGTTACACTGTTTAGGAACCAGTTTAGTAATTAAGACACTTTTATTATGTCAGTAATACGGTTGACATTATTTTGCCTTGATTATACCTCGTATGTTTATTTTCAAATCTGAGATAGCACAACGGAGATCCCTCGCAACATGTAGCCGACAACGCTGCTTTGTTTTCATTACAAAGTTGAGAATTCCAACTCACAATGGACGAAAATGCCACAGTTTTGAGGATTAAACGTAAGATGATTAATCCAAAAGACCTACAAACCTGAAATTTTAAAAATATTTTTGGCTTTTGAATCACACTTCAGTTCTATGGCTTTTAAAAGAATGTGCAATTGTTTTTTCGAGCTTGTATAACTTACAAATTATTTCTAATTCCAAATCATTCTGCGTCCACCTAAGACGGTTAAACGCAACCAGGTTAGGATACACTGCTCTATATTGGGTGTAATGACATAATTTAAAGCATACTGAGGAATATATGAAGGCTCGAAAGTAAGTACGTAATTAAGTATGTAAATGAGTATGCAAATTCACTTTAATCAGTTAAAATCTTTAAGTCATTATATTTCTTCTTTCAGATATGAGTTTTATTCCATTGTATTCCAATAGTTACTGATTGTTTATGTTGTAA
The DNA here is from genome assembly GCA_964059195.1 of Ectobius pallidus. Taxonomy (NCBI): domain Eukaryota; kingdom Metazoa; phylum Arthropoda; class Insecta; order Blattodea; family Ectobiidae; genus Ectobius; species Ectobius pallidus. The sequence continues at coordinate 31,759,626 of CAXKWD010000005.1, read as the reverse complement.
CCTGTGGAGATTTATATTTTGAAACATATAAATAAAATAATTTAATGAATAGATATTTTAGAAACGAGTTCTCCAAAGACAGTTTTCTTTAATAAAAAGAAAGTGCTGAAGATATGAGTTCGCTTGGGCACGTATTCTTACTTCAGGGTTTGATTGTATTCCCACTGCAGTTGGATTGTTTTCTGATTATTCTCTCACTAGAGTGCGGTTGTGTTGTTGGCCGAGCCAGAAGGAGGAGCTTCTTTCATTTTTCATTGCTGAAGGGCTCTGCAATATTAAGTGGCGAGTTTACGAGCCATTGAATATTAAGGTGCGGATCGGGACCGAGTGACCTGAAGATTGCCTGGGGCAGTGATAACGTGGTAGCCACAAAGGCTTCTCAATTTCTCTTCTCACTCCATGCTGCTCAGCTTTAATTTTTTTACAATTCCATTATTACTCCGAAATAGTACATTACGCCTACGAGCAAAACGATTTTAATAATTTTCATACGCGTATCTTAATAATCATTATAGACAAGTTGTATACGGCTGTTTTTGTTCGACTATAATTAAATGCTTAAGTTTTGATATTTCAGATTCATAAAAAATAACATAAAATACATAAACAACGGAATTGGAATACCGTGGCAAAAAGCGATTAGCAATTCTCGTAGTTCTTGTCTTCTGCAATAGATGGCAGCAGATGGCGTAGTTCAAGTCGAAGCTTGTTCTTAGCCGTTTTCTTGAAACGAAGAGATTTTTACAACTCGACTTGAACTCAATTTTTTATTACAAAATGTTCTAATTATTACAAATAACAAAAATACAAATTATTACAAATACAAATATAAATAATGCAAACACCATTATTACAATTACAAAAGAGTATTAACACGAACAAAATTGATTTTATAAGTTAAATACAGGCTCTTTATTATGAAGTTTCAATTGTTGCTCTCTAGGTTTCAAGATCGTTCCATGTTCGATAATAATCGCTACCACATTTGTGTTAAGAGATCGGTCCAACTAGGGAGACATCCAGCGCCGGGGAGAGGGAGAGTGAGTGGAAAGGAAGTCTACCTAACGTCTTCCTACTTGGCCAGCTCTCTATAATGAAAATCTGTTCCGAAATGGATATCAATATGATACCGTTATGTCTCATGTAATAAGCATATTATAGTATGGTCGAAAAAATATTGCAGAGGCCTACTCGACCATCTAGCTGTTCGTTCCCATCCTTTAAGCTTCTTACGTTTAAAGCTTCCATAAATAATTATTATTTAAAATGTGTTAAAATATCCCAACATCATTGCTGATATCATGTTAACATAAATCATCACTGAATTCCAATTATTTTTAGCCAAGTTGGCCAATTCCGACTCCAGGTACTTCTCAACATCCCTTCACAGATGTTCCATGATTTATGTCGATTTCTAGCTCGTAGTTAAGCCTAAGAACCGACTCTCTCACTATTGTATTTGGCATTTGTATCACGTGATCTCTTGTAGTCTGACTTCATTTACACTCTGCAAACTTCACTCTCCTTTAAGATATTTGCTCTATTTTGTGGTTAATAAGAGAATCCTAAACTGCTCAGATGAATTCCGGTTCAGTTTATTCAATCCTCTTATCCTGGGAAAGAAGTAGCTGTAGTTAGCACGACCAAATCCACTCCTTTCGCAATAGCTGAGGCAGAACTGCTTAAGTTAATTTTCGGCGAACACTCAAGCCCTTGCAAAGCCCTGGCAGTTGTAAAGCTCAAAGGCTAGCCAATATAATTAGGATTGCTATTACTTTTAAGTATAAACATTGTCATGAAAACATCTCGTCAGCATTATAGAATGTCGCGTAAGGTAACTAATTTCACCTGAGCAACTTATCTTTAGTTAATTTCATTTCATTTTTACCGTTCTGATATATTAAAGCCTTAAGGCCGTGTTTCCACTAACCAGATGTGGAGACAATATACAAACCTAAGCAATAATCTAGTTGAAAAGACATAGGTGACCATGACAATGTGATAAAATATAATTATACAATAGATACTTCATTAAATACTACGGATAAGCGGAAACTATTTAAAAATATAAAAACATATTTTAGTTTCGCACACTAATTATTAATAGAGTACAGTATAACTCCAATTATCCGAACGCAAATTATCCGGATCGATTTTGCGAATATTTTCTTTTAATATTGCATTCTAAGCCTTTAGGCCTTCTACTAATTTAGGCTTAATGTTTGGGCTTAAATAGTTGAGACATTTGTTCCTTGAATATAATTTCGGTTTAAATATTCGCAACTTTTTCCCTTTAACACACACAGTATTCTTCTGTCGGGTATTTTTCAGTTATGATCCAAAGAAACGGATTTCTGCATATCCGCTTCATGTCAATCTCCAATTAGTCCGTACAATTGGAGTTCTACTGTGTATTAAAAAATAAAGGCAAGAACTTAAATAGTACACAAAACTAATTAATATTAAAAACGCAATTTTGTTAAAACAAATTAAGATTTTAAAAAACGTGAACACAGTACAATATAACCTAGTGGTTGCTGGTCACTTAGTTAATTGGTCTATCCTTGAACATTCTGAGTACTAAGCAGACTATTATGTCCCTTAAGGAAAATGGAAGCTTTTTGCAAACTACGATCTTCAACTGTATTACCTAATTTTCCTAAGTTCAAACTCAGCACCCCATGCATAAGTGGGTGCGGGTGAGAAGAGGATATGCCACCAGTGCCGGTTAAAGTGTACTTTACAACTACTTCTTGTAATAAGAACTGGTTATTTAATATAATAATAATTGTCTGAAGGACAATTATGAAGCAAGCTGATTCAGCTCCCAACTCAAAAATGAATTCCCACTTCTTTATCAACTCTATAATTATTGATTTAGTAGGCAGTGCCATACAGACTTCAGCTAGACCATCACTTATTCTATTGAAGATCATTCCTAGGTCCACGATTGGTAGAACAATTCATGTATCTCACTAGATTTGTTTATTATTATATTGTATATTTTAAGTTGTCTTAAACAATTAATTTATTCTGAAGAGGCAAACCAATTTTTTCCATAACTTTTGATGTGCATACTATAGGTTAAAGTGCAAAATCTACTTAAAGATAAATTCAAATCGTAATTAGAAAGCACCGCAGCGGTATGATTATACATTACCCACAGCTTTATAGTTTCGTAACGGACGATGACAGCGCTCCCAAGAGTCACTTGCTCTGTCGCAATATGATGATATTTTGGAATTATATGTTTCTTATGAGTGACATTACGCAACGGAATGTTTGGACACATGGAAGGCAGAATTATTCTAGTTATTCACGAGGTCATTCACGTGGACATTTCAATAAATAAAGCGAACTGAAACGTAAAAAATAAGCTGTTTTTAAATAAAATCGGTTTAGGTCTACTTTAAAAATTGTTTGTACTTATAATCTCTGCCAGTGTAAAATTAACTGTTCTGTTTCTTAATTCGCTGTATGACAGCGGCGTTTTGCGATATCACCTTATTTCTTTAAACGATTGAAGTGTATTCCTAGATATTTTAGAGTTTTTCTGAAGTACAAACGTATACTTAATTTACAAAACCAATACTTGTCATAGATTTAACTTATAAATAACAAGGTATATGAGTTCAGTTTATACAAGAGGGATGTTTATTTGGAAGTTATTTTTCTTTATGAATTCAGATTTATGGAACTTTGAATTAAATATGTTGTTATTGTAAGCACTTACACGAAACAAAGTACAGGTAATGTATTCCTTTGTCATACTCTATGTAAGACTCTGCACCATGGATCATACGTATACTAAGAAATTAATAACAGTAAAATTTAGGATGTTCAAATTTCAAGTATAAAATTAGAATAAGGTGTGCACAAATGTTTGAAAATGCATTTGAGTTTTTATTAACTTGTAGGCGTACACTGAATATTTATCTTCTAGTCTCTATATCAACAATACGTTTCCCTTGATACAATTTTGATCGAAAGTACATTCAGAGTAAAAAAGTAACTTAAACAAACAACAGAAGACATATTAATATTCACTGCGTACTTGGCGTATTCAAATCGATCAGAGTAGGCTGATCGTATTGAGTACACTATGTAAACGGAGATTCAATATGATCTGAGTTCGCTGCAGTGTCTAGGACATCTAGGTCAATACAGTCAGAGAGTGGGATCGAATTGTACTCAATTCGTTTTCAGTACCATGTAGACGCGGATCGTATTGAGATCGCACTGAATACTGCTTTAGTGCACTCTGGAGGCTAGTATAATAACCTCCAACCTGTGAGCGGGAATTATGGTTTATACCTCTCTAAATGAATAATGTATTTTGTCAATAAATATGCACAGAATTTCAAAATGTTTACATCCCTGACGGTTGAACTCTATCAATAACATAAATACATAATACCTTTATTCATAATTTTTTTCATAATCTTACGTCTTTCAGCACCATCACCAGGGCAACTGTTATCTACAATTTTAAAAAAATGTATTATTTAAATGTTTTTAAAGTTTACCTATATTATTTTATTATATTATTATATAGATTTAGTTCTGACAGTATACAACTTGTAGATATGAAAATATCATACACCGACTACAACATATTTTGTATCACCTAATGATATAGTATTTATGTTTTGACAATATAGGCCTAAAACATAAGAATATCATACATTGAAAACAGCATGGAGTACAGGATATTAATGTAACAATTATGAAAACGCATATTTATATAAATAACTTAATATAGGTAAAATTTCGAAATATATGAAATAAAGAATCATGAAAACAAATATTTGTAAATCACAGATGCCCTGATGACGGTTCTTAACTTGTAGGACTATAATCGAAAGGCATAGGCGTAATAAAAGAAGTTTGTAATAAAGGTATTATGTAAATATGTCAAGGTAGCAATTAACAAAATAAATCTCAATGTACTGACTTAAATATATATTCCAGCATCGTCGGCATTAGTTTATTATTTTTTTTTACTGCCAACGTACAACATATGCTTTCATGGGTTAACCAATATGAAAATACTCAGAGAATTCAGATAGATTTGAATACGATGCAAAATCGCATATAAATGCGGAATATGAAAAATATGAAGACTGTGATATATCGTTTAAAATTCATAAATATAATCAAGCTTTAAGAATTATCAACCAAGTTTTCAAACCATCCAAGGTACAGAGACGCATAAGAACAAAAGTATATACAATTCTCGCTAGACCCGCTCTCTGTTACGGCAGTGAAGCATGGACCATTCGAACTCAGGATGAACGTCGTATCACAGCTGCTGAGATCACATTTTTACGTAGAACGGCTGGTTATAGTCTTCTAGACCACTAAAGAAATTAAACAATAGCTAAAGAACTCAATATTACATCTATTTCTCAATACCTTAGTGAATACAGGCGTAACTGGCTACACCATATTCACCGCATGAACCGTTCCAGAATATCCAAACAAATGCTTCAATATATTCCATGAGGGAAACGATCTGTGGGCAGACCATTCCGGCGATGGAAGGAGACCGTAACAGGCTATTAGGCCTAATACTTGAAAGGATGATGATGATGATGATGATGAAAAATATGAACAGTTTATTTAGATCAATTTCAATACATCATGTAAACATAACAATTGGTTCATTTGCTTTTCTATACTCCAAAATGGGTAGTACTGTAGTCTAGTTTCAAAATAATTTGTTGTCAAATTGGCTGCGAGAAACAGTAATTTCGGCGATCCTCCACTATCGGCGGAGGAAGGTTGGGAACCGTCTCAAGAATACTGATAGGCAACAGATATTTACGTATGTATGAATAAGGTTTTAGTTTAATTACAATCTCTGCTAAAATTGGAGTGGGAGAAGGAGCAATACACATAAGAAAGGCACCAAATTCAGTAAAATGGGGGTACCTTGTATTAGACTTAACGTCATTGATGAAATCGGGAGAGAATCGTCCCATTTGTAAGGGGAAGGAATCTTGGGTTCGTTCCCTGGCGTACTATGGGGGTATAGGAAAATGGAGGGGAAAATATCTATCACTATAACATTTTACGGCGTCGAATAGTGAGCAATGGGCATGTTCGGCGTTACAGACAGTCAAAGAAGATGCGGAGAAGACGGGGGAGAAGATTGGAAATTTTTTATGAAGGCATGACAGTTCAGGTTCATGAAAGCGGCAAATTGGGGGAGCAGAGGCGAGAGAGAGAGAGTAACAGAAATAAGCTATTGTATCAGTCATGTTTTGCATTCTAAGGGAGGATTAGTGTATTTGTGTTAATTTATTAAGTGCCAGTATGGTACTTTATGAGCTTGTGTGTGGGGACGAAAAATGTCTGTCCGTCTGTCCGTCTGTCCGTGTGTCTGTACGCGCCATAATTCAAATACGCTTTTTCGGATTTTCATGAAACTTGGAAAACACATTTATAATGTCCATGGGAAGAACCCTATTGATATTAAACCAAATCGGTCCACCGGTACCGGAGTAATGCCCAATTTAGTGCCTATTTTAATAGATTATGGCTCCTTTCTATTAGAAAGGCACCATAACTCAAATACGCTGTATCGGATTTTTATGAAACTTCGTACGCATTTATAATGTCCATGGGAAGACGTCTATTGATATTGGATAAAATCGGTTTACATGTTTCGGAGTAATGCTCAATTTAGTGCCTATTTTATGGTAATATACGTACTCGAAAGAATTTATGAAAGTCAAATCAGTGTGATCAGTCAAATCGAATTGGGAACAGAAAGTGCCTTACAGTTTCACCTAAGTCGGCCAACCGAATCTGATAAAAGTGGTTCGATGTTGCTGTGATTCACCTCGAAAGGAGCCCCGTTAATTTTTCAGCCCATGTAAATGGCCTGACAAACAAAATTAATTAAACAGTACCCAATGTTTTATAACCAAAACATTTCAGTATTACGCGAAACATAGAACATAAAAAATAAACTCCTTTAACATACTAAATCCTAAAATAAAATAAAATACATGATTAAAACAATCAGCTCAACAGTCTCTATTTTATACTGCCTAGGAAGTTTGAATATATGTCAGTGATTATTTTTTATGAAACTTTTTGAAGTTTTTGATTGTTTTATCAACATGACAAGATTACCAGATGATGTTAATTTTAATTTTTAATAGTTAATTCATCTACGCCAGCACACGAGATGCCCTGTAGGTGAAATAAGAGCGTCGAAAGGCCTAGGTAGCATAAAATAAAGGTTGTTGAGCTGATGGTTTTAAATATGCTATTTTTTTACTTTAATGATTGATCTAAACAGTGCTATGTCATATATTTTAATAACAAACCTTATTATGTTGATGAAGTATTAATTATACAATATCTTCTAATGGTAACTGCTTGTTCTTTTCTTGACGTCAATATTATACCATGGTTGAACTAACAAATAGTTTATTCTGTAGAGACCACAATATTCACAGAACATAAAAAAAAATAACAATATTGAGCTGCATGGGATGTAGGTTCATCTTCAGTTCCCCATGTAATAAATTCTTGAATTTAGTCGTACAGAGACTGACAAGAAATCTAATTTCGTCTATGGAAAGAGTTTCCTTTCATGTTACGAATGGAATATTAAAAAATAAGCATATAAATTCCACACAAAATTCATTTCTTGATATTTGAGTTTGCAAAAGTAGTTATAAAGAATATAAACTACTATTTCACAATTCTCTTTGATGCTGAATTTAATGTTATGAATATAGTGCATGGAATCCACTTTATACAAGACTACATCTGTTCAGTTTAGTGTCTTTTGACGTCAAATTGTTCATAAGCTGCCATCTTATACAAGACGTACGAACTACGAAACACTCGTAAATTTCATTCACCTACCTTTTTGACGACAGCTACGAGAACTACAACACTCTAGAGAATTCTAGGGAGTTAGAGAACATTCGAGAGGTTTGAATAGAAGCATCTCTCTTTCTCTGCCTGTTTACTACAATTGTATCTCACTAGAGGAGTGTTAAGCCTTGACTGTAATAAAGCTATAGAAACTCCCGTCTATTCCCTCGCATGTACAGTAGCTATTTTATTATTTAAAAATTATTTTAAATAAGCTGATTTTTTTTTTTGTTATACAGGAACAATTACATTCCTCATTACGTTAAAAATATCTAGTGTTACATACGTAACTTTTCAATTAAAGAGATGGTAGATGGAGTATTCTGTTCGACCCTGAAATTCGCTGTCGACTTTCTATTACACATTAGGATTGTGCTCCTACCGTGCTCCGACCGTGTCTTCTTCAGCAGTGATGCTTTGCTATGGATTATTGCTTCCATTGCATAGCCGGAATGAAACCCAGGACCTCTTAAAGTACGTATATAGATATTAACTCGTTTCTTGTTTGACCATGTAAGATTTTGTGTGTATAGGCCTATTTGAGCATGTAATAATAGCCCATCTATTTAAAGCTATTTTGATGTATGTGTGTTTATACAACTACAGTCAGTTACTTCACAGCTGTGTTCCACTCGATCTACAAATCAGAGAGACAATCACCTCTGAAATAATAACCTCCTCCCCCTCCATCTATTTTCTTTTGCCAAACAAACAATATTCATTGCTGGGAACTCATGCACATTTCTTTATTATTATTATTATTATTATTATTATTATTATTATTATTATTATTATTATATTATTACAATTTCTTCTTCGTCTATACCGCACACCACCTGTGTTTCTTTACAACAATTTTAAGGTAATTAACTATGCTCGTCGATAATAATCCTCTTAGCATGAACTCGTATGGAAATTCCGAAAAACGTAAGAAAGATAATTCCGAAAGACAAAACCACACATTCGAAAGAAATACACACACACATAAGTAGGCTATCACATATTCTTAATATTTCCATGCCTTTTTTTTTATCAACAGCCACTAAGGGTTACTAATTTTAAAACTGATTATGTGAAGTTGAAAATAAATTTTCTCTTGATAATAAAATTTTACAACAAACAGGAAGAGATTTATTCGTGGAAAATTTGATAGAAATATTGTAATTTGTAGTATTAAAAAGTGAAATGAATCTGCATCCAAGGAATGGAATTATAGGTGATCCATGACAGCATGGTAGGCGTTCAGTCCTATATAGGCTATGTAAATGTCAACCTGCTTTTCAATGCAAATCAAATGGTTAATACCTTTCAGCGATTCCAAATGACATGACACGGTAGGCGCACAATCGGAGAACAGTCTAGGCACAGTCCTACATCTGTAAATTGGCCTTTAATGTGCGTTGTGAGGATCCCCTTAGTTAAAAAAAAAGCTTACTTTCTTAAACATGTCTATACGTCGTATGTCTTCTTGTGTGAGTGATAGTCTGTATACGGTATCTTGACTGAACAGCGGTAGCTCGAAAATGCAAAATGTTACCGAATTGAAATTTCAAATTTTGGTAGGTAGCTTATCTTTCGGACATGTTAAATGCAACACACCGACGTATTTCTGTTACTCTTACCTTTACTATCACTTTAAATGAAGAAAAGTCTTAAATAAGAATACACAAAAATGTTGATTTGCTACTCTAACTTGACGTGAAGCCACAATATTGAAAGATTCTCGCAAGTGTTCATTCATAAACACTAAGTCAGGTTTTAATTGTACCTCGTTGTTTTTAAGCAACCTTCTCTTTTAAGCTGTAAGGAAATTTTATCAATATTATATGGTCTCAAAGCAGGAAAATTTGGTTGTGTATCAAGAACTCGAAGCTTTGGACGAATTCGGCGCTAGAGCTATCACGGCTGCAACCTGAACTATAGTGCTTTCACATTCGCCAGAGGTTTCAAGGCCACAACTTCTCACGTCTAATATGCCCCCACTGCTCAGCAGTCAACAGTATTCCCCTTTGCGCAGAGGAGCTGCGCTGTCGCACACACTCATACAACACCAAGGGGGAACTCCCTACTGGCTTGTCATGTGACTGGCATTGGAGGGGTATGATGTCATATGAGCACGGTGATTTAATGTTGTAGCCTATAATAATATTGTATAATAATACAAAGTAGGCTATATACGAATATCTATATACATTATTTGAAATCTTTTTCTCAAAATCTTAAATATGTAACTTCTTTAAAAGCAAGCAGAAAAGCAAAACTCTTGTTCAGAGGCTTCAATTAACACATTTTAATAATAGTGGAAAAAGAGACATAGGATGCAAATATCTAAAAATTAACACAAAAATTTGAAACAGTTAAACTATTTTTACAAAGGAAATTTAAATTTAAATTTCAAAATTATACAAAAATTCTATTTTACAAACAAAACTGTACTTATGTAAGTAATTTAGAGACAGAAAGGGAATATGGACTGTCCTAGAATAGGAATAGAATGTGAAGTGAATTACATTTCTTAAAGACTAAAAATTTTTGCGAACAACTTTGCGTGAAGCAGAAACATCTGAATGCAGATATCCCGCAATGCAGAATTTACTCTATGTGGAAACCACCGCCGTCTACACGAGTAATACAGTCTAGAAGGCAGTGGTGGAAACGTACAAATAAAAATTGCGATCTGTGTATGAGAAGTGGGCACAATCTAGTTGTAAATGAATTTTGATAGTAATCCACAACACTGTAAAGAAATAAACCACCTAATATTACTGAATTTGCTACTCTAACTTGACGTGAAGCCACAATATTGAAAGATTCTCGAAGTGTTCATTCATAAACACTAAGTCAGGTTTTAATTGTACCTCGTTGTTTTTAAGCAACCTTCTCTTTTAAGCTGTAAGGAAATTTTATCAATATTATATGGTCTCAAAGCAGGAAAATTTGGTTGTGTATCAAGAACTCGAAGCTTTGGACGAATTCGGCGCTAGAGCTATCACGGCTGCAACCTGAACTATAGTGCTTTCACATTCGCCAGAGGTTTCAAGGCCACAACTTCTCACGTCTAATATGCCCCCACTGCTCAGCAGTCAACAGTATTCCCCTTTGCGCAGAGGAGCTGCGCTGTCGCACACACTCATACAACACCAAGGGGGAACTCCCTACTGGCTTGTCATGTGACTGGCATTGGAGGGGTATGATGTCATATGAGCACGGTAAGTGGGGGTATCATAGGCGTGCTACGTTTGGCCTTGAAACCTCTGGCGAATGTGAAAGGACTATAGGCTACAATGATTTCGTTATTCCAGCAGACGTGGAAAGGCGTGACAATAGCAAACAACGATATTCTAATACGCTGGATGATGTGGAGCATGTACAGAACATTATAAAGCACTACATACCAAGCTTAATGTTAAAACTATAGCTCTACACCAGTAGATTTAGAGCTCTTATACAAATTACAAAATAGTTGTGTTAGTCAACTAGGTGAACCTGCTTCTAGCTAATATCGCTTTATTTTTATTAAGTGCCAGTATGGTACTTTATGAGATTGTGTGGTGGACGAAAAAATGTCTGTCCGTCTGTCTGTCCGTCTGTCTGTCTGTCCGTCTGTCTGTCCGTGTGTCTGTACGCACCATAACTCAAATACGCTTTTTCGGATTTTCATGAAACTTGGAAAACACATTTATAATGTCCATGGGAAGAACCCTATTGATATTGAACCAAATCGGTTCACCGGTACCGGAGTAATGCCCAATTTAGTGCCTATTTTAATAGATTATGGCGCCTTTCTAATAGAAAGGCGCCATCACTCAAATACGCTGTATCGGATTTCCATGAAACTTGGTATACCCATTTATGACGTCCATGAGAAGTGCCCTATTGAATTTGAACCTAATCTGTTGTCCGGTACCGGAGTAAAACCCAATTTAGTGTCTACTTTAAAGGCGCAATAACTCAAATACGCTTTATCGGATATTTATGAAACTTTGTATACGCATTTATAATGTCCATGGGAAGACGTTTATTTATATTGGACCAAATCGGTTGGCCAGTACCGGAATAATGCCCAATTTAGTGTTTTTATGTTAATATATAAGAAGTCGCGATAACTCAAATATGCTTTATTGGATTTTCCTGAAATTTTGTATACCCATTTATAATGTACGTGGAAAGACGTCTACTGATATTGGACCAAATCGGTAGACCGGTACCGGAGTAAAACCCAATTTAGTGAATATTTTAAAGACGCGGTAACTCAAATACGCTTTACCGGATTTTTATGAAACTTGGTATACACATTTATAATGTGCATGGGAAGACGTCTATTCATAATGGATAAAATCGATTGACCTGTTTCGGAGTAATGCTCAATTTAGTGCCTATTTTATGGTAATATACGTATTCGAAAGAATTTATTAAAAAAAATGAAAATCAGTTATCTTGACAACATAGCCTATTGTTTTACTGTGATGTTATAAGGCCTTGGAAATTAAAATACAGGTAGCTATGACAAAAAACATATTAATTGACATGCGCTTATCCAACTAGACCGTTAAAATGACCTAGGTGGCCGAGATGGTAGACCTTTCTTCTTCCGTAAGCCCTGCTTAATGAATAAATCTGGAGCTTAACTTGGAAATCAATTTAAAAAAAACATATTCTGCATATCATAATTGCAGTCATAACTGATTAAACAAAAACATACTGGCACTTTCTGATTTTATTTTAGTTTCAACCTTTACCAGAGAGGCAATGCTGATAACTTACCCTTGAGTTACATGGTAAAAACTCAAGCAACATAAATAAATGTAGATATATGTTCATGAAACCAATAAAGGACTTGTTTCTATTGAGCAACACATGAGCATATTTAAGGCGAAAAAACTCCTCTGACACTTAAAACGTGAACCCATGACCTTCGGTTTTTCTTGCCAATGCTCTACCAACTGAGCTGGCCAGAATTCCGTTCATAGTTTCAGATGGAATGTCTCCCCTATAATTGAATACCCTTAATTGTCTACTTCACTGAAAAAAATTTAACGTCATATTTAGTATTGTGAGACAAAACCAATTTAGTGGTTTTGTGACCTGGTTTCCACTGTCATCGCTCGCTAGCTAGCTCAGTTAGTTGGTTATGCGTTCGAGTCCCAGCGATAGATGAAGTTTTCTCTTAAAATATTTTCAACTTAATAAAACTTATTTTATTTTCAATCTTCTCAAGACGGGCAATGGTGATTCCTTTGACTTGAATGGTAAAAACCTAGAAAAGAAGTAAATATATGTCTATTTTTGTTATCAGATTACAATAAGCATGATAAAACTGGCAATATATCCTTGGGAAAATGTCTTACAATGGAAAACTGGAAGACTTCATACTGTAAACACATTTCGATCTGAAAAAGAAGCTAGATTAGGTGCATTGTGTGTAGGCTACTGTTCAAGTTTATAAACCGGAGTAGGGACATATATCCCTAGAGGTTTTCGAAGTGTGGATATGGAATAAATGGAGAGAGTTAAAGGGAAGGAGTAAATTGAAAACCTGCAGGTGTTGGAAAGAATCTTAGATAAAAGGATTACCGTTGAAGTGTTTGATAATAATAAAAAAAAAACTTTATGGGACATTTTTTAGAAAAATAGACGTATCTATTGTATCTGAGGTTGCACAGAGAGAAACATAAGGTGCGAAATACATCTATCGATGAACTCGTCAACTTTCGTGGGATTACCTACGAAAAGATAGGCTATTTAACACAAAACATTTTCGACCCCATAATTCCTTTCTCGACTACATGTTTTATAAAAGTATGAGAACTAGCTGCAAATCTGAACGTCAGATAGATGATTCAGAACTGGGCGACAATAATATTGTTTAAGATATGTTGACACATACATAGGGCAGAGAGTAAATTGGTTTGTTTTTGTTTATTAGTTAAGTTTTGGACTGTTCAAGAGAAAAGGACTCCCAGTAAATAAAAAAATAAAGAGCAGTTTGCGTGTTATGTCCGGCAGAATAGCAGAGGGTGTTTCCTTTTGAGAGCATAGGGTGCTTTAATGTGCCATAAATCTACCGCTTGAAAAAAGGGCTTTACTTTCCTTCTGAATGTAGGCAATCTTCTGCTATTTTACGCACGCAAAATAAATCATTGCCTTCAACCGGCATTTAACGTGTGAAAATCTGAAGGAGGTGAGGACTACAAAATGTGATCCAAAAGTCTCTTCATCATGTCTGAGTTCTTATCATTGCTTGACGGTGTCACCAGATATCGCATTTTGCTCTGGTAAACGATATGCAACACTTAAATACATCTCACGTTAATGTAATCAATTTGTGCTGCCCAGCACACAAAATATGTTCCAAACATGCAAGATATTAAAGGGGATGAACACATTCGTATCCGATATTCTATGCTCTATATTCTTTACTGTGAGTGAAATAAAAATATCACGGGTTACATAAACAGATAATTAGCTAATAATCTATTGCTGAAACCAATACACCTTGCGTTGAAGTGAATTGGGATTTTCTTGTACCGGTGCTCTTCAGAATAAAAACAATTGTAGGTTAATAAAAGTTAATATTAAATATTAACTGAATGGATTTATTAAGATAGTTATTATTCATTGCCCTAGTAATTTGGTGTTGTGTAGTTCAGTTTGATATTATCACTGCAGTTTTTACTGGCAAATAGCTTATTCTATTTTATAATTTGAGTAATTTTCTATTTCTTTCTTATACCTATTTGAAATAAAATGAAAATACAATTTTCAGTTTTTATTTTTTTTATATTCTTATATTTTTTACCCAATTAATTTTTCTGTTGATGCAGTGATAACTTACCACATCAGCATTCTCGCTTGCCATCACTTCGCTTACAACTTTTCATGGGCCCTCCCTACCCTTTACTTCAGGCATATCAGCACTTGCTCTGATCATCATTACGGTCTGTCAAGTTCCAGCTGATACCCCGATCAGAGGTGAATAATACCGCTACATGTAAGTTTTAAGAATAAATACGAGTATTTCAAAACGTTATTTTAGGTTTCAGTACAAGGAGTTACTATATAAAGCTTAAACAAAATCCTCAGACTCACTTTCGAAAAATTCCCGAAAAGTAAAATTCTCATCGCGAAACGTGGCAGTGAGAGTAAAAAGAAGTCACCGCCATGTTTCATGTATACGTCAGTAATATCCTGAGGTCTTTTAATGAACATCTCATTACATTCTATTTTTAAATAATATTATGGAAGGCTTAAAGTTAAATTAAACTCATATCCTTCGAAGATATTGATAAAGAATATTGCTTGAACACTCCAAGTACCGGGCTCGTATTTTGTACTGTAACCAGGTAATTTGCTATTGTCTATTTACATAAATTTACTTCGTTTAAATATTTTGCAAGATGCACAAGTAATGCTATATTGTTATTTACCTACATGTAATTGTGCACATTCGGGTGGCGTTTCAATAAAAAAATTGTAATTTTGAAAAATTGTAAACTGATCTTAATTTGTAATCTCTAATATTTATTCAAGACAATACGCCAATTTTCGATGAAGGCCTAAACTGCAGAAAGTAAAAAGTAAATAAAAAATAAAAAAATCAATTGATTAGGTCAGCGCAACGGTGGCCTAAACCACTTTTTAAAGTTTAGAGACAAGTCAAGTTTTCTTGGTTAGACCATTGCTGCACAGACATTTATTTCTACTTGACAGAGGAGAAAAAAAATTCAATAAATGTCCAATTTGTAATGGAACAATATCTCAGGAGGATTTGCATAAGATTTATTTGTAAGTTCCAATGCTTACTGAGTTCAACAAACGATGAAGTGCATGAAAAAGCTGTCATTCCCAGTTTCTGCAACATCTGCCTTAATTACAGAATTCAGATTGTCAAATTAATTATGAATGTTCGGTACATATTTTAGAATCTCATTAATTGTCTCTAGTTTCTTCAAATTTATTTATCTTGGTTTTCAAAATTTTGGTTGCACAAAGGCCTGTACGAGAGAAAATATTTTGTTGCAGGAAACAGATTATCGATTTTAAAACTACCTAAACCAGAAGTAGTAGGTTCAACCTTAATATAAGAATAAAGCTAATTTAAGTCATGCAAGTAGCATTTTCTATGTTCGAGGGGTTATAACACTGTTGCGCTAATCCCCTCAATTTCAATTAATGTAATACTCAATTAAAGTTATGGATCTACGGAACCATCATGAAACATACTTCAGACGCACCAACAGTATACACCAGTTCATTTTTTTTTCATTTCCTGTGTATTCTCTGCAATCAGTATTCCATTATCTATAAAATCTTCTTGGCTTCCGAGTATCTGCCGCGTCATATTTAAACGGTCTGCCGACGTTTCGATGGTCGATGGTCGAAACGTCGGCAGACCGTTTAAATATAACGCGGCAGATACCCGGAAGTCAAGAAGATTTTATTGTCAACTCGGGTCGCGGAAGCCTACGATCTTATATTCCATTATCTAGACAGTCAACTGTTAATCATTTTTGCTGGTAGAATTGCTGTTTCCATGGTGAACGTAACATATTTAGAGTGCTTTAAAGTGCCACCTGGTGAAGGAACTTGTTATACTATGTTGAACATGTAACTAGAACCAAGTCATTATATTTGGAAGCGGCGATTATGAATACAATTTTATAACGAGCCCATATAGGCATAGAAACTACGGACTCGAGAGAACTTAAAAATATAAAAAAAGCCTGCTAGCTTATAACTACCTTCACTACTGAAGAAGTTCCCCGCAGGTGGGAGCGAAACTTTTGGTTATAAGTTATTGAACAGGCTTACATCGCGAAAGTTGTCTCTAAATCAGTACCTTCGGAGAATTCCCAGAAACGAAAGTTTTGTTTAAGAGCTGGTCATTTCGAAAGCATTGCCAAAAGCAACACTTAAAAAAAAAATTGTTTTAACGACTGAGAACGTCGTCGGCATGCTTCATGTCACATCCCTAGAAAATACTTAATCCAAATATAACTTTGCCTTTTATACTTTCTTTCTTTCGCTCTCATTTTGTGCTGTTGATACTCAGACATATACACAGATAAGTCGATCTTCTGATCTTTTAAAGTAGGCAATTTAAAAAGTGAATTATTAACGCTAAAACTCGACATTGAAGACTCAAACAATACTTTGTCTAGTGCCTATGATACTGATAGAGTAGGTAATTATATGTGTTGACGAATTTAATTTCCATGTGGTATATTTTATACAGGTCTCAAGATGAAGTGGTAAAAGTGATTTCCACCGAAATACTACTAATTATAGTTCTTAATTCCAGCTGAATTCAGTGAAATGATTTCATAAATTACTGATGTATCTCTAATATTATCATCGTATCTATCAAGGACATATTTCAAGAATTTGTAATTCTTAACAACGTGAAATACACGAACCTAAATTTATAATTGAACGTAATTTATAAATGCATAAAATATCTAATAGTTGCATTTTCCCTGTCATATAGGCATATAATTACACTAATTAGGCTGTAAACATATATAGCACCAAGAGACATTATATAATGGTTTTAGTGTTTGCGATTTGATACTCAAAAACAGCATACTTAAGATTCTAATCTAACCATCTTTTTAAAGACTTTTTTATTATCTATGCACATCACAAGAAAATAATAAAAATTGTACAAGGCTATTCAATATCTCTAGTGAGTCAATGCATACCGGTACCCTACTTGTAGCTAATAATTTATGTCGATACGTTGTTTTATATTTACATTTATTTATATTTACATTTATTTATATTTATATTTATTTATAAAGGGAGAGGTGAACCTACGGTGAAGAAAGAAAGAAAGAAAATATTTATTTATAATTATATTTTCCTAAAAGGGAGAGGTAAAACTACAAAAAAGAAAGAAAGAAAGAAAGACAGAAAGAAAGAAAGAAAGAAAGAAAGAAAGAAAGAAAATTATATTTAATTATATTTATATTTAATTAAGGGTTTATAAAGTGGTATTTAGGGGTTCTAAATTAAAATATTGTATACAGATTTTACTGTCCAACACTTACGTTTCTATATCAATGTCAAAGATTCATTAAATAATTTGACTCATACATGAAATCAATTTACACGAGATCAATTTGGTGTAAGAATTAAATACTTTTTAAGTTAAATATTTCGAAACTACTAATTACATATCCAATTTATTTTCTTTCATCGTATTCAGTTGTATTTAAAAACTATAAGTAGTGACATCTAGGCAGATATAAATGTTAAGACTTCATGTATTTATTTGCGCTGCCGGGAATCACACAGTTATCCTCTAGACAAGATGTCTGAGATCATCGGTATCCGGAATCAATTTCCTCCCGCGAACAATTAAATTGCAGGTGTCTGCGTCTGCAGGCAATAATCTCGAACCCGATGCGGTATGCAATTAAGTTGGTGTTAACGAAGTTTTATCTGTGGAGGAGACAGAAGGCAAGTTTTCTAGGGATATGAACCATTTCCTGAACTGTGGGAAGTGCGAAAAAGCTTTCAGCGCAAATTGTGTTCCTGGAAATTAATCAACATTTCCGTGAATCAACGGCGACAGCGTGTGGATACATTTTTACTGCCTGCAGCTGCTTTCAACACCTCCATTTGTATGCATGGCGAATCTACTTACCTTCATTACACACCATTACTCTGCATTAATATATCGTATATTCGGTTTTATTATTTATCGCTAGTATAGCATGACAGGTTAAAAACGTGTAAAAAACTGAAAGGGGAAAAGGGTTGCACCTGGAATGGTTCATTAAATCGTTAACGACAAAGCTTTTACAATGAATTAGCTTGTTCATAACTGTATCAGATGAACTTCGTTATCTTTGCGTTACTCAGGTCGTTACTAAAACATTTACGCGCAATCAGTTTGTTAAACGTTTTAAAAGGACAGTGCCGTTTGAAACAAAATAATGCATAACGTGAATATACTCGTAGTAACAATTTTTAAAAGGATCTTTAATTGGAAGAAACTTAAGGAGGCTAAGTACGTTTCTGAGATATAAAAAAACTTTTCAGTAGGCCTATATTCTTCGCTCATTATTATGTGAAAAAGTTAATAAAAGGCAAAGTTGCCCAAACCGCACTATGCCTAAACTGCACCGTTAATCTAGAAAGTTTCCTTCCGCATGTAGGTGCTATCCGGCGGCATATGATGAAACAACCAGCCCCGGATGTCAATTGTGCTATAGTTTGGTTTGTTAAATGGTCTTCATTTTGTGTGCATTTTGAAATTATTCTGAGCTATTTAGCAATTTTTACAAATTTGTCCTAAACATTCTGTGCATTGGTAAGTTGTTTATTCCTAACTTATATATTAGCATTAAAATGCTTTGTTTTCTATAGTTCCCCGATATAATGTTCACAAAATTTACAGAAGAAACGCACTAATGGCATGTTTCTCAATTGCAGCACATGGTTAACTTAATATTTAGTGATAATTTTTATTATTCGGTTGCTTACAGTTTTAAATGCCGGGAAGAGAGAATATGGGAAATGGACTTCAAAAAATATAGAAGCAGCCGTAAAAGAATTCAGTGAGGGGAAGATAATGTTAAATCAGATAGCAACGAAATATGAGATTCCAAAGAAAACCATCGTGGCAAAGTTAGGAGAGGTTATAGGCGACATCCTCAGTTATCTTTCAACGGGAAGAAACTCCATTGCAATGTTAAATTACTGACATATGAGGTTTGGTGCGATTTGAGCAACGTCAAGTGCGATTTAAATAACAGTTTCCTATATGGCACCAATGACAGATCAATACAAAATATTTTGTAAAGTATTTCTTTATGACTAAAATACATAAAAAAACATAAGAAGATTTATTACACGAAGTTATGATGAAAAATTTGTTACAATGTTAAATGTTACATATTCTTGAAGTTATCACACCGTGTCTTTAAACTGGTGCGATATATGCAACCTTACTCTATGTAAAATATCTTTCTGAGTTACGATCATAAACGTTCTCCTGAGTCACCATCTCGCTCCCTTTAAATTTGTAAGTTTTTTTTTTCTGTAATGTGCGATTTTACAAAGCGTTTGCAACATAATTTAATAACTCTGCAAGACACTGTAATGTAATATTGCGTGCGTTTGTAGGTGATACATTGAAAATCATACATTACGATTTTTTATGCATTTTTTTATTTCGCCCATAACTTTTACATTTTTTCATTATTTCGTATAAAATATATTTTTAAAGATAAATAATGAAGAAATAATTAAGAAGATAGTCAGTATCCTGGTAATGGTCAGATCTATGTTATTTGTAAGTTATGATACGGAATATTCTAACGACATAAGCACCAAGGACGTTAGGGTCATTACTCTACAAATAAGATAGACATGATTTTTCATGTGTTATGTTCTTTTAGGGGTAGTCATTGCTTTTACAATGATGCAATCTATATCTATATATATTAATAAAAGGAAGTGTCTGTCCTCCGTCTGTCTGTCTTCCATCTGTCTTCCGTCTGTCTGTCCGCGAAGCCCAGCGAAATCTACTCAACGCAGAGATCTGAAATTTTATAAGTAGGCGGACTAAAGGGTCGGAATGTGCACCTCGAAGCCGGAATTTTAATTTTCGCCTCCGTTCGTGAGTTATGAGTGAAAAACTAGCAGAAAACGTGCATTTTTTTTGCGTTTTAGAAGCATCAGTTTCAGTAATAAATTTCAATATCAAATAACTTACAGATGGCTTTGGCTATTTTTGTCAACATACCTCATAGCCTACCTTGAAAATAAAAGCAACGCGATCGCTTGATTTTGTAAGTCCATCCTAGACGATTCATTTGTTTAGAGTGTCAAGGCCCACAGACATATGACATTTTCAACCTACACGGAAGAAGGATAATCAACCCTAAATATGGTCAAACATTGTTCGATTTGAACGAAACTCACTATACAGGGGTTTTCTGGGCCAAGGAACTCGAATCTGAGGTCGCTTTTACCAGGGGACGCTACCTAATCGTGGAATGCACTCCACGTGATTTAGGTGTTAATAATTATAATTTGAAATAATTATCGCGGGGGAAGCCGCGGGCACATGCGGGCACATGCTGTTTGTCTGTCTGTCCACGATGCCCATCGAAATCTACTGAACGCAAAGATCTGAAAATTTAAAGATAGATGGACTGAAAGGTGGGCGAATGCACCTCGAAGCCGAATTTTTAATTTTAGCTTTCGTTCGCGAGTTATGAGTAAAAAACTGGCAGAAAACGTGATTTTAGCGCTGTCGAAGCATCAGATTTCAGTAATACATTTCAGTGTCAAATCAATTGCAGTTGGCTTTGGCTATTTTTGTCATACCGTGGAAATAAAAGCATCGCGATCGCTTGAATGTTGTAAGCCCACGCTGGTCGATTCATTTGTTTAGAATGTCAAGGCCCGTAGACATATGAAATTTTCAACCTACACGGAAGAGGGATAATCAACATAGACCTAAATATGGTTAAACATCGTTCGATTTGGACGAAACTCACTATACAGGGATTTTCTGGGCCAAGAAACTCGAATCTGAGATAGCTTTTACCAGGCAACGATATCTAATCGTGGTATGTAATTCACGTGATTTAGGTGTTAATAAAATAATGATTTAACTATTATGCTCTTAATTTTTAATTCTTGAAATAATTATCGCGGGCGATCCCTTGATTTTGTAAGTCCATCCTGGACGATTCATTTGTTTAGAATATCAAGGCCCGAAGACATATGAAATTTTCATCCTACACGGAAGAGGGATAATCAATATAGGCCTAAATATGGTCAAACATTGTTCGATTTGGACGAAACTCATTGTACAGGGATTTTCTGGGCCAAGGAACTCGAATCTGAGGTCGCTTTTACCAGGCAACGATATCTAATCGTGGTATGTAGTCCACGTGATTTAGGTGTTAATAAATATAATGATTTAACTATTATGCTCTTAATTTTTAATTTTTGAAATAATTATCGCGGGCGAAGCCGCGGGCACATGCTAGTCATTAATATCAGTGGTAAGCCTAATCTTTAAGAACTCCGATTGATATATATGCATTCATGAACCATAGATTATTGTCTCTGTTGGACAACCTAGTGTTGGAGGAATTTTTCTCCTATAATATTCTAATGTTCTTAAGAACTCTGGTTATCGATAGGCTATTTTGACTAATAACATGAAGTGTGGTGATGTTCTTTATTGAGATGGGAAAAGGTCCGGGAGTCGAATCACGTCGATTGCGCTCATGTTTCGAAACTGAGTGCATAACTACACGGTGTGGAAGCCGGAAGTGCCTGAATGATTAGGCAACATAGTATTGTTCCGGAGTCTCACTCACGAGAGCTTTTGCGTCACAGTGCTGGAACTTGTGAAGGAGGTAGTAAAGCAGTATGGGTTTTGTTAAAGCATTGTACGCTTTAAGCAATACCTTCGTTTATGAAGCAAACGCATCAACTGCTTCGACATGTTTTACCGATCGGACGAATAACCTTCGTGAGCACGAGTCCCAAGTAACTTTCGAGCGGGCCACTCACGCTCATATTGATTTTTCCTCCGGGAGTGGCGAGCGTGATTATTTCATAGTTTTACCAATCTCTAGCAATCATTCTACAAACAGGTGTGGGACGCCAGAATTATTTTAATTACGTAGTACTTACACATTTATATCATGTTATACTACGTATATTTGTGTAATTTTTGTTTATTTCCGTACTTTCATCGCGTAGGAAAGGGTTGTTAGTTAATATTCTGTTTTATGATGTAAAAAGTAAGTTTGTTAATATAGCTTAGTAAAATGATCACGCATGCTGTTCTCAGACACAATATATGTTAGAGTATTATTATCTCCAAATAGAAAAGGAAAGATTATATATATATATATATATATATATATATATATATATATATATATAGGCTATAATTAGTATATCAAGATATACTATATTTAGTTCTAATTCCAAGTTCCGGGAGTAGGGTATAAGCCTGATCTATATATCTATACATCGGAGTAAAGATATATCTATACATTTGAGTAGGTTCCTGTTTTATTATTATGAAATTGAGGTTTTTATATTTGTGTGTATTCTAAATTTCACGCCCATTTCCTAACTGGAAAGCACTATTTCTTATGTATAACAATCAGCAAGTTACCTACTGAAATGATCAGCTCATGTCGACTTTGTATTGAAGTAAAGATCATCTGGTCTATTACTTATAAAATATAATCATACGAATTTTAAAATTCAGAACACGATATTAAGGAGGTGGAAGGAAAGTTCGAGTGAAACAAATTTTCTTTTACCTATACACTCCTACAAAGTTTCAGTTGTGAAATAGAGCTCTTTACTTCTTGTGTACAGATAACGAAGTAAGGTGGTTTTAAAGTTTATGCAATTAATAATGGAGAAATCTATACAATACAAAAACAAAAGCTCAGATATAAATTCAAACTGAAAGAAGTTACGTGAACGATATAATAAGACAAGCTCTTAAAAGTTCCAGATTCTTTGCCTTATTGCGAACTGCTTTATTCAAGTCTGAGAGCTACTACCTGCTAATATGGGATTATATTGATTTTTAAGACCCTATTGTATAGCTCTCACAATGCTGAAGCAGCACAGACCTAATGTAATGTTCTTGAAAGAGGCAGATTTTTGTTCTTATCGGTAAGCTGGAAGAAAATGTTCATGCACTCATGCCTACCTGACATATATAGGCATACTTATGGCCACACAGACTTGGCGAAGTTGGACGCTAAGTGCTCCCAGGAATCGCTTGACTGAGTCAACAAAACCCTTTCCGCTGAAAAAAGAGTTTTTGTTGCTTTTTCCTTTTTTCGTCTCCTCTCTATAGGGCTTTCTTGTTCAAATTAATGTAGCCTACTCTAAACGATATAACGAATGTTGAGCTGATAACCGTTGCAACATTTATATAAGCTTACACAGTTTCATGTGTTTTCTCTAAGTTCAGAGTTTTAATGTTTTCTGTTAATTACTAATATATAAACCTATTATAGCCTATAGAAGTATGATACACATGCTTTTGTATACAGCACGGCACAGGGAATATGAAACGTACTGTACGTGAGTGTATTGTATGCTACATCTGCCTGCTATATGTACCTGTGTCTATGTGTGTGTCTGTGCTTCTGAACAGCCTAGCTCCAGAGTTAAAAATCGTACGAAAACAAATTGTATTTGGGTTAGCTATTTTCTGGGGATGTGACAAAAATATTGGTGAAGAATTTCTATTACTTTTAATGCCACCTTAGAAAAATATATATAAATATATATATATATATATATATATATATATATATATATATATATGTATATATATACAGTGTGATCCGTTTGAGATGTCAGAAAAGTAAAACGTTATATTTAAGAGGTTATTGTACATAGCTCTGTGCAATTTGCTGTGATGTAAGTGGAAAGGATGGGAGTTAACGATGACTGATGTTTCAGACTTCGGACACATGGCTTGGCGGTTCTATCGTGCTTAGAAGACAAAATGGTGGTCACGCCACAACAGCGCGCTCAGTGTTTAGTATGGTATGCGAAGTTTTCTGGTTTGTAGTGTAATACAAAGACAGCGGACTTTCCGACGTTGGTACAACTGTCGGTATGTCCCTTCGCATCGAGACATTGTTAACTGGTACCACATGTTCTTGGAAGATGGTCTCAAAATGCCTCGTACAGGCGGCAGGTTACGTGATAGAAACAAGGAAGAGGATATCGACAAGCCATGATTCAGAGTTCAAAAAAAAATCACTCCGCCGCTTATCATTAGAGCAGAATATGTCATACACAACATGTCGAAGGACGGTAAGACGTTCCCATACCGTATTCAGCGAGTGCAAGCACTGACGCAACATCATTACGAAGCTCGTATGAATTGTGCTACAGTGATGTGTGAGATACAGGACTTGACTCCTCCAGATATTTTTTTTTTTGTGTGGGGGTATATCAAGTCAACTGTGTACACACAAAGACCACAGAATGTAGCTGACCTACGACGGATGATTACAGCGGCCTTTCAGCAAATCACTCCAGAAATGCCCCGCGCCACGTGGTGGAACCTGTCCGCGAGGTATGATCTGTGCCGCATTCGCAATGGCGGTCATGTTGAGTGCTATTGCCCTGGAATACAAAACTTACAGGTTTCCTACACCTGTTTGTACCATTTACAATTAATAAATTTAAATAGTTTCTTGTACACAATGCTTTACTTTTCTGACATCTCTAACGGATCACCCTGTATATTCGATTTTCTCGAAAACGGCTCAAAGGATTTTGTTTACATTTTGTCCACTAAGAGCTTAAACTTTTATTTGAATTTTTTGCGCAAAAGTTCTTTGATGGGTAGTTATAAGCCACCCAATCTTTATAGAATCCCAATCTGTCCTGGTGATCAATACATTTTTGCATCAGGGTGAAACAACTGAATATGCTCTCTTTGCAATGCTGTCTCTTATTCTATTATCAGAATGCGAAGTGAGAAAGATGTATTGCTCATACTTAGGGTAAAGATAGTTACGACATTAATCAGATTTTATTTGGGTTGTGTGTTCTTCAGAGATGCGATGCTATGAGGTACCGACATTCTCTTAATTCTTACATGAAGAGAATGCCATACATAATACATGATGCAAAGATGCGAAACTTCTATTTGGTCAGATTTGTTCTCTGTTCGTTTATCTGATCTTAATATCTGCAATTTGTAGCCAGTATACAATCTGTTTAAGTTGTGTTTAACTGTATATATTATATAAATATTCTGATTGTAAGAATTTTTAAATGTCTATCTTGTTTGTTAAATACAGTAAAACACTGAAATGTGTGAACAAATAACTAAATAACTACTCTTTTATTCACCTAGTGTAAGCTCATTTTCCTCAACACAACAACCTATATCCAACGTTCAGCTTACATCCAACTTATAAAAATACTATAATCTATGTTTAACATATTTTAATCTAGGAATGCACACAGTAGAGGAAAATCCCTGCGTAAACGAATGAGTAGGTGCAACTTAATATTGACAAGTTGCACAGACTACATATCCTAACATCCTCGTTTAATTCTAACCTAACTAAGACAACATGACATCTGTAACAGCCGGTCCCTTGGAAAGAGATAGCATTTTAACTTTAAGGTTATGAATTCATTTTAGGGCAATTTGTTAGGAAACATCGTTAGCTGCTTTTACAGAATTGATAACACTGTTCCTTGTTTACGGATCATCTGTTCTTAATTTTGTCCGTGATTACAGCTTTCCGAAATCAGTTTAATGTAAAGTGACCAGACGTCCCGATTTAGTCTAGTCCTTCTCCCAAACCTATATTGACATGTGTTAACTTCTAGTAACGAAAATGCTTGGACCAAAATTGATATTAGAGAGTGAAAAGGTTAAAAGGAACCAAAAGATACAATATACAATTTACAATACCTTTCTGTAAACAAAACAATGTGTTTTAACATAAACTGAGTATGCTATGAGTATGTCAAAAGTTCGTAAACAGATCTTACACTGAACTCATTATATGAAATTCACACTGCATGGTAATAAAGTCAATGTGTAATCTTCATGACCACATATTGTTTGCAGGGACGCTATCGATAGAATTTATTCTTTCACATCAATAATAGTAATAGCAATAGATGTAAAAATATCTGAAGTGCTTCACTCTCATGACTTTTTCTATTCTGTTCATGCATGTTCATTTTCCCACTTTACATTATGTATATATATATATATATATATATATATATATATATAACCATATTGCGGCCAGCGCCTGTTCCGTTGTCTCACTCTCACACAAAAGCAATACTTACAGCTTGAGCGTAGTGAATACATTGTGCCAGAAGGCGGTAAAAAGTCCTACCCATTAATATCTTATTCATCGCTGTAGGATTCGTAAAAAATAAGTATATTGACAACAGAGATCATGAAACGAGTTCCTGTCTTAACTCGATCGTTCGGCATTTCGTTTGTTTGTCAGTAAATTTGTGTGTTATGCAGTCATGACGAAATGAGTTGTTTGAGTACATTTTGATTTAGTAGTATGTTCCTTGAAGTTATTAAAAACTACTTATGTAAGGATCATTATTTTTTAATTCCGTCTCAAGATGATGGCCTTTTTTTATCAGTTTCATATAATGTTCAGCTTCCTTCAACGATTCTAGCCAAAATGGTTCATGAAATAACAATTTTAAGAAATATTTGCCATGTTATTGCTCACTGCGAAGGCAAAAGGTAATTTTAAAGCGCTAAGGAAAAATTTTAATAAAAGAGCTGTATTTCACAAGTGGTTTTTTGTACCGAAAGAATAAGATCTGCACTTTGAACAAAAAGCGACACTAAGTTATACATGTTTTTATAGTTGTCGATTCTGTGTGGGCACATTTAAGCAAATATACATCGCAGTCACATCCACAGCAGTTAAAAGACTAAAAACTAAGTATGTGTAAGAGATTTAACTTTTTGATTCCATTTGATCATGTAGTGCAGAACTTAGTTCTTTTGGGGGGGGGCACAGGGCCTAACTGTTCACACAACTACGAGTAATATACTATTTTTATTATAATGGAGTTATTATTATTGATATTATTATTATTTTTATTATTATTATAACCACCAACATCATAACTGTCATCATTATCCATCATTAGTCCTCCACACAGAAGAGGCTTGTCCACTGAAGCACACAGAATATCAAAGGCAGTAATGGCATTCTGTACACAAGCAGAGCGCCTGCGGGCTGGTTTACATGAAACCCATAATGTCATGATGTGTCCATGGCAGGTAGATGGTGCAAGTAACCATGAAACAAACAACAAACTTGCATTTAAATGGCACAATAGGCCTACTGAACTTGTGATCAGCTTAACCCTTAAATATCAACGTGTTTTCGGCAGTGGTTTTGACAACAGAGTATCTGACTGTTGAAACAGTCCTCTGACGTTGACAAAGATTAACTAATTTCGTTTATGCGAATTGACTGTACGCTGGGTGGAAATGAAAAATGTATCAATTTTGGACATATTAACAAGCTATTTTTATTAGAGCCCCTCTATACAAATAAATACCCAACATACCATTATAAAATAGTAGACTATGGTCTAACTATTTTTCCACATATAAATGCATGCCATGGTATTTTTATAAAAGGGGTATTGAATTCTGTGGATGGACTGAAAGTAAGAAGACATTTCTCTAGAAAAGATATTTACCAAAATCTATAAACATTTGATGAAATGTGCAACAATTTTCTAAATGAAATATTTTGTTTTAATCGCGAGAAATCAGACAAGTTTGAATAGCCTATCCATTTTCCATTGTTCGACTATACTACAACTATTAAACAATTGGTTTTGAAGGGATGGTTGTCACATTGATGTTTAGCGAATAATAAAGAACAATTATTGAGTCTACCGAGAAATTATCGTCGAGGACTTAAATTCGAGAGCTAGTTGGTTACAATCCTGGGGCTAGCCAATCTGAATAAGGGTAATTCCAAAGGTTTCCCCAATTGTATAGGCGAAGGTTGGATTGGAACTTACTTAGGAAATACCTCGAACGTTCCCCTATCCGTTTTCTGTTCACGCATATTCTTGTTTGATCTGTATTGTGGGAGTCCCTCAATGCTCTGCCACCATAGTGGTCCAAATATCCTCTCTATGGAAAAGCATTGTTTTATAAGAACCAAGAAGGGCAGATATTTATCAGCTTTATATTTATAAAAATAAACATCCAAACGTTATATGATTATGTTATCCACCCGAACAATGTTAAAATTGTAGCGAGAGAAAGCTGGAAAAGTAATACAGAAATTTCAGTAGGCCAATTAGCTTTGAAATAAGAATGTTCTGAACACTTCTGCTCAATGTGCAGGGAGTAGACAGTAATTGTGGCTTGTACTATTTTCAGAATTGATAAGGAGATGACAGATATGATTGAAGATTACATACACAAATAAGAGACCAAATTCAAAAAGTACATTTTCTTTAGATTTACTAAGATATTTGTTGACAAAAACATTATACTCATTCATGTTTGAGGGATATTTTTTGTGTTTGTTTGAAGAATGTTCCACAAAAATGTACGCATTGCAAAAACGAGAAGTGTTAAAATTTACAATTTTGGGTATCTCCATGGCATTTATTGTAAGCCCTAAGATAAGCGGATTCAAACTCTGTCGATGGCATGAGATCCTTCAAGCGTAAGATTCTCATGATGCCACTAAATTATAGGTGATTGGATGATCTTTCACTTTAAATGCCTCGAATGGTGGCAATGCAAAAGATGCTCCTTGGTTAAAGAGATCTCATTCGACACTGGTTGAATATTCATCAGATTATTGAGTGGAAATACTATAACGTGCATGTTAAAGAGAAGAATTATATCATATTATAATATAGTAATAGTAATAGTAATTTATTCTTGTATCAAGTAAGTTACCTCCTTGGCGTTACAAAAATATTATAATATACCGTACGTAAAACATGTTTTCTTTTTGTCATTAAGTCCATGTTTATTGTGACTATTCCACTCATATTCCGCGTGTTTGATACTGACCAATAACGTTTAGCAATTCTTCGGATATAGACCAATCACGATCGTTTATCTTATGGAATGCTTGCTATTATTATGAGGATGGGATTTTACCCGATAAAATTTGCCATGTTATTGCCGTGATCTCGCAGTTGTTAGTTTCGTTTTTATACAACATAGCACGAAAGTAATTATTATTTGTATAATTCGTTACATTTTTATTCATGAAATAGTCTTAATAAATCCAAAACGAGTGGATGAGTTTCATCAGATAAATTCGCTCCTGCTGCGTAGTCGCGAATCTATCGATAAACTCGTAAATTAGTAAACTCTCGTGGGGTTACCTATGATATAATTAGGTTAACAGCCTCTGCAGAATACTAACAGCGCATAACCAGATGGTGCTTTTGGTGGCAATGACTTGTCTAACATCAGTAACTACGGGACGAAGACACTTGTCTTCACGTTGCCATGTTTCATGGAATGTGTGATCCACGTGTGAATCTTCGTATCTAATTTTGCCGAAAACTGACAATTTTATTAAATTCCACAAAGGGATATTTATCTTTATCCTTCCTTCGCTGATATAAAACAGAATTAGGCCTACACCAGTATAGATGATACTAATTGACTAAATCACATTAAAGCCTAGAGACAATTTCTTTTCCCTTGAAAAGTACTCCCTTGATACAAACGTGGTACTTGATGTTCTTTCTTTCTACCGAAAGGAACAAGCTATTAAAATCAGCACAGCTACAGTATATTACTTCCAGCCTGTAACTTATAAGTCCACACTCTAAAGTGTGCTGACATTGTATTCAATAACAAAAATGCATAATGTATGCACACACGCTTATGTGTAAAATATATTAACACTGTTGGTTGTTTCACAAAATCCACGTGGTCTTACTAATAATCCTTTTTATACATATAGATAAAAGTTTTTGGACAGATAACAATGGTCGTGAGGGGACAGAGAAGAGAGAAAAAGAGAGGGTGTTAATTTGCATAGGTTACTTTATACACTAAACTTCGTAAGGCTCAATATAGGCTTTTATCATATTAGTATGGGCTTCTGTAACAAGCACATCTACTGCCTATTATCTGTATCTTCGATCTATTTAGCTATTTCCCTAATCTTAGACCCGAGTTAGTTATTTCTTTTATCTCCTTAGATCCAAGTATATTACTTATTTACTCAAGGGACTCCTGAATTATCCCTCATGTACATCTTCTAATTTGATACAAATTTGTGGAGGTACCAACGATCGAATAAGGATAATGAAAGTAATAATCAATAACGTTGGTATGTTCGCTCCCCTCACAAAGCGGGCTCGGGTTCAAATCCTGGTTGGGCATTTCCGTGGTATTTCCTCGTCTGTAAGACGCATGTCGGGCAACTTTAGTCCTTATAGTCCCCGGATATATTGCCGTCATTATCTTCATCCCATCCGCGCCTTGTTTAGGTCTAATGTGTGAGTAGGCCTAAATGGTGTGCCATGTGTCCGTGCCGTCTCGGAGATGGTCCCGGCATTGGGCTGATCAATGAGGGGAGGCCTCCATGTCCTTGTCTGGTCAAAAAAGTATGTCTGTGATCCAAAGATGATCCCTCTACGGACAGGTCCCGGTCCATAGATTGTAAGGCCAGAAGGACTTGGCCGCTTAAACGTCCCTACAACAGGAGAGGTTAAACTAGAAGAATGAAAAAGAAGTTAACAAGTATACATATTAAATCCATATACCTATGTAACTGCAGTCCAGTTCTGGTGAAGCTTAAGCTTAGAGGGAGGAAGGGACAACTCAGACGGTGAACCTGTTTACCGCAACACACTGCAGACTCCAACTGAACTGTAGTAGTAGCTCATCTTGTATAAATAATTTAACATTTAGTGAATACACTAATATACTGTAGTTTAATATATAAAAGTTTCTATATTACTTAGCATTCTGGTGAGAAAAAGCATGTTACATTAAGAGAAGAACGGCGTAAGGCTTTTGTGTCATAATTTTTTCCTTGTTGAGGATAAAAGCAGGTATTAAGGTTGGTGACATAAGGCCCAGAATGCAGGGTGGTTCTTAAGTTCTCAGTTAACTAGTGAATTAATTCTATGTGTAAACGCTGCCACTTGCTACAGTAGTTACCACTTGGTGAAATCCGCTCTATAAAGTTACATTGAGCAGGAGAGTGGCACAGAGTCATTAGGAAAGTTGTGTACACATGCTAGTAAATCCTCAACAAATTACATTAATTGAATGCATAATTAATGTGGCGCAGTTTAAACCGGGGGGATCGCCAATTAAACAGGCAGTCAGTCTCTTTTCTCCGCACACCTCGCGGAAATCTTATTACATGGGCGGCCCCTAGTAATGCAACAATGGAATATAATACGTTCAAGTTCTCTTCTTTTAATAGCGATAAATAATTATAAGAACTTTAGGAGAACAACTTAATAAAATAAAATAGAAAAATGTGCCCAACATTGAAGACAAAGAAGAAATTATTTCTTTAAAAAACATCCGAGACCGTTCAAGAGATCAACAAATTTTAGTACACTTTTATAAAGTTGGAAATACTGTTATATGCAGATGATATTGTATTGGTGGCAGGTACACCAGAAAGACTTCAACAGGCAGTAGTGGAATGGTACGAAGAACTAAAAAGGAAAGGAATGGTAGTGAATACAGAAAAAAGTAAGGTAATGTGGGTCTCAAAACAAGATAGATCCTATGAAGAACTCGATATTGTATGTGATGGAAAAACACTGGAGAAGATTGAAATTTTTCAATACCTTGGCACAATAATAAGTAGTGATGGGAGAATAGAACATGAGGTACTAAATAGAGTTAAAAAAGCTACGTCAGCCTATTATGAAATGAATAGGACTATAATAGGAAAAAGAGAAATAAACAACAAAACAAAACTACAGATATATAACGCAATAATGGTACCAATCACCTTATATGGAATGGAGAGTTTGGCGTTACAGGACAAACATTTGAGCAAAATCACGGCCATAGAAATGAAGTGTATGAGAAGAATAGCAGGGAAAACTAGAAGAGACAGATTGCGAAATGAAAGAATTAGAGATGAGGTTGGACACAAGAAAACAATTGTTAGCTTAGTAGAAGAACGTCAGCTAAAATGGTATGGACATGTTAGAAGGATGGGAGAAGAAAGGAAAGCAAAACAAGTTTTTGAAATGCGAGTGGGAGGAAGATCTGGACGAGGCAGACCACGGCAGACCCCGTATTACTTGGGAGGACAGAATCGAAAGGATTGGGCAGAAACATGGAAAGACAGTGATGGAAATGAAAAGGATAAGCGAAGATAGGTCTAAATGGAGGAGATGGATTGAACGAGGTTACCCCGACGCCTGAAAAGGCAAATGGGATTGAAGAAGAAGAAGAAGAAGAAGAAGAAGGAAATTTAATGTTAAATAACAGTAGTCAAACAATTTGAAATGCAATATAGTTTAGTTTATAACACGGTGTACACAAAAATGCACAATTTGAACTGAGTCTTTTAAAATTGTATGAAAGTATTTTTTTATTATTTCTTTATTAAGGAATATTCCACAATACAATGGTTTTCCTTCATCCCACAACAGTCTTTTGCCTCCATAAGTCCCTGTCCATAGCATCTTCTTCACTTAATCCTTTTCTCGCCGTACTCCTTTTCACCCCATCCATCCAACATTCTTTGGGCTTCCCTCTTCTTTTTCCATCTACTTTCCAATCCAAAATTTTCTTGGGTATTCTATCCTCTGTCATTCTGAGTACATGTCCATATCATTTCAAAACAATTTCCACCAAAGTATTTTACAAATCATAAAAATCGGTTTAAAGAAGTCCAGGAATTGCACAGAAAGTTTGGGGATAAATCTTACAGCCTCAAACATTATTTCAAATATAGATCAACCACTGGGAAAACAATTTTGGGAGTTGATATAGAAAGAAACATAGGGTTACTATATATAAGTTTCTTCTGCTTATCCACTTGTTTAATTATTTGGCGGCTTATTGTTCTGCCTTTCCATGGCTTCTAATTCAGCACATATCACTGGCCATCCTCGGAAATGGCGTATAGGCCTACCTTGTCGAAAACCTCCCCTTCTCATTGTCATGGAGACAATTGTATTAAATTGTTTCGTACCATTTCTCCTTTCTTGCAAACCCCCAGCACGTGTCAAAATCCAGTCCCGTTACAACTTGGGAGGCGATAATGGGGTTTGCTAAAGGGTCATCCTAGAAATGAACGAACTACCAACAGGTTTCAAGACATCTTGACGGCATTTACATATTCCGAAGTTGGATTTTATGCTCTCCTTGTATGGGAAAGAAAATAGTAAGCCTAGATATTCCAAGAAGTAACTTACGACATATGTCCGCTCAGATACTTCCTTTCTGAAATGTGAAAAGCTACTCATGTCATTTCAAAGCAAAGTTCATAGTAACGTTTACGTATTTACTGATGGTAAACATAAGCAAAGCTCACAGGGACTAGCTCTCCTTATGAGTTTGACTGAGCTAGCTAGCCCTACCAGAAGGTAGGAGGCCCTTGCCCGCTGGGGATGTTACGGGATTATTATTTATTATTATTATTATTATTATTATTATTATTATTACCTTATAAACATAAGCAGATCTATCCGGAGTGTATTGAAAGGAATTAATAAGACCGTCAAGAACCTCCCTAAGTTTTCCCCCATGAGCTCGTAGACGATAGGAATATCCAGTTACCGTACTGTATCCTACAACAATTTGTTATGTTATTCATTTTTACATAGTAAGCTGGACAGTGATCAGAAAGATATGTATTCGTTTCGCCGTTTATTGTGAATAACAAAGTTAAACGGTATTAAAGAAGCATAGTAAAGTGTATTTTTTACCACTTTTAATCAAGAATCAATCGTCAAATGATTGAAATGTGCATTTATTTACACTTTTTGTTCTTTTTGTAAATTTTCATACTTTGCTCGTTATTGTAATTCAGTAATTTATTTGTTTTAAACAATTGGCTTAATTAAACTTTTATATCTCGAAAAACACATAGACCTACTCTTAGTTTGATGGTTTTCACTTTTTCCCAGAAACCACAGGTTTACACCATTTCACTGTGCAACAATGAAGGTTAATGTAAACCTTTTAATTTAGTATTCAATTCAGCTGAAGTAGAAATCGTTACTCTTATTTTTTTACGCAGATATTTTAACGTAAGTATTTAAGAATAAGGACAGTTTCCACGGTAAATTTCTTTATTTTTATTCGCCATGTTGCAATATAATTTATAACCTATTACATCTAAAATCTGCCTTACCATTCTCCTAAACACTCTCAGACATCACAGCTAAGGAGACACTGTACCGCCTCAGGGGTACATGGGGAAAATGTAGCCATGAATGCACAGTCCTCATTGTTAAATATTAGATAATTATTATGAATGTTAGACATTTCTCCTGGCATGCCACGATTTAAATATCATATGTTTATTTTTAGAACATCAAACTGGATTATGAAATTTAGATATATGAACGTCATAAATAACAATAAAAGCAAGTACTAATATAATTATTGCGTACGAGAATTTTTATTAACGTTACACAAATGCATTTATTTAATAGTTTAGAGTTTCAATAAAACACACAACACAATAACACATAATTAGTAGAGGTATTTGTAGGCACAGAGAAAGGGCTGCTGAATGGTATGCTTTAATCTCATTATAGTTAACATTCGACAATGAATCTGTATAAATAAAAATTAATTGCAGCATGTATGTTGCCGCATCACTTGAGAACGGCTCGACCGATTTGGCTGATTACTATTTTTATGTTTATTTTTTTTCGTAATTGTTTGTATGAAAGAAAATTTTTGGAAAATCCATAGGAAAAGCCGGAAATGTGAAACGAGGCCCAGTTAGAGTTTTGCTGTCATATGTTTTCATAACAAAATAGAAGTGTGATACAGGCTGAGAGTTCTGTTGTCACAAGTTTTCAAAACAAAAAAACAAAAAAGGTGTGAGTCTTGCAACGAAGCCATTAAAATCAATTACCACATGTATGACGGAGCATCACTTGAGAACGGCTAGACCGAATTGTCTGATTCGTAACTGTCAGGACAAGGTTTGTATTCAAGAAATTTTTTGGAAAATCTACGGAAAAAATCGGCAATGTGAAATAAGGCACAGTTTGAGAGTTCTGCTGCCACATGTTTACGTAATAAATAAATCTACATTTCTTGACCAATTTGCAGAATTTGTGCACACATTCTCACTTAAGCCCGGGAAGTAACGCGGTCAACATTAAAATTCAAGCAAGCCACTCCTTCCCTTGAAAATTTATATAATTTCTGAAAATATACTGAAAAAATAAATGAAATTCAGTTATCATGACAACAGTGTATTGTTTATAATGTTCACATAGGGCTTTGGGAACTATATAATACTGGGCTTTAACAGATTCTGATGCTATCGATGTAATACAGGGCGCGCCAATAAAATGTACCTGTTTTTAAATGCACATAAGTTGGAGAATAAATTACATAAATGAATTGTAAAAATACAGACGTGGAGAACAAAGATGGGAGAATCATCTGTTAATAACATGTTCAATAAGTCACCTGCAAGGCCCATACAATGATTCAAACGAAACCAGAAATTGTGTATCACTCTAGCACACATTTCCACCGGAATTGCATGAATGAATTCTTGGATTCTTCTCTTGAGCTGGCAGATTGTGTTCGGGTGTCATGTATACACATTGTCTTTTTTGTAGCCCCACAAAAGGAAATCTGCGAATTGTCTTTGGTGTTGGAGCTTCTCGAACATGGAAGTGGTTGCGAAATCTCCGCTATGTCTCTACTATACATTTCGTTTCCAAATAAAATTTGCCTATTATCATTCTCTCTGGCGTAGTGAAAACATTGTGAAATTTTCTCCCAGGCTTGCACAACAATGTGTAGAAAAGAACAGAAAGATATATTACCAACTTCTCAACGAGAAAACAGGTACATTTTATTGGCGCGCGCTGTACATTCCTGAAAATAATTCTTGAAGAATGAAATCCACGAAAATGAAACACAATGTGAAGCAGTCACATAAATTTCTCTACCCTCGACATGGAAAATATTTTCTCACTTCACATTTTGATGTAGAATAAGCGGTTGTATTGCACGGACAGCTTAAGTGTGTGCCAGTGAGTATGCTATACCAGAAGTCGGTAAAAAAATCCTATCCACTGATACATCACTCATAGCTGTAGGCTTTGTATAGGGATGTTTATCATAGGCCCTAAACATCTAAAAGAAGGCAAAATAGGATGGAACATTTTCAGTCCTATGCCCCCAGGTTTTGAGGGAGGAAAGTATGAAAGTGATATTGATTTTTTTTCCCAACTCCGAAACGGTTGTATGGTAACATGGGAGTGAGAAATAAACATTTCAATAAAGACAATACGAACTTATGTAGTAGGAATTTATGTTCCTACTTATTTCAACCCCTCCCAGACATGGTGTGTAGAAGTAACGGAATGCAACATTCGACATCCTCTTTGAGCCATAAAAAGCTATAGCTAGCCTTTTCTGAGGGAATAGTTTGAGTGTGATAAGGCGTTCTTCCTAATTTCAAGTTCTACGTATATATTTTACAAGGCCCTAGAGTTTGAAAATCGAAAGTCCTTCATCAAGTTAATTTCAAATTACAAAATAAAAACCCGGGCGACGCCGGGCCTTTAAAGCTAGTAACAAATAAATAATAATATATAGATCACTTCTCAATTCCCATCTCGTCAGCATTAAGTTCATAGGTCTCTTTTCAACAGATATGCGACAGAAGCGCTTTGAAAATATTATGCAGTATATGCAATCTTCTTTATTCTTATTACACCCTCAGCGCAGAGGAGTTATGCCGAACCTAGCGCTGGTTCTAGGAGATTGTCTTCAGAGAAGTTTTGGAAGATCAGGAGCTTCGTCACAAGGTTCATAATGGTTAATTACTAAGGCTCGGAAGTGAATACTCTATCAGAATATGAAATATGCATCCAAATATGCTCTAAAATTTGCAAAATATGCTTCGGAACCAATTAAATATTCTCTATCATTTATTTAATTCTAATTCTTTACGTTCTCTTGTTAGTAGAATTACATTATAAAAGTGCTCCCTATACAGGCCATGGAGGCCCAGAGGGTTCCAGGAGGTTCAGGCTCTCAGATTTTGAACATTCGGCACATGAAGGTGGTAAGGTTGTCAGCCTTACGCGCCGACCGTCTTTACTCCCAGAATTGCTTCTGGTACTCATTTCTGTTTGTGGCTGAGTCGACCCCAGGACCACAGTGCCACCAGAAGGATTAGGCCAATTGAAAAAAATCCAACAACCTCATCGGGGATCGAACCCGCGACCTTCCGGTTTGTAGCGCAGCGCCTCAACCACTATGCTACGGCGTACCCCGAATTACGCTATAAATCGCACAAAAAATAATAGGAGCTGTATAAATTACGCTACAAAACTTTTAAAGTGAAGTCAATGCAATACATTTTAGTAAATTGAAACTTATGAAGTGAAACGTCGCTTTAATATTATACAATCAGTTCCAACAAATTAAGCCATGTACTGTTAATTATTGTACAGTCAGTTCTTAAAACATTCACTTAGCCAAATATGCTGCAGACGTTTGAATTAAAAAACAGAGATATGTACAATCAGTCAGAAATAAAGTACCTTTAAGTTGCGACAAATTAATAAAATATCACAAATACTTTAATTTCAAGAAAATATGTCACATTATTGCAAAACTAACAAATATGCAACAATATGCAAAATGAAACCATCAATTTTCTGTTATTTCTTTCATGTCTTTTACACATTCTAACATTAGCATGTAATAGAGTGCGTTATTAAAAATACCACTTTGCATAAAATTCCGGATCCTATCATTCGTTTGGAAATCTCCACAAGAAACAATTGCGGCACCGCTTGCAAGGTGGAAATCAGTGGAGTACTCAGATAAAAGTGTCAGGGTTGTTTGTGGTATTGAAGGCTAGACTTGTGTCTTCCTTCTATTGCTTCCTTTTCCGTCCTTGATCCGTAATTTATAGTCTTAAGCTGTCTAGTTTTAGATAAATACTTACTACGTCCACCTAACCATTCACCAATGGCCACGACATGTTAAAACGCCAGGTTTGAACTTTTGAAAACGGTCGCATCTTCCTATAACTTGACACGAGCAAATAGTTATTTATGATAGAAGAGAGCTTATATTTTCCGAAACGAGACCATAAGGATGAGTGTAGCAATTCTAGGAGCAAAATAAAATCATTTTATCGTGTGTATCATACACATTTTTTTACAAAGCCCTTAATATGTGATATAGCAATAAATATTAGTTTTATTCTAATGAAATACGTACCGGTAGGCATATTGGAGCATTGAATTGCACTGCTATCTATACACATATACATGCAGGGTTGCCAGATCAGAAATGTAAAACAGTCGTACCAACAACTGAAAATAGTCGTGCGCTAGTTAAAATCGTCGTACACTTTGCGAATTGTCAGGATGATGATGATGGTGATAATAATAATAAATAGTGAGATGTTCTTTGTTTTCTTTAAAACATCAATAATGTACTACCCTGAAGTTATAAGATTATGATTGGTCAGAATGAATTAATCACAATAAGACCGCTGCTCTTTGTCGGTAGGACATCTAATTTCTTTAGAGATTTGGATTCCTTCGTTTTGCACATATGCGGCTAAAATATAAAATGTTTGGAAAAGATTAATGAGAGAAGTGGCAGTAACAATACAACAATGCAACTTCAGCGACATGCGGCACCGGCCAGTGAAAGCCTGTAATAAATAAATGGACTAAGGTTTATTTGACAGTGGCTATAAACATTCCGCCATTCATTTAGCAACATGTGAGGAGTGTCGGTTCAAAACGCGTTAAGTCCACCTCCGATCGTAATGTAGTTTTTGCGGATTCGCATTCTCTGAGGTGTTCTGCATGATAATACATAACGTTTTTGTTCCAAATCGCAACCTTTCCTCGTTAAAATTGAGCCTGAAATATGGGGTTCGATGCAAATTACGTTAAGTCCACATTTTAGACGCGATCATGTGCGACACAGGTGGTGCGGTGAACTTTCGACGTCTATTTTTTGCAGGTGTTCTTCTAATGAAAGCGATATTCACCAGACGCCGAAAAAGATGTCATTAGCGGTCAATAATAAAAGAAGAGAAGCATGGATTTTCCATGATTTAACATGCTTCAAAAACATAAATTGTTTAAATTTTGACAGTTTGGTACTTCGGCAATAGTTCAGTTTGTATTAGTGCAATCAGATGGGATTGTAATTCTTAAATAAAATACTAACTTCCATCTTTTTACATGCTTATTATTATAGTGTTGGATCAAAACACGTTAAGTCCATTACTTTTGAAACTTTAACTATCAATAAAAGTTGTAAAAGAAAAGAATGATTTGACACACCTAATACATTTAACTGTATATTAATTACTTATTCTGATCAGAAAAAAATATTGCAAATTCGTTTGATAGTTTGGCCACGAACAGTTTTTCGTCATTCCTGAAAAATCATTATTTGTGGACTAAACGTGTTTTCAATCGACGCTCCTCATGTAGACCTAAACAAATTAAACCACAAGAGAAAAAAAAAATTCATGTTTATCCAAATTGAAAACTCTGCAGTAGATTCAGGGTTGCCAGATCAGAAATGTAAAACAGTCGTACCAACAACTGAAAATAGTCGTACGCTAGTTAAAATCGTCGTACACTTTGCAAATTGTCAGGATGATGATGATGATGATGATGATAATAATAATAATAATAATAATAATAATAATAATAATAATAATAATAATAATAATAATGTAATAATGATTGCCAAGTACAGACATTTTTTTCTATAAAAGGTGGTTAAAATTTGCTTTTGTAAATTCTATAACGTGCTACTGCTCCACTCACGCATGCTGACTTTGTTCTTCACCGCTACTACTCAGCTAACTGGTCTCTCGTAACTGTATACACATATACCCATTGTTGTAGGTACTCTTTGCCATCGGCTACCTGCAGATGTTGCAGGAAGAAATAAAATAATAATAAAATATTAATACATTACAAACCATAAGAAAGTAAGATTTCCAAATATTATTTAAAGAAAAGTATACAGCCACTTTTGATATGCACGTTTCAACATGTTCTATTAATAATAACAATCATTATTATTATGTTTGGTCAAAAACAGTAAGACCAGCTTCTCTTTATCGGTATAATTTCTTTAGAGGTTTGGATTGCTTCATTTTGCATACGTGTGGCTAAAATATAAAATATTTGAAGAAGAATAATGAGAGGAGTAGCAACAACAATACAACAATGCAACTTAAGCGAGGTGCGGCACCGACCTGTAATAAATAAATGGACTGAGTTTTATTTGACAATGGCTATTATAACATTCTGCCATTCATTTAGCGTCATGTAGGCATATACAAAATAAACTACGGAAAAACAAAAACTTCAAACTGCAGTTGATGGCTAAGAAATAAACAGAAAATGGCAGTATAAAATGCTAACATTAAAAATAGTCGTATGAATAGGCATACGACACATGGTTGCGTCGTACGTCGTACAAATCTATGAAATAGTCGTATGTGTACGACTATAGTCGTACGTATGGCAACACTGTATACATGCGCACACAGAGGTTATTGATTTTTTGGTGCACTGCTCCAACCCCAAGTATGGCGATTTTTGCGACCACTAGTTAACATTTAAAAAAAATGGGTAATGTACTTAAAGTTTTCAGTTAATATCAAACTGTGTATATTTAACCATTTCATGTCTGAATTTTTATTAATATTAGCATTCGTCAAGGGATATCACTGGTTTAAAAATTTGAAAACAGTGAAGTAAATTTGAGCGGAATAGCTGGTTTTCATAAACGGAAATCATAACAAGCGAGTAAAATTCCTCACATTTTAATATAAAGCATTACTCTATTAATTCTATATCTCTTATTTTACGCATTGTTTTGTGTGAAGATGTATATAAAAGTCAGTAACAGTGGAGGTTAATAATCAAATACAATTAAGAGGAAATTTTTCATGTGATTGAAAACAATGCTTGCCTACAATGGATTTTTAACACTAGTGCCATAATGAGTTACTGTCGCTTCGTGTGTCTTTTAAATCAAGCTATCTATGAATATATTTCACATCATTCTTCCTCTGCACGACTAGAGCAATATTATTATTATTGTCATTCTGCCTCCATCAGTTCATGTGATCGTCAGGCAGCGAGCATACTTATTAAACTTACTTATTACCTCTGTACAAGGATACGATGATAAATCGTACAGCGTCCTTCATCTTTCAGTGTGTTTTAATTTTACTTACTTAAAATGCATTGTACATTATATTGAAAGCCAGGAAGAATCTTCATCCATAAGGATTGAAATGTCCTTACTTTCTACTTCCTCATTCTAGGCCAAGGATTTGTTTAATTCACCAGTTTAAGTGACAGACCACCTTAATATTGTTTTTAGAAGGAAAGAGAAACATCTTGTAAATATAATCAATATGGATGTTTGAATATTGCTGAAAATATTCAGATGTGCAAAACTTGCAAGGTGTTGTCTTCATTTCAGTAACTTTGTTGATAACGTGTCAGTTTCGTGCTCGAGAAATAAAATTATCGAGTGTTATCGCTATTTAGTTCATGAATCAGTGATCAATTCCAAATAAGAATTTGTGGAATTTCAACCAATCATACGTGCCTGTCATAATTTTAGCGTTTTTTTATCACTCTTTTCTTTCACACTTACGTTCACTGAACATTCATAAGGATTGAACACTTCATACTAGCTTCTTTGATTTAAAAAATTAACCTTTCAACACATAAACTGCATAAACTCCACATCAGCAAAATGAAACAAGTCTATGAATCAAAGTATAATTTTATGTGTGAAGTATTAAAAATCTCGTCCGATAATAATTACTATCTTAATAACATAGATATTATTAGTGTTTAAACTAAGGAATGAAATGGTTGATATTAACGGAAACTGTGGGTAATAACCGCACGCAGCGCAACCATCGCGATACATAGATTGTCTCGCCATCGACTATCACGCGTACTATGATACAAATAGCGAAGTGTTTTATTAATTTTTGTGGTTTTTGGTATTCATTACATGATTAATGCTCACATTGTCAATGCTACAATCAGCCCATTACCTTCGTTTTATTTTTAAGTTTGATGCATTAGTATGGTAACAAAGAATGATTTTAAAATTTAATATAAATAGCCAAGTTCTGCACCATACTTAAGCTCTGTAAATCTCTAAGCGCCGAGATAACTGGCTCAGTGGACACATCCTCGTATTTAGTTATTCTGTTTGAGTGCTTCTAGAATGCAGAGAGAAACATCTGGACAGTATGAATTGAAAGTCACAGCACTAATCACGAATTGTGGAGACTAAGAAACAACATAAAATGCATTTCCTCGCTATGCACATTTTTAAAGCTATGTTACTTCAGGGAACACTGAAGTGTAAACAGAAAAGTGCATAACAGCAACAGTAAAATATTTTATACTGGTATGGTAGTAGTAGTAGTAGTAGTAGTAGTAGTAGTAGTAAATGATTTATTTTGCCTGGCAGAGTTAAGGCCATAAGGCCTTCTCTTCCACTAATTAATTTACTTAGTATTTATTATGATTAAATAATTAATTAATGATTAATTTATTATGGTTAAAAAATTCCTAAAAATGTATAATTTCTCAGGATGTATTAATTATATTCCATTATCTCTAATTTTCTTATTCGAAATTATTCAATTATAAATTTATTAACAGAGATTACTTGAGTTATGGTTTTATAATATTTTATTACTAAACATAGTTTTCATAATACGTTTTCAAATACCACGAGAATATGTAAAAGACTGTC
Source organism: Ectobius pallidus (assembly GCA_964059195.1). Taxonomy (NCBI): domain Eukaryota; kingdom Metazoa; phylum Arthropoda; class Insecta; order Blattodea; family Ectobiidae; genus Ectobius; species Ectobius pallidus. Next base: position 31,716,197 of record CAXKWD010000005.1, on the reverse strand, counting down.
TTAAACTTATGTAATCTGATCCAAACATAAAGCGTAATTCATAAGTATTTTAGAAAATTTTTTACATAAAATATTATTTTAAAAAGAATAGTTATATATTTTTTATAAATTAATTTTATTAACATGTATTATCAAAAACTATTGCCTGCCTAATAGCGAACGTGTTCTTTGTGCCATCGTACTCCATACCTTTTATCATCGAGTTTATACAGAGTATAGCCAAGGCACTCAGGCAATCGTTTGATATCGATGAACGTTTTCAATCGTTGAAGCACTGGGGAGGATCGTTCTGCGGCGCAGTTGGTGGCACAAATGCTCAGTGATATTCTCACGGCAATTTCAAAGTAGGGATACGCCTTTCGCAGTTCTTGCTCAGGCATGGAGTTCCATCGATAATCTAAGAAAGTGAATAAATTCGTCAACAATCGAATCTCTCAAGTCTCGTGGAATGCAATTTTGAATATTTTTCACCTTATGTTGCTACCTTGTTAGAATTTATAAATGTCAGCGTTGTCTCGACAACTTGTTAATGAACTATTGTTTTCGTTTCTCTAATTCTGTCTTCAGTCGACAAATATCTTTCATTTCGGGTTTGTTTAGAACCTGTTAGTTCTATGGTGTCCATTTTTCTTACGTGGGTTCGGCGGTTTATCACTTGCCATTTTTCTTGTACTATAATCCTTCAACGTGTCGTCGTATTGCAAACAACCAAACAAAGTTATGACAGTTTTTCCATTGTACTCAAACATATGATGAGAATCTGTAATAAATTGAATAAAGCACACATCTCAAGATGCCAACGCCAATATCTATCTTCTCGGAATGGAGTTCGGTACTTGTTGCACTAAACCACTGAAAAATTCCTCTTCATACTGTCATTATGGCCTTTCCAACCCATTTAACAAAATTTTAGCTTCCTGTTACGTCATTTGCTTTTCCGAGTTGACCTCTTGTATTGTTCTTAGGGCAGATATCACCAGATTCCAATTCTTCTTAACACAGCAAGTTTCTTTCGTAGCAGACGTATTAGAGGTTCAATATCTTGAAGGATTCAAGTCAAAGTAAGCTGACATCCTTCAAAGCTATAATTAGACTATATAATATTTCTTTGGGTGTAATGTTACATTTTCTGATAAATGTTTACATGGAACTCTCCTGCAGGTGGGTGTATGCAAAAAAACTTCAACTTTCAATATTCCAATTCGTTTATAAATAGAAATTTATAAAAAATAAACAGACTATTATTTATTTGTGGAAATACTGACTGCAACTTCAAAATCAGTGAAGCGATATTTAGGTCTATTTATGCACCCCTTCTAAGGACGCATTGCACTCTTGTCCGAATGGACAGTTAGGATGCTCACAAATTTCAAAATTTAGTAACTGCTGATCAAGGATCACCGTACTTAGTATACATGCAGAGGAGAGAAAGCAGGATCTTTATCGGGTTTATTTTAAATAAAGATATGAAATAACAACTCACTTATTATATAAATGTATGAAAATTCGGATATACTTGAATAACTATGTCAAAGAGTTTAAAATGCAATTAGAATATTCTAAGGTCGAACTCTTATTCCAACTCGAAAAATGCGTATCCTTTCAAAATCGATCATATCAAATGGGCTCCTAAAAACTTGGCCCAATGTGCACGAAAATTTCAACCCGGGCAGGAAAATTTATTTGAATGGAAATTCCCATCGTCGAGATTCGGCGTGCACCAGCTTCCAATATACATTAACCTGCCCCAAACTACGAGTATTTTATAATAAACCGCCTCCATAATAATAGTCAGAAAATATGCTACCAGCGGACAGAAAATTTCAACTACAGAACATAATTTTTTAACCTCTGAAAACAATACAAAATATCCAACGCAAAACAAACTGATTTAAAAGCCAAAAACAAGAAGAGCTATAATTAAATTTACCAAAGACAAAGCATGAAGCCAAACAAATAGCTCATCTGGTGTACCAACGTTCTACGGCACAGCTGCCCACCAAACAGCCTACTACTGGTTCACATCTCTAGCTGGCCAGAGTTCCACGACTAGTATCCGCTGCATCGTCACTCGAATGAATGCTTGGGTAAAGCGCCCTCCCCGCTTACAGACAGTGGCGCTAGTGAAACTAGGAACATTTACTTATGCGACCTCTTATTCTGAATTATTAAGTCAAACAAATTATTAGCGCAGCAAAATAAACAAAAAGATGACTGTACATCCGGATACATAATATTTCGGGGGGCGTATTATTATATTGTATTATTATTGATTGTATTACTGTATTATTATTAATTGTTGTATTATTATACTGCTTTCCTTGGCTGTTATCAAGTAAGTTATGTTTAATGTTGTATAATCAGTGTACTCTTTTGTACATGAAATAAGCCTTCCACCACAAATTCAACTATGTAAATGTAAGTGGCCAAAGATAACCCTAATATACCTAAGAGCAAAATAGAGTTTATAATTTTTTATATTTAACAAATAAATAAATCAATCAATCAATAAAGAATAGAGTACGATTATTCAATCCCACTTTAAATAATACTTTGAAACAAAAATATCCTATCAGTATTTCAATTCGTATATAAATATCACTTATAAAAAAACTAATATTATTCATTTGTCGAATTACTGCTTACAACTTCGAAATCAGTGAAGCGACATTTAAGCCTATTCCTTTTTACTGTATTCTTAGCATCTAGTTAGTTGTATTATTTGATTTTTCTCCTTAGATGTAATTATTTCAGTTCTATTTAATTTTCTGTAAATGCTAATTTCTGTGTTTCAAATATGGTGAACATTGATTATAAAGCATTTCCTTTTTGGCACAACTTCAAGCACATGAAATGTGAAAATGTATATTATAGTTTTAACATATAGGCTATATGGCTTTAACACTGTTATAGGACGGTAAAATATAACCCTGATAAACTTAAGGGTAAAATAGGCTTTATAGTTCGGGTATTCAATAAATAAAATAATATGCCTCTAATTTTTTTGTAATAATTGTGACTTGGCTTATGACGTTCCTAAAATAAGCACACTGGAATATCTGAATTCCATTGAATAAAGACCGTAATGCACTAAAAACTGATTTGCGACTGTGAAACAAGTTTCAATTTGACATGGGAAAAATGACGCTGTAATACAGTGGGCTCGTAGTTGAGTATAGGTGACTCGAAGTAAAAAATGGATGGTATAGGTTGACCTGTATAACATAGAGTGGGAACTGAATGGAGCTATACAAACCACTAACTATCGAAATTGGATTTCACTCCATTCTGGGTCACAACTGCACAACAAGAAATTCATTTCCCACCACCAGAGTGGAGGCATGCAAGTGCTTTCCGGTTTCCACATCCATTCTCTTTTCACGGCCCAATTGCGAATTGATGATGTGCAAATCCACCAAATTTTATTCTCTCTTGCTCATCTTAATGTCATATATATATATATATATATATATATATATATATATATATAGAGAGAGAGAGAGAGAGAGAGAGAGAGAGAGAGAGAGAGAGAGAGGAAGAGAGCTTACGAAATTCTGTTTTATTTGCATTGTAACGTAGCCAAAAAACAAACCAGCCCTATAATAAATCTGTTACATATTCCCAGCGAGTAATAAATCACGAACGGCAAAGAATCATACATTTTTGTCAGAAAATCTAATTTTATTAATTTAACTGATTATTTTCTGTTATATGATTATGACTAGGGGCGGATTTCTATGACCTAAAAAATAGGATATATGCATGCATTTATAACCTAAAGAACATTAAAATATGACGAATAAAATTTGAAATCTGACTTTACCACTTAGACATTGTGTATATTTTTTTTAAGTTTCATTACAATACATTTTATTAAAATAGAGTGTTGATTATTTAAAATATCTGTCTATACTCAAAATATTTGCAGTTTATCGAATTTCATCTCAGCTCATTATGGTTTGAATAAATGCATTTTCATATTATAAATTCTCAAAAAGTATCATTATAATGCAAAATTTACAAAATATATGAAACTTCAAAATTTCTGTAATATGCACACAAATATGCCCAAAATATGACCTAAATGTGCATATTCATACTAAATATGCTACAATAGTTGAAACTTTCTTAAATATGCAGTTATATGCACAATAAAAGCCGTTCCATTTACACCAGGATGCTTGGAATCGGGTTTAAATTAGTCGGAAACCTGAAATAATGCAATGCGGAGAAATATGACATGTCATAGAAATCTGCCCCCTATTTATGACTAAGACTTTTGTCAATTTTAAAAGAAACTAAATATATTTAGTGGTGTATAATGGTTAGATATTAATTTCACTTTTCATTCCATTAATATTAACTAGTGTTTTTTTTACTAACATTTTTAAGAACACTTCATTTCTCGCAGAATAAATGTTAATTTTCACTTGATCTGTTTATAATATTTATATAATTAATTATAAAATACATTAGCGCAGATACACATAACTTCTGCCTTTTTCAGTTCTTTTTAGGTTCGTGAAAAGTAACAAGTACTCAATTTTTAAAAATTCAATAGAATTTCGCTTTATGACCAAGAGGGAAAATAACTAGCATCCATCCTTCCATGATCTTGATAACCACAATCCAGCCCATTCATCAGTCCACTGTCCCCGATATTTGGGATACTTCTGTTCCATGACATGGCATGGATAAAGCAAATCCAATGTGTCGATAATACGTTGCCTGCTCTATCAGATAATTCACACAGGTCGAACAGCAGATGTGGGAGGCCCATTTCTTATCGTGTCCATCGCTTTACATCCAGAATTCGTAAATCTTAACTGCAGAGTTATTTTGTAGTGTCGAATTTTCAGGGGAGATGGTAGTGAACGCTAGCAAAATGATAGAGAATATAGCGTATGTTCAAGAAGCCATAAGTAAGGTGTTAACAGTCATAATTAGTTGAATTTTTTTATGCTTTGCAAGTGCACTCTGTAGTTTAAAATAAGCAGATAATGGTTGTTCTAGAACTTACTGTTTGGTAGGAAAGAATTTTTTAACACACAGGTGATAATTTAGATTTACAGTTACTTCCCTTGACATAGGTAAGCTTTATTCAATTTCTGTAGCTTAGATTGTTGTGAATCTTTGGGAACTTACTAACAACAGGTATTACTATTTACCCTAGCACAGCGTTTCTCAACCTTTCTGAACCCGAGGACCTCTAAAATGCTTAAAAAATTTTACGGACCCCTAATTTTACATCCCATTTTTAAAAGAAGGTCTTTAGGGTATTTAGGGTATTGATTATAGGTCATTATAACGAAATATGTGAAAAAATTTACTTCTTTACTTTCCACTTGCTATATTATTATTATTATTATTATATTATTATAATAATATAATATTTCCACTTGCTTCATATTTTTTAATTATGTCTGCGGACCATCTGCACCATCTTTGCGGACCACCAGTGGTCAGCGGACCATAGGTTGAGAAACGCTGCCCTAGCACAATCAGTCTAATATGTACATTATTACTGCATGAAAACTGCATGAAAACTTCACATCTAGCAAATAAAATAAAAAATAAAAACACCTTTTTTTTAAATAAAAATAGTTGAAAATTCTGTATAGTCAAGATTTTCCCCATAATTCTGCTAAGGGAGATTTGTCATCCATCTATAATGAATTCCTGAAAGTTGCATTATTCTAGCATGAATAGCTTTTCAGAAAATGGTACCTGAAGTACAAAAAATGTAATTTTACAGGAGAGCGAAAAGAAAATTACGTTCCTTATGGTATTTTATCCATTTTAGAAAGCTCCAGGTCGCTCTGCTTGGCTTAATAATAACGCAACATATAAAACCTATATATCAAAATGTTCACAAAGCTATGATCTATTACATGAGCCTAAGAAAAAAATCGATTTTTTTGTCACTGGTAACTACCATCTCCCCTTCAGTATTTGCGGAAAACGTTTATATCACAAGAAAAATATGAAACTAACAACGAAGGATTTCAGCTGAAAGAAGGTGGTTCACACTATTTGAAAGTAAGGTTTATTTGTTTAAATCACGAGTTTGCATTTTACGGATAACTTATGTACCTATATTACTGTAAAGGCTTATTGCCTAAAATGTATCTAGATCTCCCCCGAATTATCTTATATAAACAACTGCACTTTATGAAACACATATTTTTATTGTAATTGAAGTGTTTTTGTCGTAACCATTTGCATTAAATGCAACATTATTCCTTATTCAGAATACTTTAGGCTTAGGACAACACTACTTAATAGATGGAACAGTAGGCCTATTGCAAACTTAAACTCATGTTTTGAGCAACATATTCTTTACTTAGTTGTTACGCAATGCGATATTATATTGCGTTCTCTTCTTCTCTGTACAATAATTCAATCCATAAAGGGGCGAAAAAATTATCCATTTCTTGTAGACATGGCTTTTTTCCACAGTATACTAAAAGCTAACGGGTTTGCATTATTTATACCCGCCCAACGTGAACATCAATGACAAAATTGTAAAATTGACTGCCGACCTAAATAACCCCTACTCCATGTTTGCTATGTCTGTTCGAAGAGTCAGGGAGAGATGCAGATGACAATGGGCATTGCTTAGTCTATATGGAACACAGTATGATAATGATTGTAGAATATTCCAATTCATGGAACAAATTGTTCTTAATAAATCTGTATATCAAATAATTTAGGAACTCTTTTGCGTCAAGCTAGATGGAAGAGTAATAAGTATGATGCAATTAAATAGAACAATTTTTAAGTATATTTAAAATGTTAAAATGTTATAAATAATCTAAGTAGGTGAGGTGAAACAGTGATTTCGAAAAAATAATGTAATTAGTGGTTGTGAATAGGCCCACTCTTGTTCACAGAATTAAAGCATACCTCGGGTAAAACCCAACGGCCATGATATTATATGTAATTTCCATTTACTGTTATTTATGATGTAGGTAAATTTTATTTTCACAATCCATGCTCTCAATAGACAGGTCGTAGCGTACGAGGTCTGATTGGAAAGTTTTAAGAATGGATCCGCCACTGCTTATTGGTTTGGCAGGCAGGTACACCGAATGTGGGGGGTTAATCATTGACTTGTCTTTGAATGCCCTCTGACAGGAAAGTGCGTTTCCTTTATTCAGTTCGTTGTTGCAGCTGATTGAGTGAGGGTCTGTTAGGGCTTGTTGCCGGATTCTGTCTGCGTGAAAATGGATGTAAAACAGAACAACGAGTTTGTGTGGAATTTTGTTTTAAAACCGGGAAATCAGCTTCTGAGACGAATCGTGTGTATATGGATATGATCCTGAAACCAAAGTTCAGTCTTCGCAGTGGAAGAGTCCAGGTTCACCACGACCGAAAAAAGCACGGCAAAATCGGTCGAATGTGAAGACAATGTTGGTGATTTTTTTCGATTCTACCGGTATTGTGTATCATCAATTTACCCCTAGAGGACAGACAATTAACCAGGAATACTACAAATGTGTCCTTGAGCATTTGCGCGAAAAGGTGCAGAAGAAAAGACCTCCATTGTGGAAAGACAGGCGTTGGGTGCTCCACCACGACAATGCGCCAGCTCATCGTGCCTTCTCAATCGTGGAATTTTATACCAAATTCCAAATTCATGTGCTTCCAAAACCGTCCTATTGCCCTGATATAGCCCCTGCGGACTTCTACCTGTTTCCTAAACTAAAATTTACACTGAAAGGGAAGCGATTTGACTCGATTGAAGACATCCAGGCAAATCCGGAGGGCGTCCTTAACACACTTCAGAACAAAAAATTCCAGAAATGTTTCCAAAAGTGGAAACACCGCCATTTTGAAATTACAAGCCCATTCTTAAAACTTTCCAATCAGACCTCGTAGTTAATGTTCGTGCCATTTTAAGAAGGCCTCGCCCAAAACCATCGTCTATCTACGAAAGAATATAATAGCATCGTTCCTTACTCCGAAAATCTGCATCGACACTGACACCGAGAAAGAACCGGTGCTCTTGTAGTCGCGTGGATTTCCCCAGTATTGCCGCTGCCATTCACCACTCCACAAGTGAAGTAAACTTGCTGCGGTACGTATTTGGCAACATTGCACTGGATTGCAGACAAGTGTGAATACGCCTAATTACTTTTATATTCACTGATTGGCAGATCGAAGAGGATTAGGGTAGCAGTAAGTAGAGGCAGTTCTTGAGAAAAAAATTATTTAAGAAGTTGCACCCACAATAGTTGAGGCACTGCAATACAAACTGGATGTCACGAAACCGATCCCCGTTAAAGCGTTGAGATTTTTCAACTGGCATAGACCTTCTGGTGGTAATATGGCCCGGAGATCAACTTAACCTCTAATAGAAAAAAGTACCAAGAGTAATCCTGGGAATAAAGGCGGCCGGTGTGAAAGGCTGACAACTTATCACCTATAAGTTATATGCCAGACTAAATATTTGCGAGCCTTAATCAATTGGAGCCCTAAGGGATTCTACGGCCAGGCCACAAATTACGTCATTCCTCCTCTTCAGCCCCTGTGGGGTGCCCATGCTCAAAGTGTGATAAAATTTCCAATATCTTTAATATATTATTTACTTGAGCAGAACGACAGAATGACATAACCCATACTACTAATTATATGGCAAACTATATTTTTTTCCTGTTCTCTCACATAATAGGCTCTACATAATATATTAGTAAATGTATTAATAAAATGTCAATATAAAGAGTAAGGTAAATTTCTAAAGAGATAAATCGAACTAATCAGTGCTAATGCTAAAGGGACCCCTAACAAAGCCACGGTTAGTGAATGCCTCATTGATAGTGTGCCACAACTGAAATTAACAGCGAAGTACGAGGAACAACTTATGAAACAAAGTCTTCAAAGGGCTCTGTTTACAGATAGTTGATACAAACGTTGTTTTGTATAATTTCATTTGATCATTCAACTGATAGAAACTTCGGGACAAGGTTTAGTGTTCACAATAACACAGTTTTCAACATCGCAAGTGCCAGTCCACTGACTAAAACTTCTCTTTCCCTACTTTCCGATATTGGTTTTCAAGCTTTCTGACGGAAACCTCAACAAATACATCCACACCTCGCAATACTGTTATACGAATTTCAGTTGACCGGTAAGTAACACGTTCTTTTCTTCTAAGTTATTGCTATAACTGACTTCAGGTGTAAAAGAATTCCAACCTTTTGTTTTGCATATTGAATCAATGCAAACCGTTATAACAATATCTGGATTAGTCTGTTTATGATATATGCCAAAAATCTTGGTTTTAAAGCTCTGAAGAGATTCAACAGATCGGCATATATCACAGAATGCTGCTACGATTTCTTCCTATTACTGTTTTCGAAGCTCCTCTCATACTACTGTATTTACGTGATATGTTTCAATCCCATTGAAATTTGCCCATTTAATGCATTCAAACTACCGCAAAATTTTACAAAGTTATGTGCTATCATATGGAAGTGAAACATGGACTCTAACTAAAAAACAGCAAAGTAGAATACAGGCTTCAGAAATAAAATTTCTACGGAGTATAAAGGGATGTACAAGAAGAGATCACATCACAAATGAAAATATAAGAGAAGAGCTAGGCATCTTTAGTATGAATGAAAGATTGAAAGGTTTTAAACAACAGTGGAAAGAACACGTAGAAAGAATGCCAGACTCAAGACTCACAAAACAAATCATGAAATATAAACCGAAAGGAGAAAGATCTGTGGGCAGACCCAAGAAACGATGGCTGGAGGACTTTAAAGGCGGAACAGGCAATTGACTGACTATGCCATGAAGTGAAGAAGAAGATGAAAACTACCGCAAACAAATATTTCCTTCGAAATTGAATTATTTGCAAAATAAAGATCCACGAACCCTCTTATGCCTTTTTATGCCCTTAACTCTAGCTCACGAAAACAGATGTGATCAGATTTCGCGATAGTAAAAGAGTGGGAATATAATATTTATCTGCTGAATCAGCCTCACTTACCATCTGGGCCATCTTTGACTGAGATCACCCCTGATTTATCCTAGGCTATCAGAAGCCACCGTTACAAAGTTATTTCGGATATTCGGAGCAAACAGCCATCAGAACCTTTCTTATCGAAATAACCTAAGTTTTGACTACAGTCAATTATCCATACTTACTGCACTAAATGTGCCCTGAGTTGTGTGTATGCTCGGATACTCCACCGAGACCCTTTGACCTAGAGGTCTCAAATTTTCATCATACGTTCCCCTTGACCTGGGGAGTGTATTCCTTAAATTTCATTTGGTAGCATCTATCTATCTATCTATCTAGTACCCTATGATCCCCAGGTGGGGCGAAGGAGCCTCCAATGGAGGTTTCATTACCTATACTAATTTTGATATGCTTATTTTCCGAGAGAGGGTAGAATTTGGTAGCATAGTAGGTTTAAAATTCGTTAAGGTTATTTGTTGTGCCTTATGCAGTCCTGTACAGTACTATTGCGATGATGGTATAGATTGCATACAATCTACTATAGCGGCGGTGTTACTAAGTTGTTGCGTAGTGAGCGCATCGACAATTTCTCCGTCAGTGTTGTGTGTAATTTTCCCAGTTCGTGTACCAAGCTTAATGGTAACGTATGAAATGCTCAGAAGTCTTTCCCTGCGAGTCAGTAGGCCTACTATGTGGAAAATTATATGAATATAATAATATAATGCTTCCCAGTTCATGCGAGATAATAAATAAATAATAAATAAGCCTCATTAATCCCAAAGGGGCAATGGCCTCCCGCCAATAGCAGGGTTAGCTCGGAGCATAATTTGATAGGTGTTCTAAGTCTAACGAGTTAACATTTTCCTATTAATTTCATATTTCCAACATTGGAGACTAATCAAAACATATTATAACCTGAACAGTAGACAGTGACTCTAAACTAATATAACGGAAAGTAATACACCGTTTTGAACAACCTTATGTATTATAGTTTTTTAATTTTTTTTAATTGTCTTTCCTAACTGTTTCACCTTCTCCTGTCTCTGGCGATTCTTGTCCACCGCTTTCCCGCTGTTTCGATCATTAAAGTTGACCACCGGGTCCTAGGACGGCCCACACTCCTCTTGCACAATGCCAAATGATTAATAACTATAAAAACCAGGCTAGTAGTTACGTTTATTAAACAAGGATCTATATTTTTTCTTTCTTCCAGTGACTCCCTTAACTCTTGGAGGCAACAATACGCCGTATACTTGAAAACTGAGTGTCTCGGAACTAGGAAAATTGCTTAGATCTCTTTTTCACAGTTATGCTTCAGTTACACTTCACTGTTTACCTGTAACACACACAACTCCGCAACAATTTGTTAGCTGTTTCCAATTACTTAAATTCAGCTACAGACGAAAATATATTTGAACCATTTATCAAAACTGTATCCAGCTCAAGAAAACTTTTTTTCTCGCTTCCTGTCCTTCAATAGCTAAGGAGTGTAAATTCTGTTTCCAGCATATTCTCCTAACATACCTTTCATTTCGTGATGATGAATGGTAGTTTCTTTCACAACTTCGAGAGTTTCTTATACACTTTTCTCACATCTCAATTAAATTCAAAAATGATTATGGTACTTACATATCTCCGTGAGCTCTTAACTAATAAAGGATGCCATTTTTTATTGTTTCTTTCAGTATTTAACATTACATGGATGATATTATTTCTCCACGGCATGTTTATGTGAATTTTTAATTACCGTAACGTGTCAAAATCATTACATCCAGCGCGAACATAAAAATTACAATACTTGCAATACATTTCTGAAACTTAATAGGCGCACCTGACTCATCTCCAGGATGTGTGGAACTTAAAGCTTAGCTCACATAGAAAAAAATTAGCTTACATCGCCTGCACGATTCACGAACATAAAAGCACATCTTACATCAGCTACTCGATGTGCGTAATGTAAAAGCTTAGGTCACATCGTCTGCACAATAATTGACATAACATGCGATAAAAGCTTAGCAGAATCACTTGCTTACATGCAAAATTAAAAATCATAAAAGTTAATTTTACATCGTCTGCTCGATGGGCGGAACATAAAAGCTCAGCTTACACCACCTGTACAATATGCATAACTTAAAAGCTCACTGACATAACTTGGAAGAGGTAAGAAGCTTATAATTGCACTTATTCCATCAAAAAGGATTTACGAAGAAAGCCAGTTTACACTCCCTGCATATTGTAAGGAACTTAAAAGCTCAGTTTATATTGCCTGCACGATGTCCCGAACTTAAAAAACCAGCTTAATTATTAATTGCTTATTGTGAGGCACTCGCAATTGAGGCTACGATGGATGGTTTTCCTACATGAAATGACAAACGTATATAATAATAATAATAATAATAATAATAATAATAATAATCTTTTATGTTAATGTATATAGAACCATGCAAAGAATGGAAATATTCAGTATGAATTAGATACCCGTCAATTATGTAACATAATATCTAACCTCCTATAAACTCCAATTCGAGTAATAATGGAATATTCCATAGTTCAGGGCAGCTGAGCTTCAAGACAGGGTAGGTTTTTAAAGTATACCGTCCTAAACGGAAGGCATTAAAAGTAAGTAATGGAAATGAATACCTGAGAAACATCTTGGAAAACCCTGGATCCATCGCGGGAGATGACAACATACAAGCTGACGGCAGCAGGATATGAGCAGATGAGCTCTTATCAGGACTACTGCTTTCAAAAGTTCTACAGCCGACAACAGCCAGAAATGTAAGGACAGTTTATCTTTCCACTAAATATAGAGGATTAGGCTAATGAGGCTGTAATTATTCAACAGAACTGGATCTCCTAGCGAATAAATGTTATGAACATATAGGCTTATGCCAACTGTTTCTCTGTCACTTACTCGGTGTGTAAGTTATTTATTTTCAATGTATTATTCTATAGTTTGAAATTATTTTAAGGAACGGAGCACAACATAGGCGTACCGAGGGGGGGGGGTTTGGGGGTTTGAACCCCCCCCCCATTGATTAAAAAAAGGAAAATTATATATTTATTTTAAGTCTGCTCATAAATTACTTAATACAAGTATAAAGCGTGGGAAGCTTAAAACTCGTTATTCTGCGTCTTAATTTTTTAAATTTTCCGGGGAACCCCGGAAGCTTAAAACTCGTTATTTTGCGTCTTGATTTTTAAAATGTTTCGTGGGAGAACCCCCGGAAGCTTAAAATTTGTTATTTTGCGTCTTAATTTTTAAAATTTTCCGGGGGTGAACCCCCGGAAGCTTAAAACTCGTTTATTTGCGTCTTAATTTTTTTCAATTTTCCGGGGGAGAACCCCCGGACCCCCCTCTCCCTGGGGGATATTCCTTTATAACCCCCCCATATGGTCGGCCTGGTTACGCCTATGGAGCACAATGCATCTTATCCTTTACCTTAAACGTGTGAAAATCGATTTTATTGCTTCATGTTTCGAAACAGAAAGAGGTTTTACTGCAGAAGTGCCCATTCAGTTGTCTCAATCTTAGGAAAACCAATATTGTTTGATAAATTTCAGAGCGTAGTTAAGAGAAGAGGAGATAGCTTATTACCGCCTTCCATACAATTTCGATGAAAAATGCTTCATATAAAAAAGTATGTGAAGAAGTTAACCATGACATATTTTGTTTTACATCCATTTACTTTAATTCTTTAATTGTTATTAGTAAATCCTTGAGAAGCTTCGGCCCTTTTGACAGGTACTTAGGAAAACATTTAGCTACCGGGAAGGGGGCTAATTATATTCACTCTCATGACAGTCCCACAGAGGCACATAAGAAAATCTTTAAAATAAATGTAAAGACGGGGGTAAGCAATAAGTCTCCCCACTTTTTGTTTAATCTTTTGTAGGTTGGCTGTACTGCTTTGTGCTCGCGCAAGGACAGGTTCATTTGTCTCCGCTTGTGGGATGTTTAACCGTTATACTCCACTCGGTGTTGCGCTGTTACACATTACACATGGCTTCACTGCTCAGCGTTTGCACCAAAGAAGATCAGAGTGCAGTAATCCATTTTTTGTCGTCTGAAGGTGTACCAGGAGCAGAAATCCATCGAAGACATTCCGCACAATTATATGGGGGCAATGTTTTACCATAGCGAAGCGTGTACGAATGGATTGAAAAGTTCAAAAATGGACGGACTGGTATGAAGAAAGAGGAAAGAACATTCGTACACAAATTTTTAAATTGTTTGTATTTTGTATTTTATTTATTGCATTCTTTATTTTTATTGTACTTCATTTCTAGCAAATAAATAAATAATTTCTGCAAAATAAAATTATCGACAATTTTCTGTTTGTGACAAAGCAAAAACATAATTTTAAACTGAATTAAACAAACATTTTTTACCCCCTCCAAAGTAGACGTGTTTAAGAAATCTGTTGTCTTTGTCTATGTTTGTGGTTGAAACGAGAATTATCAACATCAGATCTAATGTTCAATTCTAGCATTAGTACACCCTCTTCATGGAATTCTGCAAGTAATCCAACTAGTAGGTGGGATTTGGTTAGAATTCGTAAATTTTCTACAACAACGCTCTGACGGCACTAATCCGTTCTCATTTATGAATGTTAAGATCCTTAACAGCAGGATTATAAGCTATGATTATATCTCTCGAGTTCTATTCGAATAGAGGAGAAATTCTTCGTACCTCTCAAATTAATGTGCACCACAATAACGCATCTCAATAATAATCATAAGACATTTCAGATCTTCCTTCCTTGCTTAATAACTTATACGTTTACAGGTACATTCCGTTCGTAAGTTTAACGTGATCAAGTAATTATATAAACCTTAATATCTTAAGAAATATTACATTAATAACCAAATATAGTCAAGTAAATGTTTAAGGGCTTACTGACCCTGACTTTTGACGGAAATCAGTGACTTTTTTTTCTGTTGTACGCAAAAGGTTTGCAAGCGCCTTAATAAAGAGAGTAGCTCGATTTTTATATCCCCTTATTGGAGTTCGCAGCCGTTATTAAGTGGTGCGATCAATGCACTCTTGTAGAATGACATTATTTTAAATCGCAAAACTGTATTTGCTTGTGTTCAAAATGTTCCACATATAAAAATTTCTATTTTAATAACTATTTAAAATTTTCATGGCAATTTTGTAAACGTGGTTAAAATTGCAAATTAACTATTTATTTCCATTACGAGGAAAATAAAATTTAAGTAAAAAAAAAAAAGATCGAAAAAGTATTGTTAGGTACTAAAGATCAAATAACTTAAAACCCTCAAAACAAAGTTATTCTAAGTGGATTAAATTTACTAAAGGAAATTATCAATGAAGCATATCAAAACGTAATGCACATAGAACACTGTAATTTTTGGGGGCATTCACCGTATAAAAATAATTTTAAATTTTAAATCTAAAAAACTAACAGTCAGCAGTAGGCTTAATACGGCTATTGACTGAATGTTAAAAATACCAACAAATCTATTAACTCTGGTGCTCCCTTTATTCGAAAGAATAAATGTGTTACACTATTATTGATTGTAATCCAAAGTAAAGAATAGAAAACACAACTGCAGTAAATTTACCTATATTATTATATTATATTATTCCTATTATAGTGTTCCTGTAAACCATTTTCCCTAAAGAATGTTTTTTCCTAAAGCTTTATATTCCTAAATATTCTGATTGTTATGGATATCCCGGTTTTGCACATATTACTAAGATAATGTAGCTATTTTGAAAAAAAAAAAACTTGTAGTACTTAGCATACGTTTTAAATTATTGACATTCAGCCATTAAATTTTCTATTACACGAAAAATTAAATTACTATTGAATAGATGTGTTTACTGTAAAATAAGTACGTATAAAGGTAAATTTACTGCATCGGGAGTGCCGCAGAGTTCGGACCGAGGGATAAATGCCAGATCTATCTATTAGCACCGAACAAAGGAGCCAGTGACTGTGGTAAAAGGCTGGATAAATCGCCAAATTTGCATCCTGCCAGCCTGGAGAGAGTGCACTAATCTTTTTTGACCTGACACTGCTCAAACAGATACTCAATAGTCTGGATGAGTATATTATAGAAATGTCATTTGAAGGAGTAATAGCTTATTCCTATGCCAGTCTTCAAGGGAATCGCATCGCGCTGAATAAAGAATATTGCCATGAATCATGACCGGCGGGAGGAAAATTATAGTTTGTCTATGAATTCACCTTCCACATTTGAATGGCCTTCCCCTCACTCACGTTTCACCAGTGTCAGGTCGAAACAAATTTAATGTGGCAGAGGATAAGGGCCGGATTTCCACCCCAAAAAATCACGAGAAGAAAGCTTCACGGTATGCCATCAGGGGTCCCGAGTTATTTTCCAGCAATAGCAGATCTTGAGCAAACGCTAAAGGTTGAACTTTCCCTTTTGTCTGACTCGCGTCTGTATGATGAAGGGAATTAAAATCGAGTGTTCATGTTTGGGGAACAGAAGAACTTAAGAGTTCCTAATGAAAAGTCCACATGGTGTTTAAACAGCACATTGAAGGTTTGCTCAAATCTCTTTGCTCGCCTCTTTACGGTTATTAAGTGCCAGAATGGTACTTTCTAAGAGTACTTGGTGGACGGGAAAAAATGTCTGCCCGTCAGTGTGTCCATCCGTCCCTCTCAGTTTCTGTACGTGCGATAACTCGAACACACTTTATCAGATTTTCATAAAATTTCGTATACACGCTTATAACGTCAATGGGACGAACGCTATTGATTTTGGACGAAATCGGACCAGCTTGTGGTCGCTGAGGAGAAAGTTCCCTGGCGCAATGTACAGTTTTGTACTGTCTAAGAGATTAGAGAGCTGTAGAACGCGATATCCTGTTTAAATATCCTACACTTCCAGTTTGTATGAGTATTTCGTCGGCCTGGAACCGATCTAGCCTCTTAAAGACATTCGTAATTCGTGTACTGCAACCTATTCATATTATAGGTGGAGTATTGGTGAAACAAAGTATTCGAGCACGGGTGCAACCCAAGGAAATCTGCCCCGATCCTATTTTGTACACCATGAATTCCACATGGATCCACCAAGATTGGATCCTGGTTCCAGTGATGGCAGGCAACTATTCTAAACACTCAGCCGTTTGTCATATGAAATTCATATAGGCCTATGGTGTCACTGCTATCGTGCTAAAAAACTATTTAGGCCTACATTGCAGAAGAAAGCAATCAGAGTCTTAAATGGAAAATCCAAATTTGATCATTGTGAACTTATTTTCAGACACTCAGTTATTAACTCTTTCGTGTGTTTATGTATTTTCGTCTTTGGTCTCAATCAAAGAGGGAGTAAATGATTATTCTGTACGTTCTGAAATACCAGAAACTGTGATGCTCTTCAGACCAATCAATTTCCCACATCAAAGGCTTTGAATAGTTTAAAGAAATCAGATTTTTTAATATGTTGCTCCCTTCTGTTAAGCATGTACCTATTTAAGAGAATTTTGAAAACTTGGTTGTTAAAAAAGGTTTTTACTCTGTTGATGACCTCTTAGGCTATATCTGGAATGCATGATCTGCCATTTTAAGATGTACTATTCTGTAATCTTGTCAATACTTTGTACTTGCTTATATTGGCTGTAATTAAATAATAATAATAATGTTTTAAAATAATATAGTATTGTTAAAATCATAATATATTATTAGTATTATTATTATTATTATTAACCATGGAGCGGGTGAAGAAATTTACGGAGTTACGTTTTCAGATTCAAACTGGAGACATTGCTGGATAAAGGAAACATCTATTTACATGACATTCCTCGTTGTTAAAAACCCTCTATGTCTTGTAAATAGGTGTCAAGTTAGCTTGATTTCCAGAAAGAATGTAGTATTTTTCTTCCACATTTTCCGTTAAATCATATAAAGGACAGTAACATTGGGTTGTATGTATTCAAGATAACCCATAACTATTCGCATATTTTATATAATATTAGGTAAAAAAGTATTTTACTCATGAGTATACAAATGTCATTTCCGTGCTGTATTATATGTTTAAAAAGTGTACATTATGAAGCTGGCAAAACTGTAAAGAAATTCAGAAAATAAAAATTTCACAGTGAAATGAAATGTATGATGGAAGGCTCGAGTACTGAATATTAAATGAAAGAGTCCTATTCAATATACATAATATTTCATGAAATCACTTTCATTGAAGTTCAGGATATAATATTATTATCTGTACATCGTACATCAAGCAAGTTAATAAGATTTGTATAAGGCTAAAAGAAACAATTTCCGTGTCGTAGGGTTTCGTTTGTCATTAGCGATATTTCAAATCCTGCAAGGGTACGAAAAGCCGCCATACAGCCTGTTTTGCTCTCCATAATTTAACCTATATCGTTTAGAAACATTACTCCTACAATTTGTTATAAGTTTAAGGGAAAATATCCAGCCTCACCAGCCGTGATAAAAGAATCACCCTCAACACCAGAGAGAGGATTTTAAAATGCTGCGCGTAAAAATAGCACAAGCGATGGAGTTCAAGAAAGAGGAGCTCCAAAATTAGTAAACCCAGTTCCCGAAGGAAGTGACCAAACCTTCGAAGGCATCAATAAAGCTGCCGAAGGAAAGGATCTATCTCCCTTAGGCATAAGTCCAACTGCCGAAAGCGTAAACTAATTAGTTGAAAGAGGAAGCCTATATGCAAATGGAAGACTAGATGATCAGAGATGAGCAAGCCTAAGAATAGATGTGTAATTAAACACGACTTAGTGGACAAACCTTAAATAGCCCTGTAAATTTACGATGTATATATATGATTTTAAACTGAAAATTTTAGGATTAGTTCCTCTTGACATGTGGAACGAATCCTGAAAAGCCCATAATTTTCCATGTGAGCTTGAATCCAAAATAGTGGATCAAAGATGACTGTCAAGCATTTTCCCCTTGATGATGGTTATCCTTATAAGCTTTTAAACTATGAAACATCTGTATTCTCTGCAAGCGTTACTGCTTCTCTGTATAACACAAAATAACCAATTTAAAAAAAGAGTGCAGATTCTTTGGCGTCGATACCTAGGGTAAGCTTTTGGTGGAACAGTTTGCCATGTTAAATCATTTTGAAGAGAGGGTTTTGTTTACTTTCTACTGTAGCGGTTTACAACATTAATTTGCTTTCCTCCGAAAAGATGTTTCAGGAATACTTCTTCGATTTCAATGACCACTTTGGTATCAAGTTGAACTATGAAATCAAAGAAAGCTGTTTGTTATACTGCTTTCTGTCCGACCATACTATAATACGCTTATGACTGTGACGTAACGTTATCTAATTTCCACTCATTTCCACACTGTTTCTCATTTCGACTTCGGTTTGGTATCGATTATTATCGAACATGGAACGATTTTGAGACCTTGAGAGTAGCAGATGAAATATGCGTAATAAATACTCTGCATTTAAGGGGACCCAGTAGGGTGAATAAGGGTCAAAATATACTTTTTTTGTTTGCTGTATAAATAAATACTAGAAAGTTTTCTGAATATAATGCTGCAATTTTTATGTTCTTATCACCATTTTTCGAAATTTTACAGATAATTTACCATTTGACTGCATTTCGTGGGCGTGGTCGATAAATTTCGAATTTCTGTCCTTAATAAAAAAAAAATGAAGTAAATAAATGAACCGTTTACCCGCTGTGCTTATCCACGGACAGACGGGCAGACGCACAGACGGACAGATGTCGTTCCAAAACACTTTTTTTGGTTTCTAGGCATCGTGAAGGATGCCTTTCCGGTGTTACCTCGATTTCAATTTTTTGATGATATAAATCATGACCACTATATAAATTTCCCACAATATTTCCCTGGTAAGAAATAACCGGGAACTTTGAATAAACTAATTTTGTTCGGAGCGCCTAAATTAGTGTTTACATCCACTTCTGGCTCCACTTCAATATTAGGCCTAATTGTGGAAACCTCTTTCTGCTTACAAAAATTCTTCCGCTTTTTTAACACCCTATTACTATGTCGTGGCATTGTAAAATATTTAAAATATCGATTAAATATTGTAACACTACACGAAATATCCATAATTCAGCTACTATAAAAATAATTCCAGCTAAGTTATAACAACAAATCATTCAGTAAACACACAGGGCAACCATGGTAGCACTGATATATCATGGTAGCACTGATATTCCATGGTTGGTTCTTTCTTTAAAGCTCGATATCTCAAAACTATATTTTTCCATACATAAGGAACATTTTCTGAGAAACCATTGAACATAGAAGGCTGAAATTTTCAGGCAATGTATTACTATATCTGCTACACATTTTAAAGCAGCCATTTTTAAAAACTGCTTATAGTGTTGAAGATATTAAGTGATTAGTATGACTTTTTATAATGAAAAATAGACTACAGTAAAAAAAATAATTATTCTCACAATAATGCATAGAAATGAAAACCCCTACTTTAATGTATGTAAAAAGGTCCATATAATGTTCTGTAAAAATTTCAATCAAATACAGTTAATACATTCTGAGAAAATGTTCCTTAAATCCCTCACTTTTTAACATTGTCAGTATACACCCTACCGGGTCCCCTTAAAATAAGAAATCTATTTGTGTTAAGGTTAATATAGGCCTACATAAATCAATTCATTTCGTGCTGCAAAATCAGTTGGTTTGAAGAAAATAGACAAAGGAAGCTTCGATAAGACTGACGCCGTAAGCTGCCATCTCTCTTAGAACGCCAACCATCCTGATACGAATGTCATGGCGGGCTCTTTTCCCTCTGTGAGGGTGAATCTAAAGCATCAAAATTTAAAGATTCAGACTAAATGACGTGTTCGAATAAAAACAGTCGTATGCAACTTGCCTATAATGGTAATTATGATACTCGTATGAAAATTATAAAACTCGCGTTGCTCGATTCATAAACATATACGTTTCCTAATAAATGCCACTATAGGCTTCTTGCATGATGTATAGGTAGGCTTGCCAGATTTCCCGGTTTGACCGTGACAGTCCCGGTTTCAGACAAAATCCCGGTGTCCCGGCCGGTTTACTTCACGTCTCGGTAAAAATTAAATTTGATTTTCTAGATGACCAAAAAAGTCTAAAAATAATTAACTGTGAAGGGTTATTTAGGATAATTACTTTGTCATTTATTTCTGTACTATTTGAAAAGCGAAAAGTGAAAAGACTTTCTAAAAAAAGTCCTAGCCAATGAAAAGTACATGTAAATATTGTTCAAATATTTATTCCTCATTCAAAGTGTTTCTTCTTACTTAAGTAACTTTTAAATATTAACATGTTAGAAATAAAATGTTTAAATTTTTATGTAATTTATTATTACCCCTGGTTTAGATTCCTAATAAGTAACCATTTATTCATAGCACTTAGAATAAACTACCCTCTAAAACACTCTAAAAACCCGCCAAGGGTGTGTACCCTTGAATACCCGCGACGCTGGGGGGCATTCCGGTGTCCCGGTTGAACATTTCAGAAATCTGGCAAGCCAATGTATAGGCCTACTATTATCAACTTGAAAGCTGTAGATTAGCCCTTTGTGAATATTGCAGATGCTGTGTCTCATCCGGTTGTAGAGTGCAGGAAGAGAAGGACATCCTTTATTGGCCCAGTAACTTATTGTATTTTGGCTGTGTTGTATTTTTTCTTTAGTTATTTGATCAATGTTGTAAAAATTACAATAATGTATTTGGGATAACTCGTGCAATTATAGTGTAATGAGATCTGTATCAGTATCTGTTACTGCGACTGAACTGACTCTGGTCAGACATTCAATTATTAAGCGTCATTATGGTATTTTCTGAGATTACTTGGTGGACGGAGAAAAATGTCTGTCCGTCTTTCCGTCCGTCTGTGTGTTAGGAATGTCGTTTTTTTAAATGAAAAAACATAGTCTATAGAAACTGACAGTTTAGTATCCCTTCGTAGGAAAATTTGAATGTATTCATATTGCCTTAATGTCAACTTGTACGTTTGTTTTTTACAGCATTAATCCAATCGAATTATTTTTAGCTTTATTTTTCATTAAAATTGGAATGTACTTATTTTTTCTCATTTGTCCATTTCGCGTTGTGAACACTACGTTAAAAATTTCATTACGTATACTTTCTTTAAAAAAGAGCTACGGAGTTAAATTCTAACAATAAATGTAGTATTGATCAATAAACAGCAATATTAAGAACACTGATTTTATTATTTGATGTTAATTGAATTTTAAGAAGTATTAGGTGAAAGTTAATTCTTCGACTATATTGATTAATCACAATAGTACATTCATAATATGTAATGACTTACGACAAAACACAAACACTAAAATTATTATATAAGAGAAACGCTCAAACGCCGCCTGGAAACAACGCCACATGAGGTCCTCAGAAGATTAATCCATTAATCCTCGAAAAGATAAAGGATACAAAGGCTACAGCATAAGTAAAAACAATGTGCAATTACAAAGGATCTTAACTAGTAAGAAAGTTGTAAAATGGAAGCTGAGATTAGATGCTAGAGCCACGGTAGAGCTAGAATTTGTATTAGGCCTAGTCATAGATAATCTTCAGTTAGGCTTACTGCTGAATCTCTATTCACATGAATAGCAAAATAAACACATTTCGTTCAAAAGAGTTAATAAGCATTTTCTGTGTTTGCAGAGTCTAAAATGGATAAAGCAGACAGCACAACAGTTCAAAATTAATTCAATTAAATAGAATGTACACAAAACTTATAAAATATAAATCATTAACATTTTAGGCAGCAGACAAAGATTTCTTAAATTATTGTGACGATAATAATGATTATTTTATTTACAGGTATATTATTATTCTTGAAATTTCGTTTGAAATCGTACAAGTGGGGATGAAGTAGAAATACGATCTAGAAAAAGAGCTATAGTAACAGTGTCTTAATTGTTTGTCAGGCCAAAATGTTTCGAAATTACAGTAAAATGTCCTGGAATCGTACCCCAAGCAATTACCTCTGGACCAAATTTATTCATGAGCAATTCGGATCAATAGGCAGTTCTCTTTATGGCTTACGACTGGTTTTATTCTTGAACCTCATCATGGCATATAGTACGTAGCCTACGCTCTACATTACTGGAATTGCGGTCATGACTATTTTCCTGGTACTTCCGTTGTCTGCTAGACCGTTTCTCTGAATAATTTTTTATTATTAATTACTGTTATTTAATTAATCTAAATGAGCCAAGTTGAGGTACGTATCAACAACAAATTCACTTCAATTTTTAGGCCCCGTTAATGTTCTAGCTTTAATATCCTGCCAGTATCTCTTGAGCTCAATATTTAACGCATTCTAGTGTTCTTCTGACAGTGGATCTTTCCATCTTACGGGTTCCACATATTGTTCCACATATCATTATATAATAATAATAATTACTATTAATAATAATAGTAATTATTAATATTATTATTATTATTATTATTATTAGAAACATTTCTATCAATTACAAAATAAACCTTACTTCTAGCTAATTGCAATCGCAAATACCAAATAAATAACTAAACTCAAATTTACCACAAACCATCAAACTTCGAAGTACGGTGCATTAATTGGATTATTTCCTATTGAAAAATTACAGAATATCACACTACTTCAACATCCTAACTTTTACATTGTGTAAGTTTTTTCTATAACCGTATTTTTAATTGTAAGTTATGTCACATTACTCCAGAGAAGAAATTTCGTCGACTTTCGAGCTGTTAGTTGATTTTTTTATAATCAGTATACACATCATGACAAAAATAAAAAACTATACATATAGAATAAAATATATAAGGAATCATATTTTCAAATCGGTGTGTGTGTGTGTGTGTGTGTGTGTGTGTGTGTGTGTGGGCGCGCGCGCATGGTCGTGTTATACATTTATTTACGTTTTTATTTTAGCACCTCAGCATATAGTTAAAATATTGTATAACATAAATCACAATAATTTAAGCTTCGTGGTGAATCCCATGTAACTCGATAAATATCATCGTGAACAAAATATCGAATATTATTAACCTACTGTAGTTATAACCGTCCGTCTTACATCATCTTCCGCTGTGTTCAAATGTGACCCATTCAAAAATCTTCAATAAGTTCATGGCTATAATCAGAGTAATTTTTCCTAATGTTGTCCGCCGGAATAATTATTCCATTGTATATTTAGCCTATAGGCTTATATTTAAAAAGTAAGTTATAGGCAAATAATTAAACTGGTTACTGTGATGGCCTTACAAGGATGCAAGGGCCGAAAGTGCTGCTTAATACGGTCAATAAGATAAACAGTGTAAGTTTAAACTTGGAATTCTTACTTTAAAATTTATTCTCGCAACCAGGTAGATATAAAAAATATAATACTTAAAGATCTGTAAGGAATTTGTATTACAAAATTGGAAAATAATCAATTAAAACACAATATAGAAATCATTATGAAATCAAATCTGTGATAGGTCTTGTGTGAGAGAGTTTTGAATTAATTACAAGAGGGTTTAATAGCAACAAATGCGTACATAGATAGTTTTAGCATATGAGTAAAGGATATGCCTTGTTAAGAACCGGGTCTTATTTGATATGTTTACTTTTGTCATACTGTGTAATGTACTATTTTGCATTTGTACCCTTTATTGTATTTTCTCCTCCTTATATATCGTAACATCAACCTTAATTTATTCTCATTACCCCTCATAATTATGTAATTTCAACCAGAGTAAGCAAACTGTGTTTAACAGAGGTATTCCAGTTTCATTCTCCCCATTATCGTCCCCATAGTTTTGTTTAAACTAAAAACACAATTACTGGCGAACAGTACAAATTGGAATATGCTACATTGAAAATCAAACAACAGATGCTACAAGCAAAGCGAATGTGTTGATTTTAGAGAAGAACTCAATGCTAATTGCCTAATGCTTTGGTTAGAGTTACCAGTACTTGAGTAACTCCTGTAGAAAGTGATACGTTACCCTACGAATGAGATTAATTTTCAAATCAATGCAGGAAAGTTTCATACCAGTTCCATACACTATTTAATGCTCAACATAAAACAAATATTAGTAATGAATGAGTTTGGAAGTTAAATTCAGATGTATGCCTTAAAAGTACTGATTAATTTGTTATTTTTAAACGTCCAAACAAACTACAATCTTACTTATTTACCTATTAAATGGAAATATGCAAGCTGAAGGAATAGTATCTATATTGCCCACCATTCAACCCCATTCTTTGCTAACTCCATCCAATAATTCCTCGCAAATCCTTCTTCCCTTAAATCTATTCTAATATTGTCCTTCCACCAACGTCTATAGGTCTTCCAAATAGTATTTTCCCTTGGGTCTCCCAGTCAGTTAGATATGTATTTCCTCCTCCATGCGCGCAACATTTCCAGCCCATTTCATCCTACGTGTTTCAATTACCCTTATAATATTTTATAATATATGAAGATTACAGGTTATGAAGCTCGTAATTATGCATTTTTCTCAAGTCCCCGTTTCCATCTCTCTCAGCTCCAAATGTTTTCCTGAGCATTTTGACGTGTGAAATCTTAAATCATCAGCAGATGGTTAGCGAAATACTTCTTTTGATTTTTTTTCGACTGTTACTGGCCGGTACTGTGCAGAAAATGTGTTTTGTTATGTATACCTTATCCAGGGAAGTTCGCAAATTCTGACGTGTAGAAACACAAAAGAAGCTGCATGGAAATACATTGTCATATCCTGAAAGTAGATTAAGTTGTATTAAATTTGTTATATCCTGCAAGTAGACTATATTAAATTGTAAATTGTAAGTAAGCCTAACTTAAGTGTCGGCGTTTGTTTAATGCTCATATTGTCACAATAATGTATACGACATTTCAGTAGGGAGTTTTAGGACCTGCCATCTGTTGTCTCGCGAAATTCGCTACATAGAGTAGGCGGTGTATCCTCCAGACGACGGTGGCCTAAACTTATAGATATGAGCTGTAATAACATAAAATACTTGCGAACAGAGGTAGGCCTACTTCACTATGTAGACATAAGTTCATGAAACCAAAGAATACAGTTTCAGTTGAAAATGACCTGAAAATATTTTAGGAGAAAATTTCCTCTGAGACTGGGATTCGAAGCCCACGACCTTCGGCTTTACGTGCCGGGAGAGAGTTTTAATCTGGCCCTGTGAATAAAACCCTGGCTAGCTTATTAGGTAGAGCATCGGTACATAAAGCGTAAGTTCTTTAGTACGAATCCCAGTGTAAGAGGAAGTTTTCTCCTAAAATATTCTAGTTCACTGTATTTTCTGCTAAACATCTTGAAATATTATTATTACCACCTCTATAGAGTATCACCCAGCGCTGAATACCATAGGCGTAACCAGGCCGACCATATGGGGGGGGGTTATAACATCCGGGAGAGGGGGTCCGGGGGTCCTCCCCCGGAAAATTTTAAAAATTTAGATGCAAAATAACGAGTTTTTCGCTTCCGGGGGTCCTCCCCCGGAAAATTTTAAAAATTAAGACGCAAAATAACGAGTTTTTCGCTTCCGGGGGTCTTCCGCGGAAAATTAAAAAAATTAAGACGCAAAATAACGAGTTTTAAGCTTCCCACGCTTTATACTTGTATTAAGTAATTTATGGGCAGACTTAAAAAAATTATACAATTTTCCTTTTTTTAATCAATGGGGGGGGGGTTCAAACCCCCAACCCCCCCCCCCTCGGTACGCCTATGCTGAATACTGTACAGTTATATTCCTCAAATAACATATTAAAGAACATGTATAACGGCTCGTTGTTGCGTACGCTGTTTATATTTCCAGGATGGCTCCACTTAGAGTTAAGGTTCCCCGGGGGGGCCCTCTTCTTTATCTCTTCACTGGTACGGGTATACTCGGCGGCGCAGCGCCCGGCATCCATTAGTTACACCACCATATAAACGATTGCTATGTGCGTATAGTCACTTCTATCCTCCTTATGGCATCACTGTATTGGTTAAGATGTAATTCTCCGCTGGTCGTACGTCACCGCTTCCTTCGTCTTCGCTTTGCTACTTGTGACTGGTGATTCTTCTCCAGGACGGATGCCCACATCAATTGCCTTCCTGACTCGGGAATAGTGGATCACAAGGGGGTTGAAATACTGGCTACTCGCTATTGTTGATCACTTCCCTCTTTCAGTACGTTAAACCTATTTATTCACTTGTTACATACCAATAACCTATATATTACATCTTTGTACTTAACTCTCTCCACTCCATCACTGAGGCCCCCCTAATAGAAATGCACATCTGAGGCCATTCTTCGGCTCTTATGACCCTAGTAACCTCTTTATTTCCTACCCTACTTGCTTCTTACTCCCTACTTGCCTCACTCCCATATTGAGACTCTTCTACTATATTCAACTCAGTTCCGGCGTAGTGGCTGAGGAGCATTTCTCACGCTCTTACAGGAAACATATCAGACTGAAGTTTACTCGGCAGGGGTAAACAATCCGTTACACGTAATTATTTTATTCATGCTACTGAGGTCATTGGTGTGCACATAATTTCATTTGGCCACAGATTTGGCTCTACATATGCATGGCGATAATTTTCTCTTGTCAATTTGATCCACTTCTCGTTTGAAACTATAATAGTACATTATGAAACAAGCTTATAATGGCATTTATTAAGATATGAATATATTTATGAAATGAGTAAAGCTAGTTTCATAATTTTCATGCGGGTATCTTAATGATCATTGTAGGTAAGCTGCATACAACTGTTTTAGTCGGACCATAATTAATCTAAATGTTTCAGTTTTGATAGTTTAGATTCATTCAAGCAAACGGCCACGCTGCCCTTCGCATCAGTTGGTTGTCGTAGTTCTTGTCTTCTGCAACAGATGGGAGCTCATGGCGTAGGTCAAATCGAAGCTTCTTTTTGGTAATTTTCTTGAAACCAAATGTATTCATTAACACGAATAGAATTTATTTTATTTTATTTTATATACAGGTTGTTCATTACGCAGATTTTATGTGCTACTCTCAAGGTCTCAAGATCGTTCCACGTTCGATAATAATCGATACCAAACCGATGTTATAATGATTACGAGTTTTGACATGTGTATCATTATGATTCCGTTACGTCACACATAATAAGCGTATTATAGTACGGTACGGTTGAAGTAAAATACTTTAACATTAATTATATTTTTTTCCTTATCCTCCACACGTTCCAGGATCAATTGTTTGCGCCAATATTTTATTTTTAAAATAGTTTTATATTACTTGGCGCACGATTTTATTAATATAAATTTTGGGGAGAAGAAGTCATTATGTAGGAGGCTTTGTCTTCTACTTGTTGCTTTGATAAACACATTATAGTCGGCCCTGTAATAACACATTGTTAAGACGCTGTGTTGCGTCTGATGTTTTGATTTTATACAGAATGTCACGTACTGACATATTGTCGTGGCTTCTGTTGCGTTTTGTATCTATTGTTACTGTAGTATGGGGAGACTTTGGTTCTCCCGCGATTGTGGGGTGTTTTACTTATTGTTTAGAGTTCGGACGTAACAAATAGGCTTGTTTGGTATAAATCAGCGAGGCCAATGGTGCCTCGTGCTCATTCTCACGTTATCTTTCTTCGGCTCTACTTGAATCCTCCCTCTGAGGTTTCGTCTTCGTTTTCGGGCAATGGACATCGACCTGGGTCTTCTTGGTTCTCTAGGATGTGGCTTCATTCTCAATTAGGATTATTTTTAGAGGTATGTACTTATCTTTGATTTATTATCTCGGGAATTATGAAATGCATTAATATTGAATTTAGCCCTTCAGGCCGTCATGTATATGCGCTAGGCGGTGATCTTTAAAGTGGATGCCTGTTCGACTCTGTGCTTATAGTGGCCTTAATTTATGTTCTTTTCACTATCCTTGAACCGTGCGTCCATGTCCGTTGTCCGAGGAGAGTGAGCCTTCTTCAACCACAACTCCGTGGATGGAGAAGCTGTTTTTGCTTCTTTCAAAAAATGTAAGTCACTAAAATTTATTATGTAAATTTTCATGTATAGAGAATCGCCATATTGAGTTTGACTGTGTAACCTCTTTTTCAGGAACTGATTGTTCTTTAATTTATGTTCTTTTCAAAGGGTTATTATTTATTTTGAATTAAATTATATGTATGTATTCTAGGCCATCAGCCGTTCTGTAAAATAAACCCTTTTTCTTTTCTATATCGCTTCCTTTATGTTTTCTATCTTTTAGAAAACATATTATATGCGAAAGGCATCGAAACTTGTTTCGAGGCCTTTCGTTAAATATGTTGCCTCTTTCTCCGGTCTTTCTTTCAGTCACTTAACTTAGATCCTCTGGGACTGGACCTGGCGTCAGGTAGCGGAGAAATTATGTCCAGGTAATTATTAATGTTTGACTTTGTGACTAGCCGGAGGGGTGGCGCATATTTTTGGTAAGCAGAGCTGTGGTTTATTTAAACCTAGGCTCTGGCTAATTTAGCGACTCCTTTTGTAGCAGTGTGCGTGCTCGATTGAGTTTCACGCAGTTCCTGCTTGCTTAGTGTTTTTACTAATTTAGGGAAGTGCAAACTTTAATTTATGTCTATGTATTGTTTCTTTGAACTTGTTTGTACTTCTACTAATTCATGGTAATTATTTGTTTCATGTTTCCCCTGTATCAAAGTCATGGCTCGTGCACACGTGGATCCCGATTACTTGCTTAAAGACGATCTGCTTTACGAGTTGAGGTTGAGGAAAGTTCCGGGAGAGCAGAAAGAGTTAGTCGCAGTCCTCAAGGACCGTTTGAAACAGTACCTGGACGAACCAGTGGACGTCAGGACTTTTGGTGAGTCTGAAATCTCACAATTATTCAATGTTGCTACTAGTAGAATAAAGCAGGCAAGCGACGGCTTGCAAGATTTAAATGCTTCTCCTCCGGAAAGATTCATTCATAGAATTCTCCAAGCTTGTAATAGAGTAAGAGATCTCAAGCTCCTAGTTGTTGGTACTAATTTTCACCAAGAATGGGAGAATTTAAGTAGTCAGGTGCCCATTATTTTGAAAAGAGTTAACAGACTGGACACGGAAGTGACCGAGCGGGTCACTTATGAAGGAATGTTGCCTAGTACCGAGCATAGGAACTCCTTCGCTAATTCTGAAATATATTCCCGGATTGACGATAGTGCGACAAGTCAGGCTTGCTTTCCGCATAGTAATGTGAACATTCCTTGTCATAATGCTAAGCCTAGTTTCATTTTGCCCAGTAATACTCTGACATTTGCTAACCTGCCACATCCATTAGCTTCAATTTTAGAAAAATGTGGTAATTTTTCTGATGAAACTGTCGAGAAAGTGCTGCATTTTATCAGTTTTCTCTGTGATTTGAAAACTCAGGCCGCAGTTTTCCACATAGATGAACAGAACCTTCTAGCTTATTTATATTCAAGACTGTCCGGTTCTTTTCGTGAAGTAGCTTTGGAGGCTATCAATGGTGGCCTAGGGTTAGATCAGTTTCACAGTAAGTTGCTGGATTTGTATGTACCAGTGAGAGCGAGAGCGGCTTTAGTGAATAAGTACTTTTACCGCCCGCAAAGCATTAATGAAACACTTTCTTCGTATTCTAGGTGCATTAAATTGTACGCTAAAGTCTTTCGCTTAGCTATGACAGAATGTGAAGTTGTTGATACCATTACTGAAGGCATGTCTCCTGACACGCGCGTTAAAGTCGTTTTTGAGAGCAGGCCACGTACCTTTTCGCAGCTAGAAAACTTATGTGCAAAGGTTAATGCAGTAAGTTACTCTGATTCCTTAAGGGTAGAGCAAGAATCCCCATTAAGTAGTAGTCAAGTAACGCAAAGTTTGCGTAGTGATAGAGCTAGGCCAGTTGCGGCTGGTAATGAAAGAAAGCCTATCACGTGTTATGGCTGTGGAAAACCTGGGCACTTAGTAAGGAATTGTAAAGCCGCAAAATGTAATAATGCTAAAGGCAATTCTAGGCAGAATAGTACTGCCAGCTGACATAAACTTAACCGACGGGCCTTGGGTGGATGTAATATTGTCTGTAGCCTTGTGGGAGAGAAAATTAAGACCGATGCTGTACTGACTACTGACGTTACTGACATTAATGACGTAGACTTGCCTACTAGGGAACTGATCAGCTCTAGGGAGGTGACACCGACAGTTGTTATTAACAAAGCTGACGTTACGGACAATAGAAGCCAGACTGGCCGTTGTTTCCGCACTAGGACCTTTATAAATAGTCGTTATCATAAGCAGCATATGTTACAATTGAATTTAAATAGGAGTACTCCGCCTACTACAAATTCAGACAGTGTCGATAGTTCTACCCATGCCAACCGTCAGCCAAGGAATATGGCGTTCTGCGAAAATAATGGCCCGCACCGAAAAAGCAGAAAACGCCGAAAAAAGAGAAAGTACCCGATTTTGACTCCCGATAGTGACTTAAATATTGCTGAGAAAGAAAATTTTGTGCCTCGGCAAATAGCGGCTATTTCTGATACTAAGTTGCCTATGTTATCAGTAGAATCATGTAATTTAAAGATGTCTACTCTCTTGGATGGTGACGATGTTGGGTCCTTGCTCTCAAGCGACGAGAATACTAGGATGTCTCTGCTTAGCGGACGCATACCGATAATTAAATGCTTGGCTGATCAGCGAATTGTTGCCCGAGGGTCAAGATGTGGTTAAAGTCAAAGTTAATTGAGTCTGGGTGGCCGTCCTACTCTTTTTACCGCATCAGAAATGGGAACTAATAGATTATGCTGATCCAAAGCCAGCGGGTTAAACGGGGAGATAGGGTCATTGGCATAGTTTTCTGCAGTTAAAGTCCGTGGTCTCCGTTCCGTGGAGAGGGTTTTTGTTTAACCCCTTTTACTGTGTTGTTGCAAACCACAGAAAGGAATAGGAACCTTTGGGCCCACGTGTCGCACTGCAAGAAAGCCTGACTTCCCCTAATATTAGATGACTAGGTTGCAGACTTTAGGTCTAAGAAGAAGATGATTTCCTCCTTGATTTGGGGCATCCGACATCGAGATTCGGCGAGTATCCGGTGAATACTACGGTCGCAGACGGAAGATACTCGAAGGATGGAATGCCGAGCAGTCTCCCGGGAGTTGATGGGATGCCAAGCCGTGTTGGACTTCTATCTTCTGTCCACTTGAAAGAAATGGTGGATGCGCAACTCTCATCTTATTTAAAGTATCCATTTTAATTATTTAAAAGACCATAAGTCAAAATTGAACTAACCATGCCATGTTTTCGCTTTGGAGTGAACATGATGAACAATTGTCTTTATTTGTTTTAATTTGATATAACCTTTGCCTCTCTGTAATGTTGAGAGCATTATCCTTCATTTGTTTTAATTAACGTAATGTTGCCTCTCTGTAATGTGAGAAAAGACAGAGTTTTAAATTGTGTGATTAACTACAAGTTAGTTGTAGAATGTTTCTTGTTTTTCTCCCTTCAGGAGATTACTTTAATTAACTATGTTTATAGAATGTCATTTTATTTTATTCAATTTGAAAGTTTTTTTGGGTCTGACTATATTTTGTGTTTGTTTTTTGTTTTTTGTCTCTCTTGCATTTTCTTCTCCGTGTACTGCCGCTGATCTTGAACTTACAGGTAGAGAATAGATGACATTCCTGTACTGAGTCTCTGGTGCCATGTTCGAGGGCGTTCTACAGGCCGAGGCTCCTGACCAGCTGTGCAGCATCACTGTAAGAGATAGCTTGACAAGTACTCGCCTACGTCGCATCTCTACAAAGGCTACAGTGGCTGTCAGCAAGCAATACTGGTGTGTGAAAAGGACGGACTGTGGTATGTGTGAGTGATCGCATAAGAGAAGGTAGGATCCTTCTGATTAATTCCAGTGCTTGTAATTTGGTCAGGAGACCCTCGTTGGTCTAGCCCATATTCGAATTTTTGGACACTGTTAAAGAGTACTCTTACCCAGTATAATCCTGTGTTGGAACGTATTTGAGAAATAAGTTCCAAGTCAGCATGGGGGAGTGTGCGCCAATATTTTATTTTTAAAATAGTTTTATATTACTTGGCGCACGATTTTATTAATATAAATTTTGGGGAGAAGAAGTCATTATGTAGGAGGCTTTGTCTTCTACTTGTTGCTTTGATAAACACATTATAGTCGGCCCTGTAATAACACATTGTTAAGACGCTGTGTTGCGTCTGATGTTTTGATTTTATACAGAATGTCACGTACTGACATATTGTCGTGGCTTCTGTTGCGTTTTGTATCTATTGTTACTGTAGTATGGGGAGACTTTGGTTCTCCCGCGATTGTGGGGTGTTTTACTTATTGTTTAGAGTTCGGACGTAACAAATAGGCTTGTTTGGTATAAATCAGCGAGGCCAATGGTGCCTCGTGCTCATTCTCACGTTATCTTTCTTCGGCTCTACTTGAATCCTCCCTCTGAGGTTTCGTCTTCGTTTTCGGGCAATGGACATCGACCTGGGTCTTCTTGGTTCTCTAGGATGTGGCTTCATTCTCAATTAGGATTATTTTTAGAGGTATGTACTTATCTTTGATTTATTATCTCGGGAATTATGAAATGCATTAATATTGAATTTAGCCCTTCAGGCCGTCATGTATATGCGCTAGGCGGTGATCTTTAAAGTGGATGCCTGTTCGACTCTGTGCTTATAGTGGCCTTAATTTATGTTCTTTTCACTATCCTTGAACCGTGCGTCCATGTCCGTTGTCCGAGGAGAGTGAGCCTTCTTCAACCACAACTCCGTGGATGGAGAAGCTGTTTTTGCTTCTTTCAAAAAATGTAAGTCACTAAAATTTATTATGTAAATTTTCATGTATAGAGAATCGCCATATTGAGTTTGACTGTGTAACCTCTTTTTCAGGAACTGATTGTTCTTTAATTTATGTTCTTTTCAAAGGGTTATTATTTATTTTGAATTAAATTATATGTATGTATTCTAGGCCATCAGCCGTTCTGTAAAATAAACCCTTTTTCTTTTCTATATCGCTTCCTTTATGTTTTCTATCTTTTAGAAAACATATTATATGCGAAAGGCATCGAAACTTGTTTCGAGGCCTTTCGTTAAATATGTTGCCTCTTTCTCCGGTCTTTCTTTCAGTCACTTAACTTAGATCCTCTGGGACTGGACCTGGCGTCAGGTAGCGGAGAAATTATGTCCAGGTAATTATTAATGTTTGACTTTGTGACTAGCCGGAGGGGTGGCGCATGTTCCTTGAAGGTTTGATCATTTAAGTGATAAGGGAAATTGTGTTTGTTATCGAAATATGATTGGCTAGATTCGGATTTATGTACAGATATCCAATGAAATGCCATGTTTAATAATGTAATAATCTCAAAGCTGCCTTCTGAAATTACCTAAAGTCTAGATCTCACTGTTAATTCGAAGTACAAAACGGAGGCTGAGAGGAGATTAATAACTTGATGTTAAACCGATGTATGCCTCTCATGCACTCATTTTTTTCCGCTGGACCCAGATTGTGTGTCAAAGATTAACCCAGCTTTCAAACCTTAGAGAGGATAAAATGGATCTTAGGACGTCATGAATATGGATGACGTGTGTGAGCCATCAAATTCTCATCTCTTTTGAGGGAGATAGTTGAGTAGCCTGACTTGCAAACAGGTCAATACTGCAATCTGTGCTATTCGGCGGTGTGGTGACAGCCGTCCGCCATGTTCCACTTCACATTTCTTGCATCATTGTCACTTTAATACGCCCTTAATACCTGCACCATGGTCTGAATTGTGACATTAGTCCATAGAATTCTCATAACAGTATGCTACGGTTTCTGTTCCATCCATAAATCAAATCAAACAGTTCTGACCTTTCCGTGAAATTATGCACCAAATGTTAAATCTTGGTAATCCATAATAATTTGCCTAAGTGAAATTCTTTATTTACTTCAGGAGAGAGAAAGTGAGTGAGGTGGAAAATATTACATTTATAAAAAAAAATTCTTGAGTCCTACAATTTTTACATGCCTTCTTGAATGACTTGAAAAGTTAAATTATTTTTATTTCATAGTCTGTAATTGGATTTCTTCAGGAAAATATCCGTATTTTCAAAATGTGTCTGCTTTCAGAAAATTTGGACAATATGTCTGATTATTTTTTAAAACTTCCACGATACTTTGAGATACAGTATATTTAAACCAAAGATCAGCACAATTATTTCTTGGTTTCAATCATTTGAAACTTCAAATTCTTTGATTTCTGCTTGAAATCGAACTGATAAGCTATTAGATTTTTTAAAAGCGGGGTAACAGAACTATTATAACCTATTATAAAATAAGCAAGGCATAAAATTCTTAGGTCTACTATTATTCATTAAAGAATAGCAGAAAAGATTAATTTCACAGCTCACCTTTATTTTAATAATTGAAGAATTTCAAAGTCTTATTTTTGGAGGCAAAAAAAGTTTATTATTCTTCTGTTTTTAAATGAGGAAAGAAAGGTATTTGGTGTTTCACATAAAAAATAAACGATCTCCGTACTATTGCAATCTTATATTAAGGAGGTTTATGTAATTTTGTTAGGATAATAATTTGTTTAAGTTCAGAATAATTACTATTTTCAGCATAGGCTACATGTCTTTCTTTCGATTTAGACCAATAACATAAGAACGAATCCAAAATCAGCCAACCGCAGACCTGATTTACTCAATATTTATGGAATTAGCTTTATCACCTCCTACAAAAGTGATTGAGGCACGTCCTATTTTCCTCATATTCTAATCAGGTTGGGGACACTGTCACCATCCTCTTGGTACAGTCGGTCAAATAAAAAACGTCGGGCGTTATTTGATTAAGCATCACGAACGAGCATATGCGCATGTACAGGAAGGCTTAAGGTTAGGTTCACACCTGCCTCTTGTCTGTCCATGTTCAATAATTTACGTTTAACTTCTGCAACCAATCTAGCATCGAAATACACGGCCGGCCAGATCCACGTTTCCTATGAAAACTTCCGGTCGCATTATAGTGAAGTACCCACCTCTGAGCCGCTCTTTAAGAAATATGGAACCTTCTCGCTGATTCAGAGGCCGAAAAATGCATGTCAATTACAGCCCTAACTACACTTTCTCTCAAGCTAGCATTTGTATGTGGTGCGATGACACAAAGCAAAATGAATTATGACAATACATTAAGTTGAATATCGTGTGTTGCGCTTTCAGCGTTGTTCATTTTTTCCCTCGTTGTTCATTTTTCCCTCGTTCATTTTTTCCCTCCTGTCGCATGGCCTCATGTGTTCGGAGAATTGCCTGTATTTTATGTTTTTTATAGGAAACTTGTGAACTAATGCTTTAAAACGTCAATTTTAATTGCATACGAGTCCCGACTTTTTTTATTTGACCGACTGTACGTTAAAATGTATTCTGCCTACATCTGTTCAGGAATCAGTACTACAATATTTTACGGCAAATGTATTCCATAGTTCAGCAGCGTTGACATTTAATAGTTAAAATCACCTGTTATAAACATTATAAACACGTTACCTCAACAGCACGAATGTCCACTGGTCAAACGCGCGTGACCGTTTAGAGGTTGAAGCTAACATGCCCATAGCTCAGATCTTTCGGCTAGATTCGTCTGCAGCTGAGCATCTTACATCTGACCCTACGAGCTTAAAATCCTTCAAGAAATAGTATTTCCCAGTAATCTCTAGGAACTTTAATAACAATACGATAGTTTTACGCAAAACGTCTTCAATATTAAATTTCCTCTAAACAATACTTGAATAAACATATTTTTAATAACTCATTGTGTTTGTTCACACAAAACAGCCACTATTCATACTAAAATGAATATATTTGGTTTCAAGAAAATTACCAAAAAGAAGACTCCATTTGGCCAACGCCATGAGCTTCCATCTGTTGCAGAAGACAAGAACTACAACAAACAGCTGATGCGAAGGGCAGCGTGACCGTTTGTTTGAATGAATCTAAAATATCAAAACTGTGTCACGAATGCATTTTAATTACCGTATACCGTGTCAATCTAAAATAGTATTCAAATAATTCAATGTAAATACATTTCATTCATTATATTACTATTTCTCACCAAGCATAAAATAGGAAATGTGATTGCTTGCGATAAAAATTAAATGTACAACAATTTTTTATATCTACGTCTCTTTTCTGCATGATAGAAGATGCAAGTGTTATGAGAAAGATAGTGGAGAGTAAGATGCTGTGAAAGGTAGGAAAGGTAAGCTAAGAGACAAATAGGAGAATTAGTCGATTGTACTTCTCTCATGGATTTACTCAGGCTTAGCGTAAAAAAAGTTAGCTCAACTTAAGGAAAGTGAAGATAAATAGATTGTTTCCTTAGGGGCAATGAACATCCCAGAGGATAGTGGAGGTCAAACAAAACTATTACCAAACGGTCGCACGTTTGACACAACAGGGAATAAAACAGGAGAAGAAAAATTCGCTGCTAACGGGAATTGAATCTTTGCTTTCCAGTTGCGGTGAAAACGTTTAAATGTAACTCCTATCTTCAAGGATCCTACAAAAATTAGTTAAAATTTAATAATAAGTCAAAACAACGGATTTACAAGGATGGGAGAAAAAAATATAAAAATACAAGCAACAGGGGAGGAAGCAATAACAAAAGTCGTGATAAAGAAGGAAGTAAACGAGCCAAAGGAATACATGTATAAAAGGAATAAGATAAAAATAAGGTGAAGTAGAAAGTAAGGTCTAATAATTAAACGAGATGAAGATGAAATATTATAAAAGAAAAGGGAAGTGAAGGAAATAAAAGAATGAAGACGGAGAAGAAAATAACGTCAAGAAAGCATAACGGAATAACAAAGAAAATAAAGATAGAAGAAAGGTGTGTAAGATGAAGTATAATGAAGTATACAACAAAAGATAAAAGATAATAGGAAATGAAACTACAGTATTGGAGGATTAAGAGATTGAAAAACATAATGAAGTGTAGGCTAAATCGAACACTTTACATAACTAAATATAAAGCAACACATATTCTATATATTTACCTATATCTAGAGTATAATTTCCGAGCTCCTTGTCTCATTCCTCGGTTTTCCCAATAGGATCTTATATGGTAGGTCTGCTCTACCATCTCTCACTCGAACTAAATTACGAGTTACATGAGGCTTGAATCTCTTCACTGTGATCACATCCGATTGGTTCTGAAAGTCTTCCTTAATGCTTTGTTCTCGAATGCTTAAACACCTTCTCCTCTTAAAGTATTGAACCTATTGAAGACTATGTTTCGCAGAGGTACAGCACTGAACACATTTGTATAAAATTATATATATGGCTTGGTTCTAAAAGGGTCAATGTCAATTTCTTGCAAAAATGAGATCTATGCATTATTGAGCTCGGCTAGTCTTTATCTTTCGTATAATAAAAGTGGCAATGTATGTTCCTTTAAATGGACATAATACAGAAACCATGGAGGCCAACGTCAGAAGTTCTCAGCAAAAAATATTACTTCTACAAAGTCAGTTATCTCAAAAGCAAGTTTTATGACATTGGACCTTTTAGTATCAAGCCACAGCTGAGTGGTCAAATCAATCACGATATTAAATCAGAGTTAGACCTATCACACCTTGAAAAATGTTAATATATGTGTGTAAGTGTGTATCTCTGGGTTATCTGTGAACAACATAGCTCGAAAACAAAGATTCGTATCAAAATACAACTTTATACTCCGGATGAGTTAAGGATTTGATAGACAGCATAACGATGACCTTTACTACATTTTTACACACACAAAAATTCTAAAAGATTACTGCAACTAATCCAACTAACAGCATGGATTAGGAACTAGCTCTTTTGATGAAGCTTTTTCTGTTTTGTTTAAAGCGCTGCAAGGAATAAAAAGAAACCATCCAATTCTTTCACAGACTTAATTTTATTTCTTGTCTCTATCAAACATTATCGCTTTAAGGGAATAGTCTAATGAAATGGGGTAAGATTTATTTTAATACTAACAAAACATTTACATTCAGATTAAGAACTTCCAGACATTTGTCTTTCATGGGGTATGGTTGTATTTTATATTCTCAAAGTTCAGGGGTACTTGTTTACGACAAAGTACAGGTCTATGTGTATTTTTAAGTGCATTTGCATTTTTAAGATTAAATTTGTTCATTGCAGTACAATTTTTGCCCTAGGTGCAATGTTATATCACATCTGAAGATATTAGCAGCGTTTAAAAATATGGGAAATTGATTTTATATATTCGCTTTACGGATTTTTTTACCCATATTTTGAGAAAAAACTTATTTTGTATAATCAGAATTTTGAAATATTTGAAGTCCATTGTAGTTATACTTCAAACTCATGTCCTTTTCAAAGGAAAATACTTTTATCAGTTTCAGAAATTTGTTTATCAAAATATAATAATCAAATATCTCGAGAACTGTTCAACAACCAGTTTCAAACTTCTACGTGGAGAGCAGCAACAATGTGCGATGTTTCTACGTTCCATTTTAGAAATCACATACTTTATTATTTTTTTACAACATTACTCTTTTAGCTCAGACAGAGACGACTGAATACGCACTTGCACATGTGGCTACGAAAAGTGACAAAATTGCTGTAACAACGGGGAGAGTGGAAAAAAATCATAAAAATATCCCGAATAAGAATTTTTGTAAATTATTTGTTCGTTTGAAAACTAATTTATTGGAGGTTTCTAATTTTATAATCCCCTGGTGGCTCACAATGTAGCATTTTTTTAAAGGTTCTAATTCAACAATCTTAATAGAAAGAGTTAACCAGTACATCCTATCAGGTCTGAATAATATAATAATACCGACCATATTTGACAGTAGGATTATTTTACCAATTTCTGAGTTAATTATTACTGTTAGATCAGTGAACAAATAACAGTATTGCCGTAAAAGAGTGTTATAAGAAGAATAAGCAAGTCTTATTAATGATTTCAGTGAGCCGAAAAGTGTGGAAAGAAGGAAACTAAGACGAAGATATATAGCACTGAAGGTAAGAACAGGTTATGAAGGACACAGCAGGAGTAGACTATATTCAGACAGTAAACCTGAAATAATTTTCATTCCTATAAAGGCTCCGTTGGCTCTAGTGGGGTCATGGCGGTCGTAATGTTTAACAACTGTGGCGCTGACAGCAATAACAGCACTTGTTCCAGAAAGTGGTTTCATGAAGTATGGATGATAATGGAGTATATGAGCATTCTGTTCCCCAGGGCAGCATCTCCAATCTCACCTCGTGTCCAGTTGCACGTGCAATTCAACGCAAAAAGCTGCTTGTCGCCTTCCCGTATGAAGTGATCAAGAAGAGACGAGAATAACAATTAGGTTTTCAGGTACCCACACTTAAACTTTACCTTTCCCGGCATTATTTTGAGATGAATGGAATCAATATTGCGTAAGCTGAGATCCCGGGATACTAAATTATTAAATACTCAAACGAGTTACACGATATTAACCAATGCTACCAACAATGGGATTAGAAATAGCTAACAAAATTTAAAAAGATGAGATTCCTCAGGTTCGCGAGAGACCCCTGGTGATCCCGCAAGGGGATATGCACAGCGGATTGTTACGGGGGTGCGCCAGTCCCCTACCTACATAAACGTAAAGACACACACACATCCAGTCCTAAATCCCGGAAAGAAATTTTTCACTACTGCAAAATCCCCTACCCGGCCGGGAATCGAACCCGGGCCGCCGGAGTGGAAGGCAGGCGCGCTACCGACTCCACCCACGGCGGCGGACTAACCTAATTAAGATAAGCTAAAATCAGAACAGATCAGAATAGAACAGAACAGAACAGAAGCACACGAACTGGCTTGCACCGAATACAAATTATGTTTTAATCAATGCACATTTAAATTGTTTCAATTTCCAATAATGTTATGTTGAATAAAATAGTGTTTTCATCTTGTTCACTGGCAGCAATACAGATATTGTGTGTTGTATTAATCACTGTATTCTAAAACCAAAACGTATCCAGTAACGACCTGACGATTTATCAGATAAAATTGCATTCTTGCGATCTTTGCAAGCGTATTACAAGACAAACGACAGTCAATAGTCGACATCCGAGGCACTGAAATTTGGTCCATAAGAAATACGGGGCGTATGAGTGCAAAAGTCATAAATAAACGATTGAAGGACACTATGTCTGAGTTTTTGAAGAAAATCATTGAAAAAACTTAAATTTTAATACGAAAACAAACAGTTTTATGTGAGGTTGTATGTGCCTAAGGATAAATTACTCATATGAGCATAACACGTAAGGTTTTCTAATGTTTAGCATTTTATTACCTTATTGTTACTGTTGTTATCATTATACGGTGCTTGTAACAGTAGCCTATATTACGTGAAATTCAATGTCACCATAGCTTATTTAATAAATTCGATAATACTTCGATACCAATTTTACTAAAAACCTTGTATACGGTACTGATGATTTTGAAAGTTGGAAGTTATTTAAAATCGTTTTACAATGAGCAGAATAAAAAGGACAACAGAAATCCAATGTTAAACTCACATCAATTGCTATACATAGTAAGCGACTTATTGCGGGAGGGCCCCCCTTCAGTTGAGTAGTATTTTCTCGTGAGGAAAGACTTAAAACCTGACTTTGTTCATGTAATGGGTAACTTGTATCTAATAGTTGTACTGTCCGTGCATTTAGACGAGAGCACTGTAAACAATGCGCAGTGGTATCAGTCTCACGTGATTCATACTAGCAACACACTCCCCTTCCGTCCCGCCCTAACTCTGCGGCGCATGCAAGTGCTCACGTCTAAATGCACAGGCTGTACATCTCCACTATTTCCCAGAATAAAGAGGTGATGTGCTCTACAGTAATCTCTTTCGGTTCTGCCTAAAAGGGTAGGTAGATTTCGAAGTTTATATTTTTGCAAGATAGTGATGTTTGGGAGATTTACAACAATTTTATATTTCTTTATGTTGGATAAAGAGAGCCCCTATTTCTAGGGACAATGAAACGTAAAACCAAGAAAAGAAATGTTCAGGAAGTCGCTCCGTGGTAACGATTGGAATAGATAATCAACCTAATATCTGTGTTTGAGATCTATGCAACTCTTCTGCAAAACGAAATTTCACTGCCATCAGCAGCAGCATTATTTCCAAGCGGTATGGCGTGGTAGAATAAAATTAATCTAATATGCGAATTGTAGCACTAC
Source organism: Ectobius pallidus (assembly GCA_964059195.1). Lineage (NCBI taxonomy): Eukaryota > Metazoa > Arthropoda > Insecta > Blattodea > Ectobiidae > Ectobius > Ectobius pallidus. The sequence continues at coordinate 31,674,064 of CAXKWD010000005.1, read as the reverse complement.
GCTTCCGCCGTGCTGTGTTGTTACAACATTCAGTAATAGGAATAGTTCATAATAGTTCTTGAGCTACAAGTGTGAAGATCTGTTCAGTTTTTATATTATTAGTGAGGTTGTCATGATATCTATAGCTTTCTTTTTAGCATGCATATGAGAAATAAGTTTACGTTAAGGTCCCCAGATAATATTATTGTTGGGTTCTATGGCCTATTGAAAATAATAATATAATAATAATAATAATCAAATAATAACAAAAATAATCATTTTAATAAAAATAAAAATATATTATCTTGCAGATTCTTTCTTTTGCATGTTACATTACGTTATATTGGGATGACTGGAAGAAGATGTGGACAACAGAGATTGGCAAAACTATGAAATAATCACGCTCACCACTCCCGGAAGAAAAATCAATTCGAGCGTGAGTCGCCCGCTCGAATGTTGGGTAGAGAATCGTACTCACGACATTATGTGATTTATGTCGAAGCAGTCAGTGGATGAGCTTGCTTCATACAACGAAGATATTGCATCTATCGTATACTGCTTCAAGAAAAAATCAATATTACCTCCTTCAAATCCTGTCTTAGAAAGACGAGGCCCAGCGTTGTGACGCAAGAGCTCTCGTGAGTGAGACTCCCGAATAAACACTATGCTGACTAAGGTGTTTTTGCCTTTCACGCCTTGCAGGTATGCACGTGATGAGCGTATGCGGCGTCATTCAACTCCCGGACTGTTGAAAATATCTAATGTGGACAATGTTCCGAACGGTGTGAATTTTTATGCAGATGATCATCCTAAGCAGAAAGGATTTGACAAATTATCAGCATAGCGAATACATACCAGCACATGTAGTGCAATGAATATAGGCCTACAACAACTGTTTGTTTGGTTCGCTGTGCGTGTATCTCTTACGTAAGCTCTGACTCAGATGAATACAGTGACATTTTGTGATGTTCAACTATGGGCCTGTCATGTCATTACTATGTTCATATTATTGTATGTATTGTCTCCGATTTCGATTTTACAAACATTATTTAAACAATTATAACTGTAAGGACGTACATTTGGCCAGGGCCGTCGCGTGATTTTTTGGCGCCCGGGGCAAGATTTCGTCAGGCGCCCCCCCCAGAAAAAACTCAATCCCACGTGCACCCACCCGACATTCGACCTATCTGTAAGGATTCAAACACAAACACACAGCGAGCGACGTGACGCGACATTATCAAATACATATAAACATAATGGGGTTAAACACGCATTATTATTAGGTTATTATTATTGACAGTATACAAGCAAATCCAGCTGTTCAATTTTAGGCTCAGTATTGGGGCCCAAGGTGTGGAACCTTATCTTCGACGAAGCACTAAATACTATACTTGAAACTAACCAGGTCGACCTAATAGCATATGCGGACGACGCCGTTATACTCGTCGAAGGAATGTCTAGGAACGAACTGGAGCGCAAATCTCGTGTTGCGCTAGCTGCGCTCACACGTTGGTCCGCTAAAGGAAAATTAACAATCTCACACACTAAGTCACACATGATGTTCCTTAAGGGACAACTAGGAAATCACCCTCCAGACATACGACTAGGCCAAGTTAGACTCCCCCGAGTACAGGAAACACGATATTTAGGAATCACGATACAGGAAGGTAACAAATTCACAGCTCATGTACAGCGCATATGCGCCACAGCTAATAGACTCACGCAAGCCCTTGCCCGGTTATCGGGACAACAGTGGGGCTATAGATTCACAAATTACAAGATATTGTATTCCGCCATTTTCGAATCAATCATCGCCTATGCTGCAAACGGCTGGGCGCCCTACATCAAAGCAAAACACTTAGGAAAACTCCGCTCGGCCCAAAGACTTGCCCTAATCAAATTCACGAAAGCATACAAAACAGTTTCAAACGATGCGCTTCCTGTAATTGCTGGGGTATTGCCAGTAGACTTACTTTTAAAGGAAAGAATAGCCAAATACCATGTCCGAAAACAACTGCCACACACCATACACGATCTCCAGATTGGGCCAGACGAACTAGTAAATTTTCACCGAACACAATTGTACACTCAGATCAGAAACGCTACCTTGCGCTCTTGGCAACGAAGATGGACCGTAGCTTTGCATGGTAGGATCACACGAGACTTTTTCCCGAGCGTCATCCAAAGACAGTCCATGACCTGGATTCAATTAGACCACTATACCACGCAATTCCTAACAGGACACGGAAACTTTGCTGCCAATTTGGCACGATTCCGGCTAACAGACGCACCTAGATGCACCTGCGTAGATAACGAGCTTGACTCAATGATACACGTTCTTTACTCATGCGCTCATTTCAGCGAAGCGCGCCGTCCTCTACGCGCGGCCGCTCGAGCAGAAAATGAACTCTGGACTCCAAACTTAAACTTTTGGACCAGAAAACACAATTTCCCGATATTAAAACAGTTCGCAAAAGCTGCACTGACTGAAAAGGACCACTTAAACTAGACAGGTAGATTGCCAACTGGCTGAGCAATGCTCACTACCCTAGGCTGGGCGAGGTTTAGAGAGGGGTTTTCCCTCGCCTGTAAGGCAAATGCCGGCCTAGTTCCACCCCTCAAAATAACAAAGAAGCATGCAATAATTACAACAATCAACAGTACAAAACAATTCAACAATCTCACAAACACAAAACTCTAAACAATCAAGAACACTACTCACTCCGTAACACCGCACACACAAACACCTAGCTGATGAAAGCTTGAAATGAATCAAGATACCAGCTTGGACACGTCACGATCCACCACATCCCTTCAGGATGGAACACACTCACGATAGGGACATAATCACAAATGGTTACCAGAATTTGGTTTGACCCGAGGTACTGGCTTCATTGCTTGGCACTCGGGGGGTAAGGGAGGGCACACAAAAAAAAAAAAAAAAAAAAAAAAAAAACTGTTCAATTTTGAGAAAATATTTATTTTGGGGTAACTTAGAAAATATAAAGTTATTGGTGTCAAATATTTATTTGTTCAATAAATACAAACAACGTAATATTCAAAATTCAGTTATACTTTAAAAAATACGTTATGTACATCTAACATATTATTTCAAATTTTGTTGTTTTATTTTTGCCGTTGCCACGGCGCCCCCCTGGTCGCGGCGCCCGGGGCGATCGCCCCTGTCGCCCTGCCCACGCGACGGCCCTGCATTTGGCGAAAGGCCATCCGTTATTAAATTTACGAAATTGAAAAAGAAAAATAATGGAAATGCAATAATATAAATATTGACTTCTTCAGGTAGAAATGTATTATTAGTTCCCATGTTGGAATTGTAATAATCAGTTATAAATTAGCAAAAATGGACATGTTAGAAAATCTAAAGCACAAGTCACGACCTAACAGCCTTTTACGAAACATGTAAAGGAATAATGAAATTGTAAGAATATTTGCTTTTAACTTAGCCTATAAATACTGAATTCTTCAGACAGAAATGTATTAGAAGTTTCCATGTTAGAATTGTAATAAACAGTTATAAATAAGGAAAAGCTGAAATGTTAGACAAATCTACGCGAAAGTCAGGGCGTGGCATCCTTTTATGAAACATTTAAGGAAATAATGTAATTTTAATAGTATTTTCTTTTATAAATTTTTATTTCTTCAGGTAGAAATGTACTAGAATATATAAGTTTTATACACATAATGAAAAACGGACATGTTAGAAAAATCTAACTCACAAGTCATGGCGTGACAGCCATACGTGAGTGATGCCGGGTTAATGCACACCCCTCAACATCATCTTCCTAGAATTATTCTGTGCAGTGTAATCTGGCACGTGTATCGCTAGAATGCCATTACACTGAGAGGCGATTTCTGAGCGAGATAGGGGCGTATTAAAATATAAGCGCACACGTGTTGATGTCGGAAGGCCACGTGGAGCAGCACGCGATACCACAATCTGAAGAAATGCAGGCTTGGTATGATTAATGGTTATGCGCGCGACACATGTTGAGACAAGCCAACATTCCGCACACTCAAGCCAATCTGTCAAACCTACAATCAAATACCTGAAATTATCACAATGTGATATATCTCGGGCTATCTGCCAAAATGTGGAAAGTCAACATATGGTAGTTTATCCTTCAGATAGTAGGCTATACTGTAGAATTTAACCATATTAAGGAAAGAAACTACTTCTGACAGTTCTCCTATGTGTTTTTCTTACCACCCTTCTGCCAGCCCGAACCTGGAATCAGCCAATAAACTGCCAGAAGAAACAGTTTTATTACTAGGGACCGGATTCTTAGGTTTTTACCTATTTTTTCCTTATTTCCAAAACAAAAAGCGCTTATACTCTTTTTCGAATCATGACCATAGGATTCACCCACATTAATTCTGTGGCACCTAAAAATACCTAAATGGGGTATAAAAACCTAAATATACCTAAACGGGATATATAACCTAAAATGTATAATTTAGGCTACTTTTTGTCTTTTTTGTTATATTTCTCAGTTGAGAAATCGATATTTTGCGGGGAGACAATTTTTGTCGGGTTGAAATTAATACCACCAGCGTTTCGTTCAACCCATTGTCGTCTAGGATGGACAGTATCAAGAGAGAAAGTGTAAGAGTACCGGCGTATTCCTTTTCAAATATTCGTACGAACAACCATTGTTGCCGTGTATGAACAAGGGTATAGATTTCCATGTTTTAAAGCGCTTGTTGGCCTTTATTTACTACCCTCTTATTCATACTGAGTGGTCACAGTGTGAGGTTTAAGAAGATGTATTAATTATGCCGAAACAAATGAAATCGAGTTTATTACTGCTTCTTTTAATTGTTTATGCTTTCTTTCTTCAATTGTCTATAATATTGTCCTAAAGCAAGTTTACACAAATTTAAGTCAATTTTGTTAAGTTAAACTTTACAAGTATTATGTATTGAATCCTGTGTAGCACATTAAAATTCATTAAACCATTATTATTCTACGCGAAAACGATATTTTTGACAAAAAACCTAAAAAAAACTATTTCACCTAATGGAAAACCTAAAACAGTATTTTTTAAAACCTAAAAATCCGGTCCCTATTTATTACCCTTACAGCTTTCCCCTCACCATGCGATCTACACAAGGGGTTGCACAGTGTTGTAGAATTGCTTTGTTAGTTATTTTGTCTGATTTCCTCTTTATGTAACAACAATTATCTACTTCAATATGTCCCTTATTATTAGTATTAATTTATTATTACTTCTTCGTATTGATACTCCTTAACATGTAAGAAATGGATAGTGGATCTCTTTTACCTTCAGCAGGTCAGAATAGTTTCTTTCCTTGTGGCGACTATAAGAAAGGGTCTACGCAGAGGCTGCGCCAAGCCGGGTCCTGGCAGAACAACCTTATGGTCCAACATCGCCTTATACTACAAAATGTATGAGGAAAGATTAGACAATTAGATTCTAAAAAATTTAAAATGAACTTCATTGCAGTCATTATTCCTGTTCTAAAACATGTTTGATCTATGCATTTACCAGAAATGAGTGCAATAGAGCTACCTGCAATTTAGGAATGAGATAAGGCATCCAGATACAGTAACGCTTCATATTTAAACATTTTAAGGGGGGGTCGCTGCCGGGAGAGAAATCCAAATTAAGCTATATTAATTACTACAGTTTTTGTAAATATTTTTAAATAGCTTATCCGATCATATTACAATGCAAAATATTTAACGTACTTCAGGGTGACACAAATTTAATTTAATTATTTATCAATTTACAGACATAACTTTGATTACAAATATAAATACGCATGACCACTTTTACATACTTTTGGTCCAACCAGGAAAAAATGTCGTCGCCAATGGGTTCGCGAGAATTTTTAAAAATGTTTGCTTCTTCCAATGATTGACATCATTTCATTACAAATTTATAATATATGAGTGTCGTATTTAACTATGTCATATATGATGTATTTTACGAAGCATTTTTAATATGAACACATGACCTCTGCGTTACGCTACAGCTTTCTCTTTGTTTACTCAAGGAACGCAGGACTTTCCAACAACATACATGCTCAAAACTTTCATTTCTTTAGCCTCGATTCCTTGAGAATGTAAAGTCCTAGGTTTACGTTCTGCAGACTGCTCTCTTACTCTTTAAGATGTAATATCTAGCGAACAAGAGAAAAATGCTCGGAGATCGTATTCCAGCTCACTGAACCGAACTGATTAAATTACACTTCCATGTATAACAGAGGATTTTTAGAAGATGTAGTAAAAAAAGGCAAATGAATTCAAAAGGTAGGTAAGGAAGTATCTAGAGAAGATGTTCATTTGCGTTTTTTGCTGTAAATTAATTTATGACAGAGTCTCGTGTTTGCATGAGTTAACTCTTGAAGGAGTCAAGAGAGTACCTACATAACTTATCTTTATATTAATTGTGATCTAAAAATTGTGTGGTTAATTTTACTTCCTTATTTCACTACAGTTGATATGAATCTGTAATATCTTACTTGAACCATAATGCCCTATTTAAAATAAAAAAGAAGTCCATGCGTAAGAAATTTTCCGCCATAAAGTTAAGAAATCATGCCACCATTCTATCATTCACGAAGAGCACATAAACACGAAAGTATGAAAAAATGTTTACCTGAACTTTATGATGTTGGTTTATATAGGTGTGTGGTATATGATAAATAAATTGCAGTACGCTATGTCATAAGATTTAGGCGTTTTGCGTCACAAACCATGCAAACGTAGTTGCAGTAAAAAAGTTTTATTCATTGAGAATGCTTCATCAAATACCTCCCATAAAATCTCACGGAGATGAGATGCGAACCCCAACAATTTGAGAAGTATTTGAGATAAACATATACAGTACACTGAAACGAGCTATTCTGAAAACCACTTCTATAATGTAGGGATACCTATTTCCTTGCAAAAAAAGTTAGCTTCCACGCATAGCGCTAATTTTAAATAGCCAATTTGAAAAGTGTAATTAGTAGAAGATGTACACTTAACATGTAACAGAATCAATGGAAGTAGAAAGTCACGATCATCTGACCTTAATTCCCCTGGATTTCTTTTGATGGAGATTTTATTAAGGATCGTGCAGAAAAGCCTCACACCATTTTAGAATTAACTAAACTCCGTGGCGCTACATCCCTGAAGGGACAAGGCCTACCACCCGACCGCTGCGTCATCTACCATAGGCAGATGGCAGGATTGAGGGCATATGGTCAGCAAACACTCACGGCCGTTAATGGTGGTTTCCATGACCGCAGCCGCTACTTCTCTATCAAGTAGCTCCTCAACTTGAATCAGGAGGCTCAGTGCACCCCGTTCCAGACCTCCCTATCTCAGAAAAATCCGAGGAAGTACCGGAGATCCAACCCGGGGCGACGGATCTGTAGTCAGCAACGCTAACTACAAGACCACGCCGGCGGTCCTTCCCATAGGCGTAACCAGGCCGACCATATGGGGGGGGGGTTATAGCATCCAGGGAGAGAGGGATCCGGGGGTCCCCCGGAAAATTTTAAAAATTAAGATGCAAAATAACGAGTTTTAAGCTTCCGGGGGCTCCCCCGGAAAATTTTAAAAATTAAGACGCAAAACAACGAGTTTTAAGCTTCCAGGGGTCCTCCCCCGGAAAATTTTAAAAATTAAGACGCAAAATAACAAATTTTAAGTTTCCGGGGTTCTCCCCCGGAAAATTTTAAAAATTAAGACGCAAAATAACGAGTTTTAAGCTTCCCACGCTTTATACTTGTATTAAGTAATTTATGGACAGACTTTAAAAAACTATACAATTTTCCTTTTTTTAATCAATGGGGGGGGGGGTTCAAACCCCCAAAACCACCCCCTCGGTACGCCTATGGTCCTTCCTAGAACAACTAAAAAGGATTGCACGCCCGATATAGATGGTTACTCCTGAAATGAGACAGCTTCATTCAGCTCATCATTATCATCATCATCATCATCATCATTTTCAATCAAAGAATAGGCATTACTGCCGATTCCAGCCTACTATGTAATTTTCAATATCCGTCTTGCATTCGGTCTTCCTATAACTTACATAATCTCCCTAATTTGATGGTGCAGTAATTGTTTTGCCATAGCCTATAATTAACCTTAAGCTGTCGGTTTAAGTTGTCCGTCCATTTTTCTCTGTATTGTTTTATTTTGTCATTTAGATTAAACACATTCAGTTCAACGTCTTCGTTTCTGATAGAGTGTCTTCTTTGATCAGATAGTTTGTAGCCTGAAACTGCAAGTAGAGACTTCATTTCAGCTGCCTGTACGTGATTCTTCTGTGTTGACTCATGTGTCTGTACCATACAACATGGTTGGTAGGCCATTACTTTAGAATATTTCAGTTGCGTATCCCTATTTAAGTGCTAAACATATTATTTTTAAGAACACTGAATTAATGTTCCCCAAACTTTACAAGGCTGATCAATATACAAAAATAACAAGCGATCGTCAAGTGATATCATCAGTGGGATCTAAGTTTGAAATGAATGGGGAAAATTTCAATAGACTTGTTGGTTTCTACGAATGACATTCATAAGACCAAGGATAAAAAACCTCATATTTTACGTAACAGCTTTACTCTATATACCTTATACTTCTGCTTTTGTAATAATAATAATAATAATAATAGTAATATTTCTTTGTCGCTAGGCACAGATATTGGCATTAACAGTGTCAAAAAATCTGTAGAAACTACATTGTCTTATAATTAAATACATTAAAACATGAAAATAAGTTAAGTTAAAATACAATCTCCTGTGAGCTAAGCGTTAAAAACTCCTCAATACAATAAAAGGGATTATTTTTCAGCCAGTTGTACACTTCTTTTGAAAATTTCTTTTTTGTATAGTTTCTAACTTGGGCGGGCAACTTGTTGTAACATTTAGGTCCTAAATATAAATGAGAATTCTTGGTTTTACTTAACCTAAATTTAGGGAGACTCAATTCATCGTTGAATCTTGTTTGATACCCATGTACATCCTTTCTAAAATTATAGTTATTTATATTATTATGTACATGAACTAGAAGATCTAATAAATACAGATTTACAACAGTTAAAATTTCTAATTCAATAAATAATGGTTTACAATGCTCACGAATATCACACCTCTTGATTATCCTAAGAATTCTCTTTTGCAACAGCAGGATGTCATTAGTCTTGTTAGAACCTCCCCAAATTATAATCCCGTATCTCAAAATAGATTGAAAAAAACGTAAAATAAACACATCTCAAATAAGACGTTGGTATACAGTTATTTAAATGTTTCATTAAGAACACAATAGAAGACAGCCTTGTTGTTAGTTTTTCAATGTGAGCATCCCATCTCAACTGATAATCTAATTTAATCCCCAAAAACGAAACGGATTTGTCATCAAACAAATTATCTGGCAACTGTTTTAAAGAGAACAGAACAGAGGAAGTCTTCCCCTCGTTCAAAAACAGACCATTTGAACAGAACCAAGCTAAGGATGAGTTTTTAATGTCACCAACATTATTCATTAAATTCATACGATTATTGTCCGTTGTGATAAAAGTAGTATCATCAGCGTACATGAGCGTTTCAACATGTATATTATTGGGTAAATCATTAACGGCTATTAAAAATAAAACTGGCCCCAATATTGAACCTTGCGGTACGCCCGTTTTTAGTAAGACTTCATTTGAATAAGAACCATCTATAAACACAAATTGTTTACGATTATGCAAATATGACTTGAATAGACTTAATTCCTTACCATGAATACCATAAAATTGTAGCTTGTCCTAAAGTAATTTATGATCAATACAATCAAATGCTTTTGTCAAATCACAAAAGGTTCCACAAAGATATTCACCGTTTTCAAAAGACTGTAAAATATTTTGCACAAGCTGTTCAACTGCAGCAATAGTATTTCTACCCTTTCTAAAACCAAATTGACTATTATTGTACAGACCATAATATTCAAAGTATCTGTTTAATTGATTTAAAACTACGTACTCGAAAACCTTGCTGAAAATAGGAATAAAAGATATTGGTCTATAATTGCCTGGTTCATTATGAGACCCCTTTTTATGTATAGGTATAACTTTAGCAACCTTCAAACAACTCGGGAAAACTCCCTCATTTAAACATTTGTTTATGCAGATAGTCAAAGGACAAACAATGCTGCTGATAACATTTTTTTAAACATTTGTTAGAAATATCATATATGTCTTTACTATTCGAATTTTTCATCCTACTGATTATCTCAAGAACTTCGTCAGAACTAACTTCTTGCCAGACAGTTCTGAACTGACAAATTTATACGTCAATAGGCCTATCAGTAAAATGGTTTAACTCATATTTCTTTGGTGCACGGTCATAAGGGCTTAAGTCACTTTTTGGTCATTTTTAGTTTCTTGTACAGTATTGGCGATGAAAACACAAGCTTTCGTGTGGTATTATGGGCTTAAGTCTAGGTGCAATACAAGTTAAAATACATCAAGTGATCACTGTGCCTTAAGTCACATTTTATAACATTTATTTGGTATTAAGGGCTTATGTCGACTTATGCCCCTAGTATCATCAATGTGTGATATTCTGAAGAATCTTTACTTGACTTAAATCCTTGGTATCACTCAAGATTTCTAATGTTTTCAAGTTGTGTCAACACTGTATTCATGATGAAGATTGTCAGATTAATATTTGCATTATTGTTGCTTTATGGAAGAAGCAGTAGCAGTATTCACTAAATTATTAATATTGAAAGTGCTTCAAGACGTCTTCCCGTGGGATGAGAATGGTTCTTCTAGCACAGAAGCAGTCTGATATTAACAAAGGTAAATACATATTAAAATTAATTAAACTATCTTTTATTTTATTACACTACATAAACTTTCGTCATGTGTATGCTTTTACAATAAAATAATGTTCTGACAGATTTATGTAGAAGTGTTAATGAAATAAAAAAATACATTGAATTGTATGTATGATGATTATTATTGTTATTATTATTATTTTCTTATTATTTTCAGGTGAATGCAGTGATAATAATTCAATGCTGTCTTCACCACTAGCTGAACAAGAGAAATTATTAACGAATGTATTGGAGGAAACACCTAATAAAACATCGAAACACAAATGGACATCTTCACTGTCAGATATTTTGGATTATGACGATGATAGCGATCGAGATATAACATATATACCAGTTTCAGAAAGTGAAAGTAGCCTAGATGACAACACAATGAAGAGCAGACCTACAAAAATTCCTGTTAAGAAAAGAATTAAAGTCCCTCTTAGTAACTTAAATCAGCAAGAACAGAGTGTGAAAACTGTTTCTGCAGACCCTGTGATGCAGACATCTCTGTCAAATGAAGGAATTGGCATATCTTCTACAACCAACAATAATGATAAGGGTGAAAATAGTTTTTTCAACGTCGTTGGTCAAGAGCAGTTCGGAAAGAGCGAACTCGTCGTTTGAATACTGGACAGTCATATATTAATGTTAGTGGAAAGGAAATCAATCCTAGGAATATGAAACCACTTAAACAATGCATGATGTTCGGAAAATTATTTTTTCTGAGTACTGGGGAGTTGGTACACATGACAAAAGGGTTGCATTTATAGCAAAACATGTCACCAGTAAAAATGTAGAAAGCAGGAGACCCAGAAAGGAAACATGTTCTAAAAAGAGGAATGTTACCCATGAATACTGTTTCGAAATCAACGGTCAGAGGAAACCTGTATGTAAGCACTGTTTCCTCAGCACACTAGATGAACATGAGAAATTTGTTAGACATGCCATTAAGAATAAAACATCAAGCACTACTGGAACACCCCCCAGTGAGGGGCGTGGCAAACACATTCCGAAACACAAAAAGAGTGAGGAAGAATTGAATGAAGTACGAGCTTATTTATTGTCTTTCCCTTCATATGAAAGTCATTACACCAGAAGAAGAAATGATAAGAAATATCTTCCTTCTTATCTGAACCTGCAGAAAATGCATCAGTTGTATGCAGAGAAGAATACAAAACCTGTGCCAAGGCTTATATACGAAAGAGAATTTCATGCTTTGAAAATCTCTTTCTAGAAACCCAGTGTAGATACTTGCCATACATGCGATGTCTTACACATGAAACTAAAAGTTGCAAAAGCAGCTGGCTGCTGCGGCTTCTGTGAATTCTTTGGCTGCTAGTCCATTGTAGGTGTAGCCTCTTCCAGTTCTATGACTTTCAAAGTAAGGGAACCAACTGATTAAGTCGATTTTCAACTTGCATTTTTTTTTTTGGTCGCTAGTGTCCTTTTTTGGGTATAGTTCCGCATCAAATACAAAGTTTTCTGCCACGGGATCCCAAACATCCAGTCTTTTAATCACGTTCAACCGTGTGTTGCAAGGATCTTTCTGGTCTTCTGGCAGCCACCCGTATACTGGAACATCAGACGTGTTTTTGTACATTACAATTACCACATTCAAAACCTAGTACGCCATCAGAAACCGGAACACGTAGATATAGTTTGTCTCAGCTATCTTCAATGCATTCATCACCAAGACAAAAGGCACTCGTGGGTCCCAGTAATCCAGTTTAAATTTGTTCATCATCCTTGTCAGAGGAATTAAACTTAAGTCGGTGAGAATTATAATGCAAGAACCAGGTTCTAGGATTTTCTTCTGGACTCTCTTGCGAGTGAAGGCTCCTGAGACAGCTATGCTGTATTCGGTTTCTCTATGCAGTGTACTTATTATTTCTTTTTCCAGCGCATGGTTAGGTTCAGTAGTTACCTTCGAAGACAGACATCGTTGAGTAGAAACAAACATCTCTGCGCACGATAAACACGTGACACATTGCAGATTGTATACAGTTTAGGTAGCTGTTTGCTTTTATGCCTTCTGCTTGTTCTTAGGCATTGAGTAAGGACGATGGAAGATTACAGTTTTGTTAAACTCGCGGATATCCACCTAGTTTATGGTGCATGCAATGGCAATTCCACAGCCGCACACCGTCTCTATGCTGAGCGATATCTTGGTCGGCGCTTACCAAATCCTCGCACATTTGTTTCTGTTGATCGCCGCTTATGCAAAACTGGTAGATTACAGGTAAGTGAAATAAAAGTACTACAGTATACACTAGTTGTAGTCCTGTGTAAATGCCATTACTTGGACCATTCACTGCCTTTTTAGCTTTAAGGAGGGGAGTTCTGTACTAGGGGGTTAGGTTTAGATGAGACATAACAATTATGTATACAGACTTCAAACTCTCTTGTCTACAGGCTGGCACATGTCATACGCCTCCTGGAGTAAACGCAGCAGGAGGAGAGAGATGTGCAACCTCCCTCCCGTTCTTGCTTTACCAACTGAAAAGACAGTGAATGGACTTTTGCAATGTTTGTTTCTCTGTCTGTATACTGCACTGTATGTTTAGGTCTTTAGAGGCGATGCAAGCCGTCCCAGCACATTGCGCACACCTGAATTCGAAGAAAATGTTTTGGACCAAGTGCACTACAATCCATCAACATCATCACGCCATGTTGGACAACAAAATAATGCTGACCACACGTCTGTCTGGCGAGTACGACATGAGCAACAGCTTTATCCATTTCGCTCACAGAAGGTGCAAACGTTCCAACCAGCCAATTATGCTCATGGAATTGTTTTTTGTCAATGGTACCTTCAACGTTGCGCCATTGAACCTCAATTTGGAATGTTCATCTTGTTTACAGACGAAACAACATTTACCCGCAAGGGAATATTCAATTCCCATAATCAGCACGTGTGGACAGATGTAAACCCACACCAAAGTAACGTTCGTCACTACTAAGAACGGTTTTCTGTCAACATTTGGGCAGGTGTTGTTTGTGATTATTTGATTGGGCCGGTCATGCTTCCCTTGCATATCAACGCTGCCCAATTGCCGGAGTTGCTTCAAGATGTTCCCCTTGACATCCGACGTCACATGTGGTACCAGCATGATGGAGCAACCCCTCATTTCAGTCTTCAAGTTCGAGAGCATCTACGTGACATGTTTGGTGAAAACTGCATTGGCCGGGGTGGGCCCATTGCATTGTCTGCTCGTTCTCCTGACCTTACCCCACTTGACTTCTTTGTGTGGGGATATTTAAAGAGTTTAGTGTATGAAACACCAGTTGTCTCAGAGGAAGAGCTCCTTGCTCGGATTCTTGTAGCTGCTGACCAATTACAACATAACCCTGGAGTATTTCACCGTATGAGAGAAGCAGTATCACGTCGTTGCAGATCATGTATTGAAGCAGGAGGTCGCACGTTTGAACAATATCTGTAAATAAACCTCACCACAACCAGTTCAAATGGTCACCTTACCTTCATTGTCTGTCAGCAATGTTTCCATTCGGTGGTGACTACTGATGTAACTATTGGTTTCCGGCCTATGGTTATGTAACAGAACAACTTTGTTTTGGTCTCCTCTACAATCCATAGCAGTTTGTGTATGGAATTTTGCAACACACTGTAGAAAAATATTAAATGGAACACACAAAAAAACATTAAATTACGCGTTTATATACAAATAAATTACAGAAAATCATTAAATGATATGGTCCAAAAACACAATGACACTATACTTTGTTAATAATTATTATTAATTGTCATTTTATTCAAAACTAGTGTTCAAATATTGCGTAATATATAAACTTAATTAATATATAAGATGAAAAAGGTACACTGTTAAATACCATGTATATGTGCTGTTAACTGCGACTGGAAAGTTGCTTAATGACCAGCAGTGCTTGATGTAAGATGGTTTAGAATTTTATATCCGGATGACTGAAGAAATGAAAGATGAGTCAAGAGATGTATGATGTTTAGACATTGTAATAATATGATTGTGCCTAGACCTGATTTAATGGTTGTGATGAGATGAAAGAGCACGAAAGCGTGATGATAGATATTAAACTATCAATTAAATCGACTGATAGCCCTATTTATAGAGCTAAAAATCTGTCTCCGAGGTGAATTTCACAATTAAAGTGCGCCTCTGGGGAAAAAAATACCTCAGAAAAGAGTTCCCCCAAAAAACGCATGGTGAGTTTCCTCCAAATCACTCAATGTTTTCCCGTTTAGGTTTGCATTCATGATTCCCCTTCTGTCCCTCTAAGTTAAAAAATTCAGAGCTATGCGTGTCGTAATAGTTTAAATAAATGAGTTAAGCAGAGTGGGCTAACAAGATCGATGCGAATGACAAACTGATCTGTTACGTTGTAAAAACGATTTTGGTGATGTTCTTTCTTTCCCGGATTCTATGGCTGCAGAGCTAGGCCACGTTCAATTAATTTCACAATTGACTCCGGTCTACACAGAAATACCAGCTTAAATATTACTTTAGATTTTTACTGAATAAGCAGTGCAAATTTCAATATAATTTACTAGAGACGAATTTAATGTATCTCCAACTGTCATAATCCTAAGAGTTATTAAAGAACTGCCTAGCACATACAGTACAGATACATATTTGTTTAAAATCTCCTGGGTTAGATTTTCCTTCAATTATGTTCTTTCTTCACACCCCTGTACAATGCTACGTTGCAGTGATTTCTGTTCACCGTATCGTTCTATACCTGTCACTTTTACTCTTTCTTCCTCAAAGTTGAAGTTAAATTTCCTGAAAACAATTTTACTAAATCTAGCGTGTATATGCCTTAGAAAACAATACATATTTTTTATTAGATTATGGATTACTTCCAAATTGTGATGGATCACCCGCTGTGCGTTTTAACTAGAACTTCAAAAATTGCCATACATTCCAATTCTGTAACGATAAAAACCATATACTGCATCCTGAGTCTTTTGGACCAGTGGAAGGGGAGAACAGAGGCGTGTGCCTGCATTCCGAGAGAGCAAATTGCAAGGTTTTAACATCTCTATTCCATTTCTCTTATGGAAGAGGGACTTAATTAATTAATTATTAATTCCGAAAGTGCTAATTTACAGAACATCCGAAAGGTTAGTGGTGCATAAACATATTGGAATTACGTTATCAGAAACTAAAAAGTATTGCGTACACTTATCTCTTTTATACCTCTACCTCTGAAGACAAAGACGAGTCCCACTCATCCGGATTTGCAAGGAACGATATATTTTCTAGGGCCTCATGCAAAGCACGATATTTTTTTCGCATTTTCTACATGCTTGATGTAGTTAGACCAGTGATTATTTTTGTTTATTTTTTCAATAACTTTTTTAATTAGTGCCCTAACTTCTTTTACGTGTTTCTTTCCAAGAGCATTCTCCAAGAAACTCTTCTTTTTAGTTCTGACCAAACAAATTCAATTGGTTTCTGACAACTGTGATAAAAAGAGGTAATCATCTAATTATGTGTTCATATTTTGTTGCTAATTCATCAACTGCTAGAACTTTGGTTCATAGAATTCCGCGACTTCCAACCTAAAAGAATTGAACTCAGCAATAAAGCTCTATCCACAATGCGCAGTCGGCAGTCGGTAGTTGGTAGTTGGTAGTTGGTAGTCGGCAGTTGCAGTCGGCCGCTTGGAAACTGCACTTGAGCTGCTCACAATGTACAGTCGACAAGGAGGTTGGGGAAACAATTTTTACAGAACAAGAAATGTAGAGGAATTGATTTATAATGCATACGTAATAAACACATCTAGTACGCTAAGTAGTTCTTGCTTGAGAAGCTGATTGTATACAGTGCAGGCTGTACAATCTACTCCGGCTATAGAGGATGTGACTGAACTTGGCAAGATGCTAAACCACGAGGGAGGATAAATAATTAAGTCTGCTGTGTACACAAGACGGGAATTAGCATTACATTTTCCACGGTAGCTCAAGAGAGAACGAAGGGAGAGGGAAAAACTGCTTTCCCTAGAGAGTCATTGAAACAAGTAGAGGTCACAGAACACAAACAAGAAGATACCCTGAACGTCGGTCAGGAGGCTCATTGTCTATTCGCTTCGGAGAGTTCATACAGACAGGTCTCAAAACACTAAAAGTCGAGCTGTTTTCTATATTGACAAAATAAAACGTTATAAATTTTTACACGAATTGAACTATGCCCTGACCCTTGTATCTGGTCAGTCGGTCAGCTGCGAAATAAAATTTCCACTTTAAATAATTTAATTTTAGAATTCTGAACACGGTAATATTGAGGCACTCAGAATACAAGAGGTGTAAGTCCAGCAATTGCAAAGGTGTTTAACTAGAGTTTAACTGTCTGATCAAATAAGTTGTTTTCAGAGAACGCGTGCAATAAGTTCTAATTCAACATACGAGTAAATGCATTCAGTGATAACTGTTTCACTTCCATTTGAATAGATACATGCAATGATTATATAAAAAATTATGGAGATAGATTTCCTTGAGGCCAAATATCTCAAAATCAGTTTCTATGAACCTACACCACTAGTATTCTGGATGCTCATGTAGGAAAGGGGTGTAATTGAGGAGAAATTGTGAATGACGTTCTACCTCCTCCTCACAAGCCTACAGCACTGATGCACTTGATGATTCAATTGCGCAAATGCGCACCTAAATCGATAGGAAGAGGCAATGAAGTGAAATGACTTTACGAGTCACACATATCTTATAAAGGCCTATATGGAGATACGAAACTGTAGGAACCTTCGCAGGCGTTAGAATTTAAGAAATCTGGGACGGCAACACATTTGAATCTATAAGACAAATTGAAGAAACTCCTTATCAGGCATCATCATATTACAATTAAGCCTACTCGCATTCAGCAGGTCACAGGTTCAAATTTGAGCCTTGCGCATTCCAGCATGAGACTATAGAGTAGGTCTTCAGATAATATGAAATAGTATACCGTCAGACAATATCGACAAACTGGCAAATGATTCTGGGAAAGAGTACTATACAATAAATATTACGAAACCGAAAGAAATTATTTCAAGGCTCTTTTGACAGACAGGACGTATTAATGTTTCGAGTGTGTACTCTCAAGGAATATCAAATGAAGTCTATTCCTTGCACTATTTACGAGAGATCTTTCAGGAACAAGTATGAGACACAGTTAACAATTCAATTAATCTACTCCTATGTAGTATAATGACTTAAAGATAGACACTAGGCTACTAAGTATTCATATATTCGTCATAAAATAATATCTATGCTATGAATATAGGCAGAAGCTCGATGCAAGGAAATAAAAGGTAAAGAGGCTAACAGTAAAAAAATTGTTAGCCTAAAAGCGTTGTTTTGAACATTGAAATAGTTTCTGAAGTGGATGTGGAGGAAAAGGACACTTGTGGTTTTTATATCCTTTTCAGTTGTTATAGCGATAAAATAATAGTATTTCTGGAAAGGTAAAGTCAGAATGAAAAATTCAATGCCATTGAATTTTTCATTCTGATTTCACCTTTCCATCTTAGCCTACACACGGCCAGTGTGAAAGAATTATCATTCTAATAGTATTTTTATTTTCGGTAAAGGAACAAAGCATGAAAAAAAGCTTAAATATAATTCTTTTTTCAAGAAATGTATTTCTATTCACAACTACGTATACAAGAAATGGAATAAAATAATATTTTAGTTTACATACACTGTAGAAAACCATAATATATGCACAAGTTTATTTTTTGATAAAAATAGCAAAATAGGCAAGGATTATCCCAGATTTGCCATCAGCTATCGCGAACTAGATATTTTCCGGCTAATACTCTTTGCCAGACAGATGCTTCGTTCACTGCGAACGTTCGCTCTGAGGCAGGTGAGGAGAGAAGGTTGGCGTCAGTGAAGTCGGCTCTTGCTTCGCACGGAAAGGTTCAGCGAGGAGTTTGTGAAATGTAGGCACCATTAAACAGGGGGAAGAGAGGGGTATTGGTATTACGGCATTGGAGCTTTCTGCCTGACATCACACAGTGACTTGCCAACCGGTTCATTCACAAACGTCATCACGGGACGAAGCTGTCTTCCAATGATATAAGGTGTAAGTTTACACCCACAATCAGTAGCGTAACACTTACGACGGAGTTTAAGAAATTTATCTAGTATGAACAAGTTTATGAAAATTAGTGGAAAATTAATTCTTCGATTATAATAAAGTCTGTTTGCTCTACAAACCGAAGATGAAGTAAACAAAATCGTAGGTTTTGTTTCACACTACCACATTACAAAAAACTGAATCAGAAGTACTGATTTTTATTGAACCCAATACAACGAACACCTATATCCTGTCTCTCACGAGCCTATTACTCGAATGTCATTAGAGTGAGACAGCTTTACTTATTGTTGTTTACTTTGGCTTTGGTTCTTAGATTGAACGGACTTTGGTTCTTCTATCTTGCTGAAGAATAATTATGTTCAGATCAAACACTGTATAAGGAGTACACAAGACAGCTGAAAAATCGTTCGAGGATGTACATACCACTCAGATGGAATCATTTTAGGGAATTTTAAAAATAAAGAAGGAATTATCCGGCAAACGAAAACAAGTTCGTTGATTTTTGTTTGGAGGAAGGTGATGTAACGACAATAAGGTTCCAGAAGGTTTTATGTCCCTGTTCGCGAGTGTTTTTATAGTTGATAATAATAATTATGTTCATCAATAGTATTAATATTACTATTAGGCTTAGCAACAGTAAGACTATGTTAATAATAATTTTAACTTACTTTGGAAGACAAATAATACTTTTAACTTACTTTGGAAGACAATCTAAAGAAAGTGTTAGAAGTTTGTTATACAAGATAATCTACAATTTTTTACACAAAAATGAAGTGCTTTTCTAAAGCGTGAATTTCCTGCATCTTCATGTGCGGGGAAAAATTAAGCATTTGGACGAAGCCAATACGTTGCAGTACTAAACTGTTGAAGATCAGTGATTGGGCTTTTCATTTTTTCTTTACATGAAACATTAGAGAACAAAAATCATGTCATCAAAGTTGATGTGGTTTTTGCAGTTGTAGATAAAGGAAAAAGGATTGGCATCTTGTGAATTAAATAAGTTACACATTTTTTCACTGTCGTTCGGAACATGCGAACATGTGAACAATCCGTGCGCGTAGATTCCTGAGCTATTCCAAGATTGAACTTAAACTCTAGGCAGCGTTCAATTTCCGTGTCAAAGGATGTACGTCAAAGACACATAGAGCTATTGAATGTAGGTCTACAACTTTGTAGTCTATGTTTGGTCCCATACATTAATAATTTAAACAAAGCTAGAACAGACAGCATGAGTAAAATGAATTTATATTAAACGTGTAATATTATTCGTGCCAATGCATAAATGTTTTACAAACAACTCCCGTACGTTGTCAAACATAGTCCCGAACTGCCTGAACTTCCACACACTGAAACGAGCTAATTAGAAGCACAACGGCGAGACAACATACTGCCTATGTATAGCTCCGTAACAGTTACAGTACTGTACAACATTCATAGCAAAATATAAGTTCCCTAGTGTGTTATTAGTTTAGTGAAATTACTAAAGGAGCAAAGCCAAATACTAATGCCCTATTCAACAGATTTCTAATAAATCACAACTATACAGCTACAGTTAAACAAAGAATGTATTATGTTGTTACTGTTATAGTTACTTGCGTTGTAAGACCATTATATACCGCAGAAGTTAACAGGCAAGCACGTTTTGTCATTTGTGTCAGTCTATTAATTTTTTTTATAACGGTCGAAAATGTACGTTTTATGTTATTATGAATCGTAAATTCTAAAAGTAAAATAATTTCAATTTGCTTGTGCTGAGAGTAGTAATCAACATTTTTTTTTTTTTTTGGTAATTCCGTATATAGCAGAATTCAGGCTATTTTGGTTGGCAACAATCTATTTGAAACAAATCATATACGAAAACAGTTGATCATAGCAGAAATATTTGCGTAAAGAAATGTATATCTCTCGAGGTAATAGCACAGGCAAATCGAACTAGTATAAAAAAAATCCTTCGCTCTGATAAGGCATTGCAGACTTTGAATGAGTGGAGAGAAATGAAGGTCTTAAGCAATGTTTTGAGCAAAACTAAATATTATCTTGGCTTACGTTTGTGTTTTAGTTTATGCACCAAATTTTTACTGTCGAAATAGTTATTTATGTTGTTTTGAGTAGTAAATGATTAAAAGGTACACGATAATAGTAGTGGGAATAACCGTATTAGTAACGCTTAAAATTAAGAAATAGATAATTACTTATTTCTACGAAAGGGATGAAAACGAAAATGGCATCTGGTAATATTCCCAATATTCGCTATAACGTGCTAGTATATTTTTCTTTACCCATAAAGGGCGCATCCCATAAAATCGAAGTTTACATTGACGGAGAGAATTTTGTTAAACAATGTTTACACTTCATAATAACATAAAAATATTTACCTTCCCTTGTGAATATAAAAGTGTACTGTTTTCAAACACACAGGAATTTATAAGGAAAACATTTTGTACTAAAATTGAGCATCACTTCAGCTTAATTTCTTGTTAGCTGCCTCTTGCTTGGACTTGACTGTACCTCTTGATGTGAAAGCCTTGTTCCAGTCTGACACTGCCGACAAGCTTGACGTGTAACCTTTGAGTTCATGGATCTTACCCAAGTGTTGCCTGTTACAAGGTGAGTTTCAGAAAACACAGCGCTTTACACCAGTAGCAATCTAACTATCAAATTTATTACAAACGCCATCGGTACACCATCAGTACAGTAATATGGTCTTCAAAATTATTGCTATCCATGTCATTATAATTATATCATAAAATAAAATAAAAGTAATACAGTTTTTAAGTCTATTATTATTGTTATTGTTTTTATACTCAATTCAAAGTTTAATAATTAATCTACCTTTACCTCTTAAGCATAAAAACTTGTAAATATCTTTGTACAACATTATGAAACATAGAACATATCCTGTTCAATAAAATGAAATGATTGCATCCCACAAACTTATTTCTCAGATAAGCAAATGTGTTTATAGAATTTCTAATTCTGATTTATTTTCAATAATTAAAATACTAAAATCAGCAAAGGTGGTTGAACTTTTTCTAATATGTGGCTACACCATAAAAGTGAGTAGGCCTATACTATCACCAGTTTCTTACCAATGTCTTCATACAGCTTTCTTTTGGGAAAATACCGCTATCAGATGTAGGCTATTCATAGAGAGAAAAGATAACGATTCTTAAGAATCTATGTTTAATCAGTACATTCTCCAAATAGTTGAATTTGCCATCTATAGTTATGCTTTGTTTGTCACAGAAGATTGAAGCTAGTTTCAATCTTCTGTGACTAACATGGTACATTCTTCAATGTATCAAAGAGTATTAATTTGTAACCAGTCTTAATCTAATACTTCGATCTGTACCAAGAATCTGATCTTGTCAGCCATGAACTTCTAGCAAGAAAATTAAGTAATTGAGGACTAAAGGAAAATACAGAGTGGTCTCAAGGATTCTGTGTGAGATTCGAAGCTCCGCTCCACGGCAGTCACGCTACAGCAGTGGTCAATTCGGATCCCGTGGACCCGTAAAAGAAAAGAATGGGTTTGTTTAATCTCACAAAATACCAATATTACGATGAAAAATGTGTATTATTCTCCTAATTTCTATTATAAGATTTACGACACGCTCAAGAAATCCAAGCCTAAACTAGACCCTATCATGGAAAAAATTCTTCGACCCGTCTACGTCCAAGTAATAGCCTACCTTAGTTTTCTGCCCCTCTGCTCTCCCTCTCGGAAAATAAGTGTAACCAAATTAATCTAGTTATCGAAACCACCATTTGGCGGGGTGGGGGTTACAAGGATGTTCGAATACGAACGATATTTTATTCCCCCGGTGTGATCCTTCAAACTTTATTATTTACTTTCGTTACTACTCATGTGCCCAAAGTATTATTTTGTAACAAGCTAACATATGCATATCACATTTTTGTCTGGAAAATTATGAAATGCACTCATGATTTTATGTTACTTAGAACCGACATGATTAAGTAATGCAATAACATTCAAATCAGGTAACTGATGTAACAAACTGCCAGAATCCTTTTGTTTAATCGGTGACAATTACAATTATAAAAGGCATAAAATAGGCTAAGTTATTTTTTTAATCGATTTCCTAGTTAAGCTCCAGATCGATTCATTAAGCAGGGCTTACGGAAGAGCAAAGGTCTATACCCGAGACGAGCTAATAAGAAAACCTGAAGTAAACAAAAACCAGTACGTCTGTCTGTCTGTCTGTCTCTTAGGTCATACGAGTAGTGTGCTAGAGTGAGACATATGTACTGGTTTTTGCTTACTTCAGGTTTCCTTCTTAGAACGGCCAGACTTTAGTTTGATAAGCATATGTGAAGGGATATGTGGGTAGTGTTATTTGTCAAAGCTAACCGTATTGAAACTTTCAAAGCCATATATGAACACTGTAAAACAATATATTGTCATGAGAACTGATTTGTATTTGATAAATTCTTTCTAATATATTACCATAAAATAGGCACTAAATTGGGCATTACTCCAGTACCGGTCAACCGATTTTGTGCAATATCAATAAGCTTCTTCCCATGGACGTTATAAATGCGTTTACCGAGTTTTATGAATATCTGATAAAGTGTTTTCGAGTTATCACGCTTACAGGCACGCGGACAGACAGAATGACAGACATTTTTCCTTCCACCACACTCTCTCAGAATGTACCATATTGGTACTTAATAAAATCAGGTAAACTGATGTAACAAAGTGTCAGTATGTTTTTGTTTAATCAGTTATGATTGCAATTATGATATGCAGAATACAACAACAACAAAATAGTCAAATTGGCCGGTTTCGGGATTTGAACCATGGAACTCTAGAATGTGAGGCCAAGACGTTACCACCTGGGTCCGTTTAAGGGTGTAGTTTGATAAGCGCATGCAAAGCAATAGTGTTGCCATAGCTAACTGTATTTTAATTGCCAAAGCCTTATAAGATCACAGTAAAACAATTGACTATGTTGTCATGATAACTGATTTGCTTTTTTTTTAAATAAATTCTTTCGAATAAGTATATTACCATAAAATAGGCACTAAATTGAGCATTACTCCGAAACAGTTCAACCGATTTTATCCAAAATCAATAGACGTCTTCCCATAGACATTATAAATGTGTATACCAAGTTCCATAAAAAGCCGGTAAAGCGTATTTGAGTTACCGCGTCTTTAAAATAGACACTAAATGGGTTTTACTCCGGTACCGGTCTACCGATTTGGTCCAATATCAGTAGACGTCTTTCCATGCACATTATAAATGGGTATACAAAGTTTCAGGAAAATCCAATAAAGCATATTTGAGTTATCGCGACTTCTTATATATTAACATAAATGCACTAAATTGGACATTATTCCAGTACTAACCAACCGATTTAGTCAAATATCAATAGACGGCTTCCCATGAACATTATAAATGCGTATACGAAGTTTCATAAAAATCCGATAAAGCGTATTTGAGTTATTGCGTCATTAAAATAGACACTAAATTGGGTTTTACTCCAGTACCGGTCAACAGATTAGGTTCAATTTCTACAGAATACTTCTCATGGACGTCATAAATGCGTATACCATGTTTCATGGAAATCCGATATAGCGTATTTGAGTTATGGTGCCTTTCTATTAGAAAGGCGCCATAATCTATTAAAATAGGCACTAAATTGGGCATTACTCCGGTACCGGTGAACCGATTTGGTTCAATATCAATAGGGTTCTTCCCATGGACATTATAAATGTGTTTTCCAAGTTTCATTAAAATCCAAAAAAAGCGTATTTGAGTTAGGGCGCGTACAGACACACGGACGGACGGACAGACGGACAGACATTTTTCGTCCCCACACACAATCTCATAAAGTACCATACTGGCACTTAATAACATGATCCTCAATTTTAATAGCATAGACAATATTTCTGCCAATGGCAGAACAAAATGCATTGCTGGTGTAGATATTTAAGTACGTGGGCGTGCATTAATCTACTCATTCATTCACACTAACTTAAGTGCGTATTCACCCGTTCAGCAAAACGTATTAATTCTTCTAGCTTCAGTTCAAAGTACATTCATACGATTTTTACTAGACACTGGTTTTAAGTTCATGGCATTTTTATATAAATCACAAACGAGCCGAGCAAGTTAGGGAAAAAAATTAAAATTCCATTACCTTATATGGAACGATGCTTCAATTTTTAAAAATTAATCTCAGTATAAGTTCATATTTAAAACGACAAATATATTAGAAGCATGCAAAATGATTAAGAATTACTTGAGTGTGCAGGTCTAATCAATATTGGAACAGGTAGAGATTAGAGTATGGGTACCTGATTGTAAATCTATACTTAGTATCTACTGTTAATCAGCTTTAAACTGCATTAAATGTGTTCTAACAAATCACATAATGGTTTTTATGCACATTATTCCATAAACTATCAGTCTAAAATCGTGTAATTATATGAAACTAAGGCATAAGCAGATAATTTCACGCTTGATTTCATATAACACGAATGAATACCTTCGATTTCCTAGTATGAGATTTACAATGATTGTGCCAATATTGCTGATTCAGTCACTGTTGAATAACCATACATCCGTTGATATCACTTCATTTCTATTTTCACGATATTCCTCTTATAATTTATTGAAATTATATCTATACACTGCTCTTGAAAACTAGATTAGGTATATGTCAGATTTCTGCTTTATAATACGGTTAACCTAATTAACAGTGAACATTACAATCTGCCTCAAGTATAATGCCTGTTGCTCACGGTCAATTTTTTCGTTAAATGTATTGTACAACTAATTTAACCGAACATGTAGCCAAACCTCTTGCTAACGGTCAAATGTGTCATCAAATGCACACTAGCAAAAGATTGTCCTTCTATGCTGTAAATTTCGCAACATTGTAGTAAGTTATTACCCTGCCATAGTATTACCCTGCCAGCTAGCGGTAAACTCATGCACTCTAAATATTGAGCCACTCATATTCTGCTGGTATTGATAGTTTGTTATATTTGTATTAAAAGGGAATAAGTTTTTGTTTGACTGTTTAACGTGTCTCTTAAAAATATAGTAGGACTTCAATTATCCAGATTAATTGGGACGGGGCCAGATCCGGATAATGAAATATCCGGATAAGTGGATAAATAACGAAAAGGACATTTCTTTTAAAAAACAAACAAACAAAAACTGAACAGTAGGCCTATTATAAGTACCACATCTTGAACATATCGGTCAGAGTCGGCTGTTTTGTTAACTAACTGTCGAGTTTGTCGGTTAAAAGTTTTGCTTTTTCGCAAATAATCGGTCCTGAAAGAGGGTTTCCAATGATTGCTGCTGCAAAAACCAATTAAAAACAGCCTCAAAGCGATCCGGATAGTTGGAGATGGGGTAATTGGAGTTAACTGTAGTGTTAAATTGCGGAATGATTTTTTTGTTCACTATTACGAGGAAGAGAAATGGATCTCAAAGAATTTTAGCATTTTTATAGTTTATTTCTAGTTTATGCAGTAATATCATTTAGGTTTAAATGGATCTCAAAGAAGTTGAGGAGTTTGTTAATTCACGTAGAAGAATAATGCTGAAATTAAATCACAGTTACAGTATGATATAGCATTGGATTCATATAAGTGTGTTTCCTATTGGATATAGGCCTAAAGGTAAGCATACTGCAATTTCTTTGCAATGCAGAGTCTTACTTTAATTATCTTTTACGCACCAAAGCACACGCAGAATGCATTGAAGACTGAAATCATTAATAATAATAATAATAATAATAATAATAATAATAATAATAATAATAATAATACATAAAATAATAATAATAATAATGATATATGTTAGTCTACTGTAACAGACAGACCTAAACGGTACCACAGGTCCAATAGATTTTACAAAACCACAATGTGAGGACTTCAGAGGCAAGAAATTAGGTAATTTACCAAACTTTTAAATAATTTATTTCGGTGTTATAATATTATTAAAGGCGACCTATAAATCCGCCGAACATTAATACTTTTATCTATTTATAAATTTCAAATTCTGTTGTAAGATCTCCTTTGCCCTGTGTAGTCTAATTTAAAAAAAAAAGAAATACAACAGTGCGTAAGGTCTTGAATTAATTAAATCATACATTGTTTACAATCATTTAAAAGAATTATGAAAGAAAAATTGCTATACCGGGAATCGAACCCGAGATCACTTACACCAGAATCTAGCTTGCTAACAGAGCTATTGAGGAAGAGCGCTTGGCTTCGTGAATGGTGCGTATACAAGTATGGCTTCTTTGTGTTCCAGCTTCGCATTTTCATTTCGTTGTTGTATGTCAACGAGTCCTGTTCTTATAACGTTTTTTACACAAACCCGTTGGGAATAACGGTATCTACACATGATGGAGTTGCATTGCTTAGGAAATGAAGAATATGTGAGATAGGAAAATGGTTGCACTTGCAGACTTCTACTTTGCACAGAAGTTCTCCACAATACCGCCGGGGGCGCGGGTAGTTCACGTTCGTTGCGCTGATTGGTTAAATTCGTTAACGATTTTCTGGAATTAGAACATGTCCTATTTGCCGAAGCGCTTAACAAAACGTTTGCCCAAAGGGGAATTTGACCATTAGCAATACCAATTTGCTGAAAAGTGATAGTTGTGCAATAAATTTAACGTAAAATTTGACCAACAACAAGAGCAACAGGCATAACACTACAGTATAATGTTGTTTGCATCATAAAATTGAAATAAATTGAACTGAGCCAAATTAGCAAGTAGCAATATCAGCGTCATCATACGAGGGTAAGTAAAAAATTACTTACACTTTTCGTTCTACAACTTTATTAAACAAAGATAGGTGGCGGCCGCATGCACATACGTTGAGTTGGTACGTCTGTGTGCACGTGTGCAGAAGTTAATCACGATCGCATCAGTTGTCTTCTAGCTACAACAGCGTAAGCATTTCAGCACCGCTATCAGATTGCACCAAAGAGGAGCAACGAGGAGTGATCAGATGTTTGTGGTCAAAGGGTGTGAAAGGTGCCGAAATTCACTGGAGACTTTTGTCACAATACGGGGAAAGTGCTTTATCTCCTAAAACTGTTTTCTGTGTTGGTCGAGGTTGACGGTCGCTCAGCTCCTTCTTGTTGTGTTACGCTCGTTCGGCCACTTTTAAACATTTCGATCCACAAGAAAACGATTTTACGAGATAGCACTTTCCCCGTATTGTGACAAATGTCTCCGGTGAATTTCGGCACCTTTCACACCCTCTGACCACAAAAATCTGATCACTCCTCGTTGATCCTCCTTGGTGCAATCTGATAGAGGAGCTGACATGCTTACGCTGTTGTAGCTAGAAGACAACTGATGTGATCGTGATTAACTTCTGCACACGTGCACACAGACGTACCAACTCAACGTATGTGCATGCGGCCGCCACCTATCTTTGTTTAATAAAGTTGTAGAACGAAAAGTGTAAGTAATTTTTTACTTACCCTCGTACATATGCCAATAATAATAAATTATTATTACTACTATGTGTGAGCGGAAGGTTACACTATACGCTGTTTCCGCAGGCTTCTAAAGAAATTTCTCAAACCTGAGATGATTCAACAGTCCATTCATATCATCAAGTTTAGTGATGAAAGTTCCATTCATTAGCTACGTAAGGACAGGAAGGATATGAAAGAACTAGTTAGATTTGAAACGGGTTCCAATTTTGCAATATGTATTATGCGTTATGCACACGCACAAGTTCAATAGCAAAATTTTGCTTCGAAATAAAGAAACACTGCAGATATTTACCCAAATATCCCAACAATTCCGTTAGGTTTCAATCCCCAACGGGGACCTAATGCAAAATTCCTATTTTATGACTAGTGGGATCTAGTAGTCACCCATGTCACCCATGCTTGCCCTGGTTCCTGGTTCCCCAGGCGAAAACCTACACGATCAGCAAAATGTAATAAATCGGAAGACTGATAAACATTTTCGATCAAATTTCTAAGGAATTACAGCAAACTGAAAGAACACAATAAAATGGGCAACATAATAAAGCAGACAATAGGATACCGCTCTATGGAGAGTTACATACCGTAAATATATTATCGTTCCTTTTACATTCAACTAAAGAAGACACGCAATGAGAACATTACCTTTCCACTGCTACTGACGTATAAATTCGTCACCGTAAAAGTTATAGAAGCAGAGATCAAAGATCAATAAAGTAGTGCTTTATAAAAAATGTGGGGACTTTCTTATCCACAATTTAGGAATACGGCTATTTTATTAAACTTTTCATCGTTGATTTCAAACTTAAGAGCTCAGTGATGATTTCACTTGATGATTATTTGTATTAATAGGAAAATTCAGCTCTGAAAGGGTTCAATATAATTCACGGGAATCCTGCTAAGATAAAAAATTAAATAATTGAATTCGGCTTTGAAATTTTGTTCGAGACAGGGATTAGAATGTGTTGGCTTTCTTCTTGCTCATACTGTTCGTACGTAGGGTAATGAAATAAATTAATAAGTTTGTTCCGTTTAACAAATTGTTTACTCAAGAGTTTTCAATAAATGTCATCCTCCTAACTTTTAATAAAAGTTTATCGCCTCATATTACACTTCAAATAATAGGAAATTCATTACTGTTTGTCCCTATTAATGGAGCTAAAACATGGTAATACCGGTACTCAATTTTATATATTAAAAATTTTATACAAAATTGAATCTTATATCCTTACCGGTAACTTAAAACTTTTCTAAGTTATCTGACTTATCTAAGTTTTGAGTTAAGTTAAGTTGAATGTTTTTTAACATTTCAACCTTATCTAAAAAATGTAATTCGCTAATATCAATGCATTAAACATTTTCCTTCTTTACATTTGGTAATTTTAATGAGGCTCCAAAAATACTTTAAACTATAGAAGCACGTACGATATCAATGCTAATAGTACATTATGCAACGAGCCAATACTGGCATGCGAGTATGTTTATGCAACGAACAAAGCTAGTTTCATAATTTCATACGAGTATCTTAAATACCATTATAGACAAGTTGCATCGGCTGTTTTTGTTCGCCCATAATTAAATACTTATGTTTTGAGATTTTAAATTCATAAAAAAAAATAATCTGACCGCGGCAATCAGTTATAAGTAACTTATAGTAGTTCTTGTATTCTGCGATAGAAGGCAGCTGATGGCGTACGATAAAGTCGAAGCATGTTCTCGGCTGTTTTCATGAAACGAACGAATTTTCACAAGACGAAATGAACTTAATTTAGTACATTATTAAAATGAACACGAACAGAATTGATTCCATTTTAAGTACGCAGTTCCATTTGCTGCTCACAAGGTTTCAAGACCGTTCCGTGTTCCACAGTAATCGATACCACACCTGTATTATAATGAAAATCTGTTTCGAAATGATTATCATTCTGATACCGCTATGTCGCATGTAATAAGCGTATTAAAGTATGGTCAAACAAGAATTTTGTTAGTCATCCAAGAAAAAAGGATTTACGAGAAATGTCGTCAGAACAGATATCAGAGCATTGAAATCATATTCCAGAACTTTAACCAGGCTGACTGTATACATTTATATTTGCAATGTAAATGTACTTCTATGTTGCATAAAACAATCTTACGGAACGGCGAGCAAACAGTCCTACAGATCCCTTAGTACTTTGTAAGTTTAAACTAATATTCAGCACTGAACTATGAAAACACAATGCCGACTGAAGACGTATGCACGACGAATAGAGCTGCGAAATTCAATACGTTCCTTATTGTGTTGTCTGTAAAAGCTTTCCACCCAGCGATATGATGAAGAGACGAATGTTTGAAGCAGCTACAAGACCAATCCACTACATACAGTAGTATCTCTTCGTTGCTTCTTCCACATGAACAGTCAATCTTGAAGTAGTATTATTTCAGCTACAATATCGCTTCGATTTTTTTATCTTTCAAGGAGATGGAGTGGAATTTATTTTAACATGGAAGAGCACTATAAGACGAAAGAAGTATACTCTACTCAGACGTCTCAGACAGTTTGGCTTCCATGTAAACCGTGAAAGCTTCGTGCATATTCAGTGAAGGAGTTTCCAAAGAGAAGATCTTACCTCAATGCCACTAGTCATAATATTGCAAATATTCAGTTTTAACCTTTCTTCGTGTCGACCTGGATAACCAGGACAGTATCATGCTGCCATTCTTTGCACAAGGTTACAGGTTCGATTCCGACCCAGGTCACGATGACATTCGATGACCATTGCTTTATGTAGGTTGAGGCGAATTGGAGATGGAGCGTGGCGTTACTCGTTGCCTCGACACGTAAACATTCAGTTTTGATGATAATAATGATGATGATAATGAAGTGGTTGGCCCGGAGGCCGGTCCTGCCCTGGGACAGAGCCGTGGGGGGCGGGGGGCAGGCCCACGGCCCGACCGAAGGACACTAGGCCAGAGGATACAGCGTAGGGTGGCCAGTTTCTTTCGCGGGATGGGAATGAGGACACAACACCCAGTCCTGACCCAAGAAGGAAACTTTACATCTTTGTAAAATCCCCTATCCGGCCGGGAATCGAACCCGGGCCGCCCAGGAGGCTGGCAGTCATGCTACCAACTCTCCTACGACGGACATTTTCAGTTATAGTAGGGTACAAAATAATTGTTCATATTTACAGTAAAAAATATCTGCATTACACTTCTAGTTTAGAAATTATTTGCCTAACATTAAGTGTTCCAATTTACGATAGAATCTACATGTTTTAAAGAAAAGTAAATATACATACAACCCATATTTTCTGGTCTTGCACCATTTTTCTAATTTGTTTCAGTGATCGTCACAACAAGGTCTTAAGGAAATTTTCTCACGGTCGACTCCCATGGTCGAGTGATGTTGATATGTACCAATACTAGTAGGTGCCCGCGGCTTCGCCCACGATAATTAATTTAAAAATAAAAAAATAAGAGTATAATAATTATTAAAGCATTATATTTATTAACACTTGCACGCGAATCACTCATAAACTAAACCATTAATAATTAATGAAACAGCTAAAATTCCGGCTTCAGAGTACATTCCACGATTAGAAAGCGCAGCCTAGGAAAACGATTCAGATTCGATTATGCAGTTCCAAAGCTATAATACGTATTGTTTCTCAACTTTTTGTTGACGGATGAATATGATGTGAATTGTATTTGATAAATTCAGTGTAATTTTCAGAAATTATATAATTTTTCAAGGGAAGGAATGGTTTGTTTGGATTTATATTGTCTGCGATACTTCCATGGTTAAACTACCAATAATATTATAGCTCGTGCTCGCCGCTTCGCCTGCCATTATTAATTGACTCCAGGATTTTTAAGAAATATACACTGGCAGTTTATTAAAAATGTTTGTGGTTCACAGCTATGAAAATTGTAAATAAAAATAAAATTAGAATATTTGTTCATTGTGTTCATTTCACTTAGGCCTTATATAATAAAGAAATGGTTTTCCCAATTTTGTACTCTTCGTGAAAGTTTAGACTGTATCGCCGAGTATACCCGATGCCTCACGAAGTGGGCGAGCGAGTGAGCACGCTATTTAGGGCCGTTGAATTATATAAGAGTAGATTATACCTAAATGTCGATAACGTTCGGTTTGATCTTCAATGTGTGATTTTGATATTGAAGGGCTCCTTGAATCTGTAACTTAATATTTCCCCAAGTGCCTTTGCCACCACAGTGTTTTTCAAGCAATCGAGTTTTACCTGTCCGTGTATCTTATGTGCGCAGTTTGCAAAATGCAGTGTTGTTTCCTTTCACAGCTGAATCTCTCTACGTTTCTTCTGAAGACAATGCTTCGTGCTCTCAATTTTTGGCATGGGTACTGTGAATTCCAAATTTTCAGAATTAACACTAATATGAATCCCGAAATTAAGTAAAATAAATAGGAAAATGGATTCTTTACTTACAGGATTGAAATACAATATGTATGGGCCCAAGCCATAACGAGGAAGTAATGAACTTTGTTATGAAACATACTGCACGCTCTCACGCCAGAGCTATGCCGTCATTTATACTCCGTGCATTGCAAACTTCAGTCCCGTAATTTTGTGATCCCTCACCGAGCCCTGCTGATCATTTTCTACTTTATCAATGATGGTGTTACTGCAGAAAACGATGCAAAGATAATAAGTTAAAGTATGCCAGGGATAAATGAGCAAGTTAATCTATGGACAAGGAACTTACTACTTTCTAATATTTCTTGGGCATCTCTTTACTTTGAATCGGAAGTAAATTTTCTAATTTCATATCTACTTTCTTATATTTATTTAATATTGCTTATCCAATTATAGTGAAAAATCATACAATTATGGTAATAAGAAAAGAAAATCGTGGATAAGTAATGGTATGGAAAGGTGAAGTCAGAATGAAAAATTCAATGCCATAGCCGGGATTTGAACCAGGATCTTCGGCTCTCCGTGCCGATGCTCTAACCAACTGAGCTACCATGGCAACGTGCCGGTACAACATTAAATTAATGATATAATCGTAATTCATAAACAACTGAAATGTATGCATACATTAAAACAGCAGTTTACAAATGAACTGGATGAAAGGTACCGTAAATACGAGAAGTTAGTTATTAAATAATGTCTAAAGATAAAAAATTAATAATAATCATGGTTCATCAGTCCAAATGAGGTTTGAATGTTGAATCACTATTTTTAAGTGATTTTACATTATGCTGTGTCACTAAGGCAAGACCTATGTAAGAGATAAGATAAAATTAAAGTGAAAAAGATTAGGTATGTTCACAGCAAAAGCGGTACCGTGATTTAATTCGTCAGCTGGCAGTAACATTTATTAAAGTGCATGATAAGAGTAACATTGCCATGGCGAGATACGTCAGTGCTGCTGTCACGAAACGAGGAGATGCAATCTGCAAAAGTGTTGAAGTGTACTGAATAATTGCGGTTAGTGATTACCAACATGCAAAATCTCATTTTGTAAATCATGAAAAGATTGGTTATAGTATTAGGTAGATTTCGAAGAAAAATCTACCTATTGGGATCGGTACCATTTCATGACTTTCGAAAAATTCTTTCATATCTTGACGTTTCATGCCTCCCTATGACATAATTTTGAATATATTTTAACCAAATTTTATTATATTATTTCTAGGCCTAATAGTTCGGACAAGTTCGTTAATGAGCAAAATTAGCCCAAGCGGGGTCGGGGGAGGGGTATGAAATTTTTAAATATTTATATCTCGGCCCCTATGAAGTATAGAGAGAAACTTTGTTTGAATAAATTAGAGTGCTCCCTATGGAGTTCACAGTGACACCAACGATTCGGGAGTGGGGGCGGGGGTTGGAAATCAGAATTTTTTAAACCACGTCTCGTGGGGTACCTATCGTTGAAAAGCTCTTGATGAGTACTCTACAAATCAATAACTAGTTTCTCAGCTCTCATATAAGGCGAGATTTGAATGTATGAAAAAGTGCTCTTTTTTGCAGTTATTATTGCGGGTTTGTCATGCCAAGGCTAAAGAAGAAGGGTGCTGCGCAGCGACAATAGATTAAACCAAAAGCACTTCGAAATCTACCTCAGCCTGTAGGCCTGCCTAAAGAGATTTTTTACTAGTAAATATTGCAAATACCGGATCATCATACAGTAGATGAACTGCAGGAACAAGAAAGATCTGCACACACAAAATGCCAATATCGAATCCTCTCAAAATATCCGAGCCCCAAAACATTCGACTCCCAAAATATCCTAATTGCAGAGGACACTAATTATCCCCGTTTACTACATGGTTGACGCGTTTTGAAATATCCGAATATAAATGTCACGGTCTAGAATGGGAAAAATTGTCAAAGTGCGAACAGTTGCGGGCCTTTCTTAAATGGTACCTCAATGACGAGAATAATATGGTCTGCCGTATAGTCTGGCATAAACATATACAACAGTCAGTATACCCGATTTACTCTTAACCTGTACCAACTTATTTTCACGGTTTTTAATGAAGTGAAACCCATTGTAATTTAGGCAAGTTTTTCCCTGTTGGCTTATGTACTCCATGATGCGCTGTACTCCACTCGACGACACTAACCAGAATGCTGAAGTTCACCCTTCCGAGATTTTGAGATGGTTAATCCAATAAGTGATTAAGGTAGTAGGAACAAAATGTCATTGTATTGTGATAAACTTGGGTAATACAAAAGACAGTAAAACCAGGGGGTGGGTACTTTATAGCTTTAGGGATTTACGACACACATTAGCATATTCATTATGGATAGGCCTATATTTTTCTTGTGGATATTTTGGAACCGTTTCTGTGAATTTTATGTCCAGATATTTTGAGACTCTGATATTTTGGGAGAAGATCGGCAATATTGTTTTTCACTCTAGGTACACGCCACTGAATATATAATATTTGTACCATATCAAAGTTTTACATAAATTTATATTGTAAAAATTCATTCGCTTTCATACTTTACTGTAAACAAAAAATATTATGCATTTATAATACTAACAGCTGGTATTTTGTATGATGTCATTAATGCAGGGTATAAATTGAATGAAAACTATGGATTTATATTATAATCGTCTGCGAAAATGGAGATTAATGATCCTTATGAAACCCCGTAATGTAACTGCCTATTGATCTAGGAACATGGAAATTGTACTCATTGTAAAGCTTCCGCTTTGTATAATTATATTAGCAAACTTCCACCTCTGAAATACACTCTCCAGGGAAAGACAGTTATTTTGATACGGTACACAACATTTTGTGTATCAGAACAAATAAGAGAGCTCCTCTTTCAGAGAGTAACTTGAGATTCGTAACAATGCGGGACCTTTGTGACTTTATGACAAACACAGAATCAATAAAGTATTCTTGGCTACAAGCAGTAGCCTTGATAAAGACCACGGAAAGATGGAGGAAACGTCAGCAGACATCTTAAACACGACGCGGCAGAAACCTGGAAGCCAAGAAGATTTTATTGTCAACTCGGGCTAAGGAAGCCTACAATTACATCTCAAACATACAGAGTGTCCGAGAAAAACTACAAATAAGAAAGTTTAATAACTCACTGAATAATACAGGTATAAAATCGATGTCTGCAGCAAATGACGGGGGAATTTCCCAAGTTTGGTATGGTTATCAATCAAGTTTGGCATGGTTATCAATACAGCTACGCTATATTTGCACCTCTTGCAGCAACAGGCTACGACCAAGAAATGCTCAACTTCTCTCTATTTATTTTTATATCATCCGGAACGATTGCTGCAGAAGCAGCTTCGTGCTCCAACATATATCTTGCAAATCCGTTTTAAGCAAGCTGTTATTGCGGCGAATGCGGTTGAAGGATTTTTTGGCTAAATCTGCTTTGCATTGCAATCGAGAAACTTTAACTTTATTTGCATAATGAACGTCATTTTGACAAAATAATGGATTCTTGAACTTCCAAGTGGCTAAGTGGGATGTTAATATCGGAACTCTCGACAGTCTGCTCTGCTGACATCTTCCGAGAGAATAAAAAGAGAATTGGAAGCCCGAGTAAGTATTATTTGTTTTTAACATCTCAAAATTCTTAAAATACGCCAATTTGACTAAGAGCAATGTAATAAACAATAAAAACAACGGCATTCTCCACTGATGCCACCATCAACATTATTAAGGTTCCTCTGTCGTTTTCTGAAAAAACGTCATTTCGATACTTGTATTATTCAGTGTGTTAAAAAAACCTTCTCGTTGGTAGTTTTGTCTCAGACACCGTGTATATCCATTTCTGAACATCCTGACTGTCGTAAAACCTCCTCAATGTTAGAGAAAGTTATTGTTTTAAGGAAGATTATGGATAGTGTAGTAAAAAGGCAAAGAAGTGTTGTCTAATGAAGGAAGTTACATCAGATTGTCAACACAAGAAAAACTGAATCACACTTGCAAACTAAGAGGCCTAATTAGTGGTTTTTTTTAGAATACGCTTTACAATTATTATTCATATTCAGCTAAGATATAAGAACGAAAATTCCAGATTGCTAGCCCATAAAAATAGGATATAAAACAGAACAAGCCAATGCCAATAATAAACTCGTAAAAGGTTTTTAGTTAAACATGAACGCTTGCGAAGTAAAAGCCTCAAAAAGTGACACACTATAAAATTATTGAATTCACAACTAACCGTTCTAATTGCTTTTCTATGAGAGAATTGAGGATTTCACATTGACATAGGGATACCGAAGAGCCTGAAAACTTTGCCGATTTTAATGCTGACTTCCTTTCCGAACAAGTCAAAGGGTAGGATAGGCCTATAGAGAAAGTTATTCATTATAGAATCGATAGACGGCTCAAATGGCGAAAGAGCTATAGTCCTGATAAGGGGAATTGTGAAATATCAGAAGGGGTGGGACACTTTAACTAAGGTGAAGGCTATCTACTTAAAAAATACATTAAAACTACTTCTGAAGTGGCTGTGAACTCTTAACATATCCAGAACCAACCGGGCGGGTATTCAAATTCTTGCTTCATATGAACTGTAGGCTAATATTGATATAGGCTAAGTTATTAAATATTATGAGAAATTAAATGATTTTAATCTAGCAGTAAGTCAGAACTCCGAATAAGTAAGATATAAATCATCTACAAAAATGTAATACACTAATAGGCCTATGCCCTCATTTGTTTCCATCGAGAATTTTTCGAAATGATGTTCGTTAAAATACGGTATCCAGCTCTTGCTGACCACACAAATACCTTGGAAACTTTAGTTCTAGGATGGACACAAAGCAGTAAGTCTAAAAAATCACACCGGAGCTAATTAAGATGTTTAAAATCGGAAGTACTTATGACGAAATACATCCATCAAAATGTCGAAACTCGTTTTAAGGTAACCAATTTTTAAATGATAACCAGGGCCTGGATTTTAATGACATGTCATCTTTTTATTGATGCTGCATAGACATTGCCAACTTGAAGATAAAACCTAATCATGGCCTCTAGATTATAGAAATGCATTTTTTTAGGTCATTTTTGTCATTTTATGCAATTTTATGTTTTTAGGGCATTTATGTTAATTTTAGGTGATTATTTTGTCATTTTCGTGTCATTTGTTTCCTTATTTAGTCATTTTCATGTATTTACATTGAGTGTATTAACTTTTTTCGTCGTTAGCGGTGCTGTCTTTGAAGTGTTGTTTGTTTAATGCAAGAAGGAAAAATTCGGCGTTAAAGAGTTGACGTGTCTCAGTCGGAAGTGACAATCAAACAAACGCCAAAATTTTGTATTATATTACTATTGTTATTAGATTGATTTGGCACCAGTGTCTGCCAGCTGCTTGGATTTGAGAGTGCAAAATTGTTTGCCCTCAATAAACAACAATATAATCCGGCAGACCACAAAAGGATGTGCCGAATTTTGACTCACCAGTGCCTCAGTGCCAGTATAAATTGCCGTGAGAAAAGACATTCACAACATTACAGTTATTTACAGTTTTTACAACTATGTACAAACTAGTCTATAACTTTGGGTCTT
Source organism: Ectobius pallidus (assembly GCA_964059195.1). Classification (NCBI taxonomy): domain Eukaryota; kingdom Metazoa; phylum Arthropoda; class Insecta; order Blattodea; family Ectobiidae; genus Ectobius; species Ectobius pallidus. The sequence continues at coordinate 31,635,629 of CAXKWD010000005.1, read as the reverse complement.
TAATAGTAATTTTTCATAAATAAAATATCAGTTTTTAGGTCATTTTTATATTTATTAAGTCATTTTCTCTAAAATTTAGGGTCATTTTATAGGTCATTTTTCAAACAATTTTAGATCGTCAGAATCCGAGCTCTGATGATAACATATCACAATAAGAAAAAAAAAAATAATATTCCAATTATTAGTAATTTAAGATTATATCAATAAGCTTTTCAGTAGCCTATAGCCATCACAAAAGAACACATGCAGTGACAGCATCGATTAAAAACCAACGCTTAAGACATGTGTGGATAAAAATAGTTCTGTAAATTTGTAAAAATTTTCAAAAACGAAATTCATTTAACAATACGAAAATGAATGAACATAGGTTTCTCTACTCACCACGTCTATGAGCTGCGACAGTTTGAGCTTGATCTTGACGGTGAGGGCGTCGCTGACGTTCACCACGGGTCGCACCAGCTTGTTGTAATTACTCAGCAAGTCGTCGTACAGGCGCTTGGCGTCGGGATTGCCCGAGCAACCTAGGAAGGAAATAGACAAGCAATTAGGTCTACGGTTTCTTCTTTCTGCCAAATCGTTCTCGCATTTATCAATAAATTAAAAGCTGTTTTGTTCTACCATAGGCTACTGTAACACGTTTATAACATGTGACGTACCAGTATCTTAATGACATATTTTAAAGTACTGCCGTTCTTTAAAGTACTGTTTTTTATTTCTACTATCAATTTCCAAATAGGCATATCCGATATCCATAACATCCTACGAGGGACAATCTTCAAGGCTTGAAAGCAACAGTTACAATTCAAACTGCACAATTAACAACTCTATTTAAAATAAAATAAAATCAGGAAAACTGATGTAACAAAATGCCAGAATGCTTTAGTTTAATCAGTTATAGTAATTGCAATTATGATATGCAGAAAAATAAGTTTTATTTTTTTTTTTTTATTTTTTTTTTTTTTTCGAGTTAAGCTCCAGATTGATACATTAAGCAGGACCTACAGAATAACAAGGTCTAGCTTTAAAAAAATCAGATTAAAATCGTCCAGCATCAGCAGAATCATACAGATTTGTGATATCTTGACACTCGCACACTCACATGAAAATACATACAAAATGTCAAATTGGCCGGCTAAGGGATTTGAACCAGGGACCTCCAGAATGCGAGTCCTAGATGTTACCATCTCGGCCACCTCGCTCAGTTTAACGATCGACAGACAAGGTAGCCTATATCATATGCAGTACTGTGAGGCACACTAATTAGTGATTTTTGTGACCGGGCTCCCACTGTTATTGTACAGTTAACATTCAAGATGAACATTCATGGACCACAGATTAATGTCTCTGTTAGACATTACATGAGAATATTATAGAAGAAAAATTCCTCCAACACTGCGACTTGAACCCAGTTACATGAGAATTTTTCTTCTATGATATTCTCATGTAATGTCCAACAGAGACATTAATCTGTGGTTCATGAATACTTATATACCTAACTGTATTGCAATTTCCAAAGCCGTATATGATCACAGTAAAACAATATGGAGTCATGATAAGTGATTTGCATTTGATAAATTCTTTCTAATAAATTACCATTAAAATAGGCATTAAATTGGTCTTTACTCCGGTACCGGTCAACCGATTTCGTCCAATACCAATAGGCTTCTTCCCAAGTATACCAAGTTTCATGAAAATCCGATAAACCGTATTTGAGTTATCCCGCCTTTTGTTTTATAATACCATAAAAAGGCACTAAATAGGCACTAATAAGTATTAATAATGCATTATATTGAGATTTATGATAAACAACTGTAGAATAATTGACTTATTGTTTTTGAGGAAGAATATGTAACTTTCGGCAATATAAATATTTGAGTATATTTTAAAACTTTATTATTCTTATGAGAGAAATAACTGTAATAATGACAGTGAAATAACGATGAAAATCAACAGGAAATTCCCATTGTTTGCATTATAATACAGAAATAGTTTGCATAAAAATTGCAATCACAGTACCCTAACGTACTAAATTGAAAATATTCAACTGAAGGAATTGAAATTAGTAATGATTTACTAATGAATAAAACACTACCTATTTTAAAATATGACGATTGTCATTAGTAATAACTCGTCTAACCCAAATTCATATTCAAGCGGACCTTTCCTTTTCATAGTCTGACACTTTAATACTGGCAATTGAAATGCACGTAATCTGCAGCGCTACACTGATGTTTCTGCTCAGTTCTGCGCAGAATTAGTCTACTTCTTTAGTAAAAATCGTTTACTACTTTAGTTACAACTAAAGAAGATTATATAAAATGAGCTCTCCAACAATAAATAAAAGAGTAAGTTGCTAAAAGAATAACACTAAAGTAGTAAATCTAAGAAGGGAACCTGACGTAACAAAAACCGGTTTGTCTGTCTCACTCTTAAGTCATAGGAGTAATCTGCTAGAGTGAGACAGATGTTTACTTCAGGTTTCCGTCTTAGATTTACTATTTTACTTTGGTTTACACCGGTCGGTGCACGCCACCCAATGTTTTTATGCTTATAACTATTAATAGGCTTGCCAGACGTCCCGGTTTTCAGATAAAATCCCGGTGTCCCGGCCAGTTTACTTCACGTCCCGGTAAAAAATACTTTTCAAAATTTTATTCCTTATTCAAAGTGTTTCTTCTTACTTAAGTAACTCTTATTATTACCCCTGGTTTAGGTTCCTAATCAGTAACCATTTATTCATAGCATTGAGAATAAACTACGCTCTAAAACACTCTAAAATTCCGCTAAGGGTGTGTACCCTTGAATACTCGCGACGCTGGGGGTCATTCATGTGTCCCGGTTGAATGTTTCAGAAATCCGGCAAGCCTAACTATTAAGATAGTCTTTTAAAACAGTAACAATAGTTGATTTTGTTCTGAAAACATTAATTTTCCTCATAAATGTTCCTAAAAAATACAACTAGTGAAAATTTATATTGATTTTTTCCTATCATATTGGTCAGTATGATGTAGCCAATTTAGCTTGACGTCATGTGTCTACAAGATTACCACTTCGCTGCATGTCGCTGCAAAAATCCGGAATCTCTGTTGGCAGGCCTTTATAGTTTACCGTAAGCAACCAGACTCCAAGAGTTCTGCCAGCTGGTGTGGGTACCCTGCCATACCTGGCAGAGCTCTATGGATTTAGTTTAAACTGAGCTGTAAAAAATGGACGCCTTAATTTTAAATTATGCTGTAGAAAATGGCCTATTTTGCCTTATTTTAAAATGCGCGGTAGAAAACGGCAGAATTAGTTTAAATGCCCGCTTAGTTCTCATTTGCAAGATTAACAGTAGGAAGTGACATTTTTATATAGCAGACGGTTTGAAAACTCCGCCAAAATTAAATTTCAAAATTGATGTAACATAGTGGCGACAGCTTAACTCACATTACACAAGAGTAAAAATGGCGACCGGAATCAAGATGGTGACCAGAATCAAGATGGCGACCGGAATCAAGCTGGCGACCGGAATCAAGCTGGCGACCGGAACCAAGATGGCGACCGGAACCAAGATGGCGACCGGAATCAAGACGGCGACCGGAAACAAGACGGCGACCGGAAACAAGATGGCGACCGGAATGACATCACTTCCTTTAGGAGAAACGGGATGTTGCTAAAAAATCTTCGGTAGGGGGAACGGGAAGTTGCCAAGAAATTTACGGTTCAAGTTGTTAATGTTACTGGAAACCATATTTTTCAACAAACATTATCCTTAGCAGCGTGCATTAGTTTAATTACTTTTTCATCCAAAGTGTTAAAATCAAGTTGTGTTATACCCTTCAGCTCGGTCAATACTTTTTCCTGCCTGGCTTTGTAGCTATGGACAGGAAACGACGCACCAATTGGCGCTACTAGTATACCACTTACCGGTACTCACGTTTTAACGTTTATCCGGTCGAATGGAAGCAGGCTTATATATTGGGAAAGAGATTGTGAGCTGTGACACTAGCATTTCGCTATTTCAATCTCTCTTGTTCCAGGCTTCTCTATCAGCTAAAAACTCCTTCCCAGTGTAAACTCTGCATGTTGGCGTGGGTATAACCTCCACTCAACAGACTTTACAACCAGTGAATGAAGACTAGTGTCAATATTTGAAACACATTTGATTGTAAGTGAAGTTCAGCTGTAAGTTAATTTGTACAGTGAACAATAAAGGATATGCTGTTGTCTCTAGTTATCAAGATTTTAGGTCAACTCGCAACAAGCTACTCTCGACTCTTCCAGAGATATCATTAGAAGAATTATTGTGTACTGTACATGCGACTTCATTATAAAGCACACCTGCAATACAAATCTTAAGTGAAAAACTCAAATTATTGTAATAATCATATTCTTCATTCTCGTTAAGTGTTATATTACGTAAAAATGAGATCTTCAGCATATACCGTATCTATTAATTCTCTTTATGGTACTTTTAAAGAGTAAGTCTAATTTCATTATAATGCTATATATTTATCATAAATTACTCTACTCAAACCTTTTCGTTCGACCATACTATAATATGCTTATTACATGTGATATAACAGTACTATGACATCCATTCTAATACTGAATTTCATTATATTACTGCTGTTCCACAATCGACTAATAACGCACACATTGTACTTGGAACAATTTTCAAGCCTTAAAAGCAGCAATTGAAACTGCACACGAACAACCTGTATTTAAAATTAAATGTATTCTGTTCGTGTTAATTTTAATATTATATAAGACTGTTGAGTTCATTTTGTATGTTTTAATGTGCGCGGATTTTAGGTTTGAACGCCAAGAGAAGCCCTGAGTTCCCTCCAAGCCGTCATTTGTCATCTATCGCAAAAGTCGAGAACTTACAACAGCTGATCATTGGGACAGAGAGGGAGAGTCGTTTGTTTGATAATTCTAAAGACTCAAACTTAGCTATTTAATGATGGCCTAACATAAATAGTTGTATTCATTTTGCCTATAATGGTAATTAGGACACTTGCATGAAACTTATAAAACTCGCAATGCTCATTTCATAAACATACGCGTGTCTTAATAAATTTCATTAAGGGCTCGTTGAATAATGCAGGCCTATTATTGTGATTTATCGTCATAGAATATAAAATAACTGCAATCCTAAAGAAAATGGTACACGGAACGTATATACACGTCAGAATATTAAAATATTACACAGAGTTTTTCCGTTTTTCAGTTTATAGCACTGTCAGAATTAAAATGTTAAAATTCTTTACAGTCTATGTTGGGTCCTCTTCACTGTAGACACTCAAGATTAACATTTTAATTCTTGTCACACAAGCCTTATGTTAAAGTTATCTGGCAGTGATTTAACCCAAAAGACTCTCTGTACTATTCAATATAGTATTTTAATCTTCAACTTTGAATTTAGTGATGTATTATATTCTGATACAAGTATTTCCGGAGAATTTCAGTTCTTAAGATAGGCCTTAACGTCTCTTGTATAAATTTAAAAAGAAAGCCGTTTATGCAGTATTCGAGAATGAAGAAAAATTATATTTTCTTCATACGCGTATAAAATGGTAGTAAAAATAAAATAAGTCCCATCGGTCTTCATGCCACATTCCCAAAATACGCATAATCCAAAATAATAGAAGATATCACTATACGATTTTTCCTTCTCGATATGATAATTATATTATACTGTTCACGTGCACACACACACAGTATTCTTCTGAAAGTTGTATTTTTAGATTTAAGGGAACGTCAGTACGAGTTGCAAACGCGAATGAAATCAGAGTCGAATGAAATTTTTTGTCTACTTTTAGTACTTACGCTATGAGCTGAGAAAGTGATAATGTCGAATAATTTAGAAGTGCATAGTCTACACGGGATCCCCGTTTAACGCTGGATTCTAGATCAAGAAGACGTGTTCCAGAGTAGTCTTGAATACGATCTTTCTTTCCAGTCACATGGACCTTGAGATTGGTTCGACCTCTAACTATACCGGTACTCAAACCTCGTTTACATGAAAGTAGGGATGGGATATTATCGAATATCCATCCCATATTTTGACATCGATATTTCAGCTCAGATAATATCGTGATGTCGATATTGCTCTTCGATAATATCGATTTTCTCAATTCAAGAACTATTATAAAATGGAGGGTGAGAGTGGGACTTAAAAAAGAAACTATTTCCACAGTTGTCGTCAATTTGAGCTTTGCTGCCACAGTGGCGTCTCGGTTAGAGTAGGATTACCTCCACAAAGTCTCTGGGTTTTTACATATATACCTTAGGAGAGAGTCTCACCGTTCATAGAGTTCCTGCGTAGGGGAGGTAGCTGCACCCTGATTGGCTATCCCACTCCACGTGTTGTCTGTCTCTGTGTCTGCGGCATTATCCCTCCACTCAACTATTACAGTCTTTTCTACCACTGCCAACATTCAGCATGATCTTTACTCTCTGCTCAGCGGTAGCTTACTGATCTTACGCGCAGCGAATTCGCGCATCTTGGCAACGAGACGTAACGAGAAGCTCGCTGGTTGGGTTAGTCTTCAAGGCCAGAGACTTTGTGGGAGTAATCCAACTCTACACTTACTCGACAAAAGTAACAACAAGCAGTGAGACCAAACCATACTCTAAATCTCTATAAGGTATAAATTTGCATTAATCGACAGTATGTTTGCTCCTAGAGCACTCCGAAACCATAAACACATAATTCACACATGCGCACAATGTTAGTTTCCATACGTCATGCAGCGAAACTTTCAATACGCGCATGCTTGAATTATGTATTAAAGATTTCAGAGTGTTTTAGGAACAAACTTATTATCTTAGTGAAATTTTCAATATTATCGAATACGATACTTTTCTGCCGATAAAGCCTAATACAGTTATCGATATTAGTAGACGATATCAATATCGATATTAATATCGATGTTTTGCTTCCGATATCCCTAATGAATACGATCAGCATTAGAGTAAGATTACCTCCACAACGTCTCTGGGTTTCTACGTATATACCTTAGGAGCGAGTCTCACCGCTCGTAGAGTTCCTGGCTAGGGGAGGTAGCTGCACCCTGATTGGCTCAGCTCTCCTATGCCACTCCACGTGTTGTCTGTCTCTCTCGCATCGGCATTATCCCTCCACTCAACTATTATAGTATTTTCTACGACTGGCGAGCTGCTGCATGATGTTCACTCTCTGCCCAGCGGTAGCTTACTGATCTTACGCGCACCGAATTCGCGCATCTTGGTAACGAGACGTAACGAGAAGCTCGCTGGCTGGGTTTGTCTTCAAGGCCAGAGACTTTGTGGGAATAATCCAACTCTACTCACTTTTAAATAAATACGCCAAGTTTAGTATCGGTTATACGTTCAAATGTTTAAATGTAGCTGACACAAGAAAATCATCCGAGATTCTAAGATCTGTTAATAAGGAACAGTTCTTTATTTACTCCTTTCGTAAACTTACTCCTTTCTTCCTCAGACATGCGTAATGCTAAATGCTTAATTTTCTTAATCGCTAAGCCTACAGGCCTGAGTTCAAGAGTAGTGGTGTAATTATAGTCTAATTTAAGACACTTAAACTGCATTCTACAAGTCGGGTGTTGTATTAATCCAACAGTTAGGCCTGATAACCCTTTCTAATTTGCATACTTTTCGGAACGAATACAGCTAAGAAATATGAACCAGGAGGAATGACGTAATAGTATTTACTATTTTACAATATGAAATTGTATCACATGGAATTAAATTAATCTGATGGTTCAATAATTTTCCTGAAATTAATTCAGATTTTCAATATTTCAATATAGTTCAGTTTTTTTTTAGTAATTAATTTTGTCTGTATGTTCATTTCAAAATTCTATCTAGGCTTTTTCAATTTACAATTGTTTTAATTTATAAAGATCCTTTTTGCAAATCACAAAATTTTATTGCAATTTCACTTAGGCCTCAGCCTATATTTTGTTTGTTGATAACGAAGTGCTTGCCCATTCAGGTTCAGCCCACAGTTCAGGGGGTGTTGAGTGGGAAGTTACGAATACTACTAGCAACAGGAATTAATATCTAGACTGGTGGAATAGTGTTTGTTTGTATCCTGAAGATGACAAGAGTGAGGTGCGGTTAACTTCTCAAAATATAATTCTGGACACTGTGGTTTAATGTAAAACGGAATTACAAATTACATGTAGCCAGTGAAATATTTTAGAGTGTGGTACGGGAAGTGAGGAAGGTGTTAGGGATTATAGAAGGCGGTGAAAACAGCAGCCAGGAAGAGGGAAACAAGCCAGTGTTGCCGTATTGACCTACATCTAGCACTGGCTTGATATCTGACAGTAGCACTTCAGCGAAGCTTTGTCAAAGGCACGACTTTCATCTTAAGTTGGCTACTTCATTTCTGTGTGCAATTAATTTTTCCCGCTAATCCAGACTCCTCTCCTTCGGACATCCGATTAATCTGGACCGATTCTTTGTAATGAACAAAATATATATATATATATATATATTAAACACAAAGAAGTTTTGTTCTGTTAAGCCTACAACAGGTTTTAAGTTAAAAACTTAGGTCTACGTAAACAGTAGTAGCCTACTTACTTACTCAATGGCAATAGACAGTTCTTAAGCAAACTAAAGGAATGTTATCTATTTTATGGAACTAGGAGGTTCATTGCCGCGATTTTCTTGACATTAGATATTCGGTGATGATGTTCTCAACTTCTTCTGACAGCATGAAAGGTAATCCGAAAATAGTACATTATGCAACAAGCCTATATTGGCATTAATTAATATTCGAGTATGTTTATGAAATGAGCTACGCGAGTATGACTATTTTCGTTCGACCATAATTATCTTATTATATTATGAGATTTTTTATTCACCCACACAGACGGACATGAACTTTGCATCAAAATGTATGACATAGTTCATGTCTTCTACGAGAGATGGCAGCTTACGGCGTCAGAAAAATCGATGCTTCCTTTTACTGTTTTCATCAAACCAACAGATTTTTATAGCACGAAATGAATTCATTTTTGTATGATATTAAAGTTAATATGCATACAAATCAATTCATTTCAAGTACAGGCTATTTATTACGCAGATTTCAGCTGCTACTCTCTAGGTCTCAAGATCATTCCATGTTCGATAATAATCGATATCACACCGATACGTCACACGTAATGTATTTATTATTGTACGGTCGAAGAAAAACAGTGATTAGCTGTCCAATCTCAGTTCCATTATTATTATTATTATTATTGTTATATTTATTATTATTATCATCATTATTATTAATATTTTTAATATAATTATTATTATTATTATTATAATTATTGCTATTTGTAAGCTCGTAGAGATTAGAGCCCATTTATTATACTTTTATAGCAAATACTAGTAATAAAGTATTAATACAAGTCACTAGATGGCACTGATGCCAGTTACCAGCAAACAGAATTCTTGGCACGCTTGTATCTATTATTTACATTTAGATAAGGAAAATGTCCATTGTAATCTGTATTGTAATAAACAAAGGAATAACTTTACATATTTATTCCTGTTACTATTAGCTATTATCATTAGATTAAATAATTAATGTTAATTAGCAACAGAAAGCTGCATTGCCGACATCGAACTGATATCGATAAGTCGAGTGACAGCTCATTAGCATTTACTTGGCGCTACAGCCAGAATACATTAGCTCACTTAGAAGCGTCATATCGATTATTGCACTTGGTTGTAGAAGCAGCTTTATGAATAGATCGATTATTCACCACATTAAAATTAATAATTTCTGTGTAATTATACATTACAATTATAATGCAAATGCCCACATGCAGATTTTTTATGTTACAGAATAATTACAGCATGTTATTATCTTTAAATGTACTCTTATTCTGGATGGAAGCTACTGGAAACGTCAAGAAGAGCCTTCCATAGGATTCTAGAACCTGACTCTTTGTAAGATGATTATGTGATCGCATTTTGGCCGTTAGACTTTATTCACTCTCTCACCCATCGTCGCTTCGTAAGGGCACAGCCCCAGTTTAGCAACAGACCACAAGTCTGAATATACTACTGTACAGTTTCTACATACAACTACGCATGGAACCAGCATCAGCAGCCACTACTTAATCTACCAGGAGGTGGATTCTAGGACATCACTAGAACTTCGTGGAGCGTAGCTTGTAGCCATGGAAGGACTCGCTACTGGCCACCGTTCAGGATGATCCACAGCACCATAGAACTTCAGCATCGATAACTGTACATCCCTTAACTTCTGTCCGACTAAATGCAGTCACATTTTCATCAGATGTAGTCGCAAACAAAGTTAAGTAACTCAAATTCTAGCAATGTACTAATACACAAAAGCCAAATAAGGCTTAACAAGTTTTTGCAGCTAAAGTAATTTCTGCTTATATAATTGTAAGGAGTTTTGGCATCCTTGCAGCTCCTCTTTTTCTCTACGTGCAAGATAAAGATGCTGCCGTAGTAGCTTTGAACGAATATAGCATAACTCACAAAGACCAAGGAATGGTCTAGCAAATTAGTGTCTTTTTAAAAGTAATTCAGCTTTTATAAAGTTAAGAAGTTTTGGCAAGCAATTGCAGCTTCTCCTTTCCCTACTGACAGATAGAGTATACTGCAGTAGTATTTTGAGCCAGTACAGCTCAATTATTCCAAAGACTTTGTAACCATTTGGGATCAAAATAAAGAACTTTACATTTAGTATTTCAAAGCACAAAACATAGTGTATTTTCTAGGGAATTCCAGTTATTCCTGAAATCTACTTAGTGCAAATAGCAAAGTGCTATTCAATACTGATCTATAACAAATATAATTCCAAGTAAGAAGAGAAGCAGTAATCTACAAGAAAAGAAGAATAAAGCAACAATTATCTCTCTCTCCATTATTCCTGCTTCCTTCAATATTCCTACACTTCTAAACTTATATATTTTCTGGGTTTTCCCAGTGGTTCTCCGAAAATCCTATTGCAAATTCTGTTAGGCACACTAGCCTACACTATTAATATAATTATTGCTAATTTTATCATTATTAAGTAATATTATTCGTATTACATATGCACAAAACAGTACGCGTAATACTCGTACTCTTACGGGCTAAAATCTTCAAAATAGTCCCCCAAGGCGTCCACACATCTTTGCCAACGATGAGGAAGGCGCTGAATACCATCAGCTGTGTGTGATGCGTCTATGCGCGCCACCTCTCGTCGAAGCGCTGTTAGGATGCCCTCCATGTTTGCAAACCGCTTTCCACGCAGCGGCGTCTTCATTTTTGGAATGCTTTTTTGAAGGTTGTTAGCTCATAAGAGTACGAGTATTACGCGTACTGTTTTGTGCATATGTAATACGAATAAAACAATGATATCTATTTACGCCTTTTTCAATGTCCCTTACCCATAGCGCCTTGTATCCAGATCCCAATTTAGTACCAGCAATGCGAAGAACATCCCAACGACTTTCAATCGTATATCCTGATTTTTTTTTCCTGCAGCTTTATTGACTGATAAATAATAGTTCCCATGACTTCTGAAATGACTCTCGTATTACTATTATTATTATTATTATTATTATTATTATTATTATTATTATTATTATTATTATTATTATTATTATTATTATTATTATCTTACAAGCCTAGTACGTGAACTTGCCTCCACCAGGTAAAATCTGCAATCTCTAACTCTTACTTGTGGCCAAATTGCTCCTATTGATATTCTCTTATTGCCATTGCTAGCTCTTAGAACAAAAGAAAGAGATACCAGACCTACCAACCCACATAATAATACTTGACAAACCATGCCTGCCAAACCCACTTCATGAATGCTTTACATCACAGCCACACAAAAAATGGCACATTGTTAAATGTTCGATTCGGGAACCAATTTTGTTATTTCTCAGTAGTTTACCGTGTGCTATTAGGGAGCCACGAGCCACGTGCCACGTCGGGACTTTACAAATCCACTTGAGAACCACTTCGATCATTCCGATATAATTCGACACTGAAGCCACATTTTCACATGTAAGATCTCTCTTTTTCCACGGCAGCAGATCATAGGGAAGGAAAATGGATCAGATGTGTCTCGCAGTAGCATTTTTCCGTCGCACTGATATCACCAGGGCCCGGATTCTAATGACATGTCATCTTTTTATTGTTGCTGCTTAGACATTGCCAACTTGTAGGTGAATCCTAATCATGGTCCCTATATTATAGAAATGCATTTTTGTTAGGTCATTTTTTGTCATTTTTTGCAATTTTATATTTTTAGGGCATTTATTTCAATTTTACGTCATTATTTTGTCATTTTCGTGTCATTTCCTTTTTTATTTAGACCTTTTCATGCATTTACATTCAGTATATTAACTTTTTGTCGTATTTTTTTCTCACAGGATAATATAAATTACTAGGTTAGTATGTTCCAACATTTTTTGTGGGATCTATTTTAAAAACTACTTTCTTACTTTTCTTCTCAAATGCTCCAATCAAGATCAAAGTTTTTAGACCTACAACATCCTTTCTGCGTTCACAGTTTTTAGAATTATGTACGAATTAGTCTGTAACTTTGTGCGTACAGTATTTTTTAATAAATAAAATATCAGTTTTTAGGTCATTCTTTACAATTATTAAGTAATTTTCTTTAAAATTTAGGGTCATTTTATAGGTCATTTTTTTAACAATTTTAGGTCATCAGAATCCGGGCTCTGGATATCACTGTAGCTGATATGACAGATAGCTGTCGGTAATAATAATAATAATAATAATCATAATCATAATCATAATAATAGGCTAATATGCCCTTCATGGAGACGGGCATGTTCTTTTCCTAGCAAAATATGGTGAAAAGTTTGTTGGAACCTTTGTTGGAGCTGCAACTGTTGTATCTCAACCCATTTTTGCTAGTTTTATTTCTGATTATGAGACTTCTGAAGTTCTAGAGCCATTCAGTTAACTTGAATAAATAAAGGCGGATGTCGCAGCTTTATATTGTACTGACTACTGCTTAAGTGTTTTTAATTTTCTACCTATAGAAGTTATAGTGTAAACATGAAGCACGGAATTAGATTAGTAGGAAAAGGTCAGAGGAAACGAGACGACGCAGGTATGTAAACGTGACGACACCGTGGAAACAGTCATATAATATTTACACACAGAAATGCAAGCAACATGTAGACCGAGCAGAATTGCAGCACAATTATAAACCAGGTCACTGAAGGTCATGTACAAAGGAAAAGACTGGCGCTTGAAGTATAAAAATGACAAAACCAACAGCTCTTCACTCTGTTCAGTTATTTCAAGCTAATAAAATCCTCCCTCGACTCAGACAGCAATTCACGTATACTTTATTCTCTTCTAACTGTTGCTTCATGAAGTGGTTTAGTTTGAAAGGGGAATGCTGTGTTTTGTTCTACGAATTCATATGAAGCTGACTTTTTTTAGATTCAGTATGCAAATTAAGAAACCCACATAACTCTTCTGACTCTTTCGTGTGACTGTTTCTCTGGCATAGCTTGCCATTTTACCCTGTATAAACTGACATAACTATGTGGAACGCTTATATAACTTGGGCTAGATTTTTGGACACCGAATGTTTGAAGTTAACTAAGAATGTTATTACAGAAATATCGCTTTTAAAATAACAGTGTTGGGCCTGAAGAGATCATTAGAATTTAATGAAAACACTCCTTCGTACAGATACAAGACACAAGTCGAATGTAGTCAGATCAGAGTGCAGTAACTCAGCGTTCACTTGGGACTTAGCAGGTGGTGCGCAACGATGATTGGTAGATTTTTAAAACACGAATCTTCTTCTGCTCTTCTTGAAATAGACCTAGGTACTCTAATATTGCCTGTTCCTGATTCAAAAGACCTGGCATATCTTCCTTAGAATATCTTCCTTAGACTTCCCAGATATCACCAGTCTATATTTTGCTGTCTACTTGGGTCCTTTTGTTATTCATTCTTTCGACTTCTATTTTCGTCTGTTTTGTAATTTAACTAGGAGGTGCCCGTGGCTTCGCCCACGATAATTCATTTAAAAATTAAAAATTAAGAGTATAATAATTATTAAAGCATTATATTTATTAACACTTGCACGCGAATCATTCATAAACTAAGCCATTAATAATATTAATGAAACAGCTAAAATTCCGGCTTCAGAGTACATTCTACGATTAGAAAGCACCCCCTGGGAAAACTATATCAGAATCGATTATGCAGTTTCAAAGGAACCTGTGAACACATAATACGTATTGTTTCTCAACTGTTTATTGACATGAATATGATGTTAATTTTATTTGATCAATTCAGTGTAATTTTCAGAAATTATATAATGTTTCAAGGAAGGAATGGTTTGTTTGGATTATTATTATCAGCGATATTTCAAGAGTTAAACCATCAATATTATACTGCTGGTGCCCCTGGCTTCGCCCGCCATTATTCATTGACTTCAGGATTTTTAAGAAATTTACACTGGTAGATTATTAAAAAGGTTTGTGGTTCAGAGCTATGAAAATTGTAAGTAAAAATAAAATTAGAATATTTGTATTTGTATTTATTTTCTTACACTGCAAATGGGTCAACAACCCGGTGGCAGTGGTGCAATAAATACCAGCCATACAGTACACATACAAAAATGACACTACACATTAAATATCACATTAAATACATATACATTACACATTAAATAAATACCATCCATACATATATACAAAATGACACACTATACATACACTTACACATTAAATATCGCAACATCTATCCACGTACCTGATATTTAAAATATACATATATATATTTTTTTCCATTTAAAACTATAACATAAAAAATTGCATAATGTGAATATTTTAGAACAAAAAAAATTATACATTATCATATACCCTATTCAATATATTTTTAAAAATGTTGACGTTAGCAGGAAACGTTTCGAAGATTTCTGCAGGTAAATCATTCCAATCCTGAATTCCTCTATTTAAAAAAGAAAATTTGGCAATATTTGTTCTCTGGCAACATTGGCAACAATATTTGTTCTGTTCTCTGTTCTTCTTTGGCAATATTTGTTCATTGTGTTCATTTCACTTAGGCCTTATATAATAAAGAAATGGTTTTCCTAATTTTGTAGTCGTCATGAAAGTTTACACTGCGAGAGACGAACATCGCCGAGTATACCCGATGTCTCACGAAGCGGGCGAGCGAGCAAGCACGCTATTTAGGGCCGTTGAATTGTATAAGAGTAGACGATTACTTTTAGCTCATATTCTAACATCTTGATTTCGAATTATATCTAACCTCATTAATGAATTAACCATATCTGCTATCTAACCTGTATAGCCTTTTTACCTTTCTTAAAATCTCATTTCTATTTTATTTCGTTATCCAGTCAGGAGCCAACTCTCCGTTCCATCTACAAATACTGGGACTGCCATAAATTTATAAAATTTCCTCTTCGTGTCGCTCTTATTTTTAGGTAGATTTCGAAGAAAAATCTACCTATTGCGATCGATACCATGTCATGATTTTCGAAAAATTCTTTCATATCTTTACGTTTCATGCCTCCCTAAGTACGAAACCACCGCCCGTTCAACCTAAAAATTTGTGATATTTATATATATATATATATAAATCTTTACACGCTAGCGGCCGTAATTTTGAAGATATTAGAACCAAATTTTATTATGTTATTTCTAGGCCCAATATTTTGGACAAGTTCGTTAATGAGCAAAATTGGCCCAAGGGGGTGGTCGGGGGAGGGGGTTGAAATTTTAAAACATTTATATCTCGGCCCCTATGATGTATAGGGGGAAACTTTGTTTGAATAAATTAGAGTACTCCCTGTGGAGTTCACAGTGACACCAACAATTCGGGGGTTTTGGGGGGTACGAGTGGGGGTGGGGGTGGGGGTGGGGTCGGGGGTGAGGGGATGGAAATTCGAAATTGTTGAAACTACGTCTTGTGGGGTATCGTCGAAAAGCTCTTGATGAGTACTCTACAAATCAATAACTAGTTTCTTGATAGTTCTCATATAAGGCGAGATTTGAACGTTTGAAAAAGTGATCTTTCCTTTTTTTGCTGTTATTATTGCGGGTTTGTCATGCCAAAGCTAAACAAGAAGAGTGCTACGCAGCGACAGTAAATTAAACCAAAAGCACTTAGAAATCTACCTCAGCCTGTAGGCTTGCCTAAAGGGATTTTTAATTTCCAAGTTCTATTTATTATGGCGCACATTGCCTGGAATACCTGAAATTTATTCTAAATGTCACTATCGTGCATATTAATTACGTCTCATACTATATATTTAAAGTGAGGTACTTGTTCTAGAATTTCATTTGTATTGAAGTTTTGGATCTCGCTATAGACTTTCGCATAAAAAGTTATTTTGGTTTTCGAAATTAATATTTTTAGGTTATAATCTTTAGAAATTATATTGGGCTGAAACACTGCTTCTTGCATGTAACGTTCATTATTTTGTAAAATTACTAGATCTTCAGCAAATAAAAGAGAGTTTACATACATTCCACCTCCTAAACATATTTCTGGCTGAGCTTAATTTTTCCGTCTATTTATTTCCTTTATGAATAAATAAGAAAGAGTTGCTGATAAAGTACATTCTTGTTTTAATCCTACATGAGTTATGATCTTTCCGGTAGTAATTATTCCTTTATTAATAATATTATAGGCTTTTTTGTGTAATTATTCTATATTTTAACCTTTTCCTGCTATTGATGTACATATGAATCGCCGCAAAAATTGCATAAAGGCCGAGCTAAGCTTAATACATTAATATTTTACCTTAAAATAAGAATATATTTATCCAGATAATAAAGTTGTCGTTTATGGAAACCAATTATTTTATTGAAATTTACCTACATGATATCAAACTTATAAAGCACTAGTGACTTTACTTGGTGAGTGCTTATAACAAAATGTAAATTCAGCTCTGAAAAGGCTAATCAAATGTTCCCTCTGGCTATCTATTTATTATTTCCTATCTGATTTCACAAAATTTATTTAATCGATAATCACAATGAAATAATGACACCTTCTGGCAATGTACAACACGAAAAAAGTGTTAATAATTTCTTGTGTAATTTATTATAATCCGTATAACAAAACCTTCTGTTTCTCAAAATGCATAAGACATGACGTACACCACTTTGACTTTAACCTCCTCATATAATACAAACCGGTAGGATAATTGTCTTATAATTTTTATTTATAGAGTTCTGGACAGAAGACGAGAAGAAAGAAGCTTCTGAATTGAATTAAACAAGCCTTTCCAGATTTCTTCTTTAATATTATTTGTATCTGTAATTATTGCTCCCAGATGTTTGAATTTCTCCACAGTCATTAATAACTCTCATTATTTCGGCATATTGCGAAAAATACTGTGAAATATGTTAGTAATTACTAATTACCATACTTTAATTACAGATTCATGCTTCCTTTTAACAAGATATAGAGTAGGAAAATATAAGAACACAGAATGAAGCTGAACTGAAGTATTGGGAATTAATCCACAACATATTCTAGACGGCTACATTATTGCAGTTCTGCCTTCTGGTGCAACAAAATCAGTCTTTGCCAAGATACTTTGTTTAAATAATTAATAGGAGTTAACGAAATATTACGTTTAGGGATGGGTCCTCGATACTTCCGATACCTCGATACTCTCGATACTAGCATGGCATCGACATCGAGCGATACTTCAGAAAACACGCTGGTACTTTTTCGATACTTTGGTAATTCTGCAATCTAAGGAAATGCTTTATCTCTTTCAGCTTTTTGTATTCTACTAAATATAGGAAATATTTATATTTCTCCTTGAAATGGAGAACACCACTCTGTGACTTTTGTCTAGTCATAAATAAAGACTTTCCTACTTTTAAAATCCAAACAGAAGAGATTCTTAATTGTTTAATTTCCTGTCAAACGTTTCAATAACAACCAACAAACAAGCTGAGTGTCCAAAACCCACTGTAATTTTTTAACAAAAACTTCTAAGTGGATTGTTTCAAAAACTAATTTTAGTTTTAATGTAGAATTTAAAAATAATTATAGGCTACTAATGATATTAAATTGTGTCTCATTAAATATGCACACTTAATTTAGTTGGTATTACACAGTTCTCTCAACTTTTAATTTTTAATGTACCTATTTATTGAAACTGGAAAAGTTGACGGTATCGAGTATCGAAGTATAGAGTATCGAGGGAAAAATCATGTAGCCTATCGGTATCGAGTATCGAGAAAATCTGGTAACGACCCATCCCTAATTACGTTGTACCTGAAAGCCAGAGTGACACAAATCACTAAATTGCGATATTACAGGAGATCGGAAAAACCAAATATTTCTTGAATTTTCTTCTTTTTCGGAAAAGATTTAATATTGATCTGTGTCATGTTTGTGTTTTATATATCAATATAAATTTTCCCTTAAATTTAGTATGTTAAAAATTAGGGAACGATCTTTCTGCTTTTGGACGTACGTTTCATTTTTCAGTTTAAATAATAAATTTGCATAAAAACAAAGCACTTCCAGGTTATTAACAGTACATTTGGTTAATGAAAATATTCTGCTTACTTATTAATAAAACCTTGGATTGTCCATGTTCTTTCTGCACTCTTATATAACGCAAAAAATAAAGGAAACAAATCTTGTTGAGAAAATTCCATATAATGTTAAACTCAATGTCAGATCTTTTAAATTCCGAATACAAGTAAATTTCAGAACTGAAAATAGAGTACCGTATATTAATCTCACAGCAAACAAAATATAAGACGAACTCAAATGAATAGAAAATGTCACCACATTGAATGTTTCTAAGTACACATCTACACGTAGGTCTACTGTCCTTGAGCTCTTGGGAATTCCTCTTCTCCTTCACCATCAGGATGAACAGACTTTTGTATTTGTGTGAGCCGATGTTCTTCCTTTGCATTTCTCCGGAAGTTACAGGATTAAAAAATCCTTCAAATTCAGTTATTTATAGAAGACGACTCCAGGACGTATCACTCTAACTGTTCCAAACCCTACAAACCCTTCATTGTTATTATTCTTCTTTCTGTAGTAAGTGGGATACAGTTATATTTCATTAATGAACTGAAGTTCTTGAAGTACTCCAAATGCATTCTTTTCCCTACAAAACGTGGCTTCTTATATGTTTATATAATATTAAATCAATCATTACATGACTATAGAGTTGCCTGACTTTTCTATTTTGGTCTTTCTAACTTGTTGTGGCCTTCATCTGCCTCTATGTGGGTATGACCTCTCGGAAAAAATTACGATTAACTTATTTCAGATAGCTGTTTCTGTAGAGCAACCTCATGTACAGGTAGGGGGGAAAAACCGGACCGACTCTTGTAGTTGATTCCAGAGCCTTGTGATACATAAATAAATGTAAGAGATGTAACGGAAACGTTTGTTTTCACAAGCAATGCAAATTACGTGACATTATTTCTCATTTCAAGCAATTTATCGACACTAAAACAAATTTCAATACAATCCCTGCTATCCTATGAATGCCGCTAGGCATACGCAGTGGCTCATATCGGCAACTTCGATATTTAAGTCTGTCCGTTTCTTTTCCCCTACCTGTACATAATTACCACCATTATATTGGGACAGATACAAGTAGAATCAATGTTATATTCTTTCTTCAAAGAAATAGTTACACTAGAGACTTGATTATCCGACCATCGGTTATCCGATATTCCGTTTTATCCGTCACCGTTCCTGGTTAACGAATTAATTTGTTCTTTACTTCATTTTTCATGGACTTTACAACCATGTAGTAGTCTAGTATGTATTCTAATATTCTAGCACTGTAGTATTCTACGATGACGAGCTGTAAAACTGGGTAACAACACTAAAACAAACAAGATGACAGATAGTAAAGGGGATGACGCTAATTTACGTGGAGGCTAAAGCTATGGACGTATTATGACATTTCGGCGTTTTATTAAATTTTTAATTTTTTTTTTTTGTTTTTTATATATTTTTTTTTGCATTATCCAACATTTTCGGTAATCGGACTACTCCAGCTCCAGTTTAGATCGATAATCGAGACCGTACTGTATTTCAATTTACCACTCTTCACTCAAGGGAATTCTCTGTGGCAGGTTTTTTGTGGCATTGTGCTACAAACTGGAAGGTCTCGGGTTCGATCACCGATAAAGTAAAAAGGAATCTTCAATTTTCCTAATTCTTCTGGCCCTGAGGTCGACTCAGTCTTCAACAGATAGAAGTGCAATGAGCAAATCTGGGGTAAAATAAAAAGGCGCAAAAAGATGCCTACACAACTTTCATGTTCCGAATGTATAAATATATGGGGACTTCAAACTCCTGGATTCCTGTAAGTTTTGTTAGCTTTGAAGATTTGGATTCAGATAGACTCGATGCAATCCCATGCGCTTTTTCATAGCACATAAGTAATGTGTGGACGAAGGTGCTTTGCCGTCTACCCATGAGACCGAGATCAAGCTGTTTTGTTGCGGAGGGTTTGTAGAAACTCTGAGTTATCTCTCTTCGTGACGGAGACTTTATTTTTCATCACGATATCGATAACCCGCTACATCTACCAATGAACGCGTCTATCTGGCTTCCTCACTTAGGATCTATCCTACATCTACATAATATTTTCCGATGTTAGATGCCCCGAAGAATATTGATTCGATCTCGAAGAAAGCCAATCAGCGGCCTAGCTACCACAAACCTGTAAATTAATTACACTTTTTAAAACGAACACTGGGTCATTACATACGTGTACGGTATCAATCGAAATATTTTTTTTCGCCCTGGTTTAACAAAGTTGCATATCATTTGGTTATAGGCCTAATAAGTGCAGAGAGATAATCTTTGCGATGTGCCGAGAATGTGATTTTTATTTTTAGGGGAACTTAAAAATAACGTGTACAATAACCCTCATACAGTACAATTGAAGAACTGAAAGAGAACTTAAGAGAAATTGGAGCAATTTCGCAGAAAAATTAATGCGTGTGATGCAAACGTTCTTAAAAGATGTCAAAAATGTGTGGCGGTAGACGGAGATCATTTTCAACATCATCTATGACAAAGGTAGGTGATTATTCTAACTGTAGGCCTAATTCAGAAATCCATGCGCTTGAATTGAGGGGTTATGTACCGGCCTTTACCGGCCGACGTCTTGCTTCCAGGCCGCCGCGAGGACGTGCGTTCTTCGCACAATGCAAAAATAATGTCTCTGTATTTTGGCTAGAATATTAAAATTAAAAGATTATGTTTTAAAGTTCATCAGAATGTTTCGTTTCGATCTATCGATCCAAAGTTCCATAGGCGATTCATTCAACGAAGAGTTCACAACTACGATACAAAAACTAATATAATGCTAGCGATTAGGGTCAATTTTGAAGGTAAAACTAATGTTAAATGTACACTAAACTTTAATGTGAGTAGCTGTATTTCACTTATTTATGTGCCAGTATTTATTAGTGTACTCGCTTATGGGTTGTTTATAGCTTGAAGATGGTTTCGGTGCGCTGATTATTTTAAACTGTACCGCAGTGTTAATGATACGGTATGACCTACATGTTCAGTTTATTACAAACAAACTTTAATTGGCAGTGAATTCTGTAAAATCGCCATACATTTTTTAAGCATTTGTTATGTGATTACGAACGACTGTATAATGGTGAGACTGTGTTTTTTATCTTTCTCTTTACCTCTCCCTTATAGGGACCTTTAAGCGGCCCGCGCCACCCGGGCCTTACAGGGCCGCGACTCGGGAGAGGAATGAACTATGGATCACATCCCAGACAGACTCACTTTTTTACCAGAAAACGACATGGAGGGCCTCCCCGGATGAGAGATCAGCCCAATGCCAGGGCCACCTGGTGAGACTAATTACTTAGCTAAATTCGGATTTTCTGGTTTTTGTTTAAAAGGAGGAAGTGCAAGAGTTTCGCACGGGGTAACTCTAGTTCTAAAGTAAAGTCGCAATCTGGTGCTAGCGACTGCAAAATATATCGCAAAGTCAAAAGTGTGCACACAGTGAAAGGATTTGTTGGTAAATTTTAATATTAACGAATGAAATATTTTCGCTATTTAGGCTATTGAACACAGCTTCCTCAACATGCTAGAGCTTCTATGCTAAACAGAGTTTGTCTGGGTATGAATAGGCATTAAAAAGAAATCGCACCATATATTAATAAGTAGGCCAATGGGTAAATAAAATACGGCAGTTTATATCTTGGCATCCACTGTCTATGCAAGTGAATTAGAAGACGCTCTCTAAAAGAGCTGCTTGTCGGATTGTCACCACGCAGAAAAATAGTAGGCTACATTAGCGGCCTAAAGTTGTCAAAGAAATGTTAAACAATGTTTTAAACAAGATCCATACGGTACTGACACTCATAAAATGGTGCAAAACATGTACAAACGTTTTCTCACATACATGTTAAGACTGATATGATTGAAAAGTTTAGGTACAGTTTACTAGATTTCGAGGGGTTGCGAGATTTTCGAGAAACTGGTATGCTATTGTATGCGAATTCCAGTAGCAATAGTAGAGGTGGAGGATTAACATGAAAGAGGAAGAAGAATAAGGGTTCATATTAACTTGTATAAAAGCATTGATTTCTGCAAGGGTTATCAGCTGGGTCGAAGTTTTATAAAATTCCAAGCTTTTGGAGTCTAGCTCTGAGTCCATCCTCTGGGATCTGTGATCTGTGTGTAGAACCAGTATGATGAAGTGCTGTAGCTTAGAGCAACAGTGGCATATGACATGTCTCGAAACCCATCTCTACTTCGTATGCATTAATGGGTTATAGGCCTATATTTCTCAAAGCTTTCTTGTTACTGCAACCTCAAACAAAATATAGCGCTATTTTCATAAGATATCTTCTGATGTTACTTCATTATCTTGATAACTAACTTTTTTATAAATGTTTGATAAAAAAATGTTAACTCTCTCTTCAACATTACTTTGCAAAATATCCAGGTATCTTCTACCATAGCTCAGATGACAAAGATTTTTTAATGAACTCAACCAAACTACAATTTTCTTTGTACTAAATCTAATACAGCCATTTATTTTAAAATGCTTCCTCGAATACAAGGCGGTCGAAAATACAAATCTTAAAGTATTTTTCAAATGAGAAGCAGATTCCTTCACCGCCAATCACGTGTACAAGCTTACGAAGCGCCACTAGCAGTAAGGCCGGGCGCAAGTTGAGACGCAGTTTGGTGAGGTGAGGTGACGCAGAGTGACGCCGGGAAGCAGGATTCAACCAACTGCGCGCAGGGAGAGCGAAAGTTGGGAAGCAGTTCTATCACAACTGCGTGTTTACGAGACAGTGAGCAATGTGCGCGATGGCTGCCATGTACATAGAATCATTACTAAGTTCAGAATCAGAGTCAGATGAACTCGAAGAACAAGTAATTTCAACATTACACGAAAAGCTTCCAAAAAGTAATTATTTAAAGAATAGAAAGACACACGGAGAATTCATCCTTAAGGACGAATTCGACATCGCAAGGATGTTAATGGTGCATATAAATATTTCGACTGCTAGTACGATATTTGTTGTATGTTTTTAAATTTATTTACTATGTAACGCATCGCATCGCCCACTATTTTCTATCAAAACACTGCATAACTTCTGTTTACACACCCAAAATTGTCCTTTATAAACTTTAAAGTTTCAAATAACTTTCGAAATCAGGGATTGAGCTACCGTAATACAAGAAGCCTCGGTAATAAGTTTTTCTTTGTGTCTTCAACGAGACTGTATCCAGTACGATGACTCATCGCAACTCCATGCCACATCAACCTAATTTAGTTCCAATCATAAGGTGCCTCGGATTCTATGTCTCATAATAATGTCGATATAAAAATTCATTTTTTAAGACATAATACATAGGCTATATACTTTTTAATAAAATCAGGTAAACTGATGTAACAAAGTGCCAGTATGTTTTTGTTTAATCAGTTATGACTGCAATTATGATATGCAGAATATGTTTTTTAAAAATTGATTTCCAAGTTAAGCTCCAGATTTATTCATTAAGCAGGGCTTACGGAAGAAGAAAGGTCTACCATCTCGGCCACCTGGGTCATTTTAACGGTCTAGTTGGATAAGCGCATGTAAATCAAAAGTGTTTTTTGTCAAAGCTACCTGTATTTTAATTTCCAAGGCCTTATAAGATCACAGTAAAACAATAGGCTATGTTGTCAAGATAACTGATTTTCATTTTTTTTTTATAAATTCTTTCGAATACGTATATTACCATAAAATAGGCACTAAATTGAGCATTACTCCGAAACAGGTCAACCGATTTTATCCATTATGAATAGACGTCTTCCCATGGACATTATAAATGTGTATACCAAGTTTCATAAAAATCCTGTAAAGCGTATTTGAGTTACCGCGTCCTTAAAATATACACTAAATTGGGTTTTACTCCGGTACCGGCTTACCGATTTGGTCCAATATCAGTAGACATCTTTCCACGTACATTATAAATGGGTATACAGAATTTCAGGAAAATCCAATAAAGCATATTTGAGTTATCGCGACTTCTTATATATTAACATAAAAACACTAAATTGGGCATTATTCCGGTACTGGCCAACCGATTTGGTCCAATATCAATAAACGTCTTCCCATGGACATTATAAATGCGTATACGAAGTTTCATAAATATCCGATAAAGCGTATTTGAGTTATTGCGCCTTTAAAGTAGACACTAAATTGGGTTTTACTCCGGTACCGGTCAACAGATTAGGTTCAAATTCAATAAGGCACTTCTCATGGACGTCATAAATGGGTATACCAAGTTTCATGGAAATCCGATACAATCTATTAAAATAGACACAAAATTGGGCATTACTCCGGTGCCGGTGAACCGATTTGGTTCAATATCAATAGGGTTCATCCCATTGACATTATAAATGTGT
The DNA here is from genome assembly GCA_964059195.1 of Ectobius pallidus. Taxonomy (NCBI): domain Eukaryota; kingdom Metazoa; phylum Arthropoda; class Insecta; order Blattodea; family Ectobiidae; genus Ectobius; species Ectobius pallidus. The sequence continues at coordinate 31,610,698 of CAXKWD010000005.1, read as the reverse complement.
TTTCCAAGTTTCATGAAAATCCGAAAAAGCGTATTTGAAGTTATGGCGCGTACAGACACACGGACGGACAGACAGACGGACAGACATTTTTCGTCCCCACACACAATCTCATAAAGTACCATACTGGCACTTAATAAATCTAATAACTTACGTTGTCTATTGTTTCTTATTTTGTAACGTCACTGTAACACCATTTCTTTTCTCAAGCATTGAAATTTAAATTAAAGTTACTTTTCAAATTCCGGTTTCTTTAAGGAAAGGTTTAAACCTCAACTCTGAACGGAAAATCGTGAAAAAGTTAATCGTGATAAAGTGATAGAACTAATTGGTAGTTCATAGTAAATAAAATCATTCTGAGATAATGTATCATTTCAAATCGTCTATTCCTTAACATGGAGAAATGTATTTATTTTACTGTACATAATTATAAAACATTTATAAACGTTTGAAAATAGCCTACATTTCAAGAATATATCTTCATTTTATTTTTACTTACAAATCTGAAACTTCCCAACTAATTAATTCTTGTCATGCAATATTACAGTTCATACTAGTTATGACATATATATATATATATATATATATATATATATATATATATATATATATATATATATATATATATATATATCTTCGCAGGAAGTCTACTGTATATAAAATGTTTTCTAAAACAGATAAAGGGTACAGCGGAAAACGGCTGTGGTAAAAAAAGAGGCATTTATAGAAGAACAAATTGAACACATTGTATAGAAATTAGTGCAAGAAACGCTTTTGATTGAAAAGACCATAAAAACAAACTGATAAACAATAAATATGATGAGTTGAAGAGAAGAGCGGACATCAATATTTCACCTCTACAACTGAACGGAATAGGATCCTTTATATAATTTATTTTACCTATAATATTGCCGCTTTATCCCTAAACTAATTCCAACATTACAAATTTACCAGTGAGTCCCACGCAAGAGTTGGCCAATGACGCGGGTTTCTGCGTCGCGGCTGGCACAGCTCCAACTCCAGTTAAAATTACAATGAAAATAACCACGTACTTCATCACAAGAGATGATGGAAATGTTCTCCTCTTGCATCCAGACAATACTGGCACCTTTTTAGGAAATTTTCTTTCACGCACATAAGTTCAGCTTCCGAGACAGTTACTTTCTCTTGTGATAGGCCTATGTGATATTGTTATCAAGTTCTTCTAACAGTATGTAAATATTATTTATGGAGAAACTTGAGAAATAAAGTGTATAGGTCAATTTCCCATACACAAGAAGAACTTAAAGACAATATCACAAGAGAAATTAACTCTATCTCGGAAGCTGAACTTACGCGCGTGAAAGAAAATTCCCTAAAAAAGTGTCAGTGTTGTGCTTATGCAAGAGGAGAACATTTCCAACATCTCTTGTGATGAGGTACGTGGTTATTTATGTTGTAATTTTAACTGTAAATGTGAGAACCTGAATCATTACACCAACCGCGGCATTATTTGCGTAGATATTTCACCCGATCGCTCGAGAGGTGGAGCTGTGCCAGCCGCGACGCAGAAACCCGCGTCATTGGCCAACTCTTGCGTGGGACTCACTGTAGAAGGCATTACTACCTCAAAGTCAAATAACACGGACTACTACCGATTTCCCTTGTACCCTCATAATTAATTAATCTTGTTTACGTAAACAAAATTATAAAAACTTATCACATTTCAATCCAATTTCCTTAGAAATTTCGTCCCAAATCTGCAATTTTAATTTTGCTTTCAAGTAATCAGCATGGGAGGTGTCATATAAAATCTTTCTTGCTCGCACTGCTTCGATTAATTTCTCCTCCATGGTGGACAAACACAACTATTCACGCGCAGTCGTGGTCACTAGTGAAAAACTGTGGTACGATCACAAACCTTCGCAGCTCACAGACGCGATGCAATTGCGTCACCTCACCCTGCGTGCGAACATTCGCTGTTGTATTTATTTCTGTGTTTCACAAAAATTCACGGTGAGTCACCTCACCTCACCTCACCAACTGCGTCTCAACTTGCGCTCAGCCCGCGCAGGTCGTAGTCACTAGTGATAAATTTAGCATGGTCACAGACCTTCGCAGCTCACGGACGCGCTGAAACTGCGTCACCTCACCCTGCGTGCGAATATTCGCTGTTGTATTTATTTCTGTGTTTCACAAAATTCACGGTGAGTCACCTCACTTCACCTCACCAAACTGCGTCTCAACTTGCGCCCGGCCTCAGAGTCTTCCCTCCGTCTCGCCGTCTCTGATTGGACCGCGTATCTAAGCAAGGAAAAGGACAAACTGTTTGTCATCTGCAAAACACTGTAGCCTACTATCTAGACACAGATCAACATAACAAAATTGCACAATAGGAAGTTGTATGGTATATAAAACAACTAACGAACGTAAAAAGTACTCACAGACATACTGTAGGCGTAACCAGGCCGACCATATGGGGGGTTATAACATCCCGGGGGTCTAGGGGTTATGGAATACCCTCCAGGGAGAGGGGGTCCGGGGGACCTCCCCCGGAAACTTTTAAAAATTAAGATGCACAATAAAGAGTTTTAAGCTTCCCACGCTTTATACTCGTATTAAGTAATTTATAAGCAGACTTAAAAATTATTCAATTTTCATTTTCTTAATCAATGGGGGGGTTCAAACCCCCAAAAACCCCCCTCGTTACGCCTCTGCTCACAGATGAAACAATAAACAGTAGAGCAATATGGTATATAAACAGTACTTAAAGATGAAACGATAAATAATAGATTATACAATAATAAAAATATCCTCGGGTATAAAAGTTTATTTGAGCTTCTATACAAATGGTATCTCGGAATGACTACGAACCCTTTAATGCTGATAGTCTGGTCTGTTTTATTGTTTCCTTAGATATACCCTGTTTAAGATAGGTGTTGACCTCAAAAGAAGGAATAGTTTCTTGAGCACCAAAAAGGAGCCCAAATATTTCAATTTCATCGAGGTTATATTTCTCGGTTAACTTACCGTCCTGACTTCTCCCTGGCACAACTCGCACAGCTGCTACAATACATGTCGTCAATGTAGCATCCTTCCCTTCCGAACTAGATAGTACGTTATGATGCCATATCAACTTGATTGTGGGTGTATACTCTCTATCATACCTTTAATAATAATAATAATAATAATTTTATTGCCATTAAGCATTACTGCAATAGACAAAGTCAGTAAGGTTAAAATAATATTACAGTAAATACAATAAAATATACATACAAAAGTTTCGGTCACTGACCTATATGACAAAAATAGAGGTAGATAATCATATTATTATGGCCATATGGCACACACGTCAACTTGAAAACTCGTATGTAAAAAATTCTTCTATACAGTAAAATGGATTTTTTATAAGGAAACTATAAAGCTTGTTTTTAAATTGCTTTGCTGGTAACCGAGTTATCTTTAGAGGGAGCTTGTTATACATTTTTATGCCTAATATCTCATAACTGTTCAATGACTTTGATAATCTATGAAACGGAATATTGATAAGTGTATTGTTCCTGGTGTTGTAACTGTGAATTTCTTGTCCAGTGTGATAGTTTGATAAATTGTTATTAACATATGATATAGCTTGTAAAATATAGATATTTATGACTGTCAAACATTGTAATTTAATAAACAGTGGTTTGCAGTGTTCTAATTTATGTTCATCCGAGATTATCCTGATAACTTTTTTCTGAAGTAACAATATTTGTTTAACGTGACTGCTGTTTCCCCATAATAAGATTCCGTATGTAATTATGCTTTGAAAAAAAGCAAAATATGCTGTTCTTACATAATTAATTGGTAAATGGCTCTTTAAGCTTTTCAACAAAAATACTACTCTGGAAAGTTTGGCCGAAATGTATGCAATGTGAGGTTCCCAGGATAATTTGTTATCTAAATAGATACCTAAGCACTTTACACTTCTGTCATAATTTATTGCAGGCAATTCTCTCAAACTAAAATACAGTTGTTTAGTTTTACTTTCATTCAACAGGAACCCATTTGATCTGAACCATATTGATGCTTCGGATAACACATTGTCCGTTAGATTTTGAAGAGGCTGAAATTCAGCACTGTTATTTAAAAATGTTGTGTCGTCTGCGTAAAGTATTGTTTGAGTGTTTATACAGGACGGTAAGTCGTTCATCATTAATATAAATAACAAAGGCCCCAACACAGACCCCTGGGGCACTCCACTCTTAACAGTTACTACATTTGACTTTTCAGAACCTATACAAACAATTTGTTTTCTGTTATCCAGAAAAGACTTGAAAAGTTTTACACTTTGTTCACTCAGGCCATAATAATATAACTTATCTAACAGTATCCTATGATCAACACAATCAAAGGCTTTGCTCAGATCACAAAAGGTGGCCTGAGCAAAGCCCCCGAGTTCGAAAATATGAAGAACATTTCTGACCAACAATTCCATAGCGTCAATTGTTGATCTGCATTTCCTAAATCCGTATTGTTGGTTACAAATTATATTAAAATGTTCAAGATAAAAGCACAATTGAGAATATATAACCGTTTCTAAAACTTTTGAAAAGACAGGGGTTATAGATATAGGTCTGTAGCTGGCGGGATGATTTTTCTCTCCCTTTTTATAAATTGGAATTACCCTAGAAATTTTAAGTACGTCTGGAAAAATTCCTTCTATTAAGCACTTATTTATGCAATATGTTAACGGCTCAACTACACAAACAATAACTTTTTTTAACAGATTACAAGAGAAATCGAAAACATCAACACTATCCGAGCGTTTAAACTTATTGACAATACTTAAAATTTCATTAGCAGTCACTTCCCTAAATAGAAAATTTCCAGCTTTAGGTCTACTAATGTTGCTTAACAAATGTGTAGCAGTTTCCACAGGTCTACATATATTTTTTGAAATGTCATCAACTGATTGAATGCAAAAATTATTAAATTCATTGGGGGATACTCCAACAACGTTTTTTATACCAGGTTTTGTGACAGAACCAATTATCCTCCATGCTGCCTTGCATTTATTATTTGCAGTTTCAATCTGTCTAATGTTATGCTGTTTTTTTGCTTCATTAATTGCTAGCTGGTAATTCTTCCTGAAGTTTACATAGACTAATCTACTTATATCCGACTTGTGTGACCTATAAATATCAGAATACAGCATCACTTTGTTCCTCATTTCTGCCAAGTTAGATGTGTACCATTCTTTATTATCCATTTTAGCCTTATTTTTTGGTCGCATAAAATTTACATTACATGTTTTTTTTGGTATGTACTTTTCAAAATGCATTAAGAACACATCTACAAAACGTTTAAAAGTAGTGTCTGCAGGGCATTGTATATTGTTATTATAAAAATCCTGCCATCTAACCTCAGAAAGGGCATCTTTAAAATTACAAATTTTGTTTTCGTTTATTGGCCTTGTAACCATAACCTTGTTTTCTAAATAACTGATACCATTTAACGTAATATTATTCACTGTAATACATACAGAGTCATGATCAGAGTAAGGGAAATGAACAACATTAGAAAACACATATGATCTATTGATATTAGTAAAAATGTTGTCCAGGCACGCTTGCCCTCTAGTCGGCTTAGAGTTAATATAATTAAAATTGAATTGTCTAAGAATATTAATAAAATCCCTTGTGGTGCTTTGATTTTCCTTTGTAACATCGAAATGTGAATTAAAATCCCCCCCAACAACAACATTAAATTTTTTCCACGTAGGCCTGTTCAAAAAAGTCAACAGTTCTTCTAACTTTTCAAGAAAGTTTACAACATTTCCATTAGGTGATCTATATACAACTATAACAATTAGCTTCATGTTTTTGAGACACAATCCTGTGACCTCAAAATCCAGCTCTGAACAGAAATATTCTATGTCTAACTTGCAACAATTTAAAGATAGTGGCAGTGGCAGTGGTGATGAGCTACAACATCATATCTTGAGTGATATGAGGGCAGTATGATGATAAAAAAATCAAGAGTCGGTAAAATAAACCCCCGCATAGGGAACATATTCATTTGGCAGCAATAGAAGATATATGAAAGTCTTGGAACACAAACAGTTTGGTGTGATTCAGTTTTCCCTTGCAAATATTGATAGCGGCACATTTATCAAAATTAATCTCCAGACCAGTTTCCTTGAAACCATGGACCGTCATTCTTGTAGAATTTATTATTATTATTATTATTGTTTTTAAAATTACGATTATTATTATTATTGCTATTATGATTATTACATTCATAATTCAGTTTTAACAAAATCGTTAGTGCTTTTCTTTTTAAATTTAAAATTCAAACTTGTGAAACAAAAAATCATCAAAAATGTTCTTTAAACCCTAGAAACAGAAACTAAATCGTAGATTTTAAGTATAAGAAACATATATGTCTAAAATAGGTGCGTGATCATGTTTGAAATACAGGCAACGAGAAAGCGGACCAACTTTGTAAGGCAGCAGCCCACACCATTATGAATACATGAACCATCCTTTTCCTATTGTGAAGAAATAAATAAAGAAAGACATACCAAATACACGGAGCTCGCTATGGATAAACAGCACCAAGTGAAAATTTACCAGAAAAGTATTTTTTTCATCAGACTAACCAAAAAACACTATATTCCATCCTTTGTAATGACGCAATTTATTACAGGCCATGGAAAATTTAAAACCTATTTTGACTGTTTCCAAATTGGTTCTCCCACTGGCACAGTTGCCCTTGCCTGCATTGCAACCAAACTATAGAACATTATTATTTGAATGTTCACTGTATGGTAGAAAAAGGTACCACATGGAACTACACCTAGTCTTATGTCAAACATGCTTCAAGTCAAGTCATGTTAAGTCAATACTTCAAAATAAATGTTTAAATGAACTACAGGAATTTATCATCACAAATTCGAGATATAAAAAGGAGTTTTCATTACTCAACACTATAGAAAAATCTACGTACGCTATAATAGCTAGTTTTTTATATCAGCTACAGCCCTAGCATGTAATGTAGGGCTTACATAGGTGGTCCAATAAATAAATAAAATTCTAGGTGTCCAATAGATGCAATAAATTTATAATACAAAAATAATTAAATACAATGCACCGTTTACCTACAAAAGGTACATAAGGATGGACAGACAGACACAGACTGACAGAGATAATTTCATAAACTTTTTTTTTCAGTTTCTTGGCATCGTGAAACATGTGTTCCGAGAGTTATCTCGATTTTTATTTTTGTCACGATTAATATACTACTACGTATATGGGAGAAATTAAAAGGAGAAGTGAGACCAACAAAAATGAACTTATGGGACAGTGGTTCTAATAAGCCTACGCCTGTTGTGAACCGGTTCTAGAGCACGCAATACACACGCTGATTCAGTCATGGACTGTGCAAATTAAGAGTGCAGAATTGCGACCATATCTGTGTTAGGAAGTAATTTTAATTAATAAAAGTTAAGTAAACTTCGAAAGATGATATTGAAGAGTGGATTTTGTTAGAATGAAATAAACTTTAATAATCAGTTCCACATTTCGCTGCAATAGGAAGGGTCATTTCTAGCTGAGCAACTTCCTGCACTTCTCAACTTGTGTTAACAATTTTTTTACAATTTTACAATTTATTGTTTCAAATTACACGAAAAATATACATAAAAAGTTGATACACCACCCGAAGAAGCAGAGCTTGTGTTCGGGGGTGGTTCAGTTCTATATATGAGAAAAACTTATACTAAATAATTACTTAAAACAATACAAAATTTGGAGAAGTATGACAGAATATTATGTATAAAAGGTTAGATTACATCTCACCTCTCAAACGTATGCGTCCTATATGAGGGAAGTAATTAAAAAATCATGAAACATATATCAAAGGAACGTATTCACACAGATATGACTGAGTTGTCTTTCAGATGCTCTATAGGAGGGAAGTGATCATCCATTCCCTTTCAGACATGGCCTCTGCTAAACTGGGGTTTAATACTTTTTGCATTTTCTTTCAAAAGAGATGAATGCCGCCTCTCGGAAAGTGTTACGACTTTACAGGAGGAATAAAGGCTAAAAGGCGATATAAATTGCTTCTCTATTTCTTTCAAAATGGAGATAAAACTTTTCCTGTCATTTCACACAGCAGGCACCTAAGTATGACGCTTTTAGCGACTTCTTCCTGAGACGAAATTTTGTGAAATGCAAATTGTGGTAAATAAGCGTTAAAAATCTTTAATTGTTGAAGCACAGCCAGTATAAAAAAACGATGAAAGATTTAAAAATACATTACACTCCTGAGATTTTTAAAGTTCAACTATTTATTATTAAATTTATTAAGGATGAAATAAAGATTTGGTTGCTGAAAAGTAGGTGAATTTTTTTCTCAGTAAAGGATTCCTGCATCATTGCGATCTGACAAACTCTTTATAGACTATTTCTACAATTACATACTATTTTCAGAATTAACTATTCCAGTTACGAGTAGGCCTAATTATCGTTACAAAATGGCAGCCATGCTTCGTGCACTGGAATGCCGTTTCCTCGATAATTTCCACAAAAGTCAGCATTTCTGAGTGATTCTTTTTTCTATATATTTGTAAATATCATATGAACAATAATATAATCTACTATCTTTGGAATATCCACAGAATAAGTATTTTATCAATTCATCAAGAGTATTTTTTACATTTTCTTTTACATTAAAAATATTAAAGAAACTACTCATGCTAAATCAATGATTGTAGACGTTGTTAAAATAACAGATATAAAAAATCACTTAGAAATATTGATATTTTTAGAAATTATCACGATAACGGCATTTCAGTGCATAAAACGTGATCACAAACGATAATAACCCGTAACTCCAACAGTTTGAATATTAATTTGTCAAGTTCGCAGTTTAAACATTTCTATACTGGTGATCAGAGTGAAAAATTAATATAACCCGTTCTGGCGCTTTACCAACCATCCCTGATATAGTGAATAGTCAAAAAATAAAATTTATTTGGAACGTGTAATTATGATTGGTGCCTTCCAAAAGGCTGAATTCTTGCAAGAACAGTACCGGTATAACTGATCAGATGAAATATGAATCATGACCTGTGCGTGAATGCCGTTTTGAAGCCACTCCACAAGCTCATATTGCTACTGCGCATCTTCAAACCTAACCTCGTCTTCCCAGTTATACCAACATCTAATATTAGCATTATCGATGGAATATCATGTCTTATTGAATAAAGTCAACAATGAATATACTTTCTTAAAGACGAGGAACGATACGATTATAACATCTTGAGCGCCTTCGAATAACCTCAAGGGCACACGCAGAGAAATATGTAGGTGCCTGAAGAGTTGATCCGTTTAAACGCTTCAACTGAGGACCCTTAATATCCTTGAGGCCATAAATCAAAGGGTAAATTTCCAAGCTTATGACTATTTCCACAATCATTTGTTATGAGAATGTATTACATTTTTCTAATAGAATTTTAGTTTTCCATTAGATGATTTAATATATTTTCAGAAAGCAAGATCTATTCTTTAGATGCAAATAGGTTTCGGCCGGGAAATGAACCCGGGCCCTTGTATTAAGCATACTAAAACCAGTCTGCTGTCCATTCAAAATATTCTTGTAATCAGACTAATCAGAGCAGTCAGAGGCATAAGTGACATAAAGAACCTGCAGTTACTGTCAATGAAGACCGCCATGAGGCTCTTTGAATCCAAAATAACGCCCGCTCTAACTTATGGCATAGACATCATCTGGGAGCATCTCACGGTGAAGCAACTGGAGAGCATAGAAGGACTTAAGGCCAGATTGCCGTCACGGTGGCTCATGCTTAGCGCGTGGGCCTGGCATGCTAGCGGTCCCGAGTTCAAATCTCGGGGCTGGCGGGCGTGTCATTTGTGGTGGACAAAGCCGTGACCTTTGGGGGTTTTTCTCGGGGATCCTCCCGTTTCCCCCTTCATTCATTCCACCAACACTCTCCACTTCAACTTCCTTTCCCCCCTCATTATCATCCCGTTCCCCTTTACTGGTTTTCGGGCCAGCTCCTGCTGCAGACTCTGCTGCGGGCCTCCCCCGTCCTGCCCCGCTGCTTGTGGTCAAGAGTTGCTGGTGGTGTACCGTGCCTTTGGGGCTCTCAGAGGGACCCTGGGTTAGTGGCGCATGTCTGGTTGTGCCGCGCCTAGGGGGCTCTTGTACGAGGGACCCTGGGTACGGTGCACGTGGAGTGGTACCAGGTCCTTGTTGGATGTAGGGGAGCTCCGTGGGGGCTTGTGGTGGAGTCTGTTGACTGGGGGGCCTTAGGGCATGCACATCATTCGTTTCCTAGGGGGTGGGCAATGGGCCCGCCTATGTGGCCTCCGTCCGCGAGCCCGTCAGGGCTCAGCCCCTGAACTATACCTATATACCTAAGGCCAGATTTCTAAAAAGGACCATGGGGCTATCCAAATACGTCTGGTTTATGTCATGGCAAGGGAGACCTTCCTGCTAGAGGATCTGATTATGGGACACTTGCTGCCACACACGACAGCAGTTGGAGAAGTACTGAAGCGCAGAAGGGAAAAGGTAGAAGAGATTTGGCAGGAATTTTACACGACAGAAGCGGTCATGTCAACTGGATGGCTGGAGTCGAACCAGGAACTGCGGCATGTGGCGACAAGAATGGCAGTGCACGGGTTCCATGCGAAGATCTGCAGCAACAAGAAGTTCCACGACCCGGACAATAAGTGCATATGTGAATTGTGCGATGACCAGTGTACTCGTTACCATATAGAAGTGTGTAGAAAAAGAGTGATCACGATAGCAGCTTATGCAAAACAGGACAGTAACTAATGCACAATGTGCGAACCTTCTCTATTATAAAATATTCGTGTATGTATCCCTAACGATCTTTCTACCAATGTTACCACATGAACTTCGCGAAATGCATCTAATTATAATGCTTATTTTAGAATTCTTATTACAGGATTTTTAATAAGATTTTTATAGGATCACCAGAAAACTTCCAACACAGAACTAAGTTCACATAATCACCAGAGATACATTATTCTTCTGTATTGAAACACACTTTCTCTATGCATTAGTTCATCAGCACCATAGTAAGCTCCGTTTTATTTAGGGTGGTAGTGCTCTCTCGAAAGTTTTCCTAACTTCTGAACTGTGGACATGTCAGATGCAGCAACTGATGTTAAACATAGGGAGTTTACTATCTCAAAAGAAAATGTGCCAAAATTGTATGTTCAGTTCATGTAAATGTCGGAATATGAAAGTGTGTTTTTATGTCCCCTCTTTGAATTAGATATAAATAAATAATAAGGCTAATAATATTAATTTATTGGATTGTATAAAAAAAGAGGGCATATCATAATATTTCTCATCTCTCCCATCATCCTCCTAAAATTCCATTAAAGTAAAGGGTACAGTACTCAATTTCATCAATGAGCTGATTCCTTCTTCCTCGAAAATTTCCCCACTTGCCCATCCCTGATAATGCATTCTTAATGTGGCTGCCCTTCCTCAATTACTTTACACCCAGTTCGTTTTCCTCTTCTTGATTGTCTTTAGTGTTGATCTTTCATACAAAGTTCCTGAGCACTTTCGTTTTTTCACTTCGTCAATTTAGGTTTAGTTATTTCCCGTGCCCACATTTCAGAAATGTAGTCGTCTTCCTCATCCCCTTTTAACGTATAAATTTTAGCGCAACACATACTGAATTATGATATAGTAGTTATGAATATAAAAATCACAAATCTCCTTATTTGATTTTTTGTTTAATCTTATTAATATACTTCTTTGCATTCCAATGACCACCATACCGCCATGCTCATACAAATGTTTAATTTTGTTCCTTATTGTTTCGATCTGTACCACAAGAACTGAAAATCTTCTAACAATTTCATTACGCGTAACGAATTATTAAAAGTGCAAAATTGAAATTAAATTTTATTATCTCATAAACTATTTGTTCTGATGGTACCCTGATAGATAATTCCCACGTATACCTATAACTTGTTACTTACAACCTATAAGCATAGTATTTTTATTGACTCTATTTATATGACCTTTTTAAGATTATGCATTTGGTACAAAAATCTATGTAATTAATTTTATGTAGATATGTTTCCTTCCAGAAACGTTATTTATAGGAACATTTGAAACATTTATAGCTTACAGCCATAAAGTTACAAAGAAATGTAATTATTGTTCTTCTATTTGTTAACTCTCTTTCACTTGTAACTTTTGTAATTGAGTGTGTGTGTGTTGTTTAATTGATCTGTTGTTCGTTATTTGATTGCCATTATGTAGCTACAGTCAACTATGTAATTTTTTTTAGTTTTGTAGACTTTATTTTGGTAAAAGACAACATAGTTAAAAAACACTAACATACACAGCAAATAAAACAATGTAACTGAAAGCTGAGAAAATACATCAGTAATTTTATTATTGGAATACAACAAATGACAGTAGGAGATGGGCTATCATAGATAATCCCACAAGAGATCACAAGTTTATCAATAGATTCGCAAGAGCGAAGACACAAAATAATTTATCTGATATTACTCATAACTAGGGACCGGATTTTTAGGTTTTTAAAAACACTGTTTTAGGTTTTCCATTAGGTGAAATAGTTTTTTTTAGGTTTTTTGTCCAAAATATCGTTTTCGGGTAGAATAATTGGTTTAATGAATTTGAATGTGCTACATAGGATTCTATACATAATAATTGTAAAGTTTAACTTAACAAAATGACTTAAATTTGTGTAAACTTGCTTTAAGACAATATTATACAATTTAAGAAGGAAAGCATAAACAATCAAAAGAAGCAGTGAAAATAAGATTGTCTCACATTTCCTGGTTACAGTATATCACTAAATATCTTTCAAGATTCTCAACTGTGAAGTTCTCTCTTAGAATACATTTAAAGGCACAAAATGTACTTTCAACCTCACATGACGTCAGCAGTGGTTGTTCGTACGAATATTTTAAAAGGAATACGCCGGTACTCTTACACTTCCTCTCTTGATACAGTCATCCTAGACGACATTGGATTGGACGAAACGCTGGTGCTATTAATTTCAACTCGACAAAAATTGTCTCTCCGCAAAATATCGATTTATCAACTGACAAACAAAAAAGACAAAAAAAAGTAGCTTAAATTAGATATTTTAGGTTTTGTATCCCGGTTAGGTACATTTAGGTTTTTATACCCCATTTAGGTATTTTTAGGTGCCACAGAATTAATGTGGGTGAATCCTTTGGACATGATTTGAAAAAGTGTGTAATCGCATTTTGTTTTGGAAGTAAGGAAAAAATAGGTAAAAACCTAAGAATCCGGTCCCTACTCATAACCTCGAATGGGATTTATTAAGACCATTCCATGAATAAAATGTATCAGATTATATAAATAACAATTACCTTTTTACCTGTGTTCTATAAAACCAAATCAACATTGTATCAGCTGTCAGATCACAGCATACTATAAAAATGAATAATCGATCATTAAATGTGTTACTAGACTTACCAATGCTATCAACATTATGTATGAGAAATATTTAACCTAATTAACTTAAGCTAAAATCATAATAGAATAAAAAAAATACGAACTGGCTTGCACCGAATCGAAATTGTATTTTATCAAGTCATATTTGAATGGTTTCAATTTCGCATTAACTTGTGTTCTATAAAATATTCTCTTCACAGGCAACAATACAGATAATATGTGAAGTATTAATCATTGCATATTGGTACGAGTATCTTTTTCTGTCCACTAATGAGTTTACTTTTATCAGATAAAATTGCATTCTTGGGACCCTTGTAAGCATATAATAAGATAAACGATCGTGATTGGTCGATATCGGAGGTATTGCTAAACGTTATTGGTCAATAACAAACACTCGTAGAAAGAATGGAGTAGTCACTGTAACTAGATTTTCATTCTCTATTGTGAATTAACAAGCAGGAGCCCACGGCTTCGCCCGCGATTATTTACTTAATTGCTACATGTTTTATTTAAATCATTTATTAAACAGAAAAATAATTAAAAACACATTTATTAAGACTCTCATCCTTTTACAAAAATAATGAATTACATGATTTTTTTCTCAATTATATTGTTTTACGTAATAAATATATATAATTAAACATACAAAACGAATCTTCTGCTGCCATGTGGGCATACAGATTCTATGGAAATGAAACGATTCAAGTGTATAACACATTTATGAACCTTACCAAAATCATGCATAAATAATTAAAAGATTGAAAGTTGAAAAGCTAAAAACCCGGCTTCGAGGTGGATTTCGCGATTAAAGTACGCTGCCTGGGGAAAAGGTGACCTCACATTCGAGTTTCCTAGCCCAAAAAAACCCCGGCATGGTGAGTTTCGTCCAAATGATTCAATGTTTACCCCTTTAGGTATGTATTCATGATCCCCTTCTGTCCACCTATGTCAAATAAATTTTATGTGAAACTCACATAGCTTCCTCTGCCCAAATAAAGGTTTGCCTCTTAGAAGACTATAACATGTTTTGTATTACATACTATTCATTTAAATTGGTTGTAAAAATGATTAGAATGTCGTCACCGCATCGTATCCCATCTCCAAAGAACGAATAACCAAAATAAAATCTGATTAATGCTCTCATGTAACTTTCTTTACTCCAAGTATGGGCAGTACCTCTTTCTGACATCACTTTTTGATATACAGTAGAATAAGAGGTCATATTGAAAAGAGCGCATAGGCTAACCATTTGTTAGAATCTGAGGCAAAGCTTTATTGTTCACCAGGCCAGATTGAGTTTCTAGAAACAGTGGTGGGTTATAACTACCCTTAAGAGATTTTTTTCGAAGAAATATTTCAAATAAAAGTTTTAGCTCTTAGTAGGCCTATAAGCATGCCACATACAAACTGTAAACAAAATCGTTAGAGTCATATCGAGAAAATCGATCAAATAGAGTGATTACGTATAGCTAAGATAAATATTGTAGTTTTTTTCTGTACAAATTTAAAAAATTTAAATTTAACAAGTTGAAAACTATAGGATTTGAAAATGTCACCAGTTCATTCCCATAAAATCAAGAATAATATTTCATCTTTTTATATATATAATTTTTATTTCTTTAATTGAGAAAGGTGTCTTGGTATTGGAATAGCTAAAGTAAATTGACCCGGACCATATGCCTCAACAAACTCTCGTGAATTTCGTTCAAGTAAGGTACATGAGGCAAAATCCCCAGACACATAAACCTTCTTAAGGAAGTGCATGTCACAGAAAATGTCGTCCTTAGGGTATTTTTAGTGAAACCCCGAGGGAAGTCTTCAGAAGATGCAAGGAATATTCGGAGGATTATGCTTTGAGCTCTGTACAGCACGAACAAAGTCTCTACTTGAGACAATACAGGAAGTTTATGAGTCTATAAAGGGGTAGGACCCAACCAGTGTGATATTCGATCAAATAGAGTGATTATGTAGAGCTATTAGACCATACCATGTTCTTAATTCCTTGGTAATGAACCTGTGTCTTACGTTTATGAAACATGACAGCAAAATAGTCATAATTTCTAAAACGCAAAAATAAAACGTGCAAACATGTAGAGTGATCGATAATAGAATGACAGAGCCCATAACTAACAGAACAAGAACTTAGTCACCAGATGACGTCAAAAAATCAATAGCGATAGCAGAGCATGTACTCGAACTCACTCAGGAGACAATAATTATTAAGCCAGGAACATTATAAGGTTCAAACGAGGCAGAACATTATTTCGGAAAAGATTTATTAATTCAGGTATAAAATGAACAGAACATAGTCGTGCATTTCAAATTTATTATTTCTAGTGGAAAAGAGACAGATCATAGTTGCATATACGACAACTAGGCCTATTTGTCGTAAAAACGTGACCATAATGAGCATACGGCATGCGTCAGTTATTTCAGGTATAAATGGGCAGAGCATTACTGAGGAGCTTATTTTCTTCCAAAACTCGATTAATAAAATAATTTCGAAATTATACTAAATATACTAATAGCACAATGTACTTCTACATCATCCTGTGAATCGAGTGGCAGTAAAAATCGACAATTACTTCGTTTTTTCAGAAGTCACACGATATTATTTTCACGATTGGTTGAAGCAAAACGCGACAAAATACAATAGTGAAAATGTGACATTCATCTTATTCCCCCTAGGTAAGATAAATTAAATTACATATTATATATAAATATTTATTCTTGGAACTAGATGAGGGGTGCAGCAACGAAACCACACTCTCATTTTCAGAGAACCTTTCAATAGATACGTTATCATTATTATTACCATTATTACTATTATTATTATTATTATTATTATTATTGTTGTTGTTGTTGTTGGCCTGTGTGGTAATATTTTACACTAGATAAAAATCGTCGTGATTGCAACCTAATTTTCCCTTCTTAGAAAGAAGTGCAAAAATCAATACTATCCTTCACTATTTCCAATTCGAAGTCAATGGTCTGTTTGTTAGAATTTAGAAATCTCCAAAGAATACTCCAAAGAAGAACATGACGCTATAAAAGTTCTCAGAAAACCCTGGAAATTTTAAAATGTGAAAAGAAGTTTATATAGGCAAGAAAATTTAGGCTGTCAACGAATAATTAACTAACGGTCATTACATACAAGAAGGTAATAAAGATTCCACAAACTAGTAAAACGTGCCTATTTTTCATACTAATAACATACTCTGTTTAATCATAGGTAATCCCACGAGAGATTAAGAATTTATCTGATGAAACACATAATTTCGCGTTGGGTTTACTAACACTATTCCATGAATAAAATGTAACGGATTATATAACTAATATCTGTAATAACAGGAGGAAATATTTGTCAGTTTGTCTGTGTGCGCAATGACCAGCAAAATCTACCGCACGCAGAGATCTGAAATTTTAATCATAGATGGACTGAATGGTGGCCGAATGCACCTCGAAGAAGAATTTTTAATTTTAGTTTTCCTTCGCGAGTAATGAGTGAAAAACTGGCAGAAAAAGTTATTTTTTTGTGCTATCGAAGCATCAGTTTTCGGTAATACATTTCAATTGTGAAATCAATTGGAAGTGTCTTTGGGTTTGTCATAACTTGGGAATAAATGCATCGCGATTTTTTTCAATATATAGCATGGAATTTGCGATCATTTCGATTCTGTGAGCTCACCCTGGTCGATTCCTTTGTATGATTCGCGTGTCAGTGTTAATAAATATAATTTTGCTCTTAATCTTTAATTTTATAATTAATTATCGCGGGAGAAGCAATGGCCTGCGTTTGAGTTTCCCTAGTAAATTCATACTTGCGATCTTCACAGAACTTTTGGAATTGAATCCAAGTGAGTTTTCTCTTTCTTTCAGTATTTTTTGTTAGCTTCCTTTATGACCATCACGCATCGAAACGCGTAGTAAGAAGAGGACAGTATCAGCGTTTTAATACAAGCTTTTTATTTTATGGACTTGAAATACATTTTCAACAGTTTTAAGAATTTTTAGCAATACTTGCGACTAATTTAATGTATTTATTGCAAGTTTTTATACCTCTAGACTAGTAGACTAGCTTACGCTACTTATATCTGTTGAATGTATTAAAATAAGTTATGTTTTTCAAAGTAGGCTAAACAATTTTTAAGGTTTTATATACTGAGCACAGGTGGAAATTGTAATTTATAAACAAATCAATTCCCTTTGTTTTACCTAATATGAGCGACGGAACTCTGTTACTATCAATACAATCATTTGTCTATTCAGAAAATAAAGGAATGAATAAAAGTAGCGAATTGTCCATCAAATTATAGATAGAAAGCAACCTGGCTTACATCGAACTGAACTCAGTAAGATTTCGAAGATAGCTATAACAATATTATACTGTTAAGTTTAATGCTTGGCACTACATTTTATAATTAACTTCGGGGGGATTGCTCTATTTAAAAACAAGGCTGCTTTTATATTTAGATGCCTAATAAACCTGAATTTTTAAATCTTCCTAACTGAATTACAGCAATATCATCATTAAATAGTACGTTATTTATGTATTTATAGTAAAGTCACATTCACGGGTACCGTTATTTATTCAACTGTGATAAATAGTAGCCTACATTGTGCCTACTCGTGTGGGAAGTAGGCCTATGTTTTAACTGAATCGATGAAAGCTAGAAAAACTAGACATATTGAGTTTTTACTGGTTCGAAAATCTTATCATCCTTTGTTTTATTTTTGTCATGATGTAGGCTATATTTATATTACATATTTATTTTCAGATGACGGTCACTAGTAGGCCTACATGGGCTAATACACTTTACAATCACGTATCGCGTACAACTTTTACTATGATAGGGAAAAATACATTTAAAAAAAGCATTTAATGACAATCAGCTGTTCTCTAGTTGGCTTGGTTTCGCTATTCCAACCATTTAAAATAAATCTGGGTTTCGATAAAACTATTTCTTGAGCACCTACGCCAATACCAACCTATCATAACCATAGCAAACTTAATGCCGGTTGTCGACTTAGCTTAGTTTAGCTCTCATACAGTGAGGGATTTCATATACAGTTGTGCCGGATTTCATATGTAGTTTTGTGGGCACAACTACGAGGGGTATTCCGAAAGTAAGTTTCGTCAGTTTGTCACACGGACACTTTATTGACCCAAAAGCAATACAGCATGGCAGCATGACCTATACACCGTGCACTATTTTTCGACATAGTCGCCAGCGACATTGAGACATTTGTCGTAGCGTGCGATCAGTTTGAAGAACCCACTGTGGTAAAACTCGGTGCCCTGCGATGCAAGGAATTGGCGCACAGCCTGCTCCACCTCAGCTTCCTGACATTACTAAAGGTTCCATACAGACCATTCTGAGTGGCAAATTGATGTTCCATAAGGTTTGTGCGAGATGGGTTCGTGGAGGCCGCACTTTGCGGGGACGGAAATCGGGAGATCAATTTCAAACAGCTCTATCTCGGACAATAAAAGGTTCAGCGGCTGCAGCAATGGCTCGTTTGAAAGAGGGGAGATAGCGGTACATGGCAGTGGCGCCAAATCTCTCGTGCCATCGTGAGCGGTACACTAATACCCGCGGGCACGCCAGTCTGCTGCGACTCGCTCTTCTACGGCGCAGTGCGCCTGCGTCATGCCTCCTCCGCTGACGCCACTTCCGTCGTGGAACCAGCCACGGGTGGGGATTCGTCTGGCGTTTGTTTGGTTCCACTGGTGAACACGCCGCTCCTGCCATACATTGACGAAACTTACTTTCGGAATACCCCTCGTACAAAGGAAATCCCGCACTGTATGTGAGCTAAGCTAAACTAACTTAGCTTAGCTCTTGGTCGACAACCGGGATAAGACTTTAATTAAGCCTATGGTTGCATTTCAAATAGGATATGCTCTTCGGATTAAAGCCGGGGTGCGCGGGCATAGAGAGTTAAGTCCACCATCCTAAAAAATTGAGATATGTCCATAGAGTTATAGATAAAAGTGTTCTCTACATTTGTGTTAAGTCCAGTAAGTCATATTCAAAATTGTACGGTAGTTATGGATGTGTGCCTCATGGGTTTATCCATCTCTAAAGCTATGTTGGGCTGGTATAGTGTGTTAAGTCACTCTTAATTCTCAGTAACAACAAAGTGGACTTAACTCTCTTTGCCCGCGCACCCCGGTAACAATAAACCTAGCGCAACCGAACGTGAATTAAGAGATGCCTCTGTTTTTCTCATAAATTTGCATTTAATCTAGAAGCCCGGAATTCTGTAACGGGCTCACCAAGTTAGTATCTTATTAGTAATTTTTTTTTTTTTCGTTTGCAGTGGCGTACGCAGAATTTTCTTACCAGAAGTTTTGTTTGAATGTGAAACATTGTCAATTACTTTGCAGGAGAAACACAAGTTAAAAGTATTAGTAAACAAAGTTTTTAGGAAAACATTTGGACCAAAAAAGAATGGGATGTCAAGGAGATTGGAGAAAATTAAATGCAGCTGGTTAATACGAGCTGGATATGTTGCTTTGAATGAGAGTGTAGAGGGGCATTTATGATAATTTTAATGAGAAGACCAGAAAGAAAATAACCATTAAGGGAACCAAAAAGAATATGGGATGATGTTAGGATTGATCTAAGAGAAACTGACTGTAAAAATTCGTACACGACACAGCTGACTAAGTACTAATGTTTTCTGTATTCTATAATCCATTATGCTCTCTTTTCAATTGGAGAAATAAGCAATTTAAATACTACCGAACACAGATTTAAAATACACTTTTTTTTTACAAATTTCGGCAGGAGGGATATATCCCCTTGATCCCCCGTCTGCGTCCGCCACTGTTCGTTTGTTTCTGGAGTAAACGGCATTAAAGTAAATTTATATATACTTCCGGAGTCTATTAAACTGTACTATTATGAACTGATTCCACAAAAGCAATATAGTAAGATCTAATTGATACCTTTCTATTTCCCAATGCCTTTTTTAAGTCACGAGTTCATTTCATTCATAGTTTACTGGTTCTGTAGTGCAGTTAATGAGTCCTCATGTGTATCTTTCGAACTCTAAAATGTAACATAGGAATTACCTCTTGTAAGGTTCACAGTAGACATTTCCCCTGTGGTAGAAGAGAATGATTGGAAGTAGGTGTCTCACTAAAGCCACAGTTTCCCCCAAGAGAGACGTTGCCAGCTTATTTCTTTCATTATTGACCGAAGTTAATTGGGTTTTTGCTGGAAGTGCGAAACTGGAAGAAGCAGTTTATTTTTACTGCATTCATAACATAAATATTGCAAGTTAAGCTACATCAGGAGCACAAAGCCAAAACCCGTTGCCCTCAGCAAAGTTTTTAACTCAGAACCATTGAATCTTGAGGCAAAACGAGAATTTAAGAGGTGTACAGTAACCGGTACATAAAATTAGAACAAAATAAGACACTGAATAATAATAACAGTAATGATAAGTTTTAGGATAACATAATAATAAAGTCGTATTTGCAAAATACAGGACAACATTTTGACACATTGGCTACGGTTAAATACATAATTATCATAACCATCGTTAGTTAATATAACCAATAATCGCTAAATAATATTGGCACACTATTTTCTTGATATTGTTTAAATCTACCCATCACTATAATATAAAACCACATGGCTAAGTCACTCAAATCTCTTTCCTTTATTGACAATGTGTACGTAAAGTAAAGTGTTCCCTATCACAGGCCATGGATGCCCAGAGGGTTCCAGGAGATTGAGGCTCCCAGATTTTTAGACATTCGGCACATGAAGGTGGTAAGGTTGTCAGCCTTACGCACCGGCCGCCTTTACCCCCAGGATCGCTCCTAGTACTCATTTCTGTTAGAGGCTGAGTCGACCCCAGGGCCATAGTGCCACCAGAAGGATTAGGCCAATTGGACAATGTGTAAGGGTCATTCTAAAAAAAAATTGCCGTTTTGGTGTCTCAGGCCTGAAAAAGACACTTCTAGTTGAGATATCAAACAATTTGTTCTTTAGATTTCGCCCCAAACCCATGCGAGTTTCTGCGCCACGTTAAATAATTTCTATGTGTACATCGTGGAACGTAAAGTTCATTTTTATGCAAAAAAAAAAGTGGGGGAAAGGTAAGGAGTGTTACTGCCTCACCTCATATTCTGCATCCAACATTTGACTTGCATCCGAGCCAAAAAGCTTGAAAAGGCCCAAAACGTATCTTCATCCGCGGATGAATGTTAGCTCAACATCCAAATTAAACTGTCTACAGGGTGTTTCAGAATTAAAAAAAGAAAATCCGAGCCAGGACGTTCATTTGAAACGTTGTCTCAGTAAACCGTGAAAAAAGGCAGTGAGGCGTGTTACCGGGTCTAGTGCTCCTCCAAAGAAAAATTAAGGGGTGTGGAGGAGTGTGGTGTAGAGGGGATGAAGTGTTGCATCATATTTTTCCCCTAGGACCAATTTCCCACCAGACATCTAAGAGGGAGGACGGCAAGAAGTCAAAACCATAGTGCGTATTGTGAATCATGGTAAAGAGTGTTACCTATGTTTTGTGCTTCTCATTTTTGTTTTTCTGCTTTTTCAATTAGCTATGGATTGCCATATGCTGCATGTTATAAAAATTCAAGGAGCGGTTCAATTTGAACAGATTTCTGTCAAAATGAAAAACATTGTAAAAAATTGTTTGTTGGGAGGAATGTTGTCAGTAATGACTGTTACTTCAACCCAGCTCGTATATAATTTATTTATTGGTGCAAATAGAAGTTAACTGAGAAATAATACTTCTAAGTCATTATGTGATTGAAAGTTATTTGTTCATAAAGCAACTTACTCAGTTGTAAGATTGCACTGAGATTTTACATTAATTATTTAGCTTGTAGTGTGCTTATTGAAGAATTCACAAAATTCAAACGTGACCAAGTTTCAAAATATTCGATTAGTTCAAACCTGTGATGTATTTAGGCTATATAAGACTTTTGCTTGTAAATGTATTTTCATGAAGTGCATTTGTGGAATACTGCTACATATTTCTCTGTTAAATTTAAAAGTTTATTGGACCCGATGCTCCTTATTCAATCTAGTGTAAGTTATATGTAGGGACTATACAGACGATAAGAAAAAAGCCACACGAAGAGGCAGAAAAAGATTTTATTTATATAGGCCCTATACGTAGGTCTGTTCGGTCGAAATTTAATTTTTAATGTTGGGTCAAGTTATTTGTTGTGCTCTGTGCAGCGCTGTACGCACATACATCGTATTCTAGCAGCGGTGTTGCTAAGTTGTAGCGTTGTGAACGCACCGATCATTCCTGTTTCGGAACCTTTAGTGTTGTGTAATTATTTACAACTCGGTTTTAAGAATTCTACTGCTATATCGGTAAAATTCACTTAATGGTAAAATTATTTTCCCCCCGTGTAATGGTCTTATGCCCGGTTTCTACAAACTTGTGAATTACCTATGGGTAAATTACCCATGGACAAATTAGTTCCATTTAACCTACAATGGTATAATGAGCAAGGCCTTGGAGTTGTACAGTTAATTTAATTCAGAAGGCTTTGATTCTCATTGTTATTGATCCTATGAAAGGTTAAATTTTATCCAGCCATCCATGAAAGGACAAATTAACCCAAAGATTTACCCTTGGACAGATCTAGCCCGAGTTTGTAGGAACATTTTTTCTGTCATTTTCATATTTACCTAGAGGACATTTATCTAGAAACTCGCCACAAGTGTAAGTGATTGCTATCTTTAAATTATTTGTGTTTGTGTGGTGTTATTCTTGTGTAAATTGTGTAAATTCTGTGCATTAGATAATTTACCCATAGGTAATTCGCGAGTTTATAGAAACCGGCCATTAGTCATCTAGTTGTAGTATCAAGTTGAAACAGCGCGCGTTAACTTAGGCAGAAGTTTCAAGTCCGTTAATGTTGATGTTGTTAAGAGTTGTCAAAAGAAATTGGAAGACGTGAATTTTCTATTTAATTTGTGAGAATACTGCAATGATTATTCAGGACTTCTCTTCAAGCTTCTTGACCTTGAAAACATAAAGGACAATCTGTCTCTTCTTAATGAGCCCTTGAAAGTGAACATCCAGGGTCAACTATCAAAGTTTCAACTTGAACTATGTAACTTTCAAACTGATTCATTTCTTCAAAACCAGAACAGAAAGTGAAATGACTTTTTTCGGTCTTCTTTGAGATGGTTTCCCCAGGCGAGAGATTCTGGTCCTTAGATCATGTCTGTGTTTGGAAGCACATACCTTTATAAATGTGGATTTTCGAATACCTTTGTGAATGTGCGTTTTCGAATGTGAAGTTTATAAAATTAAGTAGACTTGCCTAAGTTAAATTGCATCAGTATTATTTTAATCGAAAAGTGGTGTGACAAAAACTATAGGCCTATTTTGTGGAAACCAACATTTCCTGTTTATTTTTCATACTAATTTAAAATTATGTAAACCGTTCACGAATACATTTACTTTTTCTAAGTAATAAGTCACTTCTAAGTGATAACTTGTTAAATTAATATAAATCGAACTTAAATAATTTTGGTGCGTCCTTCAAGACGATGTCTCTAATTATCCCCCATTGGACAGGCCTGGAATAAAACTGTTATCCATTGCACGATCCCTGATATCAAAATTTCTGTTTTCTATTTTTTTTTATGAACTGACACTGTATTGGAGCTAGTCCGTGTATTTAGACTGCCGTAGATTACCATTGGCCGTAATATACCTCCAAGGAAGTGTGGAGCGACAAGGTTTTTTCTTCTTTCGGGGGGGTAAAAAAATTAAAAATCTGAACTTTCTAGAATTTTTCCATCGGTTAGAGGCTAAAGTTATAAAGTATGAGAATTTTGAGGTTTTTTAAATATAAATGGATTGAGCTGTTGTAAGGTAGCAATACTTTTGTATTGAAATGCTGGAGACGAATGAAAATACTTTACAAAAGACGTGACACAGCAATTAAAGTAAGTTTCCTTAATGTTATTTTCACATTTTTATATAGGCCTACAGCGTAGCTTACGTACTCGACCCGCTTGGACCACATGCTTGGCAAAGACTGAGGTTGCTTTCATAAGAAGGGTTCTGTTGGCTGTTTGCTCCGAACATCCGACGTAACTTTGTAACGGCGTCTTCTGATTGGTTTAATCAGGGGTGAGCTCTGTGAAACATGGCCCGGGATGACCTTGAAAATGACAGGATGCTGTGTCAAGACTATAGAAATAAAACTGTAAAATAACGAGAAAACATTATCCATACCGTGGATACAAAAATTACAAAAAACTACTGAAAAGACCAAAAGCACAAAAAAGAATAAATTTTGACCGAACCGGCTGTGCTATGAAAATAAACTTTTCACATAGACTCTCCCCGGGACATGGAGAACCTATGGTGAAACTTTCAGACCTCTGGGTCAAAGGGTCTCGGAGGAGTTCGATTACAAACACTTTAGGGCGCTTTTAATATAACATAGATACGCTTTTTAAACAGTTTTCCTCTGTTTTGTTCCGCTGGCCGCTGGAGAGACCTGTTTTAATGAAATAATTTAATTATCATGAATGACATAAGGTATATATTGGACATCCCTAGGCGTATAAATCACAGGAGAATAGACAAGCATATTTCCTGATCAATGCTTCACACGGAGCTGGCCAATGACAATGCAAAACAAGGATTTATTCAGATAGGGGAAAGCGAGACATCATGGCTACTTGTCTGATATCCTTGTTATTCGCGGGGCAGATAATTATTTCGGTTTATGTGACGTTTTTTATATACTCCACTACCATACCATCCACTTCCCCAGTTTACATACTCTGTTAGCTTGGGTTACTCGCGCGTGTAAAGTTCGTGGATTCAACCACCGGTTTTTATATTTGACATCAGACATACAAGTTGTGAATGTTTAAAATTTTTTGCAAGACTTAACTAATTAGTGGTACTTACGAATGTTGTTGCCGTGGATCGTAAGTTGACATTCCCACACGCAATCTTGTTGCTATGTGCGGTAAGTGTTTCCGTGCGGTTATGAATTTACTTACGGCACATCATAATACAAGCCTTTATGGACAAGCCCCCCAGGACAAATATTCGGTTCGCATAACAACAAACACATGCGAATCACTTTCTGAAATAAACATCTATCTTCAAGAATGTATATACATAATATTTTCAGGTAATATCACAATTAATATAATTAGATTGATATAAATAATCATCGTGCAAAAAATAGCATGCTAAACTCGTGCCGTAAGCGCATAACGGATCTCGGAAATTGAAAAAAAAAAACTCTTTCCTCGATCCGTATGCATCGCTTTGGCACTTGTATCGCAATATACTATTAGATAGGAGGGTTAGAAAAACTGAATTCTTCTAATAGCTGAAGTTGTAGTGTAGTAGTAGTAGTAGTAGTTTTTGTGATCATTATGTTTCCTTAAGCTTGCTTTCAAAGATTTTTACTTGTTCTGCCCGTTCTAGAGGTAGAGGAAGTAGTGTGTTCGATCCCAAATATAAGTTGTGTTTTTAACGTAAATACATGTTTTCGGGGTCTCCTAATCCAAAGTATGTCTAAGTGCATGTGTAGGTCTGTGTGTGTATCTGTAAACAGCGTTAGGCTACATACAGAACGAAAAAATCGTATGAAAATAAAATTTTGTATTTGGGTTAGATGTCTTCTGAGGATGTGACACAAAGATTGGCGACGACTTTCTCTTATTTTGAACGACACTTCATATGAAGAAAAAATCTTTTTTCGCGATTTTCTCGAAAACGGCTCTAGCGATTTTGTTTGAATTTTTTACATGGGGTACTGAGCTAAAACTTTTATTGAAACTTTTTTTCTGAAAGATAATAAGGAACCACCCACTGTTTATAGAAACTCACTCTTACCTGAACAATAGAGCTTTGCATCGCGTTTAAACAACTGAATACGCGCTCTTTTTAATATCACCTCTTATTCTATCAGAATTTTGAAGTGAGAAAGGTGTATTGTACATGATTAGGATATAGAATTTTACGTTAGAGCATTAACTAGATTTTGAGTTGCGCATCCTTCGGAGATGCGATGCGATTTGGAACGACATTCTCGTCATTTTTACAACCAATTCACATGAATAAATGATATATATATATATATATATATAACCAATTCACATGAATAAATTATATATATATATAATATATACTATACTAAGAAGCAAGAGGAAGTTATGTTTTACGTTATATTTTTAATGGTAATGAGTTGTACGCTTAACGTCTTGTCCACTTTTTTAACCCTAAATGTAATACCGAAACAACTCTAATTCTGGTCAGAGATTATACAACACATTCATTAAACAATACCCAAAGTTATAATCCCTATATAAAAATTAATCTAAAAACGAAGCATACAGAATTATTACAAATTTATAACATATCCCATTAACTTGTCAAATAAAATTTTAAAATATGGCATTCCACACATCCAATTAGAAATTATTTTTTTATAGCAAACTAGCTTAAAAGGCCCGGCGTCGCCCGGGTTTTTATTTTGTAATTTGAAATTAACTTATGAAGGACTTTCTATTTGTAGGCCTACATAGAACTTGAAATGAGGAAGAACGACTTATCACACTTAAACTATTTCCTCAGAAAACGCTAGATATAGCCACTACATGCTTGATTTCCTTTTGCCACATTTCTGGCGTCACCATCAATACTGCTCTGTCAAACCGTTTCCTAACATAGCATAATTTAAAAGTTTTGTTATTTCTGGCCACAAACCCTTCGATAAAACTCCATACCAGTTCAATTGGATTCAAATTGCTATGATAAGGGGGCAACCTCAGTACTTGATGGCCCGCTTTATTTGCCATTTCATCAACCACATATTTATTTTCATCTTGTCCGCGAATTCCTGTGCTAAGATCACTAACTCTGCCTTAACACTTTTATCATTAAATGTTACATTCTTTTCTTGTAGGCATTCCACAATATCTTGTTTACGCCAAGAAGTATTTGGACGCCGATAGAGTTTCACACTGTGGTATGATGCATTGTCCATAACTATTAAACTGTTGGGTTCAAGTTTCGGCAAAACATTAGCAAACCAGTTACGGAATACCTCTCCATTCATGTCTTCGTGGTACTCACCTGTTTTCTTTGACTCAAAAATGAGCAAACCCCCATCTACGAAGCCGGTTTCACTACCTATATGCGTAACTATTAGGCGTTTCCCCTCAAGATCAGTAAACTATACTAAACTGTAGTTTACAAGCCTTGGTTTCCCCTTACCCATAGGATTTTTTAAACCTTGACTTAATCCTGCCCTAAAAGCTTTTTCCTTTGATTCAACAGTAGTTTTAGGGGTGGTGTGTCCTGCATTTACCCATGTCTCGTCTAAGAAATAAAACTTTCGACCCTCTGCTCGGTATTGCCGTACAGCTCTAAGATATCGTCTTCTCCAAAGTACAATATCATCACGATCTACTATAACATTAACCTCACTTCTTTTCACATATTTCATTCCAATGTCCAACAATAACTTATAAATTGTTGTCCTCATTGACAGCACAAAGAAGTTTATCCACAGTTGGAGGTATGTTATCAAAAAAGAATTGATGAACTTTTGCTCGAATAGCACTTTTCACAAAGTCATCAATGTTATCTAAAACACTATGCAGCTTCTCAGCCTTTCTTGGGGGAGTTTTCACTACACCAGAGTCTCTGTATTCACTACGCACTTTCCAGATACTTCTGGTACATATACCGGTGAATTCAGATGTCAATTTTACAACGTCCTCAATTGCAAGTGCTGGATATATATTTTTTAAAACCCATTAAACACATTCAATATAATTTCCTTCTGTCCACTTCGCAAAGATTTACCTCTCTTATTTTTAATTATGCCACTTGGGCCTGGTTTAATTTCAGTCATTATCTTTAATGCTTCTCACAGACTGGGTTATAAATAATAAACAACACGTTTCGCTGTTCACTGAAATTTGTATGTTTACATTATTCACACCAATGACTCTCGCAAACTGGAGGGTTATATCACGAATGCCACGTTTCGCAATACATTGAAACATTTGCAATAAGTTGATATTGTTATCTTAAAAATTTTCGTCACATTTTATGAGCTTTTACTGTTATAAAAATAAAATCTAACACCGCACTATATTGTCTTGTGGTGATGTGTGGTGGGGTTCAAATCACGTGCATTTGTTTACACGGACTTGCATTCTTAAAATGAATGGATAACACACTTTCGATTTGGTTTGGTTGCAAGACTCACTTTTGTTTTTGTTTGTTTTGTTATGAAAACATGTGAAAGTGGAACTCTCTTAAATCTTTTTTTATGTAAACAATTGACAGCAGAACTCTCTAACTTTGTCTAACTTTGCCTCATTTCATTACATTTCCGACTTTTCCCGTGGATTTTCCAAAAATTTTCTTTCATACAAACCTTCTCCAGACAATTACGATCACAACAAAACAAAAATCAGCCAAATCGGTCGAGCCGTTCTCAAGTGATGCCGCAACAACCCTTTTGTAAATTCATTTGTATTAATATAGATATTTGAAAACTTTTTTGTTAACTACACTCCCAGTCACAAGCAGTACCTTACTCGGAAGGTCTCATTTATACTGAAAAACGTTCATGGAAACTATGGTTTCTTTTGAAAATGTGGGACTACTTTAAAATTATGAGACATACAAAAGAAAGAGAATATAGCCCATGTACGTATTATGTATAATGCAGATTATGGGTGTTAGAAGTAGGATAGTGTAGGGAACAGATTTGCATGGACATCCATATGCGACTGCATTGTGCAACCCTAAACTACTAGATGCAGGAAGGGCATGTCTGACAAAAAATTGAAAATTTCAGTAGACACAGAAAACTAAATTAAATTTGCTAATTCTAAATGTTTTACGACATTCAAAAGGGAGATAAATTATGTTCTATTGAGAATATGTGTTTGTTTTTGCACCGTTTGTACATCTATAGGCATTCTCCAGCTATCGACTGATGCAAAAAATTGATTTTGAATTTTTTTTAGATATGATATGCCCTTTCTGCATCTTGTAGTTTATTTATGCATTGTGGTAGTTAGAAGCATGAAAGCACAAATATCCACTCCAAGATCCCTTAAGGTTCGATACGAATAGGCATCATTCCCATAAGCTTCCCTTAACTCTTTGTAGTATACTCTGGCATTTCTCCTTCGGATAGTGACTATTATAACATAAGAATGTTGCTTACATCTTGTCATATCCAATCTGCACGGCGAAAGACTAATAACTAAATTACCATCGCCTCCATTCGTATAACCATACACCACAATGCTACCAAATGATGTGTCCATATACTCGTACTAGCATAGAGGTGCCACACTCTCCCTTAACATACAAGTTACATCACCTTAATTTGAGAAAAACAGTTGATTGACTTATTATCCTTATCTCGTATAAATATAAATTAAAGTCACTTGGAGCAATGACATTCGTAAGGGTAAGGTGTTTTAGCTTTTGTTATTGTTCAATAAAACTTTTATTTTAACTTCAATATGTAAATAACTGTCCGCTCTCTAAATATTCCTGCTGATTTTCACAACTACTTGATGCGTGTAAATTTCTTAACGACTTAACATTATTATTTTTCAACACATTACAGCCATAGTTAAGAGGAAGAAAATGTATAAAGATAGTCACTGTACAAACACTTAAAAGAATAATAATAGATTTTCTGAACATTTTCAAAATAGTTGAACTTATTTAGGTAGCATAAGGCCTATTTTAAATTTGGTGCTTTACAATCGTTGTCAAAGGAATGCGTCACAATAATACTGTAATACTGTCTTTCATGCTTCGGAATGGGTATTTCTACTTGTATTACTTTAAAAGAGGAGAAATAATTGAATTCCTAGAAGGTGAAGTACTTGAAATGTTGATTTCTTGGAACTAAAAGTAAATGTGATGGAAATAACTACGAACACTTTACTTGGAAATACTGAGTCTCTGTTGTGTGTATCGCTTACGAACACGAAAACATATTTGGAACTATTTCCAATGAAATTTGTGACGCTGAGTAAGTATTGGCTTGAAAGTTTACGGAATAACCGAACTGGAAACACATTTTCTCGCGAAACATGTTTTAACAGTTTGGTCAGATAAGCAAGTAGGTTAAACTCTGCTAACTTCGTGATACTGCTAACTCTCTGATAAACATTTAATTTTACTTTATTCCTCTGAAGCCACAACGTAGTGAAATCTAATATAGCCGTTCTACGAAGTTCCGAGTTATGTCTAGTTGAATAAAACTAATGTTCCTGCAAGGAAGATTATGAATAGGATGTAATTATGAAAATAATTCTTTTGGAATCATATTCCTCATGCATTGATTGCTTTCTAACTCCAGCACGAAATTTATATTTTCACCATCTTTAGATTATTAACTTACATGGGAATTACTCTTCCACCATAGGCTATCCCTTGCAACATTGGGCTTAAGTTCCAATTGCTGCGTCATATACTTTATTTTTTCGATTTAATTGGTAAACGACATAATTTAAGAGCATAACGACTCCCGAGGTTGTTAATGACATTAACTCTTTAATAATGGATGTGATTATTCTGTTACATTTACATGGACGTGAGGTCTGACTGACTTCCTTTTAATAAAGAACAAACTTACGAAGCGTGCATTTTAATTGCTATTCAAGCAAATTGACTCCTGAGTGTTTAATTAACGAACTATTATTCTTACACCATCATTTGATAGGGGTTTTTAGGACACACCAGTCATTGTATCACAAATGCAATGAAATGCACACTTTTCAAGATGTGTTAATATTCTTCAAATGAATAGATAATATATACAACAGACTATATAGTATTGTTATTCACATCCCCCTCAATCATATTGTAACAAGGGCTAGTAGGGGTTCAAAATGAGAACACCGAGTTTATAATTGAAGGATGGAGGTTTCTTTATTTCCTACAACAATTGTCAATACAGCCAGAAGACTCCAGACTATTCACCAGGTTACTGTCCTGTTCAGTGCTCACTCTCACTGTGCTCAGTCCTAATTACAGCACTGTTCCGTTCGCACACACTGTGCGGACTCCCAGTCGAGATGATTCCACGTCGCGCCGGTCAACTCCACAGTCCTCGCTGCCGCTGTACGACCCACCCGTCGCGCAGAGTTCCCCGGGACGGCACTGCCTCAGCCCAGATCAGCTCACCAGCTCTTCCGTTCACCCTTCTCTCCGGTCACTAGTTCCCCGTTGACTAGGTCTTCCGCTCGCGGGTCCCTCCGGTCACTGGCTCCTCAGCTCCCCAAGTCACACTCACTTGAGGCCACGCTGATCAGTCCTCTCCGTCCAGCTCACCCTCTGACGCTGACGCTCGCCGCTACTCACGGACTGCCTCCTGCTGACTCTGACTCTTCACGGACTCTCTCCCAACTCCGATTCACTGACTCTTCACACTGAACTGACTCGGCTCGGCTGCTCGCACTCCTTATATAGCCTTAACGAAAGTTCCAGAGCCGAATATTCCAGAGCCCCGCCCGCGCATGGTCTAGAATGTCCGCGCGGGGCGCCGTCACAGCCCTTAGCGCGTGGCTCCACCTCTGGCCCCTCCCACGAGCGCGCACCGTCACTCACCGCGCCGTGCTAGGGAGTAGGCCGCACCCGTCGGCGCGCGGCTCCAATCAGCAATAAGAGGGCCGTCCCTTTCTGGATTTATCTAATTCTAGTTCTTTCGGCCCGAGTCCTTCTTCTATCAGCTTCTAGGCTTTTCTGGCTTTGTCACAATATATTAATCACAGTTCACCAAAATAAATGACTGTGTTCAAATTTGCAGCTCCTTAACTTACAACATTTTCCCCTTAGAAATGAGACAAATATATTTTCTCAAAATATTCACTGCAAAATTCCACCGAAATAATTTATTATAAGCGTTATACAACAGTCTTAAAATTCTCAGCTTAACAGCTTTTAATAGTTCGGGTCGTTCACTCATTTTTATTCACAAAATACTAAATAAAAAATAAATTAAAAAAAGTAACCATGGACGTGAAGCCTCACAGATCTCTACGAAGATAACTGTCTTCTAGCACTGGTCCACTAACACTTAGGGTAAGTGACATATATGGGATGAGAAAGAGTCTTGAGAAGAGAAAGTAGAAGATTATTAAACAACACACCTGTAAAGACGATATCCAGGCAGTAACAGCGGTTTATGTTTTTACTGAGGTCTCATGTCCAAGGGTTAATGAAAAGAAACTTTCGTTTGGAGGAAGTTAGTATATATATATATACTTTTTTTTAATTATCTTATCCGGTTAATTATTATTGTTTTTTCCGTTAAAAATTAAAGAAGTGGTAAATGTCATTTTCTTGCACCAGTAATATTCTTATTCTTTAATGGAAGTAGCAGTATTAATAATTCGACAACATGGAATCATTACAGACTTATACAAATGAATATTGACTGTAAAAATAAATGCAACGTATTTTATTTTAATCGTTTTTCTTTGTTTACTTCCACTCTTCGCTAGCTCCCCCCTGTGCGATATAATAAAATAAAATACGTCGTATTTATTTCCACAGTCAATATTCATATGTATGAATCGGTAATGATTCCGTGTGGACGAATTATTAATAATGCTACTTACACAAAAGAATAAGAATATTACTGGTGAAAGAAAATTATATTTTATCACTCCTTACATTTTTTAACGGAAAAAATAATTAACCGGATAAATAATTTTAAAAAATATATATATTTTTTTTTTATTTTAACGAGATATATTGCGTTATGCATTATTTGGACAAGGACCCATTAAACATAATTTTTAATACCAGCGTCTGCCATGACATGGTAATAAACCAGGGTTTGCGAACTGGCACTCATTGAGTACCTGAAGCATTCCCCTCCAGTACCGCCGACTCTAACTCAACCTGCTTAGCGCACCTCTACAGAGCGTGGAAGCAGTCAATGGCGTACGTTCCCTTTAGCTAACTGCTAAGGAGTAGGGCGCAGCCAAAGAAAAACTATTATTTCCATAAAGATTGGGGATTACATTTCTTTATTCAGCAAGATGAAAATGCGTTTTGTTTGATATGTTGTGCAACAATTCGCTTTATTTTGCATTTCAACCTCAGACGACATTTCAATACGAATCATGGAAAAAATATAGTTTCAGGTATTGTTTTCTTATAAGTTGTATGTCATAAATTACGAAATGAACTTACGCATTAATGTTTAGCTGCGACAAATTATTTTTACTAAGAAATGTAAAGATCAGCGTAATAAAAGTCACTTTGCATCAACAACAGAATTTATCTATTATAGGGGACGAGAGGAAGCAGTTGTTGGAAAGCACAGAATCGAACATTAATAATAATAAAGCCACAGCAAAACAATTGGTGTGTGACAACAACCACATTTCTAAATATATTGCAGACAAATGAAATCACAATTGGAAGAATGTTAAAGACTGTTTAGTTTCAGCTGCAGAAAATATTTGCCGTAACATAGTCCAACAATTTAAATGTATCAGTCTGTCACCTCACACAGTTGCTAACAGTATAGTGGAACTGAGTTCTGATGTAGAGTCACAATAATTAATGAATAAAGTACAAACTATGATGTGGTAGACCTTAGCACTGGATGAGAGTACAAATAATGTTACAAAAAAATGTGAACTGTCTGAACTGAATAAGTTTTAGTAGCCACTGATGGAGCACCTGCAATGATAGGAAATGTGAACTATTTTGCTGGAGGATTGAAAGATTTCTGTAAATGAAACAGGCGTGGATATAAAGGACTTTAAAGTAAAAAATTGTATGATCGAGCGAATCTATGTGCAGCGTCTGCAAATATGAAATATGTTATGTACATTGTAAAGACGGTAAATTCCATTAAACAGTTAATTTCCAAGATGAATCAAATTAAAATAAACACACGATGCAACATAAGTGATTACCATTATGTTTTAACTTTACGTTTGGTGAACACTACTTTAGAACCAGACTACTGGAAAACAAGAGGTGCCAAAGATCTACTAATCGTGCCAAGACCCAGTGAAAATTCCCTTCAATCTCAAGGTATGTTTTAGTATGGAGAAGGATTGTTATACTGATATCACAAAATATTACCAATTGAATTTTCCTTACTAAAATAATACTTTAAATCTTCAAATTATATTGCCACGCCACTGCTGCAGCTTGTGACTGTACGGAACTGACTTCGTGTTATGTACATAAAAGGAATGTGGAGTGAGATGTTACGACGAATCTCCCTCACCGTGAGCTCGCGGTCCCTGTAATAGACCTTTGTTGAAAGGGAAAGAGGGTTTGCGAGACAAGTTTGACGGGTTCCGAGTTCGCTGCCAAAGCTCGAACTTATGCAAAGCCTGTGTGGAGCGCAGGCAGGCTGAGTGGACATAGCCTACTACTTCACGGACAGTCGTCGGCGAGCCCACGGGTTACCAGAACATTCTGTGAACCATGTGAATTAATAATAGTGGAGAGTACACCTTCTTGGATAAAAAGTAACTTTTAAATATTTTTTGTCCTTTTTAATATAGATTTTCCTCTTTAATTCGGTAGAAGAAAAATTAATCTACCTGTTAAATTTTCTGAGTTATGGCGATAAACATTTCACGACGTCACCTGCTTAGCAGGTAAGTAGTTATGTTTGTAGCTTGTTTTCCATAACTAGCAATTTTTCAAAGCGTCATAGATCCTACTGTAATCATGTAAGATTTTTCAAAAAGTTATAATACAGTAGCTAGGAACGCTAGCATGTAAACGCTGTTGGACTGCATACATTCCATGCAAAATTTAAAAAATCGGTAAATGGTTCAACAATACATTTAAAAATTTTAAAAGTAGTTTTAAAATGTAGATATAGTGCTTATTAACCATGCAAGTTTTCATTTACACAGGTTTTATGATCCTGAAATATAACATTTTTAATTAATCTAATTTTACGCAAGTCAAAGATGTACTTTCCCCTTAAGTGTAATTATATTAATAATCGTTGAATAGACGTCTTCATGCTGTATTATCAGAAAATTAAACCAGTCTCTCTGTCGTAAACATTTACTTCAAGTACAAGCAGTTTAATCTAACATGTCACTTAAAGGAATCATTAACTGAACCTTTTAGAGCTACTTTATGCACCTGTAATAAGACTCTCGTCAACTGAAATCATGAAAGGGCTCTAAGTTTTAAATCGTTGGGAACATTTCCGTGCAATAGCTGTTCTCCATAAATGAAAACCGTTAACACGTGGATAAAAATTTTCACGTTTTACATAAAGCACTAGGCTATACTATTAAACTTAATCTCTGCTTTTATACAATTTCTGAGACGACATATTATACGTCAAAGCAGTGAAATGGTTAATAAACTCTCTGGTGTAGTACCATACTGTAATGAAAACACCTTAAGAGATGAATAAATCAAAGCAAGCCCCAAATAAAGGTTTATTGTCTTGAACATCTTTGGAAATAAATCACGTCATTATTAAGCATACAATGCATACTAACTCAAGTAATGGTCAGTCTCCACCAAATGAGCAAACAAGGTAATATCTTAGCAAATAAATAGAAAAAAATTTATTCCAATGGGTTGTCAAAGCCCATGATTACTTCATCTACTCCAGTGCCAGCTTTGAAACCCATTCCGGGCCACCAAGTTCTACAGCTATACAGCAGCTTACGCGTATATTTGTGTGGTATTGAAAACATCGTGAAGAGTATTTTCATAAAAAATAGTTATTTTAAAAGAAATATGACGTATTACCTGATATGAACAGGAGCCACATGAGAGTCAGAAGGTTCCTCATCTTCTGCTCAGCAGACACCTCCTCATGATGACGTCAGCAACGCCGTCTGGGGTTTCGTCGTGACAACCACCTTCTCTGCCACATCCTGAAAGTGCAGAAGTAGCTTTAGTTTGTACACCCTGTTTCAGGTTCACTCCATCCATACATCACTCACATTTTCAAACACAAAGTGACAGGCTGGCCAACTGTGACACGAACTAGCCTATATCCCCAAGAGAAAACCTACGTGAGGGAAAGAAACGTAACTCCACCATGCTTTTCGTTTACCGCACTCCAAGCTCGCCTGATAAAGGCATAATCGTGGCTATGGGCACGTAGGCCTATATAATTACGACAAAAACCAAACAGATATCAGTATGGTTTATGATTTGTTGGGTTATTAGGAAAAATTCAATCACTTCGATATGTTTTATACCTAAGCAGCTTTATATTCAACAAAATTAAAATAACCAATATTAGACATGGAATTATTTTCTTTTACCAGCACAAGGAGTATTTTTGCTTATTGTACTTTGAAATACATATGAAATATTATACCATACTTGAACTTGATAACTGGTTGACACTCTGCTGAAAATGCAGACATACCACCTGCGAAATGGCCAGAAGTTTATCGAGGTTTTTAACTCAGTGATTTTGATTACTGGATATTGTAGTTCATAAACAACATACAGAAATAAATGAATACTATTTCAGTGTTTAAGAATTTATTAAGTGCCAGTATGGTACTTTATGAGATTGAGTGGGGGAACGAAAAAAAAGTTTGTCCGTCTATCTGTCTGTCTGTCCGTCTGTCTTGTCTGTCTTGTCTTGTCTGTCTGTCTGTCTGTCTGTCCGTCCGTCCGTCTGTCCGCGTGTCTGTACGCACCATAACTCAAATACACTTTTTTCGGATTTTCATGAAACTTGGAAAACCTATTTATAATGTCCATGGGAAGAACCCTATTGATATTGAACCAAATCGGTTTACCGGTACCGGAGTAATGCCAAATTTAGTGCAGATTTTAATAGATTATATTAGAAAGGCGCCATAACTCAAATACGCTGTATCGAATTTCCATGAAACTTGGTAAACGCATTTATGACGCCCATGAAAAGTACCCTACAGAATTTGAACCTAATCTGTTGACCGGTACCGGAGTAAAACCCAATTTAGTGTCTATTTTAAAGACGCAATAACTCAAATACGCTTTATCGGATGTTTATGAAACTTCGTATATGCATTTATAATGTCCATGGGAAGACGTCTATTGATATTCGACCAAATCGGTTGGCCAGTACCGGAATAATGCCCAAATTAGTGCCTTTTATGTTAATATATAAGTCGCGATAACTCAAGACATTCTTTATTGGATTTTCCTGAAACTTTGCATACCCGTTTATATTGTACATGGGAAGACGTCTACTGATATTGGACCAAATCGGTAGACCGTTACCGGAGTAAAACCCAATTTAGTGTCTATTTTAAAGACGCGGTAACTCAAATATGCTTTACCGGATTTTTATGAAACTTAGTATACACATTTATAATGTCCATGGGAAGACGTCTATTGATATTGGATAAAATCGGTTGATCTGTTTCGGAGTAATGCTCAATTTAGTGCCTATTTTATGGTAATATACGTATTCA
This sequence comes from Ectobius pallidus, assembly GCA_964059195.1. Classification (NCBI taxonomy): domain Eukaryota; kingdom Metazoa; phylum Arthropoda; class Insecta; order Blattodea; family Ectobiidae; genus Ectobius; species Ectobius pallidus. Next base: position 31,572,740 of record CAXKWD010000005.1, on the reverse strand, counting down.
AAAGAATTTATGAAATGCACATCAGTCATCATGACAACATAGCCCATTGTTTTACTGTGATCTTATAAGGCTTTGGCAATTAAAATACAATTAGCTATGACAAATAACACTACTGCTTTACATGCGCTTATCCAAGTAGACCGTTAAACTGACCCAGGTGGCCGAGATGGTAACGTCTTGGCCTCACCTTCTGGAGTTCCATGGTTCAAATCCCGAAACCGGCCAATTTGACTTTTTTTTTTGTATTCTGCATATCATAACTGATTAAACGAAAACATACTGTCACTTTGTTACATCAGTTTACCTGAATTTATTACAGAGGCATTCTGAACTTTATTCAAGTCAAAACGCATAGTTACATATCAGTAGGTCTATGCTATTTTGAAAGAATTGACTCCTCCCTGCAAAAAATGTGCGAGAAAAAAAGTGGTCAATATTATATTACAACGCACTTGTATATATTTTATACATTCTACTTTTTGTTATTTATTTATACGCACAGAGTGAGCGGGGAAAGAAAGAGAGAGAGAGAGAGTTAGAACAATTGAAAAGATAAGCAAAAAGATAAATGAATCCTTCCATATCGTCACTTTCGATAAATTTTTTAAAAGCATTTTTTATGTGAAACCCTGAATTTAATTTCAATTATAGGCTACTGCTCTACAGCAATACATTTCTAATTGAATAATAATTGTAGTACCTCACATTACATACTACACATCGCACTTAGTTGTCTCATAAAATGTTTGAAAGATGAGCAACAGTATTTGACTTCACTTGGATGTAATTATATAAAGATTGAAACGTGTGGAGTGCTTCTTGTAACTGAGTGTCATGATTAATCTGATAACGAATACAACAATATTGAGTTAAACAGCATTAATTATAGCTATCGTATTATGGAAAGTCATTGTAATAATTGTATGGATGGAATCTCATTACAGGTCACTGCGTATTAAATTGTCTCAAAGCGTTCAGAGAATCATGGCGGATGTCTGTATGACGACTCAGCTTGTGTACGGGACGTTACATCTTACAATAGGCGCAGAGGCACAAAGTCGTTCCATGGAAGTGGAACCAAGTGCCGTTTACAAAAATGTCCAGAAACAAAACATAACACACACAATGCTTTATTGAAGGTAACATAAATATGTTCCCTGAAGCATTATGCGGAAGACCTTGGGCAAATTGAACTTGAAACAAAATAATGAAAATGTCTACATCAGAGACAGAAGAAAGCACGAGGGCAAGACAATTATTTATCTGCACACAATTTTTAGCAGGTAATGTAGGCTACGTCATAGGCGTAACCAGGCCGACCATATAGGGGGGTTATAACATCCGGGGGGTATGGAATGCGCAGTAACGAGTTTTAAGCTTCCCACGCTTTATACTCGTATTAAGTAATTTATAAGCAGACTTAAAAAAATTGTACAATTTTCCTTTTTTTAATCAATGGGGGGGGGGTTCAAATCCCCAAACCACCCCTCGTTACGCCTCTGGGCTACGTTGAGCGTGATCAGTGCTGTAATGTAAATAGCAGCAAAGCCAGATAACATTCCTCTGGATTTGTTCTTCTTTTCGTGAAGTTGAATTTATGTAACGAAAGATAGTCAAAAAGTTACCGTATTTTACGGACCATAAGACGCACCTTTTTATTTTGAAAACAGAGCCCTGAAAACGGGTGCGTCTAATGGTCCGAAGTACTCCAAAAACATTAAAATATTGCCGGAACACCATAGTTATAAACAAGATGTTGTAAACGTTAAAATAGTGACAAATTTTGGCTTAGACTGTACATCAGTGCATTTGTCACAATCGCAAAATGAGGGTGGCTGGAAGCACGGTATACAATCTGAAAAGAAGGAATGTAGAGTTCTTTTATACGAAAGGAGTTGTCTCCGCCGGGTGGTTTAATGAAAGCATTGATCTCTAAACAACACACTTACTGAATTAAGGGGGTAAAAGTATTTTCAGTCTTTCGTTAGAAATCAATTCAGTTGTTAAAATTTCACCTGTACAGAAAAGATTTTCGTACAACGTAGGTTTTAAATTACAAGTGATTTACACTGATTCCGTTGTACAAGGTTATAATTTGTGTATGCAATGAAGTATATTATTCCCTTAAATATTTTGCGTTTAGAATCATATTAAATTTCCATCCTAAAATTAAGGTGCGTCTTATGGTCCGGAGCGTCTTATACTCCGTAAATACGGTACTTTTCTTTTTATGCTCTTTATCTACACACTTTCATGCATATTTGTGGACCTAACCAATGTTATTTCTACAATAAGCTAAGTCCACAAGCTTCCCCTACACTTAACGTTCGATGGACTTTGACCTTGAATTTTTTGGAGTCTAGCCTAAAGTAAACAAAAATAAAAAATATGGCCCCGTCATGATCTGGCTTATAAAGAGAAAGTTTTGATAATTCAGTGGCCATAGTATGACGAATGGATCTCTGCTGGAATTATTTATTGCAGGGGAAACAGGAGCATCCCGAGAAAATCTGCCCCAACCCCTTATAAAGAGAATGTTAATACTTTTAAAAAACTGTCAGAGTAATGTGCAATGTGGATAGTAAAGCAGACTGTAAACTTTTATTCAAGAAATTAAAAATACCTACGGTAATTTCATTATTCATCATTGAATGTTTGAATTTGTTGAGGATGATATGTTTTTACTAAATAATGCAACACATGAGTATAATACTAGAAATATGGACAATCTGAAAATAAATTTATACAGAAACACCTTAACCAAAATTAGCTTTAATGACTTAGGTAGACTATTAAATTATGTATGATATAAAAAAAAACAATTTACAGTATCACTGAAACGTTCAGTCTTTTTTGTCAGTGTGGCCCGTATTCATAGTTGGTGACTTAAGAACAACTTAATCAAGTTAAACTTATTGGACAAGTCGGCTTAAATGTTTTTCGTATTCATACGTCGGTATTCAATGATTTCTTCAGATGATGAAACAGATGAAAATCGCTTGGTGGACTGTAGGGAGGGTGGTTGAATTGTTCCAAACCAAATGATGCGGATCAGATCTTGAGTTTGTTTGGCTGTGTGTGGCCGAGCATTGTCATGAACAACGTGAAAGCATTCCACGCCTTTTGTTATATATTGTATTTCCTTGGTGGAAAACATTTCAATGGCGATGATGTTGTAAAACAAGAAGTGCAGACTTGGATTTCATCACAGGCGACATCATTCTTCGTGGAAGGTATACCAAAACTGGTTTCCCGTTACGGCAAGTGCCTGAATAACGGTTGTGACTATGTGAAGAAGTGGCGTAAGGTGTAAGGTAATGAATGATAAAGTATTTGGAAAGAAATGTACTGTTATTTTAACAGTACATTAAGCTATTCGAGTTCTTGGTAAAGATTTTTAAATCGATGATCCGACCATATTAAAATTTAAATTATGAAACATACATTAGGTCAACTGCGGAGGTCTAGAGGTAGCGTGCCTGCCTCTAAGGTAGCGTGCCCGCCTGTAGATCCGAAGGTTGCGGGATCAAACCCGGCCGCAGGTCGATGGGATTTTCAGGACGTACAAATCCTGGGCACGGACTTCAAGCAGATTTACGGCACGTGAAACAAATCCAACCCTAAATTAGAGCCTCTGGAAAAAATTTCTCGACCCGTCCACATAATACCTTAGTTTCCGGAGGGGGTTTGAGAGGTGATAGGCTTACTCCCTGTCCCTCTGCCCTCTCTAGGAAAATGAGCGTAACAAAATTCACATAAGTAAACAGAAACCTTCACTTGGAGGCCCTTCACCCCAACATGGAGGCATAGGATTAGAGAGAGAGAGAGGGGTTCCCAACCCATAAAAGTATGCGGACAACTCAGACCGAAACTGAAATCCGTTGTCAGTTGTAACTCTTCCTCAGTGCTTTCCCCATAACCAAATTCAAAGACTTTTTTTGAATAAATTTATTATTACTATTAATTAGTGTACAGCATAACTTAATTACAAATTATTTAATAAATAAAAATTACTTTCTTCTTATAACGTATAGTCACTAGACAAATAACTACGAATATATTCACCCCATCTCGTTCATCCCACATCGCTTTCAAAATCCTCATTTACTGACCACGTTTTATATGTGCTCGCGGCCCAGTGGGAACCAGTGATGTAAATACATCAATTTGATTGCAAGTCTAGACTATGCACTCGCGGTGGGCCATCTTTACATTTCTCTGGTCCGCTGCAGTAAAATTTAGGCGCCGCCACTGTCAGGACAATCGATATACTTACTTGCTCAATGGCAATAGACAATTCCTAAGCAAGCTAAAGGAATATTTTCTATCCCAACTATCCCTCGGAAATCCTACTTCCGTAATATGTCCTCCCACCCATATATAGGTCTTCCAAGTGATCATTTTCCTTCAGATCTCCCAATCAAATTTTTTTAGATATGCCCTTCCTCCCCAATTCGCGCAACATGTCCAACCCATGTGATTTAATCACCCTTACTATATTGGGTGAACAGTACAGGTTATGACGCTCGTCGTTATGAAGTTTTCTCCAGTCCCCATTTTCACCTCTCTTAGGTCCAAATATTTTCCTAAGCACACTGTTTACGAACACTCTCTGATTATGTTCTTCCCGAAGAGTAAGCGACTATGTCGGATAATCGATATGTTGTAACTTATATCGATCGTGTCGCCATCGGCAATAGTAGCCCTTGGTGCGACTTTTCATCAGCTGTTTGTTGGATTAACCTTCGTGTAACTAATAATATCATGTTATTAATATTGTATTTATCCTTATACAAGTTTTAGAATGCTACTTCACCACACATATAATAATATATTCATATATAATGATATTATTTTCCAGTCTCCTTTAGCTCATATGGAGCTTGTATATACCTAATCGCTGTGTTCTATTATTAATTGTTTTCGATCAGGTTGAATGCATTTCAGGGTTGAGTGCTTATGAATTACTTAAACAAAACAAAAAAAGTGCACATAGACGCGTTAAAATGAAAGTAACAAAGAACGATAAAATTATGTCGACATACACTAGGGATTGATTGAAACTCCACATTTTCTTATAATGGATTGATTACTGATTCAGGTATTTAAAACTTCTTTGGAAATGAAGAAGGTTAACTAAGAAAATGCCACCCTAGAATCATTGGAAAATCCGGCCCTGAGTAGATTTATAGTTTAAATCAGCGTTTATCAACCTTTTTGAACCCAAGGACCTCTAAATTGTCTAAAAAAATTTACGGATCCCTAATGTTACATCCCGTTTCTAAAATTAGGCTATATGTAGGCCTATATTCTTAATATTTGGGGTATTATTTATAGGTCATTATAAGGAAATAAATCTATTTTTTTTTAATTCGACGAAAATAGCCTACAGTTATTGAATTGGACGTAAACTATTGACAGTAAAATTATATTTTGAACAGACTTTAATATTTATTACCAATTTGATAATATAATTAGGAATTATAACACAGGTTTACCGGTATCAGACACTCGGGCATCTCCAACAATAAAACCCTTGTTAAGAGAGCGCCTCTAATAATAAATACCGCCAAAGTCTTATTTTTCAGGGTTTTGAATGAAAGAGGGAACCGTAGACGTCAGTGCATCAGTGGTTTCAAACTGTGGTTCGTAACTGCAAAAGTAAGGAAACTTGCAATAGGACCTTTATTTTCGAAGATTTTAAAAGCTTTGATATCTAGTTCCATTTTACGTGAAAAATTTTTACTTGGTTTATGATATTTTTAAATTATGTCTGCGGACCATCTGCACCATCTTCGCGGCCATAGGTTGAGAAACGCTGGTCTAAATGGATAAGGTAAGAGGTAAGGACATTATTCATTAGCGTAATGCTATTGGCACTTCCTTCCCGTACGGGTGTTGCGAATATATAAGCGAATAATTTTTTTTTAAATAATACAGTTATTTGAAATAAAGAAGATGTTGATACAACGTGATTCGTAGCTCCATTTTCCAATACTCTGGAGGAGCATAACAGTACAGGGCTTGTATTTTGGTATGGATTATCCACAAAGTAATGTCAAAGCATCTCTCATCTTCCTCCGACCTCTTGCATATTTTCTCTCTAAGCTCAGTTTCTAGGAAATGCTTGCCTTGTAACAATATAAGGTTTCATATAACTTTGTAATATAAAAATGATTCAAAGGCCACAACTCTATTTCATTTTTATAAGAATAAAGTTTCTTGAAAAGTCGTTCTTAAATATTTGCGTCCTACCTTCGGCAATGAGTTCAGTTAAAAAAAATATGTAGAATTAGATACCACGGTATTTTCTTTTTATTCATTTTTAACCTTGTGATCGATTAAAACCCACTGAACATATAGCCTACCTAAGTAACATATAATTTTTTTCAGCATCATCCTAAACGATGAAGATAACACTGAGGAAGTAAAGATTCATATTAAACTTTTTAAGGTAACAACAATAAAATAAGTGATATGTTAAGTCATGACTTTTGAGAAGTGATGCAATCGAGACCTAGCAATGACCAAGAAAGCGAACTTTCTACGCTGTTATTTTTTATTGTTCTTTTTATAGCGTCGGTACTCGAACAATAGTAAATTCAGTAAAAAGTTGGAACTTCAGATTACTTCATACATAGACAGGCTACATAAACAACAATCTGAGAGACACTTTCTTCAAATTCAGTTAACCCAGATCAAAAATAAACTAGTTTATATTTCACTTCTAGTTTAAACTAAATTTGATTTTCACAAAACTTTTTCGCTTTGCTTTATATCATAATGTATTAAAGCAATGTTGTCTGCGTCTGCATTAACTGCCATTTATTTATGGCTTATATTAAAGCTGTTATGTGCTTATATTTTGACTTTCATATTACTTATTGAAAATAAGAAAAATACCAGTACTTAGTCTAATATATATGTATATACTTTTCGTTACGTAGCTATTTTCAATATTTCAGAAATTCATAAGTGCTCAGTTGTTAGTATTATTGAGTATGTGAAATCTGGGTTTGCCTGAAGTTATTAATTATACTCCATTAATACGGCCTACATTTTACAGTGCACCATAGTCGTTCCGCGCCATTTGTGCAGGCAAGAATCCCTTAATTATTGGAATTCAGCTGGTACAGCTAGCGTATGATTATAAGGTTTTACTACAAACACAAATAAACAGATAACATTACTCCCATTAGTCTGAAAGAAATCAAGAGAGAGGGAAGGAAAATACCAACCTTCATGTGGTGGCGAGCATATCCAGTACTGCGGAGAGACTTCTCGATAGCACTTATTTTAGTCGGTAATAATTGCATATAATCAACCATTAACTACATATTTGTTGACTTTGACCGTTAGGTCTACAGCTAAAACATAGGCCAACAACGAATAGGCTATAGCGTTTTAAATTTGGTAATACAAAAATTGTGTATGTTATCTTAATAGTTTATAAAAACACTAGAAATGTTCTCTTTAGTTACAAATGTCCATAATGCAAGTCCAATATTATATAAGTGGCAATTACAAATATTTAAACAACATGATTCGTGTTCACAGTTCCGTTCTTAACACTTTTACCATAGATCATCCACAAATTTCAATTTTTAGCTTGGGAATAAAATTAATCTGTGTTATACCCTCCTATTTGAAGGTTTAAAATTCACTTGAGTTTAAATCCCGATTAGAAGATATACCGGTGTGAAGAAACCCATTTTTAGATTAAACCTCGAGATAATCTAATTTAAAATTCATGTAGGTTTAACCAAATTTAGAGAAAATGGTCTTTAGTATTGTTAAAATAAGAAAGTAAACAAGGCTGACAGCTGGAGAATGTGTGTTGATATGTTTGTCTCTCCAATGTGGTTTCCAACTGTGAAAAGAAGTCATGCGCGCTAATCTCATGTTCAGGAAATATTCTTTCAACCCGTTTACATTTCTGAATAATTTGTTCTTGAAAGTTTTAAACCTATTTGAAAACATCCCAATGAATTAGAGAAAAATCATATATCTTAGAAACCATCGGCGCTAAGTATTCGTATAAAATGGCTCATTAGAACTAGATGACCAGATGTCCTGCTTTTTACAGTTTGCTTTCTTTTAACACATGATCCTGCGACTCGCGAAAATGGTTGTCAAATCTCATAAATATCTAGCTTTTTAAATATATCCTACGAAAAGTCCTGCAAAATTGAATTTTATCTGAAATTTACTGTTTTACCATTCCTATAATTTTTTTTTGCATGTAATAACCTTTTATGATTGAAAGGAAATTAAAACTAATGTCCATAACGGCAACTATCTCATTAACTCCTTAAGAGATCAGTAATCGTAACAAATTGTGTTTCATTGTCTTAGTGAACATTAATAATATTAGGTAGAACTAATGTTAATAAGAATGAATAGTAAAATATATTTAAAGCTTCCTGTCTGACCTATTATGTTAGATGAAAAAACAAATTTTCTAGTGAGTCATGATCATTTTAATGACTGGGCCCTGCTTTTTGTATCCGAAATCCCGGGCACCCTAATGAGAATATTATACACCAGTGCCTATCTTCAACCGATATGATCTAGATTAAGCCTATTGAGGTATATTCAGCTTTTAAAGCCAGATCTTTCAGTTGTTGCATCATGAATTTTCACAACTGTACTGGTAATCGTTCAGGGAAAGAGGCCAAAAATGTAAATTGCTTTGAACAAATAGCATCCAGAAACAATGAAACTGTATTTATTGAACACTTTCTGGTCAATAAAGCGTTCTTGCAGACCAAAAATTTCAAACAGTTTGATACAGTCCACAAATGAGGATGCGCAGTAGAAGTAGTTTGCTGAATGCTATGGTTTGTTTCAAACTCGTTGCATAAACAAACCTTCTATCAACGAAAGCTAAGAATATTGTATTGAGTTCCGTAATCAATATCAGCTAATGGCTGTATTTACCTACATGTGGTAGTAATGGGTCATAGAAATGACCGATCCTCATTGTATGCCGATTTCAATGGATAATATTTGTCATCATTAATGGCTGCCTCACAACTTCGAACATAGAGGGAACGATCAGTTCACCGGCGACTGCTGTAGACAGAGGACCCCTGACAACGCCGGCGAAACGTTGGGAACATCTAACCCTACTGGACCACGGCCTAAGCCCGAAAAACTTCTCGAATAATAACAGTCAATATTATTCAACTCGTTGAACTATTCTTCGAAGTCTTATTTTAACATTTTTACAACACATGGGTTCGAAGTGTGACTACCGTATTCTCGTTTGTAACCAGCATTGTGAACAGAAATATCAATTGCAATGCCATGTTTGCAATTTTCCTTACTAGAATAACAGTACAAGTCAACGAAGCAAAACAAATTCTATACTCACCTAAAATTTTATCACTATCATAGAATCCTTGGTCCACTTTACTTTCCGGGAGTGGATTATTTAATGGTTTTGCACTCCACCTGCATTTTTATTTGATACACCGCCACTCTCTTAGGCCTACCTGTCTTTTTATGTAATTCAATAAGTTAATTAAAAAAAAAAAACTTAATTTCAAAGTTTATTACAGAATACAGGGCACACTTTTCTTCCATCGTGTCTCATTGCCAGTTCATTGCATTATGCAGACCTTCGGATGTTCAAGGGGAATTCCGTACCATTAAGAATTTAGAACAATGACGTTCGACCCCCTGGCACAGTAAGGCTTCAGAGAAACAGGCAGGTTTTGTGAAACAATTCTACTTAATAGTAGGTCAATACGTTTCATAACAATGATAAAAAATCAATATAAACCTTATTGTTCCTATTTCAACATTTTAAATGAATAATGCTACAGTGCCTGCTATTATTAGTGTGTACCCGTGAGTACCAGCTCAATTAAACCCCACAAGAACAAAATTGAAGTAATAGCGGATGCTACATGAACAGTGATGACGCTAATGAGTTTGTGTATACTTCATGACATGAAATGATAATTTACCGATCCAAATCGAGGTCCTGTTTTAACTCAACCGTTCGTCATTTCATCTGTTTGTAATATCGATTGGTACGCTGTAACGACCAAACGCGTTATTCGATTTTCTTCCGATTTAGCATGAATGTTCCTTGATATAATATAACATGACGTAAGCATAAGAATGTTTACTTTATCTTTACTTTCAGATGGGATGACCATTTTAGCTGATGAAGAACTGCAGATCTCAGACTTCTTTTTTTCTTTTTTTGACGCTAGGTCTACTGTTCACAATTACAAAAGAGTACAGCTTGCAGCTAACACAATTTATCTCAGGCTCCTCTTCTAATAAGCATTGTACTTAAGAGGGAGCTTAACAGGATTGCGCTGTTGAGATCACAAACCAGCTTTGTTCCACCAGACAGGATGGTATGCCCAGAATATTCGCTACTGTGAATAAATCACTACTTGTTACTAAAGAATTCAGTCTTGCCTTGGACGGACACAATGCAACAGCGAAATAAAGCATACCACTAATATAATATGCAATACTCGCTACTGTGAACAATCCACGACTGGTTACTGAAGGATTTCGGATGAGAGGGGGTGAGAATCCACCCAAAGAACAAAGAAAATTAAACTCGAGTTCATATCTTGTCTGGACAAGTTTCTGGACAAGTTTCTGAACTCACAAAAATGTAGGGAGGCATGTCGGAAGAAAATTAGTGTGTGTGTCAGGAAATATGTAAAAGTCTTTATTTTCGTTATATTGACTAATTTACTAAACAAAAATAAATAAAATGGTTTCATGTAAAGTTTGCCTAGCTAGACTACCTGATTTAATACAAGTACTGGTAAGTTTTGTTTCTTAAATTTCTTCGCGGACATTTAATTTCAGCACTTATAAGCTAGAAGCCTAATTTAAAACATTACTATGGCTAATAGCCTACTAGAGTTAAATACAACTCGGAAGGCGGATTGAAGCTGGATGCACGGGGGCCCTTCCCTTCCATTCTTAACAAATAGCAGCATTCTATAGAACGTAGCTTGCAATTGGATGCGCATGAACCAAGAAGCTTCCTAGCTCTGTCTCTTTCTGCGCAGTAGTAAAAGATGAACAGCCATCCGAGCTGCGTTCTAGTCTATCCGTTCGCGAGCAACCAGCCTTAGTCTTAGGGGAAGCAAGGAATGTACGCTTCAAATTAGTTGTTAAGGAGCTCTTTACGTATGTACGATTCTGAAACAAAGGAGTATAAGAGAGGAAAATTTCTCCGGCATGGTCAACGGTAATGAAGAATAGAAAATCAGATTGAAAGCAGAGCTCCGGGCTCTTTTTGTTGAGCTGTTTCAACATTGCAATAAAAATATGTGGTGCAGTATATGAACTAATAGGCTTCAAAATTTGTACCACCGTTCCCCAAATAGTTAAGGACGGATCTCATCGTCTTATTAATAAACTTATCTGTACACTCTTCTTATGTTTGAGAAATTGTTGCTATGCCTGTGAGGTTTTTGAAAAACCGGTTTGTTAGCGTTTGCGAATTCCAGTAACACTAGTAGCAGTCGAGAAATATCTTCAAAGACGAAGGGGATTTTAATAGGTGAAACTTGTATAGAACCAGTTTTTGCACTGTATTTTAGGGCAATAGTGGCATTTATCAAGTCTCGAAACCCATCCCTAATTTGTGTACATTACTCCACGGGTAGGCCTATTATTACATTTCTTCGTAGAAAATAGAAGATTTCATACAAGATACCTACCCAAATATAATTTCCTTCTTAAAATATGTTTCCTCTCCAGTAATGCTGTTCACAGACACATGTTCTTAAACATATAGATATATACATAGACATGATTCTGAAGATAGCGTCTCTAGATTCAGGGACGTCAAAACGTGTATTTACACTAAAATCTCGACATGGAGTTTTAGGATCAGTACATTATTCCTTACTTCCTCTACCTTTGGTAGGATAGAGAAAGTAAAACATTATACGGATCTTACAATCTTACAAAATTAAAGAGTGCAACGCAGAAAAAAAATAAGAAGAAGAAGATGATGTGAAAGACTCACGTGACTTCTCTACTCTTCATATTAAAAGAGAATAAGCGGCCGTATTAAGGGAATGCACATTCATGTCTAAGCCTCATTCAAAGTTATAATATTCGCAAGACAAGAATTTCAATTCCTTTATTGCTACTGAATGATCATATTATGATGACTGGAGCAATTGTTGAATGCTATGTGACAGGGGAAACAAATGCACCCCAAGAAAACCTCTCCCAACCATATTTTGTACACCACAAATTCCAAATGGATCCACCCAGATTCGATCCCAGCGGTAGACGGCGAGTGGTCGAAGTTGACGGGTGTTTTCAACTAAGCATCTTTCTAATGCAATGTGCTTGAATGGATGGACTGAGTAGAGCGTATATCAACTCTAAGATTAGTTAAAACGTAATTATGGATAACGATTTTATTTCACGAGTATGGAATTATTCCATTAGAGTTATCGCAAAATGTGTTATATTTTTATTTCCTGCAGGGTAACATCACATTGGCATGCTTAAATATGCAAATATGCATTGCACAAAAAATAGTTTTGGAGGATCAGTCGTCAGAAAAGTTCCTTCCAGGAGGAATACAAATTAGGCAAGTTGTATACCCTGTTCTCCAGAGAAATTAATTAAATTCCTCCGTCGTTTACGGCAATAAATTATGTATTGCTTTGTGAGAGGACTACAAAGGTATTTCAAATTACGTTCCAGCTATAATCTTGTCAGGAGGTCAAGTAATGCACCTTTGAGGTGGTATTTGTATTAGAACACTATTAAGAACCTAATTCAATGAACAGCCTCTTAATAAGAATCCATTAATTAAGAGGGGCAGGAACAACATTTAGCAAAATCGGGCAGTAATAGTTTGATTTCCACACTTCTAATATTTTCACTCTTTGCTGGTTCCCATTCTTTTCTGAAAAACTAAAATATTTCTACGAGATAATATAAAACGGCGGGACTATGGTCCAAACAAATGCAGGACCATAAAGTATTGAATAGTCTTTTTATTTTTTAACATAGGAAATATGTCCACCGTTGTGACGTAGGGGATGCGTTCGCTCCTCTCACGCAGCGGGCCCGGGTTCGATTCCTGGTTGGGACAAGTTACCTAGGTAAGGTTTTTTCTGTGGTTTTTCCTCACTTGTGTGACAAATGTCCGGTAATTTTAGGCCCTTGTGGTCCCCAGATATCATCTGGATCATCTGGCCGTCATTATCATCTTCATCCCATCCTCGCCTTGTTTGGTGTGAATGGTGTGTCTCGTCCTATGTGCTCGTGTTGTCTCGGAGGTGACCCCGGCATTGGGCTGATCACTCACCCGGGGAGGCCCTCCATGTCCTTGTCTGGTCAAAAAAGTATGTAGGCCCTATGTGATCCAAAGATAATTCCCTGTAAGGCCCGGGAGGCTTGAGTCGCTTAAATCCTAAAAGGGAGAGGTACAACTAAGATAAAGAAAGAAAGAAAAGACAGTAATATAACGAAGTATGCAAATAAAATTACTGTTATTAGTGATAGCTATTATTACTATTATTATTATAAGGGTAAGGCTGATTTTAATGTGAGTAGACTAGGTATTAGTAAAATAAACGTAATGTTTTCTTTGCAATTAGCTATTTTATCCTTCATTATCTAAAAATTTTATGGATTATATGATCATGGTCAGTGTTAATATTCGTACAATTTATGCGTTACAATTTATAGGTCTCTATTTTCTTGGCTATGATAAATTCTTCTAACACTTTACGTTCTACCCTTTTATTAATTTTTAAGTTTGGCAAATACGTTGTCAATAGCGCATTCATGGAGGTGCTTTAATTTTTAAAAACGTCACGGCAAAATATGTTTATATAGGCCACATACACACATAGATAGGCTGCATATTCACATAAACACACACAACGGGTGAATCATAAATGTTGTATGTAGCCTGCAGGAATTATAGCTATCCATTTTCATGAGAAAAGTTTATACAATCATGAGTCCAATTAGCAATGGCTTGAGTTTTCAAAGACGGGATTAAGTTTGTAACTTACGTTGTCATTCCGGCCATATTGATATGTCATATCGACACGGTTCGTAAAGGACAATGGATAACCTATATGCGAAGCACAGTTCACTCCCGCGCGATTAGCTTTTTGGAGTCTTACCGTGTTTTATAACAATTAGTACATAATATTATACTATGAATTATTCCTTGATGGAAAAAACACATCAGTCAATATAAAAGATTAATAGATATAATTAAGAGGTTTATAATTTTATCTCGTTTTAAAAAGCAATATATTACAAACCTCTTTTTAGTACATGCTCTCTAAAACAGCTGCTTCTCGGACTGTTAACATGCCGTAAAGTAGCATTTTATCGTCCTAGGCCGCTAAGGTAGTTTTATCGGCTTAGGCCGCTAAAGTAGTTCTATTGGCCTAAGCCGCTAAAGTTGCAATGATAAATTAGATAACTTTTACTAAAAACAATTGTAAGCTAATATTAATATTTTATTATAAATGTCAATAATATTTATAGGATTTATTTTATTTATATCTGCACCACGTACGCAAAAACTTAGGGGACTCATCCAGCATTTCAGACTCCTCTACACCTCGACCGTAATTCTAGATCCGTCCGCCGCTAAAGCCTTGCTTTGCGTACTTGTGAATCACCTTGTATGATAAAATTAATATATCCGTATATAATATAGTCGGCTGCGGTGGTCTAGAGGTAGCGTGCCCGCCTCTAGATCCGCAGGGCCCCTTCGCCCCACCTGGGGATCATAGGGTACCAGATACAGATACAGATATATAAGTCTAAACGTAAAAAGCTGCATATATTATTCATATAGTTTCTAATCAACATTATATAAATATAATCTGTGTGTGCGTAGGCCTATTTATTATATGATGATGTTCAGGGAACGCCCATTTTCGCATTATCCTTATCTGAGTTTATTATTTTCAGTCTATGTGTGAGAAAAGGACATAGTATATATAGGAAAAACTCCAGATCAGATCATTATACCATTTCTTTATACACGTCCAAGAAATATTTAGTTTCCAGAGGGGGGGTTGCGAGGCGATGGGCTTACCACCTGTCCCTCTATCCTCTCTCGGAAAATAAGCATGCAGAATTATATTTTATAGTACAATTACGATACTGAGGTGTTCAGAACTCAAGTGGTGAAAGACCAAAAAAAATTAATATTTCTGACATGACAGTTTAAGAATTTCATAATATTATTTTCAAAATACTGGTGTATTAAGTCCATGCTTCAATTATTTTATCAAAGATGGCAATGCTTTACAGGATCTGAATCAGAATACAGGGTACGTATTTTTTAGCAAAATACGAGGGTGGATCGAAAAGTAATGTACAATAATTTTGTTTACAGAATGTTTAATAGGTGGAATTACAAACAAATGCACACATGAAGAGACATCTTTTGTTTATTTTTCTAGTCGCCATGTTTCTCAATACAATTCTCCCATCATGATACCAGATTCAAAATACCCTGTTCATAGAAGTCCGTTCGGTTGGAGTATAGCCATCTGCGGAATGATGTTTTCACTTCTGCATCTGACGCAAAGCGTTTACCGGCCAGGAATTTCTTCATGGGACCAAGAAAATTAAAGCCCGACGGTACACCATGTTGCTGAAGCTGTTCGTGAGAAAACCAACAAATTTATTTGGGAGGTGCTTCAGCATCCTCCACCCAGACCTGGCACCGTCAGACTCATTTGCATCAGATAACAAGTGAAAACAGAAGTCCGCAGATGGCTATAATCCAACTTCTATAAAGAGGGTATTTCGAAACTGGTATCACGATGGGAGAAATGTGTTGAGAAACTTGGTGACTATATAGAAAAATAGACAAAGTATCCCTTCATGAGTGCAGTGGGGTGAAATTGTACCTATTAAACTATTTGTAAAACAAATTATTGTGCGTTACTTTTCGATCCACCTTCGAATATCAACCATTTGATGGGGATTTATGTCACTTCTGCGATGCGGCCCCGGGGCCACTGATTGAAGACCACTGACCTAGAGTAAACTAACATATAACGTGGACGTGAAAGGGCCAGGGAGTTTGACCAAATATATAATTTAGGCTTGGAGGTTCTTAATGTGCACATAAATCTATGCCATAGCCCCTTCCGGAGGACTTCGTGCCAAGGATTCTTACGTCCTGAAAATGCTTCGACCTCACAAAGGGTTTAAACCAGGATCATTGGATCCAGAGATATTGCCACTACTTCAGTACTACCATGACTGACCAGACTCATAGACATTGATACATTTTTAAATAAATAGATTAACTATGCCTTTGAAAATTTTTAAGGATTCTACTTTCACTTAGATTGATTGGTTAGGCCTGTATAGGTTTTAACAACTGTGTTGTACTGAAATCAGGCCTTTGACCGTCGCCGGTTGGTCGGATTTTTTTCCCCGCAGGAGTTCTTTTACATGCCCGTAAGGTCCAGATTTATAAATCTCTGCCAGGTATGGGGGCTTACCCACACCTAGCTGGCAGACCCCTTGAAGTTCCTTATCGTGAAATCCCTGCCAGCGGAGGTTCCGGCAGGAGTTCGGATTTTGCAGAGAATGGCAACCGTGTAGAAGCATCACGGTAGAGGTAAAATGGCTACTTCATAGTGACCAATATGATAGGGAGAAAGTCTGTATAAATTTTCACCAGTTGTATTTTTTAAGAACATTTATTAGTAATACTAAACCTTTTCTGAACAAAATCATCTATTTTTACTTTTTTACTATTATAAAAGATTATCTTAATAGTTTCAAGCAGAAGAACATTGTATTATTCAAAGTGGATGTTGGAAATATATTAAGATGGCCGCGTTTGATATGCACGCATTCGGCAGTTGCAGAGGGGAGGGGCCAGCAGGAACTGGTCTGTATACTTTGTTTGCCTTTAAAATCTGAATTGCACCTTAAATTCGCGATCCCTATATTTGTGAAAAGGGTCCTCCATGTCGCTCACATATAACTACGACAACATTCTTCTCGCATCCTCGTCATGATTTTCACATAGTTCGCAAACTCCAACATATCGTCAAAGTTGACGCGGGAAGTTCGTGCCACGTGGCTTGCAGACCGTCTGACAGCGCTAGGGGTTTGCCAGGTAGCAAGCCTCTATCAATCAGCTGCCACCTAGGTAGGTAAGCATGCTTACCTAGGAGACGACTATCGATCCTATTGTAAATCTGTCACTTTTATGAACACATAAATGCCAATGACCTCAGTCGGGGTCGAACCTGAGATCTTAAGCACAGAAAACCAATGCCATACTCACTGCGATACCCAGACCAATGCTTAATCTCGAGATCGCAAATAATGTACTGTATACTTAGTGGCTTAGGGTCACTTATTAGAGGCCAAGATAACTACTCCTTATAATCACAAAGAGTATCCCATCACATTTTCATAAGAAAAAGTTGTTTTTATTTTCCTTAAAGCAACGATGTAGTCTAAGTACGCAAACGAAATTATGGTAATAATGTTTTATAGTATGTACTGATGGGAAAACATACAGAAATCTTAGCATTATAGTATCACTTCTGAAAGTGAATAAATAGGAATTTTCATCTTTTAATGATACCTAAAATTTTATATTATTTAACGAAATAGTCTGATCTACTACCCAAAGTACGAGGATTTGCAATTCTGTGGTGTGAGAAGTTTCAGAAGTTCAGAGGTTCACGGGTTTCCCTTGTGGCAGCTAGAAATCTATCTCGCCACAATCTAGCAGTCGACAAGTAGTGCCGCGGTGCTGGGTCATGTTAGGATGATTGATTGCTTTGGTTTAGACCGATGGTATTGGCAGTGAGACAGTTGGCTGCAGTGTTGTTTATGACAATGACTATGACAAAATTTATCCAAAACATTAAAATAATACACTATAATATTCTCATTGGTATTTCAGTTTTAAAGCTGTGTTCGATCGTATAATTTTTTATAGATTCAAACTTGCTTAACTTTCTTTAGCGGAGCGTCTTGTTTTATAAGCCCGGAGCCTCGGAGTCAAGCTGCCCGGCAGGTATTTTGCAAATCTGACTTTCTTCAACAAATTAAAACCCACAACATGTACAATAAAATAAAAATCTGGAAGATGCAAGGAAGTTTTCCAATCGTAAGTGGATTCAGTCTATTCCACCGGTCCTTGAGTAAAGTTAGTTGAGTATCCCTCTCATCAACACAAACAAGTTTAAAACCAGATAAAAAAAAAAGTGCAATACTACCAGCTCCATCTCGTATATGAATGACAAGATTCAACTTGTTACATAAAAACGAGACTTCAATTTTATTCAGTGAGTTTTTTCTAGTCACAATATGCACATCATTTCATTCTGTACATGTCTGAAATAGACTTTTTTTCCTTTCGCGTTTCATATTCTCTATTAGCTTCGTTAAACTCGTTTCTATCTTGCAGCACTTTGTGAAAATGCCACACTATCACAAGTATTTTATTATACTCCGTTAGAACCGCTTTCTTTACAAAGAGAAGTAGGCCTGGCCTACTTCTACATACGAGGCATCGTACTTAAGCCATGGCATCGCTGAAAATATTATAATCATGCATATCTGATGACGTTATATCTCTTAGCAATGAAGCTTACAAAAAAATGGGTATCGCTTATTTTTAAAGTATGAACATATCTTTGTGTACCGTGCTCTTGAAAAATCGTAAAGCGTGGTTGAAACATACTATAGATCCAGAAATGTTAGCTTATATTTGTAGAGTTAGAATTTCATATCTTTGTCATGACTTTTGGCAACAGGGAACTTGTCGGTCTAGGCTTTATTAATTAAATGAAACTATTTGAAGTAAGCTTACGTCTACATACGAGACAACGTATTTATGTTAAGACATCCCCGCGAGTGTAATTATCAGGGCCCGGATTCTAATGACAAGTCATCTTTTTATGGATGCTGCATAGACATTGCCAACTTGTAGATAAATCCTAATCACTGCTTCTAGATTATAGAAGTACATTTTTATTAGGTCATTTTTTGTCATTTTAGGCAATTTTATATTTTTAGGGCATTTATTTCAATTTTAGGTCATTATTTTGTCATTTTCGTGTCATTTACTTCCTTATTTAGTCATTTTCATGTATTTACATTGAGTGTATTAATTTTTTTCGTCGCTAGCGGTGCTGTCTTTGAACTGTTGTTTGTTTAATGCAAGAAGGAAAAATTCGGCGCTAAAGAGTTGTCATGTCTCAGTCGGAAATGAGAATCAAAGAAACGCCAAAATTTTGTATTATATTACTATTATTAGATTGATTTGGCACCAGAGTCTGCCACCTGTTTGGATTTCAGAGTGCAAACTATTGTTTATCCTCAATAAACAATATAATCCGGCAGACCACAAAAGGAAATGCCGAATTTTGACTCCAAGTGCCTCGGTGCCAGTATAAATTTTCGTGAAAAAAGAACATTCACAACATTACAGTTATTTACAGTTTTTCTAATTATGTACAAACTAGTCTATAACTTTTTGTGTACAATAATATTTTTTATAAATAAAATATCAGTTTTAGGTCATTTTTTATAATTATTAAGTCATTTTCTTTACAATTTAGGGTCATTTTATAGGTCATTTTTCAAACAATTTTAGGTCATCAGAATCCGGGCCCTGGTAATTATACACATTGTGAACTTACAGCTCTTTAAGCTGAACCTTATAGAAAATAATTTTGTAACTGTTCGACATCACTTTTTTATAATATCAACGTGTCTTTGTACACTATGTTCTTCTGTTGTATAGCGTGGGTGAGGCTAATCCACAAAATATATTGACCTATATTCGTAGAGTTAGAATTTCATAATATAACCATAACGTTTAGCAATAAAGGAAAATTCTATCTTGGCCTATCTACTAAATTTGACGTATATATCTCGATTTATTAATTATCCCCAAAACAAAACGAGTAGCAGTATTATAATTTGTAAATCACGGTTAGGATCATAGTGGTATGCAGTCATATTCCTTTGATTCATGAATAAGGAGTTAGGACGTTAGGTCGTGATTTGTTTAAATAAGCTGTATGTTTAAGATTGCTAATTCCACTAAAACTGTCAAGATAACTGGCTTTAATATACACAATTTTTACGTAGCTCAAAGAAACCGGTATTTTTTTTTTCAGAAATAGAAGTATAGTACTAGAAAATTTACAGACTTATACATACCATAATAAATAAATAAATACTGTGATTAATTATTTTATTAAATGAGAAATAAATCTTGTATTCCTTATACCGTATCTCAAACAAAGTTTGATGTGTTATTGTTATATTAATTTGAAGCTAAACTCGCCTCTAACAACTTTTTTAAATCTCCAAAATTATGTATGGTTAAGACAATATCAAGTAAATACAGTATAAGCCCGAAATAGAACGGTTCTAAATACCGCGGGGATGCAACGCGAGGAAAGAATGTGCTCCAATAAAACATACCTTATTTTATTATCATTACTTTTCTTAATCGAGTTTAAACAGTAAAAATTCTGCAATGAGCAGTTTACCGTTGAATTCGCCTACTAGACTACTAGACCGGTATCCTTAATCACAAAGAATTTCGCGGTCACAACACGATATGGAAAAATAGTGTACTACAAGAAAAAGAATCTGCATCTGTCAGATATGTTTAAAACAAAGGGAAGTCAAATATGATTTTATAGTGGGACAAGTTAAATAACAAGCGTGTAAATATTTGGGCTGCGCATCGACCACGCCTTTAGGTCTAGTTCCAGCACCACTTGCTTCAGATTGTGCTTCTGCGCATTTGTTTTTTAATTTGTCTGGCTATAGTCCTAATCATGCATTAAGGGTGTAAATTCGTGGATTCAGGATACAAAACATCTCAGAAACAGATAGTGTAAAATTAGGTTAGTGCAATATTGTGTGCAGTGTAATGTAAATTAAAATCGGAATTGTTGACGGTATATTACTGTAATTTACTAGTACACGAATGTTTTCTCCTCCACTTCCGAGAGATCGATTTTGTCACTTCTACGATATACGCGTAGTAAAGCGTGTCTCCTAACAACAGCGTAACATCGGGCTTCTACTGTATGTGACTTTATTTTAATTAGGCTATCTTAAATTAATTTAGAACAAATACGAAGAAACGCAGTATACAGTACGCAGTACTACCTTTTTACATTGCTTCATTTTTCTAACTGAAAGCGACATCTCTGTTATTGTATTGCATAATAAGAAAATTCATTATTACTAAGACTTCCAGGGGTTTTGTTTCTAGAAAGAAAGGAACGAAGTAAGACTTAAGAAATAAAAAAAGAAATAAGAAAGTAAAGGCGAAATAAATAAAGAATAAATAAATAAGCTTAGGAGAAAATGAATAAAAACAGAATATAGGAAAATCAACTCAAACAGAAAAAAGAATGAAAGAGAAGCGATTTAACTCTGGCAGGATTCACCGTACTAATTTTTGCGATAAAGAGAGCCAGTTACAAAGAGTAGAGTCTGGCAAGATAATTTACTAGCTTTGAACACAGGAATATATTTGGAGGTTATCAAGGGTGTTACATCAGATGCTCAAGACAAGTAGCTCGTGCCCATGCTGATTAATTTTGAGAGGACATCTGGTAACCTTTATATAGCTTTATTTTTATAGTCTACTATCATAGAAAGTTACTGCTTTCTAAAACCCCGGTAGCTGACACTCACGGCCTAGAAAGTCTACGTGAGTTGGAAGTGAATTTCATAAGACCTTACACATAATATTAGAAAGCCTCTTCGAATCAGATGTCGCAATCGCAGGTTATATATTTGATCTCATGATGTTCCCCTCTGATCTCTCATCTGTTCCTGTTAAATGCTGCAGATCTCATCACAGTCAAAGAATATGGGTCTTCTAAGTAACTTCTTCAAAGAACATGCAGAATTAGACATTGAATATTTCACATTTATGAATATAATTGTTGACTTCTTTATTTTTATGGAGTGTAGGACGTGTATTACCATACTCTTATGTAATTCGGACTAGGTATGTTGGGCTTAGAAAGCTGGTGAAAGTGTAAAAATGTTGTTAGCATAACTAGGCTATAAAAAACTCGAAGTACTTGAATTTTTTTTTCACTTTTACCCAGTTAAAGGGGAACTGAAGTTTAATTTGATTCACTTCTACACAGCCTATTAAATAAAAAAAAGTTAAGTAATTCTTTTCTTATGTCAATTAAAAATATACTTCAATATTTTAGGCCATAACGAGAGTTTAAAGTCAAACAACACTAACTACAAAAATCATGTTTTTAAGTTTATGTGCTATGTTACATAAAACTTACTTATTATATATTGTCACATCATTGTATCTCTAGTCCTAATGGGTTAAAAAATAGAACAACACTATCTATATTATTTTTTAAATTTACTTAACAACAAAAACATTAAGTGTAGTTAGTTTCCTTTTACTTTCTTCTATGTAAACGAATTATGAAAGGTAAATGACATATTTTCCTAGTATTTTTTGTTACCAAAATGTTTGTACCATTGCAGGTTTTACACAGCTTATCCTGGAATGAATGAATGTTATAAGTTATAACAAATAATCTAATTAAATTGTCGTATTGTCATTGCTGATGGCACGAGAAGTTGTTTATTTCAATTCATGTGAATTTAGCCGCCTGCTGTTAGTACTAAAATGGCGTGGTATCGTAGTAGAGGCGAATTATTGACTAACCTAGCTTTTAAACTATAATTCAGTGGAAAGTGAACCAGGGGATTCCAGTGTGGAAAGCAGCCCTTGCCCAACCTTGGATTCTAGAATCGAATACCTTCTTGAAGATGTTTTCACAACAATTCCTCTCTCTCTGGACCTACAGCTTCCGGAGGAGACATAACCTTACATTTTCATTCTTCAACAAATATGGTTACTTACATTGTTTGTTACCCTATAAGTCAGAAAATTCTGATTCATAAAAAGTATTTATGTATTTAGTCTTTCATATTATTATTAGTGAATGTATATTGTTATTCAACAGGGGCCAGCTGTTCATAATACAGACGGGACTGAAAGTATAGATGATAATTCCGACGTTGATCCCCGTAATGTTCCTTCAAATACCGATGTATCGTCTGATGAGGATATAAAGATAATATTTCCTACTTCTTACAGGGGGAAAATACAATTTTTAAACACAAGAGTAAGAAACAGTTAACGTTTAACGATAACTACTATTGTACTGGTGTATAATTAATTTTTCATTTTAAACTGTACTGCATAAGTGTCAAACCTCATCTGCGTGGGGAAGATATTATAACTGAAATGTTACCAGTAAGTTGTGTATAAAATAATACCACCTATTCCCTCGCATGAAATGTTCTTGTTACAGTATCAGCTCTGTAGCTTTGTCATATCTAGAATTTAAACTTGTCAATATCATAAAACATTACTAAAATCTATAGCTGTCAGTTTTATGCAACGATTTTAGTGTTTCGTGGGATGGACAATTTTTTTCGGCTATTCCGCCATCTCCAGGCCCTAAAAAACTTATAAAACATATTAGCTGACTGTTAATTAACCACGTGTATACAATCTTATGTATGAAGTTTTTAACATGTCCTTTTATTTTCCCAAGCGATTATTGTGTTCGTTAATCCATATCAACTGCTTATGTAGCGTGTACATTACATGGTGTTTTCATTTGCCAGTAGGAAGAGAGTTCAAAAATGCGATTCTGTTCTTGTATATTTTCGTTAATTATTCCTTTATTTTTGTTAATATACATGTGATGAGATTCTATTGAGATTAATTCCCCCAGGAATAGCACCTTTTCTATCACAGCTTACAACAACGAGGTGTTGAAGGGAACGGAGAGGTGTCTTTTGTAAGCAACTGGGATAATAAATTGGAAGTATCCTAAGTAATCCTAAGCTTATCTCTACTCTACTAGTAAGATAATATTAATTTTGTATTATTTTTGTCTAAATATGTAAACCATCTTAGCAATTTTCTTAAAAAACAACGTCAAATAACGTTTTCGTCACAAGTTACTAATTATTACTTGTCATTCTCCTGAGTAATATATTTTGTTGTACAAATTGTTGTTTTTCAGTGTTATAAACATAAATTGCGGGGTGCTCGGGCAAAGAGAGTTAAGTCCACCATCCTAAAAAATTGAGATATGTCCATAGAGTTATAGATAAAAATGTTTTATACATTTGTGTTAAGTCCAGTAAGTCATATTCAAAAAAGTATGTTAGTTATGGATGTGTGCCTCATGGGTTTATCCATCTCTAAAGCTAAGTTGGGCTGGTATAGTGTGTTAAGTCACTCTAATTCTCATTAACAAGAAAGTGGACTTAACTCTCTTTGCCCGCGCACCCCGGAATTATAATATTACTAAAATATGGATTCATTATTGTTAATAATAAATGAATTATGTTCATTTAAACATGCTTCAGGACAGTTTTTTATCTCTAGAAAACTTTATTTTTGTAGTTAGTGTTCTTTGACTTTTACCGGTAGATAATAGAGAACAGAATTCACTTTATTGGTATGGAAGATATATTTTAATAATTTTGAAAAGTTTCGAATATTATATTGAAGTATGAGTTGAATTTGTTCTCGACACACAATGATTTAATACAATTTCTGTAGCTTTAGATATTCTTTGAATTACTAACCTTTTGTAAACAATACCTATGCTTTTCAAACTTGTATTAGGTGTTTGTAGGAATACAATTTTCATTTACACATTAAAGGTAAAATCTATGCAAACAATTAGTTGCAACATTCTTTGTAATGTACCAGATATGATCGTTCATAGTCTGCATGTAGTGTACAGGTAGGGGAAAAAAAGCGGACCGACTCTTGTAGCTGAATATAAACTATAACAAAGATGTTCATGGACTTCTGCAGATCGTTCAGCCTAAAAAAAACATCTGTATTCTGAAATAAGTCTGCTCGTATTGAGGGGCTCTATACAGATCATGCGTAACCATTTATATGGTCACTCTCGAACATAATGTAGGTTATACTGAAACTACATACAAGTACTTTATTTCATTTTCTAATAGTGTGTGTTTCTAGGATTAATGTTTTCATATGTTTCACAGTTTGCATACTGTTTTATTTTGTTTATCTTTCTACTGTGGTTTGTTTTTCCCTGATTGTTTAATTGAAACGGTATTCTTTGTGTTTTGCAATCTGTAGTGACAGAAAGAAATTAAAATAATTAAATTGTGTTAGTATTTTATAATAATATTAATAATTAATATATTCAGTTATAAAGCAATACGGTTAGAAACCATATTCTGGGTTTCGAAATGGGCTAGAACACATTTCAATACATTCCTGCTATCCTGTGAATGCAGCTAGGCATTCGCAGTGACTCATATCGGCAACTTAGATATTTTAGTCGGTCCTCTTTTCCTTCCCCTTACCTGTACGTTGTTTCTTATATGCGTTTGACTTCAAGACTGATTATCCCATAAGCATTCGTTATCTATGCAGTGTAAATGAAATGGAATTCAGCGATAGAGAGCCATGTTCTGTGTCAGCGAGTTAGACGTGTAAGAGGTTATTCTAATACAATGTAACTGGGGCAGAGTGGAGTGCTTTCCATATCACAGCGGCAGTAACGTTTATCGAAAACCAGACGGAGACACAAATAACAATTCGTATCTGGCAGAACATAACAATTCCATCATGGAATCATGCTTCAAAACACAGCGGGATACTTCTTGTGTACATCCAAAGCAAGATAAAATATAGCACGCCGATATGGACTCGGGCTATTTACTCCATCATACAGTAGGTGGTGTAAAAGGAATGCACTTCAAATACATTAGCTAGATTATTTCGACATTAACGTCAACGTAGCCCTACAGTTCATACTTTCCTGCGAGAGGAAGGATTGTGTTCAACCCCTAAATTAGATTTTGAATTTTCAACATAAATATACTTAGTGAGGCTCCTACTCCAAAAATACTATTTTTAGATACATGTTTGTCTGACCGTCTGTCCTTGTGTGTCCGTTTGTTTGTCAATACCATAGCTCGAGAACGAAAAAAAGTATAAAAACAAAATTGTATATTTGAGTTACGTATCTCCTGGGATGTGACACGGGCGACGACTTTTTCTTAAATTTAATGTCAATTTAAGAAAATGTCGTTTTCTGGCGATTTTCTCGAAACGACTCTATCGATTTTGTTTAAATTTTGTACAGGTAGGGGAAAAAAGCGAACCGACTCTTGTAGCGGATTTCAGTTGATATACATGTGTTATCTGTGCATTTTTCTGGCTGAAAACACACCAACAAATTAATGGCTTATTTTCTATTGGGTTTCAAAATGGGCTAAGTCAACAGTAGACACTAGAACAAACTTCAATACATTCCCTGCTATCCTGTAAACGCCGCTAGGCATGCGCAGTGGCTCATCGGCAACTTAGATATTTTAGTTGGTCCGCTTTTTTTCCCCTATCTGTACATTAAGTGATTATACCAAGAGATGAACTTTAATTTGAAACATGTTTTGGAAAAAATTTCCGAATGGTAGTTATAAGCCAGGCACCGTTCACAGGAGCCTAGTCTGGTGAACGATGTCATTGCATCAAGCTGAAACAACTGGATATGGACTCCTTGAAACATGTGCTATTATTCTCTAGCCTATCAGAATGTGAAGTAAAAAGGTGTATTGCTCATGCATAGAGCAAAAGAAGTTATGTGAGTGCATTACACCAGTTGTTATAAGGGTTGTTCATAATTCGGGGATGCGCCATGTAGCGTGGCAAAGAGTTCCTCATTTTTACAACCACTTTACTTGAAGATAATATTCCATTTTTTAAATTTATTGAAAAAAGGGCTATAACCATGCTGTTTAAATTTTATACAGGAATTATATAATGTGCATAATACCATACTAAGACCTAAAAACTTTATTTGAATTTTATTTTCAAATAAACTCACGGAAGGTTAGTTATAACTAGCAAGACAGATTTGTAGGTTCCTAAAAGTTAGATTCTCTCTTCCTATAGCTAAATCGATGGACACATGAAGTACTAAGAACTAACCTGGAAATGAACCTTGGACGCTAATCAAATAAAGGAAGAATGTAAACTCGCAGTAATAGTTTGGTCACTTTGGTGCATTCCAAGCTAGAGTATAAAAATCCGGACCCTAAGCCACTCATTGCATGCACAAACTTCGGTTTTAGGGCTTGCCTTGCGAATTATGTGACTTTGAGTCTAAAACAACTAAATGCGCACTACTGCAATACAACTGTGTATTGCATAAGTCGGCGAGGTAATGTTTTAGACAGTGGGATGGGTAGTTATTGTTCCCTCCACAACTGGCCTTAAGTAAACGAGTATGTCTCTCTCACTCTTCAGTAGATAAGAGTAATGTGCTAGAGAGAGACAAACTTACTAGTTTATTTTAGGGCCGGTTCTACCCACTCATCCTACTGTCTAAAATATTTGCGCGCCTACTGTATGGCTACTGGGATGTATTAAAGGTAGAGAAAGTTATGTGCTTCACTCCAGATTTTTTCAGTACCGTACGTGATAAGATTCTTTTTTAATTTCTGCAGTGAGCTATTATCGAAGACATTTTCAATCGGAAGCGAAATTCGCCAATGAAGAATGCTCTAGAGCAGCGTTTCTCAACCTTTTTTAACCCGAGGACCTCTAAAATGTCTAAAAAATGTTACGAACCCCTAAATTTACATTCCATTTTTTAAAAGAAGGCCTATATTCTTAATGTTTGGGGTATTAATTATAGGTCATTATAACGAAATATGTGAAAAAATTTTACTTCTTTACTTTCCACTTCCTTTTTGATATTTTTTAATTATGTCTGCGGACCACCAGTAGTCCGCGGACCATAGGTTGAGAAACGCTGCTCTAGAGGTATAGACAAACCGTAAATTAACTCATATGTGACCCTAACAGGGGAACCCAACCACAAGTCGGAAAAATTCTGCGCTTTCGAAAAATGAAATTGTACCTCTAGCTAAAATATTGATGTTTTATGGCCTTTGAGACTTTATTGTTAAAAAATAATTTATTACTGTTGATCTCCAAACATAAGCAATTTTTCAGTCTTTCACATTAACAGAATGTTCTACAACATTAATAAACTTAGGCCTACAGCATAGTAAGTCTTTTTGTTGCCCATGTTTAATGTGTGTGTGTTTATTTTTTGCAAAGTGACAAAGAAAACATTACGAATCATAAGTTTTCATGCGGGTTTCTAAAAGTGCAGACTTCTTTTCAAACTAAAAATGCTAAGAATGACAATGTTGTCTTTATGTTTGTAGTGATCAGAAAATGCTAAGAATGACAATGCTGTATTTATGTTTGTAGTGATCAGAAAATGACAAGAATGATACCAATAGATGGCGTCAAAAACTCTTTTAAGGACATGTGTTTACCGACTTAGGCCTATGCTTGGTTTACCCTGGCACGGTGATACACGGGTATGTATAAGCAACCGCTATCCATAGTCTTAACGCACCGGTGGTGCGAATAACGATAGTGCTCTTTTAGACTCGACAAACGAAATCAATATCGTACATCTCCAAAACATTCCCTGTGAACTCTATGGTATACTGTAAACGAATGCACAGGATTCGAAAGCATATAAAGCCAACCAGACTATAGCAGAGTTATACGTAACCTAGACGTCTACAGAAGTGTGTTTACTGAAGAAAAATGTGTCAACAAAGAGTTTTAAATGGATCCCAACGGACTAAAGAATAAAAAGAGGAAGAAGAAACAGACATATGTGATCGAGATAAGTATTCAGACAGAAATCGAGGATATGTGGATGCGAGACAGAGGCTTAGAGAACTCGAGATATGACGCGAAGTTCTAAGCCTCTGATAATTGAGTGTGCGAGAGATAGAATTCTAGAAGTGAATAAGTAAAATAACATTCCGTTTATGTAACGTACTTCTTAAACTTACATTTTCAACTAAGACAAGAAATATCCGGATCGTATTATATTTACGTATCTCTCTGCATGAACTTCCAGTATTTGCTAAGATTTGTAGATAGTTATCTTCTCAATAATGTAAGAACAATAATTGTAATTTTATACAGAATAAAATGTATAAAGAAATTTTACAAAGTATATAAAAATAAATAAACCCTACCT
Source organism: Ectobius pallidus (assembly GCA_964059195.1). NCBI lineage: Eukaryota > Metazoa > Arthropoda > Insecta > Blattodea > Ectobiidae > Ectobius > Ectobius pallidus. The sequence goes on along the minus strand of CAXKWD010000005.1, from coordinate 31,543,599 downwards.
CTCATTTTCTCATTTGTATAATTTAGACAGATAAATAACTGGAAACTATTTCACATATTGAAATACGTTACAATTTCTAGGAAATTAAATATTTATGCAAAGAGTTTTTACATTTACTTCTCTCTTGGATTCTTAATAGGTTAAATTTACTACATAACCAGCAGGCGCCCGCGGTTTCGCCTACGAATATTTACTCAACAGCTGGAAGTTTTATTTAAATAAATTATTTAACAGATAAATAACTAAAACACATTTATTAACACTGACATCATTTAACATAACTTGAAAGAATAAATAATTGTATTCTTAATTATATTGTAGAAGTAAATATAAATAATTAAAGGAATAAAACTACTTTTGTGCTGCCACATGGGCGTACAGATTCGAAATGAAACTATTAAAACGAGTCACAGATTCATGAATCTTAAAAAAATATGCATAAACAATTAAAGCGATTGATAAAGAAGCTAAAAACCGGGCTTCGAGATGCATTTCACGATCAAATTGCGCCGCCCGGATAATATACGACCTTCGAGTTCCCTGCAATCACTTTTTCCCTATTAGGGATGCATTTATGATCAGTGATCACCTTCTGCCCAACTATGTAAAAAAATCTGATGTGAAAGTCACATAACTTCCTCTGCCCAAATAAAAGTTAGCAGTATTCACATATCCTTGTACAGAATCGCAAGACACAATTTTACGCTAATTATTCTATAAATACCTCTTCTTTCAATGATGCGACTAAAAGCGCAGTCTATATAACAAACTTAAAAAAAAAAACAAATGACTGCAGACGTTTATTGAACTTTCTGCCGTAAAATATAATTTCCGAAATTTATCGAATATTTCCCTCAGATACATCTTTACTCTATGCATGGCCAACAATACATCTCTCTCACTTCACATTCTTATATAAAATAAGAGGCCTTGAAAGAGCGCGAATTCAGTTGTTCATCACGTAAGACAAACTTTCTACAAACAGTGGGTGAACAGTGGGTGGCTTGTAACTACCCTCAGAGAATTTTCTCGAAAAAATGTTTCAAATAAAAGTTTTAGCTCTTAGTATAAGCAACCTATGTGCAAAATTTAAAGAAAATCGTTAGAGCCGTTTTCGAGAAAATCGCGAAAAACGAAAATTTCTTCATGTAAAGTCCCCTTAAAAATAAGAGAAAATAGTCGCCAATCTTATCCTCACATCTTCAGAAGGTACCTGACCCAAATACGAAATTTTGTTTTCATACGATTTTCCGTTTTGGAGCTAGCTTGTTCACAGATATTTTCCACACAGACACACAGACACACAGACACACAGACACACAGACATGTTTCCAAAAATAGTATTTTTGGATTCAGGGGGCCTTGAAACGTGTATATATGCTAAAAACTCAACTTCGAATTTTGGGGTCGAAAACAATACTTCCTCTACCTATAGTACCTATGGTACGGGCAGAGGAAGTAAAAATCAGATCTTTGCGTGTCGTAATGTTATAAACAAACAAATCAAGTAGAGCGGGTTAATAAAATTAAAGCGATCGACAAATTGATGTGTGGTATTGTAAAAAGATCGATTTCAACGAAGCTCTTTTTATTCCCGGTCGCTATGGCACACCGAGCAATGCCACCTACATGAATTGTTTGAAAACCTGACGTGATGGGGGGAAAATGGAGATTATTTTCAAATTCAGCACAAAAATCCATTTAGAAACACCTATAAGATTCAAAATAACAGAAAATAAGTTTCAAAATGCAAAATGGTGTTATGTTCTTCCCGAAGAGTTCCGTTAAATAATCAGCTAAAATTAACAATTCTATTTACAATACTGCACAAAAAGCTAAACAATTCTTTCTAGAATACAAGATAACTTTGTATAACTTGTGTATAATATATTCACCTAACCCATCGAAATTCTGATTATATAATATTTACTTGCTATTAAATCAGCTTAATTAACCTAATAAATATCTTAAACTTACAATTGACAGTATAATAGAACAAAATTGTAAAATGTTAAAGCTATTAGGGGTCTCGGATGTCGACGTCAAGAATATTTGACGTAGCAATAAATCAAGAACATTATGGACCAAGAACCAAGGGAAAAAATTCGGATTCAGAAAGATTCATAAATAAATGTTGTAGCAGTGTATAAATAATATAAAGTCAATCAGACATAACTGTCAAAATTTGGGGAGAATAAAATTGAAATAAAGGGCTAATGCAAACTTAACGGAAACAACACATTTAGGGAGGAATCAGATGGTTATGAAGATTGGAGCCTTTCAAAGTCGAGACTTATTATATATAGGTTGCTAGGTTGCACTAATTTGTTAGTCTAAGTATAATAAACATTTCCACGAGCTCCCATGGATCATATCAAAACCTCAATTTAGAAAGCTTGTAACGCTTCCGGCTCGAAATTACGTGAACATTAATTCCGCAAGAGTTTCAAACGAAACTCAGCGATCTGCGTGCAGTTAACTGTACGTTGACTGGTGTGAAGTATGCGACCTCCTTCCAATACCTCAAACCAATTAACTGCAATTATCCTCTTCATATCGCGTGTTAAACTGAATGTTGATATGAGATAGCGGAAAATAATAAATTATTGTTGAATGGTTAACAATATTATACGAGTTATTAACTTGCATGTCCAATACGGTTGAGCTCGATCAATTAAATAAAGTAAATGTGAGGTTCCTAAGGCAAGTAAATGGTTGCAGCAAACTAGACAAGATCAACAATCAAAAAATAAGGGTGGAACTGAAAGTAGAATCTTTAAATGAGAAAGTAATGATTTACAGACAAAAATGGATTGAGCACATGGATGGAATGAGCGAAGGAGATACCCTATACTTGCAAAGAATTACCAAGCAAGAGGACGACCCAGGAAGCGTTGGAAAGATGTTTTGTGAAACCGGAACGGGCAATCGCCTAATCCTAGTAGTGATGATGATGATACCAGTTGCTCAACTATGTTTTATTTTGTAATTTGATGCCTAGGCCTTTCGGTTCGTTTGCACCATTTTCAGGGCATCTTTTTGGTGGCTTGGAGTCCCAGTAATTAAAATTAAAAATGCATTTTGTCACATTTATAAAATAAGATAAAATTCATAAAATCTCACAAAACCACTGCCACTGAATTTTCTTCTGTGGCCTCTTCGCCGCGTGTCCGTTGACCATGATTCTGCCGTGATGCTCTGAAGATGGTGCAAGCGCACCGAAAGCCTAGACAGCGAATTACAAAAAAATCGTACTTGAGTAACTGGTATCACATTTATTTTATTTCATATTATTTGAGCTTAAATATAGGTTAATTTACATTGGATTCGCCATCCAATAAACAAACACCTTCCTTCCCTTTCTCAATCGTTCTAGCTCTTCCTTCTTCCGAAAATGCCTTTGTTCTCCTTTTATCCTGGGCAGATCTGCAACAGTTTCTTAACTTCCTCTGTTACCTGTATCAAAGCTTTATTAGGTCTTGCTCTACTTCTTTCATCCAGTGGATTTGAGTCTCCCTTTTTCCGGGTGGGCGAGGATCTTATTTATCAATTCATCCATTTCCATCTGCTGATGCGGCCATAACACTTCTATATGTTGTGTGAAACAGTTAGATCCAATGATTCAACATCTAAGAAATTCCAACCTCATTTGTTATTGGTAACTACAAAATCACTAATAACATTAATTGTTTTATACTTATTAGCAGAAGCATGTAGAGTTCCCGGTCTTTTCCCATGCAATTTTTGTTGCTTAAAATTTGCTGAAGGACGGAAAAAAAAAAATTCTGGATGTTATAACTTGTAAAACATGGAAATTCTTCTGAATATATCTTCAAAAATGCCGTTGATCTCCCAAAGTGATGATGCTGATAATATATTTATTTATAAACCTGTTCTATTTAACGCTCTACACTTATAAAGAAGCAAGTGCGAGTAATTTAAGGTCTTACTGAATGCCCTTATAATAATATAAGAAAGCAGTTCGATGCTCAGTATACCTATTTACTATTATTTCGGGTCGAAATATTGTATGAAAATGAGCGGTGCCCATTTATTTACAGCCTGGTATTTTCTTCCGTCTGGTATTTGTTTCCATCTCTTTAATAGGTTTCCAGTTATGTATTTAAATACATTATTTTGTGAATTCTTATTTATTGTTTTCCATTACGTGAACATCGTTTCTTCTTGTTTCATATCTTTTAGCATACTATATTTCTCAAAGCGAAGTTACAGAAAATAAATGTTAAAAATAGTTTTGTCGAATTAGTTATTAGTCAGAGAAAAGAGGATCTTCTTCTATAAATGAGGCATCCTTTTTTAATTTTGACACTGTGCCTTAAACGTATTCGATTATGGATACACCCTAAGTGTAGTCACTATGTAAGATATAACTATTGCTGAAATTATAGTAATAATTATAAATTATCTCACTTTCAGGCATAAGGAGATATAAGCCGCAGTAACGAGTACAAGGATATTAAAGTACATTAAAGATTATGCACAAAAGCAAGGAAAACGATGATTAATCACAAGCGAAATTAGATCAATGGAAGAATTAATAATGATATTGAAGTAACCAGCGACGGACACATTATTCGGTATAATGTCGTAGCATATTGTAAAATATATTTCAAGTTGTGACGGTCAGTATCCACATAGCGTTTATACTCTGGGGCGGACATTGATTCCCGCTTATCTGCAAGTCCTCTGGGAGGTAGACAGTTATACCGAAAGCGAGCTTTAAAATTGTCGTTTTTTTGCAGGAGTAAAATCATAATGGAGTGGCGCTAAAGTGGTACTGCATTGAAGTCCAGTAGTCCTGTACAAAAACTATTCCTTTTTTTTTTTATAGAGTTTTCATGGAATTTGTCAGCTCTCTTTTCGAGCAACCTCAAATGTACATTTTATCTATATCAGAGGTATTTCTGGTGAATTTTCTCTTCCTGCAATGGTTATAAACCAAAATATTATATGTTCATTTAATCTTACATTCTTACTCACTTACTCAATGGCAATAGACAATTTCTAGGCAAGCTAAAGGAATATTATACATCTTGTGGGGTGTTCATTGCAGCGCTTACCTGAACCCGCCATTCAACCCTATTCCATGCTAACTCCTTCAAACTATTCCTTGCAAATCCTACTTCCCTTAAATATATTCTAATATTGTCCTCCCACCTACGTCAAGTTCTTCGAAGTGGTGTTTTCCCTTCGGGTCTCCCAGTCAATGTTTTTTAGATATGTAACTCCTCCCCCTTGAGCGCAACATGTCCAGCCCATTTCATCCTGCGTGATTTAATTTCTCGTGAATAATACAGGTTATGAAGCTCGTCAATAAGCAGTTTTCTCCAGTCCCCGTTTTCATATCTCTTAGGTTCGAATATTTTCCTAAGCACCCTGTTTTCGAATACTCTCAGATTATGTTCTTCCCGAAGAGTAATACACGTAGACTATGTCTCACATCCATATAATACCACCGGCAGGATAATTGTCTTATACATTTTTAGTTTTATATTTCTGGACATAAGGCAGAATTGAATTGAATAAAAACAAGCATTTCCTGATTTCACTTGACAGTTAACTTATTTCTTAATAATATTTGCATCTGTAATTATTATCTGCTTTCTAATATTCAGTGTGAAAGTATTTATTTTTTTAATAAATGTTTTGTCCAAAAACAGGGATGTCTGAGTGTCTGAACAGAAACAAATTTGGTAATAATCCGCATGGAATTCCTCCTAATGTAATGTAATGTAAGTGTTTATTACAGTAATTAACTTTTTACAAATTCCAATGCAAACAATCGCATGAGTCCGCATGGACCGTACATACTTACACAAAAACACACACAAAAAAAGAACAAATAATATAAATACAAAATAACACAAACAAACTAAATCTATTCCTCACCCTCCACACCCGCTCTCCAATTTGTCGCTTTTTCAAACCTGAGCTGTCTCGCCTTCATTAAACACTTCCCAATGCCTTCCTCAACCTTTTTTCCCGTCAGTAACCCCAAACATTTCCGTTGCTCCCTATTTGATTCCATAAAATATAATGGTAAATATTTTTCCCTCCAATTCTCCAAACCTTCACAATTCGCCAAAATATGAAACCTTGATTCTTCCCCCTTATATAATGGACAAACTCTCATTCCGTTTTCATCTGTGATCTTAATCATTCTCGACGCACCGAGTCTAATCCAAGCGAGCCCCAGTTTACTGACTTTAGATCGTTTTCCTATGTATTGCTCCTTCCCCCACTCCAATTTTAACCGCGATTGTAATTCAAGTGAAACCATAGTCTGACATTGTGCATTTGTCTGTTGTCTATCAATATCCTTCAAACGGTTCTTAACCTTCCTCCACACACTTCTCCCATTTCCCTGCCCATCCATCCAAACGTATTCCATCCCAATTTTTTCTAATTCCTTTCTTAATTTGGAAGCCCACGTATTTCCTCCTATTCTTAGCTGTTCTTGATAACATATTGCTCTAATTACAGACTGATCCCCCAGCATAAGTTGTAACAAATATTTCACCACCCTAATTTTACACTCTATAGTCTCATTATGCGCTCCAAACTCTCTCATAATGACACAGTTTGCAGTGCCCCTCCCTACCCCCAAAATCCCTTTAAAAAAACGCGTCCTGACCTGATCTAGATTCCCTGTTTCTTCCCAACCTCATATCTGAGCCCCATAAGTCATCGTCGATCTCACTATTGCCCCGTACAGAGTTTCCATAACACCTATTGGCATGTCTGGAATTTTACGACGTATCGAAGAGTTTCAGCTGATTTCAGTCCCGCTTTATGTTTCGTCACCTCAATGTGCTTTGCCCATCGTCCGTTCATAGTAAGCGTCAATCCTAAATACACGAAGTTCTTCACGTTATCCAAAGATTGTCCCGCATACGTCCAGGTCTCTTCCCTGCTATAAACTGATCCGTACTTAAAGGTCATATTCTTAGTCCTTTTGTATTAACGGTAAGTGATCATTCCTCGCAGTAAGTTTGAAGCCTGTCTAGTCCCAGTAGAATTCTTTCTAATTTTATATAAATCCAGTTACTTCATTATTGTATCCAATTAAGTATTTTGTATATCATTGTCTGTTTTCAGATCGGCATAATTATATACGTATTATCAGAACTAATACAACGATAAAAGGATGGACACGGCCGTCCAGTCAAAATTGTTTTATCGGCTGAGTGCAAGAGCAAATCAGATCTTTCAGGATGCTGTAGGGCCTACATATTTGTGCGTTATGTAATTACTTTAAAATTGAACGATATTCTTTCAAGAGTTATTTTCTGCAACAATGGGAGAAGCCTAAGTGTGTTGTTGCCAGTAAGACTATGCGATAATTTCCTGGACCTAGACGTTGTTAGGTTCTCCTCTCTTTGTTACTGCTGCTGCTGATACGAAGAGTTTCGCTTCACATAAAATTTCTGTATATAACCAGGATCATCAGGATTTCTTGTCGGTGGAGTTATCTATAAAAAATGTCGACTACAAACGCGAATTCTTCGTAGGACTCGATGGTTCATCATCAAGCGCGTCCCTTTTTATTGCCGCAATCCAAGCTTTCCTCCTAATAATTAAAGTAATGATGCCTACCGTTGGGAAGCACGAAAAGTTATGTAAGGAAGACAGTTTCTGTATGTGTTGTTGCATCCAACCACAGAACGGTTTGTTCTACTGTTCAATTATATTGAACTTAGAACTACTTTCATGCAATGACAAGCCCGTTGATACACTGCCAGTCGCATCAAATGTAGAACCCACTAGGCAAGCGCAGTGGCTCATATCGGCAACTTAGAAATTTTAGTAGGTCCGCTTTTTTTTCCCTACCTGTACACCCAAGGTTGATCTCACGATGAATGTGGAATGTTTAGAAGGCCCACAGAAGTATAGACCTATCAATTACAGTGGAGACAAAACCTTTTAACGTTTGAGGTGTGTCCGCTAATGGCAATCGCAACGGTGAGACTTTGCCTCATACGGAGAGTACCACTTTCCACTTGTAAAACTCAAACAGAATGCCAGATGCGCTCAGGTGAATTGCAGACGCTTAGTGTATGATGTGGCATTTTTCTGAGTAAACGCGAAAAAAAAAGACAGTTTCACACCAAGTGTCCCGTATTTTATTACTCGTTAAATTATAACTACCTGTCGTGCCCTTTACTTATAACTATGTTTGATAAATTATTAAACAATATATTGTAAATTATTGCTAACGTCAAATAATCAGTAATCAATAAGGAAACAGATAGTACAAGCACGTTCCCTTCGTTTCGACCTGTTCCCATAACAGTAAGCGATCACAGTATGCATCTCCCCACCATTAACGTGACTGTGGGGAATATTATTAATTGCCTATACATGCCGGTAAACACACTAAACCCCCACTCAGATTGGCAGGTCAGGGGATTTCAATGTGCGATCTTAAAAGAATAGCGCTGTGTGTATAGGCTAATCATAGATCATTATCATGTCACAACGAGGGATTGTGGAATCTAGAGACAGCGATGACGGTGGATAGATGTCGATACTTTCTCATTACAGCAATTTAAGGTGTAAAAAAGGACTCAGGAATTTCTGCAGAATATTATGATTTGTCTTTCGGAAATTTTCTTACTTGACAGCAGGGTTGCCAAATGCTATTTAAATTTTTTAAAAATTCACTCATGTTGGACTGAACTAATAAGTCGTACACTTGTTTTTTTATATATTTTTTTTATTTTCATGAATGACTAAATTATGTTTCTTGAAAATAAATATAGACTAGCATAGGTACACAGGTTTACAAAATATTGCAGTCTTTTAAGGACAGCCATTCATGATCAGCTTCCCATGCAGGATCATATTTTCTATTCATGATGGATTAGTAAGTAATAAACAATTAATTAAAAAACACACAATGGGTAAAATAAAAAAGAGACGGCCGCAATATACACTACATAGATGCATGTATAACGCAACAAATAAAACGGGAAACAGAACGAAAGCCTTGTACCCACACTATTTATTACATCACAAAAGCAGGCAATGTAGTTTCCATGTTTAGTTTTATCTTCTAGATTTCTATAATATTTTTATATACCAACAGGTTAGTGAATTAGTCATAATTCGACAAAAACATATGACTTCTTTTCCAGAAATATTTCTAGCCTTATTGCACAAAAATTAGCCAGCTAAACATAGCCACATCTGACAACCCTGCTTGGTAGGCCGCTGGCTGAAACGTGAGGTTACAATATTGAACGCTATTTTAAATGCTTCACATGCAAAAAATACCCACAGAAAAAATAGTTGGCTGTTTACTGCATCACAAAAAGCAGGCGCTCTCTTGTTCTTATAAATATTGTTACAGCATATTACAGTTATATTTTCCTTTCGGTGACATGCTGATCTTGATAAATGAAACAAATCTTTCACCAAAATCACAATTGATCACTTCTACCGACATTACTTTATCATTCTTCTTCTTTAGCAGCGATATAATTATAATTCTTCGGTATTTTAATATCTTATTTGTCCTCTTTTTACAATTCTATTTTAATTTATTTCTTCTACATTTTCCATTATAACTTATTTTATAACTTATTCAATTTGTTTGAACATCATTATGGTTTCCTTTAGTACATTCGGTTTCTAAATTATTCCGGTCAGACTTTGAAACATCGTTTTCATTTTGTTTAATTATTTACATTATATTTCATTCTTGGTTTCATTTTCTTTCCATCTCTTTCCAGTACTCGAGATACTTCTATTAGAAGAAAATCCCCAACTTAAACAGAGTTAGTTAATAAGAAGTCTTTGTTTATGTCTCCTCGTATTCATGTTTTACTGAATTCATGAATTATTCTGCTTCTGAGTAACTAATAAATTGCGAAAACATTCGCGAAGTATATTATTAATGATGTCTCAAGAATAAATTCCTTACTATTCAAAGTAGTAGCAAAGTAGGATTTGTAAGCTGAGTTGTTTCCTTCTTAAAAAGTTAATTTCTTGAAAGGCTGCTCTAATTTCCTGCGCTGGGAGAGGAAAGTTAGTTTTTCCAACAAATTAGAGCGTGCGCTTCAAGTGTGAGGGACATAAAAATTGTAATGAATGACTTTCTGAAGTGACAGCATGGGGTTGGCGTGTCGAAGCGCACAATAGTCAGCTCAGAACATTCTCTGCTACACAGCCAAACAATCTTACTGTTGCAAATCCCAGGAAAATGTCCTTAGTTTTTGGGAAAATTCAACCATTGTAGAGAAACAGGAAAATTAGGCTCTCTGTAAGGGAAATTTCTTTGGTTTTTATTTTGAGGTTTTCACTTATAAAATACAAAATAAAATATTCTCGGCACCAAATTTCCAATTTACAATATTTATTTCCGAATCTTTCTAAAACAATTTGGATTGTTCTTGGTTCTTGATCCGGAATGTTTTGATTACCGTTGTTACGTCAAATGTTCTTTATGTCGAGATCCAAGATTCGTAACAATCGTAGTGATCATTAGGCCCTGGCGTATTTATAGGCCTACATGATTCTATACACTGGTAGGCTACCGGCAGTAAGCTATTCATATTCGACTTATGTCTATTTAGTATGACTTGATAGCCTGATATTTAGGGTGATATGCTGTTTCTTGCTAAATGGTCCACATTGTGATATAAAGAATATAGAGCTGCAGTTCAATAAGCACTATAACTTATTCATGAAATATAAATAAATCCATTAGTAATGTATTTTACAGTTTTACAACAGTTTATTTGTTTATACAGAAAAAACATGGGTATATTAAGAAAATCCTGACGCTTTGTCTCGGCAACACTAGGAACAGTTGCAATATTCCAACCTGCCTTCTGTTCCACATGACTTCACTAAGTAAGCATAACGTAAAATTACATTTGTATACCCAGTTTGGGAATGTTTAAAAATTAGTAGACTAGCAATTACTATAGTTCCGAACATGAACAAAATGTTCAGTCTTATTTCGTCAGTGCAATATTGTTATAATACTAAGAGAAGACGTAACGTTCTGTTTTTCATAGTAGGCCTACTTGATATACGGTTAAGCTACAAAAAAACTATTGTTAATCCATGCTCATCAAGAACTTCCTCTAGACACCGAAAAACTTCCCGTAGACATTAAAGCAAAGTAGAATTCGGAATTTAGTTTATCAGTAGAGTTATATTTTATAATACTATCCTGGCATCGCAGTTGCTTCAGCGTAATTATAACCGCATTCAGGGAACCCGGACTCCCCTAATGCTAAATTACATCCACCAACCCCCTCCTCCAGAAAAAATAAAAATATATAAAGAAAGAAGTAAAGAATCACACTATTATTGAGTGGAACAACCAATGCCAGAACAACGATAACGGATTTGTGACTAGGAACTCCCACCAGTATATAAGAGAATAAAATGTAAACAACTGGTACCAAGCTATATAATGACACAGTTTTATAAAGGACGTGAAAAATTTCAACAGTATTTGCACCGATTCCGTAAAACTAACAATGCCGACTGTAAATGTGAAGAAAGTAAACAACCAGTTAACACATTCTATTTTCTTGTCCCATACACGCATTCGAAAGATTTAAACTCATAACCTATTTGCACCAACTGCGCATTCAATACACCATTTCCCTCCATAGCACGCTCTCTAATAATGCAGGACATACACATTTATCATCTTTTGTAAATAGTAGGTATATGCTCAAAACTATGAGTTAAAATGTTTGTTAAAGTTTATTTCATATTTGTACATTTTTGCCTCCCTTTTGTCAATGCTTATTTATTTATATTATACATTGACTTTTTCTTTGGAGCTTGTGCTCAGATTAGAATTCTTCATAATTGGCCCCATATAATACCGGCCCTCCGGGAAAACTCCCGATGCTCTTTAAGGGCCGATTCGACCTGGTACGAATTATGAAAACAAAAACTCTCGTCCCATATAGATGTGGAATTAAATTGTTTACGAATTCGATCCAAGACAATTACTATTAAGCATGAAACTTCTTATTCACTTTAGTGGCCATCAAGGATTGGGCCCAGGCCTCCCATATACAAAGCTCTCGCGTCACCCCTTTTACAACTTGCTGTATTTTCATAAATTCGATACTTCATAATTATACGACAGCAGTGACTATAGGCCTATATGCTCGACCCACAGTTAATTAAAAAGACTCCCTTGAGGAAATAAGTTATAATACCTGTAGTTATAGGCCTAGTATCCTTGATTAAAAGTGTACGTGTAATGGAAAATTGCTTAATGCAGACCTATTATTATTAATTTATTACTATTTTAATAGTATTATTGTTATTATTATTTGTATAACTACACCACTATTGTTGATATTAATACTACTGAAAAATCATCTTATTTAGAAGCTCAGAGACTTTCTCACAATGTGGTACGACTTTAGTAATGTCCCTCATTGCACATTAATATCTTCCCTAGAATTCCACTGTCTGGAAGGCGCACATTGAGATCACAACTTCCATTTACATAGCTACCGAAACAATTTTGACCGTTTGTAGTTACGAAATGTTGTTGATCTCTAAAGCCGAGTTTTGATATTTTCTGATTTTGTACAATTCTGTTTCCTTAAATTATGAATGGACGGAATGCTGACACGAATTATAATCACCTAAGATATATTTTTACTTCTAAATATTAAATCTTGTAGCCAACCGTGCTATCATTTGTTTAACTGTGTTTCAATATAGAAGAGATTTCTAGATATAAGAATTAGCTATGAAGTGAATTTATAATATGGTGGTGAATTCTGGATGAATTTATGTTATAGAGATATTTTGAATGTGGAGATTTCTTTAAAAAGGTTATGCCTATTATTATTATTATTATTACTATTATTATTTATAACAATCATGAACTAGGCTATAATTTTACAATCCATACTTTTGTTATTAATATTCAGAAACCTCACGATAGCTGTAGGTGATTCGAACTTATTTGATGCGTTTTTCATACCTATGTATGAATCAAGTATAAGTAAATATAAATCCGAGATTAGTCTCTGTGACTGGGATACCCCTCCCTCCCAACCACCCATACTAATATTGATCGGTCACAGTAATTGAGTTTGTGACCTTCCTACTGTGGGTCCGCGACATTATCTTCTCGGTCAACATATTCGGCGTTTTAAAATCCTAAACCCATTAAACAATACTATAGGGACTTTCATTTTCAAACCACTCATATTTATAATTATACAGTACTATGAGATTGATTAATTAACGTAGTCTCAGTCTTCCAATAGCCTTGCTTCCAGGCCTATCAAAATAATGAAGTCATGGTTGTTTTTATTAGTATAAACTAAATCTAGTTATAAATCCGACTATTCATTTTGGCCAGCATTAAACGAATCCTTTTATCGGTATGAATTTGTTCTGTAATATCTCTCCATGACTGCTCTAATATATTATCTTTCCCCTCTGTCTTTCATTTTTTCTTTCTTTATTCCTCTTTTATTATAATAAATTTGGTAAAAGTTTCCGTTCAGGGGACAAGTAAAAAAGTAGAAGGATACTTTTCTTCTGTGTTGAACTAACAAAGAACTTTCTGGTGGGAGTGTCTCGTTTTGTTCTCAGCCCATTTCTTACGCAGAGTTACGTTCCAGAACGACTCAGGCAATTTAAATTCACGCTTGCTATAAACAATGGGAGTGTTTACAGGGGTATGAATATATACTTAACCACACCTTATTAGATGAATTACAAATTACCACAAATCAATATTTTCCCATAAATCTACGTAAAATATATAGAGAAAATGATGTGTAAGGAGGAACATCTCTTCTGGCATCCACATAATAATATTATGCACCGAGCGAGAATTCAAGATTGTATCATGTTTGGCTATTGTACAATATTTTGGAAATTAGAATTTATTTACTTAAATATTTTTTTAGGAAACCAAAAAGGGAAAACTAAGTTTCAGATATAGCATTATGTTACTTTTATACCATAGGACGTCTGTCAAAAATCTCAGAACAAAAAAAGTAGCAAAATGTGGAAGTTGCCCTTCAACGTAAATGCATACCTTAAACCAGACTAATTCTTACACCTGAAACTTATATTCCTTTTATGATACTATAATTACCGGGACTAGTTTTATTCATTGCCTTTCTTTTCTTCGTAATTATGGTTAATTTATTATTACATTTGACTGATATTTTCTTTCTGATATTAAGGTTACTTGATTCTCAAACGAGACTTTTTTTCTTTCATTTGTAATAGTGTGCATATTAAATTGTTCCCAAACGCTTTTATTCGTGTGTGAAATAATGATACTAGATTATTACTCCAGACAGTTCTCTTGTTCTGTGATATTATACGTAGTTACTGACTTATCTTATTTCCTTGCGATATTAGGGTCATCAGATTCTTACTCCAAACTCTTCTATTCCGTTCTGATATTATGGCTACTAAATTTTTAAACCTTACTCTTTTATTTCTTTTTATTTGATGACAGAGTTGATTACAGCCATAGAACTAGATTCTATAGAATGTTATTTTTCATACGTAGCAGTAATAGCGATGCAACACAAGTTCTACTAAAATGCATTGAGGTTAGCTGATAGTATATGCAAAACAAGGATATATTAAGTTTGCGGTGATCGAAGTGGCCTGACAGGTGTGCTGGGAGACAAATTATTGAAATGCATGATGCTTCTCATGAATGACGGGGTGGCACGTGGGGTGACCGTATCGACTGGAAGCCAAGCAGGCGTCGTGACGGAGATGTCAAAGCGACGCCACCCCACCCAATACCGTGTCCTTTCACTTCAGCTACCTTAGTGATTCCTACAGAATAGTATCTTCTACAATTTAATATATGTATATTATACATATATGTATTAAACCTACACATTATATTCTAATAAGGTTTTGACAGACTCGCACTATAGTTAGCATGGTATCAACATCAATACTCTGAATGAATTAGGAAATAACCCTCATGTCATATTCAATTAACTTCTTACAGGGCTATAAATAATGGCAGGTAAAAACTATTTCTGTTCATTATAAATCGACTTACTTACTTACTCAATGGGAATAGACAATTCCTCGGCATGCTAAAGGAATATTATATATTTTATGGAACCCGAAGGTTAATTGCCGCGCTTACCTGAGCCCGCCATTCAACCCTATTTTGTGCTAACTCCATCCAATCATTCCTCGTAAATCCTACTTCCCTTAAATCTATCCTAATATTGTCTTCCCACCTACGTCTAGGACTTCCAAGTGGCTTTTTCCTTCGGGTCTCCCAGTCAGTACTTTTGAGATATGTATTTCCTCCCCATGCGCGCAACATGTCCAGCCCATTTCATCCTCCGTCATTTAATTACCCTTAAATCGTCGTTATGCAGTTTTCTCCACTCCCCATTGTCATCCCTCTTGGGCCCAAATATTTTCCTAAGCATCCTGTTTTTGAATACTCTCAGATTATGTTCTTCTCGACCAGTAAGCGGCCATGTCTTACATCCATATAATGCAACCGGCAGGATAATAGTCTTATAAATCTTTATTTTTAGATTTCTGGTCAGAAGACGAGAAGATAAGAGTTTCTTAAGAGCATTTACTGATTTGAGTCTATTTTTAACTTCTACCTTAATATTATTTGTGTCTGTAGACTTCGTTAAAATTGCGTGTAGGATGCGTTACGGTGTATAAATTATATATTAAATTAACTTCTGCATAAAAAATGCCAAGGATTCATCAATTATCTCATTTTGAGCAATTTAGTGTGGAGAAAACAAATAATATTATTAAATAAATCTTAGCAATAATTGAGTTAATTAGTGGATCTTTGGTACTTTATACTTAAAACTCAGTGGGAATCATGTACCTTATTGAAATTACCTTTTAATCATTTTAAAAAAATGAAATAAATGAACAGAATTTTTTAAAATAAACAAGAAAAAGATGGATTTGTTAATATCATCCTGGAATCTGAACTTTGACAAGGAATATCTGGAAGCGATGAATTATACAGACAGGGGATAGCATTATGGCAGCAGTTAACAAATGAATACTTTGCTTTCTAACTGAAAATTGTAAGATACAAATCTGCTTGGACTACATATAATCAGAAAATACAAGAATGTTTATTTTTAATTAAATTACTCTCAAGATAAAATTGCGTTTAATATATGACCATGTTGTGCACGTTATAAATGGATTGGCTGTAAAGTTGTTGCTCTGAAACCAGAAAATATCACAAATATATAAATAGTTTTCTGATACCAGAAAGAAAGGTAACATGTAGGCGTAATAATAGGTTCTGTGCATAACGGCAAAAATGAATGGCAGAGCACATTTGACTATTGAGGGTGCCACTTCTTAAAGACCTTTTTCCAAGAACTGCCTCTATGTGCAGCCACCCTAATCCTCTTCGACCTGTCAATCAGCGGAAAGAAAGGTAATTAGGCGTATTCACACTTGTCTGCAGTCCAGTACAATGTTGGAAAATACATACAACAACACGTTCACTTCACTTGAGAAGTGGTTAATGACAGCGACAACACTGGGGAAATCCACGCGACTACTCTTTTGTAGATATACGATGGTTTGGGACGAGACCTTCTTAAAATGGCATGAACAGTTTATGCAGTGAAGTGACAGTAAGCAACTACTGAAATACTGTAATTATTCTCTATTATTTCATCTGTTTTATGAATAATAATTTGTACATATTGACTTGAGGTTTCATGAATATTGCAATAAAGACTTAATATCTACGAAATTAATTTTATAATGTTGAGAAGGAAAATGTAACTTGAATATTTAGTTCCAATAAAACTCAGCTAGAAGATTAAAAATGAAATTAATTTTATAATGTTGAGAAGGAAAATGTAACTTTAACATTTAGTTCCAATAAAACTCAGCTAGAAGATTAAAACTGATTTGAAAATTAGCTACAAATCGATCGCCAATGCCACATCGCATAGTCTCTAATAACTATAAAAAATGTCATCGCTCATACGTATATCTTTGGATGTTTATGCAAATTAATTTTTCACGGTAATATAGCTGCTAGTAAAGTTAAAAGAAGAAAAGGAAACTGCGGGGACCAAGCATTAGTGTAGGTCTCATCACTAGTATCCTGCAGTAGAGTGTTTACGGCAATTACATTTTCTTTGTTTGGGAAGAAGAGGGGTCTGATGAGAGTCTTGAAACCAGCTGCAGATGTCTGCAATTAAAAACCCAGAGCTCGCTTCTCTGGCAAATGAGAAGCCAACTAATCACCAGCATGTGCTGTCTCCAGATGTACCACAACAATAAAAATTAATAATATGCATAAATACCCACTGTGTTCCACTTATTGCACGCGGAAGGGCAATATTTTTCTTGAAAATATACAACAGAATAAAAATCCCTCGACAGTCCTAACGGTTGCGTAGTACAGCAAACGCTTCATAAAGAACATAGCTCAGAGGGGATAATTTAGAAAAGTTGTGAGGATAAAGGGAGATGGTCTTCCCGGCTCTGGAGTATTCTACTTTAAGAGAAATATTGACGTGTAGATCTAAATTTTAAGGATATCGGAAAATTATCATAAAGGATTAATTGATAATGCAAAATACAGGTAGAAACAGGTCTTCTGGCTTTTCAAAGCTTAAGAAGCAGCATCAATTTATGGAGTCGAATGATGAAACAGTAGGTTTGCTGCAAATGTACGAATGTAGAAACCTTAAGAATCGCTTGTCCCCTTCTCCGAAGAAGGATGGAATGGAATTCAATGAAGATACTGTATAGGCCGCTAACAAAAGTGATAGTCTTTTTTTTGTTTTTACTTCCTTTGCCCATATCATAAATACTATAGGTAGAGGAAGTATTGTGCTTGACTTTAAAGTTCGATGTGGCGTGCTCAACATGAATACGAGGGATGGGGTATAAGTCATGGCAATTATTTCTTCTTGTATAATGCTGGTTATGCATACTAGATGTAGGACGCCCATAAGCATTCATACGCGACTGAGAAAGATGCGCAGTAGTCTGGACGAGTCTACTATCGAAATATTGCCATTTGAAGGAGTAATGTTTTATTCGTACGCCAGTTTTCAAGGGAGTCATATCACGATAACTAAGGTATAGGACTATGACTGGCGGGAAGGGAAGATGGCTTGTCTGTCACTAATTCTACTCTCACCTCTGAATGCCCTTCTCCTCACACGCGTTCCACCAGTGTCAGGAACAAACTATTTTACTTGTACTATAGTGCTTTCACATTCGCCAGAGGTTTCAAGGCCACAACTTCTCACGTCTAATATGCCCCCACTGAACAGCAGTAACAGTATTCCCCTTTGCGCAGAGGAGCTGCGCTGTCGCACACACTCATACGACACTAAGGGGGAACTCCCTACTGGCTTGTCATGTGACTGGCATTGGAGGGGTATGATGTCATATGAGCGCGGTAAGTGGGGGTATCGTAGGCATGCTAATTTTGGCCTTGAAACCTCTGGCGAATGTGAAAGGACTATAGTATTCGTTTGCTTCAGGTTCGTTTCTTAAAGCGAACTGTACGATAATTACGGTGATTAACGATGTAACACTAGCAAACCTATGCCGTATTTTTCTGTAATAACTTACTAAATAAAACCATATACGTCAAGCACAATTTATAGGCTAACGCACGGATGCGCAACTGGGACACGTTGTGCCACTATGCTGTGACGTAATGTCTCCCACTACAGTCGCCCTTGACGTCAGTGTAAAGCAGTTTCGATGTGATGTGAAGGCAGAGCAGCACTGGCTAAGACAGTGTTCGATGTTCGGTCACTACACCAAGAGCAATGGGTGCTGTAGCTAGCGTAAAAGCATACAACAGCTTGTCATCAAAGCAACGACTTTTCCATGCTAACTGGGAAAACTATTATTTTGTCGCCCATGCACAATTACATATAATAATCCGAGTATATTTCTTGCAGGACGCAATAGTGCTAGAATTATCACAGCCCCAGTGGGTGTGCGACCTGGTATTTATTACGGATTTGTGTGGTCATTTTGATTGTAGCTCTACAATCAAGGAGAGAATACAATACAATACAATACAAACAAGACCACCCGAATGAGCAAGCGCTCGTGCTCGGGCACAGTTCAGCCATTTACATTACAAAATACATAAATACAAATTACAAATACATAAAGAAAATATAATTAAATTAATACCTAGAAAGTAATATTAAAAACGAAAGAACAGAAAAAGTAAAAAGAAAAAAGGAAAAGTAGTAAGAACAAAATTGAAACCCTGAGTTATTACAAATAAAATCGTTCCTTAATATTGTCTACTAAGTACAGAGTGAAATAACTTTTTAACATGAAATGAGATTTTTTATAAACTTATTGAATTTTTTGTTGTTCATATGTACTATTTCTGGATGTGACCTAATTATAGAGTTATAGTGTCTTGGACCAGAATAAATGCTATGTTTAGAGCCAGAAGAGGTGAAGTATTTTGGTTCTATTAAAGGCAATGTTTTATTTCTTCTAGTATTGCAATTATGAGGATCCGATATATGTACGTTGCGGTATTTGTGAAAGTATTTTAAAAGTGTGAGCTTATAAATTTGTTCTACAGTCATAACATTAAATTCTGGAAATATCAGTTCTGTTGGATATTCTATAGAATGAAAACATTGTTTCATTAACCGCAATAGTAAATACATTTATAGGACGCTCTAGCAGGTGTCCGCGGGTTTGCGCAAGATAATAATTTTAAAATTAACAAAATAAGATAATAATAATGAAAGCATTATATTTATTAGCATTTACGCGAAAATCATTCATAAACTAAACGATTAATAATTCGAAGCAGCTCAAGATCCAGCTTTGGAGTCCATTCCAATATTAGAAGCGCCGCCTGGGAAAACGACACAAATTCGAGTTCTCTGGCCCAGAAAAACCTTTCCTGGTGAGTTCCGTCGAATTTTATCGATGTTTGCCCATCTAGGCCTATATTCATTATCCCTCTTCCGTCTATGTTGAAAATTTCAGATCTCTAAGGGCCCTGACAGTATAAACAAATGAATCGGCCAGGCTTGCCAGATTAAAACGAACGTTAATTTTAAGCGATATGTATGCGTTATGTTGAAAAAATTGCGATGCTCTTTCAAATTGTGACAAAAATAGCAAAGTCACCTGCAATTGATTTGACATTTGAAATGTATTTCCGAAAACTGATGCTTCAAAAGAGCAAAAAAATTAACGTTTTCTGCAAGTTTTTCACTTAGGCCTATAACTCGCGAACGAAAACGAAAATTAAAAATCCGGCTTCGAGGTGCATTCGGCCACCCTTCAGTCCATCTACATTTATAATTTCATATCTCTGCATGCAGTAGATTTTGCTGAGCATCGCGCACAGACAGACAGACAAACGCTTCCTCTTATTTTCTTATTGTTATAGATTTGTAAAAGTGGGATTACCAACTATCTGTCGGAGATAGGTGTAATTTTTGGCACGACATACTTACATGAACAAACATTTTCTAAAATGAGTTTTATTAAAAGTGATGTACGGTCTACGTTAACGTTAACTGACGTTCGTTACTTCGACCGTGTACAACATCTTTATTCCCTGCCATTGAAGAATTAGCGAGATCCAAAAGCTTGCAATGTCATCACAAAGAAGTAAATAAACTTAACTTCATATAAAATCAATTACTAAAGCAGGATGACTTTTTTTACGATTTATAACACACAAGTATGTGCAAGGGCGAAGGAGTTCGACACTGTACAGTACATGATGAGCGAGCTGGTTTCTTTACGTCACGGCAGTGGATGGGGACCGAAACTTTTCCCCTCAGTTGCTCAGGTATGGGCTAACGCTTGTTTCAGGAGCAAGTGAACTTCCGATTTTTTAACTTGTGTAATCATGACAGATATATAAGCATTCATGAGCCACAGATTATTGTCTCTGTTGGACACTACATGAGAATATTATAGGAGAAAAATTCCTCCGGCACTGGGACTTGAACCCAGGACCTTTGGCTATTCGCGCCAATGCTCTACCGACTGAGCTAAGCCGGAGCTCAATTCACAGCGCCAGATGGAACTTCTCTCCTATAGCTGAATGCCCTAATGGTCTACCTCACA
Organism: Ectobius pallidus; assembly: GCA_964059195.1. Classification (NCBI taxonomy): domain Eukaryota; kingdom Metazoa; phylum Arthropoda; class Insecta; order Blattodea; family Ectobiidae; genus Ectobius; species Ectobius pallidus. The sequence goes on along the minus strand of CAXKWD010000005.1, from coordinate 31,522,476 downwards.
GACAGACAAGTTATGTCATATGCAGTACTGTGAGGCACACTAAGTAGTGATTTTTGTGACCGGGCTCCCACTGTTATTGTACAGTTAACATTCAAGACAGATATATAAGCATTCATGAGCCACAGATTATTGTCTCTGTTGGACACTACATGAGAATATTATAGGAGAAAAATTCCTCCGGCACTGGGACTTGAACCCAGGACCTTTGGCTATTCGCGCCAATGCTCTACCGACTGAGCTAAGCCGGAGCTCAATTCACAGCGCCAGATGGAACTTCTCTCCTATAGCTGAATGCCCTAATGGTCTACCTCACAGACAGACAAGTTATGTCATATGCAGTACTGTGAGGCACACTAAGTAGTGATTTTTGTGACCGGGCTCCCACTGTTATTGTACAGTTAACATTCAAGACAGATATATAAGCATTCATGAGCCACAGATTATTGTCTCTGTTGGACACTACATGAGAATATTATAGGAGAAAAATTCCTCCGGCACTGGGACTTGAACCCAGGACCTTTGGCTATTCGCGCCAATGCTCTACCGACTGAGCTAAGCCGGAGCTCAATTCACAGCGCCAGATGGAACTTCACTCCTATAGCTGAATGCCCTAATGGTCTACCTCACAGACAGACAAGTTATGTCATATGCAGTACTGTGAGGCACACTAAGTAGTGATTTTTGTGACCGGGCTCCCACTGTTATTGTACAGTTAACATTCAAGACAGATATATAAGCATTCATGAGCCACAGATTATTGTCTCTGTTGGACACTACATGAGAATATTATAGGAGAAAAATTCCTCCGGCACTGGGACTTGAACCCAGGACCTTTGGCTATTCGCGCCAATGCTCTACCGACTGAGCTAAGCCGGAGCTCAATTCACAGCGCCAGATGGAACTTCTCTCCTATAGCTGAATGCCCTAATGGTCTACCTCACAGACAGACAAGTTATGTCATATGCAGTACTGTGAGGCACACTAAGTAGTGATTTTTGTGACCGGGCTCCCACTGTTATTGTACAGTTAACATTCAAGACAGATATATAAGCATTCATGAGCCACAGATTATTGTCTCTGTTGGACACTACATGAGAATATTGAGCTCCGGCTTAGCTCAGTCGGTAGAGCATTGGCGCGAATAGCCAAAGGTCCTGGGTTCAAGTCCCAGTGCCGGAGGAATTTTTCTCCTATAATATTCTCATGTAGTGTCCAACAGAGACAATAATCTGTGGCTCATGAATGCTTATATATCTGTCTTGAATGTTAACTGTACAATAACAGTGGGAGCCCGGTCACAAAAATCACTACTTAGTGTGCCTCACAGTACTGCATATGACATAACTTGTCTGTCTGTGAGGTAGACCATTAGGGCATTCAGCTATAGGAGAGAAGTTCCATCTGGCGCTGTGAATTGAGCTCCGGCTTAGCTCAGTCGGTAGAGCATTGGCGCGAATAGCCAAAGGTCCTGGGTTCAAGTCCCAGTGCCGGAGGAATTTTTCTCCTATAATATTCTCATGTAGTGTCCAACAGAGACAATAATCTGTGGCTCATGAATGCTTATATATCTGTCTTGAATGTTAACTGTACAATAACAGTGGGAGCCCGGTCACAAAAATCACTACTTAGTGTGCCTCACAGTACTGCATATGACATAACTTGTCTGTCTGTGAGGTAGACCATTAGGGCATTCAGCTATAGGAGAGAAGTTCCATCTGGCGCTGTGAATTGAGCTCCGGCTTAGCTCAGTCGGTAGAGCATTGGCGCGAATAGCCAAAGGTCCTGGGTTCAAGTCCCAGTGCCGGAGGAATTTTTCTCCTATAATATTCTCATGTAGTGTCCAACAGAGACAATAATCTGTGGCTCATGAATGCTTATATATCTGTCTTGAATGTTAACTGTACAATAACAGTGGGAGCCCGGTCACAAAAATCACTACTTAGTGTGCCTCACAGTACTGCATATGACATAACTTGTCTGTCTGTGAGGTAGACCATTAGGGCATTCAGCTATAGGAGAGAAGTTCCATCTGGCGCTGTGAATTGAGCTCCGGCTTAGCTCAGTCGGTAGAGCATTGGCGCGAATAGCCAAAGGTCCTGGGTTCAAGTCCCAGTGCCGGAGGAATTTTTCTCCTATAATATTCTCATGTAGTGTCCAACAGAGACAATAATCTGTGGCTCATGAATGCTTATATATCTGTCTTGAATGTTAACTGTACAATAACAGTGGGAGCCCGGTCACAAAAATCACTACTTAGTGTGCCTCACAGTACTGCATATGACATAACTTGTCTGTCTGTGAGGTAGACCATTAGGGCATTCAGCTATAGGAGAGAAGTTCCATCTGGCGCTGTGAATTGAGCTCCGGCTTAGCTCAGTCGGTAGAGCATTGGCGCGAATAGCCAAAGGTCCTGGGTTCAAGTCCCAGTGCCGGAGGAATTTTTCTCCTATAATATTCTCTTGTGTAATCATATTATTCAATATATATAACTCTTCTATACAACCTGAATTAACACGACCATTCTTACGCATCCACCTTGATGAAACTTGTGTTACTGATGCACTCTTGGATACGTACTGTCACCACTCGAAGGATTTGAAGAAAATGTGACTGTGGTATAAATTCTTACATTCTTTGAATTTTATATTCCTTCAAATTTCAACGTAGAGGAATATCCTTTTTTTTAGAGCAGTTAGTGTTTGAAACTGATACCATTTAAAGCCGTTCTAACGTCGTTATTACAAGTAGTATTCGAAACTGAGGAAGAGAAACTATTTAATTGTAAATCTTCCTGAATTTTCATTAAAGTGAAGACAAACTAGCAATTCCTTTCGTGGATTCCAAAATATTACTCCAGTCGAATCCTAGAATTTATATTCTTATTTCGATAAACATTAAATATGTTTTCTTGAAAATTGACAAGGAATCTTCATTCAAATGAAATTTTAGAATAAAATATCTTATAAAGTACAAGCTGCATCTAAGTTATTTAAGAAAGGAATTTCCCTAAATTTGTTCATGTGACCGTCCTCTCTGTGAAAAAATGTATGAAAGTTTTAAATCAATTTTAATTTTAATTTTGTGTTGCAGAGGTTTTGAAAAATATAAGAGGGTATAGAGTTACAGTAAACGGAATCTTTAAACTCCGTGAACTGTGAAGAAAGATAATTAGACTTAGGAACGGTAGAAATCCTCCCATCTCGATAATGACAAATAGGCTTCTGAGAAGTGAGGAAGTCACACACCCTTGTGGCATCAAGGAAACGTGAGGTGGTGAAGACAAAGTAAAGATTCAGAGATAGCGATTTATCATGGAGGATCCTCCCTGATGAAGTCAGGCTGATTGATGAGAGACAACACAATCAGATACAAGTCATTTTGATTGATGAGCTGGCGTTCATACCAAGAAACTAACTCTTCCCTAAGAATTGAAAATCCATATCATTAACTAAACCCTCATAAATCTACATTTCACAATATTAATAAAAAATAAAATACAGAATTACCAATTCTCCAAACGGTTACTTATTCCTTTTATACAATGCCACCACTACCCTAGTAGAGTTTGTGGTATTCTCCCCGACTGGGCGGAAGTGAAGCCCCGTTTCTCTAGTTCAAACACCTTTTAGGTGTCGTCACTGCTGCCAGAAATTCAGTTCCACAGGCTAGCTGTATACTGTATAATAAAGCTCGTGGGAAAAAAGCTAAAAACCGTGAATTGCAAAAACGTTATAACGGCCTTGGAATTGGATTGATTGAACAATACTCCCTGGAAGAAAAAAAAAACATAGTTTCACTATTGCCTGACACAAAACAAAAAACTTTAAATTTTGCAGATATTTATTTAAAAAATCAATCCTCTTACATGATGGTGGTTCCTCGTCCCATAAAATCGCTTCACTTTAGAATGAGCTAAAGTAGTCCCTTCAATAGGTATAATAATAGAAAGAATGAATTACCTGTTCTTTCCTTTGCAACGCAGGTTACATTAATTGCACTTGCTATCTGACCAATCTGACCTATAGTAGGTATGCAATCGTGCAGCTCTCTCAGTTACGAAATGTGACCTAAAGTTTTAGGTAAAGGCATAATGTAAAGTAAAATTTGTTAAAACATGTTTTTTCTATCAGTTAAGAAGACAAGTGTCTTATAATATAGCGGTAGGCCTATAATAGTGCAGTGCCTGTGCAATGCATTGTTCGCCAGGAAGCACTATGCTCAGAGCAATAAAAATGGCCCATATTTTGAAATTCGTAAAGAAAACAGTATTTCAATCGTTTCAGGGGACTGAATCAACATCAGTTTTCTACTTTGATTAGTGATACAGGTAGAGGCTTTTCGTGCTATTAATAAGTTATTTCGCTTTCTTTAAAACGCTTTCGACTCCTTCGAGAAGAAATTAAATTAACCTTAGAAATGAAAGTCAAATCATCCCATAAGCTCTGTAATGTTAGTAATTGACTTGAAGATTTGACATTCATGGTAGATTGCAGGACATTTAAGTAGCTTAAATTTAAAATTAAGACGGAAATATCAATTTGTAGTTTCGTTATAACATAAGAGTGGCCATTTAAATTAAATCCCAGGTCTTGGGAAGAGAAACTGGTAAGCGGCAGCCTAATTAATTTCCCTACCTAGAAGGATTTTCAAGACTCCCACATTGCTCCTGACTTCAGCCATTATGTTTTCAACATAAAACAATTAATGAGGATACGGCCTCGAAACATGGAGGGAACCTGATAATTATTAAAATTGCAGTCGCGGATAGACAACATGAGGTTTTCCTCCAGCTTGGGGGTTGGTGTGAGGTTAACAATCTCTCACAGTAAAAAATATTGTTAAGAACGCTTACTTGATTTATGGATCTTGTCAGTGTAAAATTCTCCAAAGGTAAAATACTCCCTCGTTCGGATCTCCGGGTAGGGACTGCACTGATGGAATCTAAAAATCGTAGGAACTATAGATTTGGAACATAGAATGTTTAGAAATTTGTATAGGCCTGGGGCACTTAAATTGGTAACTAGAAAATTAGAGAAATACAGGTTAGTTGTAGTGGCAGGAAGTAAGGTGGGAGGGTGAACGTGCAATACAGATGGAAGCGTATACCCTTTTCTATGGGAAAGGGAGTGATAACCTCAATTATTAGGGACCAGTTTCTTCATACATTAAGAAAGTATAGTTTATTAATGATAGGCTTTCTTATGTTATTCCACGAGAATGGTGGTTTGATATCATAGTTGTGAATGTCCATGCACCAACCGAGAATAAAGAGATAGGTAAACCAAGACGATAACAGGGACAATTTTATGAGGAAATAGAACGAACATTTGACCAGCTTCTGGCATATCACATAAATACTGTACTAGGAGATTTCAATGCGAAAGTAGTGAGGGAGGAAATCTTCAAGCCCACGATTGGGAAAGAAAGTCTTCACTTGCACAGCAACGACAATGGTGTTAGATTAATGAATATTGCCACCGCTAAAAATTTAATCGATATTCATTAGTAAACATGGACTTCGCCAGATAGACTCATAATCAAGTTCGCCATGTGCTAATAGATGCAAGGAGACAGTCTAGTATTATTTATTTATTTTTCGAACTTCTAGGGATGGTGACTGCGATTAGGATCATTATCTGATAGATGCGGTTGATAGGAAAAACTTTCATTAATCAAAGGAGCTAGGCAAAATTTCGGTATAGAGAGAGACTCAATCTGAAAAGGATAGATGAAGACCAAATTAAGAATGCATTCCAAGTCGAGATTTCAAATAGATTTACCGTTCTAGGAAACATTGCTGAACCAGAAGCTAGGGATGGTATGAATATCGATAAAACCTGGGAAAGCATTAAAGACAATATTAAAGAATCCGCAAAAGAAAAATTATGTCCGCTTGAACTGAAGCAAAAAAAATTGTGGTTCGATGATAAGTGCATGAAATTCGTAAATGCAAGAAAGCAGGCGAAACTACAATGGTTGCAGAATTCGAATGAAAATACTGTCGAAAATGTCAACAATGCTAAACTAGAAACCTTTAGGGCCATTAGAAGAAAAGAAAGAACCTATCTCAAATACAAAATAAATTAATTGAAGACAAACAGTAAAGGCAAAAATGTTAATGATCTCTACAAGGGAATAAACAAGTTCAAGAAAGGTTTTCAACTTAGAACGAACATAATCAAGGGCAATGAGGGGACTATACTCGCGGTTCCGAATACAATATTTTGAATAGATAAAAAATGTTTCTTTAACAATCTATTAAATGTACACGGAGATGTCCAAATTGTAGAAAGCAAAATTATCACAGTAGTAGCCGTTGGTTGCTGAAACGACGCTAACAGAAGTAGAAACAGCTGTAGGTAACCTAAAAGATCACAAATTTCCAGGCGTTGTCCAAATCCCAGCAAATTGTTTATTTGTGAATTGCATTTGGTGAATTTAGAGTAATATTTGCATAAATTATATAGTTTTAGAAGGGAAGGGGTAGTTTATTTCAATATTAAAGCTACCTGCGATCATTTCCTGGTTGAAGTTGGTATGTGTGCAAACTTTCGTGCAAATTGTTAAAAACATGTAGATTTGTATAGGGAACATTGGTGCCGTGGCCTAATGATGGGGTAACTAAGCGGGGAAAAGAGGGTGCTGCGCCAACCTGTTTTTCTCCTTGTGCTATTGCGCAACTTGTTTCTTAACTTGTCACGCTATTTCAGTAATTTATTGCAGAAATTGTACCATCAACATACCACAATATCTAAGAACACATCAAGAAAACGCACGTATCAGTTTGACTTGGGTTTTTTAATGAAAAAAAAAAGCCAATGCCTAATTGCATATTTACTTTTCATGACTTGCCGCTATTTCATCCTACATAATATTTATTAAAAATTTAATATTTGTTGAAATTACCACAAGCATCAACAATAGAAATGTGGAACATCAATAGTTTTACATGAGCCTGGCCTACTGTTATAAACACATAACCTGACTACGGATTGTGATCCCAAATGTTCAAATGATTAGGCCTATAAATAAAGTTGAAATAAATATTAAAATATATAATATATATTGTTGTTAAATATTAAAGGCTGTCCAAAAAAACTACTGTATGATACATGATAGCCTACATGGTAAAATTATTTTATTTTGCTCATAGGATTGCTTGACTCGCCCTATGACTATGGGCTCGTTTAGCAAACGTATCTTCTCGCAAAATAAAATCCCATTTTTATCACTATTGGCCTGTCATAAAATACAGGCTAACTATTACACTGTATCAATATTTCCTGTTCTTCAATCGCAGTGTTAAATTAGTAATTTTTTTTGTCATAGAACCTACATACCGTATACGAAGAAGTTTCAGTGTTTAACCTCTATGAAATTACATTAAAATAGGTGATCGTAGGTGCGATAAAATGATAGTGATAAAATAAAACAATAAAAGTATAATGATAGTGACTTGCGATAGGTTGAAATTACAAATATTCTTATATTGGACTGGTCACTAATTCATTGACTAAATAGTGAGCAAACGGTTTAGAAAAGTACTAAGTATATTATACTTCATTCAGTTTAACTGTCAAGAAGGTTACGTTACTTGAAACTACAATAATTGGCATTAAAAAATATTTAAAGAGCCACGTTTTACATGAGAAAAATCTATATGCAAATTTAAAGAGTATTTTGAATGAAACTTTAATTTTCTTTTCTTTTCTGCATACTACACATGCAAGAAAGAAAGAAATAAATAAAGAAAGAAAGATAGAAAGAAAAAGGAATTTAAAAAGGAAGAATAATTAATTAAAGGAATATAAGAGACAAAAAAGAAAAATAATTAAAGAGTCAAGGTAAAGTAATAGAAATGAGAAATAAATATTCAAATACAAAGCTAGCGAGCGAGCGAGAGAGAGAGAGAGAGAGAGAGAGAGAGAGAGAGAGAGAGAGAGAGAGAGAGAGAGAGAGAGAGAGAGAGAGAGAGAGAGAGAGAGAGAGAAAATAAATCAATAAATAGTGAAAATTGGAAAATGAGGAAAAGAATGATAAAGAGAGAGAACATAGGGAAATATAAATTATTCTACGTGTAATAAATTCACTAAATGCAATAAATAACACCAATAATAACAGCGTAGCCATCTCTTTTCACTCCCAGAGATTTAGAAACTCAACTGGTATCCTCGACCACAGGAAAAGTCACATTTCTAATAGAACGGAAATTGAGTTTTCTGTTTGCCCTGCTATATCTTTCTTTTCCAGCACAATTTCCTTTTCGTCAGCAAAGTCAACTAAGCAACTATGGTGGTGAGCAATGAAGGCAGTTGTAAGTATACCAATTGTGTTCCATCCACAAACGGAAATGAAAATGCAAATTATGAACGTGCAAATTGAGCTTAAAAGTAAAATGTAATGTTTAGTATTCATGAAGAACTATGACAATCGTAATAATTTCAAGGGAAAAGGGTAGCTTTTTTCAAAGTAGTCGTTCATCTTCATATTGTATTTATACATATACATATATATATATATACATATATATATGGTACGCCATAACGTAGTGGTTGAGGCGCTGCGCTACAAACAGAAAGGTCGCGGGTTCGATTCCCGATGAGGTCGTTGGAGATTTTCAATTGTCCTATTCCTTCTGGTGACGTTACCATCTCGGCCACCTAGGTCAGTTTAACGGTCTAGTTGGATAAGCGCATGTAAAGCAATAGTATTATTTGTCATAGCTAACTGTATTTTAATAAGCCTTATAAGATCACAGTAAAACAATAGGCTATGTTGTCATGATAACTGATGTGCATTTCATAAATTCTTTCGAATACGTATATTACCATAAAATAGGCACTAAATTGAGCATTACTCCGAAATAGATCAACCGATTTTATCCAATATCAATTGACGTCTTCCCATGGACATTATAAATGTGTATACCAAGTTTCATAGAAATCCGGTAAAGCGTATTTGAGTTACCGCGTCTTTAAAATAGACACTGAATTGGGTTTTACTCCGGTACCGGTCTACCGATTTGGTCCAATATCAGTAGCCGTTTTCCCATGTACATTATAAATAGGTATACAAAGTTTCAATAAAGCACATCTGAGTTACCGTGACTTCTTATATATTAACATAAAAGGCACTAAATTGGGCATTAATCCGGTACTGGACAACCGATTTGGTCGAATATCAATAGACGTCTTTCCATAGACATTATAAATGCGTATACGAAGTTTCATAAAAATCCGATAAAGCGTATTTGAGTTATTGCGCCTTTAAAATAGACACTAAATTGGGTTTTACTCCTGTGTCGGTCAACAGATTAGGTTCAAATTCAGTAGGGTACTTTTCATGGGCGTCATAAATGTGTATACCATGTTTCATGGAAATCCGATACATCGTATTTGAGCTATGGCACCTTTCTAATATAATCTATTAAAATAGGCACTAAATTGGGCATTACTCCAGTACCGGTGAACCTATTTGGTTCAAAATCAATAGGGTTCTTCCCATGGATATTATAAATGTGTTTTCCAAGTTTCATGAAAATCCGAAAAAGCGTATGAGTGATGGCGCGTACAGACACACAGACAGACGGACAGACACACAGACAGAAGGACAGATATTTTTTCGTCCCCCACACGATCTCATAAAGTACCAAACTGGCACTTAATAACGGAACATACTAGCCGGCCATAATACGAGTATGAGTGCGCTAGGAGGAGGGCGCCATTCTTTTTCTCACATTAGTTATTCTGGATTCATAGGATTTCAAAATGTGCATTAATGTATTGAATAGAAATAGAATTTGAGGTTCGAACACAATACTTATAATACCTAGTACTTATGGTATGGTAGAGAAAGTAATATAAGTTACTAAATTTTTTTACGATTATAAACCATTTTAGACCCATCGGCATCTATTCGTAGATATACGGTATCACTTTTCATCATCATATGAACGACATATTTCATCAATGAATGAATATTAAATTGTCGTGAGATATCGAATTTTTTCTACACATGGCTTGGCTTTACTTTCACATGAATAAATACCGCACTGATAAAAAAAAACTTCACAGAAGCGGACGCGGGAAAGCTATTTTATTCTGATTTGTGTAGTGAACAGAAATGTAGATATTCCGTACAATGCTAGCTATCAAAAAACCAGAGGAACTATAAAAAGAGGAGATACTCTACACTCGTGGAGGTGGAATACAAAATAATTTTAAACATTGATGCATTTACACGGCTCGCATACAAACATAGCGGTGAGGGAGGGTCCTGTGAATAAAATATTCACCTGGCGGCAAAACCAATAATCACAGACACAAACCAGTGTGTATTGATCTTTCAGTTATGTGTGCTCAACAACTATTTACAGCGGCGAAAGAGCGATAGTCACACAAATACGTGTTTAGGGTGCAATATGTTACAGTATTGGCATCTCATTCATAGAATAACAAGCATAGGAAGAAACAGTACTTTTCTTTAAAAGCCTGATATTTTCTATTGCGTTAAAGAGACTTCGTTTCCATTGGACGAATGCCTGGAATTTTTCTTCTGCCAGAAGAAAATCATTCTATTTAATACAACATACGCGTACATTCTATGTGATACAACCCATGCAATCTACAATATACAAGCTACTGTCCTATTTCTAATTTGTATATTTGCCCCATTTTGTCGTGAACTTCCAACAAGATGTCGTGGACAACGAGAAGTAATTTTACAACAGTTATAGTTATAATAAAGAAACAAGTACACAATAAGTAAAACCACAAAAAGGTGTGCACAATAGAGCACATTAGAGCGGTATACTAAAAAGTTAATTTTAATTTTAATTTAAGCTACGAAAAAGATATGTTGTAAGCCATCAACATGAAGTAACTTCAAATACTGGATAAGATAAGACATTTCAACAGCTATAGGTTACTTGTGAACCAGTGTTTTGTTTTGTTTTCGGTTCTTTTCATCTAACTTCAGGTTTTGCACTAACTATGTGGCATGATTTTGTACATCTGATATGAATAATATATCAATCCAAATTAAACAGATCCTGGAACGTACAGTAAAATGTCTCAACTAAAGGTTCGCATCTTATGTCATGTGAAAACTTGATCTTCCGGAAGTAAAATCTTAGATGTATAAAATTACTATTTTTGTTGTTCTGAATAATAGTTTAGCTAGAACTTAAAATTAAGGTAAATTAAATTAGAACAGAATAAAAACACACGAACCGGATTGCACCAAAACCAAATTGTGTTATTAATTAATGCATATTTAAATTGTCTTAATTTCCAAATACGTTATGTTGTAACCAAAAAAGTTTTTTTTTTATTCTGTTCACTGGCAGCAACACAGATATGTGACGTAATAATCACTGCATATTGATGCCATGACGTGTCCAGTAATGAACTGATGTTTCATACGATAAAACCCCTTCCTTGCAAGCAAATGATGGATGAACAACTGTGACTGGTTTATATCCAAGGTATTGTTAAAGTAATTGACGAGTATCAAATACGCGGTGTATGAATGGAATATTCAGATTAAGAAACAAAAGAATTGAAGGAACTCGATTAACTCTTATGATTCTAGAAATGACACATTCTACTGACAAAACGCGATACGTGACAAGAGAGATTATAGATTACTCCTTCAAAGTTTGTCTTACTTCTTCGTTCACAATGTTCATTGCAAATGACTTTCAGAATATTAAAACTGAATTCTGCCACCTATTATCATAGGTAACCTTGAACGTCATGTACTTACTGAACTAAATAAATGTTTCAATTCCAACAAAAAGTGACAACTGAGAAGACAAACCTTCATTAGTTTGCATGTCAGAAGTTGTGTTGAATATTGGAACGTGTCATGATAAGACGTGACGATGCAAAATGTATGCACCACAGACAGTCTATTGTCTGCTCTTAGTGGTATTCAAATCAAAATAGAACCAAGAGCTCCAGGGGTTGATAAATTATAAATTAATCGAACTTCTTGCTAGCCCCAAGTGGCATCAGTTTGCAGTCCAACAAGATAATTAAATGACGTATTCACAGAACGTGCTCTATGGATTTCTCAACCGTGTGCCTCACTATACCTGTGAGAAAACCTTAATAGTGTACATTCTACAATGAGGAAGGGTAGATTCAGTAGTATAATACAGAGTAGTCAAATAAATAAAATTAAAATTAAAACGATTAGGGCTTGGAAGTGTATGACCTTAAAAAGTCAGAAATATGCAAAAATCACCTCAAAAGTAGCTAAATATGACCCAAGAAGATACATTACGACTAAGAAACCCACATGTATTTAATGAATCACATTAAATATGTACATTATTTTAAGATTAGTTTGTTTTCTCAAGAAATATTGCAGAATTGCAATATATTGCCAGGTACATCTTCAAGTTTTGAATTATGAATCTTCTTCAGTTGTAAGTTAAAATAGTCTTGTATCATGATAATCTCTTTTCAACGTCATAAGGTGTTATGGGGCATATTTGAACAGAATCAATTCGCTGCACTCCAATGGTGGGTCGTCTTCATCCATGCTTTATCGCCGCTTTAAAATGTCTGATTTTCCCCTTTGTTGAAAATCCGGAATACAGACTTTTTTAAAGATATAAACCATTAATAGCTTATGAATATAAGATCATGTCCGCAAATTTAATCTGAATATGACCTTGATGAAGATGATGAAGTCTTCGGCCCAGAGCCTTGGGGGGAGGCCCACGGCACGACCAAGGTAATGCCGCGTAGGGTGGCCAGGTCCTTTCGCGGGATGGGAATGGGAACACAACACCAAGTCCTGGCACAAGAAGGAAACATAACATCTCTGAAAAATCCTCAAGCCGGCCGGGAATCGAACCCGGGCCGCCCAGGTGGCTGGCAGTCACGCTACCAACTCACCCACAATACGACCTTAGATCCCGAAAATATGCGTCAAATAACCAAGATTGTGACATAAAATGGCTTAAATATGCAAATGACATAAAATGTAACTGAAAGTAACCACAAATATTCAGTTTGTGTTTAAATCAATGCTATGGCTGAAATTAAAGCAAGGGAAATTATGCCATTCCATGAACATCCGAACTCTAATAATGGAGAAGTGTCATCTCAGGAGTGCATTACATTATATATGATTCCAGTACGTCATATTATAATTAACCGTAAGTCCGACGAGCACTATATACCAATGAATAGATGAGGAAAGAGTTATAGTCACACAGACATCAACTACTTGAATTACCCAGGACAGGGCTCTGCACGCTCCCTCACCCCATCTCCTTTCAAGCAGACCTTCGTTGAAAGAATTCAACCTGCAGAAAGGCGTACAATTCCAGCATATCGGTCTTTTGGCAGCCTTCTCAGCTTTGATAACGATCCGATAGCCATGTAGCTGGCATAGTTTTATTCCAGAACAGTTGTGTTCTTTTACTAACTTAATATGTAACAGAACTCAAGTATCTGAATAAAAATTCCATAGACTATCTTCATTATTTGGGAAAAGAGAAAAACATGAAAATGGGGCGTTTTGATATCACCCCCTAGGGTCTCTTAAGTATTTCAGAAATGAACTACTAAAATCCTCTCTCCTTTGGATGTCTATTATGGACACGCCGTTTACAACCGGAAGTAATCAGTAAAACAAAAGGAAAGTGTGATTGTAGATCAGAGATGATAGGGATTGAATAATGGCATCAGTATTAAGAATACGGCAATTTGTAAATTTCTAGGTCTCCATACTGATGAACATTTAAGTTGGGGACACCATATTGACCAGTTATGTAAAAAGATGTCAAATATATTTTTGCTTAGACGAATTACTTATTATCTGAATTCTGTTTCATTAAAGGCTGTATATTTTGGCTTAGTTCATTCTCTTCTATCTTATGGTATAGTATTGTGGAAAGGAACGTACGCAACCTATTTAAGAAGGGTCTTCATATTAAAAAAGCTATCTTTAAGGATATTTGCTAAACAACCCGCAAGAACTTCATGCAAGGGAATATTTGTTCAATATAATATATTAACTGTTTATGCTATATATAAATATAATTATATTTCAAGCCATCCTGCTTGTTGTAAATGACGATACATTGACTTCCACAAATGCTAATGTGCACCATTATAACACAAGACATAAACTGGACTACCATATTACCAGAAAGAGATTAAATTTCACAAGTGAAAGCCCCTATGTCATATGAGCTCGTTTCTACAACTTTCTTCCAAAAGAATTAAAGGAGCTCACAGGGAAAGCTTCATTAAAAGCTTGGGTTATAAAGCTTTGCCCTTATTCACTAGATGACATAAAACACCCAGCTGAAAATCAATAAACAACATGGTGATAAGATTTACCGTTTTTGTTTTGAGTCTGGACCTTATTAGACATTGGCTATTATATATTCTGTATTTTATTTTCTTTGTAACACTAATTGTATGGTATGTATTATTTTATAAACATTGACCCTGTTTCATGTATGTTTTGTACATATTACGAACAATAAAGCATTTCATTTCATTTCATTTCTTACTCCTTCGCCTACAGGCAGCATTAGCAATCTAACGAATTATAGGCTAACCGAGCCCATAAAGGAAGGAGAAAATCCCACCATTGTGGGTTGACGACTACTGAACCTATAATTACAGAAGCCGTTACATATAGATTAAAGGATTATGAATGTTAACGCACTGTTGATCACTTTGATTGACTGATTTTGAAATAATTATGTCACATTATCGGACCAGAACGAAAGCGTAACGATTGAGTGTAATAGACACCTAACGTAGATAATGTGGCACTATCTGTCATTCACGCGAGATGGCGTGAAACCTGGATGAGATGAGGTATAATAATAATAATAATAATAATAATAATATTGTGGTGAGCAAGGTAATGTCTGTGACAGGCTTCCTAGGAGTCCTTCCCGCTATGGTATTCTCATCATGACACCAACTCTCCACTGTGTTCTATTAACATCCTATCACTCTTGCATTTACGAAGAGATTAAGAATGAAAATGGACCCTGAACCTATAAGTGGCCTGAGGCATAAGTAGTACTGACACTATAAGAAATGCGGCATGGCAATTGTTATAAAACTTATAAAACTTCAAATTAAACCTTAGAGCCTATAAATATACTTTAAAAAAGTTTCTGTAGGTAATAAACCGGTATTAATGGCTTTTCGGAGGTGGAGGTTCCGTGTGTGAAAAACTCTTAATTATGTAAATAACAGAATATAGATTTTTTAAATTTTGATATTTTATGGGATAATTTGGGTGTATGATGTGAGCACGTACGGTCGATACGTCCTGGGTATTAATAATACGGTTTAGCCTATATGTAAGAAATTTTACGAAATAGATATACTCTACTGTTCTATAAACAGCTTTTTGGAATGAGTAGCTTGTGTTGTACTAACGAATAATTCTAAGAGAAAAGTGTAGATATACAATGAAAATGGCACTATAATACCCATGGAGCAAATCACAATAATAAATTCGTGAAAAGGTCCTGTAAGTCAAGAATAAAAATCATATATGAAATCATAATAGGCTACCCCAAGAGGAATACAACGACTGGGAAAAGGTTAAAAAGTTAAGTTCTAACGATTCCTACAGGGAAATTTAAGCATGGTGTTAAACTTTGAAACTCCGGCATTGCTCCGCTGAGCTCTTGTTTATTCGCCATTATAACACTGAATTACCCCACATTCTGTAAAAAAAAAATTGAGGGATGTTTCACAAATTCCGAAAGAAGGGGCAAACGTTTAATGCTCCACAAATTGAAAAGAACAGAGAAAATTCGACGATGATTCTGACCTCACAATCATTAGCTGATGCAGCAAATAACCGTTTCTTATCCACGTATTGTACAAATTTCCTTTTAGACCACTCTATTTCAGGACTGAAAGAGTCTGATTAAGTTGAGAGCTTTACATGAACTTCGATACTGTTTTTATAGATTTCATTTTCAGATAAAGGATAAAAATACAATCTTATAAACTTTCTAAAACTTATCTGGGTCCATATCACAACTTCAGCCTTCATAAGATAAAACACAATACATATAAACACTTAAAACAATGATGTCACAGTATTTGAAGTTGCATTTATGAAACTCTTTGTTGATTCTAGTTCTGCTGTGTAGAACTCAAGATGTGTCCCTTATTAAGAATAATATGATGATGCGCCATCTTCAGTTCTGATCGAGGACTTACCAAGCTAATCCTCAACAGTCTCTTGATATAATGATCAGAATTGAAGAGGCCGAAATGCATATTCGTAATAACTGATGTCTCTGGAGTCCAACACAGAAGAACTAGACTCAACAAACAGCTTTATAAATGCTACTTTTAATAATGACATCATTACAAGAATTTGTGTTTTATTTTAGAGAAGGCTGAAGTGGTGATATGGACACAGATAAGTTTTAAATATAAGGATATAAGGTTGTATTTTTTATCAAGTTTTCGACACTGTTTGTCACTGCATCAGTAATACCGCTGTAGATAACTGGAAGATGACAATCGCACCAAAAGCGTCTTTCCATGACCTGAATTATTTTAACAAATGCACATCAAAAGTATCGATGAAAAATGTCATTAAGCTAGCAAAAATACAGGTCTCTTCAAAGAAAAAATGTCTCAAATGACACATCATTCATTTCTGTCCAATATTGAAATCTTTGAGAATATTATAGGAGAAAAATTCCTCCGGCACTGGGACTTGAACCCAGGACCTTTGGCTATTCGCGCCAATGCTCTACCAACTGAGCTAAGCCGGAGCTCAATTCACAGCGCCAGATGGAACTTCTCTCCTATGACTGATTGCCCTAATGGTCTACCTCCTGGGTTCAAGTCCCAGTGCCGGAGGAATTTTTCTCCTATAATATTCTCATGTAGTGTCCAACAGAGACAATAATCTGTGGCTCATGAATGCTTATATATCTATCTTGAATGTTAACTGTACAATAACAGTGGGAGCCCGGTCACAAAAATCACTACTTAGTGTGCCTCACAGTACTGCATATGACATAACTTGTCTGTCTGTGAGGTAGACCATTAGGGCAATCAGTCATAGGAGAGAAGTTCCATCTGGCGCTGTGAATTGAGCTCCGGCTTAGCTCAGTTGGTAGAGCATTGTCGCGAATAGCCAAAGGTCCTGGGTTCAAGTCCCAGTGCCGGAGGAATTTTTCTCCTATAATATTCTCATGTAGTGTCCAACAGAGACAATAATCTGTGGCTCATGAATGCTTATATATCTATATTGAAATCTTTCTTCAAGAGTTAGAAGCTGAGTTGAATGAAATCTACGTTTCATGCAACGGAAACATGACACGACAAGAGAAGTGCTGGAATTTAGATCACTAGGAATTCTGTTACGGAGTGCCTGAACCTGCTGCATCACAAACTGGAAGGTCGCGGTTTTTTCTCGGAAGAAATAAAGAAAATATTGAAAGTGGCCTAATTATTTTGATGGCTCAGGGTCGACCCATCCTCCCTGATAAGTGAATACAAGGAGGAATCCTGCGGGTAAGCGTTGTCACTATGTAAGGGTGAAAATCTCACCACCTTCGTGTGTCGATTGTCTAATACTCGACTCAAACTGCAGGAATCATAAGGGCCTTCAACATCCTGCAATACTTGACTTTGTTACAAGCCTATAAATCTACAGTGGTATTAACCAGAGGTGACAATCCAAGCATGGATGCTCAGTACGTAGATGCAGACGAGTCCTTTAAAGATTCGTATCGCGTGGAGCAGTGTATGGGTCAATTCTGTCGTTGATTTCAGAGCGGTAAGATAGTATAATGTAGTCCAGAAACAAGAGACTTTGTTACAATCGCTTATCCTCTCTCTAGTGCAGTTCAACATTCTTACCCCTTCCCATGCTTCCTCCCTCATGCATCACTTCCCTTCAGGAACATCTGGCTGTCGCCTCTGATTAATACCACTGAACATTTGTTATACTAGCAATAGTCATTATTATCATGGGCTATTTACCTCATGTAAACTCGAGTGCGCGGAATCCTTCCGATATGATGCACAGTGGTTTAGGTTGGTAAGGGAATTCTAATTCGCCTCCGCCATGCCCATACACCACACCTGCTCCTCCCCAATTTTCGCGATGGGGGATACGACTAAGAACCCTTAAATTCGTTCGCAGAACATAATTATTTTAGAATTAATCTTAACCTTATGCGAGAAGGGAAATAACCACGTCCTTTATTCACTTCAAATGACGGTAGACTATTTATGTACAAGACATTATTCACAGCAAAATTTTATCAAGCCTCCACTTAATCTGCGTCTTATTCCCTAGGAGCTGGTCTAGATATTCGTTGTGACGGATGCCTTACAGCCACTCAAATGAAACTCCGCTCTTTTCACCGCTCACCTAAGCCTGAGCGTTATTAGGCTATAAAAGGTTTGTTCGCAAAGCAAATTCGTGACTGCTTGAGAATTGGTTGTACTGCGCATGTCCAGTCTGTAACTTACCCGTGATTTGCACTTTGCGAACGGTTAGAAGAATTTGGAATCGATAGTTTCTGCGTTTAATCGATATGATATGCAAATAAAATATATATTTCCCTTTAACATGTTATACATGCAATATACATGCAATATAAACTACATTTTGGGAAACTTTTAGTTATCTTCCATTATTCATACATATAAGTAGCCTATGCTTATAAATCTGGAGCAAGGATTTGGAGGGAGGAGTCAGGCGCGTGAAAATAGGTTACTGCGCATGTCTCTGATAACAATTCATGCTAGAGCCTGCAAACTTTTCTTATAGTACAGAAACTGTCCGTGAGAGCTTTGCGAACAGAAGATTGAAATCAGAATCACGGATTCTCGCTTTGCGAACGCGTGTGGAGAAAGAGCGCATGCGCGAACGATTTGTTCCTGGTTTCTGACTGGTTTGCGAACAAACCTAATATATGTGGTCGGATTTGAAGTCACACCAATAAGAGTTTGTTTCACGCAGAGCTGGCGTGGAACACAAATGATAAGAAGATTCAGAGCCAGCATTAAGTAAAGAAAAGCACTGGAAGATACCAGAAGTATCTAAAAGTTCCCGTGCACTCGAGAGTACCATCCTGCCAATAGAGTGTTAATCTATAAATTCATTCAGTCAGTGTAATGTTGTCGATGTATCTTATCGAAGTTAACAGATTTTGTTTAATATATTGTCGCACTTGATATGTACAAGCTCTTTCTGCCATAAATGAGCAAGCCGAGCTGGAAGCACCTTAAACCCATAACAAACAAACAAACAAACACATAAATAGTGGTAAGTCTACTTCTTTGACAATTCCGTTGACTTCAAATGCACTTGTGGGTCTATTCTTTTCACTGGGTGCACATTTCGTAATAAATTTTAATTATTAATAAAAGCTAATTGGAAGACACATATTTTTCCCTGTCTGTCTGTATGTATGTAGTTAAATGTGCAAGCTGTCACTGATTCCGTTATAATAGTTATCCAGAAGGTCGTGAATAAACATGGCAACGCAGTTAAATGATATATCCTTTTATCGTAATACATAATGCCTTACCTATACTAGTGTAGACATTTGCCTGCATTTATCATTTATTAATTCAATTATTTGCTAAATAGTCCTCATATATACCACGCGAGCTTGAATCATTCGATACTACGTGAACGGTTGAAATTGCATTTCTCACACATGAGTGGCAGAACTTGATTCACTTTAAGTTTCATAGTTCAACTTGACACAGTCCAAGTGCTTGCTAAGTAAGTTGTAATGTCCATTATTCCCCAGTCACATATCTAAGCATATATATATATATAAGATTCTATCTCTTACATGTGCATCTTAAGAACAAAGGATATTGGTACACTATACAATAAAATAAATAAGTAATTCACATTATATTTAGATAAAGTCTCCCTGAATATAAGACTTGAAAGTGATAAATAAACTCCCAGTGGCCTGACAGTGGATTATGATCATAACCCCACATTACAGCTCAAAATCCCATGTTTTGTGGAATGGCTAGACCTAAGCTTCAAGGAAATAAAACGCAACAAAAAGAAATCTTTTAGCCTTTGTACTGGAATTCTTATCATACAGAGGGCTTCTCAAGAAAGGCGCACGTAAACAGACATACTTCCAGGCGATATTTTTCCCCAAGTACAAGTACTTTTCCCCAAGCTTCTCTTCATGAAGCTATGAAGTAACAACTTTACAGTAGTATGGCTAACCTCTTCTTTGAGAGTATCCAATGTTACTATGCTACATTCGTTAAACTTGTCATATGCATTATCATGAAACATTCCTTACAAATCCTTTGGAACATTTATAGGAATACGAATTTAATTTCTCTTCAGTTACGCTTTCAGCTGAAGAACTGTGTTCAAGATTAATATATTTTCTAGCATATTACTTAGGACCTCCTTATTGTCAAACTGACAACTGAGAGTAGAGAAAATCAAGGAAAGAACTAATGAACTGTCGAATCTCTCTCTCTCTCTAAAAATATATATAGCACTACATAACTACATAATGTTTTAACTTTTATTTTAATATTTAGAATTAATAAAAATTCAATTTCTGTTATTATTTTAGGACGCATGAAATGTGTATGCCTGCTCACTTCATAGACCTTCAATTAGGTTGATCACAGCGTGAAACGCACCACTCTGTGGGCTCGCCACATTCAGTATTACAGTTTCAATAAAACTGTATTTATTTTCCTAAACATATTAATTAAAACATGCTTCTGTTATTTTATTTGTCCTCTTTAGAATATCCTTGTCTTTTAATCGTATTTGCTCAGGAGAAAATAAAAAAATGTAAGATAGTGATGTAATTAAATGGTTAAATATTTTATTGGAAGTTTTATAAGTTGAAAATATAAATTTAGGAGTTAAAGTTCGCATGTAAAGTTCATAGTAATCTTCCATAATTTACATTTTGGCAACTATGAATTAATTCACGTTACCTGGTTGGCGATGGGTTAATGGGATTGGATGCCTAGAGTTCGATTCTTACTGCTACTGGATACTAGGAAAAACGCTGAGCTTGCCATACCGACCCACCCAAATGCCAAAAAGTTACCTTCGAGGCGCGTTACTTCTAAAATCTCCAAACTTTCTGATAAAGAAACTCTAATGACGAAGCATAAGAATAGGCCTAGCCACCAATTCAGCAATCTATGTAAGCCTACGGATCATAGAAGACAACATTTCCTGGCATTTTAATTGGTTTAATTGTGCACACTCAGTAATCTCTTTATAGACCTAATCAACTTTCCAAGTAAGACTCTCTACACAATCTTATCGTTACAGTGACATTTGGTAATTACCATCAGTAAATTTAGACCTGTGCACATCTGACATGTGCTTGTTTATTGAATTACAAGGTATATTGTAATTAATTTATGCTGCTTATTTTATGTTTTAATGTTTATACCGACTATTTTAATGTTTATACAGCCCATATTTTTTTCTTTTTACTGGTATATTTTACTTTTAATTATATGTGTTCAGGTTCGAGTAGTACATGCATGTACTTTAAACATTCTTTGGACCTATAACATTTAAACAGTATCTTATTACCAATTTTCACACTGCTTTCTAATGCTTATATGCTTATAAATATTTGTTCCTGCCTATTATTTTTTGCTGTTGTTGGTAATAAACGTTGCTTACACTTAAATCTTGTACTGCTTCCACAATTCTCTCAGTTTGTTGCATAAGATTAGTTTTCTTGCCTTATCTTATAAAGGGATATAAGGAGTAACCTTTCAAATACATTCTATGTATTCACCACTTTACATCAAAATGAAGTTTATCAATTACATAATTAAGTATGTTCACTAGCTATAAATAGATTTTAAAAAAGCATATGATTCAGTTAGGCAAGACAAATTGTACAATATCCTCATTGAGTTTGGTATGCCAAAGATGATCAAAATGTCTACATTAAATCTATAGCAGGGTAGGGAAGTGTATATCAGATAGGTTTGCATTAAAGACGGCTAGAATCAAAATGATACACTATCACCTTTACTTTTTAATTTCGCTTTGGAATATATCATTAGAAAAGTTCAGGAAAACAAGGTAGGAATATAATTAAATGGCAGTCACCCGATTTTAGCTTATGTAATGGCGTTTGTTTGTTGGATCATGAAGTAAACACAATCGAGAGAAATGCAGAAAGTCTTTTCGATGCCTGCGGGAATGTTAGATTGGAAATTAATAGAGAAAAAACTAAATATATGGTCATGAAACGTCAAAATAATGCACTACAACATGTTAGAATAGCCGGTAAATCGTTCGAACAAGTGGAGAAATTCAAATATCTGGGAGCAATAATTGCAGATACAAATAATATTAAGGTAGAAGTTAAGTGTAGACTCAAATCAGGGAATGCCTGTTTTTATGTAGTTCAGAAACTCTTATCTTCTCGTTTTCTGTCCAGAAATCAAAAAATGAAAATCTATAAGACAATTATCCTGCCGATTGTATTACATGGATGTAAGACAGGGTCGTTTCTCTTCGGGAAGAACATACTGTGAGTGTGTTCGAAAACAGGGTACAGTACTTAGAAAAACTATTTGGGCCTCAGAGAGATGAAAATGGGAACTGGAGAAAACTACACAGCGACGAGTTTCATAACCTGTACTCGTCACAGGATATAGTAAGGGTAATTACATCATGGAGGATGAAATGGGCTGGACATGTTGCGCGCATGGGGAGAAAAGACATCTCAAAAATATTAACTGGTAGGCCCGAAGAGAAAAAGACCACTTGGAAGACCTAGACGTAGGTGGGATGATAATATTAGGATACATTTAAGGGAAGTAGGGTTTACGAGGGATGATTGGAGGAGTTATCCAGAATAGGGATGAATGGTGGGCTCAAGTAAGGACGGCAATGGACATCCGGGTTCCAACAAATAGGTAGTATGCCTATAGCTTGCTTAGCAATTGTCTATTTCCATTGAATAAGTAAGTAAGTTAATAAGTAAGACAAATAAAACATAATATTCGGGCTGAATTTTATATTTATCCCATACATTTTATCTTTAGTATATGATAGCTCCAAGAATAAGAAATTAGTGTTTCCATATTGTTCATGGACGCTATTTCCCGATTAATTTTCAACCTATAATAATAATAATAAAACATTTAATGTGATATAATCAATCTAATCATGACAGTTTTTAAACGCTTTATGAGGCACATTTACACGTGTAAAGCAGAAA
Source organism: Ectobius pallidus (assembly GCA_964059195.1). Classification (NCBI taxonomy): domain Eukaryota; kingdom Metazoa; phylum Arthropoda; class Insecta; order Blattodea; family Ectobiidae; genus Ectobius; species Ectobius pallidus. The sequence goes on along the minus strand of CAXKWD010000005.1, from coordinate 31,499,228 downwards.
AGGAGTTTCACTATAAAAACAAATAGGGCCTATTTGATATGTGATAAGACAGAAATATAATTATATTCCTCATATTTCTTTCTCGTGGATAAACTGGGGCAATCTACGAACACATCGGAGAAAGTTATTGCATTTCTGATGCCAAAAGCTTTCTTTCTAAAGCACTAAAATTCCCTGAGGATGTTCCATTCTTCCTAGCAACCAAGAGGAAAGTGCGTTCTATCGGTGTTTTTTTCGGTAATCTACATAACATAGATAGAAATAAATTTATGTGTGACACATTTCACGTAGGTGTTATACAATATAATAAATAAACATGACCCGAATAGCAGCTAAGTACCTACGAAATTGATCGTAGAGTCAATGAAATTTCAGCAGACAATTTTAAAGGAATTTCTCAATGTAAAGTTTCTTGTTCATATTAGTTGTTTTCCATTCTGATAATTAATGCATAAATTTAGAAATATTACCTCGTCAGCACACTAATGTAATTATGAACATTTGAAATTGTACATTGAATAGATACTTGCCAAAATGTGATGAACATACTTCCATAAGGATTTGAACTCACCTGAAAACAGAAAACATGAAAATTAGAAAAAGGGTAAATATAAATTCATAATCTAATAATTAGTTCCATCAAAGTTACTAGATGAAATTGAAAATGTATTTCATAGAAGACGACTTAGTACTCTACAGAACATGTTAAATGACACAGGTATAGGCCTAGGCCAGCTTATCACTTTGTGGAATACAAATATTGGATATGTATATGTATGTGTATGCAGTACGAAGTAAATGCGGTCTTAAATTGGTCCTTAAGTATACAGAAAACAATATTACCATTTCACCTTATAAAACTAGTAAATGAACTACAATAAAACGAAGAACGAATTATCCCACTTATTCCTTCACATATGCTGATCAAACTTTCTGAGGAAACCGTGGTCTAAAACTCAATATTTTCAGAATTTTTTATCAGTTTGCCTGATTTTATTAGTTGTAAGCCTAGACTAGAAAATTAATTCAACTATTAGTCCTATTTAAAACAATTCAATTCCGATAAATTCAAAATACGTTACTAGAGAATTGATAATATAATTTCTAGAAGACCTAATCAAGAGTGAGTTTAGAATGTTGGTTAGTTGTATGTACACTTGCAAAGAGTAATACTAATCGTAATGTGATCAGGAATACAAGAATTTTCTAAATAAATCTGTCTTTATAACTTACGACTGGGTTAATGTAAATGGGAATGTAACATTTTGTTCATTCTAGAGGACGATGCGTAGGGTTAATTAAAATGTCTCACATTTTCAAACCATAAAATCAATCTCAGCTCGAGAGCATTAAGGAAATAGGTCTTAGCCCTTAGCTCTTATAAGCCATAGTAAGGGCTTATGTGGGAGACAAACTTTCCTTTTTAAAACTGCAAAAACTTAAGCTAGATTTAGGGATTAAAAAATGAGAATCTCCTCTGTGCACGAGACCAAAACCTAATACAATTATTTTAAATAAAATGCTTGTGAATACGTATTATGACAGAATAAAGAAAGGATTTTTCTAATTCCAATTTATTTATATACTCTTAATATACTAGGCCACGTTGTGTGTTTAGAATATTTGGATTTAATAGTAGGCCATGAAACTATTGATGTTCATGGTTTGTGTTAATTTTAGTTACTTTTAATTTTATGACACTGACAGCTGGTGAAATAGTGAAGACAAGTCATGATAGGTAAATATCCAATTCGCCATTTGCCTTTTCTATTTGGAAAACCCTGAAAAAACCCAAATCAAATAGCCCGGCCTTGTGACTTGAACCTGTGTCGTAATAATAATAATAATAATAGTAATAATAACAGTAGTAATAATAATACTAATTTTTTTTATTAAGGAATATTCCACAATACAATGGTTTTCCTTCATCCCACAACAATATTTTGCGTCCATAATTCCCTGACAATAGCATCTTCTTCACTTAATCCTTTTCTCGCCATACTCCTTTTCACCCCATCTATCCAGCACTCTTTGGGCTTCCCTCTTCTTCTTTTAATAATAATAATAATAATAATAATAATAAATGTATTTCAGAGTTTGTAAAGTTCAACAGGGGTTGCGAGTCGTGAATAATTTTAAACACAAAAATAATTCAGCAATAAGTACATCAATTCTACTTTCCATGTTTTTCATTGCTTCGTTATTATTATTATTATTATTATTATTATTATTATTATTATTATTATTAGAGTAAAAATTAATAGGAGATTTTAAGTCCTTAATTTACCGGTATATTTTCAAAATATAAAACTTTCAGTAAAGTGCTTAACTACTTAATTACATCCTCTCATTATTGTTATTTTTATTATTAGTATCAGTTATTATTATTAGATTAGACTAGATTAGATTAATGAGGGGTAGTGTACGCCCTTCGGCTTCTCAACACTGCGACCTTAATAGATCTATTGTGATATATCCTATTCTAGCAGTCACCACTTTAATTTAAGGCTTTTTAATATAGCCTATAATTTTTCCTGGGTGATGTCCAGTCCTGAACCCGGGGATTTTTCGTTACTGAAAAGCCCACTACCCGGCCGGGAATCGAACCCGGACCGCCAGAGTGGAAGGCAAGTAGGCCTATGCTACCTATACACCCATTGCGGCGGATTATTATTATGGTTATTATTATTACTCCTATTATTATTTTTATCACTACATACTTTCTTTTTAAGTAAGATATTATGTTTATGGACTGGCTATTAAACTGCTTATGATGTTTAAGTGTTAATAAATGCTTAATGTAGCAAATACCTACTGAAATTATACTGGGAACTGTTGTGTTCTTGCCATGAGCAGGGTTCTGTTGTGGAAGCAGCTATGGAAAAACGGACTATAACGATGATTGAGATGGTGTGTTGGAAAATAAAAATTGCGTAGAAAAGGAACATAAATACGGGACCACTAAAGTTTACTATTGCCGTATTGGGAGCTTCAGCATCTTGAAAAATAGTGGTTCAATGGTGTTATTTACTCCCCAAAGGAAAACAAGTTGCTGATAACCCGTTTTCAACCGGATTCACACTCGAGCCCTTAGATTTCAGGAGAAGTATACTAACCACTTCAGTACTAAACATGACAACTCTTAGGCGATAAGATTTGTTTTTCTCTACGTGGAATGCTTTACACGTTCCCTTTTCCACTTCATTAATTCTCTCTATTGACGGCTTGACACTGTTTATGCAGTGTTGCCATGTCACTCAATCATCAGTATCGATTCATCTGTGGGAATTTTATGAAGAATTTTGAATTCAATTTCGGACGCAGAATCATGTAGAGAAGTTCCCTTGGGACATTGTGAGTAGCTGTGCATGAATTTATATACATTGCAGAGAGGGATACTCTATGGAGCAACTGAGACCTAGATTCGTGTTTTGCAGCCCCTATACAGAAACTTAAAAGGATCCGAGAAAATAAGAAGAGGCAATACAAGGAAATGTATAGGTAGAGATAGGCTGCTCCAATTCACCTATTCCTTTCATCCATGGAGAAAAAGAGGAGAGGGGAAGATCGAAATAGGGAGAGCTAGTAGGACCCACGGTAGCAGGAAGAACGAATGTATTTGTGTGGGAGTGTGGAAGGCAATAACCCTCGCGGGTGAACAATTGAAACGTACGAGAGACAACCCCTACCCCTTCAGCTTAGCTTAGCGAAGCATCTCTTTTATTAGCCTGACTGGGTTTGAATGCTAGTAGAGCAGTATTCAAGTGGCTAAGTGAGTGTTTGCTGCCTAAAGAAAAATGAAATGTCCTAGTTTGTCATCTCAAGTGAGATGCATTTGCATGGCTAGCATTCTAGATATTTAGTAGGGCATATCCACGTACAAGAATTAGTTCAGATCCTTCTCTGTTCACTTTACCGTGTATACGTTTCTACACAGGCGTGAAATATCTAAGAGCTTGTAAACCATTAGCCTACATATGTATAGGCCTATCTCTTGAATTTCAGAAAAGAAATAGTGAGTGGACGATGAAAGTCTACCAGGTTGAAAATTTCCTTCATTCTGTTTGCAAGAACATGGTTCTATAGTCTGACCATTCTAAGAAAGAAACCTCGACTAAACAAAAGACCAGTATGTCTGCTTCACTCTTAGGTCATACGAGTAGCCTAATGGGCTAGAGTGAGACAGACGTACTGGTTTTTGTTTACTTCAGGCTTCTTTCGTAGAGTGGTCAGACTATAGTACAGATGCTACTTCAACATGCGATTTAAGTATACTTAAACAAGTCAGCAAACAAGGTGTTCTAGATTTAGTTATTAGCTATATAGATGTGTCTCTTTGTTCTATTTTTCAAACTCTCGGAGGATCAATTTCCTATGCTACAGTAATAACTCATGACAAAAGAAGTACCGTTAGGTAAATATACAGAGTGGAAGTGATATAAGTGCAAAAATTTTGACAGCGTGTCCCTTGGGTAGAATACAACACAACATGCAAATAACATTTTGGTGGGAAGTGAATACTTTTAGAGATAAAAATGTTTTTGCCTAAAATGTTTACTACTGCTTTACTCGATAAGTATCATTCGTACTATCCTAATTTTTAATGATTTAATTAAATAAATGTATTAGGAATGTTATTTTCCTTTGCAGTTTTGCTATACAATACTGATGGTTTTCATGTAAATGAAATATAAATATTAACACTTTTCGTAATTCAGAAAGCGACGTATGGGAACGCTGCTGGAGCAGGTACTCTGCTTTCCCTGGCTTCACTGGGCAGGCCTATGTTTCGTCAGTTTGTCTATGCACAGTTGCCACATTTCAGAGATTTTAGGGCTACTTATCTCAGTAACCGTGCACTTAATCACGAAATGTTATTAGCATTTGTGTTGTATTCTACCCAAGGAACACACTGTCAAAATGTTTGCATTTATACCACTTCTACCCTGTATAACTATAGGCTAGGTCTTAATTGCCTATACAAAAAATATGATATTTTACCCAGCTGGCCATAGGACTTGCGCATGAAGATTTGCCTTTCTGGTATGGATATCTTCTGCAATACCTGTAGGATACCGAACGAATTGCTTGTATGCGACATGGACGCTGCCCATTTTTTCCTTCGGACCTGTTGGACTACATTTTTATTCACTTGAAATTATGGGCTTTTCTTTACACATGTACATTTTTCTTTTTTATTCAGAGTCACCTGGCATCCGCACAACTGTCTCTTCGAACTGTTGTTTACATATTTATAGATCAAACAATAACGCAAACATTTTTAACAACGTATGACCTATTATCATGAATTATAATCTTGATTTGTAATATTGTCTTCTTTATTATCATTTAATTAACTCTATTTATGATTAACACGAAAATGGAATAGTAATCTAAGAGCCTAAATTTTTCCCTGAAAAAAGTACGGCATTCGACCTGCATTCCCCCTCCACTAAGAACCTCGCAAATTATATGCTGTGTGAATTCGCATGTTTACTGACAAGTGTAGAAAACTTCCAGTATAAAATGTTTACACATAAATATAACCTACATATAAAGCCTTGAAGGGATATAATTGTAGAGATTTTAACAGGATATTCCTTCGGTAGAAACTAACAAATAATTTAAATACCATATATAGGCTATATATATATATATATATATATATATATATATATATATATATATATATATATATATGACTCAAGTAAGTAATTTTCTCTTTTAAAAACTTGTCCTTACATTTTAACTATGCGTTACTCGATTAATATTCGGACTGTTCTTTTTTTTTACATCAGCGAAGGAAAGAAGAAGGAATAACTCCTCACTTTAGTTACTCTCAAGAGAGACGGACGTGTTTGTCGTGTGCTCTACTCAAAGAAAGAAAAAAATGGGAAGAAACAAGCAACCTAACTCCACTGACAAGGTGAGTGACTCCAATGATATACTGACAACTCTAAGAAAAATGTTTGATGATTTCAAGAGTGACATAAATGCCCAGATGGATGAGATGAAAAAATCCATTGAATTCATTTCAGAGAAGTTCGATTCTTTCAAAATAGAACTTAGCGAGATGAAAGAAGAAATAAGAAAGCAGAAATGTGAAAATACAAATCTAAAAAAAGAAAATGAAAAGTTATCTATGAGAATAAATGACTTAGAACAGTATTCCCGGCGAGATAATCTGATTGTACATGGTGTACCAGAAATTAAGTCTGATTCTGTGTATGACATAATTGATCGTATTTCTACACTCATAGATGCGAAGGACTGCATGCGAGACATTAGTGTAGCACATAGGTTACCAACAAAAGAGGGGAAAAGAAAACCCATTGTAATAAAATTTTGCAAGAGAACCAGCAGAGACACCTGGCTGTCAAAGTTCAAAGAAGAAGCCAAAAGAGATGAAGAAGGACCTGGCATCTCTTCCAGCAAACTCTCTTTAGAATGCCTCCCCCCTAGCAGGATTACGGCAGGTGAGCACCTTACAGCGGCAACAATGGACATGCTAAATAAAACAAGAGATACCGCCAAGGAACTGAACTATAAATTTGTGTGGATCAAGGACGGAAAAATCCTAGTAAGGAAAAATGAACAGTCCAACATCAAAAGAATCTACAAGTGTGAGGACCTTGATAAGCTCTAAGTAACATATGTTGTAAGATTTAAACCGAAAACAAATCTGTATATATTTTATCAAGTATATATTTTTATTTTTGTCCCCAACAATGGATGGTTTATTAGATGAATTAAGCAACTATTCCGACAATTCAATAACGACAGTCTTGGAAAATGCCGATTCCTGCTCTAGTTTCATAAACAAAACAATCCATGATTTCAAAATTTTTCACTTAAATATTCGGAGCCTTAATAAACATTTTTTAGAATTCTGCACTGTCTTGCAAAGCCTAAAACAAGATTTTGATTTCATTATACTAACGGAAGCCTGGTTAAGTCATGATATTGGGTTTGATTTACCCGGTTATACAAAAAACGTTAAAATGAATAAGTACAGCAAATGCGATAGTTTAGTGGTCTATTGCAAGAATAATATTGACTTCACTCTCACTGACATAGAAATTTCAGAATGTAATTCTTTGCATTTAAATTTTACGTTTGGCAACAATACATTTTCATTAACAGCTATTTATAGATCACCGAACACCTGTAAATATGATTTCCTTGATAATTTTGAACGCTTTTTAATAAATTCAAAGCAAACAGATAACCATCTAATTGTTGGCGACATAAATATTCAGATTATTGAAAATCATTTAGATATTACTGGAAACAGGTATATGGATATGTTACATGCACATGGTTTTGTAAATTTTTTAAATGGCGTTACGAGACCAGGCTCGGAAACTTGCTTAGACCATATATTTTTTAAAACTAAAAAGAAATGGAAATTTATACCAGGAATTTTCTGTAGCGCCGTAACTGACCACTATGCCGTTTTTTCTCTACTAAAAAATCCTAATGGTCACATTTCGAAATCCCCAGGTACTCAACAATCTTTGCCCATTTCAAATAACATTAACAATGAAAAATTAGTCTCGCTTATTGAGAGAGAAACCTGGGACTCTGTGTATAAATGTAAAGATCCAAATACTTCTTTCCAGTTATTTTATAATTTAATTAAGAAATACATAATAAGTAGTTCGACCAGCAATCAAAAGCTTCCTCATAAATTCAAAAAAATTAAGCCATGGATCACTGTAGGCATAATCAAATCTATTCGTACTAGAGACAAGATTGCGAGAAAAGTAATTCATGACCCAAACAATGAAAATTTGAAAATTTATTATAAAAATTATAGAAATATGCTGACTCTTGTTATAAGAAATATGAAGATTAGTTATTATAAATTAAAATTTGAAGAATATAAGAACAACCCTAGGAAATTTTGGCAAACTGTTAATGAAGCGACAGATATAGGTATTGAAAAAAATAAATCGGTTTCAGAATTAATAAATGAAAATGGTACTCACATAACAAACAAAGAGGATATCGCAAATGAATTTAATAAATACTTCTCAAAAATAGGGCACAGTGTAACCTCAAACGTTAATAAGGCATCGTCAGACTCTTCGGAGTACAATAAAACAGCCATGAATCCAATCACATCTATGTTTCTCAGTCCTGTTAATGAATGCGAAATTATTAACATTGTGAAGACCTTAAATAATAATGTAGCTCCAGGCATTGATGGAATAAAAAACATTACATTGAAATCTATCATTAAATATATTGTAAAACCTCTTGTCTATATTTTCAATCTTTGTTTCACAGAAGGTGTTTTCCCCAATACTCTAAAAAATGCTGTGATAATACCTATACATAAATCCGGGAAAATGAATGATTTAAACAATTATAGACCAATATCACTTCTTCCGGCCTTTTCCAAGATACTAGAGAAATGCATAAAAGTTAGGCTACTAAACTATTTACAAAAACATGAAATTATATCTAAAAATCAATTTGGTTTCCAGAGCAACATATCTACTGACGATGCTTTTATTAACGTTACAGGTAACATTATTAAAGAATTAGACAAAGGTAATAATTGTTTAGGAATTTTCTTGGACTTACGTAAAGCTTTTGATACTGTTATTCACTCGATACTATTAGATAAACTGAATAAGATAGGAATTAGAGGAACAGTTTACAAATTATTTGAATCATATCTGAGCAATAGATGTATAATGACAAAGGTTGACAGCCATATAAGTGAAATATCAAATATTGATATTGGTGTGCCACAAGGAACGATATTAGGACCAATCTTATACTTAATATATGTAAATGATTTGCTAAATTTAAACCTAGATCAAATAAACGGCTCCATATTTTCATACGCAGATGACACTGTTGTGATTTTCAGTGGTCATTCATGGGAAGTAGCATATAAATACGCTAATACTGGCATGAAAATTATAAAAAAATGGTTCGATTCTAACCTTCTGTCACTAAACGTGGATAAATCAACATTAGTTCCTTTCTCATTAACATCTACTGGTCAGATAGCGCGGAAAAAATGTACAAATTTAAATTTAATAATACATAATTGTAATTTTGATGTGAATTGTAAATGCTTACCACTGAAAGAAACAGCCGTTGTGAAATATTTGGGTATTTTTATTGATAAACACCTTAAATGGTCTCACCATGTTAACTACATCTGTAATAGACTACGCCGAACAATTCATAAATTTGTCATTTTACGCCACTGTATGCCCATTACTGTTTTACGTTCCGTTTATCTAGCACTTTTCCAGTCCATTATTCAATATGGCATTCTCGTCTGGGGAGGATTAGCGAAAACTACCCTTAAGCCCCTCTGCCTTTTACAAAAAAGAATAATAAAAATCTGTCTAAGAAAACACATTGATTACCCAACAAGCCTAATATTTTCGGAATTTAATGTTTTAAGCTTGGACCAAATTTACAAATTTTCTATATTAAAATATTTTCACAAACATCGTATAAAATACTCTTCCAGTGATCATATCTACAAAACTAGACGAAATACTAATTTACTCCTATTAGAACCCAAATGTCTCACATCGGCAGGATTAAAGCATAGCATTAATTTTGGACCGCGCTTCTATAACTCAATTATCAGAAAAAATCCTGATCTCTCAGCATACTCCACTGTTAAATTTAATAGATATGTAAAGAATTTTTTGTAATTTTTTAGCTTTTAAGTAATTTTTGTTTCACTCCTTTTATGTATTTATGTTTTTATGTTTAATGTTTTTGTTCTACTTTCTTTTTTAGTTAAGCACATTATACACTCTATTTCTTTGTCTCTCCTCTTTCTTCACTTTGATATTTTTGAAACGGCACCCGAGCACGAGCAGTCTTGCTCATTCGGGTGTATTACTAAATGTAATACCTCTTGTAATATCTCTTGTAATAAATAAATAAATAAATAAATAAATAAATAAATAAATGCACTTTGTAGTTTTTCATTAAAAGTTTGCAGTTTTCGTGCAACTTAAATAGAAATATTATTATGTGGACCATATAATCCCCGGCATAAGGGAACGTCGAATCGAGAGTGTCTTAGCACCGAAGTTTGTTTCTTTTATATACATGACAGAGGTCATTAGCCTACCCCACATAAGAAATTATCTGTCAGTGCGCTGTTTCTATTCTTCGGTACTTGTCATCCTTATTATCCCATAAACCATTAACGTAAAACAGAAAACGTAGGATAGGTTTTATATTTATTTTAGTGTGATCTACTGCCCCTTTGAATTACCGCAGTTATACTTTTCCACTCTGTATAATAGGCCTATGTGTATTATTATGATGGGCTACATCAAGGACAACCACATTCAAACTTAAATTAAGATAAAAAACAGTTAACTGCCTTCTTAATACCAGATTATCATTTATAATCGGTTGTTTTATACGGTTTTTGCCCTTAATTTTATACGCTCATGGCTGGGCAACTTCAATGAAAAGCATAGAAAGTTATGATCAATGTAAGTTGGACTGTTTATAACTTCTTATAAGATCTCTAGAATCGGTACGATATACATCAAACAGACTTAATAATTCTCGTTCAGCTTCAATAAAATAAGGTTTAAGTTGCCATGTTATATCAGATATCATAAAACAAAAAGCCATATTACTTCCAGTCTTCTTCACTAACGTTATCAGCATGATTAAAATGGTTACTGATTTTTTTTTATCACAATCTGCTTCCGGAGTTCATGTTACTTGTGCTTCACTTTTGTGAAATGTACAATAGTAAATCCAATAGAAATATATTTTGTTTTAAATTATAAAAATCGATGGCTATTTTAAATTATATTTGCTCATTTCCAATTTGATAAATTAATTTACGATTTCATACTGTGTAAATCTTCGAACATAAAACTAGCTTATTTATTGAAACTTAAAAATAATTGTTACTGGTAAATTTTTCATGAACAAACCATTTTAGATATCTTTTTGTAACCATCAGTATTTTCATCATAACTTCAAAAACAAAACACCCACACACACATATATATACACACACACCTGTACACATATATATTACATTTATTTTCAAAATAATACCTACAGGCTTATGATATGGAAAAATTTAGAATATTACACCTTTAAAATGTACTTCTAACTGGAGCAGTTATTTCATGATATGCAAAATAATTTATGCTTTTCTACATTTGTTTTTTTCTTCAAAAGTCTAGGTGGCTATAAGTTATCCTATTATTATTATTATTATTATTATTATTATTATTATTATTATTATTATTATTAGTCTTCTATGGTTATTTAACCACAATTGTATAATACTACTTATGTCTGAAACCGTAGCCGATATTTTGTCACACCGAAGTTGTTTTACATGGCACTAGTAAATCTAACGGGACTGTCACTTTCATTCCCACATAAACGCTAGGCAGGGATCAAACCCGCTAATTGGGAACTGTAAACCAATGCCTACTGACTGCTCCACAGAACAAATAAAATAAATTGTTATAATTCTGTCCATTTTGTTTAGTTTTATTAAACGACTATGTGGGTTTAAGGCTTTAGTGGAGCAGTGTTGGTTTTTGTTCCCAGTCCGTGTGCATAGTGCAACAGTTCCATTTCAGTATATTTACAAGCGTGTAAAAGAACTCTATATTGAAACTAAGCCCCTTCACACAGTTCCTGAACCTTTCACGTCCTTCCAACTTCTTAGTTTCCTTCCTAGAGGCGATCGATGGATGTACAACCTCCTTACTCCTTACTCTATAAAAATAAGAGTAACTAAATTCGTATTTTGAAATTAAAATTTCTGAAACTTCCCGGGTACGGAGTACAGGTTGTTGACGAGAAGAAATTTTGCAGGGTAAAATTTCAGGATATCAGAAAAGGTTATAGGCGTACATGCTGAGCCGTCGTTAAATGAACATAAACAAACATAAGCAGTTACCGTAATGTAACAATAGAAGACAGGGAGTATTCCTCACAGGGAATTAAATTAAATACCAGTTACGGGTAATCGCTTTCAGAATTAAAATTGCTCGAGACATAAAACGACGTAACTGAGCTAAATGCATACTATGTAACACATGTCATGAAAAGTAATTTGTTTTGAAAGTTTAATTAGTTTTAAGACTCGCACCCATTCTAAAATTGAATTTAAACTGGAAAATTGAAATAAAAAGATATAAGCAATTACTTCATACTGAAAGAATATTACAGATATATTTAACAATTCCTTGGTAATCTCCCGACCACAACTAGCAGAATTCAAAGCTGGCTTCTATCATGGTTTCGAGACATTTCCTCCTTGGTATGCTGTTTCGTGGCATGCCATGAACAATTATATCCAAGCATACCATTCAGCATGCCTTCGAACAGCAAGCATTAAGTCATATGGAAAAACATATGTGAGAACATATGACATTAAGCCTAAACATATAGAAATGTATAACCATAAGAGCATGCATAAGCTGTTCTTTTAGTTTCACTTTGATGTGCATTCCTCACATTAAAAAGTTTCCTCTAGTACAAATATTTTGTGCTAGAGAATAATTGGAATAATTTTTGCTAGAGAATAATTTGACTCCTTTCAGGCATTCCATCTTAAACTGGACTTAGTGAGAGATTTTCAAAAATTTTCCCAAAGACTTGAAATTTTGGAAATATGATCCTTAAATATTGAAGTTTTAACAGTTTAATTTGTTTTTGGCATATATGTATTTATTTATTCTGTAGGAATCTTTCTTTTCAGTCATTTTGTAATTTCAATATAAGAGCTGATTTGTTGTAATAAAGTTTGCTGCACTACAATCATATGATCTTCATATTGCATACTTTTGTGCAACAGGAAGCTAAAGAAGACTATGAAAAACATCTGTTATGCTGAAGTGAAGGTAAAGAAATAATGCATTTAAAGTTTCGAAAATAAGATCGGGCTGTAATGCACGTTACAAAACAAAACAATAATTTGAATAAGTTCCTCATTTAAAGAAGCACAAAATTTAATTAAAGGTAAGTTAGGCTAAAGATTTCGCATTGTTTTCAGAAAATGACTCCGATAACAACTAAGAAGAACAGAATAGCAAAATGTAACAGGTAAGTTTTCCATCCCAACACAAAATTAAAAGGGGTGAAGTTATATTTTTTGTTTAACTCAGCAACAAAAAAAAAAAGTTTCAGAAATATTGGTAATTTAAAAATCTCGAAAACAACATTTAACTCTTATAACAATGTTTAAATCATCTCATGTGAAAGAATGACCCGAATTTACATTTTAATATGTAACTTTAACCTTAACTGACCACAGTTCTTCAAAAGATTGCAGTAAAACACCCGTTACGTTGTATTTTTATTTTATTTCCTAATTATGAAAATAATTTGTGATCTGCAGTAAACATTGAGTTTATATATTATTTAGCTACATTTCAAGTTTTAATAAACTTTGAATCTCTAATCTCGCATAATTTTTCACTTTCGTATCCTCATACCTTTACAGATTTATTTAAAGGAACGCCCATTACACTACCATTTTTAAAACCAAACTTCCTGCTTAGTAAACTTTGAACATACAATCTAATTTTACTTATTCATGTAATTTGTTTATACTTATTTCATACTTTTATATTTATTTTCAGTGTTTTATAAATGCACATGTAACAGTTCTTGAGGTTTCAATATTTTTTAATAGAATTTGTAACAATATTAGTGCTATATTTATTCTTATGTTGTAGTTTAATAAATAAAAATATAATGCTAATGTGCATTTACTAATACGCCTAAACTTAATTACTAAAACACAAGCCTTTTCAGAATTTTTTAACAAGTCAATTTTTGGCCCTTATTTAACAGTCCTTATATACTTTTATTTTAGTCCTTATATACTTATATGCTTTTATCTATTAATATAGTAAGTATTTTGCGAATTTTGCTCAGTTTTGTTTTTTGTCAACTATGTAACACCCGTTACAATTACTGTAACACCGTTTTGTTCAAAATAATGAAATAAGAAGAAAAATATTTTTAATACATGTGTAGCTTTTCTAATGCTTCTTTAGTCTGCAATAAAATGTTTAAGTTTCTACTAGCTGTCATCTCACCAAGTTTATTGATTTTCATCATCTCCCTCAGTAGGTGGGTTATTTTTATGTAACATTCGTTACAGTAAGTATATATATAATTCGATATATATATATATTTTTTTTTCAAATACCGTACTGTGAAAATGTTTATTTCATAAAATAATACCTCATAGTGCACATAAAGTAAGAGCTATCTTTTGTAATTTGAGATTTTTATAACTATTATTTCTTTCTAAAAATCTGTCTTTTTAACTGTCTATCTGTAACACCCGTTACAACGGAATACATGTTTTTTAATATTTAATTTTCAAATGATGAAAGCACAATTCCTTTCTCCTTAAGAGTGATTCCAAGCCTACTTCCTCACATTCCGTCAGAAGAAGACTTTCACATGTGTAGGGTACACGATTCACATCAATATTAACCTATTTCGAAAGATGATTCAAACTCTTGCAAAATGATGTGGTGCTCAATTGAAATTTAAAAAAAAAGTTATGGGCGGAATCTTAAACTTTGCTTTTAAAAGAAGTAAAATCCTAAAATTATTGTATCTAAAACTTGAAAAAAATGGGGGGGTACCTTTTTGTATTAAAATAATCATTTAAATTCATTTCTTTTAATCTTATTACTATTGTTTGTATTGTTTTATTGCAAGGAATTTAACTGAATTTATATGCGAGTTCTCAGTCCATCCGGTTATATGGAGAAAGCTCGATTTATTTCGATGGTTTTTACTTCTGGCAGGTGTATTTTAACGTCAGGCGTAGTGTACGAGTTAAATTATAACGCACTAAAATAGTTTTATTATACTATTCTGTTCGTCCTAAGACAAGTAAAAGTTTCCTATAATAACAGTAAATTTTACTAATCTATCAGATATTGTCTATTTATTGTTTTTAGTTTAAAAATTTGGCGATTGAGGCCTATGGAATTACCCATATGGGTAAAAATGGTATGAATTCAGAGATATGAAATGTATACACACCCAATGGAAATAGACAAATCCTAAGCAAGCTAAATGAAAACATTCAATCCTCCGTACAACGATATTTGTGGATCCTAGCAAACTGCATTGTTATATTAGAGTTATTGTTATATTAGAGTTATTGTTATATTGAAGGGTTGTGATTACCACGCATGAGAAAGACTGCACACTCAAACCTGTGTATCTTAAAAAACCGCTAATTTCGTTACTTAACTTAATGACATTGGTTGAATTGTAACCAAAGGTACTTTACATTCACACATTGAAGAGAGAATATAATAATAATAATTATAGCTGCCCTGTCCAGGGTTACCACAAGATGCAGCCTATCAAGATCAGTCTGTTAAAGACAATTTTACGAATACATTATCTAAGAGTTTTAAAACAAAAAATGCATATATTATGCATAACAATGAGACGGCAGAGAAAAATCACGTTAATTGGAAATTAGAATGATAATCATTAGGCCTAACAAACCTCTTGGACTGAGACAGCCATAACCATTATTAAAAGTTTATTGAAATTATATTATTGAGTACAGATGGTTGTGGACTATCGCTAAAGAATCACGCAAGATTTGTAGAGAAATGTCCACTAGAATATATGTGTGGAACCCAAAGCTCCTGAAGATACCCACTGAAAATTGCGTAGCAGCACCTCGAGCACCAAACAGTAGGCCAATGACTTCCCATTGATGGATGTTATATTTGTTGGCAAAATAACCACAACAAGGTTCATATCACTATTCAGATTGGTGGAAACATCACGGACCACCCCGCGCTT
This sequence comes from Ectobius pallidus, assembly GCA_964059195.1. NCBI lineage: Eukaryota > Metazoa > Arthropoda > Insecta > Blattodea > Ectobiidae > Ectobius > Ectobius pallidus. The sequence goes on along the minus strand of CAXKWD010000005.1, from coordinate 31,483,391 downwards.
TGAGCTTAGAAGGTTAAAAAAAAATAAAAAAAAAAAATTTCCCCATAACAACGAAAAATTAAAACAATTGCTCCTTATGGTGTTTCAACTGCACATGAGTTGCATATGAAGTAACAACCTAAGCACTATGTTTTTTCATGCGTAAAGGATGATATTAGCCTCAGTGATCCTATTTTTCCATCCCCTTCTTTTCTAGGATTTCTAATAAATGTAACAGTTATCAGGCCCTCAGAAAACAATATTGGTGACTGGGAAGGACACAAATCTGGTACCAAATACCTTCCATAAGGCCAAACTACTGGTTTTCAGTATTAATTCAACCTCTAAATATTGATATAAAAGGGTGTTTCTAAAATAGCTTCATCGTTGTAATGAGTTACATTTAAAATAATTAAGATAGGAAATTCGCAGGGACCAAAGAAAAATATTGCTGTATGAGGGATATCGTTATTTCGATCTTCTATTTTATGGAATCCGGAGGTTCATTGCCGTGCTTACAGTAGGCCGCCATACAAAGGGTTAAAACGAGTTAAAACTTCAAATGTATTGAATTTTGTATTGAACAGGCATAAAACACATGTAATGCAATTTCATGATTCCTTAATGCTTATTTCAAAAACTTCATATGAGCATATCCTGACTATAAAGAGTTTTGTCGAACTATGCTTCGTACAGCCTCACACACGCCTATTCTGTCTTTTCATAATATTGTACAAGTAGGGAAAAAAAGCGAACCGACTCTTGTAGCTGATGGGGGAAGGATTTCCCCAAATATGAGGATATTTACAGATAATTGTGACGCTATAGCTCAAGTTACGACCATCTTACATTACCTCTAATGGGTTTCGAAATGGGCTAAGTCAACAGTCGACACTAGAACAAATTTCAATACATTCCCTGCTATCCTGTGAATGCCGCTCATATCGGCAACTTAGACATTTTAGTCGGTCCGCTTTTTTCCCCCGACCTAGGTACAACCTATCCAAGCGCAATTTACGCAATTATCGCGAGAAGCTAATGGATACTAATTGAAGTGCTTTTTGAGCCATTCACTGACATGCCTGCTGAAGACAAATCTCAATCGATATTTATGCAAAATTGTCTTAAAACTTCTTCAAAATTGTTGGGCTTGCTCACAACTGATTTTGAGAAAGAATGGTCAGGTAAATAAGATAAATGACCTAAAGTAGGAAATTTAAAGCGTGATGTGAGTCCATTTTTTCAGTCATTCTCTTACAAAATATTATAAATAAGTAGATAAATCTCTCAGGGAATTAAAAATAAACTTCTGACTGGAAAAATATTATTTAAAAAAATTACAGGTAAAGGTTTAGGCGTAGCGTATTATGTCCCACTTAAAAGCTACATGCTCTTCTGGGCAATGTTCCGATAGCTATACATGAGTGTGCTTGGATCATGCATATTCATAAACAAGGAACAGAAGATAAATCCTGGTTGGCAACATAACCATCACTGCACTGGTGTGACGGCGCTGATGTAGACAAATTATAATGACGGGAAACGAGCCCCGCTAATGGAAGCTGCCAAACACTCGCAAACTAGGCTATCACTTCACCACGTGTTAACTGCAATTGTATAACGACGTACTTTGAACTACAGTACAATTTACGCCAAATATATTTTGCGTTATAGCAGCAGCGGAAGGAGCGAATGGCTTGAGTTTCCACAGAGACAAAAAAAAACCAATACCCTGTTAGTCGAGAATACAAGTTTACATTGCTGCTGCCTCAACAAAAAGTATAAATGGGAAATTTCTTGACATAGTTTGACAGGCAAAATGACACGTTTCACTTCTGATATTAACTGAATTTAAGTGAATCGATATCTGCAGTTCCGCTCTCAAGAGACTTTCTCTCAAACTTTATTCTGACATAAAATAGAAGGAAAACAAGCTATGTCGTTATTGTGAAGAATAAAAATCTCAAAGGCCTAACGCATTTCAGAATCATCCCTAAAAAGAAATATCAATTGTAATTTAACGAAATCGAGGAAATGATTTGTCAATATGGAAGAAAATGAGAAAAGCTAGTAAGTGAGAGAAATCAAATTTTAAAATATTAAATATAGGTCTATAAATAGGCCTACTGCAAATGAATAATTTATATGCAATGAAATTCTCACAAGCTGTATGTATCCTTGTATGGATAAATTTCATTCATTTCATTTTAATAATAATAATAATAATAATAATAATAATAATAAGTTGTGGTTTTATTTCTTTAATATTATGTTAGTTGGTATTATAACCCAAAACATACATTTTGAAGCAGTTGCGTCAATGACACGCTGTCCGACAAAATATAGCACCCCGAGCTCAAACAATAGACCACGTACAACAAAGGTACGAAGTTTGCACCGATATTGATATTTTTAATTGAGGTATGAACTATGTTAGTTACAGAATAAAATAACCAAATCTTGAAATATGAATGTATATAAATGGGCATATATCCCATAGCCGTTTAGAAAGTACTGAAAATAATAACTATCCAGTATTAAAAAATTGGTATTGAATGAAGGAAAAAATTAAAGTTAAATTTAAAAGTAATATGGATGATCAAAGCCACTTGAAAGGTCAGGAACTGAGAATTTAGCCTTAGTTCATAAGTAGAAAGCAGAGCTTACATTTTAGGAGTGATTATAGGTGTTCGAGTAGTGTATTCAGTTACGTAAAACCATTGTATTACATTAATTTAATATTTATTAGGCCTAAGAATTTCACTTATGATTCATGTTTCTTTTGTGTCCTTTTCCTAAGAGTTATCATGGTTCTTGTATTGGTTATCAGGTGGCTTTTTCACGCCTACTCTGTTACTGAGCTGTTGAGTGTAAGAGAAGGCCTTAAGGTCTTAACTCTACCAGTTTAAATAACGATTTATTATTATTATTATTATTATTATTATTATTATTATTATTATTATTATTATTATTATTATTATTCTACCGAATATCTTCTGAAATTCTGACCACGTTTCCTGTTCATCGCAACTTGAAGATTCAGGATTCACCTACAAATTAAATTGTTATTCAATACCCAGCAAGTCAAAGTTTGTAAAGGGCATATTTAATTACAGTTCTAACTATTGTTTATGGAAGGCCGAATAAATTAACTATTAGCCTACGTATTTCATAGCAACTCTATCTCTCGGCATGTGAAGGGCAAGCTTTTCTTTACAGTCCACTGTTCTGCTCCTTGCCTCACAGAATTTACGTTCTAGGGTAAAGCTACTCCAGTATAAGGACTTATTGATCACAATTAAAAAAAATAAAAAATAATACATATAGTGCGCTTAGTCCCACTTTACATTTGTAACTTCCGTTCTTTGTTGTTTTTGGCACTGGTCAACAATATTAACAGTTACTGCTGGGCTTGTGACATAAAACATACTGTAGCAGCTGGCTGCGCAATTGTCAGGCAAATTATATCACGAAGTGCTTTATTAGACTCCCAGATATTACCTTAATATGTGAACTATTTATGAACTTTATGTATTTTAGCAATAAACTACATATTAATTTATGTCCCAAGCTTACCCCGATATGAAGAGATGCAGTCGTACGTCATAACATTAACTAATTAATGTTAGTCTTTCAGGAAATTGTTGCTAAGCTTTCGCTGCGTTCATTACAAACAGTGCAATGCTAATTAATGATAAGTTAAAATTAATTACTGATGGCCAGAATTTCCATAATATTTCCGATTGACTCTAACCGCAAATTACACGCGAAAACAATGTTATTACATGACAAATCAACGAGAAGAACTGATTACATAACCTCGTTTATAGCTGCAATTACTGTTGATCAATATGGACGGACATATATTATGTTCGTTTGTTCTCTAGTCAGTCGTTGTGGTAGCACGCGTTTTGGTTGCTTTTCCTTGTGATGAAATTTTGAGGAATAGTCATCACCACAAGTTCGCCGCCAATTGTAGCCAATCTCTGAGAAAGAGTCCTCGGGTATAAAAAGATGTCCACGGCATGTCAATCAATGGCTTCGTCAGAAGAATAGACATTGTCATTCCATCCGGTCCAAAAATGCATCAATCGAGAGGATTGGCTCAGGCTCTAGCGTCTGGAGCTCGCTTTGGAGAAGTCCCGGGTTCAAACTAGGGCTGAAAATCGATTAAAATTTTTAATCGAGTTAACGCTTGACTTCAATCGATTAATCGACTGATTAATCGACAAACAGGTCGGTATTTTTAACGAAACCAAAGAGTAGGCTACATTTAATATTGTTTTACACGTTTAATAACTACTACACTATAGATAATCAGAAGAAATCCTGAATTAATGAATACCATTATTATTTAACTAGTGAAAAAATATACACAAAACTTACATTTCCGGTTACTTTTTCAGCCAAGACTTGAGACACACGGTTTTTTTTTTTTTTTTTTTTACTAAACTACCCTTCAGGTTTCTGAATAACGGGAATTGTTTAGACACAATAGGCTGAATGATACATTATGTGCCAAGGCCGGAGAAGAGAGAGAAAGGAGTTTGGTCATTTGACCCATTTCTCGAAAAACGTTTTTCAGAATTCTACTAAATCGATTAATCGGGAAATGTAATTGATCGACGATTAAATGTTTAATCGATTAATCGAGCCGATTAATCCATTAACTGGTACAGCCCTAGTTCAAACCCCATCACGGGCAATACGACGGATTTTTTTATTGTTTCTCCAGTCGCAGAAGCATTTCGGATTGCATATTTACTTACCGTGATTTATCTTTGCTATTTCACCCAAAATCGCAATCATTAATATTAAATATCAATCAAAATGAACAAGCCATTACACAACGATTATAGCAACAGATGAACATTCATTAGTTACACTGCCTACCTATACACCAACAGATTTTATACAAGATATACGACCACTGCAGTAACGCGAGTATAAATTAAGCTGGAATAAAAAATGGATACATCATTGGTACCCCAAATTACGCTATAATGGTAACTAGTCAGCCCAACCAATCCAGGTACCCTACACGAAGAAGACCGTCGTATATACGAACTTATGTTCCAATCCATTATCTACAATCACCTTTGGTCTGATGGTGGTAGCGAGAGGAACTATTTCTTCTTTGTGAAGTTTTGCTGAGCATTTCTCTAATAATAATTTAATTCAAGAGGTGTGCTTTACTGCACTAAAAGGATCCTTGATCATACTCAGGGATAGCCTTTGGTTGTGAACTATGATATTTCTAGGAGAAAATGTTATTTTATTATATTTTTGTGTTATTTCTTTACTTCTATAGAATATTGTTTCAATTTTATATTTGCCATGTTAAATTGTAATTATTTATTTCTTCTGGTAAACATTGTCGATAGACAACTTGTAACTGAGGAGAACGGTAGGCTATATGTATATTATAAACTATAGGTCTATTCTATTTAAATTCCAAGTTCTGCCTTTAGGCCTATGTACCGCTGAGAATTTTAGATGATGCACCTTATTTTTTGTTTGCTACTAAAATATTCATATTAACCTGCCTTACAAAGAAAATATCATATGGACACTCCTAAGTGTATTTGGTTGTACCTCTTTGCATTTAAAAACCTGAAAACATAAACGAATTCTTTATCCATATGATGTAAATTGGTTTTAGTAATGTTTGTATGAACATTTATGATTAAAATCAACACCTATTTTCCATCTTTCTTTACTACAATAAATCACCTTTTTTGCATCTTATTTCTCAAAATGTTGATTTATTAAACAAATAAGAAATACTGTAATAAATTTATTTTAATTTTTTCGCGATTGTGCAAGTCGTGAAACTTTTTAACTCTAACCAAGGGAGATCCGATTCTATTTAAGTATAATGTTAATAAGTATAACTATGTTTGGATAACCAAACCAATTAATATGTAGGCCTACCTTCTCATGAAGAGAATTATTTGGAGAACTGTATTTTCAGATTAAATTATGGTACAATTGTTATAAAGGTAGGATTATAGGACTAATTTCAGAAGCTGAGTTTAGTATTACGAGCACAATGAGCAATTTAACGGAGTAGGAGAGAAGTAGAGATATACGAGGAAATGTGAACAATAATGGACGGATACATATGTATGTATGTATGTATGTATGCACATATTGAGTATACTGACAACTTTCCACTTTATCTGTTCACTAGTCAAAGTGGACATGCTTTTGTTTCAAGATCGCTTATATTTTTCATGGCCTGTATGCAACGGACCGAACCGTAGAACTTTGATTATGAATGACAATTTTACTGGTACACTCCTAATATAAATACTTACTGAAAATGTGCTCGGCACGTAAACTGCAACCTTTCATTTCAACAGTAATAATGAAGGTTTGTTCAATTTCATGCCTGACTTCATAGGTAATCCGCAATCAACACTGCAACCATATTGGTTTTGTGCAGGTGAAGCCATCTGCAGATTAGTTACGTACGTGTTGACGATCATAAGGTTATAATTTTACAGTTGACTGCTATGATTTTACACAGTGTAAATGATAGGTATGGAACTCTTTCCAGTTGATAAGTTCACACTGTCACTTTCAAATCAATTTCATATTTTTGTACAAGAATAGCCTACAATTATTCAGAGATGTAAAACTTTTACAGAATTGCGATATTTCAGCATAATCTTTAATTTTGTCCTTTAACTTTTTTTTTAAATTCTGCCAAGCTAATTGGATTCATGAGAATATTTCGAACAGAGACAATCTATGGTTCATTAATGCATATATATCCATAATTTGCATTTAGCTTTATAGAACGCTATGTCTTTTCTTCACTGTACTTCAAGTAGAGCATCACAAGACCTTCCAATCCTGTTCAAGTACGCGTATTAAACTAGTTTTCTGAAAAGTATTTCAAGGAGTTCCAGTAACTACTTAGCTAAATTCCAGTTTTTCTGGCTTTTGTCAAAAGAAGGGGATGTGTGAAGATTTCACACGGATATATTAGTACTTCTTGAAAACGTAATCAGCATCGCTTTGCAACGGTGTTTTCACTCAGCTCTTATGTCCAGGCTTGTTTTTTCATTGACCTTTTGATGAGAAAACAGTTCAAATGTCGACTTTAGAATTCTAGCTATAATTTATAGTAGCAACTTTACACAGAATAGAAAGCGAATGAATGAATGCGAGTTCGTGTAAATATGTTATAATTAACGTAGAAAACACGAGTCACTGAATAATATTGATTTGCAGGATGATAGGAGGTATACATAGAAAGATGAAAAAAGTATTCTAGTTTTAAAAGACCCACTGGTAGGCTGATGAAAATAGAACGGGTGTTCACATTCTAATGTTTTCCTTTCCTTTACCTATCATATTGGTTGAAAAGCTTAGGGAAGTTAATAGTCGATTGATGTTTCTGAAAACCTGGATCAGTGGTAAATGTATATTCACTGCTCGATTTACAATAACCTTTACGAAATACTTTTTTAAATATTTAAATATATTACTGTACTGATTTGGGTTACGCCGTAGCGTAGTGATTGAGGCGTTGCGCTACAAACTGGAAGGTCGCGGATTCGATCCCCGATGAGGTTGTTGGAGTTTTTCCAATTGGTCTAATCCATCAGGTGGCACTATGACAGTGGGATCGACTCAGTCTCCAACAGAAATGAGTACCAGGAGCAATTCTGCAGGTAAAGGCGGCCGGTGCGTAAAGCTGACAACCTTACAACCTTCATATGCCGAATGTCAAAAAATCTAGGTGCCTCAACCTCCTGGAACTCTCGGGGCCTCCACGGCACGTATAGCGAACAATTTACTTTTACTGTACTGCTTTTATTCTACATAGGCTAAAATAACACCCATGTGCGAGAGAGTTCAGACTGTGCAATGACATTGGCATTCATAATGATTTTTTTTCCTTCCGTTGTATTACCAGCCTCGGTTGTAAGAAAAAAAGATAGCAAAAAGCAGTGGGTCTTCTGGGAGGACCATCTAACTACGAGTTAAAGTCGTTAATGAACCGCAAGCCTAAATTACATCGATTAAGCGAGATTCCTCATATTTGCTAACCACTATGCAGCAGTTCCTTACAAGTCTACAGTGCATATACAGTATAATGTAGACACATTGGAACCAACCAGAGCCAGAACTGAAGATATGACCTACTACAATGATTTGATTTTATATTCTTCTTTATTCTTTGATTTTATATATTATTCTTTGATTTTAGTACAGTATTTTTTTCGGACTGACACCGATGAAACACGAGTGACGGAAGGCAATTCAGAAGTGGGAGGTGAATTCATAGAGACAACCAATCATTTACCTCTCGTCAGTCTGTCTGTTAGGCTCCGTATCAGAGATATGGCTCGCTTGAAGACTGGCGTTCGAATGGACCATAAGCACTTCAAATGACCGTATTTCCATAATAGACTCGTCCAGGCTACTGAGCATCCGAGCCGTGTCGGATAAAAAAAATTACTGTGACCTATGTACACAAAATATCCATTTTCACTTATAGTTTTACTGTTTATTATTGAATAACTTTCAATTTCTACTGCTAAACAACAGGCATGACTACTTTTGTGATTACTGATTAATTTTTAAGTTCAATTTAATATTAGCCACATTATAATGTAATATTATTTATATGATTAAATTTTGAAATAGTACCCTAAAGCTGTTTTTTAATGAAAATTCTTGTTTTCTTTTTCAATTAAATAAAAACTGGCGGCGTGGTCAATTAACAAATACATAAGTTCTTTGGAAGCAAATAGGCTTCATTTAATGTTTTTGTTTCGTCACCTAACTTATTATTCCTTTTACTTGTTAATAAAAGTGTTTAAGGTTGGTTTCAGCTAATCTCAAGATGTTCCTCTATGTTCACACGTATTTCTTTCATATTATTATAAGAGAGTCCCTTATCATGCCGTGACAAGAACAGTCACATAGGCCTAGTGTTTGAAAGAAGCGTAAGTAATTCACATTATCTAAAAAGGAAAGATAAATTTTTAGAGGTAGCACAATTCATGAAGCTCTGACGAGACTTCTTTAACCTGAATGAATCCATAGTTCGTTCGATCTTGCAACGGTCCTTAGGCATTAGGGGTTTGGCCAATGCAATTGGAAGGACCAACTTAAAGAGTCAGGTAAGATTGTTCTTTTATACGGAAAAAATTATATTGGCGGTAAGTGGGCAAAGTCATATTAAACCGAAGAAGAGCGATGCCACAAACATTTTATTAAGGAATTGCACTCGACCCTGCTGTCCGCTATGTCATAGGTTGTGTTTTACTTAGTGAAATGATGACCTTTAACAGCCGATTCGGAATAAGTTAGGAACATAAATAGTAACAGATACAGAAAAAAAAATAACAGTAGTTACCAAAGAATAATGAATTATTTTCAAAGCAATAGTATGGAAAAGTGAACAACACCAACTGTCGCATGGGACAAGTGTAAAATACCCATTCGTGGTCCATTTTTAACCCATTAGCTCATGCACTTTTCACTTCATGCAACCAACCCATATTCTGTAATATTGTTTGATGTATACTGTTTTATCTGCTGTTGTGTACATTTTACGGAATTCACCAATATGCTTCATTTGATTTCATTATTTTTACCAATAATTACAACCGCGCTTTTACTATTATTAAAATCATATAAACTAGAATGAGGAATTAAATCCCAACAGTCATAGCGAATGAATTGATTCTGACACATTTTCACATCATGGGAAATTCCAAAATTTACTAGATGAAACGTTTAATTGAACCTGATTAGTAGTAACTGAATCACAATGCAAATCCAGACAATTACACTAAGTGCTGTGTTTTTGTCATTCACATGTTCGATTTAGTTTACTAAATGTAACTAGAGAGTATAAAACGAACAAAAATGAACGACGCAAATTAAAATCTTTCACACTAGAAAGAAATCTAATATGGAAACTGACGCTCATCTTGACGATCAGAAAGTTTTTGTTATTCTTATCTTGCTACGCTTCTCCCTTCCTCCTCTCTACATTTCCCTTCCCCTGGTTTCCTTTTTCACCTTTGCTTTATCTCTCACTCCTACACGGCAACTGCATATATTCAGAAAGGTCTGAGTACGCTGATTATATTGATTACACTCATGTAAACAGAGTTTTAATAATATCTGAGTTCGTTGCACTTTCAAGGTCAATATAGCCAGAAAACAGGATTGAATCGTACTCAGATTGTTTTCAGTGCCATATGGAAGCGAATCGTAGCGAGATTAGGTCTGTTCCTAAATCTAAGTCATGTACTGTCAAGTTCCACGACGCCTGGACACATTATGAGTATACTGAAAAATGACATTGTGGGCATAGAACACGCAGCGAAACTGACAAATGTGTCGTGTACCCGACAATACATGAAATGTCTTTGTGAACAAACCTTTAGAAAATTATTGTATAGTACACCCTCGCGGACAGTAGCGTATACAAAAACTGCTAGACCCTACAATTTCCAAACGTTAACGGAATTTGCGTTATTATTGCTAATTAGAATATTACACAATAATGGGCTAACCAACATGAAAGTGTTCGGAGAATTAAGATCGTTTTAATATGGTATGTAAATTTCCAAGGGCCTATGTGTACAGGGAGTGAACTCAGATAGATTTAAATAAACCGTAACTACATAAATACACCATAAAGAATAGCTATAGGCTACTACTGTATTATTACATTACATTAAAATAGGTTTGATGTAGAAATATGACTAGAAATACAGGCTATGCGATATCGACTTGAGAATATCATTTAGAGAGCAAATTTATACACAAATTTGATTTATTTTGACTTAGAAGACACGAAAGGGTAACTTAATTTAGTACAATTAGCAGTTAATTACATCTAATCATCATGACTAATTTGGTTATTTTGATCACTTCTATGAGGTTTAATCACAACTACAATAACTCAAGGATCCCTGTTTGATAAACCATTGAAGTTCTACCTAGCAGCCTTATATTTATCTGATGTTCTGCTTACCCTTACTGAACGATTGGTGGTGCAAAATTACATTGTAATTGACCTTATGTAACAAAATAATTACTCCAGAAGTAGGTAGTTTTCAATTTGCTTCGTGTTAATATGCTGAAGATAATATTGTGCCACTTGTAATATAAAAGTTGCAGTGAATATTTTTCAACTAACCTCACTTCGTGTAGATTGAGTGGTAACACACTTTTGATGTCTCCATTGCAGATGTACGTTCATTTCGGCGTTCAAATGTGTTAATGAGTTTTGGTGTATGCATAACACAACAGTATACTCACTATATGCCTTATCACTAACGAACGTACAAACACAACACATTCACAACAAACAACTGGTAATAGAACACTGCTGGCGTTCACTAACATAGGATCTCTTCTTTCGATTCTTTGTGCAATATCGATCCATCAATACTTTTAATACGAGTTGCTGATCGACTAAGATCCTGGTCGACACAGCCATTCCAAAAGGTGGCGCTGAAGTCGCTCTGTGTACAACATTTCACATTTCACCGGCCACTGGAATTCAACGAAGTCATGATACAGCGGGACAGGAACAAAACAGCTGCATAATAATTATTCTCTGCTGCTGTGAAGTAAATTCTAACAATATCATAATATTTTCTAATAGAAAGCTTGGTTCTTATATGGTTTAGAAATAAATAATGTAGTCTCAGGAGCTGCCAAACGACTTCACAGTTCAAGCGCCATTTAATAAATTTAGTATACAATAACATTTAGGAATTGATGCTAATTAGTAATATATATTTTAATTTTCATTATATTTTGTAATAGCTAAGAATGTATTTGTTTAGACTTTCATCTTTTTTTTATTTCTTATTTTTAGTCATTTGTATTATATATTCATATTATTCAAGTAGGCTACTTATGTTCGAATTTGTTCTTGGTATTTAATGTACGTTTCTTGTATTCATGTATATCACTTCTTTTTAAATTTATTATTAATCATTATTATTATTATCATTATGTATTTCATGTTTTTGCCCTGGCTGAGTGGTAGAGAAGGCCTTATGACCTTAAGTCCGCCAGGTTAAATAAATAAATAAAAATTTTATTTAAATATTGTACGTAAACGTTTCCTCATCCAGTAATAATAATAGTTCAAACGATTCCCCCTCTTTGTCACGCCTATCCTAAATATTTCAAAAGAAGGTCTTCATATAAGTTACAAATCAAAACACAGATACAAAGCATAACAGGGTCGCGGTTTTAACAAAATATTTCTACCAACCGAGCTGCCTAAGTAAATTAATACTATTGATCAACTTAAAACATAATATCTAGTTAGACACAATGATTTCTTATAATTTGAACGGAATAGAAATACAGATGACCAATGTTTCTAATATTGTTTTTGGTACAGATATATTATACTCGTTACAATTTTTTAAACTTTGAATTTTATTCTTCCCGTAACCATACACAGTAAACATTAGCACCTCCATCAAGTGACAGCAGCACCGTCGACAGGATTGCTAATAATTAATACAGCTCCGTAATAAGTAGGGTACAGATTGGAGATGAGTAAAGGATAAACACTATATATGGCCTGAAGAGTCCCTGTACGTCCATCCGGAAGTGACCAGTGACACTAAGGGTAATTGCACCGAAGTCCCCTCAAAGCACTTCGTCCACAGGTGTCTCGTAAGTGTGCAGATTACTTACCTATTCGCTACTTCAATATATGCAGGGAGAGAGGAAACAAAAGCTCTTCTCCCAGCATTATACAATAGGTGTATGATTAGAGATTATATACACGACTCTACTTTATACTCAACATTCTGAAGTATTTTCGATTTAACTGTATTGACTGCTGCTGCAGCAACATAAATCTAGGTTCAAGGATAATCGAATAATTGCTGTTAGCAATACATGATAAGTAACACTGTTATTTCTAGAAAGCAATGATATTTTATATTCGGTTACAGCTCCTGAATCCGTGTGAACCAATTAAATTTCCCACTAATAATCGTGGTTTGGTGAGTCTACATGTGGATATTGAAACTTTCCGACTATTACGCAGAACTCTCTCGCTCTCTCTTTCTCTCTTTAAATATGCAGATACTTTTGCACGTATATGTATTATATATATATATATATATATATATATATATATATATATACAATGAACGCCGCTTAATGTAATCGCGGATAATGTTATCAGTCGGGTAATGTTATAACTTCTATGAAGTCCCGTACGGATTAATACTCATACACTGACAAAATACTGTTTATTATGATCAAAGATTCTGTTTATGTTATAACATTTTCCTTTTTGCGTCTTTATCTCCAAGTTGTACGTTATTAAAAGTTTCGATTTTACGGAATTCATTTCTAACTCAACTGTATTGTGTTGTATTGGAAGTAGCGGTACTCACAGGATGACGAGGGAAGCAATACCGAACTTTCTCTTTTAAGCAATAAAGTATGTTTCACCGTTCAGTTAAGCTGCAGCTTTTGACTTATGAAGATAATCAGTGTTGACATACTGTGATGGCTAGTGTAAAATGAAAAGACTTGAACAGACAGGTGTTTTGCTAAGCGGTGTTCACCACAGATCAGTATAGACTTCCAAAAACACTCACAACTCGTAACTGGGTATGGAGTATTGGAAACTTTGTAAATGGTTGAAGAAATAGTTGCTTGCAGTCTATTACTGTATTATGAGTGGTTCAATTATTCACAGTTACGTATTTTTTATTAATAAATAACTTTATTTCTGTTTTGTAGTGTATTATTTTATATATGAATAAATAGCTTTCAATTCTGTTTTGTAGTGTATTATCTTATATATGAATCAATAGCCTTCAATTAATTATTTAGGTTACTGTTATCAATCGGTTAATATTACCAGATTAGCTGCATCCCGAACTGATCACAATAAGCAGCGTCCACTGTAATTCATAAATAGGCTAAAGATAGAATAATTGACCAAGAAAATATAAAAAAGCTAATTTACAGGCTATATGACCATTAATTGTGTATCGGTATCTATTTTATAGGGGAATACCGAACAAGTGAAAAAAGTTTATTAGTGTATGCCATACAGCAGCAATACAGTGGTCAATAATTCAAACTGGGGGGGGGGGATTATTCTTCGTGAATTCCAGTAAGCAATAAGGCGGTAGGCAGTTAGGTAATCAGAACAATCGGAATAGAAGTTCACTGCATTTTGCACTTTAAACTTAACTTTATAGCAAGGACTTTCGAAATTGGGGTTAATTTGTTTCGTACAATCTTCCAATAGTACAATCTTCCAATAGTACAATCTTCCAATAAAAAAGGACACTTCAAATCCAGGAACAAATTATCCACATTTTTTGTTACACGATTTTTCCATCAATATTTATTTACTTAATTTAACGTCCAGTCAGATTACAGCCATTCATACTTCTCTATATACCCGTAGTTCCCTCACTGATCTGTGCATAGCAGTACAGTGTTTAGAATGATTACAGTTCATTATACTTTCACTGTCTCATTTATAACATATGTTGGTAAGACTGGAAATACATGTGTATGTCGAGCCAAGAGGTCATGCATGAATTGTTAGGATGCGAAAATCTGCAACTGATTACCTCTTATTACTCTCCGGCCAGTAGTGTTTTGTTTCTGTTGAGATTGACCTGGTCTTGATGCATTTCTTGCTTGGATTTTTAATTGTTATTATCTTTACCGTGTGGGATGAGCACTACAAGGTTGGTTTTGGTTATTATTCGTGTTCACATTGTGTCAGCCAAAATTCCTCAATGTAAGGAGATCTGATTTTGGAATATCTATTCTGAAGTTTGATGGAAGATGTGAAAATATAACTACATAAGAATCAAATAAAAATTCGTTATTACTATACATTATTACTATACATTTTTATTATAATCCTTTATTGTAATGAATGACAAGCTAGTATTACCCATTCGAGCTACATGCTCTTCCTACCTTAGTCTGCGTTGTAATATAGCAGTTATAATTTATGGTGAGGCAATCTCAAAGTTAAATTTCGTTATGAAATTTTCTCCTTTTTCCTTCGGGTCGATATGCGTTTAAGCCCGAAAAGCATTCCGAATACTCACAATACTCACAGTAAATTTTCAGCGTGGAGGCAAAGATTCTTTATTACAGTAAATATATTAAAAGGGGCGGGTAGGTTAAACTAAAGCTTTCAGTAAGTTAACACTGATGTCTTAAAATGTCTCGAATTTCTATACTATGTCGTTACGTGTCATTTGGGGGGGGGATTTTTTGTTACAAGTTTTGTAGTTTCCGATGGTGTGTCAATAATGAATAAACCCCGAGAGAGAGGCAAAACGAAGAATAACACGGAGCGAGGATAAATTAGAGTTAAGTCATATTTTTGCAAAAAATTCCAAGTTACGGAATGACATAATTCAATAGCGACGCCACAGCTACAGGAACTTTCTTTGTAATCACCAGCATAACCTATAATAATTAAAGGAAGCCTGCTCTCCTTCTTGCCTATGGTGTGCATGTAGGTCAAAGTAACTTTACACGGAAACTCATATACTATGGCTTTCTTCACGAAGCTCCAAGTTTCCCATTGGGAGACTCGTTTGTAACGCACGGAAAACCGGAGTATAAATAAATTGAGGGCCTACTGGTATTTCATCCCTACCATCCTTGAAGGACTGACTTTGAACAGGCCGATGTTGCCACTTTGCCAGGACGTATAACTCTACAGAAAATAAAATATTAAGTAGGTGGAGTGCTGAATTTTTTTTCTAGTGGGAACCCATAAATTTATATGCACTATACGCATTAGCTAGAAGAGCGGTGCCTGAACGCTCAGCGCTCAGCTGAACAATGCAACTAACTTCGCCACGTACGCATTTAATCTACGGCAATCGCCCAGGCAAGGCAACTGTCGCGACAAGAATAGGAGATCAAAAACCTAATAATAGTTTTTTATTAAAATGTGGTACCAAAATATAGGCCGTTTTCATAAGTACTTTTTCCTCCCTACGTTTATGCCGGAACGCTGTTCCGCTCCGTGCCGGCCCAACTTCAGCACTGAGTAGGTGATCATAAAAGTACGAACTCAACAATACTGTTATAGTAGGTGATATTTTGCTTAATTGAATAGGGATGAAATAAAATATACTTTAATTTAATATTACATATTCGATAGCATAGTAAGCACATTAAGATACTAGAGTTATTCATAACCATGCTTCGTATGTATGTGTTTCGGTATATATACCTGTACACATATAATATAATATATAAGGGGTGGGTCTTATTCGCCACAGCATGGCGCGTCCTCAGGTTGTGGATAGAGGATACGTCCTCCAGATATGGAGGGTAACTGCGAATATGTTGAATAATAATCAGTCGCGGACAGACAACATGAGGTGGTCCTTCATCTTGGAGGTTTGGCGTGAGGTTAACAACCTCTCACAGTAAAAAAATATTGTAAAGTAACGCTTGCTTGATTTATGGATCCTGTCAGTGTAAAATTTTCTGGAGGTAAAATAGTCCCCCGTTCGGATCTCCGGGTAGGAGCTTCACTGAGGGAGTAAAAAAAATTGTAGGAACTATAGATTTGGAACGTGGAATGTTAGGAGCTTGTATAGGCCTGGGGCGCTTAAATTAGTAACTAGAGAATTAGAAAAAATACAGGTAAGATGTAGTAGCAGTACAGGAAGTTAGATGGGAGAGAGAAGGTTCAATACAGACAGACGCGTATACCTTTTTCTACAGGAAAGGGAATGATGACCATCAATAAGGGACCGCGTTCTTCATGCATAGGAGAATCAATTCAGCCATTAAGTTTATTAATGATAGGCGTTCTTATGTTATTCCAAGAGGACGGTGGTGTGACATAGTTATGAATGTCCATGTACCAACAGAGGATAAGGACGATAATGACAAAGACAGGATATATGAGGAAATAGAACGAACATTTGATCAGTTTTCAGCATAACATATGAAAATTGTACTAGGAGATTTCAATGAGAAAGTAGGAAGGGAGGATATTTTCAAGCCCACAATTGAGAACGAAAGTCTCAACTTGCAGAGCAACGACAATGGGGTTAGATTAGTGATTTTTCCCACCGGTAAAAATTTAATCGTAAAGAGTACAAAATTCCCACATCGTGATATTCGCCAGATGAAATGACTCATATTCAAATCGACCATGTGCTAATAGTGAAGGGAAAATACCACTTGGAAGACCTAGACGTAGGTGGGAGGACGATACTTGGATAGATTTGAGGGATGTAGGATTTTCGAGGAATGGTTGGATGGAGTTAGCACAGAATAGGATTGAAGGGCGGGCTCAGGTAATCGCGGCAATGAACCTCCGGGTTCCATAAAATAGATAATATTCATTTAGTTTGCATAGGAATTATCTATTGCCATTGAGTAGGCCTAATTAAGTAAGAGCTATTCATAAAGTAATGCTCGTTTATTCAAATATAAATATATAGCCTAGCCTATATATGAATGAAGTTACAGAATCTGTTTTGCAATGCTTTAAAACTGTATATTCTAGATTATTTTTCCATATGTTTCCAGCCACATTGAGACACTTGCCATAGCGTTTGACGAGCTTTGAAATTCCGCAGTAGTACAATTTGGCCGCCAACCTAAAGACGCTGGTTTTCAACTCTTCGGCAGGAAGTTTGCAACTGAAGCTATTGAAGAGAAATACACTAGCAAACTTGGGAAGGGACGTTCAAAACAAACCTCTCGCATGTTGCGCTCTGGGGCGGTTTCCCGGCATGACAACGCCCGCGACGTAGTTTGGCTTTAGTCGCAGGCGGCCGAATTGTACGACTACGGAATTTCATAGCTGATCAAACGCTATGACAAGTGTTCAATGGGGCTTAATTTAAGCCGCTTAAAACAATGTAGAAAATAAATAGGGAGTTTATAGTTTCAAAGTATTGTAAAACAAATTCATTGTTTTTATGAACGGAAATTACTTTATGAACCATCCTCGTACATCAAAAATATTTTATAATTTAGGTTGTTTCAATTACAAGTGATTGATGGGTCTTCTAGGAAATTAAATCCTTGCAATTTAATTCATTAAGGGCTTTTATAATATGATTGCAAAACGGACTTTCTTTTAATGATGATATTAAGAATAAATTTTAAAAGTTTATGCTCTATTTAAAAATAGAAATGTTTTAACCACAAATAGTTTGCAAAATATAGACTACATTAATTTATGTATTCTGAACACACTGGCATTATGTGTGATTTCAACATTCTACAAAATATTCAGTAACACGTTTCACAATCAACGTAACCAGTTAGGCCTACATGTAACGAGACATCTATATGCCACAACTGTCGCTGATAACTCTATGCTTACTGCTGCAAATGCTCACGTAATGCACTAGTGGTGCCCTCAGAATCTGCACACGCATCACCACATCTCTGTTGCAAGACGTTGCATTATATCATAGCATACAACAACCGGGCTAACCAATTTAGAGAATGTAATTCTTCATAATAATTTATCTAAGTAGCTCACTATACCCGAGACGAGCTAAGAAAGAAACCTTTAGTAAACAAAAACCAGCATGTCTGTCTCACTCTTAAGTCATACGGGTAATGTACTGGAGTGAGACAGATGTACTGCTTTTTGTTTACTTCAGGTTTCCTTCTTAAATCGGTCAGACTTTAGGTGAAGAGTCAGACCTGTAATTTTATTCAAAGACAATGTGGATTTGCTAGATCATTGAGTTTTGGAGGAATAATTTGTATGTAGCAGTATTCAGCCACACAATATTCAGCTTTTAGAATACAATCCCGGAGAATTTAAGTGTGCATTTTCAACCATGAATTTTTAAATACCAAATAATGGAACAAGTTATTACAATATTTAACTTGCTTTGTCGTTACAAAAATGAAAATAGACACAGAATCCTGTAGACTACATACATGCAGTTCAATTTCTTCATTCAATATGAAAGTACAACTTTGATATTCTGTAATGCTGGATAAACGTATTTGATGCAACCTTTAAATTTGAATTCTTTTCTACTATGACAAGTATTATTAGATGAAATTGGAGAAATGTATTCCACTCAACTAAAAAACTGTTAAGACAATCACTGACCATCTATAATAATAATGTAAGTCATTTTATATTAACATCAGTTTTCACCGGTTTACTCTGTACGAATTCTTATGAGATTGTCATCTTAAGATGGTAAGCTAGAAGCTTTGCAGCCTTAAAAATTGTTGTTTAGGCATTAATAAAGTATCGATTTCTTTATCTTCAACTATTTTATCCTATCCTTTTTCCGGACCGCAATTCGTTAATTGCAGAAGGTGATGGATCTTTAGATCACATACACGATGACATGAGCATCGAGGGACTCCACTAACCAGGGCTTATCCTAAGACATCAAAAGCGTTAATAAAAGATAAAGAAGTACATTCCAATCCGCCAATCGCATGAAGATTTAAGTTATTAAGAAAAACACTCTGATTTCAGGGACCAGGATTCGACAACCACAACCTTTTCAATGCGAGTTCTGTAAATTGCAGCCTCGGTTGATCATTTCAGTTTCTATTCTCTTTGTTTTCAGACGTAAAACTTCAGCTCAACTTTTAATTTTACTACCGCCTAGGCCGTTTGATGCAGTAAAACGATCTTCAGAGTATCTTGCTTTGATGTCGTGTTTATTTGAATTTCATTTAGATTAAAATGTTTCATTAAAACAGTAACATACCAGCAAAGTTCTCATGTCCATTCCGTGTTGTTGAACTTGTGTGACATTCAAACTCTACACACAACGGTGAAGACTGTTCAACAGCATAGGAAAGATAAAACAGCCAAGTGTACCGGTATGATAGTGTTTTAATAAAATATTTTAAAGCCTTTAGTTAATTTTAATCAAAATGAAACTCACTTATTAGAAGATTTCATCGATTTTAAATAACAACTTGACAACAAAGGCAGATGCCCTAAGAATGGAGCGATTACACCGCTAGGCCTATGCGACAATATTCTTAAAAGTAGTGCTAAAGTTAACACATGTTTATTTATTTTACTTCATTGATAGAGCTCAACGGTACCCAATTTTGTATCCATGAAATGAGTGCAGATTTTTCGTCAGATGGTAGAGAACATCCAAACGAGTATTTTATTATAATGAATCTTGGGACGGATTTGAGTTGTTATTGGTGTAAACATTGTTGGCTGTAAGAAAAAGTAAAGCTATTATATGTTGCTTTAGAGCAACAGTGTTGAGCTCAAACACTTAAGAGTTCATCAGTCCATTGTGACAGGTGCATAGGTGTACAACCAGGAAACGGCCGGCATTTTCAACAATTATTCTCTTACAATGAACATACTAAACAACATTTTGTATTCAACAATTAGTCTCTAAAACATGTAATAGCTTTGCTTTTCTTACAGTTAACATAATAAGCTACATATAGTGTTCAACAATGCGCAACGTTCTCTGTTTACATCCATAACAACGCATTTTCGTTTCAAGGTTCATTGTATTGAATACTCCTATGGATGTTCCCAACCACCACACCAAAAGTCTGCACTAATTTCATGGACACCCAGTATGTTTAAGTACTTCTAAATACTTCTTTTACCCGTCTAAGTCTTGCACCGCTACGATGATTCGCTCTCTTCGTGTCAGTGTTCTGGGTTCTGTACATTTGGAAATTCATTAATAATAATAATAATAATAATAATAATAATAATAACAATAATAAATTAATAGTGTTAAATAACAGTAAAATGACGTAAAATGACTTCCATTTCATTTTCTTATTACCCACTTTTGCACAATGGAAGGCATGAATACAACCTATGCTATCAATCTATGTCTGGTTAGAAAAGAGGCCCCTTTCCTGAATATTAAGCAATGGCCATGGTGGGGAAAGAAAATACTATATATTAACTAAGATAAAATTTAATTACGACTTCCATTGTTCCTGCTTGGTAAGAATCATGGGAAGTCATTCCCTTTACAAATCCTCTCCCTTTCTCTGCAGAAGTCAAGACAAAGAAATTGAATTAGCATTGACAATGCTGAGATCCTCCTTCTAAGATAATTACAAACATTATAGAATTTCGAGAGTTCGTTTCACTGAATAAACAGTGATTAAAAAATATATGAGTTTCCACACACACACACACACACAAACACGTGAGCGCGAGTCTTTCTAATACTTAACTAAGTTACATTTACTGGAAAATGTGTTTTATGGAAAGTTTTATACTTGGATAAAAAAATGTATTATTAAACTTTTTTTGGTAAGCTAATATCCTTTTACCAGTGTCATGTAAAAATAAGAAAATGTACACCATGGCGTATGGGGGTTTTACAACAGGTTAATAAAACAGTAAAATTAATTATTTTATATTTTGAAATAAAATTTAAAACTCGTAATACCTGCAAGATGGAGAAAAATACAATACATAGAAAGGAATAAAACTCAAACATTTAAGGTAAATTTGCTAAAAGAGCAAAGCATAAAACAGCTCTATCAAAATAGGCTAAATCAACAACTGGATGAAATGCCACTTAGCAACAATATTAATCTGGAATGGAACAGAATAAAAGAAACTATAATAAAAGCAGCAGGAGAAGCATTGGGCCAGAGAAATAAGTGTTACAAAAAGAAAGGATTAAGAATTTGGAATAAAGAAATTGAACTGAAGATCAAAGAAAAAAAGAAGCATACTTAAAATATTTACAGAATAGCAATTTACAAAATAAAATATAATATAAAAAGAAGAGCGCAATTGTTAAAAAATAAACTCGTAAACTACATAGACAAAGCTGGGACAATTATATAACGAATGTCGAGAACGATATCCATGGACGACAAGAATACGCATATAAAATTATGAAGGAGATAAATAAAGAAGAAAGAGACAGATTAAGATTTAATCCAATACCAGAGAAAGAATGGTTAAAATATTATAAAGAACTATGGACGAACATAAAAGAAAATGAAGATATAATACAAGAAGAAAGTGATTTGAATATTGATTTTATAACACAAGAAGAATTGCAAGAAAATATAAAATCGTTTAAAAACAAAAAATCGCCAGGTACGGATAAAATAAACATTGAATTGATAAAACATGGATCACAGGCATTAATGAACAGATTATTATATTTTATAAATATGTGCTGGCAAACTGGATATACACCAGACGAATGGAGAGAGGCAATTTTAGTACCTATATTCAAAAAAGGAGAGCGAAATAGAGCAGATAATTATAGAGGGATTAGTTTACTGAATACATGTAGTAAAATATACGCTAAAATTATAGCAAGACGTTTAGGGGCCATTGCAGAAAATTTGTTAGCAACTGAACAACACGGATTTAGAAAAGGGAGATCGACATCAGATTGTATCTTTGCACTTGCCCAATTAATAGAAAAAAGAAGAGAATTCAATTTGGAAACACATCTAATATTTATAGATTATGAAAAGGCATTCGACAAGGTGATACGTTCAAAACTATGGAACATCTTAAAGAATAAAGGATATCCTAATCAAATTATAAATGCAGTTGCCAGCCTATATAGAAACACAAAAATATTTATAGATAAAGGAAACGGACCAGGCCAATTACAAGCAGAAACTAATGCAGGAGTCAGACAAGGATGCCCACTCTCTCCAATATTGTTTAATACAGTGCCTTTTTTTTGACTCGTGGCCGGGCGGTCGGCTGGAAGTAGCTGCGAGCGCACAGTGCTTCTCACCGTTCCTGGCTCCCGCCTTTCTCCCCGTCAGTGCATGTGCGGTTGTTGCTAGCGGAGGTTCTTTTTTCTTCTTTGTGGTTAAATTGTGATAGTTCTGTTATAATGCCAAGAAGTGTGTATACTTTAGCACACCGCATATTCATGTATGATTCCTATGTGCAAACAGAGTTCTGTAGAGAAGTGACACGGCTATTTGTAGACACATTCCCTGGTATTCCTGTGCCTCACAGAGAGACAGTTCGTAAACTTGTAGACAGATTCAGAGAAACGGGTTATATTCTTGATAAGAAATAAAAATAATAAAAATTCGCCGTGTGCTTACAGAGAGAAAACTCGATGAGATAGGACAGAAGTTAGAACGTAGCCCAAGAAAATCTCTGAGTAGGTTATCACAGGAAACGGGGTTTTCACAATTCTCGGCTTGGAAAGCCACTAAACTTATGAAATTAAAACCATATAAGATAACCATAGTTCAGGAACTGCAACCACGTGATACTGTGAGTAGAGTAAATTTCTGCAATTGGGTGTTGGGTAAAGTTAATGATGGCTCTATGGACCCAAAGTTAATTTTTTTCACAGACGAAGCATGGATTCATTTACATGGTCATGCATCGACACAAAACAACAGATACTGGAGTGCAGAAAAACCCGATATTGTACACGAAATGCCATTGCATGACCAGAAAATTGGTGTTTGGTGTGCTGTGTGTGTGCACTGACGGGGAGAAAGGCGGGAGCCAGGAACGGTGAGAAGCACTGTGCGCTCGCAGCTACTTCCAGCCGACCGCCCGGCCACGAGTAAAAAAAAAGGCACTGTATATACTTGGACGATGCTTTATATAAATGGCAAAATATTTTAGATAATGATTTTATGATTAATGACATGAGAGTGAACCATCTTTTGTTTGCGGATGACCAAGTAATTATAGCAAATAATGAAGATCAACTGCAAAAGGCAGTATTCAAATTACACGGTATTATACAGGATTATAATCTTAAAATATCTGTTTCAAAGACCAAGGCTATGGCATTTATTGGTGCTAGACATAAAAGATCA
This sequence comes from Ectobius pallidus, assembly GCA_964059195.1. NCBI lineage: Eukaryota > Metazoa > Arthropoda > Insecta > Blattodea > Ectobiidae > Ectobius > Ectobius pallidus. Next base: position 31,459,598 of record CAXKWD010000005.1, on the reverse strand, counting down.
AAGATAATTATAGATTCTCACCCAGTTGAACAAATTAGTAGTTTTGATTATCTAGGCTATAAGTTGTCCTATCTAGGAAATCAAGATGTGGAGAATAAAATAAAAAAGTTCCAACATATGTGTGGTACTATAACACGTTGTTTAAAAAATAAAACAAGAACAGATACACAGCTAAAATTTTACAAAACAGTGGCCGTCCCAATTCTAATGTATGGATCTGAAACATGGACATTAACACAGTCTGCTAAAAGAAAAATAGAGACAGCAGAAATGAGATTTCTAAGAACAACAGCGGGAATTTCTCTAAGAGAACACAAGCGAAACGAAGAGATTAGGAAGAAATTGAATATATTTAACCTGAATGAAAAAGTAATAAATAATAAGGTTAAATGGCTACAGCATTTAAACAGAATGGGAGATGATAGAGTGGCAAAACAGATGTCCAATTATCAACCAACAGGATACAGAAATGTGGGACGACCTCGACTTAGATGGAAGGACAACTTTAACAATAAATTCTAAGGGGAACGGAACGGGTCAACAGGCTCATACCTTGAAGATGATGATGAAATAAAATTTATAATAAGATAGCAATGCACATGAAATTTTACAGTATAGGCCTATTGGACTCAATGTGACCACATGTGTTCTTCAGGAATATGGCGGACTATTTTCTTGCAGGTCACTATCTTTCTTTTTTTCAGGGACGGAGAGTTAAATGCAATCTAATGGGTTTTTAAAATATATTTTGTACTTCAATAATTTGATAATTTCCAATTGAGCTTAATATATATTATAAATATCCAAACGAAGGGTAACAAATGTATGTATCATACAGATCATGCGTACTGAATGTAGGGTAGGATAGAAGGAAGATACTCATAAGCATCCATATACGACGACATATATTGTAATGTATAAACTACTTGACACGAAACAATTATAAAATAATAATAATAATTAAACCCTAATAGCTATTTATGTATCAAGTACGCAAAATACGAATCTAGTATAGCGGCCGAGGCGAAAGCCGAGGCTGAAATACTGGATGAGTCCGCTAAAGTTTTGCGTACGTGGTGCATACAATATTTTTTAGTAAAAGTTAGTAAAATACCGTATAATTAATTATAATGAAAGGCAGTCTGTCATGTGTTAAAGTTATCTCATGGCCGTCTAGATCATAAAACAACAATGACCGTACGTACCTATACCAAATGTGTATAATAGTATAGATGCATAATTATATGAGTCCCTTGTTTGTAAACAATATTGCATACCAACTAGTATTTATTAAAAGCTTGTGAAAATGTAAATGATAATACCGAGGAAATTTCAATCCAAGCCAGAAACATTGAATTGGAGCTGCTGTCAGCAACTTCACGGCAGAAGTAGATTTAAATGCTGTTGCTTCCATGGTAGCCTAAGGAATGTTTTTGATGTGAACCAAAATGAAAAAAGTTGTTGGCTTATATTTGTTGTCATATGATGAAGTGGGCTACCGTGTTTTGCGAAAAATCCTGGTAAAGTTTCTGATTATTATAAAGAAACGTGTTGGCTTAAATTTGTTGTTTTATGACCAATTATATGCGTAAAACCATGTTAAAGTTGGTGTGACTGGTCAATGCCGTCTGGGTTTTGTTTATAGATTGCCATGACGACTTTAAAAGACAAAGCCGCTAAAATTGCATTTTGAATGCAGTTTGAATGCACTTTTATGCAATTTTAGCGGCCTTGTCCTTTAAAGTGCAGCTTTTCGGCGTGTTACCAGTCCGATAAGCAGCTGTTTTAGAGAGCGTGTACTAAGAAAATATAATAGATTCTAACGTTTTCATATTAAATTTATTCAAATTTTTATGATAAATTATTAACATAGAACAAATTAAAGGAAACAGATAATCTTAGTGCTAATGGCATTAGAATAAAAATTAAAAAAGAAGTCTATTCCATATCGGTGGAAAGTTTATAGTGCTCTTAAAACTAAGTATTTTGACCGAAAAGTTCACCGCCGTCTTGCAAGATGAATTTAATTAATGAACAAACAATCTCGATTTCTGATATCATCTGTAGAAATCTAATAAAGAAAGATTTTCTTGTTATTCTAATAGAATGGAAGATTTTCGTATAAAAAAATTAAAACCCTCATATTTTATGCCTCCATAATAACACACGACTTGACAATATGGCATTAGTTGTTTTGGGACGGGGTAATGATGGCTTACTCGCGTACAGGTAATTAGCCTACCGGTGCAAAATTGAATACATTTAATTTGAGTTATGTAGAAGTGAGGTAACACAGAGTTAAGTCCATTCTGTCGTTTTTTTCAGTCTGCAAGTTTTAATTTCATTTCCTCTATGTGTGGTCACTAATTCATATTGCATAGTAATTTCAGTTTTCAATATTTATAAAATATATATGACACTGTTCTTCTACAACAGTGCATAAACATTTTACATCTTATCTACAAACAGATTCTGTACTTTCTATTTCTTAAAGTTATTTCCCAGTGTAATCAGGTCGAACGATTGTTTACAATCCTACAGGGATACGGATTGTGTTCCTTTCATCAGCGATGTGCAGTGACGTGTAGTGACTTGTAAACTCGTAGGAGAAATAAATTCTTTTATCCAGTAACCTTGTGACGAAAAAATAGGTTCTCAAAAAGTTGAATAAAATAAGGAAAACCTCAGTTCAGTAACTGCCTGATGTTTTAATGAAATGCAATTTGAATTAATGGATGAAGTGCATTTATTCCTACTATAAAAAGCCTACAAAATGTCTTTGCACGAGCATTAGGCCGTTTATGCTGTAACTATGCACAAATAGAAACACAAACACACGAAACTCCAAACACACTAAAGAACTTTCAAAAACGCGAACCCAAACAAAATATTAACCACCCTATTTACAGCTGATATTGTATAGTTCTACTGAAATACTCTCCCCTTGCACCCTCGATGAATGTGAGAATTTATGAAGGGTTTGATGTTAAATAAATTTTGATGAAAGAAATTGATATAAACATTTTGTTTTCAGCAAGAATTCCATAACAAAAAAGTCCATAAAACTTAGTTAATAGTATATTTTGTGAATTGATCAATGGTATAATGGTGGATTAATTAATTATACATTGAATTATAACTCAACCATTAACGGCAATGACATTTATCAATTCTAAAAGCTTTCTAGCTTAAGTGGAAGAGAGTAAACAATGTTAATAAGTGGATGAATAAACTGTCGTATAATGTGAATGATGTCACGGCTGTCGAACCAGTTTTTCCATGCTTATGGTAGGTAGAAACCAAAATTTTGCACGCCTATGGCTGTATGTGTACCAATATTCCTGTCAAATTTTACGATTCGATCTGTCATATGAGTGTGTCAAAAGTTACATAATGTGAGGAAAAAATACATTAACTTAAAATCGAAAAAATAACTCAATCTAAGGTATAACCGATGGAGATACGGCAAAAATACTTGTAGATGTCTAAAAAAATCCGTCACTGCTGGTGAAATCTGTTTCTTGATAAGACTTATCGTTTAGCTACCGGTACTATAACCCTCCAAATAGATCTTCACAGACCTTAAAGTTGCCATTTTGTTTTTCGAGAGTAAAATATAAAAAATCGGATTGTTTTGGATTATTTTGCAAGCTACAAGCTATAAATACGTAAAATTTCAAGTTTCTGGTTCATCTGAAAGTGGGCAAACAATTATGTCAATGAGCGATTTGGCCACGCGGCTTTGTAGTATACTGATGATTTGTTATTTTTAAACCGTTAATGGATCGTTACTCTGGTACCAGTCAACAGATTTTGTCCAAAATCAATAGGCTTCGTCCTACGGACATTATAAGTGCGTTATATTGAGTTTCATTAAAATCTCCTTCGAGTTATCGCGCGTAAATACAGACGGACAGACATTTTTCCCGTTCACCAAACAATCTTAGAAAGTACCGTACTATTCTGGCACATAAAAAGGATACAACATAAGAAATAAACTTTACTTTCTGCTGCGAAGATGTTTAATCCAGAGTAATTAGAGAGGAAAGTTGTTCTGATAACCGGAATAACTTGAAAACTCCTGTAAAATAAACTCCCGCTAGTAACCGTACTCATGTACAATCTGCACCAAGATTTCGCGTTTTAGATTAATAACAAACAAGAAACAATAGGTTGGTAGTCAAATAATTTGCGAATTTTTATAAATAACGTGCCTTGGGTACTTTCTTTATGACTAGAAGCAATTGCTATTTTAATTGTTTGAAAATCTACAGATTTGATACATTAAACACTCTTCTTCTTAGGTAGATTTCGACAAAAATCTACCTATTGGGATCGGTACCATATCATGACTTTCGAAAATTTCTTTCATATCTTTACGTTTCATGCCTCCCTATGTACGAAACCACCACCCGTTCAAAATATATATATATAGTTGGATGACACGGATTTCTGCGTGGACACAACTCCAACAACCGAGCGATCGGGTGAAATATCTACGCTAACAAAGCCGCGATCAGTGTAATGATTCAGATTCTTTCATGTACCGTTAAAATTACAATGAAAATAACCATATACCTCATCACAAGAGTTGTTCGAAATGTTCTCTTCCATACGCACAACACTAGCACCTGTTTAGGAAAATTTTCTTTCACGCGCATAAGTTCAGCTTCCGAGACAGAGTGATATTGTCTGTAAGTTCTTCTAATGTATGGGAAATTGACCTACACATTTTATCTTTTTTAGTTTCTCCATAAATAATAGTCACATGCTGTTAGAAGAACTTAAATAAACTCTGTCTCGGAAGCTGAACTTATGCGCGTGAAAGAAAATTTCCTAAAAAGGTGCCAGTATTGTGTGGATGCAAGAGGAAAACATTTCCAACATCTCTTGTGATGAGGTACGTGGTTATTTTCATTGTAATTCCAACTTTAAATGTGAGAACCTGAATCATTACACCGATCGCGGCTTTACTAGCGTAGATATTTCACCCTCTCGCTCGGGAGTTGGAGCTGTGCCCGCCGCGACACAGAAACACGCGTCCTTGGCAAACGTTTGCGTGGGACTCACTGTGTGTGTATATGTATGTATATATATATGTATATATATATGTATATATATATATATATATATATCTTTACACGCTAGCGGCCGTAATTTTGAAGATATATGAACAAAATTTTATTATGTTATTTCTAGGCCCAATAGTTCGGGCAAGTTCGTTAATGAGAAAAATTGGCCCAAAGGGGGGGGGGCGGGGAGGGGGTTGAAATTTTGAAAAATTTATATCTCGGCCCTATGAAGTATAGAGGGAAACTTTGTTTGTTTGTTTGTATAAATTAAAGTACTCCCTATGGAGTTCAAAGTGACACCAACGATTTGGGGGTTTTGGGGGTACGAGTGAGGGTTGGGGAGATGGAAATTCGAAATTTATGAAATCACGTCTTATGGGGTATCGTTGAAAAGCTCTTGACGAGTACTCTACAAATCAAAAAATAGTTTCTCGATAACTCTCATATAAAGCCAGATTTGAATGTTTGAAAAAAGTGCTCGCTCCTCTTTTTTGCAGTTATTATTGCAGGTTTGTCATGCCAAGGCTAAAGAAGAAGAGTGCTGCGCAGCGACAATAAATTAAACCAAAATCACTTCAAAATCTACCTCAGCCTGTAGGCCTGCCTGAAGGGATTTTTTCTTTTTTCTTTAAGATTGTGCAGACATGTGTTTTGGACCTCCTAAGTTGCTATAGGATATAGGAGATTCAGTCATTTAAGTTGAGTAGCAAGTAAGAAAAGTGCATCATTATATTTTTTCTGTTCTTAAAAAAAATACATTCTGCATATATTTAGAAACGTTGATCTTGCGAAATTTCAGATTTCTTTCAAGTTATCAAAGAGTTGTGGAACTGTATTCATTTTATAACATTATTAATTTTCACAGCTAAGTTACATTAAATTTCCTTAGTTTTCACATGTGTATCTCTTTAGATAAGTCAAGATTAAATTGCTGAAGTAGTCTAATAAGCCTATAACAATAAAGAATTAAATATTGCCTCATTTAATTAACTTATAATTTAAGTAGAAACACAGTTTCGCTAAAAGATTCCTACTATTCAGTATGATTGTAAATGTTCTTTATAAACAAGAAACTATCACTGTAACTTAATAAAATTCCACTTACTAAAAATATTAAATGTTTTTGTGTAGTTTTCAATATGATTGGTGTGACTGATGATTTTTAAACGAGAAACAAACGAGAAAAGATTGAAAGAATATTTCTTTACCTATTTTAAATTTCTGCGTATCATCCTGTGTATTAGATTTAACTGACGATTAAACCTCAAAGCATTAAAAAACATGGGCTGTTATAAAGCATTTTAATTACATAGACCATGAAAACTGCAGCCCTTTGTAAACAGTTTCGTGGCAGTTGATGGGCTCTCGGACATGAAGACAAAAGTCGCTCAAGCTCACCAGGCAGATGATTCAATAACTGTGATAAAGGCACGAAGCGGTCGATGGAAGGCTGAAAGCAAGCACACACAGGTCCCTCTGGCTCAGGTGAGGTGTGAGCTTAACTGTATTAGTCCCTGATATTATCAAATGGCCTTAATCTACCATATTATACCATCCCTTTCAAATTACTGAACTGACTAACATCAAACACAACTATCAGTAATTTCAGTTCTCTGAACGATTATGCGTTGGCTAAATTGGGAGTAGTGACATGAAAGACATTTAATAAAAATTGTAACCGGGATTTTCGAGGCTAATGGCCCGATTTACACCACGCACAGTTGACATGTTTGGGGTCATAAAATGACACGGCAACGTATCGATAGTTTGCGGGTTTATGAGCAGGCAATATCCGAATCAAGTCAGCGCGTAACGCTTGAGCAGCGTCGTGGAAGTTAGAGCACTGTATGAATAGGCGCTATTCGAATCAAGTAAGGCTGTAATCTCACTTGCCGACTATCATGGTAGTTATAACATTGCTGGACCAGCTGCGCCAATTACAAGATTTCATGTTCTGCGAGTTTGATGGAAAGATAATAAGCGGCAGAGTCGAGCAGACAAAGGGAATGCGGGAGAAACTTCCAGTTACAACCAGATTAGGTCTATGTAATCAAAAAGAAAAATGGAGCGTATTTAAAACCTTAAAAATATGAATTTCCCTTTCGAATCCTACTGAAATAAGGGGGTTTGCAATTCAGTACTGAATCGTGAGAAAGCAACATCAGTTTGAATATAGTACACTAGCTTAAAAGACCCGGCGTCGCCCGGGTTTTGTATTTTGTAATTGGAAATTAACTTATGAAGGATTTTAAATTTTAAATTCTAGGTATTATATAGGCATTTATAATTTGAAATAGGAAGAACGACTTATTACACTCAAACTATTCCCTCAGAAAACGCTTGATATAGTTTTTTATGGCTCATAGAGGATCTAGAATGTTGCATCCCATCGCTTGTACAGTGCACAGCAAGCCTGGTAGAGGTTTAAATAAGAAGAAACAGAAATTCCTTTAACATAAAATTGTAATATCGAGGCGGGAAATTTCCCACTCTTATGTTACCATAAAGCCTTCATACTTTTCTCTCCAAAAACCTGCGATATAATATAATAATATACACATTACCATACCTCGTTTTGTTTTCTCTATGTCCAGGGTAGAGAAAGTTATGTGATTCCATTATTTTAGTGGATTTCATTCTGTAATATTTATTTATAACATGAATTATTTTGATAACTTCTCTTATTTGTCAAAAGTGCATTTCATTTGTCTTTTTCCAAGCCCACCTGATACCATTTGGCAACAATATATTCTGTGATTTGGAATTGATAATTCTATGTAAAAAGGGATTAAGTATTTTCAAAAACATTTAATTTTTGGCATTTAGAATCAGAATTTTTCAATATCCTTTCTTAGTGAGCACCTACATTATGAAACGAAGGTACTGTCAAAATTCCAAGTCTCTACCTGTTATAGTTTAGGCTGTACGTTGATTCCTGTCATTCAGTCAATCAGTCATTCATTCAGTCAGTCAGGACAAAGCCTTTTATATATATAGAGATTACATGCAACAATTAAGATATGAATCCAATTTTTATTACGAGTATGTTAATTACCATTATGTCTGCCTCCGTGGGTGAGTCGGTAGCGCGCCTGCCTTCCACTCCGGCAGCCCGGGTTTGATTCCCGGCCGGGTCGGGGATTTTTCAGTAGTGAAAAATTCCTTTCCCGGGTTCAGGACTGGGTGTATGTGTGTGTCCTTAGGTTTAAGTAGGTAGGGGACTGGCGCACCCCGGTAACAAATACGCTGAGAATATCCCCTTACGGGATCACCAGGGGTCGCTCGCGAACCTGAGGAATAACTTTTTTAATTACCATTATAGACAAGTTGCATACAGACTTTTGTTCGACCATAATTAATCTAAATGTTGAAATTTTGAGATTTTATTCTTACTCAAACAAATGCCCACGCTGACCTTTGCATCAGTTGGTCGTTGGGTTTCGTAGTTCTTGTCTTCTACGACAGATGGAAGCTCATGACGTCGGTCAAATCGAAATCTTCCTTCTGTGTTTTTCTTGAAAATAAAGTATTTTGACAACACAAAATGAATTCATTTTAGTATGATATTAACATTAACTCTAACGAATTGGCTTTATTTTAAATACAGGTTTTTAGAATACAGAAATTAGGGAGATTTCAGCTGCTATTCTCAAGGTCTTAAGATCGTTCCGTGTTCGATAATAATCGATACCACACCGATGTCATAATGAAAATGAGCTTCAAAATAAATACCATTATGATACCGTTACGTCACACGTAATAAGCGTATTATATAGTATGGTCGAACAAAAAAGTGCATATAGTAGAATTTTTACCCCATACTCCAAGAATTCCTTTATTTATTACCTCGTATATTTTGTTCTCCAAATTGCTCTTTTCCGCAATTATTATGTTTTCTTCAGAGCGAAGGGCTTCTCTTATTTATGGTTCATTTATTTCATAATCTTGAAAGTAATAATGTCTTTTTTTCACTTGATGTATGCTTTATAATAAATGTTTAACTGCATCTATGTAGAAAAATTTATGAAAAAAGATTGTATTGTAAGATGGCAGACAAAATAATACAGGTATTTTGGATCATTTAAGAACACTCTACAGCCTTTGTAGTATGAACAAGAATATTAAACAAACTCTTGTAACAATTAAAATTTTATTTTTAATATACTCCTAACCTCCGAATCCCGTCCCGAAAACTTTAGAATTGATGACATAGGCCTATCTGGTAATATCATTTAACCATTGAACTGATTCTAATCAGTAAAAAATGTGTAATTAGCAGGCTTTAAAACTTAGTGCCCGAACCCACAGAGGGAGTTGATTCCGGTTACCAACAACCTGAGTATAGGGGGTGGAGGGTGATTGCGTAGGCTGATAAGACAGTCATTGATAATAGTACCGAGAAGTGAATGCGCTCGTAGTACGGTGCCTCTCAAATTGGTCAACAGTGTACCTTGTCATTGAGCGTGTTTAAATTTATAATACGTGTTCGGCATGCCGAGAGTAAAGTGTTCTAAAACGCTAACATATATTGAAACATTTGGGAGGGACTATTATACACAAACAGGAGAAAGTATCGTTTTGCAAGCTTGTAATGTGAGTTTAGATAATGAGAAGTTATTTTGTGGTCTTCCTATATCTGTATTCCGGTTTGTTTACTATCACGTGAACTAGCATATGGTAGCTAGGGCATACGCCGAGCAAAGTCTGTACAGTACGTTTGCTGTTAGCATATTCGATCGGGCACTAAGTTTTAAAGCCTGGTAATAACAGCTGAACAGTAGCACAGATGTGTACAGCAATCAAAATACACAAGCTTCGGCTTAACCGCACGCCATCAGCTGCCATTTATCGCAGAAAGAAAGAACTACGAGAACTTACTAACTACTGATTGCAGAGGTCAACCGTTTTGGTTCGTCTGATCATTCCAAGATCTCAAAACTTATACATTTCTCGTTTCATAAACATGCCTGAGTCTTAATAAATGTCATTGTAGGCTCGTTGCATGATGTACTATATTGACCCATGTTAAAAAGAAGACGCTAATGAGTGGAACGCTCATCCTATTTTTTAGGATAAAGCATAAGATTACAAAACCATTTATGTTTTCGTTGTATGTCAGATTCGATTGTATCTTTCAACAGAAGTGCTTCGTGCAAAAAAATATCCTCTAAATTGCAATTCCAATCAATTACTGTTTTTATTTCGATTGATCACTTGGTTTATGATGTTTAAAAATTAAATGGAAACAAATTCATAAATTCAGTACCTTTCCGAGAACACCAATATGACGCTCGAATGGAGTGCACTTGAATGGAAATCAATATGAGATTCACTAGTCTCTGTAACAGCTTTTTTTTTCTTCTTGTAGTCTATATGCATGCAATGAGAACCAGCATATGGCTTGTGCAATCATGTACATAGGCCTCCATGAGATAATGAACAGGTTTTATGGAGATAATGGAGCAAAATTGCAGAACTGATTTAAACCCGTTGTAAAACCTGTATATTAAGTGGTAAATACGGCATGAATTTCAAGTACTTAAAGCTATCAGCATTAGTGTTTGTTGTTTTTAAAGACGGAATATAATATCCAAAAATGGGATAAAATTGCATGAATGTTGTGTGTAATCGTGATTAATTCAAATATCGTTGGATTGTGTGTAGGTCATAAATTAATATTAAAGCGAACCGATCATATTGAAAGTAGATTATGATTCTGTAATCAGGACATATTACCCATAATTTATTGCTGTTGTAATAATTGTTATCATCGATACTACTTTTTTCATCGCAATAATATTTCGGAGCCTTTTTAATCGGGAAATTAACAACATGTGAGCAATACTACTACGCCAAGTGACGCAGCGATTTTGTCAAGATGATACTGGATAATCCTAAAGGTAACAAACATCAAAATTTTACGTTAAAATATTAAATCAATTGTATATTATTATTGTGTCTCCAACGAGAAAAAGCCCTACTGTACAAATAAATCAATTGTATAAGCATTCAATTTAGTTAAATAGTGGCAGAGGTCTTACGATAGGCCTACATTTTTTCAACAGTTCATGTCGGGAGATTCCCATATGAATGCTGTTTTAGATTCATAATTGGATCATATAAAATTGCACATATTGATTAGCCTTTTCACTGTGCATCACAAATGTTACTTTAAATCAATTGTATTTAAGCTTTCAATTTATAGTTAAATATCAGAAGAGGCCTTACGATACATATTTTTTCAACATAGTTCCCACGTTTTTCAATGCCCTTACTCAAGACTTCATTGGCTTCTGGATGTCCGTAGAAAAACGCATTTTATTGAGCAGCACTGCCTCTTTCGAACAGTTGAAACACACGTGAAACTGAATTTCGAGGTACTGGGCCTTTCGCATACAGTACCGATCTTGCTCATTTTATTTTTCATCTTTCAGGTTCACTTAAAGATGCATTGAAACATAGATTCGTCTCAGACGAAAAAGTGAAGATGACGGTGCATGAATTTTATTTATGAATCATTTACCGAAAAATGTAATAACATGTATAAAATTAACTTTGCTTATCCCTTTATAAATAATAGACATTCAGCAAAGTTTACATACAGAGAGCTTACTTCAGTTGTCTACTGAGTGCGAAGAAATTAAATTTATATTATATTGAATTTGAATGGGGGTATATCTATGAAGTCCTGTTGGTTGAAATTTGCTAATTCAGATATTAACTTTGTATAATTATATGCAATTTATAACTGCAAGGTATGCAGTTTAAACTTGTAACTGCAAGAGCTCGTGCTTTGACCTCTAGATAAACCTGAGGTTAAAATTTATCTGGCACAAAGAAATTTTACCAGGATATTAGATAATAAAGTAATACAACTTCTCTTCAAAGACAGTCTGAAAGAATATTCTCCAGTTTGATTCTCTTTCGAAGAACGCTTATACCACTATTAGAAGACAGGCAAGCATGGCAAAAAATAGCTATCTTTGGGAGCTCTGTGGTCCCTGAATCCCAAGTTTTCATGTTGGAAGGTTCCCATACTAATGCTTTTTTAGACTCATAATTGGATCACATAGAATTGCACAATTTGATTAACCTTTTCACTATTACTGACGTATAAATGTATCCTCTCAAGAACTGTACAAAGAAAGAATATAAGTTTATTAGTTTAATAGAATAATTAGTTAGAATTTTTATTCAAGTGTTACATTTTTCATTCATACAATCAAGATTGTATTGTAAGATGGCAGACAAGATAATACAGGTATTTTGGATCATTTAAGAACACTCTACAGCCTTTGTAGTATGAACAAGAATATTAAACAAACTCTTGTAACAATTAAAATTTGATTTTTAATATACTCCTAACCTCCGAATCCCGTCCCGAAAACTTTAGAATTGATGACATAGGCCTATCTGGTAATATCATGTTATATTGTACTGAAATTTTCTTTATAGATTTCAAATTTAGAGCCCACTGATGTTTTCACTCGATGAATGCCTTATTGCCAGTGTAGCTCCTTCGAAAAGGATAATTTAAAGACTTCAAATATCAGTTTGTAATGTATCTCATTCTATAAGGTGTAAAAATCAGTACGATTAAATAATTATCTGCTATCTTGCATATAGTAAGCCCGCAGTTAGCATGCGGTGGTAAAAGAGAAATATTTATCTTCTAGCTGTAAGATACGTATCTTGAAGTTTATCTTATGATCGTAGTATAGGGCACAGGCCTAGGGTTACCACATTCAAAAATGTAAAAGCCAGGAGGTATTTCACACATGGTTTAATCTCACAAAAATCATGAAAAATTATCAACCTTCATTTGAACATCGTTCACTTTTAGAAAAGAATACTTTTCACTCCCTCGAACCTTCGGAAGAAACTCATTTCTAGGCTTGATACTGTCAAATAATTGAGAACAAGTAACATCTTTATAATTATAGGCCTAGGAGACAATCATCAAATTCTTGTTACATTATATAGACATCTTATATCTTTCATCAGTCCAATGAATACTTAATAAGGAAAATATTCTTTCCACGGCTGTATTATGGGCCGGGATTGCCAAAAAAATGAAAGGTGTACAATTCAGGGAGATTTGTTCTCAGAGTGCATGATCATGAAATTATACCATCTATCCGAAACTGTCTTTTCTAAAAATGTTGCTCTATTATCTATCCCTAGATATCCACATACGAACCTTTTCAAATGGGTAATTTCATCAAACAGTGCACTGTCACCTACAGTAATACCTTTCTTATTCTAATAAATGACATACGATTTTCTACAGTTTCCCAGTCAGAAACCGAGGTATTTTTCTAGTTTCTTAGTTTTAACCGGGAGTTGAAAAGACATTTAAAATTGGGTGGTACCCAGCTAAACCGGGTAATTTGGTAACCCTATACATACCATATTAAAAAAAAATCCATTACAATCATAAAATGCTAAACACCAATAATTATATTAAAAAAGCATTGTTCATTGCTAACGATATTATTATTGGTTTTGTCTGTAATTGCGATGTAAGCGTAACGTTGTTTGCTTGCTGTGGTAAAGACTTCGTTGCAGAGTGTAGCCAAGTTAGATATCCCTGCAGGGCAAGAAGTGTCACTTTCCATTTACTTGTGTAGCACTCAGTAGCCTTTACATAAACAACATACACTTATGTGCAAGATGGACCCAAGATTCTTGCAGCTAATGAATAAGGACCGTATTCCTTCGGGATATTCAGAATATGCTTCTTTCATTTATGTGACCTGGGCTGTGTGCTTACAGTTAAAGAGGATGTAACATTTGGGATTGATAAAGGAAGAAAACTCTTCGTTCATACCAGCTAAACGTGTCTAGAAGTAAATCCTATACTAACAAGTGTTTGTATTTCCTGTAAGTTGATTAAAGCCTACCTAGAAGTTTTCTCTTTGCAGTCATGGAATTTCGTTACAAAGTTTATAGATAGCAAACTTCTTATTCTGATATACTTAGAAACTAATTTGCAACCTTGCTGGATATGTGCAGCATGAATAAATCATCGTTTTCTGAAAGATCATGGTCCAATTAGGTAGCATTAGTTTAACAAGAATACACGTAACAGACTCGTTCATATTTAATAACAATAACTGTTATTTTATTATCATCATTATCATTAGTTATTTAAATAACAACATATAATGCCAGTCTAACATTGCTCAAAGGGATTGTTTATTTTTCATATTTACAGGAAGGTTAACAGGTTATAGGCCTACAATTTAGTAACAAATACTGTAGGTTTCGTATGTGGATTTCCAAGGACTATTTCAACATAATTACTTACAATCGTCTTATTTAGGTTTATGTAATACTATTATCAGGTCTACAATAATTATTTCATACAGTTGTAACATTAACATCATTGATATGAACTTCATTATTTATCATAGTAGGTCTCCTTCTCATGTATTTTCACTTTAAAGAAATAATAAACAGAATTAAAATTATAGTAATTGTTGTCATGACGTCAGTGTTATTGTTTCACGCCAGATGTCACTAATCTTATAACCATCTTCCCTGTTTATGTTATGGGGATGTTTAATGATTTCTATTGCTTCTGTGACAAGTCTAGGGAATTTTCTGTTTTCATTTTTAAGAAGAGCGGCCTAACCCGGATATCAATTACTATAATTTTAATTATAACTCTGGCCGTGGAAGCCTGCGAACTAAGATAATAAACAGAAGTTTCAAGCGAAAATATCACGACGAAATAAAGCAGAGAAACGTTTCATATACTACTCACCGTACGGTTGATAAAAAACATTATATTGGGTTAAAAACGGTGTTTTAAATAAAAATCTCATTTAAGGTAAAATTGGTTAATAGTAATTTAAAGAAGATACCATTGCGTACCCTATATGTAACAGAAACTGAGTATAGCGGAATAATTTATTTTTTAACCTGGCGAAGTTAAGACCATAAGGCATTCTCTATCATTCAAACAGGGGGAAATGTATGAAATACAAGAACTAAGCAACCGGAATGAACAGTGTAACAGAAAGAACCCACCTCATACGCACGAAATGCATTCTTAATTTCGCCAGTCATGACTTTCAGCTTGCATAATCTTGAGGACGACCATCTTGAAGTGTAACTTCACTTTTTCAGTCTCGACTATCTACATATGTTTAAGAATTTTCGTAAGTACACGATTTACAATTCCTAGCGAAGTGTAAGGAATAAAATAAAATGTCTTCTTAGATTTCGCATTGTAATAGTTAACTTTTCATGAAACTATTATGAAACAATTCCCATTTATACTTTTAACAATGCTATTTACTGGAATACCGAATTGTCAAAACTAAATTATTTTTATAATGAACAGTAAGCGAAAGCAAGATACGATATTTAGTAAATATAAACCAATTAGAAGCATTTATATGAGTGTATGAACACCAAGCGGGTTGGCTGATGTGGTAATACCCAGAACTCGCGTTCGTAAGTTTGCAGTTTAAAATCAGGTGGCCGGCCTTAATAAGACATAATGAAGTGAAATGAAGGAAACTATAAAGATAAATATGGGAAAAACAAATATTAGAGAAGAAAGTTGTGAACAGTTCAATAAGCAGTTGTGGGGGGTTAATGTGCGGATGTGATGGTCTCATAATGAAGCCTGTCAATTTTCCGTCAGATGAAGCAAAAACTCTTATGGGTCATTAATTCTTTAGGCTTATTTAAAATGTATATTCAGACGGCAACAAGTCTGTCTATTTATCGGTGAATAATAGCAGGGAATTATTTAAAATTGCGCATCGTGAGAGCTTAAATTGTTGGAGTCGATGGTACAAATTCAGGCAGGTTTACATACTTAATGAAGATGGAGGTTTATATTGTGTCTGTAAAGCTGCGTCTCCATTGATATACATTTAACACCAACATGTCAATATTAACAAGTTGATATTGACATGTATATTGCAATTTCGTGTTCCAATTGACTTGACATGCAAACCCAGCGTGTTGCACTTAACATTTTCAGATGTTAATTTGTTTTCCGGAGAAAATGGACAACATGTCAAGTCAATTGACTATTCGGTCAATATCGGGTTTGTTTCGGGAATTTCCGGGAAACGAAAAGCGATCGCCAGCTTAATCGGCTTTGGTTCGGGAATTTCCGGGTGAACAAAAAGCAGTCGACAGCTTCCTCAATATTCCCGGCATCCATTTTGTATTATTTGAGTATTTGGTATATCAGTGTTCTCAATAGTATTGTATCTACTTTTAAAATTATTTTTTATGGCATACTCCATCGTTGAAAAATATAATAGTTATTTTGAAAAGATCAAGAGATGTGTACAAAATTAGTATTTAAGAAAGTCATAGACAGTTAACAAGAAGATAATAACGAGTATATAAAACCACTCTCATTTTGTAATGTTGGCTGCCCTCTTCAGAGGAGTTTTATTTTTGAATGTTATTCATTTCTGTTCGTAACCGCGCCAACACATGTTAACCTATAACATTGTAGTGGAGACAGTTGTTAATTGGCAAACCACTTGACTTGTATACATAAACGAGTTGATGATAAACATTTAGCATATGTTAACTGCAACATGTTGGTGTTAAATGTATATCAATGGAGACGCAGCTTTAGAGATACAAACTTCGTACATGGAAAAACCCTTTCAATACCAAGAAACCAGAGTCCCCCATAAACTGGGAAAGGTTCGGTTGAAATTCGATCGGCTAGCGAACATGAAGCGATGCTTGTATACTTTGATCAGAGTCTTCTGAGGCAGCGGAATGAGTGGATATTTTCCGCTTTAGAACTGGCCTTAAAGTAAACAATTAAGTCTCTCTCACTATTACGTAAATACGAGTAATGTGCTAGAGTGAGACAGACTTACTTGTTTACTTTAGGGTCTCTAGGTCGGACAATATCTACCCATTCCACTGTCTTAGAAGACTCTGACAGAAGTATACCCGGCCGAACAAAGCGGACCAATCTTACCCCTGAGTATATAGTTTTTCGCCGATAGGTATTTGCGAGACAGAACTGTACGCCATCTTATTACGATGATATTGTGAAGAGTTTTAGTTTCTATTAATAGCCTACTATAAGCCAAAAAATGTCATTGGATGCAGCTAAACATTCTGTAGTTATTTTCCTTTCCACAGCCGGTTTTTAGTTACCGGTATTATGATGTTTGTATTTTAAAAGAGGAAGAATAGAATTCTTGCGTCAAACAGGAAAAATATTGTTGCCACTGATGTTGAAACAGTTGTTTGATATGAAGTACTAGTGAACCATTTGTATACCTCTGGGAGAATGCAGTACCGAATAGGATGACTGACAATTTTCCATTAGTTTTTTCAAACTTGTTTTTATTTTTTTATTCAGAACATAATGTCAGTGACAGAATAACAGTGACAGCACAGGTATCTTTATGTTCACATGATTGTCACCTATAGCCTATTATTTGTAAGTGTAGATGGAGTGTCAGATGTAATAAAATTATTTATTTAATGACATTGAATAATAATATAAAACAATAATGTAACGCAATATAGCATAATGTATTATATAATAATCTTATATATCTCTCGCAATTTGTTTAAGTGACTTTGAATCTATTTAAGTTTGCGATTGTAACACATGATATCCCTCGTCCAATAGAATTACATTTTTCAGGCCCACGGATTTCCTATCAGAAAAATGTAGACGGAAATGAGTCAACCAACCCGTGTACTGTAAGGTGAACTAAAATAAGTTTTGCAACCCGGCACATGATTACAGGAAAATCCAAATATTAAATATAAGAGAATACAAAAATAAATACCTAAAAATATTTAAAATTTCCATATTTTGGCAACTGTACTCCATTTGAGATTAGAGAGAAAACTCTAAATTACTATGGCTTGAGTAGGCGATATTTTCATAGAAATCTGATGTAACACTATGCAGAAAATGCATTGAGACTTATCATACACAATAAAATAGGACTGAATTGTGCAAGAGTTTTATAATATGAATATAACTACTGTTTAATATATTCTTAACGAAGTTTATTTTTACAGAATACACAACTTCATACATATTATTTAACAATGTTTTTAGGTACGTAGAGTTGGATTATTCCCACAAAGTCTCTGGCCTTGAAGACAAACCCAGCCAGCGAGCTTCTCGTTACGTCTCGTTACCAAGATGCGCGAATTCGGTGCGCGTAAGATCAGTAAGCTACCGCTGGGCAGAGAGTGAACATCATGCAGCATGTCGCCAGTCGTAGAAAATACTATAATAGTTGAGTGGAGGGATAATGCCGCTGCGAGAGAGACAGACAACACGTGGAGTGGGATAGGAGAGCTGAGCCAATCAGGGTGCAGCTACCTCCCCTAACCAGGAACTCTACGAGCGGTGAGACTCGCTCCTAAGGTATATACATAAAAACCCAGAGACGTTGTGGAGGTAATCCTACTCTATTAGAATACCCCGGAGGTCTATTTATAAACCAGAGTTTAGGAGGATCCAACAGTAGCGGAAACTCTTGAAAAATTATTCTCAATATCTGAGGGGCTTGCATGCATATCATTTTTATAAATTGCATTTTTTTAAAAATATTTTTGGAGCTAATGGTTAAAAACTCAAGTTTCCTACAGCAATACTGCTTCGCATAATCTTTTGCAGGTTTGCCGATAGACTTTAGAAATACTTAGTTTAGATAGACGATAGACTTTATTTTATCGATGTTCTTCGTGCATGAACATGCAGGAATTTGTTTTGAACAAATCATTTTAATAACAGAACATCATTCCTGAAAACCAGAAATAAATGTCCTCATAAATAACGGTCCGTAATAATTAGGCCTATGTAAAATTAAATATTGGCAAATGTTACCCAAGTGACATACAAAATGGATCTCATCGTTACAAAGATCATATTTAATTCAATATATATTCATTGCTTTTATAGCATTCTAACTTTTAATTTATATGAACGTCATCTCAAGTGTGACACATTTCAAATTCAGTTCTCATAATAAAGGAGTTCTGTGACTTGTTAAGTGTCTACAATTTACATAAATAGTCTTAGGTATTTAAATAAAAGCTTTCATAAAACACGGTGAAGTTTCTACATCTTAGTTTCTTAATCTGGTCACATTTTATATACTGGCAAGGGTTCTTGAAATTTTGTATTCATGAAGTTTATATATCCAAATTAGTTTTATAAGCTGATTCCTTTCTTAGGAGAAAGATATGGGGGTTGTCTTCATATAATTATAAAGAAGATAAAAACTAACTTCTTCCATAAATGAATCCATAAGTAGAAAAGTCAGGTGCAAGATATCTCCATTAAAGCTGTCACATTCTAGAAACATGTCACGTATACCATATGCCATTACTTCGTATTCTGCCATAAACTTAAGGTATCACCAAAGCATCAACTTAGGGGAAATACATAATTATGAAATGGAAACGCTAACGATTCAGCTTAATTGGAATATATCGCTCCATACGTTAAAGATGTAATGACTATTGATCAGTAGCCTAGCTTTTTGGATGGAAACCAAAAGATGCGATAAAGTCATATCAATCTAAAAACTCCAATCCTCATTTCAAAATAAATGGTGCAAAAATATGTTGCACAAACTTTCTCGCATAAGGCTAGTACAGAAAAAAGTAAATTTAAGAGACAATTAAATTTTACTTATTACATTTTCATAAAACTGACAAGTATGTAGAACGGAAAGCATCAGTGCCTATCTTTATCTTCAATGCTTTTACTGAGAAATAATAATAATAATAATAATAATAATAATATTAATAATAATAATAATAATAGTCAATGGCAGTAAAACTGCATATTATTAGTACTACTACTACGGGAAAATTCAAATATAACTCGCACCTTGGGATGAATCGGTCCCACCCAACCCATCCTCACCGATGCAGTTTCTTTTCTACCACGATCTAGCGAATTCTTCTGTCCTCGTATTATGAAGAAACTCGTGATTGGACGTTGGAGGTATGACGTCACACCGCTAGACGCGAGGTGACAGGCTGATAAACCTTGCGGGATATATAATATGCCACATTTTCGAAACCTATAAACAGTGTATCGTACATTATTCGAAAATGCAAGGGCGCTTCGCTACGGCTGCTGCCTCCGCTTCGCGCACTTAACTATGTGGTTAGTGTTATGCATTATTTAGCTATATGTAGAGGTGGATACAAGGCACTTGCGACAATATACAAGGACAGTTGGTCATTCTGCTTCGCTCAGAAACAAAATACATCACACAGTCCATGGAAATGTGAATACCGAATGGACGGAGCTTAAGGGACAACTTATATTTGAATTTCGCTACTACTACTACTAAAACTAAACTCCGTGGCACTACATCCCTGGAGGGATTTGACCTACCAAACGAGCGCTGCGTCAACTACCACAGGCAGATGGCTGGATTGGGGGGCATGTGGTCAGCATGCCGACTCCCACGGCCGTTAATGGTGGTTTCCGTGAACGGAGCCGCTACTTCTCTATCAAGTAGCTCCTTAATTTGAATCACGAGGCTGAGTGCACCCCTACCAGATCTCCCTACCTCAGAAATATCCAAGGATGTACCGGGGATCGAACCCGGGCAGACGGATCTGACGCTAACCACAAGACCACGCCGGCGGTCCAACTGCTACTACTTAGGGCCTCGCTACACGGACGGAATAATCGCGACGGAATATTCGGGCCGAGACCGGCTGATTTTAACCATGTTATACGAACCGAATTTCGGTCGCCGAACTTCAGCGACCAAAACGCGTGATGCATGTTACACGGGCAGAATGTTGACCGAAAAAACGCAAGGTGGAATTCTTTAGTGGGCAAAATGTACGGGGTTGGAAGTTTAAAAATGGCAACACATCTATAAAATCCTCCGCGCGCGTTCATTCCGTCGACATTCCGCTCGTATAAGTTGGCCCATGTTACACGGCCGATTGTCGGCGAACGAAACGCGTATCCATTGTGTCAATGGGTAGGTAATATTATGAATTACACGGATGGCACCTTCAGACGCAGAAAAAAAGGTGTAGGAGTTTTTCGCCTAGCGACCGGTAAAATTGCGGAAAGAACGCGCGCAGAAAAAACGCCTGTGAAGTTATACGGGCAGAATGTCGACCGAATGCACGCGCGCGGAGGAGCAGCAGCATACTGGGTGGGAAAAATTTGAAATACGTTGTGTTTGTGCATGGCGATCGACTTGCGACCTTACCAACCACGCATGGCGACTGCACGTTTAATTCCTGGGAAAATAGACAGTTTTATTTGATGTCACCACTTTACACTTTGTATCTACAGAAATTGATAATCTTCGAAACTTTGGGTATAGCAAGAATTTTAGATTTAACGCGGGAGTACTAGTCAAGCAGCCGACTTGTGTTCTGTAAGACTCTACCGATCACGCATGCACTGTAAAAATGTCAACTTGGGATGTCATGGTTAAATTTTGACAGATGACAGGTACTGCACATAACACATAGGCCTAGCTGTTAAGTTCATAAACATGGACAGTTACTTCTTTTCGGATATATAGAATTAATTTAGGAGGCATATATGTGCACGTTTTTAAAAATATTAACAATTAAATACAAATTAATATGAACTTGGAGCAACTTTACTTTTTTCAATAACAATGCTTGCAGCTTGTCAGGGATCGTGGAGGTTTCTTCTGTATCTCTCGGTATTAATTTTGTTGCAGTCCTTGGTTTGCTGAACTGCCTTCATTAGAGCAGGCATGGGGGCTATATGTTTGGCTAGAGCATTTGTTTTTCTGTACTAGCAGAATTGATAATTTCTGTTACCTTCGCAACTATGGCTTTCATGAGGGACAAACTCATTGACACATTAACAGTCATACACAAGAGAAAGTTAACCGGAACTTTAAAATATCTGACTTTAGGAAGCGCCACAAGAAAAGTATGGATTTCCAAACCGACAGAATTATGCAACAAGACGGATGCTGGCAAGCTGTTTCGGCGTCAAAAATTAAAGAATTTTACGACATTAGACAATTTATTGTCCCACTGCGATTGTCAGATTGTGTGAGGAATGTAGTTCTTACATTCATATGTATGCCTGCAGTTGCCATGATTCAGCTATCAGATGGAATTTGTGCAAGCAAATCCATTTACTATGCCGGACAATTAAACCGTGTGCATTGCCCTGCCGAAGCTCAAGCATTATTATTGAAAATAAGTAAAGTTGCTCCAAGTTCATATTAATTTGTACAATGATTATTAAAAAAGTATTTTTGTTTTTTAAAAGTGCTCATATATGCCTCCTAATTTAATTCTATATATCCGAAAAGAAATAACTGTCCATGTTTATGAACTTAACACTAGGCCTATGTGTTATGTGCAATACCTGTCATCTGCCAAAACATAACCATGACATCCAAAGTTTACATTTTTACGTTGTTGTAGTAGTGTGTGCAGGCTGTGGTCATTGTAATTGAAGTTACCAAGCAAGTTACGGACTATTGCCCTCGAAATAATTCCAGCTTGCGTTTTTTCGGTCAACATTCCGCCCGTGTAACATGCATCACGCGTTTCGGTCGCTGAAATTCGGCGACCGAGATTCGGCTTGTCCTCTAGTTTTTTTCGCGTCTGAAGGCGCGGTTATTCCGTCGGTGTAGTTTATAACATTACCTACCCATTGACCCAGTGGATACGCGTTTCGGTAGCTGACAATCGGTCGCGTTTATTCCGTCCGTGTAGAAAGGCCCTTACAGGTTATAGTGCACGCTTTAACTGCATTGTAGGTCTTGTAATGTGTTTAGTATGTTTGCGTGAACCATTAGTCTATAGTAACAACGTATTCGCGTCATCTGTTTCTATTGTTTAGTGATGTCTTCTTATGTGATATTCAGTTTAAACGATTATAATATCGACATAGCGGCGATGAGTTATGGAAAATAAGCAAGTCCTACAAACCCGGCGTTTACTTTTGCAAACGAGGAAACCATGAAAAACCCAAGTCAATTTGGGCAGCCACGAGATTTGATTTGAACTCAGGACCTCTTCCCTGTTAGCCTATACCACCTCGCTGTAATTGGTCTTGGTGTGTTCATTGCGACTGAGCTAAACTGATTGCATTTCACAACAATAAGTGCATTAGGCTTATAGTTTTCTTGTCACTAGGGGCAACAAAATGTCATTCATATTTTAATTATTGACATGTATGTTCTGAAATTCGCATTTAAGCCGTACTTATTTGATTTTTATCTCGATATCTATTAAATGTATAAAGAAATGTTTTAAACAAAAAATGTTCATTTTAATTTTCTCTACAACTTTACTATGGTAGGTTTTCATGTATCGCCTACTGTAATGGATATAATCTAGAAAAATTGAAAATGGTTACGAATGAACTACCCCTTAAGTCATTTTTGCAGAAATACAGATATAGCCATTTTATTAGTCATAAATAAGAGTTTCCAATTTTAAATTTTTATTAAAATCGTTAGAGCCATTTCTTCAAAAATCAAAATTTTTAAAAATGTTTTCGTGAAAAGTCCCCTTAATATTTCAGTTGTAAAGCTAAATTTCTGGGCGGTTCGACAAAATTTCGAAAAATTCCGTATTTCAAAAAATGAAGTAAATTCAATGAACCGTTTACCCGCTGTGCTTGTCCACGGACAGACGGACAGACGTCATTCCAAAAATACTTTTTTCGGTTTCTAGGCTGCATGAAACATGCTCTCCCGGTGTTATCTCGACTTCGAATTTTTGTCACGATCACAATACTTTCTCTATACTAGTATATGCGAGAAAGTAATTAATGATTAAAAATGTAACTTAATTGCTTCTTTCTTACATCTTCTTGAAGTTTAGGTATCAGCCGTGCCAAACTTAAATATTCTGCCGATGTATAGACCATCTTTCTGTGATATTCCACTTGAACTTAACATGGTGTTTAGAGTAGCTTAATAATATATTATGCAACGAGCCTATAACAATATTTATTAAGATACGAGTATGTTTAGGAAACTAGCGAAGCAAGAATCATAATTTTCATACGAGTACCGGTATCTTAATTACCATTATCTTATAGGTAAGTTGCAGACGACTGTTTTTGTTCTCCCATAAATAAAATGGGTAAGTTTGGAGATCTTTTTAAATCTTCAAACAATCCAAAATGACTGATCTCGGCACTCAGCTGTTAGTAAGTTCTCGTAGATCTTGTCTTCTGCAATAAGTGGATGGTGTGTGGTCAAGTCTGAGCTATCTCTTGACCGTTTCCTTTAAACCAATGGAATTTTACTACACTTAATAACCTTAAATTACTATAATATTGAAATGAACACGCACCGAATTTATTTTATTTTAAATACAGGGTGTTTATTACCCAGTTTCATTTGCAGCTGTTAATGTATCAAGAACGTTCAGTGTTTTAATTAAAATCTGTACTTTAATCTGCCAAAAAATATCGTGCTACACTGATAGTAAAATCAACGCCACCTAACGCCACCAACTTGGGGAGGGTGCAATATATTCAATATTTTATATCAGTGTACAGCATAAAACACCAATTTACGGCAAAGTCGCATTGTAGGAGGGCCCTTCTCGCGATGTGAGCAGGCTTCCACGGACGGGTGATTTTTTTATTTTTCAGCAAAGTAGGTCGACTATGTGGCAGTTAGGTTAGGAACAGTGATATTAGTGTGACATGTTCTGTTAGGTTAGGAACAGTGATATTAGTGTGACATGTTCTGTTAGGTTAAGAAGAGTGATATTAATTTAGTAGGGCGTTCTGAATTCTCCCGAAATTCTAGTTTAGTGGCAGTTAGGTTAGGAACGGTAATATTAGTATTAGTGACAGGTTCTGTTAGGCTATGAACAGTGATATTAATTTAGTGGGGCATTCTGAATTCTCCAGTTTCGTAAATGTGCCATATTATATCTCTCCGGCGAGGTTGGTTGTGTTTGTGAACCTGTTTCCCAGAATTCTACGTGTTCTGCTGGTGGTGACGTCACAAGAGTTTCTTCATCATACGGAGATAAACATATGGTGGAATTTACGCTACTTTTCGGTTGATCGTGTTATAAAAGAAAATGTATTATTTAGGGCGGGTGGGTCGGACCAAATCATTCGTTTTCGTTGGTTTTGAAAGTAGGTCCCCCCCTACAATGCGATTGTACCCAATTTAGTTATGGTTTACAATATTATGTGTCTAATTGTAGTGAGGACCACGGTGTCGGAAATGGATGATTTCCGCAAGATACGTTCTTAAAATCACTTAACGGATACTTGCTATAAAGGGGGAGCATTACATTCAATGGTAAATACAAGGCTCTATTTTTATTTTAAATTCAGCTAGTGTAATCTAAAATGTAATATAAACTCAAATTTGTCACACGATTAGGGCTACATGAATATAACCATAGAGAAGAGAATTATTATTTCTACTAACGTTCTTCAAGTAAATGTTTGACGCAACTCTAATGGTTTACCAGCATTTCATGTTTGTAAATCTGTTTGTTACGCAGTCACGCTTTGTTCTATTTTTTTTTCAATTTGTCATTAATGTTCCTTGAAGTCATTAATGGAGGAAGATAATTTTTATTTCAATAAAAACTGCGCTTTACGAGTGATGTTTGTAACACAACAATCTGCACTTTTTAACATAAAGCATTACATATTTATATTTTATAATATTGTCGATTCTATGTGTGAACATTTAAGTAAATTTCTTGGCAGTCAAGATGTCAGTAGTTAAAAGGTTAAAGACGAAGTATATGTAAGGATCTTTTTTTATTCCATTTCAAGATGAAGAGCAGATCCTATATTTTTTTGGGCGTGAAGTCTACTTTTCACAGACTTATTAGTAAACTTCTGATCAAGTATTTATTCAGTGTTGCGGAATGGCTTCGATGATCACGCACTATGTTTAATCACATTAAAAAGTTGAAAGAGTCAAGATGTCGCTTTTCTAACCTATAAATGACAGTCTGTGAACAGAAAATGACTGTTGGAAAGAGAACCAGAAACAAGGTTGTAAACTTGATGGCGATTAACACTAATATTACTGTTCATAACCTAACTACCACCAACCTAGTTCTATCTGTTTCTAATACTGATATCAATATTCCTTACCTAAAAACTAACTAACATTCCAGAAGGGACAAGGCCTACCACCCGACCGCTGCGTCATCTACCACAGGCAGATGGCAGGATTGGGAGCATGTGGTCAGCATACCGACACCCACGGCCGTTAATGGTGGTTTCCATGACCGGAATATTCCTTATCTAACTGCCACAAACCTACATCTACATGTCATTAATTATGATACCACTATTCCTATCTTAACTGCTACTTACCTACAATCGCAGGAGAATAGCGTGGGAAAGGTGTGCATAAAATCACAGCACAAAGAATGCAGAGGCAGCACTGATAACGGAAAACTAATAAGATGCCAGATCTGTGTCAGCCAATCAAAGTCATTTACGGCACGCAACTTTGTATGTAGCGCATGAACGAAACTGGACCCCAGTATTTGTTTTCTTCATGAAGGTCTACTGTATGTTAGTTCTACAAATTTGTGTGCATGCTATGGCATGCTATACTTGAAATGAATAAAACCTAAAATTACACAAACAATTATTACCCATCCATCTCGCTTTAAAGCGTTATAGACTTACAATTCGCATTATATAAATGCTTACAAATATTGACCCCAGTACCCATGTGGATTAAGAGGAGAGGGTTTGCGTGGCAACTGGCATTATTTGAGCGAACAGCGTTACGGTTTTATTTTCAAGCCCGCGATTCGATACCGTGAGAAGACACCACTCCCACTGTTAAATTCTGATAAACTTTAATTCGGTCCATATCAAGCATATATTTTTATATATTAGATAGAGAGTTGCATCAATAAACATTGAGCCGAGTATAATTTTACCTAAAATCTTAAAGAGACAAACAAAATGTTGATACAAAACTCCGGTTGTTAACTAGGTTATGTTCCTCTGTGGGAGGGAGGAGCACTTGTGTACCAAAAGAAGTCACGAAATACTATCAGCAATAAAAATTTCATTCATTTCCTGCTTTGTCTTCTTGCTTTACCTTTACCTTCTATTCTATTCTTTCATTTCCTTCGTCTACCTGTATGTTTTCCCTATCGTCTATTATTCTATATTTGTTTTTATACATTTTGTCAAGTTACTAATTTTATATTATTGCTACTTTATATTATGTTTTATTTTCACATGAAGCAATGTTTACTGTTTGGCCTACTGGAAAATTCCTTACCATATTGGGACTCAGGTAAATTCATCGGTAATTTTCCTTTTCCTATGATGATAACATTTATGGCAAAATGGTGAATCTGTATGGGCAAGATGGTACGGCGGCAATCCGTAAATGACTTGTTATCGCATGGCACCTAACCTATCTGCTCGTATGTCTTCTCGAATAACAGAAGAAAAATAAGTATTACAGCTTGACCGGCTTAGTGGGCGTATAATAAAAATTACAACGCCGACGTGCTGAAGGAAGTCTTATTGAATTCATTGGCAACCCGGCATATAAATAATACGTAGTAAGCGAACAATACAATACACTACACAGTCCTACCTTCAAATCATTTGTAGTAATGATATATTTTCCGTTGTCTGCAACACCAATATACGGCACTCTTTGTAATAGACCATTCCTATCATACAGCAGTTTCACTACACACACAAACACTTTATAACTTGCTGCTACACAGCCTGACATCTAAAGCTTGGAGTTGTAACAGAAACGAACACTGCCTGACACTAATCGCACCTGCACTGCACTGGTCTCCTGATTGGGCGCGTTCACTGAACCAGTTGGGTAGGCAGAAGTCCAATGCTATACTGTATTATACTTCAAACATCATAACCAAGAAATTTTAAAATTTAAAATGGTAATATGCCTTTCTGTCTATTAATTACTTCATGAATACGTATTGAAATAGGAATAGCTATTACATCCGTTCCCAAAGTCAATTCATATACTGCACGACGCAAGCGCATAATGTTTTTTTAGTGTGCTCGTATGCGTTGTGGTCTTTAACAGTATATGTCTTAGATTCAGGAACAGACCTATTTACATACATTTTTCTCTATTCTCTGCTACGATGGTGCCAACTCTCAAAATTAAAGATAATGGCGTCGTTGAATGTATTTTATTTCTTAATAGCTCTTTGCAGTGTGCAGATAAAATTATAAATATATTACACATATAATAATAAACTAAACTAAACTCCGTGGTGCTCCATTCCTGGAGGGACTAGGCCTACCACCCGACCGCTTCGTCATCTGCGACAGGCAGACGGCAGGATTGGGGGCATGCCGAGACCCACGGCTGTGAATGGTGGTTTTTAAGACCGGAATAATAATTATAATAATAATAAATTAATAATATAACAATGAAAAAATAAAGTAAACTATCAGAGGCTTCTTTTTTTACTTCTGAAAATTTGATGACAATACTAACAAAAGCCTACTACAGTGAGTCCCACGCAAGAGTTGGCCAAGCCTGCTAGTTTCTGCGTCGCGGCGGGCACAGCTCCAACTCCCGAGCGATTGGGTGAAATATCTACGAAAATAAAGCCGCGAACGGTGTAATGATTCAGGTTCTCACATTTACAGCTGGAATTACAATGAAAATAACCACGTACCTCATCACAAGAGAAGATGGAAATGTCTTCCTCTTGCATCCACACAACACTGGCACCTTTTTAGGAAATTTTCTTTCACACATAAGTTCAGCATTCAAGATAGAGTTAATTTCTCTCGTGATATAGTCTTTAAGTTCTTTTAATATATGGGGGTTTGAACTTAATATTTTATTTTCCAATTTCCCCATAAATAATAGTAATATACTGTTAGAACTTAAAGACAATATCACAAGAGAAACTCTATGGGTTGCCGTTTAACCCCAATTTATTAGTAATTAATTCTAAAAGCTAGGCATATTTTTATATTAATAAAACATATATTTATTATTAATAAACTTAATGTTCAAGTTAATATCCGGTGAGTCCACTTTGTATAGAGTGATCCAACGGACTAAGAACCAGCCTCGGAGTGTTTATTCACTGGGCCTGTGAACACGTGTTTTCCGCCGTTGCTAAAATCAATGTCACGCACGCTTTGTTCTACTCTGTAGTATTTCGTTGACCGTCCAGCTAAAATTATAGGCTATGTGATTTACATTTTAGGATATTGTTTTATTAGAACAATCAATAGGCCTACATCACATGAATTTTATCAATATAACCTAACGTATGGAATTTGACAACTCAAGTAGGCCTACTGTGTGATATGATTTTTAAATATTACTGTTTATAAAATATTTTATGCAATTGTTACACATTGGTTTTAGAAACAAAGAATCACAGCATATATATTAATATCAAAACTGACTTAGCTTGTAAATACTGTTAAATATTTTGTACGCATGTTTAGTAATATATTTGTCAACTAACAGTTAAGTATATAAATTTTTAATTCTCAACAATAAATTGTTGGAATTGTGATCTTAAAAGTTAACTTTGGTATTTAATGGTGATTAGGCGGAAAATACTCTACCCTCTATTACAGATATGTTGTGTAGGCCTACATCAAAACGCAGTTTGCAGCACATATAGGCTACCTTACGTAATACTTAATAGTGCATCTTTTTCATATTCTACGTTAATTTAACTTTATATATTACGCAATAGTATGTAATTATGCAATGGTACGCAATATATACTCACAAACTTTTCAATAACATGATAATTATGATTAGCAATTATTAAAAAAATATAGTGCCGATGTGTTTTTGGCTACATTAATGTTTTTATATAATTTATTGCATTTGATCGTTTAATGTAGGCCTACTTTATATCAATTAATATATTTTATATCATATTTTGTATAATTTAATGTATTATTAGTCCTTGGTGAAGTGGAAGAAAAAGACCTTAAGGACTTACCTTTCACCAGGTTAAATAAATATATTGTTGTTATTATTATTATTGTTGTTTAATATGAAAGTTAAAATATTGCACAAGTATGTGTAGTCCTATGTAGTACTTTAAATTGTATGTTTATAATATTAGGCCTATAGGATAGTACACTGTATACATCTAAAACACTTTATTATAAAATCTTACATGCACAAATGTATTTGTAATTTCCAAATTATCAGGACACTGGGCTTCTTTGGTTGAGAAAATTTAATAATATGGAGAGTATAAAGTGGAATCTTCATATTTTAACTCATACAATTCTTGTTTCCAATTCTATAACATTTCTGAAATATAATTAGTCATGTCCAGGCGTGGCTCTCATGTATCTGTGGGATATCTGATTGGAAACTGTTAATATACTGTTTTGTCGATATCAGATGATGCCCTTCCTGTTAGTAATTTACTTGATTACTTTATTGGTGTAGCAGTTGCTATGAATCATCAGCTCGGTAATAAATCTGTTGTCCCTGTTCATGACCTGTATCGGATATCCCTAATAATGCTTTGCTGATCTTAAAACAACTAGTTAGAGGAAAATGTGCCTTGTCGAACGAGAAGATGGGCTTAAAATTGGCGTGATGTTTAATTTAAATGTGAAACCTGATGCTATCTAATTATTAACTTAATAGCAGTTATTTTCAATATGCATTATAGATGTAAAAATCAAACCATACGACTTTTTCCCAAACCATACCATCGTTTTTCTACAAAAGAATAAAATAGCGATGTTCCCTAATAATAAAATCTGTATTCGTTAAGTACAGATTTGGGGTAGCCTCTTCGCGGTGCCCAGGTAGTGTGGCCATTTCTTTTCTTTGCGATTTCTGAATTGAGGAAGATATTCTGCATTGGTGTCGGATTTACAAGACATCCTGTTGCTGGCACAGGGCGACTGTTTCTTGGAACTGAGACAGGGTTTTCTACTTACAACTAACTGAATTGCTGTCTACTAATTGTCAGGGCTTGGGGGCGTAGGTAAAATAGAGTAAGTAGTAGTTCTAGGAAAATAGGTCGTCATAATATGAAAAATTATGTATTACCGGTAAGTTACTAACGATTTCGAAAACGTCGGTTACAGAGTGCTACTATTCATTTCGATTAGCAAATGGAGTTTCAAAATCAAAATAAAGCCATAAATTATTTACGTATTCACCATTACAGGGAATGGAAAAGCAAGATGCACGTGTTCATTTGTCCCTTAATTACGGCCGCCCTTACTGTAATAGGCTTATATTGTACTTCTGTATGCGTCTTGCATCAAAATGTTCAACGGGACAAAGTAATTAAATGAAAATAATTCAGCTTACCGCTGTACCCTAGGATTGAAAATGTGGTAAGTGACTTCACTGCTAACCTACCATGTATCTGCTGTTCTTTCATTGTAAAACATTATTTTGTGTTTCCTACCTTTTGATCTAAATGTAGGACACGAACGGCTGCTTCTTGAATAGAGCGTTGCTAGTTTTAATAACTCATTGCTCGAGGAAAACTATAGAATACCTCCCCTTGCTCCTTCACAATTTCTATGCTGCAAATGTCACTTTGCTGACGACTGGAATCAATCCTAGTACACCGCTGAATTGCACATTTCTATTCAACATTCACTACGCGTTACATTGCACCCAACTTCAATGGCTCTCGAATTCTTTAATATCGCGATGAATTCTCTGCTATATTTATCTAATGAACCCAGTAGAAGAGAGGAGCTTACAACTTGAAAATCATACCTGAACTGTGGTATCGGGGTTTAACACAATCCGTGGGATACGTTTAATAAAAAGGTTACAATTTGCTGACTACTGATATTAATGTTCATACTGTAATAAACCACATATTGAGTGTCCAAATGCAGGAGGTATCATAAAAACCCATGTAATCCTGATTTATAGATCGCTACATTCATTACAAGCATTAAAACCTCTGGATTTAATAACAAACCCCCACATATCCACATTTTCCCGTACGAACAGTTTTCTATTGGATAGGAAGTAGTTAAAACTGGTAATATCTGAATCCTTGGTCTACTATATCAAATAGACTAAAAGTATAAAAATACGTTTATATGATTTCCCGAAAGAGTGGAACAATAGGAATGGTAATAGTACGAGTGAAACAAACCTTTCATATCTTGTTAATTCAATCTGAACATTCCGAATGTATTCTCTAATATATTCTCTAATTTTTGCATCGTATGAAATTGGAAGATTTGAATACGAATTAACGGGTCGTACCCTTTGCGTCCCAAAGCGAGTGGTCGCTTCATCAAAACAACCCTAGTGCGACCGGTGCAATTTGACGTAAACAACCCTCGTACGTCCCGTCTTGAACAAGATCGATACATCTATCTGACGATTGTGGAAATATTACTATTGCGGCCTTCTTGGTAGAAAAAATGGTTGAATATAGAACTAAAGCACTCAGCAAACTGCAATATGTGCGAACAGTATCACTTAAGTTCTGCAATATGTGCGAACAGTATCACTTAAGTTCCTACCAACCACAAGAAAGTAAACTGGTAGCCAAAAGACAAAGATTAACTTCATTCTCCGCTTCAATTTTTATTAATATTGACTGTAATGCAAGGATTAAAATTGTTGGGGTGTGTGGCAGTTCGCCTCCTCGCGGTGCACCCGGGGTCTGCACGGTACCAATTATTAATTTAACTTGTATTTCATGGGACGCATTTTGGCCATTGCTCTAGAGAGACCCGGGACGCAAATGGGTCATTGTATCTGAGGATCTATGGACGCAAAAGTTCTAGTTTAGTGGTTTTGGGACGCAAAAGTCCAGAACCGGATTTAACTAAAGAAATACATCCACAGGAAGATAATTTAGATTCGAGGATTACGAGTAGGCCTACTTGAAATGAAGCAATGTTTCCCCTAGCTTATTACACACAAAAATTATTACAAGAAGAGAAAATTTCAATAACTTTAATAATTCTATGTCCTTGAAACTTTCATTTGCGATAAAAAAAAATTATATCATTAATAATAAATTCTCGACGAAGTGCAGGCCGGCTGGTTGTCACCTAAGGAGCGGGCGACCTTGTTAGATGAGTACTTCGTGTATTTCTCCGAAAAGAAGGTAGGAATTTTTTTAATTACGGGCAGGCGGTCTTGCTTTAAACAATGATATATGTTAATGCTGCTGGTTTACTAGAAAATAATATTTCATCAATGTATAACTGAGTTTCATGTTGTTCGATGGGAAGCAACTACGAACAACGGCTGCTCGTCCATTGTGTTAGAAGGGTCCAGCTGCATGCCCTTTGTGTTTGAAGAGTCGTGAGGGGAGCAATACCTCATATCCTTATCTATAACTTGGGGTACGCCTTAACGTAGTGGTTGAGGCGCTGCGCTGCAAACCGGAAGGTCGCGGGTTCGATTCCCGATGAGGTCGTTGAGATTTTTCAATTGGCCTAATCCCTCTGGTGGCACTATGGCCCTGGGGTCGACTCAGCCTCTAACAGAAATGAGTACCAGGAGCAATCCTGGGGGTAAAGGCGGCGGTGCGTAAGGCTGACAACCTTACCACCTTCATGTGCCGAATGTCCAAAATCTGGGAGCCTCAACCTCCTGGAACCCTCTGGGCCTCCGTGGCCTGTATAGGGATCGCTTTACCTTATCTATAACTTTGTGAAGTAGAGTAATAATATTATTCATCTCAACTATCCTGGAGTAGTTTTAAAATTACAAACCTTTTAGATCATGGATTTGGTTCTAGAGGCTTTTCTGAAATAATAATAATAATAATAATAATAATAATAATAATAATAATAATAATAATAATAATAATAATAATAATAATAATAATAATAGATATCTCTTACTGTTTCTGCCCTCGCGAGGGCTTCTTCTCTGAATGGGTAAGACCTCCAAACGTGTTGAGGGGGATCAGTACTCCTTCTTGGAATGTTGATCGGACCGAAAGTTTAATACTCCAAAGTGATAGATGAGGAGATAACTGATTAGCTAGATCAGGTGAAGAGTAAGGGCCTATCAGGTGCTCAAAGGAGAAAACCCGTCAAGGAACAAAGGCTTAGCTGCCAAAGAAATGAATTGAGAAAAAAGAAGGGGTTACAACCCATGGCCTCCAAGAAAACAGTTAGGAGAGAAGGTAAAGAAATTCCTTCAACGTCTACAGCGAACAAATAAAAATCCCAGCAAGATAGGATTCCGGATACTCCAGATTCTTGAGAGACCCTATCTTCGAAGAGGCCGAGATAGGAAACAGGGAAACAGACCTTTAGTACTGTAACCTCGACCTTTCGAATGGCAGTGATTCAGCAGGGATATCCTCTGGTCCAAATAACACCTGAACAAGAGGTACAACTACTGATGTCTCTTTTTGAAAAGATTGTGGAAGGTGTAGGACCGAAATTCAGAAGAGCCTATCTGGACAAAGGAGTAGTTATTTTTGTTTGCGATGTAGTAGAGACAAGGGAATGCCGTGGGAGGACTCTAAACTGCTGGTAAAGATAGCAGGGGAAGCTTCTGAAGACATCAGATATGTCTATGTGGATACCGAAAATTCTGAAAGATGTTCCTCCAGCGACTCTGTTGGTAAGATCCAGAATCAGAACTCAGTGAACAAAACAGAGGAACGAAGAGTAATCAACCTCAAGTTCGAGGAGAAGGGTCAGATCATTGTGGTTCATATTAAGGACATGTTCCTGATAACTCTGTGAAAGTATGATCTACAAATATATTTAGGGTTTCGCAAATAGGTGTCCGAGTATTGAAATACATAAAACATGACAGCAAAGTGAAACCTGAAAGTGAAATATAAACTATATTATGTAACATTAAGCAACAAGTTTATTTGTTGCAGTAATTCAGATGTCAATGAATCGGCACATGCTAAAAGGGCCTCAGTCACAAAAAATGGCAAACTGAGTTAAGCATGAAAATGGCATTTTATACGCTAAAAGGTTCTCATGTAAAAGTGTGAATATAGTGAAAAAGGCTAACGTTGAGGTAAGTAATACCTTCCAGTAAAGTTAATTAGGTTACCAAAAAAATTAGGGTTGATTAGAAACAGTTTTTTTCGTTTTCCTCCAAACTGGGTTGCTTGGACTGAGGCCCTTTTAGCATGTGTTGATTCTTATAATGATAAACCAAAGTGGGCTAGATGATTTGCTATACCTAAGTAAATGTTTATTATTATTTTTATTTATTTATTTTTAAGAATCACATAATTTATTATTAATGCAGTCCAGGTTTGTTAGTATTTGTAGTTTTTTAAGCTCAAGTACCATGAAATATTATATGGTGGCGCTTATAAAACACCCTCTGTTATTCCTAATTTGTCATTTTTTATAATTTCATCTTATCAAACGGTAATGGTTGTAAAATAAAATTTCTATGTGGTTGGAAAAGAAAACAAATTATGCAACTATAACAGTCCTTACAGCAGCTTAAATCATAGCGCTGTTTCCTGCTGTCCAGTGATGCAAGCAAGCATTTTTGTTTCCTTCCTTAAGGACTAGATGGCTGTAATTTATCTTCACTTGGAAGCGTCTTAAAGTAGCAGTCTCACGCTGGGATGCCTTCCATGCAAGTACTTTTAACTCACATAAGTATTCATAACTAGATAGCTCCAAGTGTTCTTTTGTTATCGGCGTAGAAAATGTAATGGCAATTTTAAAAGAAAAAAGTAAGGACATTCATCTGTCGTAGTAAGTTACGAGAATTACTTGAATTCAATTACTAAAGACTGAGCAAAACATTGGCACCGAGATTAAAACGTTTTCATTTCTTCTATATAGCATACTAGCATGTGCCCGCGGCTTCGCCCGCGATAATTATTTCAAAAATAAAAAATTAAGAGCATAATAGTAAAATCATTATATTTATTAACACCTAAATCAAGTGGACTACATACCACGATTAGATAGCATCGTCTGGTAAAAGCGATCTCAGATTCGAGTTTCTCGGCCCAGAAAACCTCTGTATAGTGAGATTCGTCCAAATAAAACAACGTTTGACCATATTTAGGGCTTACAATATTCAAGCGATCGCGAAAGTTTTATTTTCAAGGTATGACAAAAATAGCCAAAGTCAACTGTAATTGATTTGACATTGAAATGTATAACTGAAAACTTATGTTTTGAAAACGCACAAAATGCACGCTTTTTGCCCTTTTTTCACTCATAACTCACGAACGAAAACTAAAATTAAAATTCCGGCTTGGAGGTGCATTTTCCGACCCTTCAGCCCACCTATGTTTAAAATTTCAGATCTCTGCGTTCAGTAGATTTCGCTGGACATCGAGGACAATTCCTTTTATTAATACAGATAATATGAATTATAATGATACCTTCTCCAATTTGTCAAACATCCATTTCATTTAATCCAAACCCACCTGATACAACTGGCAACAATATGTTCTGTGAATTTGTTTGGATAATTCTGTGTAAATAAATGGTGCAAAAGTACGTTGCACAAACTTTCTCACATATACGTGTTAAAGGCTAGCACAGAAAAAATTAAATTAAAGAGGCAATTAAATTTTACTTATTACATTTTCATAAAACTAACAAGTATCTAGAACGGAAAGCATCCGGGTCGATCTTTATGTTCAATGCTTTCACCGTGAAATAACAATAATAATAATAATAATAATAATAATAATAATAACTAATAATAATAATCAATGGCAGTAAAACTGCATATTATTAGTACTACTACTACTACTCAAATATAAGTCGCACCTTGGGATGAGTCGGTCCCACCCAACCTATCCTCACCGATGCAGTTTCTTTTATACCACGATCTAGCGAATTCTTCTGTCCTAGTATTATGAAGAAACTCGTGATTGGACGTTGGATGTGTGACGTCTTACCGCTAGACGAGAGGCGGCAGGCTGACAAACCTTGCGGGAGATATAATATGCCACATGTTCGAAACCTACAAACAGTGTATCGTACATTATTTGAAAATGCAAGGGCGCTTCGCTACGGCTGCCGCCTCCGCTTCGCGCACTTAACTATGTGGTTAGTGTTATGCATTATTTAGCTATATGTAGATGTGGATACAAGACACTTGCGACAAGGGCAGTTGGTCACTCTGCTTCGCTCAGAAACAAAATACATCACATAGTCCGTGCAAATGTGATTATCGAATGGGGGAGCTTAAGGGGCGAATTTCGCCACTACTACTACTACTTAGGTTATATTGCACGCTTTAACTGCATGTAGGTCATATCACGTGTTTAGTATGTTTGCGTGAACCATTAGTCTATATCAGCGTTTCTTAACCTTTTTGAACCCGAGGATCTCTAAAATGTCTAAGAAACTTTACGGACCCCTAATTTTACATCCCATTGTTAAAAGTAGGCTATATGTAGGCCTATATCCTTAATATTTGGGGTATTAAATTATAGGTCGTTATAACAAAATACTTTTTTTTTAATCCGACGGAAACACAGTTATTCAATTGGAATTAAACTATTGACAGTAAAATTATATTTTTAACAGACTTTAATATGTATTACCAATTTGATAATATAATTAGGAATTATGTTATTACTCACTTTTAATGAGATGGTTGAGCTTGTCGCCTCTTGCAGACTTCCTGGATATTTGGCTCAATATTAGTCAAATTTAGTCGAAGATCAGCAGATACATTAAGTCGGTTTCTGTATTATGTTGAAAATCCCTTCTCACAAAGATAGGTTGTTGAACCCTGCATGGCGCCTCTAATAACAAAATTCCGACAAAGTCTTATTTTTTAAGGTTTTGAATGAAAGAGGGAACCATAGACGTCAGTGCCTCTAATAACAAAATTCCGACAAAGTCTTATTTTTTAAGGTTTTGAATGAAACAGGGAACCATATACGTCAGTGCATCAGGGGTTTGAAACTGTGGTCCGTAACTGCAAAAGTAAGGAAACTTGCAATATGACCTGTATTTTCGATGATTTTAAAAACTTTGACATCTAGTGTCCATTTTATGTGAAAAATTTCTACTTCTTTACTTCCCACTTCCTTTATGATATTTTTAAATTAATTATGTCTGCGGACCATAGGTTGAGAAACGCTGGTCTATATTAACAACTCATTCGCGTCATGTTTCTATTGTTTAGTGATGTCTTCTTATGCGGTATTCAGTTTAAACGATTATAATATCCAGTGACATAGCGGCGATGAGTTATGGAAAATAAGCAAGTCCTACAAACCCGGCGTTCGCCTTTGCGAACGAGGAAACCATGAAAAACCCAAGTCAATTTGGGCGGCCACGAGGTTTGATTTGAACTCATGACCTCTTCCCTGTTTGCCTATACCACCTCAATGTAATTGGTTTTGGTGTGTTCATTGCGACTGAGCTAAACTGATTGCATTTCACAACAATAAGTACATTAGGCCTATAGTTTTCTTGTTACTAGGGGCAACAAAATGTCATTCATATTTTAATTGACATGTATGTTCTGAAATTCGCATTTAAGCTGTCCTTATTTCGTTTTTATCTTGATATCTATTACATATACAAAAAATGTGTTAAACAAAAAATGTTCATTTTAAATTTTTCTACAACTTTACTGTGGTAGGTTTTCATGTATCGCCTACTGTAATGGATATAATCTAGAAAAATTTAAAATGGATACGAGCAAAGTACTCCTTAAGTCATTTTTGCAGAAATACGGATATAGCCATTTTATTAGTCATAGATAAGAGTTTCTAATTTTAAATTTTTATTAAAATCGTTAGAGCCATTTTTTCACAAATAAAATTTTTTTTTAAAGTTTTCATGAAGAGTCCCCTTAATATTTCAGTTATAAAACTAAATTTCTGGGCGGTTCGACAAAATTTCGAAAAAGTGCTTAATACAAAAAATGAAGTAAATACAATGAACCGTTTACCCGCTGTGCTTGTCCACAGACGGACGGACAGAGGGACAGACGTCATTCCAAAAATACTTTATTCGGTTTCTAGGCTTCATGAAACATGCTCTCCCGGTGTTATCTCGACTTCGATTTTTTGTCACCATCACAATACTTTCTCTATACTACGTATATGCGAGAAAGTAAAAGGGGTTAAGTATTTTCAAAAACATTTAATTTTTGGCAGTTAAAATCAGAATTTTTCAAAATCCTTTCTTAGTGAGCACCTACATTATGAAACGAAGGTACTGTCAAAATTCCAAGTCTCTACCTGTTATAGTTTAGGCTGTACGTTGATTCCTGTCAGTCAGTCGGTCATTCATTCAGTCAGTCACGACAAAGCCTTTTATATATATAGAGAAGAGACTAGCATGGTGCTACGCTTAATTTCATTCTCTCAAGACCCATACCGATATTGGTGGCTGTACATTGAGTCCGAACTACTCGAGGATGTAAATCGGTCTACTAAGCCGTAGATACCGGTACAAATTGTAGCACAAATACCTGAAGTCAAGGCAATATCGATAGTATATTATTTTGTTTCTCCCAGCAAAGCATTTAAAATTTCGTCGATTTTTAAAAATATTTTGTCTTGTGTATAGGCCAAATTAAACTATGCATTACTGGAAAAAGATCCAGAAGAAACAACAAATAGAAGAAATAGCGAAATTCAGAAAATGCAGAATATCAAATATTTCAGCTTCATAACCTTTTCACTGCGTAACTTCGAACAATTTTTTAAAGCATATTATTATTATCATTGTTATTTTAGAGTAACACTTTATTTAAAATTTGAGGATTTTTATTCAAACATTAAATGTATTATCCATGGAAGCCAACTATTCTAATGAAATTTGCTTCATTGATTTCAAATTCAGAACTCACTGATATTGTTACTGGAAGATTTTTTATATACCCATTACAAATTCAACTCTGAAAAGAGACCCTTCTTCAAAATTAAGACATTACTACCTGATAAACATATGTAAGACTAGCTTAAGAGACCCGGCGTCGCCCGGGTTTTGTATTTTGTAATTGGAAATTAGCTTATGAAGGATTTTCAATTTTAAATTCTAGGTCCTTATATAGGCATTTATAATTTGAAATAGGAAGAACGACTTATTACACTCAAACTATTCCCTCAGAAAACGCTTGATATAGTTTTTTATGGCTGGCTCATAGAGGATCTAGAATGTTGCATCCCATCGCTTGTACAGTGCACAGCAAGCCTGGTAGAGGTTTAAATAAGAAGAAACAGAAATTTCTGTAACATAAAATTGTAATATCGAGGCGGGAAATTTCCCACTCTTATGTTACCATAAAGCATTATCACTTTCATACTTTTCTCTCCAAAAACCTGCGATATAATATAATAATATACACATTACCATACCTCGTTTTGTTTTCTTTATGTCCAGGGTAGAGAAAGTTATGTGATTCCATTATTTTAGTGGATTTCATTCTGTAATATTTATTTATAACATGAATTATTTTGATAACTTCTCTTATTTGTCAAAAGTGCATTTCAATTGTTTTTTCCAAGCCCACCTGATACCATTTGGCAACAATATATTCTGTGATTTGGAATTGATAATTCTATGTAAAAAGGGATTAAGTATTTTCAAAAACATTTAATTTTTGGCATTTAGAATCAGAATTTTTCAAAATCCTTTCTTAGTGAGCACCTACATTATGAAACGAAGGTACTGTCAAAATTCCAAGTCTCTACCTGTTATAGTTTAGGCTGTACGTTGATTCCTGTCATTCAGTCAATCAGTCTGTCAGTCATTCATTCAGTCAGTCAGGACAAAGCCTTTTATATATATAGAGATTCAACCTTAACGTTTTCTTTGTTTCATTCGTATTTCATAAGGAGCGTTTATTCTTTGGTTTCTGAAGCGCAATAAAGAATAACGTAACTCCTTAAGAATGAATTAGAGAACAATCGATCTAATATGATATTTGAACTCGTGTTTCCGTGTACTTCCAACGGCACATATTAACAAGGCAGTATTTAATATGAAATTAGTTGAAGGTGCCATATTAACCGGGGAAAAAATAGTATTGAATGAGAATGATTTGGAGAAACAACTCACTAAGCGTTTTTTTTTTTTTTTTTTTTTTTTTTTTTTTAAAGCTAGGCAACTCGAATCTGAGGTCGTTCTTTTCCTCAGACGTAGCACTTCAATCATGGAATTCACCTCGAAACCGAGATTTTAGCTTTCTAACTATCAATAGTTTGAATTGGATATGGTTCATGAGTCTCTGGTACGTTTTAATCATTTCATTTCGAATCTCTATGCCCATACGGATTCACAAGATTCTTTTTTTCGTCTAATTATTTATATTTATTATTTAAACAATACAATTAAGAATAAAATGCAATTCTTGCAATATATGTAAAAACTATTTAAGTGTTAATAAACATTACAAGTTTTAATTATTTTTCTGTTAGATAAATAAATTAAATATAACATCTAGCAGTTCAGCAAATAATCGCGGGCACCTACTAGTAATTAATAATAATCAATACTTATTGAAGACCCAGATAGATCTACAATACTTAGAAGGGAAACAATTGAACTTCAAAACTGCAACATTAGATGAAAATTATAACACGTTAAATTTTGTTCTAGAATTTCGGAATTTCATTGTGTCTGCCTTATATACGAGGGTCATTCAATAATTAAAGAGACAAATTGGTCTGGGGAAAAGACGGTTGGTAGTCCAAGTTTGATACATTTAGGATTTTAAGTTGGCATCACTGGGATGAGTTCTAATCAGCTGATGGATCAACATTGCTCTCTTTATAACTTCAAAATTAAGTTTAACGATGTCGGGTCTTCTTAAAAATTCCACATTGGTTGAACAACGTTCTGTGATTCGTTTTTTGATTGCTGAAGGTGAAAAACAGCCAATACTTACTTTAGAACAAGTAAAGTGTATGGTGAAATTGCATGAACCGTGGATTCGTATTCGTATTTCATAGGGAGCGTTTATTCTTTGGTTATTCTTAGAACAGTTCAAAAGTGGTCGAGAATCAGTGGCTGACAAACATCGTTCTGGCCGGTTGAAGTTGCATCTTCCTCACTTGAAACTCGAATTGATGACAGTATTAGTGGAGGCATCACGTGGGAAGAAGTTCCAGGATAACGAAAATGTCAAGAAATTTGTGGGAAATTGGCTGCGACACCAAGATAAAGAGTTCTTTGCAGCCCGTATAAAAAAAAAGTGGTAACCCGTTGGGACAAGTGCATAAATGTTGATGGGGATTATGTTGAAAAGTAGGAAAAGTCTTGTTATGTAAAAATAAACGTTTTTTTCTCTAGGTCAGTTGTCTCTTTAATTACTGAGTGGCCCTCGTATTTCTTGCGTGCTTTTGTAATTGAGTTGATCCATTTTCAAAATTCACATTCCATAATATGTGAATAACTAATTTAAGTTAAGATAATTAGCTCTTTGTTAGTAACATTTTATTTATTTTTTAAAATTATTATTTATTGGAAATATGTTTGTTCCATTCCCCGCGAATTTTCAAATAACACTCTAATAATTTCGATCATATAAATTGCCTCTCCATTGTTCTCGGTTACAATTTAAACTTGACTCAATTTACTATCGATATAAGAAGCAATCTATATTTTAAACCCGTGCCCTAGGTAACAATTATGTAAATTCGATCTCCATAGCTCATCCTACAATCTCTGTCTCTCCATTTTCATATTTTATACTGTCAGAATAAAGTTTGGGAAAACATAACTGGACTGTTTTCCTATAATTTTTACAACTATAATATTGAATTATAGGTCCTGAAATGGATGTAAATCATAATGTAGATAGCATTTCCTATATGTATAAATAAATTTACCTGCATGGAAGCTACTAACAAGTTACATCTGAAACGCTAATCGTCTCCAGTCTTTTCTGGTTATGACATTCGAGCATGTGTCTGCAGTAGCAATCTGACTTCATTTAGTAAAGTAAAGTGATCCCTATACAGGCCATGGAGGCCCAGAGGGTTCCAGGAGGTTGAGGCTCCCAGATTTTGGACATTCGGCACATGAAGGTGGTAAGGTTTTCAGCCTTACGCACCGGCCGCCTTTATCCCCAGGATTGCTCCTGGTACTCATTTCTGTTAGAGGCTGAGTCGACCCCAGGGCCATAGTGCCACCAGAAGGATTAGGCCAATTGAAAAACTCCAACGACCTCATCGGGAATCGAACCCGCGACCTTCCGGTCTGTAGCGCAGCGCCTCGACCACTACGCTACGGCGTACCCCCGTTCTGACTTCATTTAAACAGATAAAACCCGAAAAATTATCTGTTAATTTGTTAATAATTAGAAAATCGTTAGAGCCGTTCCCGAGAGAACAGCGGAAAATTAAACTTCTTCCATTTAATGCGGTTGTACGAAAAAGTCGTCGCTAACCTTACAGCCTCAGATTTTCCGGAAAATAAATTTCATATATTACTACATCAGTACGGTTATTATTACAGCTTAAGCTTCACTACCCTATTTCGTATTATATCTGGTTAAATATAGATGACCTGCTACCAAAAGATCACGCTTGGTTCTTCCTAACTCGGATTCTCTGAGTAATATATTTACTAGCAGAGGGCCATAAATACTGGCGTTAAGTCAAATTTAACATGAAGTCAGGCGAAAATGGACTAATGCTTCATGTTGTTGACAAGAGGAGAACACAGGTCAAGTGGTTTAATCCACCATAACGTTTGTGCTAGTATAGTAGGTGCAACAACTTGTTATTGTACGTACAAACTCCAATTATTGCAGTCATTGGAAGGATTATATTCTATAGATATTCTTCTTTGCTTTGTATTACAACTAATGCATAAGGACCGTATTAAAACGGCTTATTTCGGTCTTAACTTCCTTCTATTTCAGTGGGTATTTCGTGAAATAAAATATTTGCAGTATTTACACAAAAAAATTTCCTTTGCGCTGTGTGGTTCCCTCATTTTTGTATTCATCTGCTCTCTTGTGAAACGTCGTAAGTTTCGATACTGTCATGATTTATCTACAAACATAATTATAAATATAATCGAAATTACCATTGAACACTTCAAATATCCAAAAACTGTGGATAAAATACGAAATATGTTGAGTCTATGCCGCATTTGAGCATTGGTTCAAAATCATAAGCATCCCAAACCCGACACATCACTATATGTTCACTATTTTCGCTATATAAGTATTAAAAAAATTAGTGAATATACATGAGTTAATGTTTTAGACAAGTAATGTCCCTATTACGGTTTATTTACAGGGCTTTAATTCCAAGACAGTTTTAAAAATAGTTTATGTGATAATAATAGAATAAAATGTGCATTACTGTATTAACTGAACAGTGGTGGAATATTGAGGATATTAAAACAAAGAACTTTTCTCAATTGGAAAATGTAAATAATTGAAATTTATTCTACGGTATTATTTCGGAATTATATTTACGGTATTATTACGGTAATATTTCGGAATTAAATTAAGTATGAAGACGAACAGTTCTCGCGTATTGGAAAACGTGATGTACTGAAGGTATACTATTCATGCATGATATGATTGAAATTCATCAATAAAGGCACTCTCAAATAATTATAAAAACAGTAACTATACAAGGTCTGCTCATGGCTTAGCTTGCGTGGATTACTGATTTTAATTGGAATTTCTATATTTTCCCATGTTAGATTTACATAAGTAATC
Source organism: Ectobius pallidus (assembly GCA_964059195.1). NCBI lineage: Eukaryota > Metazoa > Arthropoda > Insecta > Blattodea > Ectobiidae > Ectobius > Ectobius pallidus. The sequence goes on along the minus strand of CAXKWD010000005.1, from coordinate 31,414,927 downwards.
TACTTTGCTTTCAGGTTCATTATTAAGTGCCAGTATGGTACTTTATGAGATTGTGTGGTGGACGAAAAAATGTCTGTCCGTCTGTCCGTGTGTCTGTACGCACCATAACTCAAATACGCTTTTCCAGATTTTCATGAAACTTGAAAACACATTTATAATGTCCATGGGAAGAACCCTATTGATATTGAACCAAATCGGTTCACCGGTACCGGAGTAATGCCCAATTTAGTGCCTATTTTAATAGATTATGGCGCCTTTCTAATAGAAAGGCGCCATCACTCAAATACGCTGTATCGGATTTCCATGAAACTTGGTATACCCATTTATGACGTCCATGAGAAGTGCCCCAATGAATTTGAACCTAATCTGTTGAACGGTACCGGAGTAAAACCCAATTTAGTGTCTACTTTAAAGGCCCAATAACTCAAATACGCTTTATCGGATATTTATGAAACTTCGTATACGCATTTATAATGTCCATGGGAAGACGTTTGTTGATATTGGACCAAATCGGTTGGCCAGTACCGGAATAATGCCCATTTTAGTGTTTTTATGTTAATATCTATGAAGTCGCGATAACTCAAATATGCTTTATTGGATTTTCCTGAAATGTTGTATACCCATTTATAATGTACGTGGAAAGACGTCTACTGATATTGAACCAAATCGGTAGACCGGTACCGGAGTAAAACCCAATTTAGTGTATATTTTAAAGACGCGGTGACTCAAATACGCTTTACCGGATTTTTATGAAACTTGGTATACACATTTATAATGTCCATGGGAAGACGCCTATTCATAATGGATAAAATCGGTTGACCTGTTTCGGAGTAATGCTCAATTTAGTGCCTATTTTATGGTAATATACGTATTCGAAAGAATTTATAAAAAAAATGAAAATCAGTTATCTTGACAACATAGCCTATTGTTTTACTGTGATCTTATAAGGCCTTGGAAATTAAAATACAGGTAGCTATGACAAAAAACATATTGATTTACATGCGCTTATCCAACTAGACCGTTAAAATGACCCAGGTGGCCGAGATGGTAGACCTTTCTTCTTCCGTAAGCCCTGCTTAATGAATAAATTTGGAGCTTAACTTGGAAAACAATTTAAAAAAAAAAACATATTCTGCATATCATAATTGCAGTCATAACTGATTAAAGAAAAACATACTGGCACTTTGTTACATCAGTTTACCTGATTTTATTTCTGTATTATTGTTATTTTATAGTTTCATTCTTTGTCCATTAAATATAAATATTTACATTAAGTGCACTGATAGATAAATATTTTTATTTACCAGGTGACAATACAGATGCTACACAGGTGTGCACAGTGTCTTCAAATGAATGTTCATACCTATGATATTACATATGTGTTCGTATGAAACATAGGACTTGAAAGCAGTTTTCTCGTAACTTTTATTTATATATTTGTTAGAAATGTTCCTATTAAAGTAAATTATACATTGTTTGTTGTCATTTTTCTTGTAATTATGTGTATAGGCCTAACTGATACATAACAAACATTTTAAGATAAAATGACATATTAAAAAAATCTAAGATTGATTGATTGAAGTAGACTAGGTGACTCATAGGGCGGAAATTACAGTCGGTACTGATCCCTTGCGCTTGTAAATGCGAGGATGCTTGGTGGTGAAGGAACCTACCTGGCCTCAACCGCCATCACTATTTGCTAAGGGTATAGTGTCGTAAACGTTTAGGAAGTAATTTGTCGTCATTTCTCAGAGAGTGTAGTACTTCACATATCGCCTTTTCTAAGAAGGAAAGAAAGATACCTGCTACGATTTTTTAGGAATTCACAGCGACCGGTTATAACAGTGCAAAGTTAAATTAGTTATATTATTGTTACATAAATAACCTCAGGTCACCAGCATAATAAAATAATGTTTTATATGCTGATGACCAAGTCCTAATATCTTAATTGAATAATATTTTTCCTAAGGTATTTTATTAGGCCTACATAAAAATTATTACAAAAAAACTAGCCTATAATATGACTATATCAGCAGGGAAAACCAAACCGCTAGCAATTTGTGGCAAATCCGCTTTAAGTGGTAAAATAATGTATGAGAAGAAACCAATAGAACAAATAAACGATTTTAATTACCTAGGATAACAGTAGGCTATTTAGGCAAATATGATTTAAAGAAGAAAATTTACACATTTCAAAATGTGTGTGCCACTATAATAATAAAATTAAAAAATAAGACACATAGGGATACACAATTGAACTTTTATAAAGAAATGGTTGTACCTGATCTGTTGTATGGTGTAGAGACATGAATTTTGACAAAGAAGAATCGCCTAGGCATTCAGGCAACTGAAATAGGTTTTATGTGCTGTCTCAGGCTACAAACTATCAGATCAAATGAGAAATAAAGGCATTAGATATGAACTGAATATGTGTAATCTAAATGATAAAAGAATATAGAGAGAAATGGATGGTCCACTTAAACCGAGAGCCTTACGATAATATAGCAAAACAATCACTGTGCTTTAAAGTTAAAGGGAGAATATGTATAGGAAGACCGAATGCAAGATGGATAGACCAAATGGCGTAAGGGGCCAGAACAGGCAGTAATGGCTAGTTCTTGGTCGTAGATGATGATAAATAACTAACGCTATACAGTGAAAGAGCGTAATAATATGGATTGAAAGCAAAATACAAATAGGGTGGTGTGGATTGATTCCGAATTAATTGGAATATACTTCTGTAAACTTAATGCCTTAATTAGGATGATAGAACTAAAACACGCTGAGTGCAAGACCTAAATCTGCTATCGTCACATGCTATTATTCAGATAATGACTGTACGCAACACACTGTGCTAAACTTTACGCACAGTTAACCTCCATCTATCACTTTGTTGTACCAACTCTGGGACTTAATTATGATTTACGGGTTTCAGATGAAACAACTATTTATTCCCTAAGATGTAGAAACTAGTTCTTAGGGGAATAATCCAGCCGTAATGAAGCGGATTTAACATAGATACCCAAGGTTACAGGAGAATAGATAAGTAGATAAGGCATATCCTAACCAATTTCTCATGTAACTTACAGTAAATCTACTGGCACAATTAGGTATTCTAAGGATGAATATAGGCAATATCCAAATTAGTTATGGTTTCCGTGCATAAGGTAAATAATGGTAAAATATGCAATTAGTTGGATAGGTACTTAAAACATCTTCGTAAACTGTAAGTGTAAAGTGTATTTTGAGTGTACCTTTATAATCGATCCTCTATTAGCCGATAAGGTAAACAAAATCGATATGCTTAGCAGTTGTAGTAGGTAAAATAGACTTCATTCGTATCATGTACAGGGAATTTTTACATTTTAAAGTTATGTTATTATTATTCTCAAGTATGATGATTACATTGGCCAAAGAGTAACCAACGTAACATGTTCTTGGCAACAGAACGAGGAACAGCTCTACTTTTTTTAATGCAGGTTATTATGTAAGCGCATTACACTAACAAAGTGTAGAGTTCGGAGTTATGTGGCCAATGAATATGAAGAACATGAATTGGATATTTATTTTACAGACAAATTTAAGGAGTACCATTAATATAAATAATTGGCAGCCATGTAGGGAAACATTCTTAAATGAACAGCTTTTATCTGTAGCTTCCTTGTGTGTATATAACGTAATAGACTACTATTGACGAAATAAAATACACACCTTGTCACCCTCAATAGTAACCATTACTCCCATAATGCAAAATGTATACATGACTATCGTAGGGTATATATACAAATAATGCATCAACTAATTAAGCTCCTTATAATAAAGGCACTGTACTCAATTACCTCAGTTAATAAAAGCTGATCAAAATCGTGAATTCAAAAGTCAGAGAAAAAAAAACGATATGGTTGAGAGATGTCTTTATAAAATGAATTAATTCTTAGCTTGGTGTGTATTGCTGTTATAATTATTTTAATATGTTATATTCTATATTTCTTATATTTAACTATTTCAATTGTGATTTGTTATAGCTGAGTATGCCAGACACTGTATTAATTTGATTGACAATAAACTATTATCATTATTTTTATATTCTTCTTCTTCTTCTTCTTCTTCTTCTTCTTATTATTATTATTATTAATACGCTAGTCAAGGGAGTCAGTCCATACACATATGACATCAGTTAAGTATAGTGAAAGCCATCTGTATTCAATAGAAAGGCCCATTTTTTATTCAGAAATATTCGGTATGGAATAAAAATACTGAGGCCATGATTACTGGACGATTACATACACTAATATAACAACCAAAATGTGTTTCAACAACATAAGTCGCTTTAATGATATGATAAAATAATGGTATAAATGTATATGACTGAAAAATGATTGATTAATGATGGGATTCTTTAAGAGCAAAATCTTCAAACAAGAGGTAACTCGCATAGCAACATGAAGAAGCAATATGCGTGTAGTAGACATCATAGCCATAAATCGTAGTAGATAAGCCGCATTGGTCCTAGATCCTAGGAATTACTGCTAGGAGTTAGATGCTGATCAATCGCAAAATGTGCATTCTGAAAAATGTGATTTTTATCAGCACAATGAACACTATTTTAAATCTAAGTACAACATAGTTGGTCAGAGTGATTGGGCTTATGATAGGAGCCTTCGAGAAAGAATATTTAAATAATCTATAAAACCACTTATTTGCACAAAATAACTGAACAATGTATTCTAATAGTTAAATAAAATTGATATAGGCTATTGTCATGAGAACAGTGTATTGCATTAAAATGTAGGCTACATATGACATGTGCCACACTGAAGTTTGGCTGGAACGGACCGGAACGGCCTTCAGGCAAAGTAAAAACCTACTCTTCATCGCTCCGGCATAAATTCAGGGAGGGAAAAATTACATATGACATCGGCGTATACTTTGTTAATAACACTTTTTTAAATATAGATCCATTATTAGGGTCATTATCCCCTGTTCTTGTCGCGACAGTTGCCTTGCCTGAGCGGTTGCCGAAGATTCAATGAGTACGGGACGAAGTAGGTTGCATTCATTGTTATTGTAATGTAATAAATTTCTATGTGATTCATATAAAAAAAGTAATTTGGCTATAATGTTTAATATCATAAAATGAAAAACAAATTCTTCCATGCAAATTTATGGGTTACCCCTATAAAAAAATTTCCTACTTTAGCACTGGACATGTGAGTTATAAACATGTTCCATTCTGAAAAATTATCATGGTAACTTGGTAAAAGGAAAATGCTCCTTCAAACAAAACAAAATGAAGTAGGGGTGGGACCGGATGGAAAGAGAGGTCCGCGAACTCCTGTTCTGAGTAATTCAAATAATTAGCTGACGTCTCTAGAACTGTAATCCCGTTCCTGATTTATTCTTTAGTAGGTCTATTTAGTGAACACCAGTGCTCCAGCCAACGGCTACTAATTTAACGTTTTCACTACTTTTTACATACAAATTTTTCACCACAAATATATCGGAAAAGCAGAATTATTAAATTAATAAAATAATGATATATATTAAAATGTGAGCATTTTTTCCCCTATGTTATGGTTGTCATTCATGGAAACCAGCAATTCTTCTGAAATACTTTGTGTTGGATTTAAACTTATAATCCACTCATGATTGAATGATTATATAAGTATGTAAAGTTAGCACTTTAGTTTCAATTAATGGTAGTTTTTAAGGAATGAAGTTCAGGATTTGGCAGAACTTCTTTCATCTTTTATGTTTTATGTTATAATTTATTTGAACTTTCATCTGTTAAAATGATTATTTACACTTAGTAAGTACATAATTAATATAATATTTTTAACCCGCCTGACTTTAATATCTCTAAACACTGATAATTTAAAAGATATTTTATGCACGGCTGTTCATAATTTGTGATAATAACTCCACGGTAGAACCTAATTGAAGTTATTAAACAGAAAAGTAATTATAAAATTAAATGAAGTAAAATTACCTTGTGTATAACACAATGATGTGTTGCTTCCCTCTAAATGTTGTAAAAATATGTGATGTAAGAACAAAATAATAAAAAACACATTTTTAGAATTATACACACGATTAAAATATTGTGTAATTGCTTTTCCACACCATTTGAATAAACAAGTGCTTAACTCGTGTAAAACTGAGCATTAAATGCAGAGTTTCCAGCAATCAAGTAAGTGAGCCATAATATGAGGTAATGAATCCCCTTTTTGTTTGTCGTATGTCTTATAAGACTTAATCTACTTACCATAATTGATATTTCGGGTCTTGAACAAATGATGTCACCATTACTATGCATTAAATTAAATTCTTAAATATGTCAAACACGCCATAGCCTTCTTAGAATTTGTCACCAAGAACTTTTATCTGGGATTTCATAACTGTTCTTCATAGATATATCTTGAACGCAAACATGCCATTGTTTACGCTGATGTAATTTCATAGTGAAAACAAAATTAAACTTTTCACTGCTAATGACTTCCTTAGTCGTTACCTCAAAAAATTGTATAAAAGCAAAAATATAAGATTAATTGAGTAATGTTTTTGTAAAATACGAGGATTTTTATCCTCGTCTTACGATTTCCATACATGGAAACCATTTTTCGAATAAATTTTTCTTCATGAATTTTAAACTTGAAGCTTTCTGATGACTTCACTTGATGATAGTTTATATTATAAATTCAGCTCTGAAGGGATTAGTTAAGAGTTGGAATTGTGCTCAATAAAGTTGAGCTATGAAGTCAAGTCAACGAATTTATCATTTCCTTAAAATATCGTAATTAGATAGCCAAAATGTTATTTTGCACTGAAGATCTATATTTTATTACGGTATCTAATGTTTTCAACACTGAAATGAAACATTTTTTGTGATAAATATTAGTCACATTATGCTCAAAATTCCTTTAATTACAAAAAATGGTTGCATCTACTTGTTAATTATGCGAGTTTCCGTTGTAATTTATTTATCTTTAACTTAAAAAAATTGGCTAGACCTCCCGCCATTTATCAACCTTATTGCGAAACCCCGAACACGTCACGGCAACGAAATTGGCAACACACATTTAATTATTTATTTTAAGTAGCGCACGTAAGTTATTCAGATCCGATTATTCTTCGTTATCACTTTAGGATAATCTAATTCATCGTTATAATTATCACTTTCCTATTTGCTCCATTGATGAACGCAACTGGCCGTTACGTGGGACTGATAACTATGACTTAGTCCGCCTGGAAGAAATACCTTCTCTAGCAATTTTCTGATGCACATTCCTCAAGAGCCAATATTTTGTTCACGAGAAGACTAGTTTTTTTTTTCAGAATTGTTCTTTTGTTACCTACTTCCATTTATATATTAGCATACGCTAATAAGACACGGGTATTGGACAGATGGTTCTTTTATACGGCTGCCAAACATGGTCGCTTAAAGATGCACAAACTAAAAAGGATACAAATATGTCAATAGAAAATGGAAAGATTTTATGAATTAGCCTCCAATACAGGGTAAAAACGAAGAATTGAGCATGAGAAGAGGTGCAGAAGATGCAAAGATTAAAATGGAGATGGGGAGGACACGCAGTCAGACTCAACCAAGAAAGATTGGCATACGCCATAACAGTTTGGGACTAAAGGACAGTCAAAAGGAGCAGAGGAAGACCGAGACAAAGATGGGACAACAATTTTTGGAAGCAAGCAGATGCCACAACGGACAAGAATAGTCAAGCAGTTAAAAAAAAAAAAACAATGTCAAATTTAGAAAATAGGTAGAAGAACCAAAAGCGAAGTGAAGTGAGGTGTGACACAAAGAGTGGAAGTGATACAGTAGATGTGTATATAAATAGGTACAGAATAATTAGGTAAAGAGCTACATCAAAGTTCACAGGTACTAGCTCTCTCTATGAGTTTGACTGAGGTAGCCCTACCGGAAGGTAGGAGGCCCTTGCCCGCTGGGATGTTACAGACTTATTTATTTATTATTGGAGAGATATGTTAAAACTGCAGTCATTAGTATAAACGTTTGTAAGATAAACATTTCATATTAAAAATATGCCAGCATAAAATCATTTTAAACCGAATTCCCTCAAAATATCATCCAATTGAGCAAAATACTAACTCACATGCACGCTATTAAATATTATTTTTGGATCGCATCTAATGCTAGATTAATTATCTAAATATAAACTAAAAAATTAAAAAGTAATTTCAAAGCATTTATTACTCAAACTTACGAATTCCCGGAATTATTACAACACATAGGTCTACCTCACGCACATCAGTGGGATTCACCATTTCATCAGTTTCATACCTTGAGTATTCTCTGCAATCGTTGTTTCATTATCTCGTTATCTTGTAACTATTTTTTGCGCCTCCAGTCGGATGCTTCAGTGGAGACCGTAACATATTTCCTTTGCTTCCTACATCGTGAATGGTGCATTAAACTGCTATCGATAGTAGGAATAACAACAACCGTGCTTTAATGAACACCAGTACCTTAAAGTGTATCATTAAGTTACTGTAACGTCACCTTTAATAAACGTATTATATTACGAACGAACAAAAATACTTTGTTAAATATAATTGAGAACATAAAATCCGTGGTGCGCAAGCAAAGAGAGCTAAGTCCACCATCCTAAAAAATTGAGATATGTCCATAGAGTTATAGATAAAAATGTTCTCTACATTTGTGTTAAGTCCAGTAAGTCATATTCAAAATTGTACGGTAGTTATGGATGTGTGCCTCATGGATTTATCCATCTCTAAAGCTATGTTTTGCTGGTATAGTGTGTTAAGTCACTCTAATTCTCAGTAACAAGAAAGTGGACTTAACTCTCTTTGCCCGCGCACCCCGGAAATGATCTTTTGTTCGACCATACTAAAATACGCTTATTATATGTGACATAACGGTATCATAATGACACTAATTTCAAACTATTTTTCATTTTGATAACGGTGTGGTATCGGTTATTAACAGACACGAAGCGATCTTGAGACCTTGAGAGTAGGAGCTGAAACCTACGTAATAAGTAGCCTGTATTCAAAATAAAATCAATTCTTTTCGTGATAATTTAAATATCATACTAGAATGAATTCAATTCGTGTTGTCAAAATCCGTTGGTTTCATTAAATCAACCATTAGGTAACTTCGAATTGATCGACGCCATGACCTGCCTTCTCCCGTAGAAGACAAGAACTACTACAATCAGTCTCCAAAAATTGGATACAACAATTTTAACTGTAATTACAGAATATTTTATAATTTTATTGTATAAAGATGTACTTAGGCCTACGTCCATACTTCTAACCTAACACTTGAAGATACTGAATTTACGACTGTATTTATACTTACATCTATATTACTGCAAAACAATTTTAATATAAGTGCTTCGATTGTAATAACTTATAATAATTTATTGAATATACATATGTACAAGTATAATAAGAACTTTTCAAAACAATAATGCCATAAACTAGTCAATGGACATAGTATTGTATGACATGTACTTAAATAAGTTCTATTAAATTATTAACTTACCAATTATATTATTATTAATTGTAAAAGATTGTCCCCATATCCATTGTTGTTGGCTTCTTATTTATCGTTTTTGAGGGTATAAGACTAAACACTTCCTATACTTTTACTACAATCAGGTTAACGCGAAGGGATGGTGGGCTCGTTGCCCACATTTAGAATAATTTTGGTCAAACAAAAACAGTCTATGCAACTTGCCTATAATGAAAATTAAGATACTTGTATAAAAAAAATGAAACTCGCGTACTCATTTCATAAACATAATCGTATCTTAATAAATGCCATTAAAGGCTTCTTGCATAATGTACTAATTTTCCATTACGGGTGACAGAAGTACTGATTTAGCCATTCTGGTGAAAATACTATTTTTTTTAATCCTAGTGTCAAATCATCAAGAAAAGGCAACCCCAAAATATAAAGTAATGTGCAAAACGTTATGCCGTTTCCACACACGGAACAGGTGTTGCTGACCGAACTTTTAAACCTCAGTGCGCTTCCAGCTGCCAGTGAATGCAAGCCTCAATCGCCTGTTTCCTCGCTATAAATTTGCATGTTATTTCGCCACAACTATTTTCTACCACAAAAATAGAGATCCACCTGTGAAATTTTGTTTAAAATGCATGTTAGAAATTTTCTGTAAATGCCTTAGATCTTTTTAAAAATATTTAGTATACTCATACGCCCGTTTTTTACTTTTAATTTTTCTGGGCAAATTTGTTTAACAAAAGTTTATAAAAAATCCATCAGCAAATTTTTAAAGCAAGCATCAAACAATCTCACATAAAAATTTTAGGTAGGCTGCATATATTTTAATATCTGTCAGAGGAGATAGATTTTGATTTTGAGATTTTTTTAAAACAAGTAAATTATTTATCTCTAAAACAAGTTGAGTTATTAAAATGATATTTGAAAGGTCAATTTCTATTTACTTTCTAATTAAGTGTAAAATGTCAAGTTTCTATGACAAGTATTTTACAAAATCACCCAACACTTCGGTCATCCCTTAAAAGTGACTTAAGTAGAAAGTGTGGCTAGATCGAGGAAGTTTTCAGTTTACTTGTGAAGTGTTGTGATGGTATCACAACTGCAGGATGGTATATATTCTGCATCTGGTCTGGATCTGTTACTAGACTATGTACGTAATTATTTCATATATTAGGTCCATCGTACAAAAGCTAGACAAATCAATAACAATGTTGGAATTCTTAATATTACAATTATTAAATTACAGTTGATGCTTGTTTCTTGTTTCTTGGGTAATTGTATTAGAATAAACTGAAATTAGCCAGTCTCAATTGCCAAATTTTGTATGCGATTTCATGATGGCCAATCATTGCCATTCGTCAATGCTCTACATACTATTACTTATTTTTTGCACTCCTTAGCTAGTAAGTGGTACTTACGAACGTTGTTTACATGGATCGTAAGTTGACATTCCCACACAGTCTTGTTGCTAAGGGCGGGTGCGATGCGGTTAAATTACTTACGGTGCCTGCGCTACGTCATAATTCATTACGATACACTTCATAATACAAGTCTTTATGGACACGGCCCCCAAGCCAAATATTCGGAACCCATAACAACAAACACATGCGAATCACTTTCTGAAATAAACATCTCTCTTCAAGAATGTATACACATAATATTTTCAGGTAATATCACAATTAATATAATTAAATTGATATAAGTAACAGTCGTGCAAAAAATAACATGCAACACACGGGCCGTAAAGGCATTTACGGGTCTCGAAAACTTAAAAACCCTCGGCTGCGCCTCGGGTTTTCAATCTGTTTCCTCGACCCGTAAACGTGCCTTACGGCACTTTTATCGCAATATACTATTAACACAAAATTTTGTGCGTGAGGATATTTTAGGAATTCGTTCGCATTCTCTTTTAGTAAAGAACGTTACAAGTTTCTAAAGTGTTATATAATTTATAATAAGTTTGAAGTTCAGGAAAGAACTGAAGCCGAATTTCTTAAATACACGAATTCCAAAAAACAAGCATGTTCTTGTATAGTATATCACAACAGTTTAAATAAATAAAGTTAATAAATAAATAAAATCAGGTAATATGATAAAACAAACGGCAAGTAGGAGAATTTCGGCCATAGTTCAGAAACAATAGTTGAGTTTTAGACCACGATTTCGTGATCGGCATTGTAAAGGAATAAGGAGGGTATCTAGACTATTAACAGAATGAATTCAAAATAGAATAAGATAAACTGATGTAACAAAGTGCCAGAATGCTTTTGTTTAATCAGTAAAAAGTTAATTGCAATTAAGATATGCAGAGAGTAAGTTATTTTTGTTATCGATTTCCGAGTTAAGCTGCAGATCGATTCATTAAGCAGGACTAACGGAAGAATAAAGGTCTAAAGTTACTTAACCTTAATTCAAACTCGTATACACTGATATAAGACACTCTTATAATATGTCAACATTTCACAAAATACACTGGCGAAAAACTCCACTTAATGTATGTAGGCCAAATTATTTCAGAGTAATATATCTTCTGTATATAACAGTAATCAAATTGATGAACGAAATAAACAATTGACTAATCTGATAACCAAATGCGAAGGTATGTGTCATGGCTAACTATTGCAAATTCCAAAGCCGTATTTGAACAGTGTAAAACGATATGTTGTCAGGATAACAGATTTGCATTTGTTAAATTTGTTATAATATATTACCATAATATAGGCAATAAATTGGGCATTATTCCGATACCGGTCAATCGATTTTATCCAATATCAACAGACGTCTTCCCATGGACATTATAAATGCGTATACCAAGTTTCATGAAAATCCGATAAAGCGTATTTGAGTTATCTCGTCTTTAAAATACACTAAATTGGGTTTTACTCCGGTGCCGGTCAACCGATTAGGTACAACTTCAATATGTTACTTCTCATGGACGTCATAAATGCGTATAACAAGTTTCATGAAAATCCGATAAAGCATATTTGAGTTATGGCGCCTTTCTAATATAATACTACTAGCTTAAAAGACCCGGCGTCGCCCGGGTTTTGTATTTTGTAATTGGAAATTAACTTATGAAGGATTTTCAATTTTAAATTCTAGGTCCTTATATAGGCATTTATAATTTGAAATAGGAAGAACGACTTATTACACTCAAACTATTCCCTCAGAAAATGCTTGATATAGTTTTTTTTAATGGCTCATAGAGGATCTAGAATTTTGCATCCCATCGCTTGTACAGTGCACAGCAAGCCTGGTAGAGGATTAAATAAGAAGAAACAGAAATTCCTGTAACATAAAATTGTAATATCGAGGCGGGAAATTTCCCACTCTTATGTTACTATAAAACCGTTTTGGGGATGAAATTAAACAGAAAGCATTATCACTTTCATACTTTTCTCTCCAAAAACCTGCGATATAATATAATAATATACACATTACCATACCTCGTTTTGTTTTCTCTATGTCCAGGGTAGAGAAAGTTATGTGATTCCATTATTTTAGTGGATTTCATTCTGTAATATTTATTTATAACATGAATTATTTTGATAACTTCTCTTATTTGTCAAAAGTGCATTTCATTTGTTTTTTCCAAGCCCATCTGATACCATTTGGCAACAATATATTCTGTGATTTGGAATTGATAATTCTATGCAAAAAGGGATTAAGTATTTTCAAAAACATTTAATTTTTGGCATTTAGAATCAAAATTTTGCAAAATCCTTTCTTAGTGAGCACCTACATTATGAAACGAAGGTACTATCAAAATTCCAAGTCTCTACCTGTTATAGTTTAGGCTGTACGTTGATTCCTGTCAGTCAGGACAAAGCCTTTTATATATATAAGAGATTAAAATAGGCACTAAACTGGGCATTACTCCGGTACTGGTGAACCGATTTGTTTCAATATCAATAGGTTTCTTTCCATGGATGTTATAAATGCGTATATCAAGTTTAATGAAAATCCGATAAAGCGTATTTGAGTTATGGCGCGTACAGACACACGGACAGACAGACAGACGGACAGACTTTTTCCCGTCCTCCACACTATCTCATAACGTATCATACTGGCATTTAATAAATTTCTCACGTCAACAATATTCCTTTATTTTTGCCAAAACACCTGAAGGCATACAAATTCGCAGTCACTTGTCTTCAGTTCCCAACAGCATATTCTGTTCTATCGATTGATCCAATAAACAATTTGCTATTTTAAATGCATGTGACTGTTAGTCCGGTAACGGTCCAACTATTTGGTCCAAATTAAATTTTCCCTATGGACTTTATACATTAAAATACTAAGTTTCATAAATTCTGGTACTTAATCTTTCAAAACAGAGAGACAGAAAAGTACATGAAGGTTTAATCAAATTTTAAGGTCAAAATTGTTATCAATGGCAATGAAATTCTTACGGCGGTCAGCGAGAAATTCAAAATTAGAAAATTAAGAAATACAGTTATAACAGAAGAAAATTAATATCAATAATTACATTTCGGACTTTGTAAGATATAAACAATTCAGTTAGTATGGACATGTAAGAAGAATAGAAGAAGAAAGACCGCCAAGAAGGGTATGGGAGTGGTGTTTATCTGGAAGAAGAACCAGAGGCAGGCCTCGAAACTCATGGATGCAGGACATCAGTTTAGGAATGAAAGAAAGGAAACTACAAGACATGGATTGGATTGGCAGAGAAGAATGGAGGAGAAAAATAAAACTTCAGGCACAGAAGGATGTTAGGCCTAACAGTGTACTCTGCCACACTCATAACCGACTTGTTTCGGTGCGGACTGCACAGAAAACAATCAACTCAATGATTAGGAGTAATCAAAGGAAATTTTTGAGACCTTACTTCCTCAATGGCAATAGACAATTCCTAAGCAATCTAAAGGTATATTATCTATTTTATGGAACCCGGAGGTTCATTACCGCGCAAATCCAAAATTCAAAATTTAAAAATACAAATTTCCAAAATTAAAAAATTCAAAGATCCAAAAATCCAAAATTAAAAAAATTAAAAAATACAAATTTCCAAAATTTAAAAAACAAAATTAAAAATTATAACATCCAAAAATTCAAAATGTAATTAATAATAAAATCAAAAATTTAAAAATCAAAAAGTCAAAAATTTAAAAAATAAAAAAATAAACAATTCAAAGATCGAAAATTTAAAAATCCAAAATTAAAAATTCAAAGATCCAAAATTAAAAAGTCCAAAATCCAAAATTAAAAAAGTCCAAAAACCCAATATTAAAATGTCTAATAATGCAAAATTGAAAAAATCCAATAATCAAAAATTGAAATAAAAAATAATAATAATAATAATAAAGTTTTACTTCTGTCGCGTGGCGTTCCACGCACTCTCTTTTTTTAAGTTAGAAACCTCATTGTGTTGCAGGTTTTAAGTTCATTTCTACGATTGCTGTAAAACTCGTACTTAATATTGTAACTGTGATACACGAAAAAAGTTGGTGTATTAAGCTGGTATGCACTTCTATTTACGGCTATTTGAATATTTGAGAGAACGGTGTTCGTAACATATGAAACGCGATAAAATGCTTGTAGCTTTGCCATGGGGTTAATTCCAGAGTAGAATGTCATGTAATACTGTGACTTTTTAAAGCTGGCTTTATTTAAGTTTTAATACTGTTGATACTGGTGCTCTGCATTTACCATGCGCTGTGGGAATTTTGGTTCCTTGTTCCACACGTAATGATAAACACGCGTAATTCTATCCCTTTGCTGTGGCGTTATATCTCTAGCGGTATCAAATCATCTTGTAAACACCGACACAAACAGAGGTAGTATTACCATAATTAATTAGCTGTTTATAGTGTAAGCATGGAAGAAACTAAATAAGCCTTCCTCTAGCATACATACTGCATATTTGAAGCTTTATTGTAAACGTACCTATATCGTCTTGTAAGAGTGGTTTTCTAAAGTTTAGAAACGGTTATCTTTTTCGCACACGTTATGGAATCCATGTCGTAACATTTAAGCACACGTTCATCTTCCAGCTGTAAAAATAAAACTATAAGGAGTATAAAAGTATAATATATGTAAAAATCCTATTCATACACTTCATTGTAGGCCTATATATGAATATATGAATCACGTTCAAAACCTGGATCTTTAATCTAAAAGAAAAAATACTTTAATACATTATTAATATTTTGAAATTTTGGTTTTCAAAATGTTCAATGTGCCGTTTGTTCCGGTAGCAAACCAATGATTTAAAAGTTTTCAAACGATATTAAATATAATTTAATAATTTCTTTTATCATAAAGACTTTATTCAGTTAAACTAACTGTAGCAAGATTGCATTAAAAGAGAAAGACTCATTGTTTATGTATTTTAATTTAAAAAAAATCTGATGTGAAAGTCACATAACTTCCTCTGCCCAAATAAAAGTTAGCAGTATTCACATATCCTTGTACAGAATCGCAAGACACAATTTTACGCTAATTATCCTATAAATACCTCTTCTTTCAATGATGCGACTAAAAGCGCAGTCTATATAACAAACTTAAAAAAAAAAAAAAAAAAAAAAAAAAAAAAAATGACTGCAGACGTTTATTGAACTTTCTGCCATAAAATATAATTTCCGAAATTTATCGAATATTTCCCTCAGATACATCTTTACTCTATGCATGACCAACAATACATCTTTCTCACTTCACATTCTTGTATAAAATAAGAGGCCGTGAAAGAGCGCGAATTCAGTTGTTCATCACGTAAGTCAAACTTTCTACAAACAGTGGGTGAACAGTGGGTGGCTTGTAACTACCCTCAGAGAATTTTCTCGAAAAAATGTTTCAAATAAAAGTTTTAGCTCTTAGTATAAGCAACCTATGTGCAAAATTTAAAGAAAATCGTTAGAGCCGTTTTCGAGAAAATCGCGAAAAACGAAAATTTCTTCATGTAAAGTCCCCTTAAAAATAAGAGAAAATAGTCGCCAATCTTATCCTCACATCTTCAGAAGGTACCTGACCCAAATACGAAATTTTGTTTTCATACGATTTTCCGTTTTGGAGCTAGCTTGTTCACAGATATTTTCCACACAGACACACAGACACACAGACACACAGACATGTTTCCAAAAATAGTATTTTTGGATTCAGGGGGCCTTGAAACGTGTATATATGCTAAAAACTCAACTTCGAATTTTGGGGTCGAAAACAATACTTCCTCTACCTATGGTACGGGCAGAGGAAGTAATATAAAGACTACATTATTTATTCTCATTTTCATTTATCTCTTTTATGGATAGGATGAAATGGAGCTACAATTTCTTCATCCCGCAATAAAAGGACAACGCAAAATGTAATGGAATTATATTTTTAACAGTTATAATTTAAACATATTTTCAAAATACAATTCTGAAAAAATGAGCTATAAACACATATTCTTGCAAATGTGGTTGCACCTTCAAACAAAATTGTTGGCAGTTTTATACATCTCTTAAAACTTCTTCCACAGCTATAAAGCTACTACTATATTTCATGTAAAACTAAAATATCAAAATTAAATTCTTTCATACATGAATGTGTAATAACTAATTAAATTGATTGTTTTCTTGTCTCCTGTGTAAGAAATTTTGAATTTTGACAATAAACAAAGAGAGATAAAATTAAGATCTAAAGAAAATGATTGTGCCTCTAATTCTTTCACTTTGTACCATTACGTTAAGTCAAATTAACAGTAAACTGCCAAAGAGCATGAAAGTTGCAGCAGAAAAAACTTGGCATTAATGCATTTGATTAAGTGACTGAATAAAGTACAAAGGCGTACGGTAGAATTAAAAATCAAAAGTACTGAGGAGAAAGAATGAAATATATGCTACATTTAATTGGTACGTCATAAGCTAATCGTTTATTCTGAAGTTCTGAAATTTTAAAGTTGATGATGATGATGATGATGATGATGAGTATTCTGCTCGAAGGCAGGTCCAGACCCTGGACGAAGCCGTGGGATGATGACTATTGACTCGTCCGAGGTGATTCAGGCAAGGATACAGCGGGGATTTCCATTGGTTCTCGCGGGATGGGAATGAAAGAACACAACACCCAAATCTGAACCCAAGAAGGAAATTTTCCACCGATGAAAAATCCTCGACCCGGCCGGGGTATTTATTGGATAGTCACGATACCAATTCACCCATGGTAGCGTTCTATCTTAACTATAACTTTGTTCGGAATTCTATACGGTTCCCAAAATGACCTTTTACATTTAAAGACTAACATAAATTAAAGGGTTGAAACAGATAAACTAATAACACATATTAATCGAAAAGAGCAATAAGTAACAAACGATAGAGATAATTTCATAAATACCGACTACATCAGCTGTGTTCATGACAACATCATTTTGGAATAATTCATCTGAGGAGACAAAGACGCTTACACATAGAAAAGAAATAAGAAAATTGCATACTGAACCAAGGAAGCCGAATGGGATAATGACATATGGCCTTTAGAAATACCAAGTCAAAGTTAAGAGAATAGGAGAGAACAGTGCAAAAATAGTAAAACCGGTAGAAATCCGAGAGATAACAAGAAATCAGTCGATTCTTATACATGTGGATTTTCCTCGCTTTCTTTTCGACTGTATTGATACAAACGTTAAGTGCAGCGGTCTTAAAGCGTTTTAGGATCTCTGGCAGTAGAGTTTATATCCACTGATGCCAATCAGTTGTCGATGTGTAATTGCTTCTTCATTTTGATCGATATTTAATATTTGATTTGGACCAATAACATATAACAATGAATTTGAAATCAGCCGATCATAGACCTTTTCAATCTACCTTTATCGAAAATTCGTTGCTACCTTCAACAAACATAATAAAGACATGAACTCAATAGCATAAATGAAATAAATCTGTACTTACGAGCATAATATTTTTCTGTAAACTGAATTTACCATTACGCATCGCTAGGAAACATAACAATATGATTAAGTAGTTCTGTTAATATTTACTCTGCAAATGAAATGGATTACGCTTACATCTGTTCAGGAATCACATTAAAATATTTCAAAGCAAGTGTCTTCCACATTTCTGTAAACAATTAGTGTTATAGATATATAAGCATTCATGAACCACAGATTGTCTCTGTTGGACACTACATGAGAATATTATAGGAGAAAAATTCCTTCGACACTGGGACTTGAACCCAGGGGCTGTGAGTTGAACTCCGGCTTAGCTCAGTTCGTAGAGCATTGGCGCGAATAGCCAAAGGTCCTGGGTTCAAGTCCCAGTGTCGGAGGAATTTTTCTCCTATAATATTCTCAATTAGTGTTATGTTTACAGACAACAGCCACAATGATTAAATCTTAATTAGGCCTCTCAATATCATTATTTCAGTATAAAATGGTATTTAAATAGTGATTTCAATACATTCAATGCCTATATTTTAATATTTATAAAACGTTAATTGTTAAACGGACATTATAAATGGAACTCGTCATCTTGAACTCCTCTACATAAATTCCCTCTTGACTTTGCCTCTTGTGAATTTATCGGTGATTTTAAAGTCACAAATGGCATTATCTGTGAGTATGGAATTGGATGAAATAACGGCGATGAATCATGACATTTGTCCTGGCAACTGGGGAAATCATGAAAAAAAACTCAAGCCAAAGTCTCCGGCCATGGGATTTGTACCCAAAAATACTTAATGTGAGTCCTAGGTGCTAATCCTCGAGCCATCCCGCTAGATCTGATTGATTTGTCGAATCGTGGTGTACATTTATAGAAATCCATAAAATTACCCACTATAAGTTACAGTCCAATGTATAAGCATTTTTCCCATATAGAATCATGTAGGCTTTTGTAGTTACTTGGCATAAACAAATATGTATGAAGTATAATATACATTAAGTTAAAGCTGATACACTATATATAGTGTCACGATTCTGTAAATAACTGTCACTGTTTGCTTACATGGACCTATCATATACCGAATGTATATAGTAATAATAACTTTTCACTTCTGCTATAAATATTTTATTTTTGTTAATCTGGTAGCTATTCAAGATAAGGGAGAATTTCATTTTACATCAACATATCTGATAACAGTTGGATTCATTACTGTATCAAAGCACTGTGTTTACCGGGTTATTTCGACGATAAGTCCTAATATTTTAATGAAGCAAATCATGCGCGAGTGAGCCAAGGGTCGTAAGCGATTTTGTTATTGACATGTCGTGCCTCTATGGCGTTGTGTACCGGTAACAGAACAAAAACACAAGCGTTTAACATTTTAATTGAAAATGATTATGTTCTATATAGAATTGTGAATAGGAAAAATGATTACGTAACTTTTTTGTGGAACTGATGTCAGAAACCAGTTCCTGAATGTGCGAATCATTCGCTACATTCCGAGATACCTATTATACAAGTTTCTCTAAGTCATTACAGATGGCAAGTTTGTTCAGCATCAAACAACATCCAACAATCTTCCCCTTTGATACCTCAGACTGTAGTCTCCGTTTAAGTCGATTCAGTTGAACTGAACTTCTGCCAACTTTATAACGTGCATTCATATCGGCAGTAATATTGTTTCTAATATATGTAAACATATTACGATGGATAATCTAGTGTTCAAGAATATGGAATACATTACGCTCCAGATAATTGCTTATTCATCAGTTTATTGAAATAACTTTAACATAATAACTTTATAATAATTATCATTAAAACTTTCCCATCTTATGAACTCTACATGTGTTCGTATCCTCCTTTAACTGGCTAGCGAAACTGCATGCTGATAACACCCACCCTTTCGTTAAATACTTTATTATTTATTTATTTATTTCTGCCTATTGTTAATCAAATCAAATACAAATACAAAAATGCACAAATAAACAAAAAACATTTACAAATTTCAAAATTAAAGTACAATACTTTTTAAGAAAAGAAAAAGAAAGAAAAGAACAACATTTATTTAGAAATACACCCGAATGAGCAAACTGCTCGTGCTCGGGTGTAGTTTCAGAACATCAGAGTGGAGAAAGAGGAGAAACAAAAAACAAAGTGAGAAAGAATGACACACTTATAAAAAAAGGTGAAAAATGTTAAACAGAGCTAGAGAAAGAAAAGACAAATTTATAAAAAGTAGACAAAAAAATGTTAAACACAAATACATACAATAAATAATAATAATAAAAATAAATGACTTAAAGCTAATAAAATTACAAAAAAATGTTTTACATACTTATTAAATTTAAAATTGGGGTAAACTGCGAGATCGGGGTATCTACTGACCAAAGAGTTATAGAAGCGGGGACCAAAATTAATGCTGATGTGAGACATTTGGGTTCTGATAGAGGTAGATTATTATTTCTTCTAGTGATGTATGTATGATCACCGGATGTGTATTTTGCACGATGTTTGTGAAAATATTTTAATAAAGAAAATTTGTAGAGTTGGTCAAACTTAAAAACATTAAATTCCGAAAATATTAGACTAGTTGGGTAATCAATGTGTTTTCTTAGATCCTGGGTCTTTAGTAAGATTGTTCCGGTGAGGTGGATACAACTGAAAAGAAGTAGACCATGCTGTCACGATCTCACAGGTCCATGCAGAGGCTAGTAGAAGTATATGAATGGTCTTGACATGTCCGCATGACATCGTAGTGTCTACATCGAGAGTAGTTAGCATAGCTATTAGACCGAGATATTGTTCCCAATGCGCTAGGTGTTGGTCCGACCTTCCTTCTGACTGTAAAAAACAAATTTAAGTGTGTCTAAGGACACTTGTATAGGCTTTCCAAAAGCGTATCTTTATTCCAAAAAAAAAATGATTCAACTCTTTCAATATCTATAAAGCTTTACTATCTTTATGCTGCATGACAGTTATAGGCCTATCTATACCTGTAACGGTTCTCGACGTAACTTATGAAATGATAGCTGACATATTCCTAGAAAGGTCTATAGCAGCCTGTGACCAGGTTTTATAAATATTAAAAGTTTTGTTAGTAGGCTATGGCAGTTTATTTAAGACAAAATATAATCCATCTTACTTATTCCATCACTTATTCTTTGTAAATATTTTCATTTTCATTTTCATTTTCATTTCTGTTTTCATCCACACACCCCTTGTCTACACTAAAGCTATTCGTGATGGTGTAAACACAAATTGCGCTGCTACGACGTTGGAGCAGTCACTCAGTCACTCAAGCACAAAGTAGAGTGAATAATTTGTGGTCACCTTTTGGTGTTTTGCGGATATGGCCAGCCCTAGCAATGTATGAAAAAATTGGTAGTCCTTGGCATAAAATAAAATTGTATTTCAATTCTTCGAGCACTGGTATCTCTAACTATAAGTACTTTCATAGCTCAATGGTATTCCACGATATGGCAACTCACAATACTGGTACCAAACCTTCTAAACATAAATAGAAATAGTTAAAATTCAGTTTTAAAGAAAAGACTCTGTAATATAAGAGAATTACAAGACACCATAATTTCCATTATTCTCGACATACGGTGAAACTTCAGTATTTAGCTTCTAATTGCCATCAGTTAGAAAATGTCATGCCCTGGCATGAGTAATCATGATGCATGTGGCGTACCAGCATGTGGCGGTTCCCGCTAGTGTAGGTATGTCGCCATTACCCAGTGAGGGTTCATACAATATGTGTCTATACCCCACAGCGTTATGGAGCGAACTAAGCCCATATTCGGTATCTTAAACCTCTATAGGCTAACTGGGGCACTAATCACACCACAGTGAAAGATTTTCTACCAAATTTTATTGATGAAATCAATTTTGAAGTTGCTGGTACTAAACTAACTATAAATAGCATTGATTTTATTTTTGTTTGTATACATAGATCGCCCAAAGTGACACTGATATTTTTTTTTTCCAAGCTCGATCAGATATTGAACTTGTTTTTTAAGATGTCTAAATACGTCATTTTAATAGGAGATTTTAACATTCATGGGGAAATTAAATAGATACAAGCTTTTTTTTTTATTTATTTCATTCTTTCAATACGGTATTTTTAAATGATAATCCTACTCGTAATAACAACATAATAGACTAAAGTGTTTCTAATATAAAGAAATGTTGCTGTTCTACAAAGATCACTAAACCATTTATTCATTTATGCTATAATCTTTAATGTAAAGATTAGCTCACACTTTAGTACCCGAGTGTACCAACCTCGGTATTCAGAATAAGGCGGTAAAGTTGCTTAGTTTACCCCGGTAAAGTCATACTTTTGTTGCACCACGCTCGGTTTCTACTTTCACCGCTGTATAACGTTTAACGTTTACCGGCCGTGAAGGAGCTGTAAAATGAGAAAACAGCGGTTTTATTTCCAAGATGAAGATCAGCGTAATGCATCATATTTTCCATATTTAGGCCAAAAGCTAATTGAACATAATGAGAGACATGTCGGGATAAATTTGAAGAATGAACGATGTTACATATCTTTGCAAATACTGTGCTGTAACATCGATTGAAATGACCTTCCTTTCTTACCTCAACTAAACCAGGTCATTATCGCGACTGGTACAGTATCTATGGGGTTTGAATTCAAAGTCAGACATATATACGCAATATAATATTTCATTTTATTCTTATGGATATGCAAGGCAACAAATAAATGAAATATGGAAAAGCAATGGGCCTAGGCCCAATTTACAGTGAAGGGCTGCATGCATCACGATATAGCCTGTGTACCGGTATATAGGGTATGTAATCAATTTATCATACTTGCACGTACACGAAAATAATAACAGCCCTTTCATGGCTATGTACATGACGTTGCACCTAAAATATCCACTAGTCGAACGGGAATAAAAGCGAGGCTATGTCGAACTCAGAACAGAGATTCCGTAGTATTGCTTTGCCTTGGTACGGATGCCTTGCTTTGCACACGTGTTAGAATTATTCTTTAAAATATAAATGTTATTTTATTTAAATGTACAGACTGTTAAAGAGGATTACATTAACACAAATAATGAACAGAAACGCTGTAAACATTGCATCTTACTGCTCCCAAGAATTGATATCTGAGTCACCGTGACTGGCAGATGAGCAGAGAGAAAAACTAGCGGCCATGGAACAAACCAACACAAATTGCTCCATGGGAATGGCTTCGTAGCTGAGTAACCGCGATATATTCGAGCGTTTGGAAACCGCGGTTTGTAACAATTGTGCACAGGTTTTCTTAGAATACCCCGATATTACTTTTACCCCGGTTACAAAACAGCTGAGAAAACCGGAGAATGGTGCACGCGGGCATAAGAAAGACAAACCTAAATCTGTGTTGTTAAAAACTGTAATCAAAATCTTAATTTTATAAATTTAATTATGAATAAATCTTCTTGGCATCAGGTGTATTTAGCAAATGACGTCAATTCATACTTTAGCAGTTTTAAATCCAACTTTTTGTACTATTTTGACACTGCTTGTCCATTAATTAGACAAACTCACACAGCCACAAGAAAAGTAAGTAAACTTTTGGTAACTGAAGAAATCATAAAGAGTAGTCAAAACTTAAAAAAAAAAAAAAAAAAAAAAAAAAAAAAACTTTTTTTTATTTGAAACAAATTAATAGAGAATGTATGGCTATTATTTATAAAGATGCCAAATATAAGTATAACAAGCTTATCTCATACTCTAAACGTATACGAGTATATTACGGTAACATAATATCAAATGCTAGTAACAAAAATAAAGCGTTTGGAATTTTGTCAAAAATAAACGTGGTAGAAATTTCAAAAGTGAAATTCATAAATTAATTAATGATGTCATCGCTGTTGTTGATCCAGCATTAATTGCTGATGCCTTTGCTAGACATTTCAGTTCACTGATTGTAAACAAAGTAGAGTCATTTCACAAATGTATCTGCGCAGTGTACTTTAGAGCCTAAAATTCGTAAATCTACGGTACTCTATCCTATTGATGAGTTTGAAGTTGTTAGCGTCATCATTCTGTTAAATCTAATTATAAGACAATGGGATATGATGGAATCAGTGTTTATGTTTTAAAATACGTCTTACACAGTATTGTAACACCACTGACATAATTGCTCAATATGTGTTTTGTTAGTGGATGCTTTCCAGATTATTTAAAAGTAAGTATTTTTGTACCTGTATCGGTCTGGAAACCACCATTAACGGCCGTGAGTGTCGGCATGCTGACCACATGCCCCCAATCCTGCCGTCTGCCTATGGTAGATGACGCAGCGGTCGGGTGGTAGGTCTTGTCCCTTTTGGGATGTTAGCGCCAAGGAGTTAGTTTTTAGTTATTATTGTACCTGTATATAAGAAAGGTGACCACCGGTGTGGTCTTGTGGTTAGCGTCGCTGACTCAGCCTCGTGATTCAAATTGAGGAGCTACTTGATAGAGAAGAGCGGCTTCGGTCATGGAAACCATTATTAACGGCCGTGGGTGTTAGCATGCTGACCACATGCCCCCCAATCCTGCCGTCTGCCTATGGTAGATAACGCAGCGGTCGGGTGGTAGGTCTTGTCCCTTCTGGGATGTTAGCGCCAAGGAGTTAGTTTTTAGTTATTATTGTACCTGTATATAAGAAAGGTGCCCACCGGCGTGGTCTTGTGGTTAGCGTCGCTGACTCAGCCTCGTGATTCAAATTGAGGAGCTACTTGATAGAGAAGAGCGGCTTCGGTCATGGAAACCATTATTAACGGCCGTGGGTGATAGCATGCTGACCTCATGGCCCCCAATCCTGCCATCTGCCTATGGTAGATGACACAGTGGTCGGGGGTAAGCCTTGTCTCTTCAGGGATATAGCGCCACGGAGTTAGAAGGTGACTTAAGTAGGCTATGTAAATAATTGTAGAGCTATTTCATTTTTGAGCCCGATATCTAAAATATTCGAAATACTATTGCTTACTAGGGTCTTTAATTTTTTTAATTAGTATGATTTATTGTCTAAGAAGCAATTTGGTTTCATTATTGGTCAATCTACAAATAGTGTCTGTGTTAATTTTATTGAATTTGTGCATTGGTGTATGGATAATACTCTTCTTGTTGGTCTATTTTTTTACTTATGTAACACCTTTGACTCTATTAATAACAATTTTAAAATGGAAATTAGATCAATTAGGTATTAGGGGTTTAGTTAATGATTTAATATTATCATTTGTATAATCTCGTAAATTTATGGGTAAATTTAACGACAATTTATCTAGTAAATTTTCAGTGGATTATGGCGTTCCTCAGGGATTTATCCTGGGCCCACTGTTATTTATATTATATCGTATGTAAATGATCTGGAATATCATGTTGATGTTGACTGCCTCACTTTGTAAACTCTATGATCTATCTTATGAAGTTCTTGCACATATGCTTGTATAATTGCTCAACAATAAAACATCAGATAACAAAGAATACGTAGCGATTCCTTTTCAACACTCATCCTTCTCTACAATACTAGTGCTCAAGGCAGAAAAAGAATTCTCATATAAAGTATATATTAAATCCTACTAAGCACTAGTGGAAAATGAAATTCATTAACAGTGAATTGAATTCCAAATCTTCAAGCTGTGATTTTTTTAATCAGTCTGATCTATAGGCCTATCGCAGTGTCTCCTTTAGATATCATGTCATTCCTGACCACACCACATCCACTGAATGCCGTTCGAATGCCAAAATTTAAGTTCGTCTCGTTAAAAATGAATAATACATAAATTACATTTTAGAAGCTTTTATGGTAATTATTTTTATTACTAACTCTTAGTAGCGGAAGAATAAGATTTACATTGCTTCCTCTATCATCATTTCACAAAACTGAAAAAAATCCCTTAGTTAACATAACTGTTTTGAGTAAGCAGGCCTATAGTTTTTTCAAACACAGAAAAAACATTAGATTCTTTATAAAAAAATTCTTTCTGTTAAATCTTGGTAATAATGTAGGCAAACCTATTTGATCCAAGTTTTTGGTAGAATTTGTTTCTAGTCTTCATTGAAATACAATATAGAGATAAGCCGACTTGGTTATCCATGTGTGATAATTAGGTTGGCCTGCATGGTCTCGGGGTTTATGTAGCAGGCCCGGATCCGGTTTTTGTGAGTTAGGAAGGTCTGGAAAGGGGTGCATTCAGCATCGTGTTACGAGCTGAGAAGCTGCTACTTGATTGAGAATAAGCGGCTCCGGTCATGGAAACCATCATTAACGGCCGTGGGTATAGGAATGCTGACCATATGCCCCAAAATCCTGCCAAGTGCCTACGTTAGATGATGCAGTGGTCGGATGGTAAGCCTAGTCCCTCCAGGGATGTAGCGCCACAGAATTTAGCATACATTAAAAATATATTGCATTAAAATATGTATTTCATTTAAAAGGTTAATCCATTTAAAAATAATAATTTGATTTAAAAAATACAACTGAATTATTGGTTGTAATTCTGATGACTCGTTAAACTCACAAATTTCATAATTTCATTTTTCCTAATTCCATAATAATTTTATGTAATATAATTTGATTCCGTATTTGTATTCTATCCACTGTAACTTCACGTCAGTAATTGTTAAACCTAATCAAAACATGAATCTGAAAATGCTCTCAATTTTTTTAAATTTATACTCGGAGCGTTTATACACAACTCCAACGGATAACAATGCATGTAGCCTACAGTCCATGTACGACTACTTCTCTTACATTCATGTAATGCAAAGTGTACATACAACTCTTCGCAGGCGTTAAAGCGTTAAGCATCTCAAGTAAGGTTTCAAGGCACATAATGCCTGTAACAAACAGTTGTGGCCGGTCAAAGGAGCTTGCGGTTAATATCTTCAGAATAGAACAAGCACGCATTTAAAATTCGTTCCAACTAGATTAATAGTTGAAATGCGGAATGCGTTGAAATTAAAAACAGCATTAAATTGAATCAACAATCAGCTCAAGCAAAATAAGCATTTCTGGCAAAATGTTCCCGTATCAGAGTCCTTGGAGACCCTTACGTTCCTGGAGGTTGGGGCTCCCGGATTTTTTAGAACGTGGAAACGTTATCAGCCTTACGCACCGGCCTTATTTACTGTCAGGATTTCCCTTGTTAAGGATTTCTGTTAACTCAGAACAGAGGCCAAATTTGAAAATACTGGAAGGGGGTCAAGTTATAAAATGGGCCTTAATTATATGGATAATATTTGGGAGCAGAAAGTATATTTACCCCACTAAAGTCGACGTAATTTGGCTCACAGAAAACATTAGCCCAATTAAGAACTCCAATGATCTCATTGAGTGTCGAACCTGCGACCTTTCAATTTGAAGTGTAGTGCCTTAACCAACTCCGCTACTGCGTGCACCCGATGTATCCGATATCTTATTATATTTGCAACCTAGGCTCAATAATCATAAGGAATATTATTTAGCTGTGTATATTTTGTCATGAGGTTTATTACTCGAAATACTTCAATCCAGGATGATAATTTTCTGGACGCCATATTGCCATTGGAGACCAGAATCCTGAGGGTTTGTTGTTGAACTAAAGCTATATACTAATTAAGATATCAACTTTTCTAAATAAGCGTTCTGAAATATTATCCGGATGTAATTTCAATCAGTGTAATTTCAATTTCCCACGTAACTCTGATTGGTTTTGGTTTCTATTTCTTTCGGGCAATCGCTGCTCTAGAGTTTTTAGTAACAAAATACGACGTAATTTGGCTCTTGTTTTTTACAAGCTTACAAAAGTATAGGATAAACGCTTCTACGCTTCTATATTATTTAGTTTATATTATATATATAAAGTTATTACAAGTAAGTTGGTTCCTTCTAGATACGACAAACTAGCATTCAGTGTTTTCCTTTATTAAACGATTAGTGACGAAAAATAGGGAAGAAAAGCACGAAATAGTGAATCTTAAACAGTAAATATTAGTACATCCGAATAATGATGTGCCTACTCACAAAGTCAAAGAAAATGCGGCAGTCAAAGTGCAGAACTTAGGGTTAGAATGTATATGTTCATTTTCATTTCATTTTCATGTTAATGCATGATACAGAAAATGGATATAATGCTAAACAATTCCAAAGAGCCTGCAACTCCATACCATAAATACTGGCGACAAAAAATTTCGGGTTTGCCTGCCGCCTTCAGGCTTTAAACGTCATGCACCGCTCCAATTTGTAATAAACTTGCCATAATATATAAGAAAGTGTTAATCATTTATGCCATTGGATCGTTTTGTTCCTTAAAGTATAATACTTTGCTATAACAATATAAATACGTTCGTAATTATCTGGTAAATGCTAGTCTACCGATTTAAAGTGAAAAACATATCCATTTTCATTAAGATTTATTTAATTATAAATACGCTAGCTTATACTTTTAGATAGTGCAAGATCTGTTGAAGAAAAATGAAGAAATTGCCAAATGAGATGGGGCAAGTGCAAATGTACTTTTCCTGTAATGAATTTCCGATCAAAGTAAACAGTGAAAGTGTGAAAAAATCGGAATTAATACTAATTAAACGTATGGGAAAAACTTGATATCCAAATGTTCGATTCTTTTTATACAAAAGCTCTACATTGACCGAGGTTCTATAATATCCGAGATATCTCATTGTGTTAGTACCGGTAATCATATGGCACAGAAACTTTAAAGTAATGCAGTAGCCTAAGTGTAAAAGAACCATGTTTAGTAGTCTTCTTTAAATTGACTGTAAACTGCCGATTCATGGTTAATTTCATATGGAGAATGCAATAATGCAATAATTATTAATTAACCTATTAACATCAATAAATTGTATAAAAGAAATATTTATATACGGTATACTTTTCTTAGGGATACGCCGTAGCGTAGTGGTTGAGGCGTTGCGCTACAAAACCGGAAGGTCGCGGGTGCGATCCCCGATGAGGTTGTTGGAGTATCCTTCTGGTGATACTATGGCCCTGGGGTCAACTCAGCCTCTAACAGAAATGAGTACCAGGAGCAATCCTGGGGGTAAAGGCGGTCGGTGCGTAAGGCTGACAATCTTACCACCTTCATGTGCCGAATGTCCAAAATCTGGGAGCCTCAACCTCCTGGAACCCTCTGGGCCTCCATGGCCCGTATAGGGAACACTTTACACTTTTCTTATTCAGGTCGATGACATTTATATGTGAATAAATCCGACAGTCTGTAGATTTACTGAGAAGTAGTAAGTTAAATTCTGTGGGGAAAAAAATCCAGCAAACCGGTGACGATTGTAGGCCTAAATATACATGTCTCACCCGATGAGTTATAACAGTATATAGTCATCATTAAATAACCGTTAGTTTCTGCCAACCGTATTATCCGAGTTTCAGTTACAGGAGGTAGGTTAGGTCTGGTTCACAGTAGCTCGGATAATAGAGTTCTATTGCATTTATGGTAGCGAAAGTTATGTGTTAAGGCTCGTGTCCACATGAGAGCTGCGAGTGCGAGGAACTCTCGAGAGTTGCATTTCGGTATGTGGACACGCGTCTGAGAGCACTGTCTGAGAGGTAGCTGAGAGTGGCATTCAGAGAGTCAACTCGCAGGTGGACACGCCTTTGCAATCAATCTCTGAGAGCAGCTCGCACTAATGTTTCGTATCTAGCTGAGAGTTCTCTGAGAGTGAATAATATGTATTTTATGCCCAACAAGCCATATGATAAAATTATTCAATTTGTTTTCAATATTTATTCATATTTTCTAAAAACGAAATTTAAATAGAATAATACTCAATGATAATAGATTATAATAGCCTACGGTATCGTTTAATGTTCATATGATCATCATGAAAAAAAAATGTAAGTTTATAAGGGAATAACTGAACAATAATAATTTTTTTACATTACATTCATTTATGAAACATAATGAAACACTGATAATCTCCATGGTTCACTACGGCGATCATAGATTCCTCTACAGAATATTCTGAGGAGAAGAAGGCTGTAACGGGTGCAGTAACCCTCATGTCTGTAGATTAGAAGCATGTAGGGATCTCCTGCGGGACAAAATTCCGGAACAGCGGTGACCGTCATAGGCCTAAGTTGCAATCGTTAAATAATCATATAAACGAACACAATATTAGTGTAGACTACATACGATTCCAAATATTCTGCAAATCGGAGTTTAGAAACACGGCGTCTATAGCGTAATCAGTTTTTGTAGTTGTCTTTGTATTCTTTTGAGGGGACCAAGATGATGTCTATTGCGTATAAAAGTAGACATGTAACAGCGACGCACAAAATGCTTTTGCTCTAGTGCTAAAGGACCAATCAACAAGGAACATTTGTTGGCTCTTGGTCTTCGTGGACGCAGAGGATAAATAGTCGACCTATCCGTTCAAGTAGATGCACGGAGTTTAGATTCACAGTTTGATAGGATCACTCAACTCGACTTGACATGCTATAAATTAAAAATCACATGCTTGATGCCGGAAAAGCACAGAGTCACAATTAGTTTATATTTAACAAGAATCTCATATCACATTTCAATGTCTTTTTAGTTAATCTGTGGGCCTATCGAATTCACTAATACTTCATGATGTTCTGATGATATTCTGACAATATTAGATTGTCAAATTCTTCTAAACGCTTAGTAATTAAATGAATGTACTCACTTAAAAGCATTCAGCAGGCCCTCATAAAATGCTTACATTAATATTAACAACGAATAATACATTGTTGTGCGTCCATCTTGTCCGTAAATGCGAGACGAAAACTAGCGCGATTTTGTTTCAAGTGGACACGGTCCTGAGAGTAATGTCGAGAATTTTACTCTCAGCTACTCTCAGGATTGGACTAGCGCTCTCTAGTGGACACATCACCTGAGAGTACTCTCGAGAGTTTCTCGCACTCTCAGCTCTCATGTGGACATGAGCCTTTATGCATGTTTCGTAGCACAGAGTGCAGTTCTATGCACTTCATGAACATTGTATTAAGTAATTTATAACATTAAAATTATTAACCCGCGATCGTTCACGTTGTTAGAAAAATCGAACAATTTTGTATATCTTATAATAACTCGCATAAATCTTGCAAGAAAGAGCTGTTTTGTGAACAGTGCATTCTACAACATCTGTGGTTTATAATTTGTGCAACTCCACAGTAACATGATATGGCACACGTGTCAACTTTGGTATTATTTCATGGTCGTGCAGCGTGTTAGGGTAATCTGACAAAGGATACGTAAACGCCTCCGCTGCCTGTTGTCTTTACAAATTCAGCCAATCTAGCATAGCATAGTTCAGATATATGTTCATGAACTGTTAGTGTTAAGTTGTGTGAAGTTGATATTTTATTGGGGAGGATGTTATAACTATTTCTTCGCTTTACTGCCAGAAGATCGTATATCAAGCTTCCACTGAAAATGAGTTTATGTGCTCATTCCCTTCAAATATATGTGAATTACATGTGCCAAAAGGTTGGATGTTGGAAACTACTCTCACTTAATGTAGATGTGTATTCCTTACGGTTGTATGTTTTTATCAATAGTTCCCGATAGCCGTATGTTTCGAATAATACTTTCTGGCAGAAATATACATACCACCTTATGGATTTTATCCTGTGTAAGAAAGAGAAGTATATGATAAAGCTCTTGAATAATATGATTTTGATTTTCTAAAGCTTTTCACTTTAAAATATTACAACACTATAAAATAATAAAATTAATAATAATAATAATAATAATAATAATAATAATAACAAAAAATAATAAAATATTACAAATAATAAGAACAATAACCCTAGTAATAATAATAATAATAATAATAATAATAATAATAATAATAAAACGAATAATAAGAACAAAATAATAATTTTAATAATAATAATAATAATATACCAAAAAATACTAAATATTTACAGTGCCAGAATCATGTAAAATAATTCACTTTTTTGGCTTTTTTAGGAGAATTGATATCATCGCCATTCTACCAGGCTCAACAAATTAATAAATAATTGATCCTATAGTTAGAATTGAAACAAGTAGGACCCAACCTGCAGAAGTGCATGCAGAGAAATGTATCTACGAACACACCCTCGCATACTACAGTGAGTCCCGCGCAAGAGTTGGCCAATGACGCGGGGTTCTGCAGAGCGGCAGGCAGAGCTCCAACTCCCGAGCGATCGGTGTAATGATTCAGGTTCTAACATTTACAGTTAAAATTACAATGAAAATAAACACGTACCTCATCACAAGAGATGTTGGAAATGGTCTCCTCTTGCATCCACACAATACTGGCACCTTTTTAGGAAATTTTCTTTCATGCACATAAGTTCAGCTTCCGAGACAGAGTTCATTTCTCTTGTGATAGGCCTATGTGATATTGTCTTTAAGTTCTTTTAACAGTATGTGAATATTATTTAAGGGGAAACTTGAAAAATAAAGTGTATAGGTCAATTCCCTATACATTAGAAGAACTTAAAGACAATATCACAAGAGAAATTAACTTTATCTCGAAAGCTGAACTTATGCGCGTGAAAGAAAATTTCCTAAAAAGATGCCAGTATTGCGTAGATGCAAGAGGAGAACGTGTTTATTTTCATTGTAATTTTAACTGTAAATGTGAGAACCTGAATCATTACACCGATCGCGGCTTTATTAGCGTAGATATTTCACCCGATCGGGAGTTGGAGCTGTGACCGCCGCGCCGCAGGAACCCGCGTCGTTGGCCAACTCTTGCGTGGGACTCACTGTACAAAGAACAGTAGGCCTATTCCCATTCTTCTATTACCATCTTTGGGCTGAAGGTGGGTGCAAGAAAGACAATTCCAGCACACTTTGTTGAATTTTGCAAAATTTCATCTGGACATAATTGTAATGAAAGAGGTGTGTCTGACTGCCCTGAAAGGTTCCCTCACTACACTCAGAAATCACTTAATACTCCTGAGCCATGGCATAGCAATATGTTATCTTATTTATATTTGTTTCATAAAATATTGTTAATTTAATTTGTTACTTTGTGTTGTATTAGTGCTGAGTGTAAATACTTGTTTATATTTCTTTGTGATTGCAATTACAATGCTTTTCTTAGGGCAACCCTTAATTTAGGAAAGCCGAATGTAGAAATTCGAAAAATAAAATTTTATATGCTTTGAATAAGAAAACATAACTATATTTGCTTTTACAAATGTTAAAATGTTTACATAGCAACTTATTGTGAGTTTAATCCATGCGTTTTAGTTGTGTTTAATAGCTATAAAAGAACAAAAACTTATATTAGATGAAATCTAACACTTGAGTGATAATATGACATCCATATACGCAAGTGATGCCGGGTTAACTTTTAATAAATTTAGTCTGCATTTCTTTTATACCAAACTTAGTAAACCGTGAACATCTAGACCTTCAAATGTAGGAAGTTCTTATAGCATGGACTATGAATTAGAATGTTTTAGTAGAAATGTTCTAGGATAACTGCCTTTACGACATAAGGGATACTATGAACATGGATATTTTGTTCCTTTATTGGTGTAATGAACAGATCTGTAAATGTTCAAAACAATTTCATGAAATAATAACTTCATAAGAAGTTTCAGTTGTATCCTATATGCTGGTATTTGCGTACAATACCTTTGAAATGATTGAAGTTTAAATACAACCTCAGGGCGAGTTCACGGTCATATCCCTTGTGAGCTTGGAACAAAGCTGGTATTCTGTATCACAATGCGACCGCATACCTTCGCAGAGCGAAGGTGAATGAGCTCGGGGTAATGAGTGGAATGACAAATTAACCCCCTATTCAAGATAATAGGCGTAGATGGACAAATGGTGAACAAATTGAGAACTATACCACTTGCCTCACAGCTCCAAGTGACTTCCAGACATCGTTACTCTATAGAGCATAGTTGAATCAAGTATGCAGGACCTTGCTGACCCTCATTAAGAATAACAATATAGCAAGATTTTACAATGTCATTACTTATATTAAGATATACTTGCAGTGGCATTAATCAGAGGCGAAAGACAGATGCGCGTGAGGGGAAGTGACGCATGTGGGAGGAAGCAAGGGGAGGGGT
The DNA here is from genome assembly GCA_964059195.1 of Ectobius pallidus. NCBI lineage: Eukaryota > Metazoa > Arthropoda > Insecta > Blattodea > Ectobiidae > Ectobius > Ectobius pallidus. Next base: position 31,380,453 of record CAXKWD010000005.1, on the reverse strand, counting down.
AAGAATGTTGAACTGCACTAGCGAGAGGAGAAGCTATTGTAACATGGTCTCTTGTTTCTCAACTACATTATGCGGTCTTAACGCACTGGAATCAACGACACAACTGACCTATAAACCCCTCCATGCAGTACGAATATTCATTGGACTCGTCTGCATCTACTGCGCATCCATGCTTGGATTGTCACCTGTGAAACGTGCATCGTTTGCGAGATATAACCATGAGTTTCTACAAACTGTGACTAACTTAAAAGTACACTTCAGAAAATTATTGCGAAAAGTGATTCAAATAAATGTTTTAGCTCTTAGCTCTTAGTATAAGCACCTCGTGTGTTAAAATGTAAAAAAAAAAAAAAAAAAAAATCGTTAAAACAGTTTTCGATCAAGTTGCAAAATGTTTTTTTTTTCATGCAAAGTGGTAGTAAAAGTAAGCGAAAGTCATCTGTAACCTTCGAGTCACATCCTCTAAGGATATAGGCCTATTCTGTTACTAACCCTAATACAATTAGTTCGTATGCTTCCACGGCCGGTGTCACACATAAACTGATTTTACTGGCTATCCGGGTTGAGCCGCGTCGTGTTTTTAGCGTCTAACGTTTCGGACATCCTATCGTGTCCTTCTTCGGAGAAAGATTCACATTAAAAAGAAATGCCTTTGAACAATAAACAGTCGGAGTTGTCATGACGTCAGTGGGTGCATTCTTTAAAGTTTTAATTGTTTCCCGCCAGATGTCACTGAACTTGTACCCATCTTCCCTGTTTATGTTATGGGGGTTTTTAATAAAATCTATGGATTCTGTAATTAGTAGAAATGTTCTAGGATAACTATGGATTCTGTAACAAGTCTAGGGAATCTTCTGTTTTCATGTTTAAGAAGAGTTATATAGGCTAATCGAAAAAGTATTTTGTGGCCCGTTTTGTCCGAATGAGATGCTATGGCGGAGTAGTCAGTGTTGTTTTGTTTCTGGTGTCTGATATGTTCTTTTCTTCTGGCATCCAGAGAGCGTCCCATTTGTCCTATGTATACTTTTCCACACATACATGGAATTGAATAGACCCCCGCTTTATGTAAATTGTTGATTTCGTCTTTCTTTCTTCTTAAAAAGCCTTCAAATTTGTTAACAGGAGTAAAAATTGTTTCAAAATCATGCTTCTTTAAAAATTTTCGAATATGGTCCGTAACTTCAGCGATATAGGGAAGATAGGCCTTAGACTTGGGTGGCAGCTACCCAGGCAAAGACTGTACTTTTCAAAAGTTTTCTTTTTGTGTGTGTATGTGTGTGTCTGTGTGTGTGTGTGTGTGTGTGTGTGTGCAAGAAAGCAGATAAAGGCAGAGGAAAAGTTCTTGCTAAATATAGGCCTGGCAGTTCTGACATCACAATAATCTAAAAATTTGAATTAGTATAAATAGAAAAATGCTACATGCCGCATCATTCAAATGTAAGTACAGTATTTACAAAAATTTAATTACATTGGTCCCCGTCGCTTTTACTGAATTAATGTTATCCCTTCAATCTACGTAAACGAAATGCGATCCCCTGTTCAAAAGTTTCCTTAACAACCAAACGTGTGGAAATAGGGTTGTCAGATCGTATCACACAAAATACATGAAACACGCCGGGAGGGATACGTTCAGTATAAAGATCCAGTTGAAACTTGCCTGTTTGTTGCAAACTTTCATTCTCCTATTGACGATATCAAAGGAATATGTGATTGACAGGGTATGTTCACGTTGTGTTCGAGTATGTATTAGAACACTTGTTCTAAGTTGAAGTTTCCAACAGTCCTACTAGCTGTTATTTCTTAAATCGTATGATCATCTATGCATTACAACTAAACAGTTCTTCTGGAATAGAAGAAATTAATAGACCCGACCGCTGAAATGTTGATACTAGAAGCATCAGGAAATTTATGACAATTTATAATGGAATTCTATATCTTAATGTGTATAAATTAAATTGGTCGGCTGCGGTGGTCTAGAGGTAGCGTGCCCGCCTCTAGAACCAAAGGGTCGCAGTCGATGGGGTTTTCAGGACGTAAAAATCCTGGGCACGGAGTCCCGGGTCAACTATGGTCAAATAAATAAATAAATAAAATTAAAGAAATTAAAACGTAATCCGGGAGGGACTTTAAGCTGGGGGGCCCGTGTCGTAAATTTACGGCACGTAAAAGAACTCCAAGACTAAATTAAAGCCTCTGGACAAAAGTTCTCTGCCCTTTCACGTCCAAGTAATACCTTAGTTTGCGGAGGGAGGTTGAGAGGCGATGGGCTTACCACCTGTCCTTCTGCCCTCTCTAGGAAAATAAGCGTAACAAAATTCAAATAGGTATACAGAAACCTCCAATTAGAGGCCCTTCGCCCCAACATGGGGCACAGGATTTGTGAGAGAGAGAGTTAGAGAGAGAGAGAGAGAGAGAGAGAGATTAAGAGAGAGAGAGAGAGAGAAAGAGAGAGAGAGAGAGAGAGAGAGAGAGAGAGAAAGAGAGAGAAAGAGAGAGAGAGAAATAAAATTAGCTTTGCTCAACTCCAGTTAGGTTCTCGGGGAAAAGTTTCTTTTTTTCTTTTACTGGCACCGCATCAGAGATAGATAACAGCTTTAAGAATTTTGGGGGGTAAAAAATTAAAATCGTAAATTTTTTGGAATTTTCTCGTCGGTTACAGGCTAAAAGCTATATGACTGCCAAATTTCAGGTTTCTAGCTTACCTGGAAGTGGGTAAACATTAATGTCAGTAAAACCTTTCCAAGTTCTTTTGAAGGTAAAATTTAAAAAATATATATATATATCTTCCCGTCTGTTACAGGCTAAAAGCTGTAAGGCTGCCAATTGTCAAGTTTCTAGCTTATGGGGAAGTGGGTAAACATTAATGCCAGTGAGTGGTAAATTTAAACCATCGTTGATGTGATTGATGTCATGGCTATCCAGTCACTTTTTCTACACTTATAAGATACTAGCTTAAAAGGCCCGGCGTCGCCGGGTTTTATGTTTTGTAATTCAAAATTAACTTATGCAGGACTTCCGACTTTCAAATTCTAGGTCCTTATATACGTATTGAAAATTTGAAATGAAGAAGAACGACTTATCTCACTAAACTATTCCCGCTGAAAACGCTTGATATAGCTTTTTATGGCTCATAGAGGATGTAGAATTTTGTATCCCATCGCTTCTACACACCAAGCCTGGTAGGGGTTAAAATTAGAAATAGAAATTCCGGTAACATAAAATAGTATTGTCTTCGCGGAATATTTTATTTCTCACTCTCATGTTACCATACAACCGTTTCGGGGATGAAATTAAAAAGTAAATCAATTTCACTTTTATACTTCCCTCCCCAAAAACCTGCGATATAATAATATAGATTTTATCTTCAATATTTAATTACAGCAATGCATTATATCAATAGTTTTGTCTAAGTCCCATTTCAATTATTTCCAAACATACCTGATACCTATGCCAACAATACACTGTTGCCATGTGAACTGTGATTTGAGTTTCACAATTCTGTGTAAAAAGGGATTAAGTATTCTCAAAAACATTTGATTTTTGGCATTTAAAATCAAAATATTTCAAAATCCTTTCTTAGTGAGCACCTACATCATGAAACGAAGGTACTGTCAAAATTCCAAGTGTCTACCTGTTATAGTTTAGGCTCTACGTTGATTCCTGTCAGTCAGTCAGGACAAAGCCTTTTATATATACAGAGACTAGCTTAAAAGACCCGGCGTCGCCCGGGTTTTGTATTTTGTAATTGGAAATTAGCTTATGAAGGATTTTCAATTTTAAATTCTAGGTCCTTATATAGGCATTTATAATTTGAAATAGGAAGAACGACTTATTACACTCAAACTATTCCCTCAGAAAACGCTTAATATAGTTTTTTATGGCTCATAGAGGATCTAGAATTTTGCATCCCATCGCTTGTACAGTGCACAGCAAGCCTGGTAGAGGTTTAAATAAGAAGAAACAGAAATTCCTGTAGCATAAAATTGTAATATCGAGGCGGGAAATTTCCCACTCTTATGTTACCATAAAGCCGTTTTGGAGATGAAATTAAACAGAAAGCATTATCACTTTCATACTTTTCTCTCCAAAAACCTGCGATATAATATAATAATATACACATTACCATACCTCGTTTTGTTTTCTCTATGTCCAGGGTAGAGAAAGTTATGTGATTCCATTATTTTACTGGATTTCATTCTGTAATATTTATTTATAACATGAATTATTTTGATAACTTCTCTTATTTGTCAAAAGTGCATTTCATTTGTTTTTTTCCAAGCCCACCTGATACCATTTGGCAACAATATATTCTGTGATTTGGAATGGATAATTCTATGTAAAAAGGGATTAAGTATTTTCAAAAACATTTAATTTTTGGCATTTAGAATCAGAAGTTTTCAAAATCCTTTCTTAGTGAGCACCTACATTATGAAACGAAGGTACTGTCAAAATTCCAAGTCTCTACCTGTTATAGTTTAGGCTGTACGTTGATTCCTGTCATTCAGTCAATCAGTCAGTCAGTCAGTCATTCATTCAGTCAGTCAGGACAAAGCCTTTTATATATATAGAGATAGAGATAGAATTACTAAATTTGGCATGCTTACGGCAAGTGAATGTGTTAATATTCCTGCCAGTTTTTCATAATTTACCTGTTCTTTAAATATGTTACAAATTATATAATGTGTGAAAATGTACAAATTTTACTTAAAATAAAAACATCTAATTCTATCCAATGCATAACCGATGGAGATACGACAGAAATTTATGGGATTAAACTTTTAGATTTCTCGAAATCAGTTAATGAAAGTGCAATAGCTTTCATGATACGACTTACCGATTAGTTTCAATAAGCTTCCAACAAGAGATCTGCAGCGTCCTTAAAACTTGCGTCCACCATTTTGAAGGATTTTTTGGGGGGGAAATTAAAAAATTTAACGTAAAAATATCCACATCGTTTAAATGCTAAAACCTGTAAGTGTGCCATATTTTAAGTTTCTACTTCATCTGGAAGTGGGTAAACATTAATGTCAGTGAGTGAGTGAAACAGTCAGCAAATCATGTGGATTTTTATTTTATAGTGATAACAAGCTTTTTGGTTCATATTTCCTTTGGCAATGTAATGCAATAAGAAAATAAAGACAATATTAATGTTTTTTCTTTCTTTCTCTCAGTTTTCTAGGGATATTTGTAAGGCTCACTCCGCCCGAACCTTGCAGGACCGCGACCTATTGGGAGAGGAATTACTTGCAGGTCATAGACAAGCTTTTTTAACCGGGCAAGCATATGGGGGTTTCCCAGAATGGGTGATCAGCCCTATTTCGGTGTCACCTCCGAGAAAACCTAACACGTAGGATAAAACACAGCAGTCGCGCACACACTCATGATGAACAAGGCGCGGTCTAATGAATGACAACCGGATTATATCCGCGGATCACAAGGGCCTAAAGATGTCCGACATTCGTCACTAGATGAGGAAAACCCCCGGAAAACCCCATCAAGGAAACTTGTCCCCAGACCAGCTACTATTAAAGCCAATTATCAGGGGATGACAAAGGCAGTCTCAAAGTGATGTTCACAAGGGTCAGTCCTGGGACCAAAAGTATAGAATTTGGTTTTTGGTACAGCAATTAAAAAAGTAGAGGACACACGTCTGGCTTCCCCGGATAGCCTTTGCCGATGATATTGTTTTGATCGTGGAGGGAGAGAGTAGAAATGAACGTCAGGCGAAAGGAAATAGAGCCCTTGCAACGTTTATAAGTTGGTGGAATCACACCAAAATGAAAGTTCCATTGAGTAAAACTAAAATATTGCTTCTGAAAGGTGCCCTACATCCTGGCAGACCTCCCAGAAATTTTGTAGAGCAGATTCTATTGAAAGGAGTTCGGACCATACGATACCTGGGACTATTATTAGAAGCAGGAAATAAAATGAATGCTCGAAGTGAGAAAGTATACACTTCGGCTGTGAATCTCTTTCAGGCCCTTTGTAGGTTGTCGGGACAAAACTGGAGATTTAAATTTACAGACTGGAAGATCCTACCTACTGCTATCATTCAAGCTATAATAACGTATGGAGCAAAGGCCTGGGCACCTTATCTTAATGGAACGCAGCAGAAAAAGATCTTATCCGCACAAAGACAAGCCTTGCTTAGAGTGACCAAAGCATATTCCATTGTCCCAACTGTGTCACTGCCAGCCATAGCAGTAGTCTTACCGGCTGACTTTCTGCTGGAGGAAAGAATCGCACTTTATAACACACGAAAGGAAATTGCCGTACACTGTGGACGTATTCATCTGTCAGAAGAAATTTATGAAATCTCAAGCTCAGCTTGACACAGACACAGAGAGGCGAGAAAGATCTTTAAGGATGCAGTTGAAATGGCAGATGAACCATGGGCCCCGGAGCTCGCTTTCTGGACTCAGAAAGGCCCCTACAAGCCGTTCACGAAGTATACCCAGATAGTGGTTTCAGATAGGAAACAGCAAGATGAAGACCGTCAATGGCGGTTCAAATGGAAATATATACAATGAGAGCAAGTAAATATCCGATCCAGACAATTTAATGATTCAGGATGAAAGAAAAACATTATCCTAAGATTGTAAGAATTGTTAATGAATGAAATTTGTAAATTTCAATATGACCAGGGGTACAGCTACTGGCTAGGGACTATAGGTTAAATAAATGGGCGAAAAAAGTCAACTACATGAGGAGATCGAACGCATCTCCTACGCCACAGCGGTGATCACTTTATTTTAAGTGGAATAATTATGTTCGCGCTTAATATGAACCTAATTACGCTGTAAGTATGGCTAGTGCTCGTGTGTTTTGGATTCCCCCCCACAAAAAGCTAATAATCACGGCAGTTCTCTCTTATTTTCACTGTTTCTGTTTCTTCATTGTTTCTGTTTCTTCACTGTTTATTGTCACTCTTTATTCGTTAATTAATGAGGCGTATACTACACAAGAAAATTTCCAAGGACAATCAGAACAACTATAGACCCATTAGCCTGATGTCAAACATCTACAAACTATTTTCTAAAGAATTACAAGAAGAATAACAAAAGGGCTAGACGAAAACCAACCTCACGACCAAGCAGGATTCCGCAGGGGCTACAGTACGGTGGATCACTTGCACACAGTAAAACAAATCATTGAAAAGTCAAAGGAATTCAACTTACCCCTATACCTGGCATTCATAGATTATACGAAGGCCTTTGACAACGTGGAACACGCAAGGGTAATACAGGCACTGGCAAAACAAGGGGCTGAACCAAAGTATATCCGGCTAATCACCAAACTATACAGTGAATCGCAAGCTAAAGAGGCCACAAAACGAGAAGGAGAAACATTCAAAATAGGGAGGGGAGTGCGTCAGGGAGATCCGATTTCCCCAAAGCTATTTATATGCCTGTTAGAAGACATATTCCGTGAACTGAATTGGAGCAACAGACACGGACTCACATTGAATGGATATAGGATCACAAACCTTAGATTCGCTGACGACGTGATGCTATTCGCGAGAAGTGCTCACGAGCTACAAACAATGATAGAAGAACTAAACAACAGCAGTAAGGAAGACGGTCTAACAATGAACAAATCCAAAACTCAAGTCATGACAAACAGCCAGACCATACCAATCAAAATTGACACCAATGAATTGCAGTACGTGTCAGAATACATCTACTTAGGACAACTAATAAGGATCAGGAACATGGAAAATGAACTGAAACGCAGAATAGCAATAGCATGGAAAACCTTCTGGGCTCTAAAATTCATTTTACTGGATAAGAAAATAAATCGGAAATTGAAGTTCAGCATTTTAGACTCCTGTGTTTTCCCAGCAATATTGTACGGATGCCAAACTTGGAATTTAACCATCTGTCAAAGAAAGATGGAAAGGAAAGTGCTACGAATATCTCTTATGGACAAAATATCAAACAACAGAATAAGGAGAATAACAAACTTAGAAGACGCCTCTCAAAGAGCCTCCAACCTGAAATTGAAATGGGGAGGCCACGTGGTTAGATGTCAGAACACAAGATGGACGTATATCTCAACAATCTGGTCGCCCTACTTTGGAAAACGACGACGAGGAAGACCTGAAGCGAGATGGACCGTCACGTTCAGAAAAGCAGTAGGGCCCAACTGGACGAGGAAAGCATTAACCCGTACAGAATGGGCAGGCATCCGAAAGAGACAGTTAACAGCATCGAGTGAAAGAACTAGTGAAAGAACAGAAGTGACTAAGTGCGAGGCAACAGTATCACTTATGCGGACTAGCTCCCCGCATAAGCCTAATGACGAGCTCTCCCTCGAAAGAGGATGCCATAGCCCTTTAGGGACATAAATGACTATTCATTCATATGCATACTTAGACCTAGAACAATCCAGTGTGCCGGAATTTGTTTCAGCAGACGTTCATTTACATGTCAATAGATCTGCAAACATGGGATCGCCGCATTTACGCAAGTGTAAATGTTATCGTGCTGGGCAAGGTAAGTGCCCTATCTACTAACCCACCCTGCCTGACGTTCCATAATATTTCACCAACAAAAATTTCAAACTGGTCGCTTGTTACTTATTGATTTTTAAAAATGTACATTAGAGTTGTTTATAACATTTCGTGTAAACAAATAAAAAAATTAACTTCATATATCTATGTGATATTCATAACTGTATTTGGAACAATATGTTAAAAACTAAAAAAACAAAGGAAATAATCAATAGTCCATAGATCGTTATGCATATTTCCATATATAATTACTAGATTCATATCTGTATCTGTATTCCTGAATCTCATATGTTGGGGCGAAGGAACTCAAAGTGGAATTTTCTGTTACCTATGATACGCTTATTTTCCACATAGGGACGATGGTAAGCCCATCGCCCCTGAACCCCCCTCCGGAAACTATGGTATTACTTGGACGTGAAAGAGCCAAGAAATTTTGTCCAGAGGCTTGGCTTGGAGTTTTATTACGTGCCGTAAATCTACAACATGGGCCCCCCAGCTTAAAGTCCCTCTCTCCGTGCCAAGGATTTTTACGTCCTGAAAAATCCATCAACCGCGGCCGGGTTTAATCCCGCGACCTTCGGATCTAGAGGCGGTCACGGTACCTCTAGACCACCGCGGCCGACTAGATTGATATGCATATTTATAAAATGTACATCCACTGCTTTTCTCACACACTGCTATCTGTGTCCATGTGTCTTTTTAGTACCAACTCCAAAAAAATTATCCTATTAGGAATAGAGCGTGAGCAACAACTCTTTTTTACTTACCTTTTTACTTACCTATGTTTTGAAATTGCAGACATAGTTGTCTTTAATAATATGCAGCGTTTTTATTTTTTATAGTATAGTCAAATATTAAATACCCCTATACTTCAAATAATACACTCCATATAAATAATATTACTCCCCGGTATAAAAACTAAGCGAGATAGTTGTTTCATACTAGGAGGTGCCCGTGGCTTCGCCACTATAATTCTTTTAAAAATTAAAAATTAAGAGTACAATGATTATTAAAGTATTATATTTATTAACACTTGCACGGGAATCATTCATAAACGAAGCCATTAATAATTAATGAAACAGCTAAAATTCCTGCTTTAGAGTACATTCCACGACATGAAAGCGCCCCCTGGGAAAACTATATCAGAATCGATTATGCAGTTCCAAAGAACCTGTGAACACATAATACGTATTGTTTCTCAGCTGTTTATTGACATGAATATGATGTGAATATTATTTTATCAATTCAGTGTAATTTTCAGAAATTATATAATGTTTCAAGGGAAGGAATGGTTTGTTTGGATTATTATTATTATCAGCGATATTTCAAGAGATAAAACCATCAATATTTTACAGCTGTTGCCCCCGGCTTCGCCCGCCATTATTCATTGACTCCAGGATTTTTAAGAAAATTACACTGGTAGATTATTAAAAATGTTTGTGGTTCAGAGCTATGAAAATTGTAAGTAAAAATAAAATTAGAATATTTGTTCATTGTGTTCATTTCACTTAGGCCTTATATAATAAAGAAACGGTTTTTCTTCCTAATTTTGTAGTCGTCATGAAAGTTTAGACTGCGAGAGACGAACATCGCCGAATATACCCGATGTCTCACGAAGCGGGCGAGCAAGCACGCTATTTAGGGCCGTTGAATTGTATAAGAGTAGATGGGCTGTATTATACCGAATAATATGGAGTTTTGGATGCCCATTACTCCGATTTATAAATATTTGTATTTAAATGTTTGAATGTTAACGATCATTTGAAGAGTGGCCATATAATATATTTTGTCCTGTGTCCTACGTATCTTATTAATAATTCAATCCGAAGGCATATTTCTAATATAAAGATTATTGAGAAAGGCTTTAATGCCAGAAGAATGATATGAGCATGGCGTTAAAAATTCCTGATGATGAAGGGAAAATAAAAGAGCACTCAACAAGGAAACAGGATCAAATTTATAAATAGGACTGGGTTCTCTCTTTCATTATAAAAATTAGAAATCACGAGGTACAATGTTCGCTAGATCGAAAGAGTATTTGAGCAAAGCCTCAAAAATAAGGTGTCATAAATCGTGGCGATAGCATCTTAAAAGACTATAAGGTGTCAGTGCACATAGTTTCGTGATGTGCATTCTGAAGACAGTTCTCGCTATGTGGGATAAACAGTATAGTGTGCAATATACCCAGTCTTGGGTCACAATACGTGGTTCTTGCACTGACAAATTACAAATCATGACGTGTGGATTTCCTCACACTTCCAGTCGTGCCCCGAATTTTATAGCCCATAATGTAAAGATGTAAACCCTGGAATTTCTATCACACAGAGAGGTCTCTCTGTTCATTTTTGTGACCTGTAAAAGAATGTCGGTCGTACATACCAAACGACCACCCACGCCATGCAGCGTATTTCCACTTTGCACCGGTATACCTCATGTTTATTTGCAAACTTATTTAATGAAATTCAAGCTTCATTTAAAAGGATTCCAGAACAATCACTTGTGATGCAATATCACCGTCTACTATAAGTCAACAAGCCATTTCAGCTGTATGGCTATATGGCTTGATATTTCATAAAATAAATCCTCCATATCGCTTTACGCCCATTATGTAGAGTGTCTAGATTTACAGACGCTTATTACTTGAAATAATAATTATTTACGATGTAAGACTGTAATATAGAACTTAACATGCAAGCACGAAATTAACAAAACGAGTGCTAGCGAGCACTAGTACAAAACATAGCTCTATGAGCATTTTATTTTCCTTACGTCATTACTATTTAAACTGACTAAAACGACGAGAAACTTTTCTTGTCATGGATTATTTTGAATTTTTTATTCTCCACACATTCTGCTCTTTATGCTCGCTATTTTCTCATGCTCTAAAATACTTCGCTAAAAGAATTACTTCGCTTGTTCAGTTTTAATATAATAATATAACAATAATAACATAGTAATTTGCCTACAAACTTATACTATTTCTCGACATATAATTAAAGTGTTACATTTACTAGATCACCTCCATGGTCCGGTAGTTAGCGTTGCTGACTCTCGAATCTGGACGAGAGAGTTCTATAATCGTTTCGTATTAGGGCTACTTTTCTGAGGTGACGCAGGTATATAGACATGATGGTATGGTATAGCCTATTATTCTTGGGAGTAGTGAAGTTAAAAGCAGCCCTCAGCCCTAACACTTTGAGGAAACCTGAAAAACTACGTGATTAAAAGTAGCAGCTATGGTTAAAAAAAAAATTCCTTTAGGCAAGCCTACAGGCTGAGGTAGATTTCAAAGTGCTTTTGGTTTAATTTACTGTCGCTGCGTAGCACTCTTCTTCTTTAGCCTTGGCATGACACACCCGCAATAATAATTGCAAAGAAGAGGAAAGAGCACTTTTTCAAACATTCAAATCTCGTCTTAAATGACAGCTATCGAGAATCTAGTTATTGATTTGTAGAGTACTGATCAAGAGCTTTTCAATGATACCCCACAAGACGTGGTTTCAAAAATTTCGAATTTCCATCCCCCCCCACCCCCACTCGTACACCCAAACCCCCGAATCGTTGGTGTCACTGTGAACTCCATAGGGAGTACTCTAATTTATTCAAACAAAGTTTCCCTCTATACTTCATAGGGGCCGAGATAAAAATGTTTTGATTTCAACCCCCTCCCCTGACCACCCCCTTGGACCAATTTTGCTCATTAACGAACTTGTCCGAACTATTGGGCCTAGAAATAACGTATTAAAATTTGGTTCAAATCTCTTCAAAATTACGGCCGCTAGCTTGTAAAGATATATATATATATATATATATATATATATATATATATATATATATATATATATATATATATATATATCTTTACAAGCTATATAAATATATATATATATATATCACCATTTTTAGGTAGATTTCGAAGAAAAATCTACCCATTGCAATGGATACCATGTCATGATTTTCGAAAAATTCTTTCATATCTTTACGTTTCATGTTCCCCTAAGTACGAAACCACCGCCCGTTCAAAAAAAAAATTTGTGATATTTATATATATCTTTACACGATAGCGGCCGTAATTTTGAAGTTATTTGAACCAAATTTTATTATGTCATTTCTAGGCCCGATAGCTCGGACAAGTTCGTTAATGAGCAAAATTGGCCCAAGGGGGTGGTCGGGGAGGGGGTTGAAATTTTTAAAAATGTATATCTCGGCCCCTATGAAGTATAGAGGGAAACTTTGTTTGAATAAATTAGAGTACTCCCTATGGAGTTCACAGTGACACCAACGATTCGGGGGTTCGAGTGAGGGTGGGGGTGGGGGTGGGGGTGGGGGTGGGGGTGGGGGTGGGGGGATGAAAATTTGAAACTTTTGAAACCACGTCTTGTGGGGTATCGTTGAAAAGCTCTTGATGAGTACTCTACAAATCAATAACTAGTTTTTTGATAGCTCTCATATGACACGAGATTTTAATGTTTGAAAATAATAACACTTAAAAGAATTATTATAATATCATAATTTTGTCTTGTTTAGCGGCTTTGCTAATTTTCTTCATTGCTGATCTTGCGCACGGCCTCCCAGAATATTATATCCTATTCTTGTTGTCAAAACAAATGATTGTAGTCTCTTCCTCTTTACAGAATTCAGTTCTTATTACTGCGGGTTTGCCATGCCAAGGCTAAAGAAGAAGAGTGCTGCGCAGCGATAATAAATTAAACCAAAAGCACTTTGAAATCTACCTCAGCCTGTAGGCCTGCCTAAAGGGATTTTTTTTTTTAACGGGCGGTGGTTTCGTACTTAGGGGAGCATTAAACGTAAAGATATGAAAGAATTTTTCGAAAATCATGACATGGTATCCATTGCAATAGGTAGATTTTTCTTCGAAATCTACCTAAAAAGTCAATAAAGGCTACCACACACAGAAAGCTACGCTATGCTATGTTATGCTACGCTAAGCTAAGCTAAAAAGTTGCTCCATTGCAGTTCATATAGGATGGCGCGTACTGACAGCTATGCCAAGCTGAGCTATGCTAAGCTAAACTAAGCTAAGCTAAGCTAAGCTAAGCTAAATTTCACAAACCGCCGATGTTCATATCCTTTCATACCTCGTACGAAATACTAGTACAATCTCGTATGAATACGAGAATTCTCGTACGGATAGCAACATTGGGCTGGAGGGGTTGTCGGCCTCATAATAATTGTTTTACCCTAAGGAATACTAAAAAAATTAAACATTGCGAAATAATGTTGCTTTTATTTTTATAATGTTATAATTATTGATTTCTTATTGTGTAGGCTAAGTCTATTTTTACAGTCATTGCTAGTTATTTACTTACATCTTTCATCAAAATTTAATGTTTCTGTAAAGAAAATTACGTCCTGTTAAATATTTTAGTCGTATCTTTGCAAGTATAGTTTAATTTCTGTATTACTTAAAAATATTATCTGTTAAAGTTATTTCTTGTTAGGCGTTTATGTTTTTTATAATTTACTTTTGTCTTTAATTTAAATCGTGCCCAACCTGTTCATTAATAAAAGAATGAAATGGAACCACAATAAATTGCTTATAGGCCTTTCATGATTTATACTTAATTTTATCCATGCTTCTATTAATATATTTACATAATTATGATTAGAATCGAACAAAAATTAATGCCTTCATTAATTGAGGAGGCGCCGAATTACCTTTTTGCCCGGGAGCCGAACAGCCTAGATCATTTACTGAATAAAAGAACTGCAGTATTTCACGTAGTGGACAAAATGTATGAAATGTCCCTAATGGACGCTGAATCATGGAGTTATTTTTAGTTTTAGTAGTACTTTGTCTAATTGTAGTAATGTTACTACTCAATAGTAGTAATGCTAGTCATGTATGTTAGGGCATTAAATATCAACAAGTTAATTCCTGTCTGATATCAGTAAAATAGTGTTGTAAAGAAAATCGCCTAAATTTAGTTTTTATTCAAACGTTATAATAATACATCGAGTTCCTAGTGTTTACTAAATACATAAATATTATGAGGATTGTAGTAGCCTTCTTCTATGCCAGCAAACATGCTATGTTCACGGATGCCATTTTCACATATATGTTTATATTTCATGTCTCATGTGGGAACTCAGCCGCTTATGAATGTGTTGTGCTAATTATATTTCATTATGATCATAGAGGAATAACAACATTGCTAATTAAGCTTAACAATTAAATTATTTTGCAAACTTGTAAACTCGCCGCTGACTGTAATTCATCATAACACCGAATTATTTCGACTTTGTACCTTCATAATGAGACAAGAAATTAATGTTGAGACAAAATTATGCAGTAGATATTATTGACTAAAGAAAATAATTATTTTTATTGGTATTTTGAAAGGCCTATATGACCCCAAAGCACTTTTGAAATAAATACCTCCGATGGTTTTAAAACTGAAATAATAAAATAAAGTATGGCTTTATTCCTCTGAGTCAGCTGTATGAAATGACTTTTACTATTTTTTAAATTTTGAACACTTTAAAATGTATTCGTTATTTTTGCACTGAGCACTATTTGGGTCAAAATGAGCCCATTCATTTTCTCTTTTTAATTTATCATTATGTAAAAATGCTTATATATATAGTTATCCAGTTTTCATGGTAAAAATGTATGTTTTACACCATTCGTAGACGGCGTAGAGGTTCCGAAAATATGAAAGTTTTTTTTTCACAATAAACCCTTTCAGGCCTTTTTAGAAAAGACCAATAGATGTTTCATAAATTGACATACTGAGATTTTCCTCACATAGACATTCTGTTGTTAAACTAGAGTTCGCTCTATATTCGGCTGGAGATTTTTAATCCAATGTAGTAGTTGCTTCATGTACATAACGAGAGCAATGAGTGCAAATAAGACTCACCTTGCAAGCGCCCACTTTCCGTGTTTAAACACCGTATCTAAACACGAACTGTCAATATCAGGTTAAGTCAATGAGATTTCGGTAACCTCACTGCCAACTGACGATAGCAATTTTCTGTACAGTTCAGGAGTACATGTCTAATGAATGTGCAAACAAGGACAAGGGTGTGACATGCTTTAATCTTTTCATTAACATACGTTTGCATCATCTTGAAGTATTTTATGTAAGTTAACATCATAACGCTTTAATTCAGATGCGCGGATTTTTATCCGCATGTTAGAATTGTCATCCACAGAGACCATCTAATTTGCTAAAATTTACATAATTTGTTTCAAACTTAAAGCCCACTGATAATTTCACTTCATGATTGCTTATACTCGTATATAGAATTCAGCTCGATTTGTTTCAAACTTAAAGCCCACTGATAATTTCTTTTCATGGTTGCTTGTTTACAGAATTCAGCTCTGAAAGGTTAAATGAGTTTGCATCATCTTGAAGTATTTTATGTAAGTTAACAGCATAACGCTTTAATTCAGATGCGCGGATTTTTATCCGCATGTTAGAATTGTCATCCACAGAGACCATCTAATTTGCTAAAATTTACATAATTTGTTTCAAACTTAAAGCCCACTGATAATTTCACTTCATGATTGCTTATACTCGTATATAGAATTCAGCTCCATTTGTTTCAAACTTAAAGCCCACTGATAATTTCTTTTCATGGTTGCTTGTTTACAGAATTCAGCTCTGAAAGGTTAAATGAGTTTGCATCATCTTGAAGTATTTTATGTAAGTTAACAGCATAACGCTTTAATTCAGATGCGCGGATTTTTATCCGCATGTTAGAATTGTCATCCACAGAGACCATCTAATTTGCTAAAATTTACATAATTTGTTTCAAACTTAAAGCCCACTGATAATTTCACTTCATGATTGCTTATACTCGTATATAGAATTCAGCTCGATTTGTTTCAAACTTAAAGCCCACTGATAATTTCTTTTCATGGTTGCTTGTTTACAGAATTCAGCTCTGAAAGGTTAAATGAGTTTTAAAGTAACTGACACTTTAGTTCGTTACTGAACTGTTGTAACAATGCCTGCAATTCCTTTTTTTTAATTATTTTAAACAGTTGATTACATGTCTCTGAGAGCGGAAGGCTTACTACCTAATGCTACTTCCTACAGGTATCTTAATTTATTTCTTTAAATGTCGTGATTAGTTTTTACACTTCCATTAATCGTTGAACGTCCATAGTGATATAGAAGCATCGTCAGGGTCTATGAAGTATAAAGAGATGAACTTAATGTAGATATGTAACCGGCGATTGTGAAGTAATTCTTTTTGGGTATGGAGTTCTCGTGTGTCCCGTTAATTTTCGAAATAAGATGAAAGGGCGGCTTTACTACCCTTCCCCATGTTGTAGATATAGTGTATATATATATATACGGAAAACCCTCGTTCGAATTATAATTCTGGGGTCTAGTTGCATGCTGCTGAAGAAGTTGCAAATGACTGTAAGTTCCTAATGGCAATTTTCATGTTTTGGATATTAGCACCACTGGATTTCTTAGAATAAGATTTATCTGAAGGTGCACAGTTCAGTCATACACACGACTGATTTCTAAATTATTGTAATATTCTCAAAGGAAAATGGCGAAATGGTAATGGTATGCTATAATACGTCCCACATAACACCACTTACTATTTTCAGGTTAAGTTATGTCCATAATACGGAGTTTATTTTTGTTATTTCTGTATAATTGGTGACATCACTGGTCGCTGTTAATAGCTATGAGCCATTCTTGCACAATATTAATTATGTCTACTGCCTATGGATTTGAAGTTTTGAATTATTCCATTGTAATTGTTCATTGCCTTTATGACAAAGAGCTGGCTTACAGTAAAGCGTTCAGAAGCAGCTAAAAATAAAATAGTTGATACTTACAATAAGGGTATACTTCCAAAATAACTTAGAAAAGGTATTGCTGGTTTTTAAATGTATTAGCAATATCAAGTTCCTTACAGCAATAGAAATAAAAGTGGGTATGGGGCCGTAGTGAAAACTCTCTCATCCGAATAAACTGGGCAAAGGTATTCTGAATTGATTTTATTAGAAGGTGCGTTAAAAAAATTCTGACCAACAAAAGACGCTTCACAATACTTTAGGAACTGATCCGAATATTAAAAAGTTGTACACGCTGTATGTTGAAGAATGCAAAAATATGATACTGGACAAAATATCTATAGGGAAAAGTGTTGTGAAGAGAACCTTTCAGAATTTAATCTAGGATGTCACAAGCCAGAATTACATACATGTAATGGTTTCGATAGATTTAAGAGACACTTAAGGAAGCTATAACTGAAAAAGAAAACTCTACAAAACGTTGTGAAGTTGAAAATGCTACAAAATACTACAATCAGATTAAAGAAATAAGCTATATCAGCAGTCCTTAAAGACAAAAAGGATTTTATCTGAGACCTTGCAAAAATGTATAGCCACACCGCTACCTAATAAATTGCTCTTCCCTTTATTTAATAAAACTTCAGACTCTAGATTACACCACCTGTGATAGTTCCACGAACGGGATATCGTCTCAGATGAGATGCAATGAAAGCAGAGAGACAAAGGAATAAAACTGCTTCCACAAAATGAGTAAATAAAATCACAGTTTTAACTGCTTAACTCAGAACAAAACATAACCTTGATTATTTGCTATTACCCTTGCTTAAAATAAGCTTAAAGTCATAAAGTACATCAATTTACTGAAAAGACATACCAATACACCAGCTATGTCTTTTGTAAAAACAGTAAAATGGAATTTGAATGTACTCAGCATGGAACTTTGACTTTGAAAATTTCCTAAATATTTACCCAATTTAGCAATCACCTTTCTTTAACAGGAACAAATGAACAAATAATAATGAACAAATTTCCACCTCTAATATAATACTCATTCTAAGGAGAATAGAGTTCTATTCTGTTCTACGTTCTAACTCTTAAACATAGATTAAACAGGTAATTTTCTTTAACAGCCATGCGGCTAACTTAAAGGAAGGGTAAACTAAAAAAATACCATTTTCTTATTTTAATCTCATCGCACGGAGCTTTGAATTACGAAACAAATGGTGATCTTGTGAACTTCAGGTGCCTAATATTACGCTTTGTACGGGTGAAGTAAAACGCTCTTGTGACGTCACGCCTGACTAACTCGCTGGCAGGATGACGGCTGCTGTAATGCTCGCGCGTGTGTTTCTAATACACCACAAAGTCTCATTTGTGTTTGTTGTTGATAGAGATGTCTGCAGTGTTACCTTATAAGGACAAATCTCTCGGTATTCACAAATTAATATCACACAAAAAGAAAATGACAAGGAATTATTGAAAGAATTGCAAGGAAGAAAAGAAAATACGGAATGGTGTAAATGTGGGCTGTGTATACATATGAAAACGGGCCACGATAGTGTGTGTTGTTGGGACTGTGAAGTAATTTGTGAACAGAAGGGGGTTGTAGACTATAACACAACATGCCTCATTCGATAGCGTTATTATAAATAAAGATACACTAGTTGCCAGGCGTTATCAGTTAAAACTTAGAGCTAATACAGTTCAAAAACAAAATATTTTTCAAGATACGAACAGAGTCACTTTCAGATTCAGAATCTTCTTTTGCGGTAGTAGAAATGTCTGAAATGCTAAAAGAGCTATCTAAATCACAATTTCCAGAAGAAGCATTCAATGAATCTGTGGAAACATTGGCATAAGTTTCATTTCCTAGTTCACACTGAGCGCCTACGCTGTTAGAAACTGAATTTTCGCCATAAAGACTAGATTCCACATTCATGATTTGTCCATTCCCGGTTACTAATGGATTACTGTTCGAAACTTGCAACAACTCTCTCATTTCCTTCTTCCTCAAGTACGACGATTTTCTTTTCTTCATTGGCGGTGTTTCAGATTTCCCACGCAAAAGAAGTGATCACAAAGCACTTCTTTTTTTAAACAGATTGCGGGGTTTCTCCAGTTAACTGTTTTCGTAACTGTACCGAAAGCTCGGTATCATTTTCTTCAAAATGTTGTGAACAAACCGTACTGTATTTACTAGGAATAAATTTTTCTCTTTTTATTTCTATCTGCCATTGCTTATAACGTTCGGGTGACTTATCTCTGTTGGGAAATCGATGGAAAGATATTTTAAGTGTGTTATCACTCTTCGACGATGAGTATGTACATCCCACAACACAACAATAAACTATTTTTTGAACAGATACTCACTAAAAAACTGAAACAGTGGACAGAATGCTGTGAACTATCTTTCACCGGGCGAGACTGAGTCAAGCACTCGTCAAGCGTGACGTCACGCGCCCACCGCGTTACAATAAACATATTCGTTTTGTGATTAAATGTGAAGGTGTAAAACATTTCTAACAGTGAATATCATTTCTTAAAAACATTTTCTTTCAATCTGTACGAAGAAAATGATACTGAATTTTTAGTTTACTTTTCCTTTAAGAATAATCCTTAGCATACCACAGAAACTTAGCCTTGCCCGTACTGTACATCCTTAGAGCAGATAGGTTAGCAAAAATTAATGTCAGGATATGCTGAACTCGTGAAAGGACTCCAAGCCAGTTTTTACAGTCTTCAAAGAATTGCCACATTCTCAATCAGCAATAGACATTCTTAAATTATAAGCAACATCACTTTAATGAGCTTAAATGTTGAAGATTCACAGCAAATATTTTATTAGTAAGTTATATTGAAGCATAATGATATAATAATAATTAGTAGGCTATTTGGAAAACGTTTGATTCTATTTCATCTTCAATAGTATTAAAAGAACCCAATTTTTTATGGAACCAGATTTTCATAGTTATTTTAAATCATAAAAGTGAAAATGTTATGTTTCTTCATGAAAATGAAATATTGAGTTCGAAATAATGGAGTTTTTGAGTAATTTTCATTTTTGAGCCAAATGTTTTACGATTAAGTCCAAAATTAGAATTTCGTGTCCCAGGTAAAGTCTATAAGTCTATTTGCGCTCTTTCACAAGCACTTGAAGTTAATTTGATACTTTTTGTTAATGAAATGCAGCATTTTTTCTCTATACCAGAACAAAAGCAGGTGCAACGATAGCAGTTCATTCGATGGTTTGGTTCTATGTATTATAGTCTGTTATTACTAATGTACATTCATTTGAAGAAGAAAATTAATTTCTAAATAATATGTTATTATTGGCAATCAATGGAAAAAACCTAATAATATGTTAATATATATATTATAATATAAAACATATCAATCTTAATCTCATAACATAAAAACTGTTTTTTGGTTATAAGATATCTCAAGCTCAATAGTGAATGGCGTCACGCAAAAAACTGCACTATTATGATTACTGCGCATGTCTCTGACAGTTAATTCATGCTACAGCCCGAGCAAATATATCTGATGAAACTCGTAATCTCTGTAGGATTAAGACTATTCCATGAATAAAATTTAACGGATTTTGTAAATAATTATTAGGGGCCAGTATGGTACTTTATGGGATTGTGTGGGGGACGGGAAAATGTGTCTGTCTGTCTGTCCGTCCGTCCATCCGTCCGACAGGCTGTCCGTGTGTCTGTACGCGCGATAACTCAAAGACGCTTAATCGGATTTTAATGAAACTTGGTGTACGGTTTTATAATGCCCAATTTAGTGCCTTTTTATGGTAATATATCTCAGAGGCGCGGATAACTCAAATGCGCTTTATCGGATTTTCATGAAACTTGGTACACGCATTTATTACGTCCATCGGAAGAATCCTGTTGGTATTGAACCAAATCAGCGCTTTATCGGATTTTCATGAAACTTGGTACACACATTTATTACGTCCATCGGAAGAATCCTGTTGGTATTGAACCAAATCAGTTGACCGATATCGGAGTAATGCCCAATTTAGTGCCTATTTTATGGTAATATATTATCAAGAATTTAAGAAATGCAACTCGATTATCCTGAGAACATATGTTTTACATTGTTCATATACGGCTTTGGAATTTGCAATAGGCCTACAGTTAGCCATGACATATCCCTTCGCATTTGATTATGAAACTAGTCAGATGTTTATTTCGTTCACCAAGTTTAGGCCTACTACTGTTATATACAGAAGACATATTACTGTGAAATAATTAGGCAGTTCTTCGCCCATGTATTTTATGAAATGTTGACATATTTTAAGAATGTCTTATATCAGTGTATACGAGTTTGAAATAAGGTGAAGTATCAAACTTTACACATTTGTTCTTCCGTAAGTCCTGCTTAATGAATCGATCTGCATCTTAATTCGGAGATAGATTACAAAAATAACTCATTTTCTGCATATCATAATTGCAATTAATTTATCAAAACAATAGTGTGACAAAGCCCAGAATGGCCTAGAAACTGACAGAAGAAAGACTCGGCCGAAAGCGCTAGAATTAGAGACATCCAGAAGGGACGGCCCTCTTATTGCTGATTGGAGCCGTGCGCCGACGGGTGCGGCCTACTCCCTGGCACGGCGCGGTGAGTGACGGTGAGCGTTCGTGGGAGGGGCCAGAGGTGGAGCCACGCGCTAAAGGCTATGACGGCGCATCGCGCGGACATTCTAGACCATGCGCGGGCGGAGAGCTTTCCAGACCTCGACTCTGGAATATTCGTCGGGCCTATATATAGAGTGGCGAGCGAGCAGAGGCAGTCAGTTAATGAATGGGAGTTCAGTGCAGTTCAGTACAGTGAAGAGTCCGTGAAGAGTCAGAGTCAGCGAGAGGCAGCCCGTGAGTAGCGGCGAGCGTCAGCGTCAGAGGGTGAGCTGGACGGAGAGGACTGATCAGCGCGGCCTCAAGTGAGTGTGACTTGGGGAGCTGAAGAGCCGGTGACCGGAGGGACTAGTGTGACCGGAGGGACCCGCGAGCGGAAGACCTAGTCAAGGGGAACTAGTGACCGGAGAGAAGGGTGAACGGAGGAACTAGTGAACGGAAGAGCTGGCGAGCTGATCTGGACTGAGGCAGTGCCGTCCCGGGGAACTCTGCGCGACGGGTGGATCGTACAGCGGCAGCGAGGACTGTGGAGTTGACCGGCGCGACGTGGAATTATCGCGACTGGGAGTCCGCACAGTGTGTGCGAACGGAACAGTGCTGTAATTAGGACTGAGCACAGTGAGAGTGAGCACTGAACAGGACAGTGAACTGGCGAATAGTCTAGAGTTTTCTGGCTGTATTGACCATTGTGTTGCTGGAAATAAAGAAACCTCCACCCTTCAATTATAAACTCGGTGTTCTCATTTTGAACCCCGATGAGCCCTTGTTACAATATAATTCTGGCACTTTGTTATAACAGTTTACCTGATTTTATTATTTGCTTACTTTGTTGTCAATATTCTGCCCGTTGAGAGATCACGGCATACTAAATAAGTGTCCATGCATCAATTCGATGAATCGATTCAAATTACCAATGCTACCAATAGTGCGTATCATAAGATAGAGATCGTCGTCGATTGCTGACATCAGAACGCAATAAAAGCATACGAACTGGCTTTGCACCGAATCGAAATTGTGTTTTTAATCAATGCATATTTACATTATTTCAATTTCTAAAGAAGTCATGTTGTATATAATAATGTAATTTCATACTGTTCGCTGGTAGTATATGACTGCACGTGTGACGTCTTACGTGTCCAGTAATGAGCTGATGTTTTATCAGATAAAATTGCATCCTTGCGACCCTATGAAGCATATTATAAGATAAATGATCATGATTGTTCTATATCAGAGGATATTTTATTGGTCAATATCAAACACTCGGCGCATCATCATCATCATCATCATCCGCACTATAATTTTTGTTTTCTATTATTATTATAGCTCTTGTCAAGTAAGACTCCATTAGAAGATGAAATATAAGTACATAAACAACACACTTAATAGTTTCATATAATTGCATGCCCTTTATAAGTGTACGCAGAAAGAAGATTCATGGACGGTTAAATTAATGCGGGCTAATTGAGCAAGTATTCCTAAGATACTTGGCTTAAAATATTTAAGGCAGAAACAAGAAGAAATGATACTTGTAGTAAGACGGTGTTAACAAGGTATTAGTTTCCACGTCTAGTTCTAACACACGGCGATATTAGAGTAGGTAATGGAGTACACAAACAAGCGCCACTTAATTGAACAGTTTACTCTGAATTACTGTTCTCTGCGCTCTATCATCTCTGGCTTCCAGATTCATTTCCCTGCTTACATCCTTCCGAGTACGAACTCTAACATGTTTATTTCAATTACCTTGTGCTCAAATTGTACAAGATGATTACTGGTATGTGAAGATCAAAATAAAGCAGGCTCAGGGAGAAAGTAATCTACTAAAGATAGGTATCAAAGAAATGATAAAAGCGGTATTTTTCCATGCACCGAGTGCATCAGATATACTATACCAATGGACATAATAATTGCTGTTCTTGATATCGTGACATGACGGGTCCAGTTATGCTCAAAATGTAGTAAAAAGGAAATATATGTACAAGGATTTCATTTTCAAATCCAGAATTTAAAAAAAAATTAATATAAAATTAAGTAATATAAGACACATTAATATTAACCACATTTCACACTTCCCCCTTTGTAATTATTTATATGCTCTTCCTTCCTTTTTCTGAATGGTACTAGTATCACTATATTTTATTGTATTTTTAGTTTAAATTGATTGTATTGTACCTGTATTCATTACATGTTATTTGTATTTTGTATTTGTATTTTTATTTTAATTTTTAACTGATGTAATTTAAAAGGAACTGACCCCAAACACGAGCTTTGCTCCTTTGGGGTAACTTATGTAACTCTTTCTGTAATAATTTAAAAGAGTAAATAAATAAAATAAAATAAAATAAATAAAAAATAAAAATGAAACATAAGATTCGTCTCATTCCTTTGCTGTCAAACTTCCAACCGTTGTTTGGAACATGCGCCATGAATTTCTTGTCACCAAGCTTGAACTATTCGTTTTAACACTGAGGAAGTTGAAGAAATTTTGTCAAACATTTTCGTTACAAAACTGCTGAAAATATCAATATTTTCGTTGTAGAAGGTTATTACAGTGCTCAAGAGTATTAAGATTTAAGAACAACACAAAAGTGTGTACAACATTTACAATATACAGGGAAGGGGGAAAAAAAAGCGGACCTACTAAAATATCTAAGCTGTCGATATGAGCCACTGCGCTTGCCTTGTAGGTACATTTTTTCCCTACCTGAACATATGTTTTAAATGAAAATTAGTGTTATAATTAGCCAATTATAGTATTTATTCCAAGCAGAGCATCTAAGAGGCAAAAAGAAGTAAACGTTTCTAGGGAAAAGGTAGTGGGAAATGATATAAGATTAGGAAGGGGAAATCATCAAGAAATGCTTTGAAGTAATAGCCTACTGATATTATTGAGCAGTTATTATTTTCACATGTTGTTAATAATATAATTGTAGCGAAGCTAAAGACATGACAAACGAACATTTTGTACAAATAAAATAGTAATAAATTTAGCTAATCCCATCTATCTAAGGATTTTTTAAGCTATGTTGTTCATAGTGGATCTCTCTCTCTCTCTCTCTCTCTCTCTCTCTCTCTCTCTCTCTCTCTCTCTCTCTCTCTCTTCCTCTCTCTCATTCACACACACTCACACACACTCAGACATGCAAGTATTTTTTTTTAATGGAATTTTGGATTGTAAGATCTCTTTCCATTTTTAGTGAAAACTTAACATTAAATTTCTAAATCGCAATCTACCGCTTCCTCTACGAGTAGTATCTATGGTATGAACAGAGAGCGTAGTAACTAATAAGGGATGTAACCAACCAAACGCTCTCAAGTATGGTGACAAACCCTAAAGTAGTATTCAGTACTACATAAATTAATAATAATAATAACAATAATAATAATAATAACAATAAACTAAGAAGAAGAAAATCAGTGTTTGGTCTGATTCATCAGAGTGGAAGTATCTGCGAAACTCTATCGAGATGCAAATAATTTGACTGGGACGGACTGTTCCAGTTCCACACCAACTCATTGTCTCAGATAATTGGATTTACAGAGCACAGACAAGGCATATAGCTTCAAAGTGATCGATTCATAATGTCATCATTTCTGCACAAATGAAGAATTTTAATGAGGATGGATCAGTGATGTATCCCTGTCTCAAGATAGGCATAGAGATCGTTTTAACACAATTTCAGTGTTCCTAATACATTTTCTTACAGACACTTTCAACAAAGAGAGGGAATGAAAGTCACCTAAACTTATAAGTTTACCTTCTTTTGGGCACAATTCGAAGTCTGCTGCTTTATACATAATGCATGTTAGTAGATTTTAAACACACACATGTGTGAGTGTGTGTGTGTGTGGGTGTGTCTGTAACTAATCAACTGCCAGTAGGAAAACAAAGAGCAAATAAAAAAGTTATGTTTAATCTAGTAACGTTCTGTAAGAAGGAATGAATATTATATTAAATGAGTAGAACTTGTCTAGATATGGTATGGACCCAGGTCTAAGCATCGCACGGCGATTTTAAAATACATTCCAAATCTTTCCATAAAACCGTAGAAGTAAAATAAAAATAAAATAAAAACCATTCCCTATTTCCTACCTAATGACCTCTTGTAGTCCCCGGAGGTTAAGTTTCGTGTATTTTAAGATAAGCGGGAAGTGGATGAGTTCCCACACTGAAGTTCTTTACTCACAGAATATATCCTGGCGTTGGTTTCTTAAAAAACTAAGTAAATTCCATGGCTATAGCTAGCACAAAATGGTAAAAAAAATGAAATGCGACGACCTCATCTGACATCAAACTCATAACCTCGCGGCTACAGTGTACGGTGTCGTGCACATTGGCACAGATGCACATCGGCACAGTCGCATTTTCGTCCATATTGGCATAGTATTTTTATCTTGTAATATTATCGTGCTCATCGCCACACAACCCGTTGGGGTAGGGGTGGACATAGAGACTCAAACCTACAGCCTCCTTCACAACGGCTCCAAGGCAGCACCCCTTAGCTATCGCGGCAAAGGAAACCGGCCGTTGATATCGTAGATAGGTTAAGTCAGGTCAGGTCAGGTTAGGTTAGGTTAGGTTAGGTTAGGTTAGGTTAGGTTAGGTTAGGTTAGGTTAGGTTAGGTTAGATTAAATTAGATTAGATTAGGTTTGGTTTGGTTTGGTTAGGTTAATTCAAAGTCTCATTCAATCGCAGGCAGATACTTTATGAATGATTTCTAAACAATACAATTATAATATGAATGTACAATGTATGTATCTATAATAATAAAAGGAAGTTTGTGTCTTTCTGTCTATCTAGCTGTTACTGTGAACTCCATTGCATTCAATACGATAATGTAATTCCAACTTTGTCTGTATGTCCACCCCTACGAAGGGTGTGTGGCGATGAGCACGATGATATTGCAAGATAAAAATACTATGCCGATGTGCACGAAAATGCGATTGTGCCGATGTGCACACAACCCTGTGTACATGTCTTGTTCAACAAGGTGTACGATACAGTTAACGGTTTTGCGATTGATTTATGACAGGAGATTTGGCTGCTGCTGCATGAAAATTGTCGTCCTGATATATTTTTAACAAGTAAGTTCTCCGCCTAGGTACTGAACAAAACAATCAACTCCCATTAACCATCCAGGCACGATTTTATCTACCGTAAAAGTAGATTCCTACTTTTTTTATTTTAGACAGTATTTGCATCCTTATACCCTCTCATAATAAAAAATAAACACACAACACACTGTGACACTGATATTAAAATTGTATTACATGAAGTAACTCCATAGTTGTAGTCATTAGCCCAAGTTCCGGCTCTTCATAACAAGGAATTGATGATGGCGTAGCTATATTACGCCGAAATGCATTTTCAATATAAAAACAACACCGCAACACACTGGGCATTTACATAATATATACTAGTGAAACCTGCAAGAACTTCGTATAACAATCAAGAGAAGAACACTTTACGCCTATGAATATTTGGACACTATCATCATATGTATGGTGCAAAGACTCCCAATAATAGGGAAATTCCTTTCACATATACATTTTAGTGTTTTACAGCATAGACCTGTGTGTAATTTGTAATACATTTTATTTTAATCTGTACATCTATTTTTAATGGACTTTTAATGCTTTACACACAAATCTTACTTCGATTTTATTGGATTCGGAACTCAGTTCTGAACCCTGAGAAAAACATAATAACGCTCACCAAGATCGTTAGTAGAAGATGCAACGATATTCAGAGACAAAACCATGTAGCTATAATGAGGGAAAAAAGATCCCTAGTGTTCTATATTAAAATGAAAGAAATATGGGGATTAGAAAAGTATGTCTCAGGTTGCTCCAAGGAACAAAGAATGGGTTTAGCATGGTGGCGGGTTGGGGTATGGAAACTTAGGGGCATAAGAAGGAATTTCGAAAAAGGACGATGTCCTCTATGTCTAAATAGAGAAGACGCTGGGCACATAATTTTAAAATGTCCAGATACTGAAACGATCAGACAAGTATTTTTTAATAGAAAATTCCTAGGAATTAACGTAGAAATAGCATATAAGAAATTAACAACGACAAAGAATATGAAAACTTTAAAAAAAAAATGGGGAACTTTTTATACATTGTTAAAATAAAATGGGAAAAACGAATCCTAGAATTAAGTGAGCAAGTGTGTTAATCCTTTCTACTTTGTTCACAAGTAAGGCAAATACAGCAAGACCATAATCTATAGGTACTCAAGGTTTTTATGTTAATATTAATGTGTAATGGTAGGAGGTACATCCTCTTGCGAAAACCTTTGTAACGCCAAGGGTGTTAATATTACGACATAAGAATAAACTATACTATACTATACTACGATTTTATAAGACACTCCAAATATATCACTGGAAAAATATAAATACGATTTTAATATCAGTGTCACAGTGTGTTGTGTGTTTATTTTTATTATTAGAGGGTTTAAGGAGGCAAATACTGCCTAAAATGATCCTCCCTCTGTGGCAAACATGAAATTTATCAAATAGATTCCTACTGCCTATTTATCGACATTATCTTTATCTCTGTCAATAATTTTGGAGATAATTTATTAACAGTATAAAATAGTACAAGCTCATTTTAAGCAATTGAAAATATGCAATCTATTTTTTTTGTAAAAGTTAATTTCTAGGATACAGATAAGCAGAATGGTTGTTGCAATTACAGTGAAATTACTTAGTACAATCGCGATAGCCCCACTACCCCTGCAACTTTGTCGTACACTCTTCTCTATGCATTTACTAGTTAGAAGCTCACCCCTTCTGCCCTTCACTCAGATCTCACCATATACTATACGGGTTCATATCCTTTTTCTGTGCGCACATCAAATGAAAACCTTAAATCCTGGATACAAAATATTATAATTTTCCTCTTATGCCTCTTACGTGATGACGTCACTGTCATGAACAAACAGTTTCTCTGAAATAGTTTTTCCTTGTACCATACCATTTTCTTTACAGGTTGTATGAACGAAATTTGTTTCATTACAGAATGTTTCCTCACAATCTCGAACGAGGAAAAATGCTTCAACGCATATACATTCTTGATTTCTAAGTACTGTGAAAATAGCCCCCTACATAATGAAGTCTGTCCTCATCTACGTTCTTGCATCCGTATACTTCCCATTTCGTCATACTGCATTTACCTTAATACCGGTAAAATACCAGTTGAGTTCAATTTTACTTTTGTACCGTAATTTAATTGGATTTAATCTTTTTAAGACAATTATTTCGAGTAATAGGAATAGGAAGACCGCCGGCGTGGTCTTGTGATTAGCGTTGTTGATTACGGATCCGTAGGTACCTCCTCGGATTTTTCTGAGGTAGGGAGGTCTGGAACGAGGTGCACTCAGACTCGTGATTCAAATTGTGGAGCTACTTGATAGAGAAGTAGCGGCTCCGGTCATGAAAACCACCATTAACGGCCGTAGGTGTCGGCATGCTGACCACATGCCCCAATCCATAGGCAGATGGCGCAGCGGTCGTATGGTAGGCCTTGTCCCTTCAGGGTTGTAACACCACGGAGTTTATTTTTTTTAGTTTTACTAGGAATAGGATGTTATCCTGTAAACCTAAGAGATTATAATGCAGCGAACTTCATATTGGAGACTACGCTTCTTACCATTATGTGCATATCTTTAATTGATTATATTATTTGCTTTGGAATAAATCTCAAAATGAATTTCTTTCTCTTCGCGTGGAATTATCTAGCCAAATATTACGTTTATTGAGTTTTATTTCGGTAACTTTACTCGCATTTTGCTTTTGAGCCCATGTTCGTTGTAATAAGGTAATTATTTCTCGAACTTTGATCACGGATAATTACCAAGATATGTTATTAAGCTCAATTAAATTACCAGTAACACTATCTGCCCTCGTGGTATTACTGTAGCAAGTTTTGGAATGAGATAAGAAGTCCTAAAATTTGCATCCTCCAAATCGTAAGGAAGCTAGAATAGCAAATATTCAAACGAATCAACTACAGAATGTTCCCTTTGAAGTATTGAGACACCTGAAAGTTCAGGAGAGATATACAATTTCTTACATGAAATTGTAACAAAATCCTGAGATCATAAGCAGCTTTCCAGGAAAGCTCTCAGATATATTACAGGATATTATAAGGTGAAACATTTGTTTTGTTTGATATTGAAACTCGACAAAATCTCTAGTCTACCTTCTCATGAGCTGTTCGTTTCATAGGTGTAGGCTGCACTGCATGCTAGTATGTGCTATTATTTGAATTTGAAGAAGACATATCCTCACAGCTATAGGACGGTGACCTTTTTGCTTGCTTTTCTAATACCACAATAATGTTGAGTTATTATAGGAAATATCACTTAGGAAATACAATTGTTAGGAATAATACTTAACATATAATATTATTTAATCCATAAGAAGTATGTCTGTCAGGAAAATTCATTTAGGAAAATAGTTAAGCATGACTGATTTTACTTTACCATGAGTTCCCCAGCAAAACTGCCAACCTAGTAGTCATGATGAGGGAGAAGGAACTGTTTCCATTCATAAATGTTATCGAACCAAAGGCTTAATTAAATATTTGTTAAACCTATCTCCCAAGGGCATACCATTAAAAAAAGAAAATCGATAAAATATTTCAACTGAAACTTTCGTCTGATCACGCTTAAAATTTTGTAAAGAGTAATCTAGGTTTACAGAATTGAATAGGCTATATAGAAGATATCTATGTTTCCGGCATGGATAAGGTACACTTGCAATGAACTTCCGGTAAACCATAATATTACTAGTTAATGCGTTGTTATTAAAACCACACCTAACCAGGTCAGAGCCATTAGTAGTACACCTAAATAATTTTAGCTCAAAGCCATTCCTCATAATTTATGCTATCTTTTATAAAACCTGTAATTGTTTTCATCCTACATTACCGCAACATAATAAAGGCTTTCAAATGAAGCCATGACAAATTAATTTCGTCCACAGCATTACATTAGAGTGTGCCTTGATTAAAATGCGTTTCAATTACGCGTTTTACATAATTATACTTGGTTAATAATTAACATTCAAAATGCAAGTATGAATAAGTAAACATATCAACAAAAAGGGTAAAAATAATTTCTACCCAATATAATCTGATAGTTATTTTCAGTTGCTATTTCCTCTTCTACATTGCGAATATTCGTTCTCATAGTACTTGGGCCTAGTCATATGACTTCGCTTCGCTCTCTAAGAGCTGATAGTTATTTCATTCGTTCGTCAACTGTGTTTTTGTTGTGAATTTTTAACGACGGTTGTTTAACGATACATAGACCTACAACTTTCACAGGTGTTTCGGAGTTATATTCCGTAGGACTTCATTTAAAAGGAGATAAAGATGGATATGGGCCATTAGGGACAACCCTTACGCATTACGGCCTGTACAAATACTTTCTTGTACCATCAGAAGTAGATTCAGTAGTGACCAGTACATCGGAGACATTTAAGATCGTGCTATTAGCAAGTTAACTATTATACGGTGCACATACGTCTAAGTCAACAGCATCAACGGTAGAGTGAAAGAGGTGAGTACAATCGCTCGTTTACAAGAATAAGTACTTACGGTGTGCAGTGGAAATACCTATGGAGTTACATTTATTTGGTTCTCGGCCGTGTTGCGTCATAGGCTATGATGAAAGGAGCTTTTTCAGATTATTCGGTGCCATGTCTGAGTGGTACGACCGCTCGCCTTCCACCGCTGCGAGGGATCCATGTGGAATTAGTGGTGGACAACATGGGATCGGGCAGGATTTCTCGGGGTGCTCCTGTTTCCCCTGCCATATATCATTCCACCAGTGCTCCATTCATCATAATATGATCATTGGTTGCAATAAAATTTTTTCAATTTTTTTATCATTGCTTAAATGGCAGAAAGAAAAGTTTCGCTTTCGATACGTTCAGAAACTATATGTTTATTTATTTCAATAGACTCAAGGATCACGCAGATGACAAACTCCGGCTGATCTTGAGTTCATTTGTCCTGTGTGTATACACTCTTATGTCTGTTGTGTACGGTTAATGTTTTCCTTTTTCCTCTCTTCATATTGCAATAATTAACATAGGTTCGGCTAGTTAACATAACATGCAACGTCCTGTCGGACATGATCTCACAAATCTTCCAACCACACAGCCCAAGTTACCATTTTAAGATCATATGGCAGTGACTCCGTTTTAGCACATCTGGAGGAGGTTCGACGTTAAGCTCATTTCCAGCCAGTGCCAAGAAAGGTTTCAGCAAGAAAAGATTATATAATTTGTAATTATAATTCAGAGTAAAATAACGAATAGACTTCGGTTCATAAATCGGGTTTATTTAAAAATCGGTGACTCAAGGCTGTATAGAATGGATAGGGAGAGTACTCCGAACGATGAAGAAGAGAACTTCTGACGAAAATCAAAGTCTTCCTGCCGACATTGGGGGATGGATAAACCATTTTTGTTATTTTGGAGGATGTTTAAGGTGTGTAAGGTGACATCATCTAGAAGCAGCTTAAAAATAGGTAAAAAAATATGGAAATCAAAGTCTATGACTTTTCGTACCGACAAGTAAGAAACGGATTAACCTTTATCGCTATTTTAAAAGACATGAAAGATTTACAAGGCGATCTTCTCCGTGATATCCCAGAAGAGCTGGAAAAAGTTGAATAATACTGCAATGACATCAAAAATATATCAAGGACACAATGGTTACGAACATGTCTGAAAACGCTCAGAGTCCAAAATTAAAATTTTTAGAAGCGAATAAGAGCTACTAGAAGAATACTAGTCATAATCAGAGCGGTCCAACTGGTGGTCAATTAGCTTAGGTGACAATGCACATATGAATTTTAGTGGGAGCTTGGAGAGAAATTTGGTACATTGGTTCTGTTAATTTTGGAATATTGTAATAATTGTTACCAGTTTCAACTACTATTTTAACAACATGCAACCGAACACAACAAATATATACCGGTACATAGTTTAAATGATTGCTGAGGTGTGGATCGGTTTAAATGTAATGATTGCTATGAGAGGATAATTAATTTTACATTAAAACTTTTTAAATTTTAGGAAATCACTGTGAATGTTTAAAACTATTTCGTTTAGATGTATTCCAAATTATTTTATTTAACGAGATTTCATACTGCATAACCCATTAGCCTCTATGCACCATATTCACTTTGTTTTTAAAAATAGAAAATATGGAAAATTGTCACGAAATCTACTAAAACTATTAAATATAGAAAATATGGAGAGTAAAAATTGTTTTCATCTCTACGTACACTAGAATAGAAAGATATTACAATGCACAATTATAGGTTTTAGCTTCATAAATATCTATATGTTTTACATATCAGTCCTTTCCCTGGTGTATACGGATAAATCCATTAAAATTCCAATTTATGTTTTCAAAGAGAGATGACAATGCGATCCCATGGTATATAAACACTAAGCCTTGTTTATTACCGCTCGACTATTCAGACCTTTCAGTGATATACCGTTCATGGATTATATCATGTATTGCTTGATACATGTCATAATGTGACTTGTAATCTGAAGGAAACGTAAATGTCTTTCTGTGATTGCAGCGTCATCGAGTGCTTCAGAAGTTTTCCGAATGGTACTTACCAGAGTCTTCCATAAACTGAATTCAACATTCGGCTTATACATAATTGTGGGCTTGAAATATTGCTTATACAGTACTAACCGCCATGTCATAATGTGGTCCATAACCGGGTTTGCGAAACTTAACTAAAGTGACCAGACTTGGCCAAGACAAGTAATGTTTTGGTTTATAGAACTCAAACTGAATTCCCGATCATTTGAGGTTTCAACACATTATTTGTTATTTTTTCTATAAATGTCAATCATGAATTCAGTTCCTTCAAAACTCGTGGCATGAGGTGCCATAATATGAAAAGCGTCCACACGCCTACTTGATGTTGCATGATGCGTTCAAGCTCGAGAGCTTCAATAATACTTGGCCTGGAGTTGGTATTACAGGGCTGAATTTGCTTAAAAAATGACAGTTGTTATGAATTCTACTACTTCTCAAAGGGAAGCAATCATCTGAATCAAATTCATTCGAAATTAAGATTTTAGTGATAAAAACTGTGCATAGTTACCGAAGTAAACTTTGTCCCTTGTATATGTTGTATAACCGTATGTTTTAGTTTATGTTACATTACCATTTGAAGTGTTTTAGTTCATCGTACAATTTAATAACGTAGAACAATTATGGAGCATTATTGCATTTCGGGTGGAGAGAAGTTATTCAATTGGTCCTAGCTTCGACTCTCAGAAATCTGGCCACCTAAACTTAATTGTTAAGATTGATTTTACAACAAGGATCGATAAGTTCTTGTTCTATACTATTTAAATAATGCAAATTAGTATTCTCACTGCGTTAACAAGCATTAGAGCAATTAAGATATTTCTATAGAAACTTGTATATTCTCAGGTATAATATCAATTAAGAAGAGGAAACAAATAGAAACAGATTATTATTGCTGTGACAATACGTTTAGAATGTTTAAATACATACAATGAAAACGAATATTTGTTTGTTCTTTTATTACACTTTTCAACCCATTTCTTTCTCCGCCGTATCCTAGGGCAACTGTTGCTGTTGGTCGTACTGTTATTGTTACAACCATTTTAGTATTACTATTATTATTGATTATTATTATGATTATTATTAATGATGATGGTTATTATTATTGTGATTATTATTAATCATAATAACAATAATAATTCTTTATTTATATTGCAGAGTTAAGGCCTCAAGGCCTTCTCAACCAGAGACAGAAAAGAGGAACAAACAAAGTTCTATAAGTAACTAATAAGAATACACTAGTTATATATACATAAACAGTATTTAATTAAGTATATGATACATAAAATTAAACTATTTTAACAAAATGTGTTACACTAAGAAAAGAACTAAATTAACTTTAAACCTACAATATACAGGAAACAATGAAAGCAAATGTTTTAATCTAAAAAAATTAGCTTTTTAATAGACATTCGTTTAGCCTAGTTTTAAATGTTTACAGCATACAACAAACCCTGATGCTTGAGGGAAGAAGATTCCAGGTACGTGCAGAAGTTATAGTAAAAGACCGGTAATAGATGGATGGATATTACTTCATGGAAATATCAACAGTCTTGACAGATTGAACATGAACAGATTTAGTCGAATTTGTCATTCTCGTTTGTGGTATAGAATAGTGTTTTGGGTGGCAGATTACTTCACTAGTCTATTAATAGTCAAATGTGGAGGGTTTATTGTACTTAAACTCGACGTAATTGTTATGAAGTAAAGCAAAGAAATAATAAAATAATAAGGCTACTAAATTGTGAACGAGTGTTGAATGTATGATGCTCTGATAATTTCCTATAACAAGTTATGATAGAAATGACAAGGCCTATAACATTTAAAACTGGAGACAAAGAGAAGGCAGTTTTCTATGAACAAGATATTCCAAGATAATTTTGAAAAATAGGGCGAGATATGATCAGGTTTTTTAATGTCACAGATATATCGAATAAATATACTGTGAACACGATGTATTCTTTTTAGAGAGTTTGAGATCTTTTAATAAAATATCACAGTATGCTACGTCGACAAGTTCTTTACTTCAGTTTGTACTTGGATCTGAGTGTACACAGCAATATCAAAGCAAACTATGCACGAGGTAATTTAACGAACCATATTAGCACAAAATAAGGTTGTTTTACAACACAAAATGATGAAAGTGTTATAGAGACTGTTACCTTTATTTCCGCAATGCTTTGATGGAAACACTACAAGAGCATAACACATGTGTTTTAACACAAATGGATACCACATAAAACGCTGCGTTCTCATTTCAGTAATTATCATGGACCTGGACACAGATTACGAACTTTGAAGCTAAACCCCTTTTCCCCATAGGCTATACGGAGTGAAATTAACATTTCACATCTTGTGCGATATTAAGCATTTAATGCTTTTCTCACTGCGGACCCATTTTAAGCCAGACATAGCAGTGCCGCACCGTGCCGTTATGCGATTAAAAAAACTCGAGGGATGTACGAAAATTCTATAAAATTTTATCTCCAAATCTACTAAAGTAGTTGAATACTTAAACTTATATTATGTGAATCATTTAGTTTATTCTAGGGATGGGTCGATACCAGGTTTTCTCGATACTCGATACTCGATACCGATACATGATTTTTTCCTCGATACTCGATACCATCAACATTTCCAGTTTCAATAAATAGGTACATTACAAATAAAAAGTTGAGAGAACTGTGTAATACCAACTAAATGAATTAAGTGTGCATATTTAATGAGACAAAATTTAATATCATCAGTAGCCTATAATTATTTTTAAACTCTACATTAAAAGTAAAATTTGTCTTTGAAACAGTCCACTTACAAGTGTTTGTTCAAAAATACTAGCATTCTCACTCTTCCGGGGTCAAGTCTATTTCTTTTTCTGTCACAAATGAGTCCTGCTGTGCTAAACAGTCTTTCAGAGAAAACTGTTGCTGGTGGTATGGACAGGTATTTCACAGCTAACTTCTTTAGTTTCTGAAATTTTGTGTTTGTTTTCCAGTAATCTAATGAACTAGAAAGAGGAGGTAACAAATCGTCTTTGAGATATGAAGTGATTTCTTCCTGGGAACTGTTTACTGGCAGTTTATTTTCTTGCATAATGTTACTATACAGGTACCACATTCCTGGCAATTTCTCGGGCTTGACGTCTGTGACATTTAAAATAAAATAAATAAAAAAGTTCTTGAATGATCGATTATTACGAGTACGTCAGTACTACATTACTATTCCCACATATAGGCTATGTAATTTTGGAATAAAAAAATTAAAAATCTTACCTCATCATTTTTGGATGCAGTACATTCCTCTTGGTTAGAAAGGTCCACCAATTGGTCTTTAGCAGAATTGAGAGCACTAGGACTGCGAAAAACTCGTCCTTTCACTACTGTTTCTTCTTCAGGAGTTAAATTTCCACTTCCGCATAATTTTTTATCAAGAGGTTCTGAAAAGGCAATTTTATGCACTGATGTAACATGTTTTTTAAGGTTACTAGTGTTGTGAGATTTTCCACCACGAGAAAAACGTTTTTTACAAATGCGGCAAATGGCGCGATTATCACAATGAGGGTCCACACTTCACTCATATTGACTGGAAAAAATATATATGTTATCGTACGCAATACACACATTATTCTTCTGTCACGTAGAGATATCAACAGAAAGCCGGCATGCTGACTTGTTTTAAAAGCATACCGAAATAGATTGCTTATGAATGGATAAAATAATCATGCGCGTTCTACTCAGATCACAGAGCAGTACAATGAACAAACTGTTTTAAGGTTTGCAGAATAAGCAGTAACTTAATCTCTGCAAGGGAGCATCGTACAGGGTTTGGACAGTCAGCTTGCTTGTTGGTTGTTATTGAAACGTTTGACAGGAAACGAAACAATTAAGAATCTCTTTTGTTTGATTTTTGAAGTAGGAAAGTCTTTATTTATGACTAGACAAAAGTCACAGAGCGGTTTTCTCCATTTAAAGAAGAAACAAAAGTATTTAAGTTACTATATTTAGTAGACTACTAAAAGCATTTCCTTAAATTGCAGAATTACCAAAGTATCGAAAAAGTATCGAGCTAGTTTTCTGAAGTATCGATGCCGATACCATGCAAGTATCGAGAGTATCGAGGTATCGAAAGTATCGAGGACCCATCCCTACTTTATTCCTTTCTTTAGTTAGACCTACAAGCTCGACTGCCAGCCTGGTTGTAGGGAAGTTCCTACAATTCACAATTTAGTGTGAAAAGTACACGTCTATTTGTTTACACTTTTCTGGGCTTTGTGGCCGTGGTCTATCGGTTTTGATACCGGACGTTTCGCCTGCGTCTACGGCAAGCATCCTCAGCGGCGTGGTCTCAAACGAAGTCTCCTCGGAGAGGTCTCATTGACGACTGAGTTCACAGTTGATTGGTTGGTCATTGGATCTATCCAATGAAACCACGCCGCTGAGGATGCTTGCCATAGACGCAGCCGAAACGTCCGGTATCAAAACAGATAGATCACGGCCACAAAGCCCGGAAAAGTGTAAACAAATGGACACCGGCCGTGAAAGCCTACATCATTTTTATTTTAGTACACGTATAATTATGAAAATTTCCACAATGGTGTAGATAAATTTTCAGCATTCGTTTACCACGTGTTTCGCACTGTGGTATGGCAACTATAACGCAAGAAGTTAAATAACAAGCGCGTGGATATTCGGGCTGCGCATCGACCACGCCATTAGGTCTATAATAGTTCCTTCGCCACTTGCTTCTGCTTCTGCACATATTGTTCTTTAACTTGTCTCGCTATAAATCAAATTGGTAGGTGTAAATGCTTTGTTACTTTTCAAGTAGTATTCTTGTGAATCGTTTGGCGCTTAAAAATAACACATAAAATATTTTAATAATAATAATAATAATATAGGCCTAGATTGAGTTCGGAACGTGGATGTCAGGAAGAAGATAGGCACAAGAGACAGCATTCAGACAGCGAACCAACTGAAATGGAAGCGGGGAGGCCATGTAGCATGACAGAACGCTGACAGATGGACCTACTCAGCAACTGTATGGGACCTCAGGATAGGCAAGAGGAGTGTAGGCCGTCCTAGAACCCGGTGGTCAACTTTAATGGTCGAAACAGCGGCAAAGCAGTGGACAAGAATCGCCAGAGACAGGAGAAGGTGGAAACAGTTAGGAAAGACAATAAGAAATTAAAAAAATCCCTTTAGGCAGGCCTACAGGCGGAGGTAGATTTCGAAGTGCTTTTGGTTTAATTTATTGTCGCTGCATAGCACTCTTCTTCTTTAGCCTTGGCATGGTAAACCTGCAGTAATAAGAACTGAATTCGGTAAAGAGGAAGAGCCTACAATCATTTGTTTTGACAACAAGAATAGGATATAATATTCTGGGAGGCCGTGCGCAAGATCAGCAATGAATAAAATTAGCAAAGCCGCTAAACAAGACAAAATTATGATATTATAATAATTCTTTTAAGTGTTATTATTTTCAAACATTAAAATCTCGCGTAATATGAGAGCTATCAAGAAACTATTTATTGATTTGTAGAGTACTCATCAAGAGCTTTTCAACGATACCCCACAAGACGTGGTTTCAAAAGTTTCGAATTTTCATCCCCCACCCCCACCTCCACCCCCACCCTCACTCGAACCCCCGAATCGTTGGTGTCACTGTGAACTCCATAGGGAGTACTCTAATTTATTCAAACAAAGTTTCCCTCTATACTTCATAGGGGCCGAGATATACATTTTTAAAAATTTCAACCCCCTCCCCCGACCACCCCCTTGGGCCAATTTTGCCCATTAACGAACTTGTCCGAACTATTGGGCCTAGAAATAACATAATAAAATTTGGTTCAAATATCTTCAAAATTACGGCCGCTATCGTGTAAAGATATATATATATAAATATATATATATAGGCCCTATATATATATATAAATATATATATATATAAATATCACAAAAATTTTTTTTGAACGGGCGGTGGTTTCGTACTTAGGGGAGCATGAAACGTAAAGATATGAAAGAATTTTTCGAAAATCATAAAGTGGTATCCATTGCAATAGGTAGATTTTTCTTCGAAAATCTACCTAAAAACTGAAAAACATAAGGTTGTTCAAAACGGTGTGCTACTTTCCATTATATTAGTTTAGAGTCACTGTCTACTGTTCAGGTTACAATGTGTTTTGAGTAGTCTACAATGAGTACTTTTCGTTATTTTAGTTGAGAGGCACTATCTACTGCTCAGGTTATAATATGGTTTGATTAGTCTCCCATGATGGAAATATGAAATTAGTAGGAAAATATTAACTCGTTAGACCTAGCTCACCTATCGAGTAACGCTCTGAGCTAACCCTGCTATTGGCGGGAGGCCTTTGCCCTAAAGGGATTAATGAGGCTTATTTATTTATGTACTTTTAATTTACGGGTACGTCGTAGGGTAGTGGTTGAGGCGCTGCGCTACAAACCGGAAGGTCGCGGGTTCCATCCCCGATGAGGTCGTTTGAGTGTTTCAATTGGCCTTATCCTTCTGCTGGCACTATGGCCCTGGAGTCGACTCAGCCTCTAATAGAAATGAGTACCAGGAGTAATCCTGTGGGTAAAGGCGGCCGGTGCGTAAGGCAGAAAAAGTTACCACCTACACGTGCCGAATGTCTAAAGTCTAGGAGCCTCAAACTCTGGAACCCTCTGGGCTTCCATGGCCAATATAGGGAACACTTTACTTACTTTACTATGTCATTTTAATCTCCTCAGTAGCACAGGCTACGCACCGGCGCGCGCGGTCTCCAGTTGAGTGTACGTATAGGCCTTGGTCTACATTGACAGAGGTTGGAGTGTAATATACGTAAAAGTAGCCCTTAAAAAGTCCATGGAGGTAAGTTGAAGCGCACAGATTTTCAGGCATCTGGTACATGAAGGTGATCACTGAACTGATAAGGATGTCTGCCTTTACTTCCAGAATTGATCCTATTATTAGTTTACCTTAGAACCTGAGTTCACCGAAAGGATTAGATAGATTGAAAATCCCTAATGATAGAGAATCAAACCCACGTTTTTCGGATACTGTCTAAACCAATGGCACCGCAGCATAAGCTGGAAGATGCAAGCAGGAGTTAAAAATAAGGAAACAAAATCTAGGTATGTTTTATCCTTAAAAAACGAAATTATGTTACATCCTAAATGGTTAGTTACTTTTCTAATACTATTGTAATGATTGTTATGATTGTTGTGATTGTTATGATTATTATTATTATTATTATTAATATTATTATTATTATTATTATTACATAACACGAAGTCCACAAAGGACGTGATGCACACTAAAAATAACCACAGTTCAAAAGAGAAGTAACACGAATACTTCTGCAAAAGCAATACAACTCTTTAAACTGTAGATTATGAAGTACATAATTATACATTTTGTGTTTTGTATTATTATATATTTAATTAGACTGTGTACTATCCTTACTATCTATCCGATTGTAAATAATTTGTTTGAATTCTCTAATTTCTTCAAGGTTAGGGTACTTAAATCTTAAATTGTAGAGATATATTTTATGCCATGTATGTTTTTTTTTTTATTTTTTTTTTTTTTTTTTTTTTATTAACACCACAGTTTTAGCTACATGCTCCATTACATAATGTAATACTACATGCTTATGAGAACAGTCACAATACTTAGATTTCATATTTTCAGTTTTTTGTACATCGCTTAATTAGTATTTTGTAAAGTTTCAAAAACAGTCACAATACTTAGATGTCATATTTTCAGTTTTTTTTACATCACTTAATTAGTATTTTGTCAAGTTTCAAAATCATTTCAGTTTTTTGTAAATAGCTTAATTGGTATTTTGTAAAGTTTCAAAAACAGTCACAGTACTTAGATTTCATATTTTCAGTTTTTTTTTTTTTTTTTTTTTTTTTTTTTTTTTTTTTTTTTTTTTTTTTAAATCACTTAATTAGTATTTTGTAAAGTTTCAAAATCTATCTTATTTACAAATTGGGAAAAACATTTTAAGTGTTTTATAACAAGTTCGCTTTTATTTGGAGGCCATCGTCCACCCGATTGAAGCACTTCTCTGCGGAGTTCATCTCTGGCTGATTGTAGTAACTCGCAGTCCCAAAGAACGTGGTCAGTAGACTGCAAATCTCTCCCGCACCTGCATGTTGGATCCTGTAAAATCTTGAACCGGTGTAAATATTCTCCAAATTTCCCATGACCTGTAATCATTGCTGTGAGATTGTGCGTTAACTTGAGGTTTGACTTTAATCTGCTTCGGACATTAGGAAAATATGACTTTGTGATTGTTCCGTTGGTAGTGGTTGCCCACTCATCTTCCCATGCGTTAATCGATTCCTCATGTAGATCTCTTCTTACTGTGCTGAGAGGTAGTAAGTCGTATATCGGCTCTAGTTCAAGGCTGCGTGTTGCTTGTTTGGCCAGCTGGTCGGCAAGTTCATTTCCTTCAGTCCCTGCGTGAGCTTTCACCCATTGAAAGTGTATTTTCCAGTTTTTTTCTATTAGGGATCGTAAGTTCCTTCTTATTTCCTCAATTATAGCTCCGTGCTTTGAGTTATTATTTAGCAGATCAAGTGTTATTTTGCTGTCGGTGTGGATCGCCACTGATCTCTCTGTTATGTCGTTATTATTTTGTAATTCCTTAAGGGCTTTCATTATCGCTATCTGCTCGGCTTGATTGTTCGAACATCTATTGTCCAGTCGATATCTTAGTTGCTGTAACGCTCCTTCCTGGCTGTAGATGGCTACACCGGCCCCCACACCTGACTCGGTCTTACTTCCGTCTGTGTAAATTTGGATGGAGTATGTGTCTTCTTTTGTTTTCTCATGGAGTTTTACATTTAGTGAGGGATGAGGCCACTCTCTATAATTAGTTGCTGTTTCCAGGGGTGTGTATCCCGCAGGGCCTTTCACTATTCCTCTAGTTATATAATAGAACTTGGATATTTCAGAGAGTTCAATGTTGATCGGGATTGTTCTTGTTAGTATGCACAATGCTTCGTGCGACGTCGTTCTAAAAGCTTTAGCGATCTTTATATTGATCAGCCTTTGTACCCGTTTAAGTTTCATTACATTGAATTTAGCGTTAAGGGATTCAATCCATACGGGAATTCCATATGACAGTATAGGAACTATGGCTCCTTTGTAAATTATGTTCATAACTCTGGAGTTTAGTCCCCAGTTAATCTTAGCAGACTTTGCCAGCGCGTGAATTAGTTTTATACTCTTCTCTAACTTTATATCATGACCTGTTTAAGAATTAAGCTACACCTTAATTGTAAAATAATTTTGACGAAGCCACATGTAGGCATGTAAAACATATTGGCTAAAAATAATATTATCTTATCTTATCTTATTGTGGCGACAACTAGGACGACTGTGACAAAGAAGTAGAACGATTTAAACTGCACTGATCTAGTAAGCATATGATGTGAAATGCAAAAACTCAAACAGGAGAGCTACAAAGAATTCACTTTACATTATGATAGACCACTTAACGAAGCATGGGAGAAGAAATAGTTCATATAAGTCTAATAGAAAGAATGAAT
The DNA here is from genome assembly GCA_964059195.1 of Ectobius pallidus. Taxonomy (NCBI): domain Eukaryota; kingdom Metazoa; phylum Arthropoda; class Insecta; order Blattodea; family Ectobiidae; genus Ectobius; species Ectobius pallidus. The sequence goes on along the minus strand of CAXKWD010000005.1, from coordinate 31,337,303 downwards.
AGGATATAAAACATTCTGCAACCTGGTTAATGGTGCATTTTAACAAAAACAGATAGCCCTTCTTTCTTAATACCGTGAAAACCCATAGTTACAATTAAAGTGAAAACTAAGCCCAGAAATACATAACTCTAAATTTGTCGGTTTAGAAGGGTTTTGTTAAAACGTGGGATTGTAGTACAGTTTTAATTTAAAGGCCTTGTTGCTGGTGAATGCAAGTTGGGTCCGTCGCAGCGCAGAAGAGAAATGGCTTGTACAGTATATAGCTCAGCTGCCTGCCAGGGATGTGTATTCTACTTGATCGCGTCTTTTAAAATTGATCTACAGTAACACTTTCCTATTTTAATATGAATCACTACATATGGGGAATGTTTTATATTGGTATTACATAAGAGCTGTTAGCAGAAACATTCCTTTGACGGTGGAATTTCGGCTGTATGTGATGACGCTCTACCAAATGAGCTATTCAGAATTCGGGACACGATGTAATCTTTCTCCTATGATTATCCATAATGGCCTATCTAACAGCAAGATTTCAAAGTCATTTAATAAATTACGAGGCACACTACTTTATAGCCCAATAATTTTGTGACCTATTTACCTTCTATATACCGAACAGTACCCGATAGGATGGAGGTACCTTTCCACAGATTATTATAAATCTGCAGACATTACAAGAGAGTATTTTTTCTTATAACAACATAATATCAAAGGATATAATATAAAAATCTATGGAAACCTTAATACTACCCACACTGTTCGTTTGCCTCGTCGTCAGTCTGTATATTTTTCTGTGTAATCAATAACTAACAAGTCGTGTGTTTCTGCAGGAATAGTTAAAAAAAATAATTAAAAAATAAAAATAAAATAAAATAAAATAAAAATATAAAATAAAAAAGGATTTTATGACTGTGTATTACATTACCCACCTTCAAAGCTCATGTTTAATTTAAGAAATAGAATTATGACATAATCGAATACACGAGGCTTTTATAACAATACGGTAGCCTATGTGTTACGTGTCGCTATGTAAACTTAATGCCAAATAAGCCTGTACTGTGATATCCAGTTGTGATCGTGGTAGCCTATATAACCTAGCGCATATATTTATATAATTATTACAGACCTAATTCGTACTTCTATTAAGCAAACCACTTCGAAATAATAAGTAGTGTTCTTATTTCATACTGGAACATGAAAATTGCATTGGTCTGTTATCAACTGTATGCATTTTCTTCCCACATGCCATATCCCACTGCAGTCCATTGAATATACCAAACAAACAAAACGCTAACGATATCAAGAGAACGAGCATTCAAGCTCTGGTCTTATTATAACTTTAATATTGCCAATAATGCATTTATAATGCTTCTGTTATGTAAAGTATACTATAATATGCTTTTAGTTTTCGATGTTCTTCAGTGTATTAAAATAGCTAATGATTTCCTTTCGGTATACTACACCTACTCTCCAATGTTTATTGGGAAGACCATTTCAGTTATGTAGTTTCGTAATGTGAATTTAATTTCTGTGGAGCAGTGGTGTGGTCATTACCTTATACTATTCGCTCCTTGTAATGCTTTTATACATAGTCTGCATTATTATGATTGAACGTTGAACCCTCAGATGATATGGCATTATGTTATAATTTTCTTGGAACCACATATTCATGCATTTCGATTTCTTCACAACATTCTATATCCTCACCATTCTAATGAAGTAATGCATGTATTAATGTCAATCTATATTACACGTATATTCTCCAAGCCGTGCTTGTCAGTGTTTAGAGGGGTCAGAGAAGGTTCATTTTAGCTATTAATAAGCTATCATCTAACACGGACTCTGCTTCATGTCGTCATTATCACTTCATTGCCCTCCTCAACTCAGGTGAAAGAGCAGTTCAACTCAGTAGTACCAACATAATCTAAAATGAATATACTGTACGCAATAATTTGTTGGCCTGGGTGGTGCACTCTGTATGGCGCTGGCTTTGTGTGCCCAAGGTCGAGGGTTCGATCTCGGCCCAGGACAATGACATTTAGGTGTGCATAAAAGTGACAGTGTAAATTTATAGGCATGATCTTCTGCGGGATAGCATTCCGCCGATAGGTTACAGACCTACAGTAGAGTACGATTACTTCCACAAAGTCTCTGGCCTTGAAGACTAACCCAGCCAGCGAGCTTCTCGTTACCAGCTGGCGCAGACTCGCATGCGCGTAAGATCACTTAGCTACTGTTGAGCACAGAGTGAAGATCATGCAGCACGTTGCCAGTCGTAGAAAATACTATAATAGTTGAGTGGAAGGATAATGCCGCAGCGAGACAGAGACAGACAACACTTGAGTGGGATAGAAGAACTGAGCCAATCAGGGTGCAGTTACCTCCCCTAGGCCGGAACTCTAGGAACGGTGAGACTCGCTCCTAATGTTTATACGTAAAAACCCAGAGACTTTGTGGAAGTAATCTTACTCTACACCCTCGTCTTTATGTAATCATAACAACAAACCAATAATGGTTCGGCCTTTGCTGGTTTAATGATAAGCCCTCATCAGGATTATACAACTTCTTAATATAAACTGATATTCACCTTTAATGTAAGTTAAAGGCCAAGATTACGTTCTTGTACGTTCTTGTATAATGGAAGGTCCCAAAACAGGCCTGGTACTTGTAAATTCATCATTATATAAATAAAAAAAATTAAAGGTTTACATTTCAGGAAGGATTTATGTTCTGTACTCTCTGTCTATTATACATCTTTCATAATAATGTTACTACAGTGTCAAATCTAGTGCTGTGGTTGCTCACAATGTTTATACGCGTTTTATATTACGATAAAATATTCATTAAAGACTTATGTGTCCTGTAAAATTATAATAACAAGGACTCAGAATGCGATAAAAATAGGAAATAAGTTGGTTTATTTTAATTTAAAAATAAAATTGTATGATTAAATTTTTTAATTACTTTGTAGTAGGTGAATTTAACTTGAACAACTTCCTCATTTCATTGAAATGAATGCCCCTGAAACCCTAAATAATTTGGTAATTTCAAAGAGCCCTGTGCCCTGAACGATATAAATTGAACAATCCAATTTTCAGGAAGAACATTATTTTTTAACTTATAAAGGGATCTATTCCAGATTAACAGATAATGTCTCTATGCTATCCTTTCCGAAGTTAATGGTAACTTATGATCTAAGAACAGAGTTACCAAATTTCAAATGACAAAATACAGGTTAACCACGAAGCTTATTATCAGTGAGTGGAGCAGTGGACTTACTGAAATGGGTGTAACCAACGAATATACAAATATACGAATATACGAATATCGTATATGGGTGTACCGAAACATGTTTTACATAATATTAATGAAAGTAACATAGCAGTATCAATAAAATTACTAAATGATCTTATTTAGCGTCACCGAGAACTTTTAACAGTACAAAGCTGCTTGTGTTACAATGTTGCTCCTTAAGAATATTGTACTTTTTGCTGTTGCTTATTGCTTCTAAAACTTCTTTTTTAGTTTTAATGAATTTAAAAAATCCGGCATGATAATTTCAAATTAGACTGCATACAAAGTCTTGTTTCTTTTTTAGGGCTCCACAGATTGTTCATAACGCTAAAATATGTTCTTTTAATAAAATCATTACTAGGAGGAATAGCAAAAACACTCGATATCACTTTAAGTAGATTTGGAGAACATAGAGTACATTCACGAAAATTACACGAAAATTCCCTTTTTCATAACAATAATTCTCTCAGCTATAAAAACAGGCTTTTTGCAGATTTTATACTTCACCGACCGGCCACCACTTACCGAGGTAAAAGACATTAATAACCGTCCTGGCCAGTGAAATATCGGCCATTTGGCAACCCTAATACGACTACAATATTTTTCCCCCTATCGATGGCTTTTCTCGGAAGTAAAGCAGTGAATTTCTGCCAGCTGCTAGCTAGCAAATATATTTATCTTACCTAAATATAAATTGGAATCTTCACCAACTTCTAACGTTTTATACAACATAAACAGGTAGTATACAACATAAACAGGTAGTATGTGTTAAGTTCAATTATTAGCGACAGTGTAACGTATCATAGTTGAAATACACTAGGTAACACATGACATATAATTTGCAAGCTTCCCGTCATATAGTGGTAAATGTTTATACTAGTATTTAAAGGCGGATGGTTCTCGTATAGCAATAATAAAAAGAACCTTACTGCCTTACTCATGCTAATGATTAGGGCAAGGCATTTAATGACCATAAAGTAGTGAAAAAATGCAAAATAAAAAATGCATTTGACCTAAAAATAGTGAAAAAATGACCCGAAATCTTAAAATAATGACCTATAAATTTACCATTATTACTTATAATTAGTTTTTTCTTAAGTAATGAATTGCTAAATACAGTTTATGACGAAGCTTTGTATATGAATTTACAATATAAAACACACTTATTTTGATATTAAAAAAATCAGTAAATTTATACTACAGTATTTGGACACCCTTAGCGAAAAATAAATTCTTTCTGAACTGGCATGCCCATCAAATTGCCTCTAGCAAATATGTGCCATTTAAAAAGAAAGAAAAAATATTTATTGCTAAAATTCTGAAAATGACCTAAAATTGCCGAAAATAACATAAAAATTGCCAAAAAATGACCTATCTATTGAAAAATGACGAAATATGCAAAATAATGCAAAAACAAATTGCCCTTATTTAATTAATTATTTAATGATGTACATTTATATACGAGTACATTGGAGCTATCTTTTAACCTTCATATAAAAAAGATACAAAATCATCAAATGCCTTGCCCTACTAATGATATTGAATAGCGTGCGTCGTGCCGACCGGCCACCCCTGTATCACTGCACCACCTGAACAATTGTACGCAAGCAGGGGCAAAACGCAATCAATGCACCACAACTACAGCCACGCCGTCCCCTACGTCTCCCCATAGCTCAGGCATAATATAGCCTTCCCAGCGCTACACTTTATTATGTGTAAACACAAAACGCTTCAGGTACGTGGAAGTAAAGCCAAATATTCACCCCAGAAATATAAAGGTATATTAGTCATTACTCTGAATAATATCACCCTGAAAATTAGACTAAAATTTTCTTCTATCATCAACAAACCTTATGAATATATGAGGCTACTAGGAAATGTAATTTTAAAAAATATATTTAAGCTACTACAGACAGACTTGATCTATAACATGATTACCTCTAATGTTATTATGCTTACATTTCAACAGTACTTATCTTATTTAGTACTTTCAGGGAGTTAGAACGAGTTAAACGTCCTGCTACTTAAAAAGACCCTTTGTTGCCTGAACAAACAAAACAAAAATTATTGTTAAACTTTTTCATGAAATATGGATTAATAGGGTAAATAAATCACAAATTATAAGGTTTCAACTTTTTGTAACAATTGAGTATTTTTTTAGAAAGGTGGTACTTACAAGTACCGTCAGGTCCTGAACAAATACCTGTTGACTACACACATAGCCTACCCCCTATATGAAATATGAATTTGGCAATCTAAACAGCTTTACTTTGTTGTGGTGTGCAACAAATGTGGATTCTGTTCCATGGAAATTAGATGCCAGTGTTACAACTTTATTGTATTTCCATTGAAAAACAGCAATATCCATTGAAGAAATCCTGCAATCCCAATCACCCCTTTCACTTTTCTTTGGAAGAATAAAATTTGCACGGAAACCCTTTGGATTTACTCTCATTGTCCCACATGCCAATGTACAATTCTCAAATTCCTTTTCTAGGTTTTCATTCTTCCGTTCGTAGATGTCAAAATTCAAAGTGTAACCCTTCTGGTCTGAAAAGCACCATAAATTATATCCTCTTTTTATGGGTTTCATAGGGTTGTATTGCTTCATTGAGCTTTGACCTTTGAAGAGAATCATTGATTCGTCTATACTCAGTTCTCTTGTAAAAGTAAAGGTAATGTGATCCCTATACAGGCCATGAAGGCCCAGAGGGTTCCAGGAGCTTCAGGCTCCCAGATTTTGGACATTCGCCACATGAAGGTGGTAAGGTTGTCAGCCTTACGCACCGGCCGCCTTTACCCCCAGGATTGCTCATAGTACTCATTTCTGTTAGAGGCTGAGTCGACCCCAGGGCCATAGTGCAACCAGAAGGATTAGGCCAATTGAAAAATCTCAACGACCTCATCGGGAATCGAACCTGCGACCTTCCGGTTTGTAGCGCAGCGCCTCAACCACTACGCTACGGCGTACCTCCAGTTCTCTTGTACCATGGTATAATTTTGGGAAATGGTCATTCAGATCTGTAACTAGCGGACGAACATTATAAGGTTTATCACAATTATTGTCGGGGATTTTAGTATTATCATTCACATGCAAATTTGAAAGTATAGTGTCAAATCTGTCTCGACTCATTGTCTTTTGAACCAGAGGAATACCTAAATCTTCACTTGATGACAAATAGTTTTTTCCAGGATGGAAGTTTATGATATCCCATCAAAAAGTTTGTACCAAGGAAACCCAGTAGTTCATTCTTCTTCAGGTTCAAAACTTTTCCTTCAATCTCACCCATGTCAGAATTATTCATTCCAACTTGATCATTTTCACAACTGACTACATTAACCTCCCTCTTCTTCAAATATTGAATCAAAATTTGTCTTTTCACTCTCCCGGTTTATATTATTATCACTATGTTTTTCATCTTCATCATCCTCTAAGTCGGTGATCTCACCATCATGATCTGGTAAATTTTCAAACAAAATTTTGTCATTATTCTCTTCAGAAAGGGGTTTATGACAATAAAACGCCTACTTCCTCTAAAAACAAAAAAAAAATGTATGCAATATATTAAAAAATTATACATACAAACTGACTCACAGCAATAAACGTCACATCAATTGAGGTTGTGCCTATCTGAGTAATGTTAGGTACAGCTGTACTGACGGTACTTCTAAGTACCGCAACATTTTTATCATATATTATACAAAATATACGATGGATTCATTTAATTATTATTTCAAATTGATATTTCAACTTGCCTCAATGATATTCATACCAAAATCTGCTTCAAAACCGCTAAATTATCACAGAAATTTCAATTCTTCACAGAGTTGCATACATATCTTCCCGCCCAAGCGCATAGAGAAACAAAAAGTATCCAGAAAGCAGTGAATGATTACCAATATAAAAGAACTAAATTTCTTTTTCTTCAAGAAAGGTTACTTCAAAGTACCAACAGGCTAGAAAGACGCAAGGAAGACTGTACAATGATAAAACTGCATTTAAAATTGGTGGTACTTCTAAGTACCGTCAGGCAACAAAGGGTTAAAAAGAAAGTCCGGTCTTTTCATAGTGTTTCAACTAACAGAGTCGTATTTGTTTGTGACAGTTATCAGAAAGAATTCCGGAATATTTTCTCGCAATTAATTTTGAATATCCTAATTGGATGATATAAGCATACTATGCATATATTTGGTGGTTGTCATTTTTCTCTTCATATTCATTTTGCCTAGGCCCTGATGATGGATGTATGAAACTGAAATACCTAGGCAAAATAAATTTTAAAAAATGATTGAGATTAAGGTAGTGTATTATATAATTATTTATGTTACACAAACTTTCTCACAAATATTTATTCTGCCAAAACTTGTTTGAAATATTATTCTAGGTTATTTTTTGTCATGCACAATTTTGTTGAAATCTATAATAAGCTAAATAATTCCACTTTTTCTACTTTCCGTATCCGTTATTAACTCCGTCTTTTAATGCCACACAAATGAATTACGTCCTAAAATCTTCTTCGATATGCAAAATCAAAATTGGAAACTTCGTTCAAGTACGTGCAGACATTTTGACGTGACTGAGACCGTAAGAGATAGACACTGAAACTGAAGATGCCAGAATTAATAATAATTGTAACCATTCCCTCCAGAATGGATGCTTATGATTTCATTTAACTTTATAGATCAACTTCGAGGAGAATAGAGAACGGTATTGCAATAGGCCTATCCTATTGCGTAGACTTTCATGAATAAGTTTTCTATTCATATTTCTAATCTAGATCTTTAATAATATGAATATTCATTTTCTTGGCTTCTACCTTAAGAATTTCAACGCTCAGAGTATTCCCTCCCCCCCCCCCCCAAAAAAAATATCTGAATTGAGATTTACTTATAACGTCCGATGCGGTGCCTCCAAATTCGACAGAAGTCTTGTCAGGTTCGCAGATTCTGAAAGTTTATCTTGTTTTACACAATACTGTATGTATTTGGTCCCTGAAGGGGGAAGGCGGGTTGGGACTACCCTAAGCACTTCATCCTTGTGGCTCATTGTGCCAACCTCCGGAATGGAATGATTTGCAAGCCCAACGGTCCCTCGACAACAGACCCCACCACAGCCCCCACGGAACTCCCCTACATCCAACATATACCTCTACCATGCCACGTGTGCCGCTGCCTCGGTACCTCTTATAGAGCCCCCTGGTTGGCAGCACACCAGCCAGCAACTTCAGGACCACAAGCCACGGGGAGGACGGGAGAGGCCCACAGCAGGTGCTGGGGGCGAGGGTATACCGGAAACCGGGAAAGGTAACGGGATGATTATGAGGGGGAGTTTGAAGATGAAATGGAGAGTGTTGGTGGAATGAGAGGGGGAAACGGGAGGATCCCCGAGAAAAACCCCCAAAGGTCACGGCTTCGTCCACCACGAATGACACGCCCGCCAGGCCCGGGGATTGAACCCGGGACCGCTAGCATGCCAGGCCCACGCGCTAAGTATGTGCCACCGCGACGGCTTACACAATACTACTTGCAACTGACATGCCAACTTCCTGCATCTGCTATTAATCTAAAAGTGTGTTAACGTTTTTGTTTGTACTGCAAAAAATTGCCATATTTGCATTGTGAAATTAACCTGAATTGCGGTAATATATCTCCACTGTCGTTGATAATAGTTTGATAATAATTTTACATGTTAATTTCATAAATGGAAAACTGGGAGTACGATCATATGAGTAAACTATGAATAAAAATGCAAATATTTGTTCAGTTGCAAATTGCACTCTTGAAGCGTGATTAATTTGCTATGTTATTTTGTTAGGATATGATGGTTTGCAAAACAGGCCTTAATTGTCTAGTCCTAGTAGTTCAACTTCCCTCCCACTTGAAAATTTATCATATACTAGGTTGTTATGTAAGTAAACACAAATGAACTCAACATAAACATGCTCTATGTATTATTTAAGAATAGAGACGACATTGTTAATTGTAATGATTTTTATGCATAGTTTCCTATAATGATCAATTCTACTTACTGTAATTCCGATATACTATAATAGTACATCATGCAACGAGTATATAATGACATTTATTAAAATAAGAATCTGTTTATGAAATGAGCAAAGCGAGCAAATTTTAAATGTTTAAGTTTTGAGAGTTTAGATTAACTCAAACAAACGAAGACTGCTGCCCTTTGCAATCTGCTGTTCTCGTAGTTCTTATTTTCTGCGACAGATGGCAGCTGATGGCGTCCGGTCAAGTCGAAGCTTCTTCTTTGCCTTTTTTAAACCAACAGATTATTACAGCCCGAAATGAATTCCAATTAGTATAATACTGAAATTACTATATTTATTCTTAAATACAGGTTGTTTAGTACCCACTTTCATTTGCTGATCTGAAGTTTAAAGATCGATCCATGTTCGATACCATACCTCCGTTTTGATAAAAAAATCCGTATCGCAATGGATGTCATTATGATACCGTTACGTCACATGTAATAAGCGTATTATAGTATGGTCGAAGAAAAAATCTACCAACATTTTATAGGCCTAAACAATTTCAGAATAACTGGCCAGAGATTACTGGAAAGCTAGATTCGCATTCGGAAGGTTCCGAGCTCAAATCACAATATCACATGACTGCATTGAGTCAGTACCTAAACTAGAACTCGAAATAAGGGTTCATTGTTTTTGGTACATGGACTAAACCTTCCACTAAGCCAGTCAGTAAATTAAAGGGCACTTGAAACAAGAGTTATACAAACTAAGATAAATCTAACCTTCAATCACCCAGGTCACTCTAATCAAGGGTTCATCTTCTTCGTAAACAGTTTGTAGATTGTGATTCACATGTTGGTAACATGTGTACTGCCTGTGCATTTAGACGTGAACACTTGCATGCGCCACAGAGATAGGGCGGGACGGAAGGGGAGTGTGTTGCTAGTATGGATTACATGAGACTGATACCACTGCGCATTGCGTTTACAATGTTCACGTCTAAATGCACGGACAGTTCTTCGTAGTTAACGGAATGGTACGATTGATGGAATCATGGATGGAATCATCAGTTTAGCGAAATTTTATTCGAATACCCCCTACTAGTAAGTCTCAGTAGATAGGAAATTGAAGCAGCCAGTGTTTACTTCAAATAAACTACTGTCACTTAGGGAAATTAAAATTAACTAGAAATATTATTTATTCACTTATTTTTCTATCCTAATCATGGTTCTTATGATTTTTGTTGCTATTTATTTCACCATGGGGTAGGAGGAATTACTGTGCATTATACGGCCTTTCCCCATATGCATTGCATAAATTAATCATGAAACTATACTTAATGGTTTCACTATCATGATGAAGTCAATTAGCGTATACTCGTAGGTAATGTAGGCTTTAAGAAACAAAGTTTCACATAAAAGTTTTAGATCGGGTCAAAGTAAAAGTATTATACCATTTTGAAATATTTAATTATGTGTACAAGCAGTCATTGTAAAAAATTTAATCAAAATTGATATAGTCATTATTAGCACATCGTAAAATCGGTTTTTATAAATGACAGAACGAGAAAGGGAAACTATTCGGCACGATTCGCACGAAAGGGAAACTATTCGGCACGATGTTAATGATAGGTATAAGGAATCTAAGCGTAATCATAAAAGACTTGTAAAGGATACAAAAAAGAGATATTATGAAAGTATTTTAAATGATGCAACTAACAAAGGCAAGATGGCATGGAAAATTATTCATCAACTTACAAAACCCGACGAGGAACATGTTAACATAACGCTCAAAAATGAACTTGGTATAATTGACGATCCTCAGGAAGTAGTTGAATCTTTTAATGCATTTTTTAAAGAAGCTCCAGAGAAAATAATTTCAAATTTAGATCCCTCAAACCATAATTCAACAATTAATCATATTAAACAAGTTACGTCTATTTACTTGCACGAATTTACAGAATGTGAGGTACTGGATATCATAAATAAGAAACTAAAACATAAGATGTCCTCTGGCCCTGATGATTTTCCTGCCATGCTTCTAATTGAATGTAAAAATATCATTATAAAGCCTCTTACTTATCTTATAAATGAATCGTTTCGCTGTGGTGTCTTTCCAAGTGAACTGAAGTTAAATAAAATTATTCCTGTATTTAAAAAGCATGATAAAAACAATGTGGAAAATTATAGGCCTATAGCCATGTGTAATAGTCTAGCTAAAATTTTTGAATATTGTATGTTGACCAGGCTTCTCAAGTTTATCGACAGACATGATATTTTGGATGTAAATCAACATGGGTTTAGACCATCAAAATCAACTAGTACAGCAATTTATTCTGTCTTTAATAAGGTTTTATTAGCACTAGATGCGGGTAGGTGTCCTGTTGGGATCTTTTGTGATCTTAGCAGGGCATTTGACTGTGTTAATCATAGTATACTTCTCTCTAAACTTGAGAAATCTGGCATTCGTGGCGTTATTTTGGACTGGTTTTCTTCATACCTAAGTAACAGGCTTCAGTATGTTGAAGTGATGTATAAGATTAATAATTGTAAGAGGCTGTACAAATCAAACTCTCTGGATGTCAAAGTAGGTGTTCCCCAGGGATCTATTCTGGGACCCATTCTATTTCTATTTTATGTTAATGACTTGCCTAATCACTTGAAAGATTATTTTATTACGATGTATGCCGATGACACAACGGTTGTTGTTGATGCTCAGAATGCTCAAGGGTTACAGACAGACTGTAATGCACTGCTTGATAATCTCCAGAAATGGTTTAATATTAATATGTTATATTTAAACATAAATAAAACTTGTTATATGAAATTTCACAACATACAAAACAAATCAATAAATAATTTAAATTTAAGCATTAATAATCATGACATTCTTAGTGTTCAGGCAACTAAATTTCTGGGAATAACATTTGATGAACATTTGAACTGGCGCCCACACTGTTTAGAACTTGTCCGTACTTTACATTCTGTCTGTTATCAAGTTAGAATTTTAAGATACTATGTCAGTAGCAATATGATTTTATCTTTTTACTTTGCTCAAGCCGAGTCAAGGCTAACATATGGTATCTGTTACTGGGGTTCATCTACTATGTTGAATGATGTTTTTATTGCACAGAAGCGAATTGTCAGATGCATGGCGGGTATTGACAATCGTACCTCATGTAGAGACTATTTCATACATTTTAGGATACTTACAGTCTATGGGTTGTACGTCTTCAAACTATTAGAATTTGTCCACATTCATAGAAATGAATTTAGTTGCAATAGTGATTTTCATTCCTACAATACTCGAAATAGAAATAAGTTTAGTATTCCACAACATAATTTAAACAGTTTCAATAAATCTATCATGGTGTATGGTTTGAAGATGTACAATAATCTGCCTGTTAGCATTAGAGTCATTAATGACCTGAAAGTTTTTAAAAGACGTGTCAGAAAGATTTTAATTCAATTGTGTCCATACAGTATTAATGAAGTAAATGTGGGTAATGTATGATTTATATTTAATCTTAGATATAGTGACAAGTCTTATGGCTTTATGCTCAAACAGACGATTATTATTATTATTATTATTATTATTATTATTATTATTATTATTATTATTATTATTATTATTATTATGATCAGAAAATTTCAACACTAATAAAAATGTCGCTTTTATACGATTTTTCTTTTTCACGCTGTACTGTTTAGAGATAGACAAACACAAAGACAGACCTTCTTATGTAACATGCATTTTTCTGGTGAAAATTCGTGTAAAGTTTCAAGTTCTAATACAATTCTTTACATTTAGTTGATCTAGTAGCGAGGATAGAGAATGTAAATGATCTGCAAGCTTGTAGGTTTCAAATAAGACTTACCAAAGTATTCTGAGTAAAATCCTATTTGTAAATTTCTCTGACCGGAATACTCTGGTGGCTTTTACTGTGTTCATAATAAATAAAGTCCCTCCACAAAAAGCAACCTACATGCAAATCTAAGTACTATGTCGACTAATTACTTGTCCAGTAACCACCTACAAAGCACCAGAGGGTAGAAGCAAAGTTATGTTTTCCTGATTCATTGTATGCAAAGGTAATCAGTTGTTGCAATTGTGTAGTCCGAAATACTAGTCTGCATTCTAATTCTGCAATTATTCTCTTTACATAATATCCGCTCTGCTTGTTCTTTCTAGTTTCTGTGAAGTACAATTATTTTACAGTGTAATTGGAAGAGTTCTTACGCAATTTAATTCATGAACCAGTGACCAAGCCAGTATAAGGATATGTGAAATTTCAACCAAACGCAAGTACTGTCTGCCGTCATAATTATATCTTTTCATTTTTATCACTTTCGTTTCATCGCACCTACGTGCAATTGTTTTTTGAACTCCTTAACTAATTAGTGGTACTTACGAATGTTGTTGCCGTGGATCGTAAGTTGACATTCCCACACAATCTTGTTGTTATGGGCGTTGCGATGCGGTTAAATTACTTACGGTGCTTGCGCCACGTCATAATTCATTACGATACACTTCATTATACAAGCCTTCATGGACAAGGCCCCCAGGACAAATATTCGGTTCCCATAACAACAAACACATGCGGATCACTTTCTGAAATAAACATCTTTCTTCAAGAATGTATATACATAATATTTTCAGGTAATATCACAATTAATATAATTAAATTGATATAAATAATCATCGTGCAAAAAATAACATGCAATACACGTGCCGTAAGCGCATTACGGATCTCGGAAAATTGAACACACTCAGCGCGAGCGCCTCGTGTTTTCAAACTATTTCCTCGATCCGTAATCATGCCTTACGGCACTTGTATCGCAATATACTATTAACGTAAATTCACAAGGACTGAACACTGTAATATCTACATACCTGTAGCTTCTTCGATCAAAACAATAATTGAACACAGCGATCGGGTATGAATAAGCTGCATATGAGCGAAAAGATATACGAAAACAATGAATAATTTATGTGTGGTTAAGCATTTTAAATTCGTATAATAATAATTACAATATTAATAACACAATATTTTTAGTGTCCTGGTAGCAAGGAATTTTAATCTAAAAAATTTACCAGCTGATGAAAAGTGTTGCGAGTCTATCGCCGAAAGCGTGACAATCTATGTATTATTAATAAATCTACTGCCTCGCCATGGGCTATTTTGCTTACAATGACACAAATTGTGATGTGTTTTATTCATTTTCGTGGGATTTTATTATTCACTGCATGCTTGCTTATATGAGCATTCGCTAAATAGTCACAAAAAAAAAATATATATATATATATATAAAATGTTAGGATTCTATCAAAATAAATTCAAGAGCATTCGTTGCTCGTGAATTAATCTGTAAAACCCGGACCTCTCGTTATATTACCTATGGGTATATAGCTCATTAAACAGTGACTAATCCAGTATAAGGATATATGGAATTGCAACCAACCGCAAGTTTCTATAGTCATATTTTTATCGTTTTACTTCTATCACTTTCATTAGCTATATCTAATACTGTTTTATAAAATCTGGTACTTATGCTCTCAATATATGTCTACGCTAAGGAAATCGTATTAACTATATCCCGTAATGTATTTGACACCTTGAATCGCACCCTAGAAATACATTACAAGTGTCTGTTGGCTATAAAGTGCATAGTACTTCACAATTTGTCCTTATATTTTCAATTTGATATAGCTCTCCTACTTTTACCATTACACTGGGCAACAAAAAAGAAACTTTTTTTTGTCTCAGAAAGAAAAATATGCGAATCTGATAGAATTTCTTCTCCTGAATTCAAATATGATATCGGTTTTTCTCCATCACGCAAGGTTTCCGAGAGACAGGCATTTATAATTTCAAACACTTTAATATTTTCTACATTCTTAAATACACAATATCCGAACATTCGGACTCGCCTAGAAAGTAAGAAATGACGATTTTCTGCTATATTTCGCATGTGGAGCATCCCTCTTGATGGTCCAACAATAATTGGCCAGCATATTAGGATTCCATTTGCCTTGATATCTCTTTTCTATAGCTGAAATCTCCTGATGAAAGCGTTCCCCGTGCTCATCGCTCACTGCGCCAAGATTTTCCAGGAAGAAATCTAGGTGCGAGTGCAGGAAGTGAATTTTTAAGGACATATTACAGCCCAAATTTTTATAAGATGTTATAAGATCATTGACAATATCACGGTAATTTTCCGCCTTTCGATTTCCCAAAAAACTGTGAGTTACTTTTTTGAATGCTTGCCAAGCTGCTTTCTCCAGTGGATTCAATAGTTCCTCAAACTTCTCATCATGCATTAGTGATCGTATTTGTGGACCCACAAATATCCCTTCTTTAATTTTTGCATCACTAATTTTAGGAAACCTCTGTTTTAAGTACATGAAACCAGGAGTATTGCCCATGGCTTTCACGAAATTCTTCATCAATCCTAGTTTGATATGTAAGGGAGGTAGATACACATTTTTAGGATTACACAATGCGTCATGTTTCACATTTTTCTGTCCAGGAATGAATGATTTGCGTTTAGGCCATTCTTTTCTGATTTAATGGTTTTTTCTGTCCCTACTATCCCAAAGACACAAAAAGCAACAGTACTTTGTGTAACCAAGCTGCAGACCAAGAATAAGTGCAATTACCTTCAAATCACCACAAATATTCCATTCATACACTGCATATTGAAGCTTTGCCAATATAAATTGAAAGTTTTCATATGTTTCTTTCATACTAGCACAGGTGAGCCACAGGTATTGATGGGAATTTATTTCCACTATGCAGAAGCACTGCTTTTAAACTTGCTTTGGAGGAATCAATGAACAAGCGCCATTCTGTTGAGTTATGTTCAATACCAAATGTCTCCATAAGAGAAGAAATGTCATTACAAAACACTAAGCCATTTTCTTCAGAAAAATAGCCTTTAAATTGAGAATGACGACTACGATAAGTACATATCTTTGTATTCTTTTGAAGAAGATTCCATCCTTTTAGCCGGGAACCAAGCATTTCAGACTGGTTTTTGGATAATTTTAAATCTCGTATGAGATCGTTAAGATCTTCTTGAGTCAATAAATGAGGCTCAGATGAACAGCTTTGTTCAAAAGTTGTATCACCAAAATCTGTTTCTTCTTCTTCCTTACTTCCATCGGAATCTGAGCTCTCTTCATCTAATGTCACATGTTCTGGAGGCTTTGGTATGGGCAATTCTTCGCTGTGTGGAACTGGTCTCATTGCAGATTGCAAGTCAGGGTACACCACTGTATGTTTTGATTTTTACGTAATCCCTTTAATGTTTGTTAAGCAGAAATAACAGTCAGAGGAGTGATCTTTGGGTTCCCTCCAAATCATAGGGATAGCAAATGGCATGTGGCGTGTGCCATTCTTCCATGCAGTGAGAAGCCTACTACACGATAAACAACAGATATGTGGGGTCCAGGTCCTTGTTTGGTCCCCCATTTTACACCCAAAATAAAGTTCATAACACTCTTTTACTACTGGAGTAAGGTTTCGTCTTTGGGACTTGAGCGTCACTTCACCACATATATAACAAAAGTTGTTAGGATGATTTAAACAAGCTCTAGGCATTTTGTAACTAACAAAAAATGAAAGGAAATAAATTTGTAAATATGCAATATACAATATACAATAATCCAGACACAATGCACTCACAATTACGGTACGTGTTACTGGTTCACTGCTTTCTCACAACTGACATCGTTGTAATGAATGCATGCATGATCATGTTTGTGCCTGTCTGTACAGTCTGAACTACAATACAATAATCCAGACACAATGCACTCACAATTACGGTACGTGTTACTGGTTCACTGCTTTCTCACAACTGACATCGTTGTAATGAATGCATGCATGATCATGTTTGTGCCTGTCTGTACAGTCTGAACTACAATACAATAATCCAGACACAATGCACTCACAATTACGGTACGTGTTACTGGTTCACTCCTTTCTCACAACTGACATCGTTGTAATGAATGCATGCATGATCATGTTTGTGCCTGTCTGTACAGTCTGAACTTGCACAACAGTAGCAACGGTACCATTTGAGTTAGCTCATTTGGTTCCATCACATTTACAATGCTCTAGGAGTTTTTATTTTACAATGGACAAATGGCCGTTTATTAAAAAAATATATTTAAATCCATTAATTGAAATTGAAATTTTAAAAAAAAACTGTGGGTGATGGAGAAATTCCGAATACATATTTGAAAACATGATAAAAAACTGCATTAAGTACAACTATTGATACTCATGAGACAAAAATCATGTTGACCAGTGTTATTAAAGAAACTGTAAGTAGGCCTAAAGGCAACATTGTAATCTATGATCAAATTCTATTTCTAGTGCTAGGCATTCATACAAGTTTTGAAATCCCTGAGCCCAAAAATATACTTTATTTTCATAAATCATCGGTATCTACATGTGTGTTTGTGAATTGCATACCTCGAAATCGAAATACATCAAAAGTAGTTTTATATTAGAAGTATTCTGCAAAAAATTTGAAATGAACTACGTCGATCCTTTCTCTTACTCTTACCGTTACACTATGATAAGAAACCATACCACGATAACTACCATACTAATACCTAAAATTTTAATTTAATTTTTCGTCGAAATGCCCGAAGGATAATGAAAAGATAGAAAAAAAATCCCTTTAGGCAGGCCTACAGGCGGAGGTAGATTTCGAAGTGCTTTTGGTTTAATTTATTGTCGCTGCATAGCACTCTTTTTCTTTAGCCTTGGCATGGTAAACCTGCAGTAATAAGAACTGAATTCGGTAAAGAGGAAGAGCCTACAATCATTTGTTTTGACAACAAGAATAGGATATAATATTCTGGGAGGCCGTACGCAAGATCAGCAATGAATAAAATTAGCAAAGCCGCTAAACAAGACAAAATTATGATATTATAATAATTCTTTTAAGTGTTATTATTTTCAAACATTAAAATCTCGCGTCATATGAGAGCTATCAAGAAACTACTTATTGATTTGTAGAGTACTCATTAAGAGCTTTTCAACGATACCCCACAAGACGTGGTTTCAAAAGTTTCGAATTTTCATCCCCCAAACCCACCCCCACCCCCACCCTCACTCGAACCCCCGAATCTTTGGTGTCACTGTGAACTCCATAGGGAGTACTCTAATTTATTCAAACAAAGTTTTCCTCTATACTTCATAGGGGCCGAGATATAAATGTTTTAAAATTTCAACCCCCTCCCCCGACCACCCCCTTGGGCCAATTTTGCCCATTAACGAACTTGTCCGAACTATTGGGCCTAGAAATAACATAATAAAATTTGGTTCAAATATCTTCAAAATTACGGCCGCTATCGTGTAAAGATATATATAAATATATATATATAAATATATATATATATAAATATATATATAAATATCACAAAATTTTTTTTTGAACGGGCGGTGGTTTCGTACTTAGGGGAGCATGAAACGTAAAGATATGAAAGAATTTTTCAAAAATCATAAAGTGGTATCCATTGCAATAGGTAGATTTTTCTTCGAAAATCTACCTAAAAATTAGACTTTCTGTCCTGCCTCAGGAAGAGCACAGTTGTTTTGGTGAGGTTGAAATAATAGAAACCGCACTCTCGCAATGCAACCACTTACTCTGTATCCAAATGAAAAATTGTAGACATTCATAAATTGTGTATAGAAATGCATATGTGCGTTTTATGGATTTCTTTTCTTATTCTCATCGATCTGAAATCGAAAAACTTAATCCGAAGTAAACTAATCATTCATTATCCTGATTCCACCAGTTTATTGGAGTCAGATGATTTTCGTTCGCCACGAGGATAACCCAACTTTTGAAAATTGCTCTTGGATCAAATAAAGTTTGCCTTATGTACCATGAATAGAGATATTATAATAATTTTTAATTTGAAACAGAAATCTGATTTACCACACTGTCGATTTCATCTATGGATGTAAAGCAAGGAACAAAGACGAACAAAAGAAATAATCCCTTGAGGATTTTTTTTATACCGGTACATGAACTCTTCTCGTGATACAAGTTAAACAAAAGAACTATATATTATAATTTAATTCTTTGTATAACTGAAAAACACGCATGAGAAATGTGTTTTACATGAGAAGTATTTTTGCAATGCTCTGTACATGTACGCTCTTGTGTTTCTCCTGGAAAATTACAGACTACCGCAGGCTTGCAAAATTAAATTCCAGCCGCATTCATTACTCGAAATGGTGATATCCAATGACCTCAGCATGGGGTGTCCAATTTTATAATTCTTCTTTCTTATCAACTTCATAAATATTTCTTTATTTTATTTATCAATATGCTGTATCCATCATATGATCAATAATTTCGTCATTAGCAAAGCGGAGTGATTGAATACGAGCATTGCGGACTCGTATTCGGGAGGGCAGGTTTCTAACCCATTGGCCAATTTTATTTGGGATTTTTCATGCTTTCTCCACTAGCATAGGCAAAGGCCGGATTGGACACTTGGAATTACCATAGCTCAACTCCGCTATTTATCACGTAATATTATAGTCACTAAAACTGAAGTATCAGTTACAACATAAGAGTAAATATAGAATACTAGCTTACAAGGCCCGGGTTTTGTATTTTGCGTGTAATTCAAAATTAAATTGAGGACTTTAATTTCCAAGTTGTAAGTTCTTATGTATATAACGGTCTAGAGTTTGAAGCGATGGAGAACGACTTATCACATTCACACTATTCCCTCAGAAAATGCAATTACTTTTATCGCTCATAAAGGACTTAGAATTTTGCAACCCATTGTTTTTATACACCATGCCTCGTAGGGGTTGAAATAAAATAGAAACAGAAATTCCGGTAACATAATATTTTACGAATTTACGGGATATTTTATTTCCCACTTTCATGTTACCATACAGCCGTTTCGGGGCTAAAATCAAAAGAAAATCAATATCACTTTCACACATTCTTGTCCAAAAATCTGGGACATAAATTACTGCACACATAGGACTAAACATGTTCCGTCGTATTTTGTCTTTTTTTTTTTGCATGATTAGGGCTAACAATAAACATCCCTATTTCTAAACTGACACAAAGCCTACAGCGATGAATAGCATATCAGTGAATATAATTTTTTCACGGACTTCTGATATTGCATTACTCACTATCCATTCCTGGCACAAACTCATGCTGAGACAACTGAAAATGATGTCCCACAAAAGACCTCTTATTCTATATAAAAATGTGAAGTGAGCCGAAATTTATGTGGATTCCATTCTCCACTATTGATTTGCAGGACTGAATTATATCGATAGCCTCTCTAATTAATTATTTTCAAATTCCAGTAAAATCCAACTGCCAAAGTTCAATGTCAACACTGCAAGCAATATTGTTGTCATGAGAAATGAATTGCATTTGATGAATTCAGTGTAATATTTTCATAAATTAGGCCCCTAACTGTCTTTCTACTGGTCATATCGATGATTTCAGTAGCTTTAAACCTTCTCCGGACAACGCGGATAATTTTGCAAAAAACCGCGCGTAAATCGGTACAGTAGTTTTTAGTCTACAACGGACAGACATACTAACATTGGCTTTTATATAGAGAGATTATGACACTAGAAACATATTCACATCAATTGGTTACACGGCCTACTAGTATACAGGCCTAGTATCAATTGGTTACACGGCCTAAAGGTATTAAACATGTGATGTAATTACATGAAGTTAAAGCGTGTATAAATAAACTCATATAAATGACATATATATATATATATATATATATATATACACATACATATGCATATATAGTCTATATATATAATAGTTTATTGTGAAAGAGCAAAGTGTTTCTGCAATAGATATTGTCAGTATACATTATAATAAATCCCTTATAATAACCTTCCACATAAAATCAAAGCATGTTAACTACATTAAAACTCAAGATACTCGTCAATAGAGTAAAAAGAATACCTTAGAAATTAAGCAAAAATCTTTCTTTTAAAACTGCATAAATTTCTGGTTTCAAGATTTAATCTGTTATAGAGCACCACACCTTTAACAAAATATGTTTATATATATAACTTATATATATATGCATATATAAACATATATATATAATGCCTCAACCAACCAGTTCTACGGCATACCCGAAAGATTTCGGAATTGTGTTATATATGTCTATTTTTCATTCGTCTTTAGGAACCTTCTTTCCCCATAGCGTAAGAAATCCTATTATAAACTGAGTACAGTACATACCACGATTGTTAGAATTAAATGTGAACTTGGCGAGTTATATAAGAAA
Source organism: Ectobius pallidus (assembly GCA_964059195.1). Lineage (NCBI taxonomy): Eukaryota > Metazoa > Arthropoda > Insecta > Blattodea > Ectobiidae > Ectobius > Ectobius pallidus. The sequence continues at coordinate 31,315,701 of CAXKWD010000005.1, read as the reverse complement.
ATTCATCGGCGACATACTCTTCATGATATGTGTTATTAATCACGATGAATAATGAACCAAGTTATCTTTTCTTATGTTGATGACAATATGTAACATACATATACTCTCCATGATTATTATATATACACAGAGTTTTATTAAAAAGTAAATAAGTGAAACACAATCGTAAATCAGGTCTGTAGTCAAGTTCTTAATGCTATAGCAACTTTACTTGCAAGGAAATATTTTCCAATGTAAAAGTTACGTGATGTTTAGTAAAATAGTAGGCCTATTTTATTTCAAAACTGTTTGCATCTTGTAGAGTATTCAAAATGAGGAGGTAAATTAGAGACACGAAAATTCAGTAAGAACACTTCATAAAAATTGAATTCACCAGTTAACATTTTTAATGAGTAACCACTGAACACAAGGGGTTGAGAAAATGAGGGGGTGGAGCAAAGAGAGAAAGAGTAAGGGGCTGAAAAGGGACGCGTGCGTGAAAACAAATTAAACTGAAATGGAGTTGGCAGAGAGTCATCAATGGACTAACAAGATGAGAAACATGTATACTACAATTATTACAGAACATGTTATTTCTAAATCCATTGTTCTCAACAAAACGCTCTTTTCATAAACAGACTTCTTTCAGGTGAACATAGCTTCAATCCTAATTGATACCTATATTAAAATTATGTGGGCATCGAGACGTCTTCCATCCCTAATAAAATGTTATTGCACTCAACACAGTACTTTTCACAAAGCAAACCGTACATTCCAGTGAATAAAATGTACTTTCAAACTATCCTATCATAATCTACGGTGGACTGTATATTGTGTACATACAAAACAGCTCTAAAATGTTGATAATAAATTGTTTCCTATATAATGGCTGTGAGGGTCCTTATGATTCATGAAGGTTCAAGCTATTGGATTTTTAGACTATCAGTAAATGAAGTTAGTAAGGTTGCCAACCTTACGCACGAAGTCCAAAGCTAGTCCCATCAGGGGGATTAAGCCAATCGAAAACTTTGAATGACCTCATTGAGAACCGAACTCGTAAAAAAAAAACTGCCTCGAAACAGTTTGAGTTGTTGGGACCTACGAACCTATCTAGGTCTCTAGGCCGCCTACCACAAACTGACTGGGTCATGATCCACAAACGGGGCTGCTTGTACATAAATATGAACCGTAAAGTCAAAGTGATTACAGTGAAGTCAACAGATGATGTAGGTAGTTTATGTTCAAAAGACTCTAAAATGAAGATATGATTAAGATTGAATAGTATTCCAATTGAGATATGGTGTCATGATCTACGTACATCCACTTTAGGAGCCTATTAGAAAATTATAAGCACATTTCGAGTAGAATAGAACTGTGTAAAATTTTGCAAGAGTGATGTTAGATGGCGGTATGAACCAAAATATTTTTAAATTAAGCTACCAAATAAATATACATATAAAATAAATAAATGGATAATTATTCATATTTCCATTGCACTCGCTTCTAGGGAGTTTTAGATTTGTTTCCAGTGATATCGAAATGTGTGGATGACATGCTAGCCTAGACGTAAATACCACGCCCATTCCCTGGAAAATTACAAGAAGATTGCTTCTTACTTTGTGACAAATGCTTTAGCCGAAAACCTCAACAAGAGTTTATGATACCTCGACTCTCCTTACTAGCAACCCCGAGATAAGGTCGTTATAGGTTGGGCCACAGAAAAGCAGCAAATAATGGAAATAAAGAGTATAATAATACATTATGCAACGAGCCTATCGAGGGCGTAGTGTCAAAGGACCCAATCTACAAAACTAGATTTATTTGGTTAAGTTCACTTTTAGTATACCCAAGGTCTAAGCTACGATGATTCAGGCGATGGTATATCTGTCTTCAATGGTTTTCAAGATAGAACCTTTTCTACATATTTTCTATCCGTTCTTGATGTCAGATGGCCTTATTTCAACTTACATTTCTCTGACACTATGGATTTTTTGGAGTCAGAAAGTCGTATATTGAAGTAGAGTTGTATGTTACTAATTTATTCTACGTTAGTTTATATAAGGTTGGTATCACGATATTTTATGATGATGTTTCAGACAATAAATTCGCAATCATTGTCATTATTGTGCTATGTAATTATTACAGATACTAGCAATGGTGTTTAGCAGTAGTAAGCTGCTAATAGAATTAGCTTTATCAACTGCTCCCTCTGGAATGCCTTTTGGGTTCATTTACATTTTGGTACGCTTTGTCTTGTCGGTTAAGCCAAGAGATTTGCAAAATATATAATCAAAATATATAATTAGGCTGTTAGTATCATCAGCCTCTGATTGCGATAGATGAATCTGAGAGGAGCTAGCTGTTCATAGATGAAGGGTAGCAAGATGAAGGGTACTGAGCAGTGTCTTGCTGCTTTTTATACGATCAAAAATATGTATGTAATTATTTCTGGCACAGTTTTTACATAAATGAAGTTTCTGTAGGAAAAATACTTGGGATAATTTATTGAAGAGTGTGTAAAATTAGCGTTTTCATGCCAATAGCTATAAGATATTGTTCCAACAGAAAGTTGTATTTCATAGCAATAAAAGATCCTAAATGTAAAAAAAAAAAAATCACCGCAATACAATCTGCATGTAATAACATAAACATTTTTTAATTCTCTACACACTATTACAATAAACAAAGCTTCATAGTTAAGGCAAATTGTTTTTCTTCACGGATCAAATATTACGTGATTGTATAACATTTCAGGAAAAAATAGTCATACCGCATTTAAAAACAGAAACGAACAATGTATATATAGGCCTATATATAAGAAAAATTTCTTTTGGCTCTCCTGAAAAAGTGGCATTTTATAGATACGGTTCTTTAACACTAAGCCCTGGCATTCATTAATATGCGACGAGCATCTTATTACCGAAGATCCATACGACTGTTTTTGTTAGAGCATAACTAAATCCATAAGGTTTGTGTTTTTATAATAACTTGTAGTATTGATCAAACGACTCTCTCTACTTCGGCAATCAGCTGTTAATAAGTTCTCGTCTTTGTGATAAATGGTAGATGTCAAGGAATGTAGACCACAGGTCTTCTTTTAGGAGTTTAATCCTATAAGCAACGCACATTTAAACACATGAAACTAACTCAATTTGTTATAATATTAAAATTAACATTAACAATTTATTTTATTATAAATACAGGTGATTTATATGCAGTTTAAATTGCCACTTTCATGGCTTGAAGATTTTTCTGTGTACAACATTAATCGATACTACAAGTGTTATAATGAAATTCCGTACATTAATGGATATCATTAAGATACTGTTAGGTCACATGCAGTAAGTATTTTATAATATGGTAGAACAAAATTGTACATTATGCAACGAGTCTATAATGGTATTTATTAAGATAGGAGAAAGCGAAATTTTGTATTTTTGCGATATTTTCGTTTTAGTGCAATAGATTCCTTTTTTTGTGAACGAAATTTATTTTCCAACGGGAATCTCGAATTTAGAAAGGCATTTTATTAAATGCACTTAAGTTATACAATTATTGAAAGTTGCATAAATACATTACGTAGCACTAATGCAATATATAGTAATAAATATTCAACAAACCAAGTAAATGTTGAGTTGGCAGTTGGTGTAATGTAAGTGTAAGAAACAAAATAACAAAATTTAAATGTGTAGAGAAATTATACGAGAAATTGATTTTGTTCTTTAGCAGATATGAATTCTGTGCTAAATCCATTTCTCATGAATTTATTGTATATTTTCTTTCAATTAACAATTTTATATTGGTACCCTGTAGTTTATATAATATTTCATACGTAGCAAGGACAGGCTGACGAAGATCCCATCAGCTTAAAATGGCGTAACGTAAGTATAAGAAGCCTTTACATAGGCTATTACACAGTCCAAATTGTGCTATTCATTGTAGCTCCTCTTCTAATTATGGCTTGTTACTGGACCTATAGGCTGGAAAAAATCTCATTAGAAGATTCCTTCCCGAAACAATTCATTTTCTAAATCTACTTAAACTACAGGCTTAATTGTGTTGATTTGAAAATTTGATCCGAATATTATTCTTTAAGTGAGGGCAATAAAAATTATACAAATATAACACAACTTGCACGAAGCAGGCTTCAAAGGTGTCGCGCACTTACGCCGTAATATATGTTTAGTATAAATTCATACTACCTTTAGTATAAACCCATACTATGTTTAGTAAAAACAAATACATATCTTCGTACAAGTCAATATGTCTATTATGTACGGTACATCGAAAAAAGAAAAAGTCTGAGAAAAATACTAAAATGACAAATGTATTAATTCAACTTGTCCGTAAGTTATATCCAAGCTTTATTCATCCAATAAATCAAGGAAACATATTTTGACCTATTTGTAAATCTTTACTTCCACAATTTTCTTTGGCCTAAGTACATGATACATAAAAATAGTAAATAATTGAAAGCTTAACGGTTCATTTATGTTAAACTAAAGTTGTATACGAATACAGTGTCACTGTTTTACTCCATGATAAGAAATAAGAACAAGAAGAACTTTACGAATGCACGCTTTCATAAACAGGCACGTTAGAATTGTGTAGCTGGGAATATGGATACCACACTATTAGAGGTCATAGTCTGAATTCCGTTCAACCGTAATCGTTCAAGTGATTCGTGAGCGCCGGAACATCAGAAGCACCATGTAAATGAATTATCGATTTTTATTTCCTCTCAAAGGATTTTGGTTAACAAGCTTTAATTTCGTTGATAAGAATCTTCATTTAAGAGTTATTAGACATCGAATTATTTTGGCAAATATAGGACTAATATTTTCCTTACCTAACGTATAGAGAAATATTGTTCACATATAAGTTTTATTTTAAAACGACTATATTCTTATTCCTTGTTATTAGGACAATAAATCCCGAGGAAACCAGACTATAAATGGATTTTAAATTTATTCATAATAGTGACGTACAAGCTTGCAATTGGCCTGTAGTAAAATCTTCATACAAAAAAAAAGGTAAATAAATAATTACTGTAGTTCAATTAATTCTTAATTCTTAAAATTACTTTGATGTAAAAAAAATGTTTATGGTTGGTAGGAATACACGAAAGAAGCACATTTAACCTTTTCGGCTGGAGATGGAAGAATTAAATCATCTCGAAAGGCAACGATATGAAAATCAATAACCTCAACCCTCCACATGGAAGTTATTTCATTAATTCTGCGATAAACTTGAAACTAGCAGGAAATAAAATAAAATCTAAACTAATCTTAAGTTATGTAATTAAAATGGTAACAAACTTTTTTCCAGCTCGTCTTTGGGAAAATATATTAATACGGAATTCAGTATTAAAGTTCTTAATAAAGTAGTATTACAATCGTATCTTCACTATACACAATTCGAAAATGAATAATTCTTTCGTCTAAACATAACAAAATATTTCATTATATGCTTCAGATGTAATTAAGTAATATCTAGCATACATTAATTTTTAAAACACAACATTTAACTGATACATACCTCTACGAAAATAAGAAATATACCACAACGTTAGGAATTACCCACACTTTGAAATTTATATCATAAATGGAAAGAAGTTCTTCTGAAGTAATGTTGTTTTGTGAACAATATAGTCCATGGCTACTGCATTAAGAATTACTTTTATATAAGAGAATAATAAATGTAACAAATAAAAGTAACAATTTTGTAAACATACGTAGTTCGAAAAGTATTGGGACGTTATTACAATATTAAAACATCTCCGTTTAGTTCAGCAGTTATTTGAAAGTTCACTGCAAAATAGACTTTAAAAAAGTTAATATTTAATGACATTTTTATTTATTTGTTTTTGATACGTTAATGTTACAATAAATTGTTAATTTCCATAACACTTGAATGTATTATCTACTTACACTTTATTTATCAATGCCCAAGGAAGCATTTATTCAATGAAAAACAATTCAGTTCGTTGTAAACCACAAAATCAAATTTATAGGTGTAACCCATGTACTCTACCTATAAATTTCAATCAGAATAGTGACGATCATGACTCTTCAAAGAAGAAAACATTTCCGAAATAAATTCTCGAGAATACTAGTTAATAATGGATATTTAAATTAATAATTATAAGAAATTCTGTAGAACTCTTACCCGAAACATCCAAACCTGAAGCCAAACCATCATATAAGTGAACCACGTCCGACGTACCGATATACAAAAACGCACAGCAAGACGGAAGAGCTATTATATTATTGCAGATTTAAACGAAAGAACACTTAGAACGTAATTTCCTAAAGGAAAGTCATGAGTAAGAAAATGTAGTATTATAAAACACTTTGGAAACACGCACTCACTTCGACTCCCGACAGGTATGATGTTGTACAGCCCTTCCAGGCCTACATATGAAGTTGAATGTGGGAAGCCACCTAAGTGATAGGTGAGGGTTGGCACTTACTTGGTCTACAATTGTTTACAGCCCACAGGATCGATAGACCATGATGAGAACCCACTACTCTCACCTGATCCGTCCAGCAGCCTCGTTCCCACTGGCAGTCTGCGCACCCGGCCTGGACCCGATCGAACGCAGCCCAGCGGTTGCTAGGAGACACGTGGTATTGTTGTGAGATCACGTTCTGCGCCGCCTGGAATGACTCGGAGGTTTTTGAAACACACGTGGCATTGTTGTGAATTATTCAGTGCCTCAGTGGCAACTAAACGGCATATGTTATTATTGTGACATGTCTCCCTTCGTCATCTTCGTCTCCTGGTAGGGTAATTCAGATGGGAGAGACTTCCATACATTCTGTATCTGTATCTGGTACCCTATGATCCCCAGGTGGGGCGAAGGGGCCTCCTATGGAGGTTTCATTACCTATACTAATTTTGATATGCTTATTTTCCGAGAGAGGGTAGAGGGACAGCCCATCGCCTCGCAACCCCCCTCTGGAAGCTAAGTATTTCTTGGACGTGAAAGGGCCAGAGGCTCTAATCTAGGCTTGGAGTTCTTTTACGTGCCGTAAATCTACGACACGGGACCCCCAGCTTAAAGTCCCTCCCGGAGGACTCCGTGCCCAGGATTTTTACGTCCTGAAAAATCCATCGACCGTGGCCCGGTTTGATCCCGCGCCCTGCGGATCTAGAGGCGGGCACGCTACCTCCAGACCACCGCGGCTGACTTCTATACATTAGCGTAACTATAATTGAAGATCTACGTGCTACAAGTTGGTAAGTCCAATTTTGGTGATTTTGAGATAGGTATTGCAATGGGCTGTTTTATCTATGTACTAACATGTGGGATAACTCAAATACGCTTCATCTGATTTTCATGAAACTTGGTATACGCATTTATACCGTCCATGGACCAAATCGTTGACTGGTACCGAAATAATGACTAATTAACGGTCACGTCTATTATAATATAATCTGCGTTATCCGAACACCCGAAGCATTTTGAATCAGCGGCCTAGCTCCTATAACTAATATAAACAAGTCGAGTTCAGATGTATCACTTTCTGTAAGTAGAAATAATAGGCGAAATTACTTATTAAAGAGCATGCTTTCATTTCCAGAAGCATTATCCAGCTGCTACTGTACATAAATCTTATTTTTCCATTTGGCAGCGTCCAAACACAATATTCATTTTTATAATGTTTCAATAATATTGCATGACCACAATACACTAAACATAAAGTATCGCATTGTCGCTCAGCTCTTGTTGATATAACATTGTGCATTCTATCGAATTGTAGGCTACCAATATCTACATTATATTTTAGTATGAGTATTTTTCAGTTATGACGCTCCTGTGCAAGCAATGGACCTAATATACTCTAATTCCTGACAGATTGATTTCAGATTGACTTTACTTCAATCGTAACCTATACGGCTAGTTTAAACTTGAAACAAACCGTCGGCCTACACATAGGCCTATATCATTAATATTATTTCCAGTGCAGTTTGTGAAATGTTGACATATTTTAAAAATTTCTTATATCAGCGTATACGAGTATGAATTAAGGTTAAGAATCAAACTTTAGATCTTTGTTCTTCCGCAAGCCCTGCTTAATGGATCGATCTGGAGATGGATTACAAAAATAACTTATTTTCTGCATATCATAATTGCAATTATCAATGCTAAACAAAAGCATTCTGGCACTTTGTTATATCAGTTTACCTGCTTTTATTTATTACACATATTGTGTTGTTGCCCACTTTAATTACGTATATTTAATAGTAGTATTCACTATATATTAAAATTTTCAAAATTCTCCTCCTGAAATATTAGAATTTGGACTTAACTTCTAGCTCTCGCTGCTTCAATTATTCATTAAGGTGTGTCAATATTACATTTAATGAACAGATTTGGGGGGGGGGGAAGAAATGCCAGTACCTATTTTTGCCTTAGCCTTTATTACAACGGTAGCAGTCTTTACCCACATTCAGTACAAAAGATTCATTTTCTCGCAACATATATTAATTTAATTTTTTGTCACAATACAGAATAGAAACCACTTCTTACTTTTACAACAGTCCTAACAATCGTGAACGACTGTCAAATCTATCTACTCTTATACAATTCAACGGCCCTAAATAGCGTGCTTGCTCGCCCGCTTCGTGAGACATCGGGTATACTCGGCGATGTTCGTCTCTCGCAGTCTAAACTTTCATGACGACTACAAAATTAGGAAGGAAAACTGTTTCTTTATTATATAAGGCCTAAGTGAAATGAACACAATGAACAAATATTCTAATTTATTTTTACTTACAATTTTCGGCATAAGAGAAGATTAAGTCGCCCCCTTACGCTCCAAACAATGCGTTGCTGTTCGCTTGTTATCTCGGAACACCCGATCGTCCCTTCTCTCCAAACTCCCGATCGTACCAAATACAAGCTACCAACCCATACACCAAAATGACAACCCTCTAGCTTACTCGGCAATCCCGACCAGACCACAATCACCTCTTCACATAATCTAAATAATGCATACACTAACCACATTAGTTAAGTGCGCGAGCGGAGGCGGCAGCCGAAGCGAAGCGCCCTTGCATTTTCGAATAATGTACGATACACTGTTTGTCGGTTTCGAAAATGTGGCATATTATATCTTCCACACGTTAGTAAGCCTGTCAACTTTTGTTCATCTTTTGTTTACCGGTATGACGTCACACTACCAACGTCCAATCACGAGTTTCTATGTAATATGAGGACAGAAGAAGTGGTATAAAAGAAAGTGCATCGCGAGGGAGCGGTGGGTGGGAACATTCATCCAAGGTGCGACTTAATATTATTTTTTCCCCAATTTTCATAGCTCTGAACCACAAACATTTTTAATAATCTACCAGTGGAATTTTCTTAAAAATCCTGGAGTCAATGAATAATGGCGGGCGAAGCCGGGGGCAACAGCTGTAAAATATTGATGGTTTTATTTCTTGAAATATCGCTGATAATAAACCATTCCTTCCCTTGAAACATTATATAATTTCTGAAAATTACACTGAATTGATAAAATAAAATTCACATCATATTCATGTCAATAAACAGTTGAGAAACAATATGTATTATGTGTTCACCCATGGCCTCCTTTTAGAGGTGTACATATTCTGATTTTAGCTTGCCTGCCCCTTTGAAATTCTGCAACCAGTCACAGCTTTTAACTTGCTTGACTTGAAAGCAAGCCAGATTACAACGATGATAAGAAATACTGTCGCTATGAGTCATAAGCTCTTCATAACTTAGTGGGTTGCTCAGGACCTAAGGAAACTGCAAGGCCTGGCGGAAAGAATATGAAACTGGTTTTAGCAGTGCACTGGTAAGTCGTGCAGTTACGTAGTTGAGGAACTTCAGATGTATTTAGAGAATTTTACCCTGAAGGAAGCCGAGGAGAAACTAAAATGTGGACAGTTTTAATTAATTATCAATGAACAAAAGTACTAGTCCGACATGGGAAAAATTTTCAAACATTTTCGAGAAAACATCATAAAATCATTAATAACAATAACAAAAATCCCTTTAGGCAAGCCTACAAGCTGAGGTAGATTTCGAAGTGCTTTTGTTTTAATTTACTGTCGCTGCGTAGCACTCTTCTTCTTTAGCCTTAGCATGACAAACCCGCAATAATAACTGCAAAAAAGAGGAAAGAGAACTTTTTAAAACATTCAAATCTCGCCTTATATGAGAACTATCAAGAAACTAGTTATTGATTTGTAGAGTACTCATCAAGAGCTTTTCAACGATACCCCACAAGACGTAGTTTCGAAAATTTCGAATTTCCATCCCCATACCCCCACCCCCACTCGTACTCCCAAAACCCCCGAATCGTTGGTGTCACTGTGAACTCCATAAGGAGTACTCTAATTTATTCAATCAAAGTTTCCCTCTATACTTCATAGGGGCCGAGATATAAATGTTTTAAAATTTCAACCCCCTCCCCCGACCACCCTCTTAGGCCAATTTTGCTCATTAACGAACTAGTCTGAACTATTGGGCCTAGAAATAACATAATAAAATTTGATTCAAAAATCTTGAAAATTACGGCCGCTAGCGTGTAAAGATATATATGCATATAAATATATATATATATATACATACATATACTGTATATAAATATAAATATCACAATTTTTTTAACAGGCGGTGGTTTCGTACTTAGGGAGGCATGAAACGTAACGATATGAACGAATTTTTTGAAAGTCATTAGGTAGATTTTTCTTCGAAATCTACCTAATAATAAAAATAATAATTGTGTTAAGACGCTAAAACGATTTTTAATACTTTATCCACCTTTTATTTATCTGCATGGTGAATTTCTTCTACCAGCATGTAGAAAAGCAAGAAAGTATTACCTACACTCAGCAACTACAGTCGTTTAGCTGATAGGAATGTCGCAAGCTTATTCTGACTTGCCTAGGCTGGGTTTGACCTGACCCATCGGGCATAAAGAAACCTGCCTGCTTCCTAGCTATGACGCTGGCAACTTGCTTGCCTGGCGTTCAAGCGGGTTTGGGCAAGCTAAAATCGAGATTTGTACACCTCTGCCTCCTTTATAGGTTCTTTGGAACTGCATAATCGATTCTGATATAGTTTTCCCCAGGGGGCGCTTTAAAGCCGGAATTTTAGCTGTTTCATTAATTATTAATGGCTTAGTTTATGAATGATTCGCGTGCAAGTGTTAATAAATATAATGCTTTAATAATTATTATTATGCTCTTAATTTTTAATTTTTAAAAGAATTATCGTGGGCGAAGCCACGGGCACCTCCTAGTCGTAAACAAGTCGACCATAATGAACGAATCATTCTACTGAAGGAAAGAACCATGATTCAATTAAAGAAATGAATCGATTTCTTTGTGAATCATTTATGAAAGCCGTGATTCGATTCAATCCTTTGTCTTCTCAGTATTCTGAATCACGGTTCACTCGTTTCTATTATTATTATAGCAAGGGTGCTGAGGGGAGTGGGTGTAACGCAAACCAAACACTCGCAGTGCTGTATGCGATAACTTAACATTACCATTTTTAGAAGACAAAAATTATTAATATTACGGCGTGTGAGTGTTAAATTTTGGAAGTTAACATAGACCTCTCTTTGAGCGAGTGAGCCAGGCTGTGAGGTATGGCGATAGGGATTATCATGCGCATTGCCATCTGCTCTTTACTTTCATTGTTTTAAGGTTTAATTTAAAATTATTTGAATAATCATAAGGCTGTGCCCGGGCACACCCTGTACTTTGCCTATGCTTCTATACCTTATGGCTTAAGTAAAACTATGCCAATGGCTCCACGTATCCGAGAGCTTGCGCAAAGGAGGAGCAGGTGGTACGACCGCACAACTCCATTATTTTCTGATCTCTCCTTTCTATCGTCTCCATTCTAGGACATTCAAACAGTTTCGTTAGTTCCACTGCCTCCGAACCACTTCACGTCCCATGAAGAGACAAGGATTTAACTGTGTCATCTCCTTCTATCAGTTTCAATAGTAGATGTCGTTGCTGGGATCATGTGACCATGCCGACTTCCTGTTATCAATGTCAGTTTTTTTAACCCAAGTACGTTTATATTATAACTTACATTCTCTTATGTCTTTAATAATACATTTCGTGCAACTTGATTCAACCTTCTTACTTGATAAAAACCCGAGGATCCAACTGAGCTCTACACTGCACATCAGCGATAGGTTAAGTTTTCACTTTACCCATAACGGAAATAGCCTAAATTTATTGTTATTTTTCTAAGAAAGATACTATAAGTTAAGTTCGGTAAATACAAAGTTTTATTAACCCAACTATCTCTATCAATTTATTGTTAATTATTACTATTGTTGTATTTTTATTTTACGATAATATTACTTTAGTAAGAGGACTTACTAGTTAGAACTTGAGATATTCCTATCATGCAGTGAAACTAGGACAGTGGTCATAAGTACAGCATATCTTCTGTACAATATAAACTACATAGAATAACTAATTAGGTCAAGAGTTCCAGTATCACTCCTGCTGTTATGTGTGTATTCCTGTAAGCATTATTTAATGGAATTGTTGACTAGGTCAGACCACAAGTAGTATTAAGGATTTATCTTGAAATAATGTCATGTAATACAGACTCCGTTATAAGATTCTGTCCACAACGCAGCAACGCACCTTGCAATGCTGTTTCATTTAACCTCGCGACACAATCCCGGGGTGCGCGGGCAAAGAGAGTTAAGTCCACTTTCTTGTTACTGAGAATTAGAGTGACTTAACACACTATACCAGCCCAACATAGCTTTAGAGATGGATAAACCCATGATGCACACATCCATAACTACCGTACAATTTTGATTATGACTTACCGGACTTAACACAAATGTAGAGAACATTTTTATCTATAACTCTATGGACATATCTCAATTTTTAGGATGGTGGACTTAACTCTCTTTGCCCGCGCACTCCGGAATTATAAAATGAGACATTACATCAAATAACTGATGCTACAACAAAGGGCAGTTTCCAACTCCAACCTAATGACAATATCCTGTGGACGGCACCAGTAGATAAATAACTCCAATTTTTCAGATTCGCGCCCTAGAACATCGTTCAACTTTCTGCAACGGTTGGTGATCAAATTGGATGTTTATAATTATCTCTAACCATGAATGAAATAAACTAACCACTGAATCGTCTATAAGAACTCTCTGGGACAAAAGCAATAAAAACTATCATAACCGTAAGGTGATTAGTGCGATTATTTTGGCTAAACTATTTTTTTTTAATTCAGCTGTATTCATATTCCTTTTAGCATCGAAGCCATAGCAAGAGTTCAGGATCTGTGTCTGTACAGAACGCCATGCAACTAATGTTGGTCAGCTGTTTTCTATTGTTGGTATATTTCATGTCAGTAAATTTTCAAGTGACATTAATTTAAGCGAATATAGGATGAAATAGTGAGGATGAGTCATGGTAAGTATTTATCCAATTCGAAATTTGCCCTTACGCTTGGGGAAACCATGAAAAACAATGTCAAATTGGCCGACCACTGGATTTGAACCTTGGACCTCCAGAATGAGAGTCCATCCCGCTCGGTGGCTAAACTATTGTTTTCTTTGTACTAACAATACATTACTCAAATTAAGGCTAAGGGAAACAAAATCTTCCTCAGAAAAAAAAACTATGATGTGAGCAAGATTATAATCAGGACATAAACCGGAAAACGGGAGGATCCACCAGAAGCAGGTGGGTTTGGGACGATGCACCAGTGCAACCATAACAATGCCAGCATGGTCACCTTACCCCAAAAGTATTTCCTAAATCCCCACAATAATTTTTAGTGTCAGGAAACTGAATATTAAATTATTTTTAAATAAGAAAATTTATCATAATGTGTACCATTTACTTAACATGATCACAGTCACGCTGTGCTGACAAATAACGAATGAGAAAACTAACTGAGAAGCGTATTTTCAAAACCCGATTAAAGCCGAAAAGTAAATTATTCAGGAAATATTTTTATGTCTTTCTTTGAAAAATATTGACCCAAAAGTTTGAAAATTCTACTTCTTATTGTTTAACTACACACTAATTTGATGTGATTAATCTTTCCGATTCTTAACATTTTTAGGCAAAAATAAATCACTACAATATGCTGTTTTCTTCTTCTTCTTCATAAACGATAAACGACAAAATAAGAAGTAAAAATTTTGTTTATATTTAAATTTGAACGGTAACTTTTCCTTTTTATGCGTAGAACTATGTGGATACTATATTGTAATGTAAGATTGTATAGGCTACCAGTCGATGGTTCATTTTCCATGCTATTCGCTTTCTTATTATTTATAAACATATAGTCTGTGCACTTCGCCGCATTTAAAAGGCAACTTCGAGCCATTTCAGCACTGAGCCCGGAAATGTTAGCAAGCCGTTCCCCTATAGGAGAAGACCAACTATTGAGGTAAACTACTATTGAAGCTACCTGAAATAACGTCGAAACCGAACCGTCATGATTATCCGTAGGTGCGAAGCAAGAACGAATTTATCTGATGAATCCCTATTAGGATTTATTAAGAATATTCTATGAATAAAAACTTTGTATATTGGTGAACAAGAATAATACAGCCAAAGGGTAAAAGCTGAACGGAGACTAGCTCAAAGTACAGTAATTGTATTTTAGCGAAACCCTATCTAGCATTATGGCGAAATGTCGTCCCCTCTCAGCAAAACAAGCAAAACGAAAAACCGACTATAAACTGAACGATAGCGAACACGAAACAAAATTAAGGAAAACCCTTTGGGAAAAATTATAATATAAATTAAATAAACGTAGAAACATTAATATTAAACATAACAAAAGGGTACCCACCAGAAAACAATACAAATATAATTAAGTATTTTAATAAAACGAAAGAAGAGTCCATACCTGTGATTACGTGATGAAACGGAGTTCGAACATCACGCGGAAAAACCACTATCAATAGATGTTCTCACTAGGCATGAGTCCAGTCGACTAGACCGCGCACCGGCTTAGCTTAAGGGTAGTGGCGATAAATAAAACAAAGCAGTAATAGAACAAAGCCGGAAATAGCAATTTATTATGAATGCTGAGGACGAGATTGTTAATCGCAAACGGAAACAGAAATAAACATTCGTGAATAATGTTATTGATATATTAGTGACGAGATAATAAAGGGAGTTTGCCGAGAGAATTAGACAAAGATATCAGTACCAGAACACAAACAAATAATCGATTTTCGAACGTGTTATCAGATACTAACCAATGCTACCAACTGTACGTATGAGAAATAATTTACGTAATTTAGATAAGCTAAAATCAGAGTAGAATAAAAACACACGAACTGGCTTACACCGAATCAAGACTGTGTTTTTAAACAATGCAAATTACAATGCAACTTAGCTGGGAATCAAACCCGGACTGCCGGGGTAGAAGGCAGGCGCGCTACCGACACAGACACTTATTAACGTAGAGATATTATTTCTCTTCAATGTAGTAGCCCCTGTAGCGCAATTGTCTAAGGATTCTAAAAGTCTTCGAGCGATCTCTATTGAGCAATAGTAGGCTATTGCTGTTGCGGTAAGATCACTGAGTTCGTCGTTTCTTAAATGAACTTAAATTGTAGTTACGATCTTACACATTGAACACATAATCCATTTCTTTTAAATAAAAGTATGTTCCATTGATAATCAGGTACGAATTTCCTGTAAAACACCTGAGATTTTGGTGTCGTCATCTAATAGCGTTCTGTAATAACTTAACTTCTGTTTATCTCCAAGCGTCATGATTTCTATGTATATTAACAGTTGG
Organism: Ectobius pallidus; assembly: GCA_964059195.1. Lineage (NCBI taxonomy): Eukaryota > Metazoa > Arthropoda > Insecta > Blattodea > Ectobiidae > Ectobius > Ectobius pallidus. Next base: position 31,299,914 of record CAXKWD010000005.1, on the reverse strand, counting down.
AACTTGACCGGGCCTTTAGATCCTTTCCAAACACCTGTGGTTAATGGGATCGTTCTAGAGTTTTCTAAAATAGTGAAATCCTGAGATTAGATTTATTGTATGATTTACTTATGAATATTGGGAGTTTAAGGCACACATGAAAATAATGCAAGATTAAATCCTGTGGAATCAGTGTTACCTGTACCATCAAGTGGGGTTTTAGTGAAGTCAAAGTGATGCCTGAAATGTGCTTTTCTAATACAAGTGTCATTCTTCACAGACCGTTTACTCGCTTAGTGGTATTCGTAAAACATTTGTGACTGCTAAACAATTTGTTTTGCGCAGCTGATCACTTTAAGTATGGATCATTGTTTTCACTTCATTCATAGCAAAGTGATTACCGTAGTGCACACCGTCATTGTGTGAGAAAATTTCAGCGCTCCATTGGTTTCGTAGTGTTCCTCACTAGTTGAGCCCTTTGAATAGTACAAGTGTTTGAATTGTGTGATTTTCAATAGACCAGTGATCCTGTAACACTTTTATTCGTGTGCACCCATTTATTTTAGGTGTCCCAATATAATTGTTATATAATGTCCATTACTTCACATGGAGCTTGTAAATAATTTTGGGCAACTGTATATTTTATATAATATGGTACTTAAAAATGGATAAATTGTGTGTATATTATGTGCAGGTGATGCAAAGCTACGTCACTTTTCTTTACCGTTATCGAAGCCTCCAAGCCTACTTTATATTGTAACGTGAAAACCATTTTCGGTTTGTGCATATTTTTAAGTGGGTTTTCTATTAATTAATACAGATATATTAAATATACATAATTTCATATTATCAGTCTAATTTTGAATTCTCATCTGGCGTATTCACGTGAAAAAATCAGTCCAACGGTGTATCATTTATTAAGTTAATGTTAAACACTGTGATCTATTATTGAATTCTTGTAAAATTTCTTAATATTTGGCATGATTTTTTCTTCATTGCGTATAATTTAGATTTCTGAACGCTTTTCGCATCTACATTTCTTTATAAAAGTAAATTATATGAAATTACTAACAAATCCTTTTCTTATTTAACAAGACGTTCAATAGTTATTACGGGTTGCAAAAGTTTATGAAATAAGAACATTATGAAGAAAGAATTTGGCTATCCATAGAAACTCGTTATACTAATGTGCTGCCACATAATATTGTTGACACTTAAGAATATAAGTCAGATGAGACAGATTCACTTGTCTAAATATTCGGCGCATAAAAAGTATCACTGCATCTTCGTAGACTTCTAAGGCCGTATTCCTAAATATTTTTAAGTTTCTTAAATAATAAAGAAGAGCATACCTACGTAGGGCATCAGAAAACCGGAAAATGAAATTTTGATAGATTGGTTTATTCCCTCTCCTTAGGCTCGCACATCTTAAAATATAAATCCTCAGGGGGTTTTTCTAGTATAAAAGGCGTTTCAAAAATTTTTATATCATGATATCTACAATTTTTACCAACAGATAGATTTTTAAAATATTCAAATTTTCTTTATTGTTTAACTAAAAAATTATGATAATATCACAAATAAAAATGTGCAAAGGCAAAAACTGAAAAAAGTTAGAAATTTCATTGATCATCCCTTAATGCATTTCGGATGCTAAAGCGGTAATGGCATTACAATTTTAGGCATACTACTGTGTGTATGTTAAAATGATAAAGCGCTTGGACTAATAGTACAATTATGCAACGAGCCTATAATGATATTTGTTTTTCTGAGACGAGCAAAGGTCGTTTCATAATTTCCATATGAGAGTCTTAATTACCAATATAGGCAAGTTGCATACACTATTTTTGTTCGAGCATAATTAAATGTTTAAATTTTGGGTTTTTAGAATACCTCATTGAACGCAGGTCTTCTCTTCACGCTTTAACTTCAATCAACGCACATTAAAATATACACACGAAATGAACTCCATTTAGTATAATATTAAAATGAAACGAAAGAATTTATTGTATTTTAAATACAGGTTGTTCAATTACACGGTTTCGTTTGCCGCACTCAGGGTTTCAAGATCGTTCCGAGTTCAAAAGTAATCGATACCACACCTGCGTCATAATGAAAATATGTATCGTAATGGATGTCATTATGATACCGTTAAGCCACATGTAATACCAAGCGTATTATAGTATCTCAGTTGTATGTACTTGTTGGTTAGAACACTATTAGGCCTAGCAATAAATTCTACCTTGTAGAACGGTAAATAAATTTTCTATAACAGTTCAAAGTGTGTATACATTTTTCTGAAACATGGTTAAAACAAAATTATACCTAAATATACTGTAATTGAAAAATTATTTAAAACTTACATAGGCCTATGTGGAAACGTCTTGCAGTGCAGTGCAGTGCTAGAATCATTCACCATCAGAGGTCACAAACTGGACTTTAAGTTTTCCATTTCCAGAAATTTAACCTCGTAGAACGGAAAATAGATTTTCTATGACACTTCAAAGTTTGTATACATTTTTCTGAAGCACTCTGTATATATATTTATTTATTTCAGCAAGAGGGAATAGCACGTTGTTTACAGCTACTTCATTCTTTCACTGGAAAGTATACAGTGGAAACTTTAACAGGTAATGAAAGTTAATTATGCCGAGGATAGCTGGAAAATCAGCTTAAAGTGGCAGCTTAGTGTCACAAGCTTTGCACTGCTTATAAAACTGTAACGCGAAGCCATACACTTTCTCACGCCCTTGTCGAGTGGGCCATGTAATCGTGTTCAACTTGTTCCGGTAATTTCTGTTCCATACTTTAGTCAACTATCACAGATGACGTAACAAAAGGCTATTGGACTTACTCTCTTTTGTCTGTAACACTCAAAACTCTTCCTGTATTGATTTCCCCTTCCACCAGATCATTTTTGTTCGCGGACTTCTTTCTTACTTACTTAGAAATAGCCATCCCATAATTTGGTCTCCTTCTCTACGAAAGCTTCTTCATAGCTTTAGACTTAAGGGAATTGCACATAAAATTAGAAAAAATTGAATTTTTCAACCAATTCGTTTGAGTTTTCATCAGGTGGTCTATTTTACTTATATTCTATACGCTAGTACGGTTCTATAGTTTGTTGGATGGTAGAAACTTGCAATTAACAATAAAATAAAAGACAACAAAGCATAAAATAAATTATGATTGAAGACAAGGAGCGCCTAAAGGAAATCAATAGGAGAAGGAAGGAAATGTAAATTCAAGGAAAGTAAAGAAACAGTCAAAGGAAAAAAATTATAATAAGGAAATAGAAAAGAGGAAGAAATGGAGAAAAAAATATAAAAATTCAAACAATTAACGAAAAAATAAATAAACAAAAGTGAAATTATTTTGTACATATGTACAACAAAAATGAAATAAAAACTAATTGCTTTTCGAATAAGTTAAAATCAAATTAACGGAATAGCCCGTGAAGCTAATTACAGAGTCGATTTAATTATAGTCAAAGCAGACAATTGTCTCAAATTAAATATAAATAGGCATATATAAGCATATTTTAAGTAAGAGGAACTGACATCGTCTGTTGCAACTGAAGATCTTGAGTGAAGCTGAGAAATGTAAAAAAGAAGCTATGATACATAGACCAAAGCAAAGCGATGCGATGCGATGAAAAACGTAGGTAAACTTTAAAAAGCTGATGAAAAGGATGTTTAGAAACCAAAAGTGAGATGGCATTTTTTCAAGGCAACCAGATTTAAAATTAAATCATGTCAAACAAATGTAAGAGAGGATAAAGCTATGATAAGGGTGTATAATAATGTACATCAATTAGAGGAATAAAACTAAGCAGATAAAAAATGTAAATCAAACAGAATTAAAGCAATTAGGCTACCTATTGACGCATCAGGCATCAATTCCAGGACCATAGTATTATTCGTTTCGGGGAATACTTCAATGTATAGTACATACCTGAGCAACTGAGAGGAAACGTTTTAGTACCCCACCCATGCTGTGACGTATGAAACCTGCTCTTCATGTTCAGTGTCACGTCGAAACTGCTTTATTCTGACGTCAAGAGCGACTGTAGTGGGAGACATTACCCCACCGCACAGTGGCACAATGTGAACCAGTTGCGCACCCGTGGTATAGTATGAAGACTAGTGGTGGGCTCTAGCCCGAGCATTTGAAATTCAAATTCAACCACTATTCGGAAATGAAATTCATCATTTCTTCCAAAGCATAACGTAAATTTCCATAGACATAAAAAGTTGCAAGAAAAAACTGGTAAGCACCGTACACAGTCACCTCATGTGCAGTAAATCAAAGGCAAAACTGTAAAAGGAACTATGGAAAGCAGAAAAAGAGTCAACAATGCAATTCTAGCCACGCCTAAGCTAAATTATTTCTTACGAGAGAGGTGTTTCGCCTTAAAGGCCCAATAGACCACAGAATCAAAGCGCATGACAAGAATTATGAAAACTGAATATAAAAGAAGGGGAGGAGGAGGTGAGAAACAAGTAGAAGAAGAAGGAACATAAACTTTATTTTTAAAAATTACCTCGAGTTGTTCTGATAGAGTTGTATTGACCCACCTGCGTCCAGGTAATTAGGTCCAAAGCAGAAACGTCTATTTGCAAAATATGTCTAATAAAAAAGCTTATGTTATAAATGTGTAAAAATGTGGTACGACCACGACAAAAAATATCTAAAGCAGAAATGTATAATAAAACTAAGAAGTGGTACGTCCAACAACAAAAGAACTAAGGCAGAAATGTTTAATAAAATAAAATTCAAAGGGAGACTTAGAAATCGCTCAGTTGATTTCTTTGTCCGAGAATTCCGTAATCAATAAAAAAATTAAATGAAACTTCATCACAAACTAAGGCATAAGTCCTTTTGTTGTTGGACGTACCATTTCTTAGTTTTATTAGACATTTCTGCTTTAGATATTTTTTTTGGTCGTACCACATCTTTACACATTTATAACATAAGCTTTTATAACATAGTGTAGAAACTATGATGGGAGGCAAGCGTTTTAAAGCGAGATGGTAAATAAAATGGTGTCGGGAATTGCAGGAAGGACTTGAAATAGAAGCAGAAGGGACTGGAAATCACGGCGTGTATGGAATAAGAGCCAGTAATGCTTCCAGAGAAGGAGTGATATGGTCATTTTAGAGCATGTTATAAATGAATTGTATGCACGCGTTATGAGCACGTTGCGATTTCAGTTTAGGTCATACGTCAAATTAATCAGCAGAACGTCGGCGAAGTCGAGGGAAAATATATCTAAAGTCTTTTGAGAACATGAATAATACAAAATACTTTTCTGTAGGTTTCTGCAATCTGAGTGCTCCAATTCAAAGTGTATCCATGAAAATCCATAAGTTCTTCACCGTTGAGCTGTAAGGAATTGACGATTAATTTACTTTTATAGAAGTAATGGTCCATGTGTCGATTAAGTTCAGGAGATACTTGGGTCCTACTGTAGAATTTTAAGTTTTTTGGGGGATTTAGGTTTAAATAAAATGTTTTGGTCCGGTCAGATGTTGAAATGATGTCTTCGTTTAGTCTTGTAACAGCCTCATTGATTGAATTTGTCAGTAGATATGTAGCATTGCATGTCATCAGCGTACAGGTGATAATTATCCTGTTTTATGGCGGTTGATAAGTCGTTTATATAGATCGTGAACAACAAGGTCCCAATACTGAGCCCTGTGGAACACCTGCAGTGACATTCCGCGAAGCTGAGAGTTGGTCACTGGACATTATGCATTGTTCTCTTTTTCGAAGGTAAGAGTCAAACCAGTGGATTACATTTTTTTATTTTTTTAATGTAAGTTTTTAGTTAACAGAGTCGAAAGCTTTACTGAAGCCCAGCAATGTTAACAGGCCTACTGTCACTTTACTTGTGACAGATGCTTCCCAACCCTTCTGTCGCTTTCAATAACGCTGTGGTTGTGCTGTGTTCACTTCTGAAGCCAGACTGAAACACGTTCAGTAGTTTATATTCATTCACGTAGTCAGTCATTTGTTTGTGTACAAGTCTCTCTTTAGACACTTTAGACAAAGTCGACAAATTACTTATGGGTCTACAATCGCTCTGAATGGAAGGGGATTTGGTCTTCGGAAGCGGACAAACAAATGCCTGCATCCATATTTTGGAATATAATAACTGGATGTCATTAAGGAGCTGTTGAGTATTGTGATTGATGATTGGTAGTATTATATCTTATATTATTTTTATAATCATTATACTAACCAGGTCTGATCCGTGTCCTTTAATCATTACACGTTTAAGAGCTCTAGCATTGTCCAAATCTGTTATGTATTTTAAATAAGAAAATTTCTCGTGCAGGTGGAGGAGACTGTAGTTCGTCGATGGTTATTTGTTTGATAACTAAGTTTTCACACTCTTAGACTTCTTTCTGTAGACCTATTGGCTGGGTATCACACAGCTTAATGTTGATAACTTCACTTCCTTAATTATAAAATGCTTTAAGATACAAAAATAATATTAAATTGTCTTATTATTGCAGTTAACAATCAGAACAGAGTCGATAATAATAGACAACGTTCAAAACTCCTCAAAGGCAAAAATAATTAAAGCTTCTACAGAATGAGTACCTCTTGATCCAAAGAGAATCCTCACCAACTTTAATTTCTCTTCTTCTACTGGTCATTAGCCATTACAATCGTTTTCAAACTTATTGTTGGTTAAACAAAGAGAGCCAGTGGGCCATTTTTAAGAAATGCAAAAATATCACTAAATCTTCTCGAGATCGAAGAATTAGTTGCAAATACACCTACATGTCTAAAACGTTTCTCCAATAAAACTCTTTTATTACGTTTTACAGAGCGATGTCTAATGCTAATCAGTTAATCTATTGTGATAATAAGCTGCCAGCTTCTTTATCTCTACTTCCCTCTCTCCTCCGTCTCCCTCTCTCCATCTCCCTCTCACTTCCTCGCAATCTCTCAATTTCTCTCTCTCATTCAACCTCCCATTCTCTCCACGTCCCTCTCTCCATACCTCACTCATATCCCCATCTCTCGCCCTTCCTCTCAATTCCTCTCGCTCTCCATCCCTCCTTCTCCCTCTCTCCATCCCCTCTCCCTCTCCTCCTTACCTCACCGACGGCAAAGAGTCGACTGAATGTTCATTCTGGAGAATCCAGGAAGGGTGGCATAATTTGCACTCGGTTAAAAATTAAATCACCTAGGATCAAACAATCATGCATAATATTTATGGCACATAACACATACTAAAAGCGTCCCCATAAAGTAGTTTTTGTGCCTACATTGTAAACATAATATGAAATATGTCAGTTTAAAATGTGATTAGACTTAATGAGAAATGAATGATTTTAAGTTTACTTTTCTGCATTCAGCAATGTCTTAAATACTAATGTAGCAAAGAACAATGTTGGGAAAATAACAAATAACTGGTAGAAAAGAGCAAAAAGAGCAATCTGGTAATTTTGGTTATAATTAATGTACTGTAGCAGAATCTCTTTCACAAGAAATAATTTAATTATGAATATAGTAACCAAATATTCTATTTTGACAGTATCTTCAGATATAACAGTTAATATTTCTAGATAGTCTCTACACTATGTAGTCGTCCTTGATACTTTCCAGATTAAGGATGTGAAAAGATATATATTTTCAGATTGCGAAGAAACGATCACAAAACCACAAAACCCATATGTGTCAACCCATTGGACCAGGTTGATACAGGCTCTTTCAATATCTGTTTGAAAGTAAATCGAAAGGATTTAAATTCCCAATAGAAGGAAATCTCAGTTCACTTCTATAGAGGATTATTCCGGCGTGAAAACGCTTTTCCATGAGATGATGGCCAGTATTAGATGTTGTGTAAGCGCGTGGCGTGGCGTCCTGGCAGATTCTCTAATATCATAACTTCACATTCTTAAGAAATAAAGCATTCAGTGCGATGTATTTAGTATGTATTTATTTATTTATATAGTGTTTTAGATCAGCATACTTCTTCATTTAAAGTTAATTCTTTATTTAATGTTTTAGATAAATATTGTTTATGTATTGCTATATTAATTGCATAAATGATCAAATGAATTTATTTAACCATTCATTGCTGAATGAGAAAATTCTAAATAATTTATAAAAATATACATAGGCTTCCGAATTCCGTTGTAGTCAAATGTAATATCCCTTCTCCCTACAAGGATCACATCCTGGAATATCATACCCGCCATAGAATTTATTTTATTTTTTATCAGAGTTGGTATATCCGTCATCTATTGCCTTTTTTTTTAATTTTATTTAAGTACAGACTGTTAACACTTTCAGTGTTATGTGCGTGAAGTGGAAATAACTTAAAAATTGATGCGTTCTCCTTATAAAAGGCCTATTGGTTAATAGGTCCTTCTTCCATAGATTGGTTTTAAATGAATCGCTAGAAAATGTTGTTTTGATTTACGATTTCTGTACGACGTTATTCATGTGTTTCTGAGACAGATACAGAAGTAAGTCCAAATGAAGGAACTCCGCTGTCTTCCAATGCCTTCACTGGAATCTAATAGTCTATTCTTCCAAATATGGCAGAGAAGGAATCCACACCTAAATACGTTCTTAATTGAGCCCCACAATTTAGCATTAAACCCACGAAAAAGTGGATGGTCCCTTTTTTATTTTCACTCATTTTAAAAAATATATGCTACATTTATGAGGTTTGTTTTATAATTATTATAAAAGTTTGTGAGATAATTTTTTTAATAAATTGTAATACATTTGAGGTATTATTTATATAAGATGGGCCTAAAAGAGATGAAAATGGAGACTGGAAAACACTGCATAACGACGAGCTTCATAACCTGTACTCTTCACCGAATATAGTAAGGGTAATTAAATCACGGAGGATGAAATGGGGAGAGACCACCTGGAAAACCTACCCTAGACGGAAGGTCGGAGGACAATATTAGAATAGATTTAAGGGAAGTAGGATTTGCGAGGGATGGTTCGATGGAGGTAGCACAGAATAGGGTTGAATGACGGGCTCATGCAAGCAGGAAATGAACCTCCGGGTTCCATAAAATAGATATTTCTTCAGCTTACTTAGGAATTGCCATTGCATAAGCAAGTAATCATTTAATATGTTAAAATCTGTCAATGAGAGTTCAGTTGAATAGTAAATTAATTCCTAAGGACAATTTTAACTATAAGGTCACATGAATATCTTCTACTGTGATACTACAGGTAGCTTACGGATATCTAAGTTTTTAAACTTTAACTAATTCTTTTTTCATAAGATAAAGTGTGTTGTATTATAATATTCATTTCTGGAAATAAAAAATAATGCCTGCAAGATATATATATATATATATATATATATATATATATATATATATATGGAAATTACTTACAGTATATACCTAAGTTTTATATAATTATTCAAATAGTCCTGCACGCTAACCAAATACCCCCATTCAATATCAGAATTCTTACATGGAACGGGTCAATCTAAAAGCACGAAAACAAAAGAAGCCTTGAAAAGACAGATCGTTTTTGTTCGACCAGAGACAACTACATGTTTAATACGTGTATAACAATTTCTTAAGGACAACCACTTAAGTATAGATTTCCATTAAAGCATTGGTGTGGTATCGATTAACATCGAACACGGGAAAATCTTTGAATCCATGAGAGCAGCAAATGAAACTGTAATAAACAACCTGATTTAAAATAAAATGAATATGTTTGTTTAATTTTAATATCATACTAAACTGAATTCATTTCGTGTTGTAAAAATCTGTTGGTTTCAAGAAAAGACCAAGAAGTGTCGACTTACCGTACTCCATAACCTGCCATCTGTCGAAGGAGACAAGTACTACGAGAACAGCTAACTGCGAAGGATAGCTGTCTCCGTTTGTTTAAGTGAATCTAAAATCTTAAAACTTAAGCATTTAGACTAATTATGGTCAAACAAAAACAGTCGTATGCAACTTGCCTATAATGGTAATTAAGAAACTGGTATGAAAATTATGAAACGAGCGAAGCGCATTTTTAGAAATGTCATTATAGGGTTGATGCATATTTTACTATTATAGCATAGTAGTTTTATTTGCAGGAAATTTAGGCTACTATGCAGACTACTTAGTAAAATTTGTTTACATTTTTCTGTAAAATTTCCATGAAATTTGAAATTATTCCGCTATAGCCCCTTGCATTATAATATTAGGCGCTAACGACTTACACATAGATCACTAAATAAAATCGTAAGCATAACATTTACTAATATTAAGGTATGGTATTACAATAGACATGTAGATTCATTTTTTTAACCCCCATCTGTGATAAAGTATAGTTTTCTTTTATTCAGTTTTTAAAGTGCAAGTTATGGTAGGCCTTTATGTTATTCTCATTTTTATTTTGTAATTTATAAATAACTGTATGATTAAGCCCATTATACGGGATGGGAAAGTACCGGCCAGACAGTAATACGTAAATTGCATTTTGAACAGCATGGCTTACGTACACGACTTAGGTTTTCTCCATAAGAAGGGTTGTGATTGGCTCTTTGCTTTGTTAAGGTGCTTTCCGATTGGTTGAATCAGGGGGTGAGCTCTGTCAAACATGACCTTATGAAAGGAGACTATAGAAATAGATTTGTAAAAGTAATGACAATGCATTATCTATACCATGGAGCCACAAAATATGATAAAACATTACTGTCAATACCAAATCACATAAAAAAAAAATTTTGACCCATCCGACTGTGCTATCAGGATAAACTTTTCAGATAGAGACTCTCCGAATCATGGAGAACGTATGGTGAAAATTTCAGTCCTCTAGGTCAAAGGGTCTCGGAGGAGTTCGATTACAAACACACATTTTAGGGCACTTTTAATATAGATACAGTACTAAAGAATGGATTTACGCTTTAGGCCTATATGAAAATGTGTATTTCAAGATGTCTCAATTCTTCTTTTAATAGCACCTCGAGTGTTAATTCATTTGGGGTTTTAAATGGTGAACTGGTTATTGAAAGCAATTTTTTAAAGCGCGAGAAATTCGATATTGAATTTCCGAACAGTAGGCCCAGGAATTTCAGTGAACTAGAGCATGGAAGAAGACATCTCCATTAACGATGCTATTTGATTTATTAAGTTATAATGGAATAGTCATTTGTCAAAGCTATAATGTATCTGTCGTTTTCTTCACAAATAAATTATAGCGTCATGTTGGTAAAATTGAGACACAGCCAGCACTATGAAGGCAATGTTGCATAAGAGCACTCGTTTTTTTATTTAATATTTTATTAGATTCTTCTTACTAGTTGTATCATTCTTCTGTGTATGTATGTTTTTTTTATCGAATTATCGTATTCAAAGATATACACACCGTCGATATATCTCACCCTGTCCTCACCCCGATCAGCCGGGGCTGGGGACGCTTTGGCAGTGCATTTTACGGGCTGACAGCTTCTTGAAAAATCGCTCTACAGATAACACAGTATTCACTTCAAAGTGTCATGAAACATGGCCGTCATTTGTTATCCGACAACACACGACAAGACTTCTAATGTTATCCGATACGCAAAATATATGTCAGCAAATACTTCTTTTCTACAATATGAGTAACAGTAATAAAATGGTGATGGAAAAATAATATTGACGATCAAAATAAAACAATGACCAAGATGATGATGAATCAAAATGGTGATCATGATGCAAAATGTTTATGATGCTAAAGGATAGAAATTAAAGTGAAAGAAAGAAAGAAAGAAATGAAGGAAAAGAAACAATAAAAGAAAAAATAAGATATAAATACCGAAGAACTAAGATAAGAAAGAAAGAGATAAAGAACGAGAAAAGAACATAAAGATGAAACAACGAAAGAGAAAGAACGAACGAAGAACGAAAGAAATGAAAATTGCCAGATAAGCAGAAAGAAAGAAGATAGAGAGGGAGATGGAAAGAAAGACGAGAAGAAAGAAAGATGAGAAGAAAGAAAGATGAGAAGGAAGAAATATGAGAAGGAAGGAAGAAAGAAAGAAAGAAAGAAAGAAAGGAAGAAAGAAAGAAAGATGAGAAGGAAGAAATAAAGAAAGAAAGAAAGAAAGATGAGAAGGAAGAAAGAAAGAAGATAAGAGAAAAGAAAGATAAGAAAGAAAAAGAAATGTAAGGAGAAAGAAAGAATGGTAAGAAGAAAGAAAAAGAAACGCAAGAAGAAAGAAAGAAAGAAAGAGAGAAAGAAAGAAAGAAAGAAAGAAAGAAAGAAAGAAAGAAAGAAAGAAAGAAAGAAAGAAAGAAAGAAAGAAAAGAAAGGAAGGAAGGAAGGAAGGTAAGAAGAAATAAAAAGGAAGAAAGAAAGAAAGAAAGAAAGAAAGAAAGAAAGAAAGAAAGAAAGAAAGAAAGAAAGAAAGAAAGAAGATACTGAAACTGAGAAAATTGCTGACCATCGAGTCAGATTCACCATAGCTTCCTCTTTTCAGAAAGCCATAATAGAAGTTAACTATGAGATGCTTCGCCTCTCCGAATGTGACGGAGCAAAGCGAGTGGACAACATAATAATAATAATAATAATAATAGTAATAATAATAAACAATATTTTATTTTAAACAATAGAGTTAAGGCCATAGGGCAACCGGTGTAATAATCATAACAACAGACCTCTTAAAAAAGTAAATACAAAATTAAACAAAATGTAATGATATAAAATATGTATATAATTTTCCATAATTAGCTAGAGTGAAAGAAACAAAACTAATCATTCCTAATAGATATTTTTATAGCCTTGATATAAATTGGCAATATCCATTGAGGCCCTGACAAGAGATGGTAGATTATTCCAAAAGCGTTTTGAAGGCGCTATTAGGAGGAAGGAGAAGTAAATATTATATGACCCAATTATTCAGTGTGAAGTCGACATTGACGAAGCGAAAAAGCATTAATGAAGAAAAACAAGCATTGTATTTAACTTTCATTCCTACTTTTTATGAAGTTACAGAATGAGTTTTTATAAGGGCCTACTTGGTTTGCGTTTTGACACTCCTTGTTCTTCATATAAATAGGCAAGGAAAATTCTTCGGATATAATATCAGCAGCAAATAAATTTAAAGAAAGGAATTTTTTTTTTTTTAAATGCCGCTACTAGAAAAGATATTTTTAAAAAGACAGTATGTGCGATGCTTGTCTATTTCCTGCAAAGCAAACGTTTTCTATTACGAATTAATTGATTTCAGGATTTTATTGACAACTTCGTCAAACGGGCGGAAACTCTCTTTTTAAATATCGTCTATAAATGGGATATGTACTGTATATACAGTGTGTTCCCAAAATTTTGACAGGGTAAACTCTTAATTTTCGGGATAATTTTAGTGGAAATAATATTTTAACTTGTGGCTTACACAAAAGAGGTTAATATGATACGTTTATCAATAAAATTATTCAATTTCTACAATAAATTAGCAAAGCCTTTTATTGATTTAAAAGCGAGGCAATAACAACGTATTTATACCCAAACTTTGGAATGAAAGATGCAAATCATTGTTATAGGCCAGCCGTTTTATGATTTTAAAAGATAAAATACATTCTAAACTTAACATTTGTGCATAAGAACTACAGTTAAACTTAAAACGAAGCCCGCAATATTTTGAATCGACAGTAAAATCTAAAAAATAATTGTTCAAGCTAGCTAATAAAAAAATTTAAAAAGAATCTACAGAGCCACTTTTTGTTGCGCAATCCATTTTGTAAATCCTCTCGAACTGGTCTCTCAAGTCAACGGCAGGATTACCAATACGTAAATATATAAATAAATAGGTATATAAATAAATATGTAAATAGGTAAATACTTACTTACTCAATGGCAATAGACAATTCCTAAGCAAGCTAAAGGAATATTGTATATTTTATGGAACCCGAAGATTCATTGCCGCGCTTACCTGAGCCCACCATTTAACCTTATTCTGTGCTAACTCCATCCAACCACCCCTCGCAAATCCTATTTCCCTTAAATCTATCCTAATATTTTCCTTCCATCTACGTCTAGGTCTTCCTAGTGGTCTCTTCCCTTCGGGTCTTCCTAGTGGTCTCTTCCCTTCGGGTCTCCCAGTCAATATTTTTTAAATATGTATTTCCTCTCCCAAGCGTGCAACATGTCCAGCCCATTTCATCCTCTGTGATTTAATTACCCATACTATATTCGGTAAATAATACAGGTTATGAAGCTTGTCGTTATGCAGTTTTGTCCAGTCCCAATTTTTATCTCTCTTAGGCCCAAATATTTTCCTATGCACCCTGTTTTCGAACACTCTCATATCACTCGCATTATGTTCTTCCCGAAGAGTAAGCGATCCTGTCTCACATTCATATAATACATTCGGCAGGATAATTGTCTTATAAAATGTTATTCTTAGATTTCTATTTAGAAGACGAGAAGATAAACGTTTTGAACTGCATGAAAAAAGCATTTCTTATTTCAGTCGACACTTAATTTCTACCTTAATATTATTTGTATCTATAATAAATGCGCCCAGATATTTGGATTTCTCCACTTGTTCGAACGATTTACCGGTTATTCTAATATTTTGCAGCGCATTATTTTGACGTTTTATGATCATATATTTAGTTTTTCTGCATGAATTTTCAATCTAACATTCCTGCAGGCATCGAAAAGTCTTTCTGAACTTCTCTCCATTGTGGTAATGCCGTCGCCAAACAGACAAACATCATAATTATGCATAAGCTAAAATTGGATGATTGCCATTTAATCCTAGGCCTATCTTGCTTTCCTGAACTTTCCTCATGGCATATTTCAAAGCAAAATTAAAAAGAAAAGGTGATTTGCATCTCCTTATCCAAGAAAATTTTGCCTTACATGCAAATATTGTCCTACCCTAAAAGCATGTGCAATTCAACTTTCTCGGTTAATATTCTGATCTGGAAAAGAGACCTAATTGCAAGGAGTGCGTATTCTTTGTCCCAGCCTTGTGTAAAGGTGTATTGTTTGCCAGGTAAGACTTAAGCTTGAGTTTGGTAGAAGCATGTGGCGTAAACAATTTATACAAAATCATTAGAGTTTTGGAGAAGTGTAGAAAATTGAAATTGATTTCATGTAAAGTGGTAGTAAAAGTAAGGGAAAATCAAATGTCTACATTCCATGGTGGAATGGTGGAATGGTAGAGTCCCACCTCTCGATCCGAAGGTCACAGATCAATTGATTTTCAGAATGTAAAAATCTTGGACACGAAGTCTTCCGGGGAGGAGTATAAGCCGAGGGACTTATGTCGCTAAAGAACTCCAGGCCGAAATAATACCGTCTGGACTAAATTCCCTGGTCTTTTCACGTCCGAGTAATAATTTAGTTTCTTAACCTGTAGATGGCCGTAGAGGCGATGGGCTTATCGCTTGTCACTCATCTACAGGAAAATAAATGTACCGTAACTAAATAGACATCATTAAATTAAACCTTCTCCAGGAGGTTCCCGGAGTGGAAAAGTTTCGATTCGATTACAGAACTTTTTAGAGGAAAAACGGCTCTTTTCATATCCGCAATCATGTAGTAAATGCTGCCTAAAGTCCATTTACTTTGCACAGCAGTGTAATAACCGAAATTTTGCCTGCATACAATTACACTGATGAAGGTATGGATTACTTATTTATCGGTCAAACAGGCAGCATAATAAATACATAATGAAAGCAAGCTGAAAAATATTGAACTTTCAAACTAATTAACATGATAGCAGGGGCCTTTTATACCGACGTGTTAGCCTGGATAGCTTCGTTTGATCTCACTGCAATGCTCTTCCAGTCTAGTTAATGAGCCGTCGAAAAAAAAATCATTATAATTGATTCACTGACTTTGAAGTTCAGCGCAGTCGGTCATACAGCCCATCCACAAAGAAGTTTTCATAACATGAAAGCCAATGATGAACTGGTTTCTCATTATGTTAATGACTGTTATACTTTCCAAACTTCGCGCGCCATGAACATGTGTTGTATTTCAGTTTTTGCCACGCTACAAAAGAATGATTGATTTTTTAATACGGATTTTACGATATTCGTACATACAAGTGTGTAGTTTGCAATATATACGAATCTCTTGTTAGTATCACTTGCTTACACTGAGGAAAAATGTGGATACCCTATCCCATACTCGATTGTAAGGTAAAATGCATTTTAGATGGTTTAAAACTTATAACTGTTAAAATAGCAGAAATCATTTAAAACATGTCTGTATGAACTCACTCCAAACCAAACAAATAATAAATACCTGCGCGGTAATCGAACCATGGAGTCCACTGGAAACCCGGGTTCGATTCCCACATAAGACAAATTTTACTGTACATGATTTAGTGCAAATATTTTCAGAAAAATAAGAAAGGAAATATACCAATTAAATAAAACTGTCTCGCTCTAGCAGATTATTCGTATGACTTAAGACCTAAGAGTGAGTCACTCTCTCTAGCCCATTACTCGTATGACCTAAGAGTAAGACACCCGCTCTACAACATACTTGTATGACCTAAGAGTGATACACGCGGCCTAGCACTCGAATCGAGTGAGACACTCGCTATAGTATACTGATTGTATGACCTAAGAGTGACTCGCTCGCTTACTCTTATGACTAGGGACCGGATTCTTAGCTTTTACCTATTTTTTTCCTTACTTCCAAAACAAAAAGCGCTCATACACTTTTTCGAATCATGTTCATAGGATTCACCCACATTAATTCTGTGGCACCTAAAAATACCTAAATGGGGTAAAAAACCTAAATATACCTAAACGGGATATAAAACCTAAAATATCTAATTTTGGCTACTTTTTTGTCTTTGTTGTTTGTCAGTTGAGAAATCAAAATTTTCGGAGATACAATAATTTTTGACGGGTTAAAATTAATACCACCAGCGTTTCGTTCAACCCATTGTCGTCTAGGATGGACAGTATCAAGAGAGGTAGTGTAAGAGTACCGGAGTATTCCTTTTAAAATATTCACACGAACAACCATTGTTGCCATGTATGAAGGCAAGGATATAGATTTCTGTGTTTAAAAGCGCTTGTTTGCCTTTAGTACTGCCCTGTTATTCATACTGAGTGGTCAAACTGTGAGTTTTAAGAAGATGTGTTAATTATGCCAAAACAAATGAAATCGAGTTTATTACGGCAGTGGATTGGCGACGACCTGAATCTCTTCTTCTTTTTGGTTATTTTATGACGTTGCACCCCGTGGGTTTCTACGTCTGCTCTGTATATGCTGTATATGACAGACATTGTCATTAAAAACAATTCACAGTTGAGAATCTTGAAAGATATTTAGTGATACACTGTAACCAGGAAATGTGAGGTCATCTTATTTTCACTGCTTCTTTCGATTGTTTATGCTTTCTTTCTTCAATATTGCCCAAAAGCAAGTTTACACAAATTTAAGTCAATTTTGGTAAGTTAAACTTTACAAGTTTGTTCCGTTATGTTTTAGTTTAGTAGGTCATGCTTCTGTAATTCGTTTTTAGCAGGCCTTGCTTGCTATCTTGTTTTTTTATTTATAATTGAACAAATGAATTTCAAATAGTTATTATTTATGGGTATTGTAATATCAAAATTATATTCTTTTTGTGTCTTGCATCCAATCAGAGACTGGACATTTTATTATATTGTTTTGATAGCCAATAAGGTTTATCTTTAGCTTCATTCTTTTTCCTTCATCGATTCAAGTCAACTGTGTCTCATAAAGACATTAGTTTTTCTAGGCTTTAAATGCCTATTCTTCGTCATAATCAATTCAATTACTACTCATAAGGACATGAGTTTTCTTCTTGGCTTATCAATGCCAATCTTTACCTATCAGATAGATCTGGTGGTTTACTTTCAATAGCTGAAGCAATCAGCTCTTCGATTCACATTAAGGTTTCATATGCCTTATTGATTCTGAAGATTACTAATGATCTAAGGACTATTATCACCCATCGTGTGATTCATCGGGTCTTCTTCATTTCGGTGTTGGCGTTGCAATATCTCAGGCTAACATCTTTAACAACTATCAAAAGGTGGTATTTAATCAATTCAAAGGTACGTCATTTACTACCTAATTTATTTGAGGAACAATTTGGACGTAATTTCATCATTGAACTAATATATGTGTGGTTTTGATCAAACTGATTAAGCCATCTCAAGGATATTTACGACCTTTAACTAAGGAATTTGTATTAAACATTGTGATATCTACAATTTCATCAGTGTTTATGAATAATAATATTATAGACGTCCAAGGAATCCAGAATTTATGAACTGAGCATGATTTATGTATTGTTGTTGTGACAATAAATTGTTACATACCAGAGAAAATTATCTAAAATGTATTGGGCAAGTTTGGCTTATCTATTTATAGTCTAAGTCTCAATCTCAAGAAGTGCTACGTCCTATGAATCTTGTAATACAGTCCGTTTGCTCTCAGCTTGCCCGTACATTTTAATGGTCCTCCGGGCCGGATAATTGAATCATTTCCGGACCATTTTAATGGTCCTCCTATTGCCGGATGTTGAATCATATCTGGACTGTTATCTGGTGAATTGAACTGTAATATATACCAGAATTGTTCTCATCATAACAATAACTAAACAATAATTGACATTGTTACTACCTCCATGTCTTCTGCATGTTTGAGGTGAAGGCTGGAGGATCTATTGTTAAACTAGTGTTATAAGTTTACATGCTTGTAAAACCTACACAGACATCAACACTTACACTAGTACACATATCACACCTGATATTGTATTGTTTCAACGTCCATTGCATTGGACGTTTATGTACTGATTTGTCTTAACCCGTAATCGGGCATTGTATTTATTGTCATTTTGGCCCTAAGAGCGGGCAATTATTGATATTCATTGTAATCTGAGCTGTAAATCTAAAGAGATGGCTAATCAGGATTTAAACATTAATGCTCTTAAAGCCAAGAGAACTCCTATAAAGGCTCAGATCACTCGCCACGTCAATACCTTTCTATCATTCACTGATCTTGATGATAAATCGCATAAAGAAATTATAGCCCGTAAGGCTAATTTTAATGAAGTTCTGATCAAATACGAAGATATTCAGTCTCTGATTGACCAAGTCGAGTATTCAGAAGCTGAAGCAGATTATAGAGAAGATATTGAGCAATCTGTCTTTTCAGCCATATCTCATGTAGACTCTTTAATTGTAGCCTATGAGGCTAAACTTAAACAAGAAGCAGAGCAAAGAGCTGCTCAAGCAGAATCTAGGACTAGACTAGAAATTGCAGAAATAGAAGCTAGGACTAAATTAGAATTAGCAGAATCAGAAGCTAGGGCTAGGCAAGAAGCTGCAGAAGCAGAAGCTAGGACTAGACTGGAAATTGCAGAAGCAGAAGCTAGGACTAGGCTAGAATTAACAGAGACAGAATCTAGGGACAAACTAGCTTCTATTGATATTGTAGCAGCTCAGTTCTATGATTACGTTGAAGCTATTCAAACGTTAGTTATACGAGACAAGGTTTCATATTTCGAAGCTATTAGTATGCGTAATGCATTTGAAGCCATATTTAATGAATATAAGAGCAAATATTCTAATATCAGTCCGCAAGAAGTGACTGAAGTAATTAAACTTCAGAGGAAAGAAGTTGAAACTACTTTTCATAAGGCAATAGGTCTTCTAATTGGTTCTATTGCTGAAAGTAAACAGTTCTATGACCCTGATCAGGTCTCAACTTCTGTAGTACGCCAGTCATCTACAGAATTGACTCCTTCACTCCCAAAACTTCCCGAGATCCGTCTTCCTCAATTCACAGGCGATCCTGCCTTGTGGATTGAGTTCAGGGATACATTCTATTCCCTTGTCATTCAACATAAGCATATTTCTAACATGGACAAGTTCCAATATCTAAAATCATGCTTATCGCCAGAAGTCATGACTGTAATACAGAATATTCCTGTATCCTCAGCTACATTTGATGTAGCCTGGGAAACGTTGTCAGAAAGATTTGACAACAATCGTCTGATTGCTAATAGTCACATTGACAAATTATTTTCACCACCTTCTCTTGAAAAGAATTCTGCAGATTCTCTGCAAAGATTTATAGATCATTTCATAACCACGGTGCATGCATTGCACTCCTTAAATACTAATGTCGATTTATCCGACTTAATTATTTCTAAAATGATCTTAGACAAACTCCCAGTTCATATTATTAGAGAATGGGAATCATCGCTGAAGTCAGACAGACTGCCTGAACTCAAGGAACTACTTAAGTTCCTAGAGACTAGAGTCCGGGTCTTGCAAATGACGGATTCAGCTCTAAAAAATCAGCCTTCAACTTCACAGAATTCGCAACCTATATCGGCTAAGAGCAAATCAGCTCAGTTTGTCAACAAATGTATTTGTTGCAAAAAGGATTCACATCAAGTCTACCAATGTGATGTTTTCAAAGCAATGAGTCTTGCAAGCCGTAGCAATTTTGTTAGAACTAACCATTTATGTCGTGTATGTTACTCTTCAAGAGGGCATACCAAGGCTTGCAGCTCGTTCTCTTGCAGAGTGTGCGGAGAGAAACATAGTACTCTTCTTCACGATTATAGTGCTCAGAACGAGTCACAAATATCTAATACTGCAGGGATTATGTCAGCCTCTCATAATCATCAAGGCTGCTTACTTCCTACTGCAAATGTGTTTGTGATAAACAAGAATGGTCAACCCGTAGAGGCCACTGCCCTCTTAGATAGCGGCTCTGATTGTAACTTAATCAGTGAAAGGCTGTTTAAACACTTAAAACTATCTCCTTGTCAGCAGCAAGCAAGGCTGACTGGAATACTGTCGTCTAAAGTAACCACACACAAGCTTGCTTCTATAGAAATCAGGTCCCGTACAACTCGATGGTTTTGTAATACTGTTGCTCTTGTTGTTCCGGAGATTTCAGAGTCGAAACTTCCAAGATCTCCAATTAATATCACTAACTGGAACATTCCGCCTAACCTTCAACTAGCCAATCCTGATTTCAACATACCTAACTCTGTAGATTTGGTGTTGGGTGTTGAGGTTTTCTCGCAAATCGATTGTGTGGGTAACATTTCTGCTCCTAACCTACCCATCATTCATAACTCTCAACTGGGTTGGTACTTTGCGGGCAAGCTGCCCCAACCTTCTTCTCCTAGGTTGTCTGTTAGTAGGTCCAACAAACTTACACTTCATAAATCTAAGGATCTTAGCAATGGACTTCCTAATGATTTATCCTTCCAATCTAATACCTTAGATATGCATTATTCAGCCTTAGTAAATTCAAACCTGCAAAGGGTTTCTAATGCATCTCGCCAAGCGAGTTCAAGATTGACGTCTCTTAAGAGACGTTCTCTTTCTAATCCTGTATTAGCTAAGGCTTACAGGAATTCTATGTCCAAACACTTGAAATTGGGACATATGGAATCCGTTGGTCAGGTTTCCAACGAGAATTCCGACTACATCAAAACTTACCACCCAGCGTTAAGGACTTCAAACACCATGACAAATTCACCCTGGCGGGGTCAGTCTGGTTCAAGTTGCAAAGGTTCGTACTGCCACGAATCTTTATGTGCAACCAATTGTCAATTTGGCACCAATGCCATTCTCAGAAGATGACAAATAGCTTAGTCATTCTCTGCATTCATGTTTTTTCAATTCATTTAATTATTTGTTCTCATGTTTGTTTTATTTTTATTCTTTTTTCCTCTCTTCTTTAATTTATTTTTTAAAACATAACTCCACATGTAATTTTAAATTATGCCACAAGTGTCATAATTTGCGGGCAATATGTTCCGTTATGTTTTAGTTTAGTAGGTCATGCTTCTGTAATTCGTTTTTAGCAGGCCTTGCTTGCTATCTTGTTTTTTTATTTATAATTGAACAAATGAATTTCAAATAGTTGTTATTTATGGGTATTGTAATATCAAAATTATATTCTTTTTGTGTCTTGCATCCAATCAGAGACTGGACATTTTATTATATTGTTTTGATAGCCAATAAGGTTTATCTTTAGCTTCATTCTTTTTCCTTCATCGATTCAAGTCAACTGTGTCTCATAAAGACATTAGTTTTTCTAGGCTTTAAATGCCTATTCTTCGTCATAATCAATTCAATTACTACTCATAAGGACATGAGTTTTCTTCTTGGCTTATCAATGCCAATCTTTACCTATCAGATAGATCTGGTGGTTTACTTTCAATAGCTGAAGCAATCAGCTCTTCGATTCACATTAAGGTTTCATATGCCTTATTGATTCTGAAGATTACTAATGATCTAAGGACTATTATCACCCATCGTGTGATTCATCGGGTCTTCTTCATTTCGGTGTTGGCGTTGCAAGATCTCAGGCTAACATCTTTAACAACTATCAAAAGGTGGTATTTAATCAATTCAAAGGTACGTCATTTACTACCTAATTTATTTGAGGAACAATTTGGACGTAATTTCATCATTGAACTAATATATGTGTGGTTTTGATCAAACTGATTAAGCCATCTCAAGGATATTTACGACCTTTAACTAAGGAATTTGTATTAAACATTGTGATATCTACAATTTCATCAGTGTTTATGAATAATAATATTATAGACGTCCAAGGAATCCAGAATTTATGAACTGAGCATGATTTATGTATTGTTGTTGTGACAATAAATTGTTACATACCAGAGAAAATTATCTAAAATGTATTGGGCAAGTTTGGCTTATCTATTTATAGTCTAAGTCTCAATCTCAAGAAGTGCTACGTCCTATGAATCTTGTAATACAGTCCGTTTGCTCTCAGCTTGCCCGTACAAGTTTATGTATTGAATCCTATGTAGCACATTCAAATTCATTAAACCAATTATTCTACTCGAAAACGATATCTTGGACAAAAAACCTAAAAACAACTATTTCACCTAATAGAAAACCTAAAAAAGTGTTTTTAAAAACCTAAAAATCCGGTCCCTACTTATGACCTAAGAGTGAGATACCTGTTCTAGCACACAACTCGTATGATCTAAGAGTGAGACAAGGTTTTGGTTCACTTTAGCCTACGTTCTTAGAGTAAATGGACTTTAGTCCATTACATTCATGTTAGGTTTGCAGAAACTCGTATGTTTAATGAGGCGTTGCAAACCAGGTTCTCCTCTTGCTAATTGTAGGAAATTACTGGAAAGGAAAATTCATTTCGTACTCAATGTGGGCTACACTAGGCATGGAGGGGAATATAAATTTGTCCATTTCTACAGGAAGAAGAAGCAATGCTTATAGGTGGGTGTGCGCAATTATATAACAAGACGCTAGTGGGAAGAAACAGAACCGATAGCTAATGTTACCCCACGCAAGGCAGGCGCAGGGCACGAGGTCAGTCCCGCCGGGAGGATTCCCGTGCAGGATGCGGGAAGATTACATCGTGTTTGCATTTTAATGAGGCAAGATTCGCCACTTGCAAAGTGGTAAAGACAGAGAAGAAGATAAAGAGTGACAGAAAGAGAAAACAGAGAGAGATTGAAGGAGACATAGATACAGGCTACAAGACAGAGACAGATGTCATAGACAGACAGAGATGGCAATAGTGCCAATTGCGGTGCAAATTAACATGTTTGTACGTGATTTAATTCCAACACTCCATTTCTTTGCGGTCAAAACTACGTCTCTAATGAACGAGTCAATTCAATTTACAATTTACTCTTCATTATTACATTCATTCATTCATCCCTTCCAATCAATTTTATAATCACTCTCATTTAAATTTCCAGCCTCGTTCGTGTCACTCCATGCATTCGAAATTATGTACCATTGCTGTAATTGCATTTATGAATATTAAACAATGCTACTCATTTGTGATAATTATGATGTACGAATACCGGGATAAAAAATGGTTAGTGTACCATTCCTCACTTATAAGTACACTGGAAGATAGTAGATGGTACTTTCACCATTCGATTTTCTTTTAAAGAGGTTCTAAACGGTCCATATTTCCCGCTATTTCCCATATTTTGGCACTATTTTGATTATAATCGTGGGTCCTGTATTTTTTAGAATCCGTCCCGAATTTTCATCATTAAAGCCTACTTAGTATTTTTTTAAACTCCATTTGGTACCTTGGTAAGTAGTGATGGCCCTTGGATGGTGGTTATAAATTGGTTTGATGCTATTGTATTAGTAACTTCCTCCTTAACTTCTCCCACCGCTGAATTTCAAGTGAGTCTTAATTCTGAATATTCCTGCAAAGACATCTTTGTAAAAATAAAAACAGCCACGATCTGTTTGGAGTCAGTTAATTGCCAAAAAATTGCCATTAGGTTAGTGCAAGATATGTGCATATATGATGTACGTGTAAATAAAGAAGTAAGACCTGTAGCGGTCTATAAAATGGTAGATGACTCAGTGATCAGAGGGTAGGTCTATTCCCTCCAGGGATGTAGCGCCACGGAGTTTTTCTTAAATCTATAAAATAATTTATTTCGCGAAATATTCATCGAAATAGAAGGAAGTTAACATTGAAATTAGCCATTTTATTTCACCGAAAAATCAGGCGCCTGAGTATCGCATTATTCTAAGCTAAGAAACTTGACAGACCGCCGGCGTGGTCTTGTGGTTAGCGTCGCTGAAAACAGATCCATCGGCCCCCGGTTTCGATCCCCGGTAACTCCACGGATTTTTACTTGATAGAAAAGTAGCGGCTCCGTCATGGAAACCACCATTAACGGCCGTGGGTGTCGAAATGCTGACCACATGCCCCCAATCCTGCCATCTGCCTATGGTAGATGACGCAACGGTCGGGTGGTAGGCCTTGTCCCTTCAGCGCCACGGAGTTAAGTTAAGTTTATAGGAATTTGACTGAAATCGTGTTTTACTCGTATCGAGATCCAAAGTAGGTGGTAATACCCAGTTTTGTTAGAATATTTATAACATCTAACCAGATGTCTATTAAATCTAACCAGACTTATTGGGATGTTACACAAGTACTAACCCTATGAATCAGTGTATTTGTTTGTCCTATTTGTCTCATATTGTATTAGTCGCATTTTATACAACCGAACACAAGTAGTTGGAAACACACCATGCGAAACAGTACCTAGTGTGTTATATGACTCTGTGCCAGTACTGCAGAATTTGTTTTTCCGCGCTGTCTTGAAATTAACAGTGCTGTTGGAAGACCGTTGTTTTCTCATGGGCGTAGTTCTGTTGACTTTGACAAGTTGGATGTAGACGTAGTAATTTCATCTAACTATTCCTTGTCCCGGTTTCTGGAGGTAAGTCCATTCCAGAAATAGGTTTTGTTTATTGAAATTTTATTACGCTGATATCCAATGGACTTCAGAGATCCAAACGATAATAGAATATGAATGGCCAGGCTATCGAATCGTTTATGAGAAATTCGTTAGAGAACTTTAATTATAAAATCACTCTATTATAAGAAATACAAATTAAAAACTTGTATTAATAAATTATCTCATGACAATATGCTTTCCTCTGCAATAGAAGTTATTTCAGATACATTTTCTTATTGGGATTAAGTATATGCATTATTACGCTGAAATATACCAACATTAGGCCACTTTAGAATTTTAATATTAAATAAATTACGATAATATAGGATCATTCTGGAAAAATTGAAAATTACAAGTGGCTTTTAATAATGCTGTGTCATGTAATAAAATGTAACAACCGAACCCTTGTAATTTATTTTTTGCACGACTTAACTAATTAGTGGTACTTACGAATGCTATTGCCGTGGATCGTAAGTTGACATTCCCACACGCAATCTTGTTGCTATGTGCGGTAAGTGTTTCCGTGCGGTTATGAATTTGCTTACGGCACATCAGTGATACAAGCCTTTATGGACAAGGCCCTCAGGACAAATATTCGGTTCACATAACATCAAACACATGCGAATTACTTTCTGAAATAAACATCTATCTTCAAGAATGTATATACATAATATTTTCAGGTAATATCACAATTAATATAATTAAATAGATATAAATAATCATCGTGCAAAAAATAGCATGCTATACTCGTGCCGTAAGCACATAACGGATCTCGGAAATTGAAAAAAAACTCTTTCCTCGATCCGTAGGCCTATGCATCGCTTACGGCACTTGTATCGCAATATACTATTACCGCATTTCGTTACATGATGTTATAATCCTAACAAAATCGCAGATAAGTTCAGGGTTTCAAGTCCCTAAATCCCCCTAACGTACATCTGTGCATGACGATGATTTTCTCTTACTTTTACTAACATTTTACATGAAGTGTTTGTAGTTTTTCATGAAAAATACCCTTAAGATTTTAATTTTTAACATCTTTTGCCAATTTTAACTAATTTTTTGCAGGAATTCTTTGAAGAGTAGTTATAAACTAGCCTCCCATCTAGAAACATAACGATTTGCCCCGCATAGTGAATAGGTCACCTTAGTGTGAGATTGAAAGTAGAATGACAACTGACAACTGAATGAGTACTCATGCAATGTGTCACTTACTCTGAAGGATTAAGAAGCAAGAATATTGTAAAATCCATATTTACAATACAGAAAATCATATAGATTGTTTTACATCACATCAAATTTTCGGACCAAGGCTATACAACAATTTTACTAGAAGAAACCCTAATATGATACCAATAAACAATAAATTGTTTAAAAAAAAGAGTACTCGATTTGATTAAATCTAACTTGTAATAGTACTTTTACTCACTTTTTTCAGTTAATCATTCTCAACTGTAAATTTTTAATTTTTAACATTGGGTATTTTGTATGTAACTCTGTTATGTTATTGTAATTTATTTTTTCGTATCTTTGTTCATGTATTTATTTCATATAAGCAATCTTATTTATTTTTATTCTTATTTTTTGCCTAAAACAATAATATGTATGTTTTTATTTTATTTTTATTTTTTTTTATATAATGTTCAAAATATAATTTTAGTATGACTGAACTGACCCCGAACACGAGCTATGCTCATGCGGGGCAAATAATACTCTTTTCAAACTGTACTAATTGTGTTTATATTATTTTTATTTGTAATAATTTTGTATTAATTTGTATTTTCTAATTTGTAAATTGTAATAAATTTGTAATTTGTAATTTGTAATAATTATTAGATCTTTTGTCATTTGCTTAAGGCGTCTTGTAAGTGCAGGAGCCTATAGTTACTGAACTGCTTAACGCCTATACACTGAACACTGAAGGCTTACGAGAACGTGAAGGAATTGCAGAATTACAGCACATGCTTCTGGATACCTCACAAGATTCCTGTGAGCTCCCTACTCATCCATCTGCTCGTATTATTAAGAAATATCCAGTTCGTTTTCGTAGTATGGAGAAATTTAATCTTTTTCAAACATAAATTCTGCAAGACAAATACTGTCGACAAAGTACTCAGGATCAGTACTTCGAATTATTTGCTGTCTCATTCTATGGTGTTTGGTTAAGAATTAGATTCATCATCTGAGAAGATTGAGAGGGGAAGTTCTACATCGTCTATCTAAGCATTTTACTTCCATGACCTGAACCATATCATATCCTTAGATGAAGTATAAGATGTTAATTCATTAATGGAATAAGTTCCTTTCCGAAAAATTAGAAACTGGACAATATAAATAATCAAGTTTATAATTTGATAATTATTTTCAGTAGCGGTAGTCATTCTGCGTGCTTCACTATGCAATGCTGACTGCCAACAAATACTATAGAGACAATACCGGACACTTACTGGTAGAAAATGGGGGACAGATTTTGCAGCACTCCTGGTGGCACAACCTAGAAACTTGGGGCAAAATTAAAATATTCAAAACATATATAAATTGTAATATGCTATTCTGAGCCATAGGTAGATACCCCTTAAACATAACATGCCGAATCTGGCTATTTCGGCTCTTCTATTAAAAACTGTTTAACATATATGTATCTAGATACTGCAATTGTATTCAGTAGTAGCAGGTTGGGCCGCTAGATGGTGCTCAAAATATTGTCCCCCGATATATCGCAAAGTGTCCTGTATTGTCTCTATAGTATTTGCTGCCAAGCTTAAAAAATGACAATAGCAATGATGCCAATATATCCTACGGACTCACGCTTCGTGGTCGAAAGCAACAATGAAATTGTGATATGTTATCAGACTTGTCTCATTCAACATTTAGGCATATTTATGATGGTTTACAAAAACAAACTAGAGTGTATATTGCTTATACCGATTAAAGCATGTATTCAAAGTATTTGGTGGTGACAAATTACATGTATTTTGCTTTAAAAATATTAGCTATGAAAGTTGTCCCCATTTGTTGTTGAACGAATTTTTAGACACCATGGTAATAAATACGAATGCTATTCACAAAATGTAATCCGATACAAAAAGAAGTTGAATATTAAAAGAATTTGTAATTTTTTTCTACCAAAATGTTCATGAGCAAACTACTCGCAAACTTTTAAAATGCTTTGTCTGACTAACATAGCCTATATGTAATTTCTTTAACTGCGCTTAAAGATAAAGAGGTAAAATAAAAATGTCGACTCTATCAAATAAAACTACCTTCTAAAGTTTGGATATTCAGGTGAAGAGGATGAGAGAGACTGAGGACCCAGTAAGAGTTGTGGACTCCAAACCTGAGGGAAAGAGAAGTAGAGGAAGACCCAAACTGCGTTGGATGGATGGTATTACGGAGGATTTGAGGAAATTTGGAGTTAAAGAATGGCGGAAGGTCGCCAAAGACAGGGACAGTTGGAAAAGAGTTCTTAAGGAAGCCGAGGCTCGATCCGGGCTTTAGGCTGATGATGATGATGATGATAATAATGATCTGAAGATTAAAAGACAGAGCAAAAGACGAAGTTAGGTGCTCGAGTCGATAAATAGTCTATCCTATCGTCTTAGAACAAAATTCACATGCATATCCTACGATCGTTTTACAGTGAACACACGAATCGTAAAACTTTATTTCATGATTATTGTTATAGCAATGTGTTTTTATTCTTGGGCACTTTAAGAAAAAGATAGAGTAGGCTATTATCTGCAACATTTTCATGGAATCAACTTTTATATCTAAGTTTTAGTGACATATCCAAACAGTCCCACTAAGTCTCATGCAAAAAAATTTAATAACGCTGTAACAATTAGTTTTTAACCTAATTCAACCAGACTTTACACGTTGAAAAGTTGTACAGCCAGTTGCAAAAAGAATGGGACGACTCTTCGTTATAAATACGGCACGATTCACAAGTGTAAAAGATCTTAGTAATTGCTATGATATTTCTTTAACGGAAGTATAAAGTCTACAGTCCGTATTTAACTTCATAACAAGTAACCTCTCTGCTCTCTGTGATCCTTCTGTACCAAATGTTGTGAGTTTGCTTCCCAGTAAATTTACATTTCTCTATTTACTTTGTTAATGAGTTTCATAATGTCCTTTGAGGGAATTTATGTATTGATATTATATTATTCCACCTTATACTATCAAATGTGTTACATAATATCTTACTGTAATTTTATTACAATATTAAACAGTGAAAATAATGCAGTCTTGTGAAATATCTTAAAACAAGCCTGCGATTTTGAAACTTACTCCAGTACACTCTTGTTAAAAACAATTAAATAATTAATAATTCTAAGGTTTAGGCTAAAATCTTAAAATATTGAAATGAGAACTCTGTTCTACAGTGTAGGCCTACTCTGTTAATGTGTATGTTCGATTATTAATATTATTATTTTTATTATCTATAAAAACATAGAATCCCAGGTTCTTTAACCAAGTAGTCAATATTTAAAATCTTTGTGTAGCTAATGTGCTCTTGTTCACTTAATATCAAATCTTTGTCACTTATTTGTCGTATACTCACAATATATATTTGAGAATATAGTTTTTAGTACACTGCTGGTAAATATTCTTGTAGATAGATAGATAGATAGATAGAGTTCTTATGCTGGAGACATTCACAGAATGTATAGCAACGTCAGAAAACAAAACATTATGGGCTACCAATTGATACTGAAAAATTCGTCAAGGTCATAGAAAGGTCCTCTTGTAGATGCAGTAAAGAAGATATCATGCAATTATGTAAGCCCTGGATTTATTAATATTTTCTCCCATGGATATGCATTTCGACAGTTAATTTGTCATCTTCAGTCCTTTGATCAGCACGTTATCCGTCGACAGGATTCAGTGTTTTTAATAAGAGTGTAGAAAATACCTCTGAAATATTTTACTAGAGTAAGTTTCAAAATCGCAGGCCTGATTTAAGACATTCCACAAGATTGTATTATATTCACTATTTAATATTGTAATAAAATTACTGTATACTATTAAGTAACACACCTGGTTTTATTTAATTTATTATTTGAGGGTATAAGGTGGAAATTTATAATATCAATATCTATATTTACTTATTTCAAATATTCAATGACAATCGCTATTTCAGTGGATTCCCGTTAATCCGGCCTAGATGGGACCGGAATCTATCCGGAAGTCCGGATTAAATGGAATTTGTCTTAAAATGGATGTACTGTATTGTAGTGAAGTTTTAGTTGGGTAAATCAATAATTTTCATAAATATAACTTTTCTTGTAACTTAATTTTACTATTAATAGGCATACTTCTGTATGCGCATACCTAAGATTTATCCTACGAACAGTTGTAAATTTAACAAAACAAAACATCTTTGTGATTAAAATTCAAAATGTATTAATTGTTCGTCCGTCCGGATTAACCGGATATCCGGTCGAGCTGCGTCCAGACTAGCGGGACTCTACTGTAAGAAAGTTTATTCCGGTCTTACAAAAACATTGTGGACTATTAAGAGGCATGCAAAAAGCAAACTTCCAGGAAAATCTTAAATAAGTTTGGCTTAAAACAAATAAATTCCATAACCAAAAGAAAGGAAAAAGGTATGTGGTTAGCTTGTACACCAATCATCTGCATCGTTGACTGCCCTCATTTGACGCGGAGTGCAGTCGACGAGATTGTGGAACAAAACAACATTCGTGGCCACCTCCTCTGTTTAAAACGGACGCAATTTTGTTTTGATTAGAAATTCTCCAGATAATTTAATGTATCCATACTCGTCTCTCCCCATTAAATTTACATACAGGTATCAGACTCTTGAACAAACTCAGGTTTAATTGTAGGCTATGTTATCTTGTGTATGCAGGTAAAACAAGACGAGTATGAACAGTATTCAGTATAATGGAACTTTATAACTTTTCGGCAGTCCATCCTTTTTGCAGTCCGCTGTACATATAGATATTTACGACATTCTTAAAACGAGCAGAATGCTGAAAGCATTCAAAAACAGTTTAAATTTATGAGATTACCCTGATCTACCGTTTATACTAGAGTAAGCAATAATGCAGATATGTATACTAATTTTATTAGCATTTTATTTAGGCCTACTACAGTCAATTGTATGATATAAGTAACGAATTACAATCGTCCATATCATAAGGGTTTCCAGTTATACAATGGAGACCTGGATAACCTGGATAACCGAAATAGGCTATACTAAAATGTTGATTACTATTATTATAGCTTTAAATATTGATTTTAAAATTATTTTTAATTTTTCTATTAATGAATTGACTTTATGAGCTAAGGCTCATTAGCAAAGCTTATGTAAATACAATTTGGCCTTACTGACAAATAGACCTACGTACAAACTGATGATAGGCCTAAATTTATTTACTACAATTTCACATCTTTAAAGAGATAATTCATATTTATATTTATTTCAGAGCAAGCGACAAATCATATCTTTATATGAATTTTAAAATGTTCTGTTGAACTTCGAGAGGATAATTCATTATATATTATATATTATAACTATATATTATAACTATTATATTATAACTAAATAAATTATATTTAACTCCTTCTATTCTGTACCTAGCAGACAGAGTTTTCTGACTGTGTATATGTTCATGTTATCTTATGAAATTACTGTGACTATTCCATTCATACGCCGCGTGTTTGATATTGACCAATAACGTCTAGTAATTCTTGGGATATACACCAATTGCGATGGTTTATCTCACAATATGCTCCTAGGATCACAAGGATGGAATTTTACCTGAAAAACATTAGCTCGTTACTGGACACGCAAGGCATCAAACGTGCAATGATTGATTTGTCACATACTGCCAGTGAACAGAATGAAAACACCTTATTTTATACAACACAACTTACTTAAAAACTGAATAATGTAAATGTGCATTGATTAAAAACACAATTTCGATTCGGTGCAAGCCAGTTCGTGTGCTGTTATTGCGTTCTGATGTCAGCAATCTACGACGATAAATATATCGATAAACTCGTAGTCTCGTGGGATTACCTATGATAATCACAAATTTACATTACTTCCACATTATTAAAATTTAATTGTGTACAATTTTAAAAACATATAGCAGTGAATTATATTTCACCAACATTTTATAGACTTTATTTCCGTACTAATCGTCGGTTCTTTAGTCTACGAATACGAATAACCAAACAAATTATGAATTAAAACACAATAAAAAGAAGTTATATAAACAGTGGAGCATACTGATAAAATCCAAGTCTGAATGATAAAAACACTTTTTTCTCCACTTACGTCACTTTTAATAACACAGGACTAGTTTCGAGAGCCTTGTTCGCTCCCATCATCGGCTGGTGGTCGACTGGTATTCTGGTTGCTATGTTGGTTTGTCACAAACCAATAACATTGCTGCAATAACATAGCAACCAGAATACCAGTCGACCACCAGCCGATGATGGGAGCGAACAAGGCTCTCGAAACTAGTCCTGTGTTATTAAAAGTGACGTATGTGGAGAAAAAAGTGTTTTTATCATTCAGACTTGGATTTTAAATAATGAATTACTCTATTTTTAGTAAATTTTAACTTTTTTACCATAACCACAAACAGGAGCCACATGATAAATGGGTATATAATACTGAATAATACCTTTGAAACTATACAAAACTCCAGCTGTTGGTGAAATTTTACTTGCAAAACATTCTATATGTATTCCCATAATAAAGTTTCATGCAGCATTAAACCCAAATAATTAAAACTATAGCCTACGACACTTTTTTTTAGAAAACTGTTGCTATAATTTAATTTGGTTATAATCAGTAGCTTGAATATTAATCTATAGTACTGTATTATATGGTACAGTAATATATAACATTGGCTTTTGTTTAAATTAAATTTAAGTTTGAGACAGTTATTTATTAGGATAGGGTAGTCTTGCAATTTATATCTAGTATTGACTTAAAACTAGCTTACACTCTCATTTCAGAAGTGACAGTAAGATCGGAGAGGTGATGCATTGCCCCTACTCAGAGACGTTGAGGCTCTAACATATATCATTTCCTGACCGCTGTGGATATAAGAGTGTCACTCCATGAAATGTGGAAATGAATCGAAACACTGTTGAATTTTTTAAGAACTCTAAAGCAAAAAGGTTTTACGGGTTCACAGGACAGCGTGTGTCATACATATAATTTAGTAATAATATGCTGAGATAAAACTCGTTTAAAAGTAACTACTGGATATTTCCAGAGATATGATACAAAAATGCTGAATAATTTTATTTGGTTCTGAGACGTTGCGTAATTGGACAAGTGAAAACTGAGAAGGAGCCATCTCTAGTGATAGTAATATAAGGCACACGGACAATTATTCCCAAGTAAATTTTCCATCATAAAAATAAAATACACTAATGTATTCTTATGGTGAACAACTCATTGGTATTGGGATTGTGGCTTCAAAAATTAATTAATGGTTAATTCATTATAGGCCTACGGTAATTAATGGTACTTAAAAATTGTAAGTTTATTTTCAGCAACATGTTTAAATACATGTTGCAGGGAACCGTTGAGCTCGATCAATAAAATAAAATAAACATTCATATCATTAGATCAACTTTTTACTTCTTCTACCCCGCACCATAGGTACTAAAGGTAGAGGAAGTATTGTGTTCGACCCCTGAATTCGAAGTTGATTTTTTAACATAAATGAACGTTTTGAAGTCCCTGAATCCAAAAATACTATTTTCGAAAACATGTATGTGTGTGTGTGTGTGTGTGTGTGTGTGTGTGTGTGTCTGTGAACAGCCTAGCTCCAAAACTGAAAATCATATGGAAACAAAATTATGTATTTGGGTTGTTTGGTTGTTTGAGGATGTTACACGAAAATTGGCGGCGACTTTCTCTTATTTTTAAAGGGACTTGACATGAAGAAAATTTTTCTTTTCGCTATTTTCTCGAAAACGGCTCAACCGATTTTGTTTAAATTTCGTACAAGGGTACATATACTAAGAGCTAAAACTTTTATTTGAAACCTTTACGAAAAAATCTCTGAAGGGTAGTTATAAACCACCCAATGTTTGTGGAAACCCAATCTTGCCTGGTGAACAATAAAGCTTTCCATCGGGTTATAACAACTGAATAAGCGCTCTTTGCAATATGGCCTTTTATTCTATATCAAAATGTGAAGTAAGAAAGGTCCATGCTTAGGATAAAAAAAGTAATATGAGTACAAAAATCGGATTTTATTTGGGATATGTATCCTTCGGAAATGCTATATGATGTGGTGACGACATTCTCTTCACTTTTACAACCAATTTACAAGAAGAGAATGTCATACAGAATACAAGAGGCAAACATTTATTTAGCCAGAGGAAATTATGTGAGTTTCACATCAGATTTTTTATGTTTGAAACCTAGGAAATTCCATGTGTTTACACCTTCTTCAAGGCGTTTTGTATGTCTGTGTGCAATGCTCAGCCAAATCTACGGCATGCAGGCCTGAAATTTTTAACATAGATGGAACGTAGGGTGTCCAAATGCACCTCGAATCCGGACTTTTAGTTTCCGTTTCCGTTCACGAGTTATGAGCGAAAAACTTGTAGAAGCACTGGAAATAACTCATGAAAAACTTGTAGAAAACATGAACTTTAGCGCTATCGAAGCACCACTTTTGCTAATATATTTCAATTGTGAAATTAATTGCAGGTGGCCTTGCTTTTTTACCATAGCAACTGAAAAATAAGAGCATCGCGAAAATATAATTTTTTTCAACATAACTCATGGAATTGTCCATCGCTTTTATTTTGTTAGTCCGCTCTGCTTTAGTAAGCGCAAGAATGGCACTTTATGAGATTGTGTGGGGGACGGGGAAATGTCTGTTCGTTCGTCCGTCTGTCTGTCCGTCCGTCCGTCTGAATCCGTCCGTGTGCAAACTTGGTATACGCATTTCGTCCATGGGAAGAAGCCTGTTGATGTTGGTCCAAATCGGTTGACCGGTACCGGAGTAATGCCAAATTTAGTGCCTATTTTATGGAAATATATTAGAAAGAATTTATCAAATGCAAATCAGTTATCATGGCAACATATTGTTTTACAGTGTCTCATATGCTTGGGGTGTGATCACGTACAAAGCTGGTTTCCATTGCTTGCAAGCGAGCCCAGGCAAGCACTTACCAGCACAAGTAGAAGTTCACAGTATTGTAAATGTGTCCGTTCACAGGCAAAGCATGTCTGGACATGGAAGCGCTCGGTGCAAGTGCCGATCGGCAAACAAGAATAAATTAATGAAACATTATTTCCAGTGCTTACTCGGCTAGTGGATAGCACTGCGTAAGTATTTTATAATTGAAAATGGTGGATGCTGATGAATTAATATCTCATATATCGCAAAGAAGAGTCACTTGGGATAGACGACTGAAATTTCTGGGTATATACTGTAGGTTGCTTGTGCCAGTACTTTGTCAACGAGCCTTCAGTAATGTTTTAAGTATAATTGTACGTGCTAATTTTCATTCTCATATACGAAAAAATCTACTTCTATATGATTTTAATTGAGGAATTAAGTGATGGTACTCGCCAAACTTTTTCTATTTCAAGCAGAAAGAGATAATCGAGGAACTCTTCACTACTGATCACGAGCTCAACAGGCGTTTGTTTCCAGTTTATACATGAACCTCTCAGAACATGCAAGCGCTTGAGAACAAGCCATTGAGAACAAGTCACTTGCTGCCAGCTTTGTATGTGATCGCATCCTTATCTACATAAATAGCGGTTGGTAATTCAATTGTTTTTTATATTGTTATCTACCTCAGAATTACTAACCCTACGCAGAAACCTAAATTTAAAAGTGTGGGTTCCGGAGCCTCAAAAATATGGGGTTTTTAAAGCATTATTCAATGTTTTGTGTCACTCAGGAAGGGAAATTGTCAGTAATTTATGGTATATCAGTTTACGATCCCCCTGGAACCAATTTCTATAGTCTATACGTGCTTGGTCCGTATTCAAAACAAAAACGGGGTCCACACTTCGAAGTAAATAGGAACAACTGGTCTAGGGGGTTTAACTGTTTCTAAATAATAATTTCCAGTTAGCAGTAAAATGGTTAAGATCGATGATTGAGATGAATGTTGTCGGTATTGATTATTGAGACTGGAATAATTGGTATTGAGTTCGAACTTGCCTTTTAATGAAACATTCGACTAATAGGCCTACGAATCGTTTTTATGAATAAGGACTAAAGTGATCAGACTATACTGGGTCGGGGCGGGATTCTCCCGGTGTACCCTCTGTTCAGAGGCACCCTGGTGTTCCCCTCGGGATAAAAAAATAATTTAAAAAAAAATAAAAAATAAAAAAATAAAAACTTTCAGTAATAGAGTTTTGGTATCCAGTAACTTAAGTTTTACCTTTCTTTTACAGAACTGTTTAATATAATATAATATCAAGTGCCTTCAAAACACTATGCGCAGTGCTCAGTTCTGATTATGATCCTCACCCATGCGAACATTCTCCCTACCTTTCTTTCAGCCTACCAGAGTACTCCATATTTGTTTCCTATTGTTGATGGGTTGTAGCTTTCTGTGTATTTCAACTGATATTCAATCTTAACGGATATTTTACATCAGCGTTTCTCAACCTTTTTTAACACGAGAACCTCTAAAAGTCTTAAAAAATTTACGGACCCCTAATTGTACATCCCGCTTTTAAAAGTGGGCTATATGTAGGCCTATATTCTTAATATTAGGGGTATTAATTATAGGTCATTATAACAAAATAAATCTAAATACATTTTTTAATTCAATGGAAACACAGTTATTGAACTGGAAGTAAACTATTGACAGTTTAATATTTATTACCAATTTGTTAATATAATTAGGAATTATGTTATTACTAATAGCATTACTTTTAATGAGACGGTTGAGCTTGTCGCCTCTTACAGAGTACCTGGATAGGCCTATCTGGCTCAATATTAGTCAAATTTAGTCGAAGGTCAGCAGATTCATTAAGTCATCTTAATTATGTCTGCGGACCATCTGCACCATCGTCGCGGACCAGCAGTGGTCCGCGGACCGTAGGCTGAGAAACGCTGTTTTACAGGATGAAACAGCGGCGATGAGTCATACTAAGTAAATTTCCAATTCGGAATTTGCCTGTACGACTGGGGAAACCATGAAAAACCCACACACCTCGCTCGGTATATTGTGTTGTTTTTATGTGTGTAGTAATTACATCAAGGGCCAGTTGCATAAAAACATAATCGAAGTTTAAGTGCTGAAATGATTGTAGCAGAACGCTATAATAACCATACGATAGCGCTGCCAAATGAATTCAGTTTCTTAGCGGATTCTCGCATGCGAAAGTGCTCCGGAGCGAATTCTTGATGGTATGGTAGTTTATATGGGCGTTTCTTAAAAAGTATTGTGCCTGAATATGGCGACTTTCACAAGCAACAGGTTTCCATTTTGCGTATGAGTTCGACGAGGGCGCCCTCTGTGAAGACTACCCGGAAGGTTTCGAGGTCCCTCCACCTGCCCTTCAGCAGTGGAAGAAAATAAGAGGCTTTCTTTCTCATGAACTGAAAGCAGGATATTCATGTAATCATCACCAGTGACACTAATATTGACAAACTATGTTAAGAGAGTACAGAAATAGAACGACTTTTAGGTATTTAATCTATGAAGCAATTCTATCCTATAAAATTAAGGTCTTCACAATAACTACTGATAGTAACTTGCTTTACCTTTAGTATATACTGCTATTAAGTCTACGCAGTATTAGACCTATTAAAATGAGTGGAAGTGAATTTGATTCACCATGCTTTTTACTAGGTCCCAGATTCTTAGGTTTTAACTATGTTGTTTCTTACTAGATAACTGCGATAATTTAATAGTTATGCCGATCACATAGTCCAATCTTATAAAATCTAAAAATGGTTAAATAAGACTTTAAAATGGCTAACGCAGTTTTAAATTAAAATACGATAAAATACTTAACACACTAATGAATTGTTATTGCCTACATTTTGCATCTTGTTTATTGATGCTAGTACATTTGTAAGAGAAAATAGGCTATAACTAGACCTGGGATTTTAAGGCAAATGCCTATTTTGTTCCTTATGAAATAACATGAAAATGTTTTAATGTGTGGACATTTCATGATAGATCACTTACATTTATAGAGTTTTATAGTGCCCTAAAATGCCCATTTGGACCTTTAGAGCCTTTTTTACTATTTTAGTGCCTAAAATGCCTATTTTGTACATTTAAAATAAAATTCAACTTCTGTAATTTTTACAATCTTGTAATGGACACTCCTCAATGAAAAGCAGAACAGCAGAGGTGGGTTTTTTCACAGAAATTTGATTATTCCAAACAATTGTTGCTAAAGGAATGCTGACTGATAGGGGAGGGGGAGGATTAAGGGGGAAGAACTACTGTGTCAAGTCACCAGTGAAAGAACATCTGTTTAAGTTAATATAGTTTGTCATTCCTAATTTTGCAGTTAATTCTGTTAAAATAGGTATACCACGTCTCTTGCAGTAAAACAAGACCATGTTAAAGTTTAAGTGTATATTGTAACATTTTAAAGTCTATTTTCTATCTATTTACACATTTTTCAAGCATATTTTAAGTGCCTATTTTCTCTTTTAAAAGCCTATTTACTTGTTTTAAAAGCCTATTCTAGGTGCCAAAAACTATTTTTTTTAGAGCCTAAAATCCCAGGTCTAGCTATAACATTGCATTTTGTACCCCATTTCCGCAGTAAAAAAATCGTAAGTCAACCGAAATTCTTCTTTAGAAGAAAATTAAAGGCATTCTTCAGAAGCTTACACTTGCAGTTTTTTCACAGTTTTTGCCGACGCCGAAGGCAAAGCATTCTAAAATTGTGCTGATTAGGCCTAATTGAAAAATTTTCTTGTTGAGTTTATGTGGTAGAGTTGGAAATGACAGGGGTCATTCTAAAATTAATTGTGTTCTATATAATCCATAAACTGTTGAAAAGTAAGCAAAAAGTATAGCTATAGTTTTTTGGTCCAGAGTTATGGAAATTGTAAGTAAAAATATAACCAATTAATAATTTGTTTC
Organism: Ectobius pallidus; assembly: GCA_964059195.1. Classification (NCBI taxonomy): domain Eukaryota; kingdom Metazoa; phylum Arthropoda; class Insecta; order Blattodea; family Ectobiidae; genus Ectobius; species Ectobius pallidus. The sequence goes on along the minus strand of CAXKWD010000005.1, from coordinate 31,260,610 downwards.
AATGTGTTTATTGTATTTTTAAAGTGAAGCTTAAAATAACTATCTGAAAACAGTAAAAAGAACTGAAATAAAACTCTTTTAATACGTTTAAAAAAACTAATACAAAGTTTATAAAACCTAAAAATCTGGGCCCTGCTTATTACTTCCATAATGGCAATGGCACCCTTTGATCTTTTCCACCGACCTCTTGAGATCTCCAATCTGAGCCTGGATACGATGGTAAATAATTATTGAAATGTATATGTCTGAACAATGATTGGTTATGAAATCACAGCCTGACTGATGCCCTGGATAATTCAAGCAATTAGCTGACGTGCCTGCGACTTTTTTAAAAATAAATGAGCCGGATACGATGCCCCACGGGTTTTCTGTAGTCATAAGGCTTTCAACATTACCGACTCAATAGTCAATTCAACCGACAATCGAACTGAAGATCAAAAAATTTTATTTCATGATTAACTTCATCCAATATGGACTTCATTTTTTTTTCTACGAGTAGTTCGTAAGAACTTATCTTAAAACGTTCTTTGATTTTTCGAGAAGACAAGTTAAGTTACTAACTTTCGTTACTGTACATGCAAAATCCTACAGGCAGGACAATCTGAGACAGTATTCGCTTTAATGAAATCACACTACTCAAACATGTCGAGAAATGAGAACTAAGCTTGTACGTGGTCAGCAGTTAATCACACAAAATGTCCTCTACCCATTCCAAACATGTGAAATTGCCCCTCTGAGATCAATGTTTACAAACATAGCCTACCTCTCCTTCTCAACCGCAGTCCAACAGGTAGGCAATCGCATCCTGATGTTCATTTCAATAGGAGTTTCAAGACGACACTGAAACAAAATTTAAGAGTGATATTAATAGTTTAAAATGGTGAGATGGAAATTACATAACGTCTACCCATTTCAAAACCCGAAGTATACTGTATGAAAGTTAATTGTATTGTTAATTTAGGTGAAATATTATTCTATCATCTGTCCACGATTAATCTAAACCAGAAACCAGGAAGCTTCTTTATGAAATCATCTTTGTTCATTAGCCTACTAACGTAATATTTAAAATTTCTTCCTCTGATTATTCGACAAGTTGGTCTCCCACTATCAATCCGATCTGTGTTCATAGGTTAATGCTTGAGTACCAGACTTTTGATATCAAACCAATAACAATAAGACTCATTCAGGCTATGGCGTGGACATTTCGTTGTGAGGCACGCTTCTAGCCACTCAAATTAAATGTTCCAATACTCCACTCCCATTTCACTGCTCAACTAGGCCTGAGCGTTGTTCATAGGCTACTTCGTGTGTTCGGGAGTTGAATTCAAACAAGTAAGAGATTGGCTCACCCACAGCTGATGTAGAACACAGATGATAAGATTCAATGCCAACTTTATTTAAATAAAAACACTAAAAGAAACCAGAAGCATTGGAAAGTTTACCTGCACCCCAATGTATACTCAGTAACGACAGTGAGTTGGAACACGTCTTAGTAACCCTAGTTATACAGTATATTTCTGTTCGTTTTAATTTATTTTAGTGATTATGACATTAGTTGATCACTAGCGGGAATGCGTCACGTTATGTAACTATGCAGTCCAGAATTTATGAGTTTGCGATAGAGGAAATCATGAAAAAGCCTAAGTCAAATTGGCCAGTCGGAAATTTTGAGTCCACAGCGTCACGTAACGGCCACTTCTCTCGGTTTTAATAATAATGTGGCATTCTAGTTCTCATTCGATGTACAAAGTCAGAAAGTGCTCTCAGTCTCAAACATATTAGCTGCACTTTGCGTAATTGATACAATTTCGTAATATTACTTCCATACACAGTTCCAATCTAATTTAAAGTATTGGAATTGATGTGTTAAAATTCGTGAGTAATAACAAGTTGATCTATGCATTAAATACGTATAATTTTTTTCCTTTATTTTCAAATAGCAGGGATAAGATAAAAATTAGAATTTGAAATGTTTTTGTACTCATTTTCTAATGACAGCAGAAATACATATGGTTCAGTTATTCAGCAGATGAACGTAGTAATATAAATTTAGCTATAGAAGTGATGTTTCCACACCTTAAGCAATTAAAAATTACAATGAAGTGATACGTCAGATCATATTCGAAGTTCGAATGGATGTAGGCTATCTAAAAATGGATTAGTACAAAACAAGTCAGCTGCCAGTTTTAAAATACGGAACCATTTTATTTAATCTTGAAATTTGGAAGCGGTTTAGGTGAATAGTTCCTCCTTCCTCGCACCCCTGCTCATCAGTCACCAATCATGGTATATTTTTTATCTTCCTGTATCACTATAGTATGTTCAACTGTGACCTTGCAACGACAGTACAGATGAAATTACTGTCTTTGTCGGTGATTAACCATTTCTGAATTGAGTTTCTAATAATAATAATAATAATAATAATAATAATAATATAAGCAATTACCATGTGAAATCATCAGTAGGTTCTATGTTTAACTTTTCACTGCTATTGACGAATAAATTCGTCATTTCAAAAACTGTTTAAAAACAGAAATATAAGATTTATAGAGTGATGCTAAGCATAAACTGTGAAGATTTTTATTTTGGTGTTATGAGTGTCAATCATGAAAACCAGCTATTCTACTGATATTTTCCCCATTGATTTTAAATTTAAAACCCACTGATGTTTTTACTTGATGAATGCTTAATATACCGGGTGTTCGGAAATTCATACTACAAACTTCTAGGGCTAGTAGAAGGGACTTAGTAGACGATATTTCGAACAGGAACCCATGTCCGGGAACGTACAGTTTCCGTGCTAAAGCCATTACAATGTGTCGGATTTGCCGGTGTTGTTTTGCAACCGGAGTGGCAGTACATGACGTCAGAAGAGGCACCATGTGAAATGAGGTGTGACGTAAGGTACAGAAGTAAATGACGTTTGACTCATTACAGACGAAAGTCAATTTTTTGGTAACAATACCAAAGTAACAAAAACTTTCATTGATCACAATAACACTTGTGTCAACAGTGGAAAAAACAAATTTGTTTCTGTATTCTGCACTGGATGTGTCCCATACGAAACTGCTCACTACAACAGAGGCTCGACGTGATGACCACCAAAGTCGTTGCACACATTGTACCGACGAATCATATTCCGGTAAACTCGTTCCATCACACCTGGTGTCCCGTTAATCTCTTGTGCAGCGACCATCACTCGTGCCAGCAGTTCTTCCTCGGTCTCTACAGGAGTCTCGTACACCATACTCTTCATACTACCCCAAAAGAAATAGTCCAATAGCGTTAAGTCAGGCGATCTTGGGGGCCATGCAATAGGACCACCCCGGCCTATCTATCTTTGCCTGAATTTTCGGTTAAGATGTACCCGGACGTCACGTGTAGAGTGCGGTGCTGCGCCATCGTGCTGAAACCACAGTTCCTGACGGACATGCGGGCTCCAGGCATGATACCACAGCAGGGTAAACGTAATGTGCCATTAGGTGATCCTCTGATGTCATGTACTGCCTATCCGGTTGCAAAACAACACCGGCAAATCCGACACATTGTAATGGCCGTAGCACGGAAACGGTACGAATTGCTAGTATGTATATTAAACATAATGTCAATACTAAAGAATAAATTGATAGATGCTTACAGATTAATTATATGAGGTTTTTCTAAAACAGGACTGCTATGAAAAGACCTATATTCTTAACTTAATCTGATGTTCCAGTTTATTAAGCTCATTCGTGTATAGGTGTATACTTTACGAAAGGTGTAATAAAAAGAATATGGATTCTGTAAGGTAAAGTAATTTTCCGACCAAACATTACTGCCAGAGGCTAATCCCTGTCCATCAACATGTTGGGCGATTGATCTCGTGGTCCCGAGTTTGTGAAGTTAATACCAAGAGGCACCCGATGGAGAACTAAGGGCTTGGCAAAACTAACCACGGCCAGATTATGGAGCAAGCTTGGCTCGGGAGTCCACATAAAATAATTCATCCAGGTGGCTTAGCTCCCGGCACGATCTCATCCTGAACACTGATCCCCTCTTATAACCTGTTCTCTGAAAGCTGAACTTTAATTAAAGGTGACGTCTGTGTCATGGAGAAGTAGAATAGTGTTTACAGCAACTAAAACTACAAAAGCAAAAAAGCAACTAGAAGTAAAATTATAAACAAAAATACCCTAGAACTAGCCTATATTGTGTTAGAGACTCACACGGCTTCTTCAAAGACGGAGCTTACGAATTTCCTACACTACGCATGGATTAAGTGGTCGCTTTGCAAGTTGACAGGTTCTGTTGTCTTCTCCCTCATGAAAGGCCAAGTTATTCGCCTTGGAAGAGATAACTAGCTTGTAACTACCCTATTAGATAATTCTAACATGAAATACAGAGTGTTCCAGAATTTAATCGACAATTCCATTAATACGACGCGTATTTGATATTGACAAATAATGTTCAACAATGCCCCTATCAATATGCAATAATGATGACGAACTCCATCTTGTGGTAACGTTCTATTGGTAGCATTGGGAACTCGTATCCATTCATCAAATCTATGCATTGACTGTTCATTCATTTAGTATGTCGTGATCTCACAGCGGGCAGAATAATGACAACAAAATAAGAAAAATATTATTATTTACAAAATCCGTTACATTTTATTCGTGGAATAGTCCTAATAAATCCCACCCGAGAATATGAGTTCCATCAGATAAATTTGCTCGAACTTCGTAGTCGCAAATATATAAATAAACTCGTAATCTCTCGTGGGGTTACCTGTGATAAAATTGAAGCATTGTAGGGTGGGCCGAGAGAAGCTTTTTCAAGCAAGGAACTGAGCTGTGACGCATTCTTGGCATATTCAGCATAAGTACGAGGGTCGTTCAATAAGTAATGCAACACATTTTTTTTCTCGGCCAATTTTGGTTGAAAAAATTGAAATTTTTTAAGGGCATCTTTAAACTATTCCTGTTTCATCTCATATGGTTTCATTAATTTCCTATTGGTGGCAGCGCTATAACTAGCCTTCAAAATGGCGTCTGTAACGGAGGTGCGTTTCAAACAGAGAGCAGTAATTGAGTTTCTTTTGGAGGAAAACCAGAGCATCACAGATATTCATAGGCGCTTGCAGAATGTCTATGGAGACCTGTCTACGGAGACACTTGTCCACCAGTCGGGGTACTCAAAGGTTTGTTCCCGCTGGGTTCCTCGACGCCTAACTGAAGACCACAAAGATCAAAGAAGGACCAGGAATTGCTTGCTCGTTATGAGGCTGATGGTGACAATGTTTTGTCAAACATTGTCACAGGCGATGAAACATGAGTTTATCACTTCGAACCAGAAACAAAATGGCAATCCGTGGAGTGGCACCACACCAACTCGCCTTCGAAGAAAAAGTTCAAAGCCATGCCCTCAGCTGGTAAAGTCATGGCTACGGTCTTCTGGGACTCTGAAGGGGTTATTCTGTTCGATGTCCTCCCTCGTGGTGGAACGATCAACTTTGAAGTGTATTGTGCTACTCTAAGGAAACTGAATGCAGCAAGACGTTGGCTCTGACATAGACCAGTAGAGTGGTACCATGCAGGCATACAGGCCCTCGCATTAAGGTGGCGTAAGGCTGTAGCATTGAACGGAGATTATGTTGAAAAGTAGGGTTTTGTAGCCAAAAGATTGGGGAATAACATGTTGTATTTGAATCCTGAATAAAACCAACCTGCTTTAAGGAAAAAAATGTGTTGCATTACTTATTGAACGCCCCTCGTAATATGTGGAATTTTAACCAATTACAAACGTCTATCATCATACTTTATAGGTTTATTTTTATCAATGTCATTTTATCTCACCTTGACGCACACGTTTGAGGAAGCATTATAAATCTCATATGATAATAAACACTAGATAGGATGTTATTATTAGTAGCAATGAGTTTAATCTAAAAAAATAAACCAGTGGATCTCCATAACGAAAAGTATTGAAAATAACCGCATGAAGCGCGACCATGGCTAATATATCGATTGTCTTGTCATCGGATCTCGCATACCCGCTTACAATGAACAAACAGCGATGTGTTTTATTCATTTTTATGGTTTTAATTATTCATTACATGCTTAATTCTGTAAGTATTCGCTAAACTCATAAAATAACTAGAGGTCCAGATCTTCTCAAGATGAATTCCGGATCTGTCGTTATACGTATTACATACGATAAATCCTTGTTTAGAAGTATGTATCATGATTTCTCTTCAGAAGCAATAAGCCATTGCAATTTATTGTTTCGTGGAAAAATTACTTTTTAGTAGGCCTACTCACTGAAGAGTGTTTTGAACTTTTTTTTTGTTAAATAAAATTATTCTTTCTGCGGGAGTATGCACACAACTGATGACGGCTTGAATGTTTACTTTATAGCCCGGCCGACTGTGAAACAGAAAAACGAGGACATTATCATAACATGAGATAATCTACCAATCAATAAATTGTCATCTGTTTTCACCACGTCAGATGGACGTCTAGTCAGTGGCGTATTAACACTTAACACAGTTTACGCTATTTACTAGTATTTGTAACCCCTAGACTATAAGTCCCTTGTCTCAAAATTTGTCTGAGCCCATTTTACAATCCCTTTTTTCGATTTAATCCTGTATAATGTGTAAAACATAGTTAATTTTTAAAATCTTCTTATTCCCTCAAAGAACCATGAACTTAGGAAAAAAGTTTAATTTAATTATATTTAACCTTAAGTATATAAACCACTTGGCACTGCCGGTAGCTGACACTGAGGGAGTAGGGAGAATTTACAAATTAACAGCCCTCAATGGCAACATGAAGTTTATTAACTAATATGAGATATTACCTACTTTCTGTGTGGCTTTAAGAAATCTATTATATAAAGTGCGATGTCCGAAGCATTTTTATTGGCTCTTGAAGACACTCAAACTGTGGTCGAGCTTCCACAAATCGGTAAATGAATTACGCTTTTGAAAGCGAATACCGAATCATTACGTACGTGTGAGGTATCGTTCGAAAGATTTTTTCGTTCTGGTGTAATTAATTTGCCTACCGTTCAGTTGTAATAAGTGTTTTGGTTAGAAAATTAAAACGTTATATTTTAAAGTCGAGCAGAAGGTTTTGTTTCGATATCTCGGTCCAAAGACCCATAAGAGATTCATCAATAAACAGTAACGAATGAAACAAAAGATAAAATCAGGTAAACTGATATAACCAAGTGCCAGTATGTTTTTTTAATCAGTGATACACGCAATTATGATAGGCCCATGCATAAAAGTTATTTTTGTAATAGATGTCCGAGTTAACTCCAAAAACAAAATGTGCCGGCAATAATAATAATGATGCAATAGACCTACGATTCGCTGATATCTCTGTTTCAATTTAAAGCAGCCTTAAAGGTTATGAATGAATAATAAGCCTATGAAATCTATCTGTCAGGAATTACATTAGGTATATTGCTGCACAGGAACGATAAGAAAAATACTCACAGTAAAATATAGCCTAATGTAAATATCGGTAGTCTACATAACCATAGAATACACATTATAATATCAATATTCAACGGATAGTTGTTATAAATCGTTTATTTAAGTTATTATTTAGACATACTGACATCGTTATGAAGAAACAAATCAATGAAGGCTGCTAACAATATGAATAAACGATTGGCAATTTGTTAAGTTTTTTTAATACATTGTGGGCCTTGAAAGAATATTGATTACAAAATTAATATTGATATACGCGTTACTTCGGTACCGATCAACCGATTTGGCCCTAATTCAATAGGTTTGTACCCAAAAACGTCATAAATTCGTATACCAAGTTTCAAGAAAATCCGATAAAGCGTATTTGAGTTATCCACGCCTTTGTGATATATTACCATAAAAAGGCATTGGGCATTATTCCGGTACCGCCCAACCGATCTGGTCCAATATCAATAGACATCTTCCCATGGACATTATAAATAGGTATTCCAAGTTTCATGAAAATCCGATAAAGCGTATGTGTGTTCTGGCTCCTTTAAAATATACACTAAATTGGGTTTTACTCCGGTACCGGTGAACCGATTTGGTCCAATTTCAATAGGGTTCTTCCCATGGACATTATAAACGCGTATACCAAGTTTCATTAAAATTCGATAAAGCGTATTTGAGTTAGAGCGCGTACAGACACACGGACGGACGGACGGACGGACAGACATTTTTCGTCCCCCACACAATCTCATAAAGTACCATACTGGCACTTAATAAATAATGCTATAATTATGGTCAACTTTGAACATAAACTTATTTTTCACTAAACTTTAATGTGAGTGACCTATATTTCAATTGTCACTCTTACTCATTTATGGGCCAGTATTAATGTATTAACTGACGGATTGTTTACAGCTGTGCGTTTGCCATAACCTACCACGGCCATGGGCAAACCCCTGTCCATTGACACGCAACCCGCAAAGTTTGTCAACCACACATAGTTCGAAAAGAACCGGTAGATGTAGACTCAAACAGACAATAAGTGCAGTTGCGGTTAGGGAAACACTAATTTCACTTTATAATTTACACTATAATAAACAAATAATACAAACAATATTGAATTTTTAATTATTCTTTTCCGTGTTCAATTATTTCGTTGAAATCATGACTCTTGCGTGGGAATATATCCACCACGTGCACCGAATCCCGCAATGCCATCTTGCGTCTTATGCGGGAAGGTCAAGAACCATTTGTGGTTCGCGAACCAGTAAATGCCCAAGTATGACCTACAAGTTCAGTGATCAAATAACAAACATCATTAATTGCCAGTGCATTCTATGAAAATGGCATAATATATTTTAAAGCATTTGTTATGTGGTTATAAACGACTGTATAATGGTGACCTAATTACTTAGCTAAATTCCGGGTTTTCTGGCATTGAAAAATCATTTTTAAAATAATCATACCAACATTATGAATCTAGCAAAATTTAAGCTAGCACGAACTGCTAGTATAATATTATTGTTAGTACAACGAAACATTTTATACTGGATATAAGAGACACCAGACGGACGGACGGATTGACAGATACACAGACGAACAGATATTTTTCCCGTCCACCATGTAATCTTAGAAAGAACCATTCGGGCACTTAATACATGAATATGTAGGTCATAATATAAACATAATAGTTTTTACAAACATTATTATACGTTTCTAAACACTAAAGCAATATATGAATATTCATATTTTGAAATGCATGAAATAGCTAGCAATGTAAGGTTCAAGTTAGGCCTAAGTTTGTATTTTCTAAATACTAAAGAAAAATATGAAAATAGTTCATAATATAGGCCTAAGGTTATAGTAATTTACAAACAATGTAAAAAGATAGTTTTTCTTGTTAGCAATAAAATCACTTCATTCATTCAAATACTAAAGCAATATTTGAATATTTATAGTGTATGAAATAGCTAGCAGGCTTAAAGTCATCTACAAACATATAATACATTTCTAAACGCTAAGCATGAAATGGCTAACAGTAGTGTTATTAATTCAGATTTTTAAACTGTAATTGACTATGATTTTACCTTACGGAATATTTTGCTTAAATAAGATATGACAGTAAGAGAATACATTTTATTGAACAAAATGAGCTGCTTGCTTCAAGCAAGTTGCCATAGACACAGCATACCAATCAATCACTTTTGACAATAGTTCAAATGATGGTAAAAAATGGGTAACATATAAACAATAGTTTAAATAAAACATCTAAACAATTTTACTATATATTCTTATATATGTGGTGGTGCAATATGCCCACTGAGTCAGCAATGATGTTTTCTGCCATCTGATTTAAGGATGATAAGTCCAGTCCCAGCTTCCTAAGTACATCAGCAACCGATCGGTATACAGTACCTCTTGCTCCAAATAAAAGTCCATGGACAGTAAAATGCCGATCACCAAAATTCCTCCTATATTTATCTTTAAAGAAAGGAATACAGCTTTCATATATATCCTTTTTTTCACGGTCTACGTTGTTTGCTTGGTCGGCAGCATTATTTTCATACCTTATTGTGGGGTCAAGGATGTAAGCTTCATGTGATCCTTTCTTAAAAGCCACGATGTCGGCAAAGCGATTGGATCCTGTCCCATCAATAGCATGGACTTCCTCAAAGCATTCGTATCCATGTTTTGTTAGCATGGTGGTAAGTGCATGCTTCAACTTGTGGTGCCTCTGGGTAATCAGGAGAGAAAAAAGTGAAAACGTAGTGCTAAATATCGGCGTCCCACAAGGAACTGTGTTAGGTCCTTTGCTCTTCTTAATATATATCAATGATCTTCTTAAATTAGATATAAGTCTCATCAAAGGCAATGTCTATTCCTTCGCTGATGACACAGTAATCATATTTTCTGGAAACAGTTGGGAGCACGTTTTTAGTAATGCTAACATTGGAACAAACAAAATAAAAAAAATGGCTCGATGAAAACCTTCTATCTTTAAACATTGATAAAACAACATATTTACCATTTTCACTAAACTCTAAAGGACTTTCCTCGATAAATGCAAAACGCAATATAATCTTACATGAAATCTCTTGTTCTATCCCTTTTAATTGTAAATGTCCAAAATTAAGTTCATCAACACAAGTAAAATACTTAGGTGTTATCATTGATCAAAATTTACGGTGGGAAAAACATGTTCAATATCTGTGTCTTAAACTACGGAAAACTATATATAAATTTGTTATATTAAGAAACATTATGCCACAGAGTACTTTAAGACTAATATATCTAAGTTTAGTCCAATCAGTTATACAATATGGAATAATAGGATGGGGTGGGATATGTCAGACTGCACTTCGCCCATTGTCGTTGTTGCAGAAAAGAATAATCAAGATATGTTTAAAAAAATCAATGGACTATCCATCTGAAAGTTTATATAAAGATTTTGACGTATTGAATATTAAACAATTATACTCCTACACTTTATTAAATTATTTCCATAAACATCATGAAAAGTTCTTAACACGAAATCACTACTATAATACAAGGAGGTATAATATCTCTTGTCCTCTTTTCGAACCAAAGTGTGCTACAGAAGTAGGTCTAAGGCATAGTATAAATTTCGGACCAAGGCTGTACAACAATTTTACTAGAAGAAACCCTAATATGATACCACTAAACAATAAATTGTTTAAAAAAAGAGTACTCGATTTGATTAAATCTAACTTGTAATTGTACTTTTACCACTTTTTATGTTAATCATTCTCAACTGTAAATTTTTTATTTTTAACAATGGGTATTTTGTTGGTAACTCTGTTATGTTACTGTAATTTATTTTTTCGTATCTTTGTTCATGCATTTATTTCATATAAGCAATCTTATTCATTTTTATTCTTATTCTTTACCTAAAACTATAATATGTATGTTTTTTTATATAATTTTAAAAATATAATTTTAGTATGACTGAACTGACCCCGAACACGAGCTATGCTCATGCGGGGCAAATAATACTCTTTTCAAATTGTACAAATTGTGTGTATATTATTTGTATTTGTAATAATTTTGTATCAATTTGTATTTTTTAATTTGTAATTTGTAATAAACTTAATTAATTGATTAAAAAAAAAAAAAAAAAAAAAAATTGAAGGGACAAGATCCGAGCACATGGCCTGGTGTTTCAGTCTCCTTTGCACATCTGCGACAAAGGGATGTCCCATTCGATTCACTATGATTTCCAGGAACTCCTTTCAAGTTGGCATAATTGATATTTAATTTCAAGAGGGCCGTCCATTCTGAAGAAGTTAGCTTAACTTTCTCCGCCATAAAGTTGTTAGTGGCTGTATATTCCTTAAAATGAGATACGCCGATACCTTGCCATGACATTGATGACCATTCCTCGAATGATTTCAACCGCAAAACTCTTCTAAGTTGCCGAGAGCTCATTTGAGTATTATTCTTGTCCAGTGGACTCAGCCTTGCCAAGCTCTGCTGAATCTCGTCTTCATAATTAAATACCAGGAGGAAGCGGGGATCGTCACAATTGGTCAACTTTTTAGCAACAGAAATATGTTGCAACGGGGCTTCCCATTGACAATTAATCAGCCCTAGTCCACGTAACTTACGAGGTGCATATAGCATTGCACTAGCAGTTCTGTCAGGAAGTCCAACAATTTCTTTTACAGTTCGCCGTATAATGACATCCAGGCCATCAAGCACATACAATGGAATTTTAGTCAAAGGCGCAGTCTGCAAAGGATATATGAGAGATGGAAATATATACTGATTGATTATATTGAGCTTCTGATTAGGTTTCAGCAAAGGAGATTTTGCTAATTTCTCTAGATTTTGGTGGAAAGGGACTAATGCGTCTTTATTGAACAGAAGCTCACTATTAAACTTACAACCCAGATATTTAATGGTTTCATTTTCAGAGATTGAAGAAATAATTTCTCCACATCCTAATATAATTTACTATTTATCTATAAGATGTAAGGGTATCCTCCCAGCGTACTAGGTATGTAACATCTAGTTTAATAATCAGTGTGGATATTTAAAATTAATATTTTTATTATTATTATTGCTAATAACAGTAGTAATAGTTGTGGTAGTATCAGTGACCGGAGTAAAGGTAAAGTCCACAGAAACGGTTGCATCAGCGAGGAATATGATAAGAAACTGGTTTATTTCATAATTGTCACTTTTATCTTTCATCGACGTTTTTCTCTTTACTGCAACATCACACCTCAGTGTTAATTAACGTTTCCGTTGTCTTTGATTGAGTAGCACTACTTCTATAATGGTTTACTGTCGCTCCAACATGTAGGCTAAACACCATAACTTTCTTTGCATTCTTTAAGTTTCAAAACCACTTAATTTTATAAAAATTTATTAACATACAACCCCTTTTCATTTAACTTCCTTAATTCATAACCTCAAATTCAAGAAATAAAATAATAACATAATACTTTTCTTCTAAACTCCCCCCCCCCTACGCTTTTCGATTAAATTCACCCATCTTCAGAGAATATTTCTTGTACATTTACATTCGATAAGAATAAAAGTCCTTTATCACTGGCGTCATTTTTTTAACTAGTGTGAATTAAGCAGTTCACACTTCGTAGTAGTAGTAGTAGTAGTAGTAGTAGTAGAAGAAGAAGAAGAAGAAGAAGAAGAAGAAGAAAAATAAGGAAGTGAATTTTACTTATGATTTAAGAGCATTATAAGTTTTACTGGTAATGTAGTGAATGTAAATCTAAAGGAAAGATTCCCTGAAAATGGTTGAATGTAACCATAAAACGTAGGGAAAAGAAAAGAAATAAAATAACTTGAGAAAAAGGTATTTTATTACTTTATTGATCGAACTCAACAGTACCAACCAATTTTTAACACTCAAATTCAGGAGCTCTTCTAATCTGAACAACAGAACAATTTTATCTAGAAGACAGCCAACCACAACCTTTTAGGCAGCCATTTTGTACTAAATTCTGAACTAGTGGAGTTTCTGCAGGTAAGAGCCACCGAGAAGCTGGCAAGAAATCGTTAAACAACATATAGTTGTCAAGTTTGAGCAGTTTATAGCAGCCCTCCATACATAGTTCTATAGTTTTGAAGATGCCTCTTGCTCCAGTTCCCATATCCATCCAAGCTCCTATTTATCTGTCAGCTGGAACTTTGCGGCTGCACGTACGATCTTGGGAAATGAGAAAGTGGGTTACGTCTTTATTAGAAATACAGGAACACCGAACAGAACGGGACAAAAGACTCAAAAGAAATCGGCTTCTAAGTTTCTTCCATAAAAGAAAGAAAAAACTAGAGTAAGATCCACAATACACAAACACATGGCTGACTTTACCCCAAGCGCATATATTGCAATTTCGTTAACTTCACATGATGGTAGGTAAGAAGGTACAACAATTTTGTTAAAAGAAAAAACACGATATTCCTTTTTACTATTACTACAGTTTAAAATCTGCTCTAGTTAGCATTTTATATGTAGGTCGTGAATCTTTTGCCCCTTTAGCATGCGTTTAAGAAATATACCATAACTACTTTACTACTGGTCACAGATTTCTGAACTAAATCCTCGTTTGGAAGGGAATTTCCAAGTCTTATGATAGTACCTCTGCCAACGCCCAGCTTTTACTTGTCTCTGGTAGTGTACAGTACTCTAATTCATTTTTAGTCGCTTTGACTCATGAAATTCTAATCGCGACTGTCACTGTATACATTATTGTTTATGTTTCTTCTAACCTATTTTTCCTTATAGCTGTCAATGCTTTTTGGTAATATTATGGTAGAGGAAATAGTCAAAAAGATCAGGAAAGTAAAGAGGCACTTGAAAAGAAAAAAGGGATGATGCAAGGAATCAAGATTATGCAGCAGGAATGTTCTGATTAAAGTGCAAAGATAAATAAATAATAATTTATTCATCACCATTCTCAGTTTTATATTTTTCATGTCGTAGAACACTATTAAAAAAACATTCATCCAAAAAGGATGAAATTCTATGTGTGCATTCAACAGATCCCAAAATTACAAAAAAAGCACAACAATTTTAGACTTTTTTTTTGTTTGTTAAAAAACTAACAAATTACATCAATTACTATTAGAGATAAAGGCTGTATAAAGAAGCCTTGAAAATATCATATAGGTATCTCTAATTTTTTTAATAATGTATACCCAAAGTTCAAGAAATAACATTGTCGAGATAGGCAGTACCTTCTCACCAGTATGAAGGCCGCTTAACACGACATTCCATTACATTGCCGTCCCCTTATACAAGGTTAAGTTGTTTACAAGTAGGAGCTACGTGTTTAGTGTTGTGACCGAGGCGACAGCTAATACTTTTCACCAGATAAATTCTACGAAAAACTTTTTAGGTATTTGTTAGTTATGGACGGTTATGTACTGCTACCTTTCCACTTCTATTATTTAAATTTTAACAAAACAAGTGACATCCTGTGGTCTTAAAAGCAAAGATGTGAAAAGTATAGATTTCATCAGCCTATTTAGATGAAGAATATCAGCGTAATGATAGTCAATATACATTATTTACTCGTCTGACTAAGAACGGAATCCGTATGGAGACCAGTTAGAAGTCCGTTATTTCATTGGTGATAAGTATTTCACACACAGTAAGCTGTGAAAATGAACATTAGGGATCTAATGAAAATGCAAATCAGGAATGTAAATGAAGTAATCGAAGCAATAACCCGGGAATGGCTTCTCGAAACGGAGGGAGAGATAGGAATTTCCCATTCCCTTAAACTATCTGTACACTATGCGATAACTTGTAATCCTTTTCACTTGCTAATAGGCTAATAGGTGGCCAATTTAAATAATTTTTCCATTTTTCAACTAACCTGGAGGAAAAATATGTCTGGAGAAATTAAAAAACCAACCTAACCTAATTTTTCCTATATGTTCATTTTGTGTAGCTAATTAATTACGATAATATATTATTGTACTAATATTTATAATATGAATTACGAATGTAGTATTATGTTCAAAGAATTTCAATATTTCGCTTTCCTATTGCATACATTAATCATATGTTATGTTCTGCTACTATCCAGATTACTGAAATGGAATTGAAAGAAAATGTGTATTCTAACAAGTGTTTAATGTAAGTACAATATTAGAAAGCTATGTTTCTTTTAAAATTAAGTAATTCAGAATTCATATATTCTTGTAAAGAATACTAAGGTCTACTCTTATTTTTGTCCATCTATTTAATATTAATTTTTTATTTGTATATTCATTTATTTTTAAGCTGGTGTCATACGTTTGGCTAGCGTAAAAATAGATGACTTTAAATAAAATGTAATGTTTCATATCATATTATAGACCTATAAAAATTAAATTTGGACGTTTAATTTGTATGAAATATTCTTTATATTACTAAGTAAATTTCTATGTATTCTTTACATTTTTGAAAAAAAAATATATAAGGATTATATAAACGTTACAAGAATTGTATGGAGGCAAACAACGTTTGTCGACTAGCATTCTTATTTACTGGAATTCTTTAACAAATTGTATATGAGATTATTAGGAAAAGGTACCCACATCAACATATACCAGAATCTCCATATCTCTTCAAATAAAATTTAATTCGGAATTCTTACAGAGTAGTAACGAAAACTTGAAATTTTATCAGCCAAATCTGTTTTAAAAATAAACTGCATTGGGTTAAAAAACGGTTCTAGTGTAGCTTGCCGTGGCGGCTGAATTAGACAATCTTGCAAAAACTTTATTGTAATGTCTTAAATCGCAAATATATTGTGAAATTTTAGTTGCGGAAAACAATCGAGAAACATATTATCACTTAAATTCCTTAAGCGGGCGACATCACGAATGTTTATGGCCATAATTGAGAAAGAATAATAGCGAGACTATTTTTTTTCACTAAATTAAAGAAGGAAAAATAATTTTACCCTCAGAAGTGTACCTCCCTCTTAAGATCTTCGAAATTTGTTTATTTTTTCTACTTCAAGAAATGTAATTTATGTAGAATTACCAAGTTGAACATGCATGGAACCGATTACAACGTGAGAAATTCAACCCCGAAACAAATAGCCTGTATTGTGCGGTATCATAAAATTCCAATTGGTTATTAATTGTCAGATTGTATTCGCAAATGTTTTACCTACACGCACTCCCTAGTAATACCTCATAAACCAGCGATGGGGAAGCGTTTTCTCGCGCTGTTTGGCCGCCCTCACTCAGGATACTTGCCACCAGCGACTCATTTGGTTTATTCCATGTGGCTCCCGTATACTATATTCCCGAATCCATATCCCCTAATATTCATTTAATTTTCAGAATACAAAATTCCCGAATCTTCGTCCTCGACAAGCATTTTCAATTATTTAGAAATCCATTTTCCCGTAAATGGTTCTCCCGTTTTGTTAAGGAACCCAATGGCATACGAAGATATTCTCGGTAATTTATTTCTCATTAATCTAGGCTTGCCATAGCTATGGGTGAGCTCGTTCAAATTCCCCTCTGAGCTTTTTCTAAAGGCGGCCATTCACTATCGCTCCAAATGGACAGCATCCACTTGGATGTCGTCCTTTGGACGACATCCAAAACTAGGTGGCCATTCACTGTCACTCCACCTGCGCCAGTTGCTTCGTGGAACAGTTAGGTTGAACCTTGATTTTTGAAAACTTGGCTCTAACGATTTTAATAAAAACTTAAAATTTGAAACTCTTGTCTATGGCTAATAAAATGACTATATCCGTTTTTCTGTAAACATTACTTAGGGAGTACTTTACTCGTACCCATTTTCAATTTTTCTAGATTATCTCTATTACAGTACTGTATGCGACACATAAAAACCTACCACAATAAAGTTGTAGAAAAAATTAAAGTGAACATTTTTTGTTTAAAACATTTTTTATACATCTAATTGATATCAAGATAAACACGAAATAAATACAGCTTAAACGCGAATTTCAGAACATACATATCAATTTAAAAAATCTGATGTGAAAGTCACATAACTTCCTCTGCCCAAATAAAAGTTAGCAGTATTCACATATCCTTGTACAGAATCGCAAGACACAATTTTATGCTAATTATGCTGTTAATACCTTATAGCCCCTCATTTGAATGTTGCGACTAAAAACACAGGCTATGGAAAAACTAAAAAAAAAAAAAAAGAAAAACAAGTGACTGCAAACGTTTATTGAACTTTCCGCCATTCAGAATAATTTATCGAATATTCACCTCAGATATTTCTTTACAGTAAGCATGGCCAACAATACATCTTTCTCACTTCATTTATTTATTTATTTATTTTCATTTATTCTTTCAAGTCATACAATGTAGCCTACATGGTACAGTGACATAGGAAACGTCATACAAATACAAATACAAGTAAAAAAAAATACAATAACATAAATAATGATGAAACATGAAATTGAAGTTATGAGCTATAAATGTAAATACCCTAAATGCAAGTGAAATATAAAAGTAAAGTTGTAAAATTATAAATGTCAACATACTTAGATTTCCCCTTGAAAATATTCTTTAAACGTACTTATATAGAGTAAGAGCCGTGAATATCCGCGTATTGAGTTGTTCACCAGGGAAGACAAGAGAGTATCTACAAACAGTGGGTAGTTTACAACCACCCTTCAGAGAATTTTTTTTTTAAGTTTCAAATAAAAGTTTTAGCTCTTGGTATAAGCACTCATGTACAAAATTTAAAGGAAATCGTTAGAGCCGTTTCTGA
This sequence comes from Ectobius pallidus, assembly GCA_964059195.1. Lineage (NCBI taxonomy): Eukaryota > Metazoa > Arthropoda > Insecta > Blattodea > Ectobiidae > Ectobius > Ectobius pallidus. Next base: position 31,242,398 of record CAXKWD010000005.1, on the reverse strand, counting down.
GAAAATCGTGACAAACGTACATTTATTCATGTAAAGTCTCCTTAAAAGTATGGGAAAGTTGTCGCCATTCTTCATGTCACAGCCTCAAAAAGTACCTAACCCAAATACAAAATTTTGTTTTCGTAGGACTTTCCGTTACATGAGGCCGTATTGCAAAGTGCGTGTATTCACAGACAATTTTTTCGAAAAAAAATTTTCAAATAAAAGTTTCAGCTCTTAGTATAAGCATCCCTTGTGCAAAATTTAAAGAAAATCGTTAGAGCCGTTCCAAGAAAATCGCGAAAAACGAAAAATTCTTCAAGTAAAGTCCCCTTAAAAATAAGAGAAACTTGTCGCCAATCATATCCTCAGCCTCAGAAGGTACCTGACCAAAATACGAAATTTTGTTTTCATACGATTTTCCGTTTTGGAGCACCCTGGTCACAGATATTCCACACACACAGACACTGACACACAGACATGTTTCCAAAAATAGTATTTTTGGATTCAGGGGGCCTTGAAACGTGTATATGTGTTAAAAACTCATCTTCGAATTTGGGGGTCGAAAACAATACTTCCTCTACTTATAGTACCTATGGTACGGGCAGAGGAAGTAATTTGAATGACATTTTGTTGCCCATAGTAACATGAAAACTATAATCTACTTATTGCTGTTAAAACAGTCAGTTTAGCTCAGTCGTAATGAACACGCCAAACCCAATTACAGCGAGGTGGTATACGCCAATAGGGGAGAGGTCCTGGGTTCAAATCAAATTTCGTGGCCACCCAAATTTACCGTAGGCTCTTGTAATAACGCATTCATGCAGCATTTGCTTCAATTGTTCGGCTACATCTCAATGTGTGTGATTTTTGTGAGCTAAAGTACATAACCAGAGTGAAATTCATAGTGAAATATGTGGATTGTTTGGGCGAGACTGTATGGACCGTAGCAGCGTCTCCAGGTGGTGCGCATTCTTCAATGGCTGCAACAACGCGAACTGCCACAGCTATTGCGGAGTCAATTCTGAATGACCGGCGGATCCATCTGCGAAACTTATCTGAGCAGTTCAACAATTCAAACGGTGCGGTGACTTAATCAAATTTGGGGAAATTAGTGTCCGCTGGGAACCTAAGAACCGGGTAACGCTTGTATGTTACCGGCGATTCACAAAGGTTCTCAAGGCCGTCACTGAAGAATGGTGACGTTGCTATGGCCCATACAGTCTGGCCCATACAGTCTTGCCCATACACGCCACACATGTCCCTGTGGATTTCATTAGGAAAAAGTTCCTTAGCCCACAAATTCGTACTACACCTCGCTGCTCTTACCAAGTTGACGACAATAATACGTCATCTTTGATATGTAGTTAATGCTTCTCTCGCTAGAGCGCACCCGAAACAAAAATTGTGTCTGTAGCGCTAACTTCAAACTTCATCTCGGTGAAATTTCAACTTCCCACCCACAATATCGATGCCAAAAATATCATTGTGCGTTCCTTCTGATTTCCTCTAGTAAATAGGCTGATTAGTTGTGAGATAATTTAATATTAATGAAATAGATACAATAAATTTAAAATGATGGCATGACATAGGCCTATTACTTTTCCTCATCTCTGACTTATACAGGTGGAAACTCGCGATGTTATCGCTCGTGGAAAAAATATATGTTTAAAATACTAAGGGAAAAGTAATCTTGGCTTTCTTCATTTCCCTTACCATTTCCTCATCGGTTCCGGAATTTAAAAAAATTGTGGACACAAAAATTGAAACAAAAAAAATTAAAAGAAATGCATTCTGAAATAAATAAAATCTTTCAGCTTCCTCCATTAAGAGGGTGCCAATCGAGAAAGTATATCTGACAATAAGTTATATAGATGAGAAAATAAAACATACAAAACACACATACAAGAAAATAACAGGAACAGATACAAAAGAAAGAAAAAACATGTCGTCAGAATATATGCATGATATCACATGATATACATCCAAAATGCTTATAGATGAATTTGTAGCACTGCAATCCTCTACTGGCAGCAAGGGAGATGTTTGACATAAAGCCTTTATGGAGGACAAATCGTGCGCAGAAGTCTATGAATAGGCGAGGATATGTACCTCTTGCACCCGCCATTAGACCAATCACTCCTATTAAAGTTAAATTATTTTGTCCTTAGTAAAATTAAGATTTCTTCCATATAATTCGCAATAATGAGCAATACTTTGATAAGATTTGTTAAAAGTAAATATAAATATAAAATAAAATCATTGTGAAACACAAGGTTCTCTTGTTTCTCAGTCTAAAATCAGGAATAAGTAAAACACGTTAAAAAGGAATAAAGGAAGAGAGTGATTGAACTGCACCTCTTGGAATTCGTGAGAAAATCTCCCAGACTCCCATTGCTATATGGAGGGTCATGAAAAATCTGAAGAAGAATGAACTGTTGATGAGTAGGTAGGAAAGTGAAGATATTCCTGAACTGATCTTATAAATTATATATGTTATTACATGTTCTACAATATAGTATTTTTAAAAAATTATGAGCACTCACATTACTATTTATGTCCTTTACATTCCGACACGAGTACTGTAAGTATACGCAATGAGGGAATGAGCATTCAGTTTGGTATGTGTAAGCCTCATGAAGAACCATTATATTCTTCGCAAAGCTAGACTAAGCCTTTATTTAAAAAGGCTATTTGTTGTATAACTACCATCCATATCATTTATATGAGAAAATGGTTCATATATTAAATTAAGGCCTTAATGGAAGTAGTTAACGTACAAAATTGTAACAAAATCATTAGAGTCGTTTTCGAGAAAATTCCGAAAAACAAAATTTTCTTCAAATGAAGAGTTAAAAGTAGCCATACCTCTTCAGGTAGTGGAGCTCCTTGGGGTTTCAGGGAGTTAATGATCCAAGAATCTTAGTTTAGGCCTTCGGCCCGTGAAGGTGGTAAGATTCAGCCTTATGCATAGGCCATCTTTGCCCCTAGGATTGCTCCTGGTTTTCAGTTCCGTTAGATACTGAGTCGACCCAGGACCACAAATCCACCAGAAGGATTAAGCTAATGGAAGAATCCCAATGACCTCATCGTGGATCGAACCCATGACCGTCTGACTTCTAGCGCATTGTCCCATGTAAGGAGATAGTAAGAGTAAAATAAGTCTTCGATGTGCTTCTTGTTACATCACCGGCAGATGTCTAACTTGAATACAAAATTTTTGTTCTGATATGTTTCCAAGCTATGTTCTTCACAGTCTAATAGACACATTGACATTTGTTCTGAAAATGAAATTCACGGACCCGCGGGACGTCAGAATGCTGAAAACTCAAAAAATAACTTCATGGCCGAACACATTATTTCCTCTACCAATAGTACCTACAGAATAGCTATGCGTGGTAATTACATGACAAAGTACAAACTAATAATTTTTACAAATTTTACGAATTTCAAATGTTTCGTTTGAATTAAATTTATTTTATTTTATTACGTTAAGCTGAAAGACTTTGAGGCCCTCCGCATTGACTTTAACTTTGACTTTGGGCCGGAATGTAAAGGGATCTATCGCCAATGAGGGCGTTGGGATTTTTCAACCGGCCTAATCCTTCTGGTGGCATTATGACCCTAAGGTCGACTCAGCCTCTAACAGAAATTAGTACCATGAGCAATTCGGGTGGTAACACTGACAACCTTACTACCTCCATGTGCCGAATGTCGCAAAATCTGGGAGACTCTGGCTCTTGGAACCTTAAGGTCTTCATGGCCTATACAGAGACCACTTTACTTTTGAAGCTGAAAGTCAGGATTACGTCGTAGCTACATGCTCAAACCATGTTAAATTTATACTTACTGACCTACTTCGGGTTCTTAAGCTTCTCAATTTCCACCCTTTTATAATGCTTGCCACTGGCGTATAATTCGCAACAAACTAGAAACTGGCATACAGAACCCTAACGGCCGGAAAGTCAAGGAATTGTGCAGATATTAGTAGGGTAAACTAAACTAAACTGAACTCCGTGGCGCTACATCCCTGAAGGGACAAGGCCTACCACCCAATCGCTGCGTCATCTACCATAGGCAGATGGCAGGATTGGGGCATTTGGTCAGCATGCCGACACCCACGGACGTTAATGGTGGTTTCCATGACCGGAGCCCCTACTTCTCTATCAAGTAGCTCCTAAATTTGAATTACGAGGCTGAGTGCACCCCTACCAGACCTATCTACCTCAAAAAAATCCGAGGAGGTACCGGGATCGAACCCGGGCCGACGGATCTGTAGTCAGCGACGCTAACCACAAGACCACGCCGACCGTCTTAGTAGGGGTAACATTATTGTTAGATATAATAGGTATGTGAAGCTTGTCCAATAATTAATTAATATCACTACTTCCTGTTTTCCTGTATAAAACAAAATGTAGAAGACTACACTTTCATAAAAAGAAACTTCGCAAATGGAATTGGATGGAATACATAGAAGTGTAAAATGATTTTGATTTTACAGTCAAGTATCATGTATGGCAAAATTGGATGGGGAGGAACTTCTAAAACTATTCGCTTTCCACTAATTTTCACTTAAAAACGTATTATTAAAATCTGTCTACCTAAACCTGTCGACCATCCGTCTAAAATAATGTTTTCCGAATTTAACTTACATAGTGTCCACCAAATTATAAATACGTTTTAATAAGTTACCTTAAAAAAATTGAAGCTTTAGATCACATCTCATTCTCATAATACGATACAAGACGAAACCAAACTAATTCTATAATTCAAGATAAAGTTTCACATCTGCAGGTCTAAAACCAAGCTCTGGTTTTGGTCAAGATTATTTAATTCCATTGTTAAAAATTACCCGAATTTAATTAATATGAACCATTGAGAAACCATTAAGAAAACAATAATTATTAAGTATATTATATTAATTTTTATTTTTCATTTTTTTACTTTCCTTTATATTATTACTGCAAATTAATGTGACTGTATTTTTTATTTAAAACAGATTGTATTTTTATTTAATGCATTTATATCCGTTCCTGAACCACCTCCGACCACGAGGTGTCGTCTTAACGAAAAAGGAATGTGAAAAAAATTGTATACATACCTTCCATATGTAACATTCTTTCAAGACAATATGCCCACTTTCAACTTTTATAATATTGATAAAAGAAGAAACAGATTATCTACTACATTCTGTATAACAAAGATGAACACTTCCGTTTTGTTTTCGAATAAAACCAAACCGAGAAACACTGTATGACAGGTTGTGAAATATAATCCAGTTCAACATTCATCATGGAGATACACATTTCTGAGTACCGGTATCTAATTCATCTGTGCACTCGAGTTGATTTACACAAGGGCGTTTAATAGACGTGTAGATTTGGAGTAGGCAGAGGCAGGGAGGTCCGTGGCACTGGAGTGTCTTGTTAAAGTAATGAGAGTTGGCATGGACTTGAGAATAACAGGGGAGGTCGGAGCCACTTTTCTGCTGCCTTGACAACCCCGTAACAAGTGGAAAACATTTCATGCGTTCCCTCAAGTGGGCGCGATTGATGCTGGCTTGGCTGCAAATAAACAAGACTTCCCTTCGTTTTTCCTTTCATTGTAGGTCACATAATCTTAAAAGCCCGCAGATATTCCTTCACGTTGCTTTATTATAAGCCTAATGATAAAACACAGAAGCAGTAGCTAATAAATAAATGTTATGCAATTCAGAAACTTTTATCTTTTCGTCTTCTGTCCAGAAATCTGATAATTAAAAAGTGATTAGACAAATATCCTGCCGGTTGTATTATTCGGATGTGAGACATGATCGCTTACTCTTCGGGAAGAACATAATCTGAGAGTGTTCGAAAATAGGGTACTTAGGAAAATATTTGGACCTAAAGGAGATGAAAACGGGAACTGGAAAAAAAAAACTTTATAATGACGAGCTTCATAACCTGTACTTTTCACCGAATATATTAACGGTAATTAAATCACGGTGGATGAAATGGGCTGGACATGTTGTGCGCATGGGAGAGGAAAGACTTATCTCAAAAATGTTCACTGGAAGACCTTAAGGGAAGAGACCAATTGGAAGACTAAGACGTAGGTGGGAGAACAATATTAGAATATACTTAAAGGAAGTAGGATTTGCTAGGGACGGTTGGATGATGTTAGCACAGAATAGGGTTGAATGGCGGGCTCGTGTAAGCGCAGCAATGAACCTCCGGGTTTCATAAAATAGATAATATTCCTCTAGCTTGCTTATAAATTGTCTATTGCCATTGAGAAGTAAGTAACCAACTAATAAGACCCAATTAGCCTAATTGAGGAAATGTGGGCAAGTTTTAAACTTCTAAGCCATTTTAAAACAGTAAACAAAGATTACCATCTCTGCTGATTTTTCGAACAGACTTAAGTTTGTTCTTTAAGGTAACTGGGAACAGCTTTTTTCCTCAGATATATCGAAGAATTAGTTAGTTTTCAAACTAAATTTTTTCTTAAAATCCTTAATCGATAAAAAAATTTTAACTACTGAAACGTTCTTTGAACTTTTCCTGATGCTGGTAATATAGAATATTTTCCCGAGCTTCTAACCAGGTGGTTACATGGATAAATTACATTTTCTGGCCAATCTGAAGCTCCATTGTCAAGGAGTATTAAGTAGCGGGACACGATGGTGGCGAGAAGGTGCATCCGGATTGGATGGAAGGATTTCTGGAAACAGACCAATCAGGACCTAGACTGTGAACCGAATAAAGAGAGGGCCAGTTGATACGGAATTTATCCATGGAATTTAATGTCGGAATTAATCCATATAACCACCGGGTTATGAGCCCGGGAAAATATTCTATAAATTTAACTACTGGTAATGCCACCATTTCCCTTTCAGGATTTGTGGTATTCCCCCCGGCTTGGCAGGTGTAGCCCCATTTACCCAGCTGGGGTGCCTATTACGCGAGGCTACATTACCCCGATGACATTAGACGAGGGGGTGATTTAGGAATGTAGTCGCCAGGGGGACCAACCTTAAATCTTTATTTACTAACCAGACTATGATGACTAGGAGAACCTATCTGTGAAATATATTTTTCCCATTGCAGAACAGGAATATTTCTGCATATATCTTAAGAAATCCAAATGAACAATAAAACTTTATTCAACACTCACCATTAATTAAGCTTTAAAATCCTAATAGAAAAAGTTACTTTAAACTTAGTTTTGCCATTAAGTCAATGGTATTTGAAGACATTATGAAAAACCATTAATTTTTCATAAGGGTATGCATCCACAAACTGCATCATTACTCTGTTTCAATTTAACTATGAAAATATAACCCGTCATTTCACAATCAATATATATGCAAATGTTTCATTCTTAGGAGTATTTCTGGATATATCTTAAGAAAATAATCCAAATGAACAATAAAATTTTATTCAACAAAGAACAGACTTTAAAAAATGAAAAAAATTCACTATACAGCGACACTTCAGTGGCAATTCGCGACCGTGTAGATATTTCGTTTTAGGGATCCATAACTCGATATGTCGCGATTGTTTTATTCACATGTTAATAATAGCCGATTAATTTGTCATATAAAAATAGTTTTATATCCAAATTGTGATTTTCGCGATCAATGGCTCTAAATATCGGCGAAGCACGGCTGGTTCCCGAATGAAATATATCTCGCTTATCAGGAACCTGTCCCGTCCCCGGATGAAATATATTTCGCTTATCCAGGAACCCGTCTCGTCCCCTGATGAAATATGTTTCGCTTATCCAGGAACCCGTCTCGTCCCCGGATGAAATATGTTTCGCTTATCCAGGAACCCGTCTCGTCCCCGGATGAAATATGTTTCGCTTATCCAGGAACCCGTCTCGTCCTCGGATGACATATGTTTCGCTTATCCAGGAACCCGTCTCGTCCCCGGATGAAATATGTTTCGCTTATCCAGGAACCCGTCTCGTCCCCGGATGAAATATGTTTCGCTTATCCAGGAACCCGTCTCGTCCCCGGATGAAATATGTTACGCTTATACAGGAACCCGTCTCGTCCCCGGCATTCTCATGCGACGACTTCAGAGGATAAACCAATTTCATGCACCGACTAGGCAAAATGGTAGATTTTGAAAAGACAATTCACAATGCTGCTAACTAAGTATGGTCTTATGTAAAAACCAGTGACTATAGGTTCATTTGACGAAGGTTTGAAGAAAATAATAAAATTTGGGGGCTGGCTGAGGTGGTGTTTTGGCCTTGTGTACTTAGATCCATCTGCGGGCGAAAATTGTGTCGTCTTCGATATGCTACCAATCGCGCTGAATGATAACCGACTGTATTCGACGGACACTTATTTGTTTTCACATTCTTCACTTCCACCGACAATATGGGGTGATCTTTCTGCTGCACTGACCAAAAATACAAATCCTTGTGAATCCTTCCACACACCTTGCTAGTGCTTTCTACTCTTCAAATCCTTCATAACCACTTTCATAAAAGATCCCCTTGACTTTCAGTCGGATACCTGTGTTAAGTGTAACAGCATCAATGATCCTATTAGAACATCTGCTTCATATCCCCCCAAAAATTATATCTATCAGAGAAGCACCTGGTCGGGTATAAGAATTGGGAATACTTACGCCTGTCTTTTGTAGGAAAAGTCGTGAAGTCATTTCATTATTTGATGTATTGTTTATAAAATGGACGCTATTTTACTCATGAGAGATAAAATCCACACCAACCTGCAAAGTGGTTGCATAGTGCCAAGTCTGCACAAAGGGGAGGGAATATTGTGTGTTTACCAGACTAGACTAAATAAGCTAACTGAGGTCAGACCAGACCACACCAAATAAGGTAACTGAGGTCAGAGCATTGCGGGCGAAGCCCGTAATCAGCCTGGTTTCAAGTCCTCTTATATACCCGAGACGAGCTTGGCCGAGAATTAAGTGGGGACAAGTTGAATCTGGAATGAGACAAGCTATGCCTCAAAATACCTGGCCCTGCAGCACATTGAGAAGTCTTAAACACGAATTTATGAGGCCGGTCCAAGCCTTAAAACACTGAATCTCATAATAAATATTAATTTCTTTCAATTTATTGTCAATAGAAATCTGGAGGTGTTTTAAATTATATTTCTTGATAGCGTTTAGTAAAAAAGGAGATTGGAAAATTTGATTTATCTTTACTCTGTTTTTCTATACTCGAAGTTCTCGTATTGAGAAGGCTGGGACTTAGCTGTACAGATACGTTTTCTTGGAAATGAAATTTAGTAGACTACAGACATGGTGTTGTAGGAAACAAGAAACTTCTCCTTAATTCCTTGGGAAATGTTATGACCCAGTTCTGAAAATATTATGAGATCAAACTTTAAATTTGAGCTATGTAACTACCTATGCTATATATTTAATTTTTCACGTTCACAATAACTTAATTAGGGTGTTACTATCAATATCACAGAGATGTGACCCGTGTTATAACAGTATATTGCGATACTAGTTCCGTAAGCGGTGCATACGGATCGAGATATGAGTTTGAAAAAACGCTTGCGCCGAGTTTTTTCAATTTCCGAGATCCGTTATGCGCTTACGGAACGAGTATTGCATGCTATTTTTTGCACGATGATTATTTATATCAATTTAATTATATTAATTGAGATATTAGCTGAAAATATTATGTATATACGGAAATAGATGTTATATTTTAGAAAGTGATTCGCATGTGTTGGTTGTTATGGGGACTGAATATTTGTCCTGTTCAAGCCGCCACAGCAGGGGGGCCTTGGTTCCGGCTTGTATTATGATGGTTTTACTTACGGCACGTGTGCTTTTTGTAGTTTTTACAGCACTGAGATTTCTTTTGTTTTCATAGCAACCAGATTGCGTGTGGGAACGTCAAGTTACGATCCACGGCAACAATATTCGTAAGTACCACTAATTAGTTACGTCGTGCAAAAAAAAAACTTACTGTTAATCTTAACATCAAACATAGTTACATGACTGGCAAATATAGCTTCTTTTTAATCTAATAACCACTGACGATGCAAAAAGGTCAGGATATAATCGAAAATATATTTTTCATCATCACCACCACCTTCATGGATTAGGCCTGTCGGCCTGTTCCGGTCTCAAATTGTGAACTGGTCTTTCCATCTCTTCGGTGGACGCCCATGAGTTCTTTTCCCTGTTGGCTTATATTTTAGTAATTGTCTTGGGGTCCGGTGGTCTTCCATCCTTTGCACATGCTGGAAGTAACTTGTATGGTATTCGACTATTTAAATATATTTTTAAAATTATATTTAATGACGAGGCGGAGTCACGTGTTTTAATGCAAGTAAGTACGTCAATATGACTTTCTTTTATGAACATTGGTTGTGCTTGTAACAGTCCCTTGCGTTATTTTTAGGCCTTGGGCAAGGACAGAGCAAATGGGAGTTCTGCTAGCCCACCACTGGCACACCCTCGATTTATGCAAAATTTATGAAGATAGAGAATACAATTTTTAAAAAACTGCAAATGAACTCTATCGAAATCATTGCTTGTTTTAAAGCATGTGTGTTCTGTGTACTTTTCAGACACAATAGAGCTATCTGATCTTTCGGAAAGATAAAAGGCTAATACTGCCGTCCGTTCTAGTAAACTATCACATTTAAAATTTGGAGGTAGGGGAATGGTTGCTGGGAAAGGAATTTAATCCAAGCAATCCCAGAGACCAGAGTTTTTTTAAAGATTTTTAAATTGCACACCTGGCCCCATTAGAATGCAAAATATATAATACATTTAATTCAATTTAATTATATATTAATTTAGAGATATAAATTTGATTATAAATACATACACCCATGGCTCACCATTACGTTCTCCTTGCCAACCTGCAGAAAAAAAATTCTGCCGCCGTCACTGGCCGTGGGTAGCAGCGAGGTGAGGTGGGTCGAGAAAGTTTGACAGTTGAACATGTTCTTATTTAAATTCACAAGAAAACTCCAAAAAAGATTGTAGTAATATGGAACATGTTCACACTGGAGGAAAAAAATTACCTTAAGAAATAAATTACACATAAACAATACATTTTCATAAAAATATTAAAATAATATATAGTGAATAATACTCTACAAAAATTATGTTCTCAGAGAGATCAATTTTGTAGGAAAACTGAAAAGTAGCAAGGCGGTCGAAAGGCTTTCTCCCTCTCTCTGCACCTCTCTCTCGCTTACTACCATCGTTCTCACTCCTCTCTCTCCCCCAAAACTACGATATTAACTCGTTCTCACCCCTCTCTCTCTCCCCAAAACTATGATATTATTGCAGTCTTTTTACTAGCGACATCTAATGATCCCATCATACCGATCACGACACAGACATTAATTTACCCATAGCTTCAATGGTGCAATTAGTGGTCCATGTTTTAGACTTTAGTGCTATCAGCAGTGCTACTAATGCTTTTACTTGGCTGTAGTGCACGAACATAGTAGAGTTAAGCGGTACGTGACATGAATCGTTCCCAATTTAATTGCACTGGATAAATCTCAAAATTTGTATTACAAACACCAGATCCCTCTGTCGACATAATTACTTCCCTATTATCAGAAACTACTGTAACTAGTGGTCTAATATCACTGTCAACGTAATTTGACAGAACAAATAGGCGTAAGTTACATTGTCCTTTCAATTACAAATTCAAACTTAATTACTGGCTGATATCCCTAATTATCTTGCTAACTCACTATCCTTATTTGTTTTTAAAAATTTTCATTATGGTATCTACCAATATTTTTCTAGTAGCCTTCTCCAAAAATATTTTACGGTGATGCGATCTCGAACAGATCCGTTTTCTTGTAAAATAAAAATAGTTACATTTTTCATTTGCATTGTTACTTCATTTTTTTATTACTCTATCACAATTACATATTCTGCCACCAAACTCAATAATAATAATACGTAGATATCTATTCATGGAACCATAGAATATTGTTTCTGTTGAACATTATATGACAGTATTTAGGGAAAAATTCCTCTGACATCGGGAAAGAATAAAAGCAGAAACAATAATCTGTGGAAGCATGAATGCGTGGAGGAGGAGGTGAGGGGTACCATCACTGGTGGCTAGGCAGATTCTTATTGGTCGCCGGCATGCTTGTGCGCGCAACGGTCACATTCCTTGCATTCCTCACAGGGAAGTTCTTTGCTTTGGAGAACAGTACGTCTACAGAGTATCGTACAGCCGGCTGCAAAAGAATGAGCCTCTTGAAAGTTGTAAATACCAGCTACAGAATATTGCGTATGCTTGTCTCGTCATCGCCTGCATAGCCTACACAAGAAACCATTGGAATTTGCTGTATTTTGTTTAAGAGCCCGACATTTGTTAATATATCGAATGGCGAGTCGAATTTGAATCACAATTACGGTATAGGCTATACGAATATAGTTGAGCAACATAACATCTATTGGAAACAATATTTAATCATGTAGCCACGAATTACGGTAATTGCATCATCAAACAAAGTTTGTACAGTCATTATAAATCTGATTTGCGAAGCGAATGAGCAGTACGGGTTCTACATTAGAATGTCGAACGATCCTTAATTATTTTAATTGCAATGGTCATATGTCTAGCAAGCAAACAAGATAATAATCCTAACAACAGGTCTTTCTTTCGTGTTGCTTATATAATTTTGTTTTATGTTCAAAATAATATAAAATCAGTTTTCTGATTTTTTCAGGAAGTAGAACTCTAAAAAAAATGAAAAATTAGAAGGCCTAGTGAAAGAGAAAGGAAGAAAGGAAGGAAGAAAGAGACAGAAACAATCAAATGAAGATAGAAAGAAAGAGAGTAGAGGAAGAAAGAAAGAATTAACGAAATCGGGGAAGCACGTTTGCGGTAATTTTCAAGAAACGTTCCAGTAACATTTTTGGATTTAAAAAAGGCAGCCCGATTGTAGCATGGTTTTCCTAGTTTCAGGGACCTGTTTGCGGCAAGACTCAGCAACACGTGGTGACTGACTTAGGGGTATGTAAATTCTTGTTATAACACATAGCCACAATTTCCTTCCCAATTTTCACAGGCAATCACGTATGCATTGCAACACTTATTTGTGCAACCAAACCTAATATTGAATTTTGTTTAACAGTTCACTTTGCCAAATTTATAATTTTTAATAATTATACGCTTAGGCTTATTTCTCCTTTTGGTTTCAGTGACTATCAATTTTCACGTCCGTATTGCTGTAGAAAACGTTAGTGAGAAGATGTAGGTATGAAACAGAAGTATTACGATGTCAGTGGTGCCAACTTTAATTATAAAATTAATGATATATCAAAATTCTTCTTCATTGATACTGTAGGCCTATTATTTTTATCGTTAAGCGAAAATTACGATATAAGTGGTGCTGTTACTTTTTTGGACACCCTTTCAGTTTACCAGGCTTAATTTTATTTTCTCAATTGTGTCCTCCAAATCCAACGCAAACTGGCTGTGATTTAATCCTCCTGATTAGCAGTTCTGAGGCAAATTCGCTTCCCCAACGAAATAAAGTAGCAGTGAAATATGCTGGCAGTAAACAAGAAGAACATAGCCAAAGAATCTAAGCGAAAGAAAATAATAAATAACATATATTTCACAAAGAAACAAATAGATAAATGGTCTTTAGCATAGTAGTGGTGAAAAATAATTTTTTTTCTAGTTATTGTTTATTACGTTTAAGAAGTCGCTGGGCGTTGGTGGTGGCACCAGTGGTTGAAGATTCTGGTTTCATAAATACTGTCGATGAACCTATGAATGATGCAAGTCTACAGTACGTAATTTCCAAAGGCTTAAGGCTGTCAATTGTCATACTGTGAACTGAATTATTTGCTTGACAGTTGATTAACATAACACCAAATATCAATCTTCCCCGTGGACACCTGTTTCTCGTCGAGTTTGTCAATCGATGTCACGTCCATACTTAACATCCCTTAGTTAATTTAGTGACGTATAGATATGTGACCACATTTTGCTTCAAATACAAAAACCTGGTTCATTAATTCTTCTTCTTCTTTCTCTTAGCTTAACCTCTCCCATTACAGGGACGTTTATGCCGCCCGGGCCTTATAAGGCCACTACCAAAAGGGGTTATCGTTGGAAAGCATTATTTCTTTGACCAGACAATGACATCCAAGGTTTCCCCGAATAAGTGATCAGCCCAATGCCTCCGCGACAACACTAGCACATAGGACGAGACCCACCGGCCACTCACACACTCACTCTGAACAAGGGGAGGATGGGAAGAAAATAATAATAACAGCGAAATTATATCCGGGACCACAAGGGCCTAATGTTACTGGAATTCCTCTTATAGGTGAGGAAAACCCCCGTCTATGCAACTTGTCCCGACCAGAAATCGAACCCGGGCTGCTTTGTGAGAGGAGCAAACACATCCCGTGCGCTACAGCGGTGGACGATTCATTAATATTACAATGTCAATAAATAATAAGAAAGTTACTGGTTTCTTAAGTTGGAAGGCACTTTAATGCTAACACATTAGTTTTTAAGGACTTTAAAACATGTACGTTAATTCGTATTGCAAAGGAACTTGACACTTTTTTTTAGATAACAATTAATATATTATATATGACAATGAATAATATATTTGTAAAAGTTACTTTTACGTTAAACCAGACTTTGTTTATACTCTTGCCCAAGGGAATTATAAATCTTAATATGTTAGAACACCTGCGTTGCCTCGTGGTTAGCGTCGCTGGCTACGAGTCCGCAACTACTGGGATTTTTCTGAGGTAGCGAGACCTGGGGGTACTCAGCCTCGTGGTTAAACTAACGGGCATTTTTAAATAGTTATATTCTATAATCTATACAAGTTTAATGCAATATATTGTGTAATACTATACGGCTTACGCTGTACGAAGGAAAATCGGGTGGGACTTCAGCGGGACGCGCCTGTTGCGAGTAGCAAATTATAGCAAGGCAGCGTTGTCCAGTTCAAGTACGATAACTCTCTACCAAAGATGCAAGTTGTGCAGTTTCAATTGCGAACTAAGAAACTATACACAAACCAAGAATTTCAAGTGCACCACGAGAAAGAAGGAATGTTCTGAAGCCAGCTGTACAAAAACCATGAATTTACGATACGTGGTTATTGGGTTTTGAATAATATTATGAGACTGTTAAGTAATCATGCGCCTTCCGGGAGTAGAAGTCTACGCTCTCTTTCATCCGACAAGTGCGGCAACAGGGCACTAATAGTCGGCAGGGATTGGCGTACACCATATTCCATTATAGGCCTAAAGCATGCGCCGTATAATAAGACAGAAATAGCCTAGCATTTAATGACAAACTTTCGTCCAACCGTTGTAATGATCAGAGAACTTTTTGTGGAATCATGGCAAAGAGTTGGTTGCCTAAAGCTGGGCAAAATATTTTTCACCGAGAGCTGATTGTTACTAATATTCACCTAGAAGATTTTTCTATATTTTAAAATGATTTTTGAATCGAATCTGGTATTCTGGCTTAAGGAATAGTATAATAATTAAGCCACAAATAATTTTATGTATGGCGGACATCGTAGTCATGATTTTTACGTTTAGTGCAGTGAAGTACCAATATTGCTTTGCTGACCAACAGCCTGTGTATGGCTTGCACATTTATATGCTATATGGGTGAGTGTGACATTTAGATGTGGCAACAGATTGAAAATGCAGTTGATGTCGCGCTCCAGAGGGACCTATTCATATGGTTTAAAAGGTTGTTGGACTGTTCGAAACTGCAACATGGAGATTTGTGGGCCAAACACGTACACGTGCAGCGGGCCGGGTGTTGCATGCGAACCCGCCATAAATAACGCGCGAAGCTTCTGTGTCTGAAATTAGCGCGCCCCCAAACAACGATACCATCTGATAAATGAGCCCCCCCTCACGTCAATACATGCCACGCGCCGACATTATACATAAAACCCGTTAAGTTACACTTAATATTTATTCCTTTTTCTTCCCCTAGTCCACGATATCATTTTCCTTCTTAAATTTATTTTCTGTCGGGCAAACCCTTAATTCCTTGCTACTTTTAAAATCTCAAGCTAATTCTTTGCAGGGAATCGTAAGTATAAAATTGAATTATTTCCTAAGTTCAGAACATCTATGGACTTAAGTTTATTGGGCTTTTACTTCTATTTAGATTTCATTTTTTTTTCTTTTTTTATTTCACTTCCGTTTTTTGGAACAATAAGCCATAAATTGGAGATGAGAGAAAAATGTATGAATCACATATTTATTTATTATCAAACAGTCTTGGCTCTCTTTGAGATTGCCAATGAGTCACAGAATAACAATAATAATTTTATATGTATATAATATAATATAATATAACGAAAGTTGTCAACACAGATCTTTATTTATAAAGATTTTGTACCTTACTCTATTTCTCAACTTAATCGCCATTGCTGTCAAGGCATTTATTGTCACGTGGTACCAGTTTTTCAACTTTTCTACCGCCTAAGACCTGATCCAGGATGCCACTGCCGATTTGAGATCTTCATCGGTTGTGAACTCTTCCATCCAAAAAGTTCTTTAGTTTCGGAAATTCATTTAAGGTGTCTAAAGTGAAACGCATCAACATTTGCTTTCAACACATCTGTAACGAGATATGGCCTCCCACTGCGGTCTTCGTTGTGCACACTGGTTCTTCCTTGATGAAATATTATGTACTGTTTCTTGACTGAAGACTCGTTCATTGCATTACTTGCGTTATTTGTCTATAGATTTCGATTGACCGAACATTTTGTGCATTCAAAAACGAATCACACTACGTACTACAGGATTTTCAATTGGAGCCGCCATTTGGTTACGTTGTAGAACAGACAGGCGTAACCTCACAGCAACGAAACTCCACTCACACTGAGGTGGATAAGGAGCTAACTAGCGAGCATGCGATCGTGGTGATGGGGGACCGGCGGCGAGTGTGATGCGCAATCGTTCTTTACTTTCTGGATGACCCTCGTACCAATACCAGGAAAAATACGGAAGGAAAAATTTTGTTATGGCATTTTAATTCAACAAAATGTTTTCTTCATAGCAGCATATTTTCTCAGAAAAGTCAGACTATAATTATTACTCTATTATGGGCACAAAGTAAGTTAAATTATCTACCAGTAATTTTTTTACGTCAATGTTAAATTCTTCCTTGGCTCTAGAAGGATGAAATTTTTAAAACTAACTGATCAGTTAGTTGTGTCAGTATGCAATATGCATTTAAATCAATTATAAACCATCTTACAAAATAATGTACCTGGTAATATGTTTCAACTAGAGTGTTACCGGTATATAAAATAAAATAAAATCTGCATAATTTTGTCCTGGTATTAAGATTACTAAATCGGGACGTAACCTACTAAGATTTTATATTGCTTAGTTTAATGTTTTTTTTTTTTTCACAATAGAAACATTAACATCAGATTTATAGATTTACAAATTTCCCTCTGCACACAGTTATTTCAATTTTACAATAGGCTATTACTTATATACTAATTTAAGGAACATCTAACTCTACACCTAAATACAAATCAAATTCTATTGCTTCTGGCATCCAGTAGCTTACTAGAACTACATTCTATATCTAAATGTACATACTAAAAAGGTTGTTCTGTTTGCCGGTATTTGTCATTTCAGTTATGAAATGGTTCTTCGGCAAAAGTGAGTTTCCAATGTCCCTTCCTTGGCACTTTCACACTTTACAAATTGTTTTACTCGTTCTCTTCTTAAACCTGTCTTGATTGTCCCTCAACCGTTTGTCTTGTCCGTTTAGTTGTCTTTGTCTGTGTTGTTGTCTTCTGCTGATGTGCATTCCCCATAAGGTTTATCCTCTGCTGGGCAGCTCTTACTCTGGCCATAGACCAATTTTTTTCTATTGGCCCTTTCCTGCTACTCACTTCCTGTTGATGACTTGTTTTGTATCTTATTTTGATTGACGTTTGCTGTAGCGTGTTTCTCTCGGAACTCTTTAGATTATATCAATGTTTATTTGGAAGTGAGAAAGGCCAGAACTGGCTGCCAGGCCTAGCTAAGCAGTAGACCGCCAACAGCCTAGGCGCACACTGAGCTGCGTGGCGCAGTGTGGGCAGAGTAGGACAGGGCAGGGCAGCGCAAAAAAACTTTACGGCACAGTTGTCTAGGTATATTGGATAACAGTTTTGTGAGGCAGTTTGACGAAGGTACGACCCCAGTTTAGTTAAATCTTGAGGTATCAAAACCGAAAAACCATCTTATTCAATACCTTGTCCGGAATATTGGCTGAATACCTTGATCTAAGCTCTGAATCAGATTTGGATGCCGAGTTAAAACTGTTGTTATTACTCCATCAAGAAGATAAAACTATGGAAAAATGAGTGCGTGAAAGAAAGAAAAAATACTCACGGGGAACTCACGCTGACAAGAAAATTCTCCAATGACAGACTTCTAAATTACTTCCATCTGAGTCGAGAGAAGTTTGAAGAAGTACAAAGCATTATTCAACCTGTTATTTACTTCGAAGGATGCAATGCTCAAACCCCAATCGGTACTGAAGAAAAATTATCAGTATTTTTTTTTAAATATATTTTTCTTCCAATTATTCCAATTTATCAAATAACACGCAGTTAAAAAACACAAACAACTTTGCTCTGCGGCCTCTGGGTATCAATTCGCGGCTTTCCCTTCCCAAACGAGTCAAAAAGACTGAGCTGCCCTGCCTACATCATCATCTGCGCGTCAATGTGCGTCCGGCTTCACTGATGGAAGTTCCGGCCTTGGATCTGTATTTCCAAAGCCAATGCTATAATTCGGCCTCAATAATAGGCCTAACCCATGAGTAACAGAGAAACCAATAACAATAAAATTCTCAAAGCCTAAGTAAAACTACGTACTTATTATGGAGGTTACTGTCATTTTAAATTATTAGAACATTTACGCCTGTATCTAAAAATGCTGACCCTACTCGTTGTGGACCTGCTCTTTCAAGCACGTAGCTACTAGGGAACCAGCTCTGTAATCCCTAAAATGTAGAATAAAGGAGCTCGAACTTTAACCTTTCTGTATGCAAGACCCACTGCAGGAGGTTAACTTCGTAATCATATCCAAGTATCTTCATGATCATTTTCAATTAAATTTAATCCCTTTATTCTGCATTATTTTCTTTTTAATTGAACTGTTATTTTCCTCTCCTGTCGTTCAGGGTGAATATTCCGGGCTTTGTGTATCAGAAAAGGAGTTGACTCACTTTTACCACATCATCGCTTGTAACCCCTCCATCACTCCCAAGCAAACGGTGATGTGGTAAACCGAACTTTACATAGCCCATGCTGGAATGCTTTCGAACTAATTTCCCTATTGATTGGAGTTTGATTGGCGTAAAGTTTCTGGTTGTAGTTTTTCTAAACCAGTATTCGCTCATCCAAGTTTGAAATCAATAACTGGGAGAAGAAAATTAAATTTCATAGAAAGCACTTCATAAAGAATAAAAATTAATAGATCATTCCAATTAAGTATCGGTGTAGTTAGTTAATGGTGCAATCAATGAGCGAAACAATGCAAAATCAAGACAATGTCATGACCAATCACATGGGCAACCCTAAGTTATCGGATAAGCCTATACAGATATTATTGTTTGTTGCAACGTTTACATTATTCCATGTTTTGCAATAAAGAATTTTAATATTTAAGTTAAAATTACAAAACTAGTCAATACATTTTAAATTTAAATTTTAGCAAATAAATTACCAGATGCGTTACTCCCACAGGAAAACATGTTCACACTCTGCAATCACTGGGGTCTCATTTTGAAAAGTCGTACTTACAGAAGTCATGGAAATGGTACAGGTAAATTCTAAATTATAAAAAAAATCGGATTATCAATGCAATCTGAGCTATGGCTCTTTCTCTAAAGATGGAATTCTTGAGGCAATATGCAAGAATGCTATCAAATGTAATTTCTCAAGGCTATTGAAACCCATGGAATATTTTACACTATGTTCCAGAAAGAAAATAAACATGTGCAAGTGGCATCTACTCATTGCCTCCAAATAGAACATCTGGCAGTGCGCTGTTACAATCCTGCCGATATAATTATCTCTTTAACCATTGACTTAATCACAAAAAGGAAAATAGATGTTATGTTTGTTTTCATTTTATTCACTGCTCCTTTAATCTCCACAATGAAACTACTTCCACCCTGTGATATGTATATAATATTATGTGTATACTTATAATATTTAACTAAATGTTAATTTGTGGCTGTGTCAATACCATTCTCCTCAGAAATGATTATTTTATTTTGTCTTGTAGATCTAATGTACTATCTCTTGCTCCTTTATGCGATGCAAAACTAAAAATGCTACCGTACATATAAGATGAAGCCAAGTCCACAATGCCTTGTTCATTGTAAAATGTAATTAGATCAATTCACATAAATTTAATTCATTCACTTAAAGGTCATTCTGCACCTTCAGCATTCTCCCTGCAGTTTTAGCGCCTCAAGGAAATGCTCACTTTATACGCGTTAAATGGAACGAAATGAGCTAACTAAAGTGGCTGGATAACAGCTCTACACGAAGTGAATAGTGATGTGGAAATCTATAAAAGTGGTGTGATGTGATTGTGAACGGAATACCTACTGTAGGTATGGTACAGTACAACCTGTCTACGTTGACCACCGTTGGTTCCGGTCAGATACGGTCAATTACAGACGTATTCATGTTACAAAGATTTTCAGTGATGTATCAAAAGATTAATTATACACATATACTCAGTAAGTCATGAAATGCAGTCAAAACTAACTTTAATTTTCATTTAAAATATATTATCAGCATGTGTAGGCTTATTACAAAGCTATCATCATCGGCGATGCTGTTAAACTGGCCTAATCAAGATTTGTGACAAGAGCTGTTACTTTGTTGTAATTCTATTTCTATCTATTTCTATTTTGTGCCCTTTAAGGCGGGGAGGCGAGGTGGGAACGCCCCTAAGCACCGCAGCCGCTACCGACTTATTGTGCGTACCTCCGGGATGGGATGAGTTGCGCGCCCACAGGCCGCCCCGGAAGCGCAGAGCCCCCCGTGAGCCCCCACGGAACTCCCCTACATCCAACAAGCCTAGTACCATGCCACGTGTGCGCCACCCCCTGCGGTACCTCCAACCGGGAGCCCCGACACACACCACCAACAACCTCTTGACCACAAGCAGCGGGGAGAACGGGAGAGGCCCCCAAAGGGCACTGGCTGCTGAAGCAGACCCGATACCAGAAGTGGAAACGGGATGAGGATGAAAAGGCGGAAAGGTGAGATGAAGTGGAGATTTTTTTTTTTTATTTGACCTTAGTTGACCCAGAGTCCCACAGCCGGAGGCTACACTACTGGGGAGAATACAGATAATACGTAGATGAAGTGAGATGAAGTGGAGAGTGTTGGTGGAATGAAAGGGGGAAACGGGAGAACCCCGAGAAAAAAACTCCAAGGCACGGCTTCGTCCACCACGAACGACACACCCGCCGGCCCCGAGATTTGAACTCAGGACCGCAAGCATGCCAGGATCACGCGCTACAGCATGAGCCACCGCGCCACACTATACACTATACTATATATGAGTAAGTTAAATAATTATACCACAGAAATTGCTAACATGCTAGTTATATACACAGCCGTCGGACTCTTGTTCAGAAAGTCAAGTTCTATGGCGCAGTTCGTAAGTTATGCTTCATTGCTGTGGTGTTTATTGTCTGCAATGAATTTAATTTATGAGATGTAACCGCCTTCTGTATCGAAGATTATGAGTGTGCTTCTCGGTATAGTTACTTTTTTTACGTGCTTTTTTATATGTTCAATTACATATTTTGTTAATAAACAATCTTATGTCAGTTTTTTAAAAACATCCTGGGCTGTTAATATCCCTGTAAGATATAGAATTTCTTGAAAAAATTAAACAAATAAACAAATTTGGTTTCCCTTAAAGCAAAAAAAAACAAACAACTGTCATAAGAAATCGAAAAAGGCCTATATATTATTCCCTTGTTTGACATTTTACCAGAAACTTTAAATAAAAAAATCTTTTGAGATTTGAACGTAAAGCAGTATTACTCGTTTCGCAAGACAGCGAAGTAACTTTGTTGCTGATATAGAACAGGGATAATGTGGGGCTGTATAATG
Organism: Ectobius pallidus; assembly: GCA_964059195.1. Classification (NCBI taxonomy): domain Eukaryota; kingdom Metazoa; phylum Arthropoda; class Insecta; order Blattodea; family Ectobiidae; genus Ectobius; species Ectobius pallidus. Next base: position 31,220,281 of record CAXKWD010000005.1, on the reverse strand, counting down.
CATATTCACACCAATAAGTTTTATATTTCTCAATTATATTCTTGTTTAATTTTTCAGATAATTTAATATATCGAAAATCGACTTTCCACTATTAACAAATATCTTAAACAAAATTCTGCCAATTTAAATTATGTATGGTTTGTTTTATGCAGGGGATAACGCGACAGCATGCCTAGTAGACCTAATCTGTATCTGGCACTTACAACTTTCAGGCGGCTCATCCTTTTTGCAGCCGGCTGTTAGTTATTCCTCAGGTTCGCGAGCGACCCCTGGTGATCCCGTAAGAGGATATTCTCAGCGCATTTGTTACCGGGGTGCGCCAGTCCCCTACCTACTTAAACCTAAGGACACACACATACACCCAAAGGAATTTTTCACTACTGAAAAATCCCCGACCCGGCCGGAAATCGAACCCGGGCCGCCGGAGTGGAAGGCAGGCGCGCTACCGACTCACCCACGGAGGCGGATAATTCAAAATCTTAGTTGAAGATTTGTTAGAAATACACTGTATGGTACTTTACTGTTCCTATTGGTTCATTTCCCCATTAACTGGTTGCTTCATGTCTTAAGTAATGTCACTTCACTTTAAATGAGTTATTAAGAAATGGCATGAATAAAGTTGTATTCAATAACATATATTTAGAGGTTATGTTAGATTATAATATTAAAAGTGAGTTCCACTAACTATTTTAAAATCAGATCTGGTTATTTTAATATACAGTATCAACTTTCGCAACCCACAAATGTGACAAATATTCCAATGTGTGTTTTGCAAAACGTACTTCGAGTTTGTAGCCTAGCGTCCTCAATTACTATGGGCTTTAGCATATTTACATAAAGAGCTGAGGGTCGCGGATTGAAAACCGGTTGAGGGCACGGGTATTTTGCGTAAAATTCCACATGCCTCCTTCGGAAGTAAAACTATGAGTCAAGGAAATTAGTTTCTGGCACATGGAAGACCTCCAACAATGTGGATCCCTGGGCAAATTATCGCCTATTCACGCAACATGTTCCTCTCCTCTCTGGTCCTTTCACTCCAAATTATCCAACTCCTTATCACCAAAGGTAATGAGGAAATTAAGATACTGTTCAATCACTCCCACTAAAATAAGAAACCTGCAACAACTGTAACTCGCCACTTACACATACACATATACTTGTATAACTTACATGTTCCTATTTATAAAATATTATAATTAAACAATTATTTCACAAATTTCTCATGTTATTCCATCATGTAGGAAAATCCGTTGATGTTTTTAAACAACAGTTCACCCTGACTAAATAATGCTGCATTAATATAACGATGATTTTTAAAACACAACAAATGAAAATGGATTTTAGATGTGCATAGCTAAAGAAACAATAGGCCTACTCGTGCTATTAGGCAAAAAAACTGCATCTTTATTTCTAGTGTTTATTTTGTATTAGTAAGCAATTTTGATACTTTCTTTAAGAAGCATAAATCGATCTGCAGTTAGTTGATACGTATAGAAAGGCATTTAATAACGTTGTACAAACGCCCGAAGCAGCAGAAATATTTTATTAAGTTCCTCTTGTTTTCTTTATTAGCTTCATTCGGGAAACAAAGCAATTACGGGTTATTTCACTGATGAGATCTAAAATAACCCATACTTTTCTTTTTATGTGATCCCATCACATTCAATCAGCTAATGTGTACTAGTAATGACTCAAATAATATTGGATGCTTTTTTTCTCTAGAAAATATTAATTAAAACCACTGAAAAAGAAAGTTCCTCCATTTATCAGCAAATAATTCTGAGATTTTAATCCATTGTAAGCGTGCAAATTTTCATTAACATATTTTAGTATTTTTATAAATATGAATATTAAAAATATATAGATAATAAAACATCCTGAAGAATAAAAAATGTAACCTTTTCCTTATGCTAACACATGGTAGTTTAATGTGAAATGACTCGAATTCATTCTTTTATTATTCTCCTTTTTTAATTTCCCCAAAATCTTTACTTCTTATAATTCCTTACAAGACTATATAGGTCTGTTCATGTTCTTCTCTACTCTAGGATTGACATATTTATTGTGATAGATGCTTAATTGCTTAATAAATTGCAGATGGGACTTTTCGTATGCTAAAAAACAATGGAAAAATAATATAAAGAACTCAAACACCTATATGCGAATATTTGTAATTATTACCTTTCCCTGGGAATAGATCTCCCTTGATCTATGTATGGGAGCCTTACATGATCTAAATGTAAACAGCAAATGTAAAGTTTTAAACTTTTTCGCAAAATTTTAGTTTGGACTTGTATTTAGTAAGTTGAAGAGATCTGAATAAACATAGGGCAACTTACTAGCCTATTTTTTAAGCCTATGTTGTAAAGCCTAGGTTGTAGGGCTATATAGTCATGAGGTAAAAAGAATTCAATGAAATGTACTGATAACAGCGTTGACAATTCTTTGTATCACTTGACAATATAACTATAATGTAATTTACGAATATAATTGTAGGCCTATTGTTTGTTGTAAGAGTCAACATTCCGTATTTATCTTACATTATTAAAGTACAATGATACGATTTTAGAACTGTATAAATCTATTATAGCCTACATTGTAATAATTATATTCAGTAAAATTAAAAATGCAAAGCCCCGACTTCATAAATTGATTACATATGCAAGAGCACGTTCAAAGCGCATAATATTATTTGTTTTGTTTAGTGAGCAACATTTGTAAAGGGAATTTTCTCTTTTGAATTTATGGGCACGGTCCAGTGGTTAAAAACATAAAGTAGACAAATACTCATATTACAATACTGTAATGAACGAGGGTAAAGAAAGGCATTTTTATTTTTAATGGTAGCATAAAGCAGCATATGTTCAGGCGTTTTAATTTGTATGATATAGCACAAAACATATTTTGCATACCAGAAAAGCATTTCATAGCATCGTATCATCTTTGTTCCCTCACTTCCTCTCATTCTTTACTCATGGCTATAAATCACAGATTCCATTTTTACGCTCTCTTCTCCAATGAGTGCAGCTGTAACCTCTGGCGACGCTAGTGGTTGTTATAAAATACCATAATATCATGATCCTTGATCTCGTGGTTTAAACTTCTGATGACACAAAAAATACAGTACCCACAGAAGCCTGACAACACTTCTTCACAATATACACGAATACAAGTTAACCCGCAAAGCAAGACGACAATTTTAAATGTACACATATGTCTATCTGTAGCCAATTATATAGCTTGAAATGTAGGTTCTAAACTTTGGAGGGCAGCTGTTTTTAGCCTACAAACCAGTTCAAATCCCTTACAGGAATAATAGGCTATTCGTAGGCCTAACAATAAGACCATAGAAATAATAAAAGCAATAACTAATGACGATGGATGGTGGTGATGATAGTAAAAATAACAATAATAATAAAAGTAATAACAACGAAAATAATAATAATAATAATAGCAATAATAATAATGATAATAATGATGATGATGATAATAATAATAATAGTAGTAATAATAATAATAATAATAATAATAATAATAATAATAATAATAATAATAATAATGACAGTTACGGAAAGAATCAGCAAGAACATGCAAGAACATAGTATATACAAAACACACAGAAACTTGAAAGGATATGTAACACGTTATATATATATATGTATGTATGTAGGGCCTATATATATATATATATATATATATATACATATATATTATTACCTTAATGATTCCGCTGGTTATTCCAACACAGGAATATATAAACCTAAAAAATAACTAACAAAGTTTAGGGACCTTAAACCATCATTAAAATGCCTACATTACACTAAAAAATTGTGATGTGATGTAGGCCTACATAACTTCCTATACTCAGTTAAAAGTGGTGCCTTTTAGTATAATATATTGTAATACAAAATATACCGTATAATATAATATATTATGCACATTATGGAATTCATGTAGAAAATTTATACAAATGTGCGTTTCACTTGTTTCAACCTTTTGCAAAGCATTTTTGTGCATCAAGAAGACTGAGTTTCTAAAACCAGTGGATGGCTAACTATCTTTAAGAGAATTTTTACGAAAAAATATTTCAAATAAAAGTTTTAGCTCTTACTATAAGCATCTCATGAACAAAATTTAAACAAAATCGTTTGAGTCATTTTCTAGAAAATCGCCGAAAATGAAATTTTCTTCATGTAAACAAATTGGCATTAACAGTCAGAGAAAGTGGTCACCAAATTTCGTGTCACATTCGCAGAAGATACCTAGCCCAAATATAAAAATTGTTTTGTACGACTTTTCGTTTCTGAAATTGTTTCTGAAAATAATATTTTGGTTTTCGGGAACTCAAAGTGTGTATTTATGTTAAAATATCGACTTCGAATTTCGGGGTCGGGCACAATACTTCCTCTATTTGTAGTACCTATGGTGCGAGCAAAGGAAGTAAAAATAGCCCTTAGGACAATAGTCCATAACTAAACTGATATTTATATAGACCATGGAGGCTTTTAGGTTTCCACAAGTTGAGGCTCCCACATTTTTAAACATTCGGAATTTGAAGGTGGTAATAGTGTCAGCCTTACGCATCGACCGCCTTTACCCGCAGGATTCCACCTGGTATTCATTTCTGTTTGAGACTGAGTAGATTCCAGGGCCATAAGTCAATTGAAAAATTCCGGTGACCTCATCGAACCCGCAAATTCCGGTTTGTACCGCAGTGCCTAAATCAACTGCGCCACGGCGTATCCCCACAATAAACCATACCGTCAGAAAATGTTTAAATATCAGACCAAGTGAATCTGAAACTGAAAAGCAGGTGAATTTTGAGTAAAATAAAACCCGCATCTTTGAAAACCAGAAATACTGTAAACGAAAGGAAAGTGAAATAACAAAATGAATAACGACATCTACAGTAACTATAATAATAAAATCAGGTAAACTGATGTAACAAAGTGCCAGAATGTGTTTTTGTTGAATCAATTATGTTGTCGCAATTATGATATGTAGAAAATAAGTTTTTTTTTAATCAGATTAAAATCATCCAGTCTCAGCAGAACTACAGATGTCTGACATCTTGACAATCGCACACTCATAAAAATAAAAATAAAAAAATCCATGTCAAATTGACCGGCTCCGGGATTAGAACCAGGGACCTTCAGAATACGAGCCCAAGACGTTAAAATTTTGGCCACGTCGCTCATTTTAATGGTCTAGTTTCATAAACATGTGTGAAAAATAGTGTTATTTGTCAAACCTAAATGTATTGCAACTTGAAATTCTTAAAATATGTCAACATTTCACAAAATTCAGTGGCAAAGAACTCCGCTAATTATTTCACAGTAATAAACCTTCTGTATAAAACAGTATTCATGTAGTACTCAATTTCAACGAAATAAAAAAACATCTGACTGCATTGGAGTCAAAGCCCTCAATGACTAGAAATGCGGCACTGTAGTATTAGACACGATTTAAAAAACATGTGACCTTTAAATAGTTGTTACGCTAGTAACGGTCAAAAAAATAAATATACTTCTTGCCATGGACATTATAAATGCGTATGCCAAGTTTCATGAAAATCCGATAAGTGTATTTGAGTTATCAAGCCTTGAAAATAGACACTAAATTGGGTTTTACTCCGGTACTGGTCAACCGATTTGGTCTAATATCAATAGGCTTCTTCCCATGGACATTATAAACGCGTATGCCAAGTTCCATTAAAATCCGATAAAGCGTATTTGAGTTATCGCGCGTACAGACACACGGACGGATGGACGGACAGACGGACAGACATTTTCCGTCCCCACACACAATCGCATAAAATACCATACTGGCACTTAATAACAATAGACAAATAAGTACAAAGCATAACATTAAATTTACTTGACCAAACAGGCACTTAAATGGTGTGGTTTTTGCCGAATCCGTTAACGCCTAGTTAAAACTTCTGTAATCGACCGCTTATCATCCTTTCCCGTCAGGCTTTATTTAGTATGATGTACAGTCGAGTGCATGGAAACTTTCCGATGCCCCTGGTTTCTTCTAGTGATTTCTTTATTTAAAGTTGGCATTGAATCTCTTATCATTTCCACATCAACTCTGGATGAGACAATCTCTTATTGGTTTCAGTTTGCATCCGATCACATGCATTATGGCTGAAAGGGGACTGGTGTTATTTGAAACTGTTGGGAGACACATTGAAAGGGTGTATTAACGTTGATAGAATAATATCTGCCTCAATGAGAATATGGTAATAAATTGCACTCAGTAACCTGGCCGTAGTGGTTATGTTGCAGTCCGACACTATAGCCTACTGGTAGTGTGGCCGTATGCTACTCACCGGTAAGATGCAAGTAAAAGCTGCTATGTCGGATTTCTGTTCCTTGGCCCTCTCCGTCCAATATGGTCAATACTGCAGGCTACTGTAGTTCTTCTTGTAACTTTGCTAAATTCTTTGAAATCTAGGTTCTACTTTCGTGCACATTGATTTGGGATTGAGCTAATTTTGGTACAGATATGATGCGCAGTGTTTTATGTTGGTAACGTAATTTTAAATCGGCTCCCCCACGCTCACTCCCAACCCCTGCTCCTCCCATTTCTTCGAGATGGCGGATACGGCTAAAAGCCTCCAGATTCTTTGAGAGAACATAATGATTTCATAATTAATCTTAACCTTTTTCGATAAGGGAAATAACTTTCTGTTGTTATTCATTTCCTTTGTATACTTCAAATGACTGTACGTATAATATAGATTAGAAGACACTATTTACAAGGCAATTTCATCCAATTCTCCACTTAACGCGTGTCTTATTCCCCCTATTCTTCGCTTCTGAACCTGAAACCGACCTGTATTCATAGGTTAATGTTTGAGTGCCAGACTTTTGACATCAAACCAATATGGGTCGGGCTCATCCATGGGCTATTCTAGACATTCGTTGTGATCTACGCCATACAACCACCTGAATGAAATCCCCACCGCCTTTCATTGCTCACCTAACCCTGAGCTTTGTGTATAGACTATATTGCATGTGGTCGGACTTGAGCTCAAACCAATCAGAGATTGGCTCACCCAGAGTTGGTGTGGAACACAAATGATAAGGAGATTCAATACCAACTTTGAATAAATAAAAACAGTAGAAAAAACCAGGATCATCGAAAAGTTTCCGTACATTGGAGTGTACATGAAACAAGAACCTAAACAAGAACTGATTAGCTGGCAGGACGCACTGTAAGCACGTTGGTATCGACCTCAGGTTCAATCGGTATTCATATATTGGTAGCCTTATAGCATCAAATCTTTCTGCTAATATAAGGCCGGAAATATTATAAATATTATAAAATATATAATCTTTAAGGGTGAAGTAATTATAGAAGTTACACACTTGAAAAATATACTTTACTATTTGGATGCAGATTTTCACTAGCACTAATTTTTAAAGTGTGTATTCCAGTTAAAACTTAGGTATATCTTTAGTAAATATAAGCCATCTTTCATAGTGTACGGCACAAGCTATGGGGTAACTCATTACGTAAAGTATGGCGATCACTCTCGTTTTTATTTTCTTTAAATAATAATTGTCAGCTGCGGTGGTCTAGAGGTAGCGTGCCCGCCTCTAGATCCGAAGGTCGCGGGGTCAAACCCGGCCACAGTTTTTGGGTTTTTCAGGACCTAAAAATCCTGGGCAAGGAGTCCTCCGGGAGGGATTTTAAGCCTTTCACGGAGGGGAGAGGGGAGAGTTAAGGGGGCCTTTCACGGAGGGGAGAGGGGAGAGTTAAGGGGGGCGATGGGCTTACCACCTGTCCCTCTGCTCTCTCTGGGAAAATAAGCGTAACAAAATTCACATCGGTAAACAGAAACTTCCACTTGGAGGCCCTTCGCCCCAACATGGGGGCATAGGATTCGAGAGAGAGAGAGAGAGAGAGAGAGAGAGAGAGAGAGAGAGAGAGAGAGAGAGAGAGAGAGAGAGAGAGAGAGAGAGAGAGAGAGAGAGAGAGAGAGAGAGAGAGAAGTAATAACTATTTAACTGAGGAATACCAGACAGATAATCCCAAATAAACTAAAATGCGCATACAGCAATATTATCTATATTAAAATAATAAATTGTAAAAACAAGCGTAGCACATCATGTAAAATTCGAACCATAAAAAACGCCAATAATTGGAAAAAGAAATTCAGAACGGTAGTAATTAATGAAAAAGACAAATGAGAAAAATTAACAGGAAAGAAAAGAAAATAGGAAGCGGAGAAAAATACGAAAATAATTTGTAGTTACGAAGTTGGCTGGGAAGTAAGTTCTGCTGTCTGCCTGCAGGTGAAAGAATGTAAGCCCAAGTACCTGGTAATACCATTTCCTCAGCGCTAGGCGAATGTCTTCTAATGGACACCTCCATTAGACTTGAAACTTTGCTGTTCTTTCTCAACCCCCGCTTTCCTGGATGCCTTGCGTTCTTTAGAATTCATTTCAAATTATGTGCAAGGAAAACAGAACCTTGTGTGCTTAATCTCCTGAGATTTTAAAAGACTACATCTAAGAATCAGAAAAATAATTCGCATAATTATAAGTTATCCAGAATATTTCAAACCCGTTATTTTAGAGGTCTTGGGGGAGGGGCCGGATTTGTTATATCTCCGAAGGCAAAATATGATCATTGAACTAAATAAGAATACAGTATTGTATGTATAGAAATTACGCCGAGATGCAATTGGTTGAAGCATTTCGTCCAAGAAGCACTGTTTAGATCCCGGTTGCATAACTGTAATATTTAACGTTTTAAAGGTCCGTACACAGAATACTTTAATTACTCATGTGTGTACACCTGAGAAAAATAAAACATAAACCCGGCTCTATTTTGATTTAAGACCAATGGATTATAAAGGATGAAGAAAAATTAGCTGTCACATCTCGTAACAGACTATAGTATATTTTGCCACTCGTGCGGGAAGTGTGCTTTAACAGAATCGAGGAAAGGAGATAGAAAAACTAGTCGAGATTTTATTATACACTTCACACTCGGGTATTGCATAGTATTATTTTTAAGCTAGGGGGAAAATATTAAAAACTTACGTGAAATAATAATTACAAAGTACAAACACCTTTTCGAGAAGTTGGATTCCAAGTGTGCCAGCCTTAAACCGTTACTATTTCATCTTGGTGCAATGCTTCCTTTATTTCACGCATGATCGTGTACGAGGTGCTTGGTAGCGATCGATTACTTTAGCCTGGTGGTTCTCATAACTTGTTAATGCTTACTGTGCGTATTCTTATTTTCGTTTCTTAGTAAGAATTTGGACGCTTATGCGGAAACGCCACCCGGTCCTTATTGATTGCGACTTGTCGGCAGAGGGATTATCTATATACGTCAATGATTTTTTGACCTGACAAGGAGATGGAGGACCTCCCCGGATGAGTGATCAACCCGATGCCGTGCCTCCTCCGGAACACTTATTTATTTATTTATTTATTTAATACAACCCGAAACACGAACATGGCCTATAGGAAGAGATGCAGCAGGCGCTCCCCCCCCCACACACTCACACACATAGCCTACCCTCTCATTCCGAGCAAGGCGCGGATGGGATTAAGGTGATAATGCCGGTCAGATGATATCCGGGACCACGTGGGCCTAATGTTTCTCGGCATTCGTCTCAAAGGCCAGGACGAAAAAATATCCACCTAGCAAAGTTTATTCGTCTAGGAATCGAACCCAGGCCCGCTGCGTGAGGAGAGCGAACGCATCCCCTGCGCCACAGTATCACAACAACCTTATTACCAAGAATAATTTGTAAAAAACGTATTCTATATTTCGATCTTATTTTGTTTGCTGAATAATTAATCGAAGAATTTAGCCTATGTAGCCTAAATATGTCAATGTGCTCTTCTGTGCAGATCTTTAACTAAATTATAAAAATTTTAAATAAACCATACGGTTTTACATGAAATAGTTCATTCATACAAATTTAACGCTTTGATTAGGGAAATTGACTTAAAAACATTTAATTAATATTAAGCTCATCCACAGAGGTCGACAGGGTTAAATTCAAGCTACCTATATTTTGAGAAAAGCTTATATATCTACCTATATTTTGTTGGGTAACATGTATTTTGTTCTCTCAAATTTCCCATTCCCATACAAACCACTACAATAATTGAACATGATCTTCACATGAAAAGTAAACTGATTGCCTTTTTAATTTAAAAACAAACACCAAGGAAAGAACAATTTATGGTAATTGCTAATCATATCACTCCTTGTTCTTGCTTTTGATGTAGAGTTGTAAAGACATCCTGATGCAGAACTGCACCAAACCAAACAAATTCGAGCAGCGCGGGACTGCGGAGTTCGCCATCAGAACAGCCCGCGCAATCCCGCGCTGCTTGCATTTGTTTGGTTCGACGCAATTCTGCGCGCCCAGCGTGCATCCGGCTTAAGGTAACCTATAAAATTATGGGTTTTTAAAGATCAAATAATAGTACATTATAAAGCGAGCTTGTAATGACATTTATTATGATACGATAGCAAGTTGCGTATGACTGATTTTGTTTGACCATAATTAAATGTTTCAGTTTTGAGAATTTAGATTCGTAGAAGAACTAAACTGGTTGTCAGCACGCAATCAGCCGTTAGCAAGTTCTCGTAGTTGCTGTCTTCTGTGAGAGATGTCAAGTCAAGTCGAAGCTTGTTTATGGCCGCTTTTTTGAAACGAACGGATTTTTTACAAGACGAAATGAACCCAATTTATTATATTATTAGGTTTGTTCGCAAAGCAAATCCGTGACTGCTTGAGAATTGGTTGTACTGCGCATGTCCAGTCTGTAACTTACCCGTGATTTGCACTTTGCGAACGGTTAGAAGAATTTGGAATCGATAGTTTCTGCGTTTAATCGATATGATATGCAAATAAAATATATATTTCCCTTTAACATGTTATACATGCAATATACATCGGCAATATAAACTATATTTTGGGAAACTTTTAATTATCTTCCATTATTCATACATATAAGTAGCCTATGCTTATAAATCTGGAGCAAGGATTTGGAGGGAGGAGTCAGGCGCGTGAAAATTGGTTACTACGCATGTCTCTGATAACAATTCATGGTAGAGCCTGCAAATTTTTCTTATAGTACAGAAACTGTCCATGAGAGCTTTGCGAACAGAAGATTGAAATCAGAATCACGGATTCTCGCTTTGCGAACGCGTGTGGAGAAGGAGCGCATGCGCGAACGATTTGTTCCTGGTTTCTGACTGCTTTGCGAACAAACCTATTAAAATTAACGCGAACAGAATTGATTTTATTTTAAATACATGTCGTTTATTCCGCAGTTTCATTAGATGCTCTCGAGGTTTGAAGACCGTCCCGTATACGATAATAATCAATATCAATTGTGTTACAATGAAAATCTGTTTCGAAATGGATATCATTATGATACCGTTACGTCACATGTAATAAGCGTAGGCTATTATACAGTAATATGGTCGAACAAAAAAACATATTGTGCTTTTCCTTTCTTTCGGAAGCAGTGTGGTTGCTTTTAAATTAAGTTCACTTAATTAATATAAAAAGAATTACAGTAGTTTATATAACCTTATGTCATATTATACTCCTGATATACCCCCGCCTAACCGCAGGATGTTCAATGTTGTCATTTATCACCTAGATGTAAGTATACCAGAATACCTTTGTGATATTCAACATTCACACATGTGTGGCAGTTACGCAAATATAATGTTACTTAATTTTGAGGGACTCAGTTCATATTGTATTAATTTCGAAAAAGGGGAATCTTGGAAATAGTTCTAAACAATTGCGCATTAGTAATTTCTCTTTTTGTGCCAAGAAATCGGTAGTGTCTATATGACAGTGTCGCATAACTGTAGCTAACCAAAATACTCTAATGGATTACAGTCCTGAGCACACTATTATTAATCTTTCACACGTAGAAAAGTTTGTTACCTTTGTTTGTACCATTGGTTGCCATGACAACTCTAGTGTATGTGAAAAGAGAGATCTGCGTTATATGCGTCCTACAGTTCAATGTGTGGTGGAAGATTTACAAAAAAGTTAGTCTCATAAATCTTCACTTCTGGCGCCTTATTCCCTTATTCAATGAAAAGTTATCAAGCCACGACTTCTTGCGAGTAGCTAGATAAAAACGGTTGATTCAGCCACAACAGGAAACTTCATCAATGAGAGGTATTTATAAATTACGGAATCTCACCTGGATGAAATTAATAAGGGGGGATCATGGTTATACTGCTGACAAAGGGAAAGCTAAAGAAGAGGGAAGATGGCGCACGACATTGATCCAGCCCCAACAGTGGAGCAGTCCAAGTGTGGGGATGCTGCCATGGCTCCCCGTTCCACCCAACCACCCACCACCCACCCACACTCTCATAAATTGTTTTATTGCCAAATAAAGTTATTACACTGTCATTATATTTCAATAACTGGTGCAGAAAGTCCAAACTTGAAACAACTGATTAATTATAAGTAGACTACATACCTTACCGGAAGATTGTAGAATTAGGAGTTCTTCTTCTGAAACACACGAAATAATAATAATAAAATAATAATAATAAATCGTTCTATCATTAAAAATAAGAACAAGTTTCTAATTTAATTACTAAGAACTAAGTTATTTATGCAAGTCAAACAGAAAATAAGTTTCCATATCCATGATTGGGATTATATACTAATGGTATATAAAACAATAATACCAATATCATTAACAATAATAAAAAATCATATGTAATATATTATATGTAGAGCGATAATTTTTTTTCCTTTATCAGCTCTAGAGAAATGTTTTATTTGTCTGAGGTCTTTTTGATGCCAGGGTGAATTTGACAAGATTGAGAAACATATGCAGATTAACTATCAAAATAATTAGCAGGACATAAGTTTTGTTCAATCTTGTATTGTTTGTTCAACATGTGTTGTTGCAATATTTGTATTAGGCTATACTTTTTTTTCAGTAACTTACACCTTTATTTAACAGAAACAGAAATCTTGTTTGCTTCTCGTGGTACACATTGATACTGTAAGCAGAAATTAATCACAATGTCCAAATAAAAGTGGAAATTCGACCCAATAATTTCACATGCACATAATATACAGCATTAGTGTCTGGTGTCCGCTGCCGTGGGTGAGTTGGTGGCGTGACTACCTTTCACCCTGGCGGCCCGGGTTCGATTCCCGGCCGGGTCGGTGATTTATCAGTGGAGGAAAATTCCCTTCCTGGTTTCAGGACTGGGTGTTGTGTGTCCTTTCATTCCCATCTCGCGAGAGGAAATGGCAAATCTCCGCGGTATCACCCTTCCCTAATTCACCTCGGACGAGTCGTGGTCGTCACCCCACGGCTTCGTCCCTGCCTTCGGGCAGAACACTCATCATTAGGGGGGCGGATTTCTATGACCCAAAAAATAGGATATATGCATGCACTTATGACCTAAAATACGACCAATAAAATTTAAAATATGACTTTACCACTTTCACATTATGTATATTTTTTAAAGTTTCATTACAATTCATTTTATTAAAATATGTTAATTATTTAAAATATCTGTAAATTCTCAAAAATATCAGTATAATGCAAAATTTACAAAATATGATATGAAACTTCAAAATTGCTTTAATATGCACAAAAATATGTAAAAAATATGACCTAAATATGCATATTCATACTAAATATGCTACAATAGTTGAAAATTTCCTAAATATGCAGTTATATGCACAATAAAAGCCGTTCCATTCTCACCAGGATGCTTGGAATCGGGTTTAAATTAATCGGAAACCTGAAATAATGCAAACGGGAAAAATATGACATGTCATAGAAATCCGCCCCCTACTCATCATCATCATTAGTGTCTGGCATGGCCCTCTTGTGCTTGTATTATTGCTTCATATTTTTTAGGCATGCTCATAATCAGTTTACATGCCTCCTCTTGAGGGATGTTTTCCCATTCTTCAGAAAGGGCATTTTCAAGGAACTGAGAGAATGTACCCTATGATGGTTTCGGATTGTTTTCTCAAGTTTTCCCATAAATTCTCAATAAGATTAAGATCCAGGTTCATGCTATATTCTCTTATTTAGATCTTATTAGAGAAGGAGGTAGCAAGAGCTAACCGTTGCCATGGTAACCTGTAGTCCTATGACTGTTAACGACTGCACTACACACCCAGTAAAGGTCCGCTGTTTTCTTCTTTGGTTCGCATATAGACCTATTGCTCTGCAAGTATGAATGAGAAGTCAAGATACTGAGACAACACTGGACCCCACATCACTGCAACTGATATCTGTATCTTGGGTTCCGCACTTCTTATACAGAACAATGCATTGTAAAATTCCAAAAACTGGGACAATAAAGGATTAAATAATAACTGTTGCTGCTTGTGTTTACTTTGTTCGGCCGTATTCAGAGAAGCCGTTAGTGTATAGTGTTCAACTTTCAAAACTGTAATTTATTAGGTTAACAAGTACCTATTTTTCTTTCCACTGCCTAGAATAGTTCCCATGGATTATCAGAAAAAATATACAGACTGATAATGAATAACACCGAAATATTTTACCTTTGTCTAGAGGGGACATAGACAAGCAACTTTTATTAGGAGATTTTCGCTCTATGATGTAAAATGTGTACGCTACATGGCATTAAAGTAATTACAATTTGGTGCTCATAAGTTAATAATGAACCAAAAGAGGTTTAACATTTTCGTTAAATTGACTTAATGCATTCTTAGTGATAGATAAAACCTGATTATTAATCATTCATCAACAGCTATATCATAATTTAGTGTTTCCAAAATCTACAAAATTTACAGACTAATCACACGACTGTGCGGCCACTGCATTAGTGTTTTATTCATTACTCCAGTGTTAACAAAGAAGTTCCTTTGTTTGCATTTTTTTCAAATGTTAGAAGCCAGTGGCGGCCAGAGATTTTATGCTGTAACAGGAAAAATTGACTCCATAGAGCAAACATCTCCTTAAAAAAGTAGCTTATCTATGCCCCCTCTATACAGAGGTAAAATATTTCTGTGTTATTCAGTAACACTCTGTATACATGTCATCCTTTTTAGTTCTAGTAAGCGAACTTCTACTATAAGAGTTTTCCTTGGTAATAGGCCTAAGTAAATTAATATTACTTTTTATACAATGCATATTTATATAAAATTTATAGGCTGCGGTAGGCTAATTGAGATTCATACTTCTGATCAATTATTTTATTCGTCAGAATTCCCGAAAACAAACAAAAAAAAAGTTTAAGCATCCTTTTCTATCAGAGAATGGCGTACAAGTTCGTAAGGCTTGCATTTTGATGGTTCTTTTTTGCTAACCCTGAACACTCTTTTCTACATTAATTTCCATGATTAATAATTATAAAGTATAAAATGTTTCGAATGTTTATGCGTAGTATGTACAAATACTAAGTGCCAGCTAAACTAGTGTCAAATGTGAAAGGTTGGTTGTATAATTTTTCGTTCTCAATATTCTGGTTTGTTGCCATATAATGCCGTCTAGTAAGTACACCAACATGATGTACCGCAAAGTTGTGGTGTCTTTGTTGCTTACATAACAAAACACAGTGTTCCTACAAGTGTTTTCTCCACCAGTTATGAAGGGCTCAAAACCTACTCTGAACCGAGTATATGCGGTTCAAAACTTGTGCCCTCTACATATGTGGTTCAAAGACTTTGCTCCGATGCATTTAACTGTATCCTTCTCTCTTTTATCTTCCTTCTCTCTCCCATTCTCTCGTCCCTTCCTTCTCTATCTCTTTATTTCCCTCTTTATCCCTTTCTTTCAACTGGGGTGATGATGACAAGATGAATAGTCCGAACGTTTCATGAGCGAAGCTGTGGGCTTCCATGGAATGGAGTTGAAGGGACCTTCCTGAACCCAAGAAAAGTCCCCGACTTGGCCGAAATTGAACCCGAGCCGTCGGTTGGTTGGTTTATGCTTTCTTAACTACAGAGGTGTACAGCAACCTAGGCCTGTGATCGTCCGTCGCCGTGGTGCCGAAATTTTGTCCAGCAGCAGTTTTACGTCCCTGTAAATCTGCAGACTTGGGCCTGTCACATTTATGCACATAAATACCATCGGCCAGTGCCGGGATCGAACCCCCAACTTGGGCACAGAAAGCCAGCGCGATACTGACTGCGCCACCTAGGTCGCCCAGAGCCGTCGGAGTAGAAGGTCCGATTCCCCCATGGTGGCGAACTTCTTACCTGCATGGATTTAAAAATTTGGGATTCGTTAAGATTTTCTCTGTTTTGGACGCACATTTTAAATGTATTCATTCAGAAGTTCATTTTGCATTTGCTTCCTAATTTTAGGCGCTGTAGCAGTGAGAAAATCCTCTAGCACAGCGGCCATTTTTCTGTCCTACTGTGCCACCCATAGGCGCTGACTTATAAAATTGGGGTAGTCACTCAGAAAAGAAAAATTTACATTCAAATCTAATATAATAATATATGCTGAAATTCCTTCTTCCTTACAAAAAACGACATTATTAATAATTGATAAACATAAACACACTGCTGATAAACTGTTTAATCAGTAATTATTGCGCTAATTATTAACTATAGGCCTACCACCACTTTTCTTGAGGATTAGTGAAGTCTTAACAAGTTGTACCAGAAAGGGTGGGATTTTTGCGAATTATGTTTTCATTGCAAATGTCTGCCTGCGAATTTAATTTCTAGCATTGAACTCATTTTCTATTCCATCCAAATCTAAATGCAAAACTTCTTCTCTGTGGGAACGAATGTTGCCATTCGCTGTTGACCCATTGTAGACCTAGCGTAGGATTTAAGTTTAAGGAAAGTGGAGAGATAGAAACTGGTATTGTAAGAACAATTCTCATGAACTTAAGTTCTGATAGTATGTCTCAAAGAAAAGCTTCTTTCTGGTAGAAATGAAAAAAACAGGCTGAAAATCTTTGATGTGTGAAGTACGTATGCCGATACTAGGCTATGGGGTGCGGTGACAAGGCAATCTTCCCCCTCCACATGGCCTACTGATCCGTATATAGAAGTGTGCCGAGGAACTGGCGCTCCTCAGTCCTCACTTTTACAGGTCCCAGACAACTACTCCGAGATGGGTTTAGGCTTCGCTTGAAGCCCTAGGCCTACCAGTCATATTGTCTATTTATAATATCTTTCCTATAAATGGCATGATAATGAATGATATGAAGAGAAAAGGAAAGTAGATCGGTGAGGAGTGCAGTTTTGCAGTTCTGATAAGTATGAAAAGATTGACGATAATTAAGAAGAAATACAAGAAGGCCGGAGGAGGAGGAGGAGGAGGAGGAGGAGGAGGAGGTGCTGCAGATGATGATTATGATGATGATATGATGATTATGATGATGATATGATGATTATGATTATGAGCATGACGATGATGTGATGATTATAATGATGGGCATGATGATGATTATGATGATGATTTTGAAGATGGTTATGATGACGATTATGATAATAATACAGCTGAAATTATTTTGATGATTATGATGATGATACTGCTGATAATGTTCATGATGATCATGATCATGATGATGATGATGGTGATGATATTCAGGGAATCAAACTCTGCTCTGCTACTGGCAATGACGAGAAATTATCCCAAGCTTGTTCCTTAGTCCCTTGTGGAAGAGTGCACGCTTCGCAAAGCAAAGCAATGCGGGTTCTATTCACGGATCATTTTTCTGTGGTGAAGAGTATGTATCTCATGAATGGTATGAACCGTAAGGTCCTATTAACTAGGCCTACAGTATAACAATAGAACCTACGTTAACTTGGAACTCCAAGTAATGAAGTTAGTACTGTTACATATTACATAATAGTTCCTTGTAGTTATAGTTCTACAAAGAATTTACATTAAGATGGAAGTCTTGATACGAAACAAGGGTTTAGTGAGCAAACTTATTCCGGTTACATTGATATAAAAGGTAGGTTTTAAATGTGAAATACCTGATTAGAAATGGATTTTACCGTACGGATAATTTTAAAAAATAACACAGCCCTGAATTATCTCCAATCACTGTGTGAGCCTCATTTAATAATGGTTAATAAACTATGATCGGATTAATTTCTGGTATTGAAGAAAGTTAATAGTTAAAAAAAAGGATTTAAGCAAATTTAAGTGTAGGGGATAGAAGTCTGCTTAATTAGACCTGTTAGGAACGTCAGTTCCATGAACTTTATAATTTAATTACTTTAATGCTTAATGATATTAAGTTCATGTTATATTGTTTATATAGCCTATTACTTTGCCATCAAAATTTAACAATTTCAGTTAAATGTGATATATATATATATACACTCAACAGGAAAGTATGGATAAAGGATTTCCTTTTTTACCCACCTCTAAGATTTAATTGTTGTGTCTATGTTTTAACAGCGGAACCATTAAATATCATTGGCCATGGGAATTGTATTGAAACGGAAATCCGCATCGTCAATATATGACATTTAAAAACTTTATCCAGATGCATTTCGACATTCCTGTGGTCAAACCGGCAGTTTTAAATTTATAATCAATGAGGATGGCCATAAGGGGGACGAAATATATATTGAAATATGATTTTAAAATGTTGTGCATTCCATATGATGCAAGTCCTATTGATACGCCAACATGGCTTTGCTTTAACAACATAATTGACCTTTCTTGAGAAAGTTCTGCGTGTAGGTACTGCCCGTCTTGCAAGAGGCTGAGCACTAACATCTTATCTACTAAACTCAAAATAGAGTAAAAGTATATCTTCATCATCATCAGAGGATTTCGTTTAATCAAAAGAGTAATAACGTCGCGGTGCTTCTTTGTTCTGCCTTCTACCGTAAAAATTCCCCTTTTACAGCCAGCTGAAACCAATATCTGAGCCAACAGTAACATCCATTACGAAGACATAAAAACAAAGACACAACTCATTGGGTAATTTATCGTGTTTTCTTGTTTAACGTGGTATCTTTCATAAGCGCTGTATTTCCAATATTGCAACGGACTAAGAAATAAGAAATGGTAATAAAACACTGAAATTCCCAATGACATCACCAACCTATATTGGCATGACTATAATCAGGCTACAGTAATTCTTCTCCAGGCCTGTAAGAAACAACAGTAGCCTACATTGTTTTACGACTGGCAAGCCAAAATTTCATATTAAGTGGTCTTGGGAGTTATTTCTGCCAGAGTAATGCTTTGTTGCCGGTATTTACATTAAAATTCTCGTTCCACCATCTTTTAAAAAGAGAATAAAACGTACTCGGACAAATCATTGCACAGTAACCGAACTAAATAAACAACTCTCACTATTGATAAAACTAATGTTTTTCATAATAAAGTGACAATTTTCGATTATTTCTACCTTTCGATTATCTCTATTTCTACCTTTTAAATTCTTATCTATTCAGGAAAAAAAATATTAATAGTTAATCCATGTAATTATAACATGTCCTGTATTTACTGCAAATATTATTAACTCACACTTTTCTTTGTTCGTAAATCAATTTTTGTATTACTGTAAATAATCATTTTGTGTATTACGGTGTATTGAACTGATATAGTCTAAATTCGTGTTTATTAAATACGCATTCAATACAGACGGAGGGATCATCCTGTCCACTCCGCGAACGGAGCTTAGGTATCATTACCGAAGGATAATTTAGTTAAGCTTATTTTCCTATAGAGGATAGATGGTCAGGTGGTAAGTCTTGATGACAAGGTATTACTTGAACATGAAATGCGTGGGTACAATATGCATTGTCGAAATACAACGAACATACATAAAATTTTCTGTACTAAATGTAAAATGGGTTTTTAAAAATCACTCCAAAATCTTACGTCTGCATCATTAAAATAAAGTAACACGTTGTCAGCAGGTAACAACTATAAATTTCAACTATACAACATAGATACGTTATGTTTAGTTTTGCAAAATACATTTGAATTTTGTTTACATTTCTCGTTTTAAATATAGCCATTTCCAGTGTCAACGATATAGTCTTTTGTGTATGTATGTATGCATGATTGTACACATTTTATATGTACAGCTTATGTGTGACAACAACTAACCGACCATTGAACTACTCTGTTCATTCTTTTGCGGGAAACATAATTATATCTTAATTAGAATTTCTGTTATAGATTAACCAATTTGGCATATTCCAGTACTATAAATTATAAAGAACGTGTGAAATTTTGAATTACTGGTATATACTAATCCGTAAATAAAACAAGACAAATTTATTTTTTCACAAATCGATCTATCCTCGTGCAATTTCGTTTTAAATTAACTAATTAAAACCTAATTTATATTGGCAAAACCCCAGGGAAATCTAGAAAAGACGTAATAGATGCAAACTGAATTACATGGCTGTAGGCCTACTTCCCTTTTGTAATTAAATGCAGCTTCGCTAAATTCTGTCTAACGGACTGAAAAGCAAATAACAAGTATAACTTACAACTTTATGCAAACAATCTGAAAAACCAGAAAGATGCACGTAAGTAGTTTTACTATTTACTTCCAACTTACTTATAGTGTTCATATTTTACGTCTGATTGCTATATTATGTAACAGTACACATCATACCCAAAGGCAAGAGTTATTAGCGATAAATACGATTTTTTTATTTTTTATTAATAAAAGAAGCATGTATCATCATGTTTTGAAGCAATTTTGATATTTTTTCGCGATTTTTGGTATTTCTCCTTACTTCCCTCTCAGACTCGTAGTAGTATATCATATTAATTACTGAAATGCATCTGTTTTCGATTGTTGTTGTGTTTATGGCATCTATTAAATTCAACTGATATTCAGTTTTAATGGACGTGATAGGCCTACAGGATGAAACAGCGGTGATGTGTAATGGTAAGTAAATATTCAATTCGGCATTTGTTTTTACAACTGGGAAATCACTGGGTTTAAACCCTGAACCTCCCGATTGCGAGTTCAAGACTAAACCATCTCGGCCAACTCACGGGTAGAGAGTATGTTGTTCTGTGTGTATAAGCCTATGAAATTACATTAAATCTGTGATGAGAGGAACTTTAATTAAAGTTGTCGAAAACAAATTAAAGCAAGTGAATTTGTGTCTTCTGTAAATAGGTGAGTTTTGTTACTTTCATTCCTTCATAAATGACTGTGGCAGATCATTATAACCATGCGCCAGTGATGCCATCTGAATTCCGTTTCTTAGCGCCTGCACAAGTGCTGCGGAGCGACTTATTGATGGCACTGTAGCTCGTAGCGTAACATTCACGTGTAGTGCGTTCTTATCGTCGCGTTTTCTCAGTTGGACTGTGTAGGGGGCAGGCCGTTACACATAGGCTACAAGTGGCGCTCACAGATGCAGGACTACACTCCCCTTGACCAGGTTATACTTAAGAAATTTCTTATGACTACTACCACTCTCAAGGTAGGTCCAAATAATGCGATATTCATTGAATTTTAGACACGCTGCTAGTAACATAAAAAAATAATGAATTTAGATCACCACCTAAAAAAATAATTGCAAACAACATTCTTATGAGTAATGAAAAATACAGTACTTTAGAGCAATCGTTTTTAATCAAAGCATGTGGACAGTCCTGCTACTTTTAACTTACAGCATACTATTTTCATGCGGTTACCATGAACGAAAAACATAGGAGAATAACTCATCGCTTGGACTCAAACTTTAGGACTTATAGCCTAATGAATCCAGCTCCTATGAGTACATTGTTACACAACATTCTGTGCAGACCCGGATTCTTCAGTTTTCTCAGTAATCGAGCGGTTAAGTAGATTATATTTTTTGTCCATTAGATACTGTAATTCATTGGTTCAAGGTCGTTTCAGAGGTAAAAGAAGCAAAATCCTATACCTTGACCTAGTTTCAACGTTTATGAAATTGATCTTACACCTGAAAAGGGAAAATTACTGGTCGTTTCAGGGCGTAGTTGTTTTCTCTCCTTGGATCCTTGGATCCTTGCATACAAGCAATGGACGACCTCTCAACTGATCACTAGGAATCTTAATAGAGAGAAAGAAATGAACAGACGTTGTTTGTTTCGTTTGCTATGGTTAACCCTATCAGAGCTAAGTTTATACACTGTTAATAAGACTGAAATCGTCAGATGGCACTGAGCTTAAAATCGATGGGTAAAATTTTCGTGCGATAGCTGTTTTCCATAAATTACAAACCTAAAACTAGGAAAATTCTAACATTTTTACATAAAGCATTATGCTATTAATCTTAATTTCAGCTTTTATACATTTTTTTAGGCAACGCCTAGGTCAGTAGCAGTACAAATGTTTGTTTACTTTTACTTAGGTTTGTAACCGTTGCCGGTACACCGGAATTTCTTTCGCAAATTTTTTTTACAAGCTTGTACAGTGTAGGTACTGTCGCATACAAGCACACATAAATGTCATTGACCTGGGATGGTATCGAACCCCAGATACTTATTGACTTACCCTCGAACTCGTGAACTTCGGAACAGAAAGCCAGTATTTACAGACAGTTCACCCAGGTCGAGCCCAGATTTGTGAAATGATGTGCTCTAACTAAAGATTTTGGGCCCGACTCGTTAACAGCTTCATTTATAATTTTAACCGTACATTTAGTTAGCCGTATTAACCTTTAAACCCTTCCACTGCAAACAATCTATTACTTACTGTATTTTATTAATGGATTTATGTCCTTTGCGTCCCAGTATAGTATTTGTCATTTTAATGTATTTATCACAGGATTTTCTCGTTTTTTGTATAAACTGAATAGGAAGAGTTTATGATAAATGTGTGAAGTTTGTCGCAGATGAGAACCAAAATTTTGATAGATGGTAGACGATTTAAAACGCGGGGAATATAATCCAGATATTAGCCTCCCGTTTAAACGAGGGTAAGTCAAAAAGTATCCGCACTTCTTGTTTAATCTTTTGTAGGTTGACTGAACCGCTTTATGCTCGCACATGTCGACATGTTGTTCATTTGTCTCCACTTGTGGAATGTTTGACCGTTATGACTTTACGAGTGTTACGCTGTTGCACATTAAACATGGCTGCACCACTCAGCATTTGCACCAAAGAAGAACAGCGTGCAGTAATCCGTTTTTTGTCGTCTGAAGGTGTACCAGGAGCCGAAATCCATCGAAGACTTTCCGCACTATATGGAGGCAAAGCTTGTACGAATGGATTGAAAATTTCAAAAAGGGCCGGACAGGAGTAAAGGACGAGGAAAGAACAGGATGCCCATCCACATCCACTAGTGACGCCAACATTGAGCAAGTCCGTATCATGATTCAGACAAACCGAAGAGTGACTGTCGATGAAGTGGCAAACGATGTGCAAATTAGCCATGGTTCTGCGTATGACATTATTCATAATTTAGACTTGACTTTCATCAAGTCTGTGCAAGGTGGTTTCCAAAACAGCTCACTGAACAGCACAGACACAATCGTATGTCCATTTGCCAACGCTCATTGGACCCGCCATGCTAACGAAGGAGAACTTTTTTGAAAGGAATAGTCACTGGAGATGAAACGTGAATACAACACTTTGAGCATGAAAGCAAACGCCAAAGCATGGAATGAAAACACCCTGAATCTTCAGTCAAAAAGAAATTCAAGAGTCAACCCTCCGCAGGAAAAAAGCTCTCACATTTCTGGGAATCACAAGGGCCAATACTGAAACATTTCTTAGAGAGGGACTGAACAATAAAACAATGCATGTTACAATGACGAGCTGAAGCCTGCAATTCGAACCAAACATCGAAGCCTATTGCCCAGTAAGAAGTTGTTTCGTTGCATGATAATGTGCCGCCCACATTGCTCAAACTATTGCGAAACTGGGTTGGAGGTGTCAGTGCATATAGTCCCGATCTTCTCCCGTCAGATTTCCATCTTTTTGGCCCACTTTAAGATGCCTTAAGATTCAGTACAGACCAAGAATTAAAGAAATCGGTGCATACGTGGCTTGCTACTCTGACGAAAAAAAATTCTGAGGGCATCTGGAATCCTGTGCAACGACGCATCGAGTGCATTGAGAAGGAAGGGGACTATGTTGAAAAATTAGGTATTTGAAAGTTTTTACTGTTATTGCAATAAATTTAAAAAAGAGAGTGCGGATACTTATTGACTTACCCCCGTACTTGCAACCCATTGACGGCAAATAGCGATGCTGGAAATCTGGGTTCTACTTTCACTGAGACTTGAAATGGTCTAGTGAATTGTGAAATAAAACCTGTCCAGATAAAACTAAATTATTTCTTCCATTTATACCTACAAGCGCAGATTTTTTCCATGATTTCGAATCTGCAGTACAGAAGTGTTCACGTAAGCGTAGATAAATTCTCTTCTTTTATACCAATTTCATTCTCACGGCAATCTACTTCATTAAATTAGCGCAGCATATCGCGATGTTTTATAATTCCCATTAAAGCAGAAAGTGATGTCTAACATGAAGCTTATTAAGTGGCTAAAGCAGAGCTGGTAACCAGGAATACTGAATTTTAATTTATTCTAGAGAAAGCATGTTTTCATAAATGAAAATTTATATTCGTCTTTCTAATATACCCCTCCAGCATTTCCACTTGTGTAAGGAATGTGAAAAATTGTTCAAAATAACGAAATTCTCGTTACTGTTATTCCAAGGCAGCAATCAAATGGAATCTTTTTCTTTTTTGAAGGAAAACTTGTATAATGTAAATGTAGACTAAGGAGGGAAACAAAATTTTTTATCTTTTAGTTTTGAATATATTACTTCGTTCTTTGGTAGCTATTGCAAGTTTCAATAATTAAGTTTTTTAAAGTTTGAAACAATTTTTTTTTAAATGATACTATTTACACATATCTTCCAAAATTATTATTTTTTATTTATGCTCGTTATAGTCTATATGAAATATTAGCAGGTGTAATTGTGTAAGAATTTTAACATATCTATAAAACTGAACTATTATCGTTGTATGAGACCATGCAACACTTTGTTGGTTAGACCACGGTTGCCTTTACATTTATTTGTACTTGAGAAAGTGAAAAATATTTTTACAAGTAATGAAACGTTACTTGAAACGTTTAAACAGACGTTATAGTGATTACCTACACACTCACAGCACTATACAGAATCTTGTACATCATCATGTACATCTTGTACATCTTGTTATTCTCCACGTTTTCTGCCTCATCAACCTCAGTTACAGAAATCAGCTTGTCGTAAAATTAATAATGATGGGCCGCCCAGTTTGTATGAACAATAAAATAGAAGTTTCGTTGTTACAGGTTAGGGAGACTTGCCTACACGATAGGAAATGAAATGCTAAAGCCTATTTATCTAATGATGGTAAAAATAATTACTTTGCATATGTAATTATTTTATTTGTATTAGTCTTTTGTATATTTATGTAAACATTCGTTTATGTAGAAAATTGACTAAATAATTTTCATTCTATTTTTATTTATTTATTATTCGTTTTAGATAGTGATTTTACAATTCATTTATTTAATGTATTTATTTTATTATTTACAATGCCCTCTAGTAGTGTAGACTACATACAGTATGTGAACCGTTGGACGCTTGGCTGCATTACAAGTTCCTTCCGTGACCCTTGTTGCGAGATTTTAAATTCACTTTCCTGAGGACGGGAAATTGCAGGGAATGGGATTGGGGTTCAGCCGCCCTGAAAATTATCCTACATTTGCCTAGGTAGACGAGGGAAATTTACCAGGAAGAAACTTCACTTAAGTACCTTGCCCAGAGAGGATTCGAACTGGTAAAAAGGACTGGTAAAAGGATTGGTAGGTTTTTCATGAGACCTCATTCTTTAAAATATTTAATTAATGCCTTCCCCAACCGTTATTTTTCTTGGATATCATGATAGTAGATTTACTTAAGTTGAATAAACATAAATGGTATAAACTCGTAAATATGATAGGAAGGGTCTGCAAAGTTGTAAAAATAGTGCATGGTTATTCGCTACTGAACAAATAATTAGACTAAATTTGTGAGATTTCCACTGTCTACATGTGAAACTGCCTCTTTGCCTATGTATATCTGACTAGACCTATCTGCCATTTATAAGCTGTGGAAAATCTTATATATTATGAAACACTCATAATATCTCACATCGCATTCTGATATAGAGTTTACTATTACTATTATTCCTATTATTGCTATTATTACTATTATTGTTAATATTACTATTTTATTATTATTATTATTATTATTATTATTATTATTATTATTATTGGATCTCCGGTTTAAGATAAACCTATTTACACCCTTCGGTATGCTAGGACTAAAGTCCATTAGGCTACTCAAAGCTCAAGCAGCACATAATAATATCAATTCAAGAATAAAAATGCAATAATTAAATAACAAATTCATTATGTCTTGTGCTTTATAATCATAAATCTCCATATGGGTATAACCTTCATGGTAGGAAATATTTAAGAAACTAAATTGAAATTTACCTAATTACTATGATTATGATAACTAGCTAATTAATTGAGTAGAACATCAATCAACTACCTAATGTAAGTACAGAACTTCACTCAATATTAGACATTAAGCCTACCAGTAACAAATATCACTTTTCATTTACTAATTATAATATTAAAATATCCCAGGTACATTGACTGAATTTGATACATCATTTATCGAAATGCATATCACTTCACAACATTGACACATACTTAGTTGCATAAACATAACTGCTATAACGAAGAATTGTCATCTTAATTATATAATTATAAACGGCTATAAGATCTACGTATTTATTTTGTAGTCTTTCTGCACAACGCAGATTGCCTTGCAGACAAAGAATATCTTTCAACAAAGTATACACAAAAATTACAAGCTTTCAGTTAGATCATAAACATAATGACAGGAAAATTCAAATAATCAGTAGTAAAAAACCATTAAACTTGAAAAAAAAAGGAAATCTGTCCAGCTTAATTGTTGTTATTGTACAGGTGGTTTCTTAAGATTTGGATGGATCCCTTAAGTGATAATAACGCCACTTCATTGTACAGATTTTGTGACAATGAGAAACGTTTACAGAAGGAAATAAAGAGCTTTGTTATTGTTCCCCTACTACCAACCATTAGTCCAATGACTTCAACATTTTTCAAATCATATTTGTTCATATACCCTTAAGACTGCGACTACAAATTTATCACATTTGTCTTCCAGAGTTTTATTAACGTACATTGATAGATTGGGTAAATCTGATTTTATTTTTTTTTTATATAGAAAACAATTTCATTGTTGCCTGAACATTTATGTAATTTTATATTATATAGACATCTTCTACAATATACTCTGATGTCATTTTCAGGTAATCTCATTAAGTTTTTAATCATAAACTAGCACAGACATTGAAAGCTGGAAAACTGTGTAACAGAAATTGTACATATAACTATTTTAAATTTAATATGTGATTGGTACATCCTTTGACTGTTAATTGCTACATATACTAAAGGCGTAGCTGAACTACAGTATTAGTTTAAATTGTGTATCTAATCAATGGCCAATACTCATGTAACTGTCACGATCAACAAGTCAAGACTTTATCATAAGTCATGCAAGGATATTGGAAAACATATTCTCATATTCATGTAATATAGTAATTTATATAACCTACAATATAAATAAATAACTAAAAATAATTGCTTTTTCTTCATTCACCAACCAACTTGTCACTATTTTACAAGTGCTTTAAGGCGAAATTTATCAACCCTATTCATTATAATCGGCACTAAGGGTACAAATTCCATTATCAATCATTTATGTAAAGGTCAACATTATCAGGAATGAAGTTTATAAATAGCTAAATAATTGTTTTATATCCAAGTCTCTTTATAATTTGATTAATAAATTCAGAGTATTTGTTATAACAAATAGCATAGAATAAGTGGACGGATTGCGCAATCGTCTCAGCCTCACACAAAGGCGTGCTATTCACGAAGCAAGACTTAATATCTGAGTTTGCGGAAGAAGTGGTGAACTTGTAACTATCTTCGGGGAATTCGTAAGAAAATAATTTTCAAATCAGTTTGGGACTTATAACAAGCATTTTCTGTATAGAATTTAACTCTTTGAAGATTGCTTGTCTATTGATTATAACCACTACTTCTATTTTCTTTACGGGGCGGTGGTACTTTCATGTGGTCACCATTTTCTTCTTATTTTTTGCTTACCGGGCAGCCGCTTCGCTTTATAACCATCTCCAGCAAGCCTCTTTGGTTACTCCAGGTGGTATAAAGTGGTTACAAAGTATTTTTATTGGTACCATTGACTCAAGCAAAAGTTTAAGTTATGTTGTTGGTACTAGATTCCCGCAATGTCTTATTGTGAGATATTTTTTATTGTAAATGCATGTTTAATATTCTTATGCTTTAATATTATTGTCAATGCTATTAGCATGCATGTCATTTAGATTTATAGCAATATAAGTTTAGAGAAGGGATTTTCTTCTATTCCATTGCGTGAGTTTCCACCAACTAGCATACAGCTTATCGTCGCATAGTATAATTGAATCGGTCATTTAAGAAAGGGCTTAATGACAGAAAAGATCATTTTTCAGGAGAAAGAAAAAACTGTTTATTTACAGAAACATTGACAGTTAGTAAATTCTTGCATATGCAATGTCTTATAATAGGTGTTTTTAATATCTCTACATGTGAAATGGAAATACAGTGTGCTTACATGATGTATTATAGTAATTGAAAGTAATGGAATTGAGCCCTTTCAAAAGTATATCTCTCACACTTAACATTGAAATTGTGCAAAAACACAGTTTTAAAATAAAATCAACTATTATGATTGATTTATGTAGCATTAAAATATGATGTACGTAAAACTTAATATCTTGAATACTAAATACAGTCCTACATCAATGAAAACATTCAGTAAGTGTAAAATCTACATATCTACATAGAAATGCTTATGTTCTTCTGGTATACGTTATAACACATTAGTTTTGACAAATCTTGCTTGGTGTAAATGAGAACATTATTTTCATAAGCACACTTTTCAGGAAGTTTCACAATTGATATTGCAGATATTTCACATCTGAGGTGTGGCTGATATATATCCCTAATGTATGTTGAAGCACAAATTTGTACTGGGTTCATTGAATCATACTGACATTCATTAAAAAACTTAGGTTTCAGTCTTTTTGCAATAATTTTGCCACTATGTTGAGACTTGTAGAAAGTCATCAGCCAATACCAATAAAACTGTAAATTTTCCTTGTTTTGCTGAGTTGACAATGATTTGTACATATTCCCTGATAGAAAGAATTCTATCTAGCTTATAGATACATCTCTTGATTAAACCAAAATCAAGGAACAATGACTATAAGTCTTACATTCACTGCTAGGTATCAGAAAGGTTCAGTATTGAAAGGACTCCATTCCTGGAGTTGAGGCACTTCTAAACTGAATGGTATATTCAAGCTGCTGTAGAACTAACTTTAGTAGGTGGAATTGAGTCTTTCTTTAACAGAATCATGCATCTACCCCTGGTGAATCCATTTCCCTCATAACATCCATTTTGGAAAAAAGTGTTATTGAGCCCTTTCTTAAATGACCGATTCAATTGTTATCTTTCGCTGTAATTTTCACAGTTAGGCTATTAAGTACGTTGTGTGGAGTGCTCCACTACGTTTGAGAAATCGAGAAACTTGTTTAGCCGACTTCCATTCCTAGATAAAATATATAACATAACGATAATTTATTGGGTGGTGGTACCAGTGTGTAGCTACTATATATTTCATAAACAAAATATATTTTTTTTGTAAATATTAATATAATTGTGATTTTTTAAATCATTTTGAAGTTGTATAGCTAATAAACTACGTGTAAATTATTTACTTTATTCTGTTCCACTGGCGTGAAAAATATAACATCTGATAGCCCTTCAAAGAGTCGGAACAGCCGTTTTCGTAGAAATAGTTAAAATCACTATTTTCTTTTTGTAAGAAGTCGTTAAACATGCTTCGTGTGTCATTCCAGGAAGTTATATATTTGACTAAACATATCATTTTTCGTTTTTGAGAAAAGGTGTTCACATTACCCTATAACTATATTCACAGAAGATCGCAATATTTCTTCCACCTATAGAAACCATGATACGCGAAGATAAAATTATAATACTGGTACATCTTGGATTGTTTTTATTCTTTACCCTACAAAATAAACATTGATTTTTTTCACTGAGTATTTGCACGGCTTCAGACGTTTTGACAAAAACAAAGGAATAGGCCTATGGTTGACGTGAGGAATTTGTTGCAAAGCCGTTCTGTTAATATCCTGGTTATCCCACTTATTCTTTCATATATGCTTACCAAACTTTCTCAAGAAACCGTGGTCTAAAACTCGATAGTTTCTTAAATGTGGCCTATTAACTCTATCTGACACTTTGTTACATCAGTTTATCTGATTTCATGTGACCTGCGCTCACAAAAAAAATAGTGGAATACATATATCTTGGCATTTTTTAAATTTTACTTCATTTTTCTCTGTAAATATTACCAAACTTATCCTAATTTTCTCAGTACTTTTTATCCTATATGCAATATATCTCTCATTTTGATGTACATATTGCAAGATAACGTGACATGATACGTAGAAACGGACAACAGATTCGTACTCAGCAACCCAAAATTAGTTTAGATTAACTATCTCATCACTTACCGCAAAAGAAGAAAACGTTTCAAATTAGTATAATTAGTGTTCGCTGATTTCAATGACGATTGCAGCGTCGCTTTATTATTCGCCGAATCGAGTCCAAACCCTACTGAACGAAGTTTGCTGCAGGATTATAATGGCAGAACATGATTATGATAAAATCTTCTATTAATAGCAATAATTTCAAATCATTATGAATTCGAAACAATTAGTATGATTAGTTCTGTATATTACTGCAGTAGTAATATCTCCGCCAATCCGTCATTCAATCCATTCAGGATCCGTTCAATCAGCTGATTGAATACAGTTCTTTTAAACCCATGTTTGCTATAGCGCTTCACACGATCGGTTTAGAAACACACGGAATCCAATACTGTATTATCAGCGAGCAGATTCAGTTGTGATTAAACCTATTGGTACGATAACTACCTTATGTGTTTCAAAAGTAGAATGAATTGCTTTGTATTGTGATGTGTTAAAAATGGAATACCAATTGTTTATAAACAATAAGACGAGATGGAAAATTGTGTTATTATTATAATCATAATATAATAATAACAATAATAATATTTATAATAATAATAGGCTAATAATAATAATAATAATAATAATAGTAGTAGTAGGCCCAGCTATGATGTTAATGTTAATGAATTATGCAACAATATAATGATTTCATTGAATAAGAATAAATTGTAAAGAAAACTGAAGAATTAATTCCACCCAGCTTATAATAAATGCTTTTATAAGGAAGTATTTTATCATTTTTATCCCCCCCCAGAATAAAAACCTGGCTGCGCCATTATACCGGGTGTTAATAAATAACACCGAAATATTCTACCTGTATATAGAGGGGACTTAGACAAGCAACTTTTATTAGGAGATTTTTGCTCTGTGACGTAAAATGTGTATGCTACAGGGCATTAAAGTCATTATAATTTGGTGCCCATAAATCAATAATTACGCGAAATAGGGTTAAAATGTTCATTAAATTGACTTCATGCCTTCCTAGAGATCGATAAAAACCTGACTCTTAATCACTCAACAGCTATATCATAATTTAGTGTTTACATAATCTACTAAATTTACAGACTAATCACATGACTGGTCGCCACTGCATTAGTCTTTTTTTATTATTATTCATAACTACTCACTACAGTGTTAACAACGATGTTCCTTTGTTTTGCATTTTTTTCTAATGTTAGAAGTCAGTGGCGGCCATGCCCTGGGAGATTTCATGCTATAACAGGAAAAATTGAATCCATAGAGCAAAAACCTCCTAATAAAAGTTGCTTGTCTATGTCTCCTCTATACACTGGTAAAATACTCGTATTTCGGTGTTATTCATTAACACCCTGTATACAGCTATGGTTACCTAATGAATTCGAACAAATCCATGTAAATATTCACAGACTGAAATTATTTCTCTGCCTAAAAAGTCGAGGTGGATGTTAACTGATATATGATAATGCAATGCAGACAACCTTTCTGTCTAAACAATGTAGCCTACATATTCGGAACATGCACTGCTTTCATTAATATCTCATACACTAATAGCTGTGAGTTTTTTCCCTACAAAATATAGGTCGAGAGGGAAATATCTGGGAAACAGCTCTGGGATTGAAACGTGTTTTGCGCCGAGAGAGGGAGAGAGGAAACAGAACTGACATTTCTCGGGATCTTTACATTAAACTTTATAAAACAAAGCTTCTCTTGAGACTGCATGAGTCCGCCTGTCTGTTATCTCGAAAAGAGAGAAATATTTTATTTGGACTCCATTACATTAGAAGCTCGCCTGTGAAACATCAACATAGGCTACCAACAACACACACAAAAAAACTATATCACTTGTCTCGACATCTGAAACCAAGCCTATAAAAGTAGCTTCGGTTGATAAAGACAACTGAACCTGAACTTTAATCCTATTAGTACGGATCGTATTTTTTGGTAACAGCGATACGCGCGAAATTTTACAAAACAGCTTTCCTTATCTATATTTGGCTTTCTACATACGTAAAATACCACTATTAAGCAAATTGTGTTCAGAAATATAGCGAAACTTGTCCTATTGTGCGAAATGTCTACACGCGAAATACATCTCTTCCGTATGTAAACTATGAAATGCGCACAAACATTTTATTGAAAATCGCAATATTTTGTTTTTGTTTGATTTTTCCTTCATTTCTTACAGCGTGCTTTCTTTTCTGTCATTTTTATGACTGCCGAGAAGTTATCGATAGGTCTAAGCGTACTCTATTCACTCTATTCACAATACACGCCATTGCTGCTATCTCTGTGCTGAGTTTGAGACGCCTGTGAATCTATGATCAAATGCGGCAAAGACTCGACAGATTTCATATTATTTTATCCACAGTCCTTTGTACTTTTGTTTGAAAATGGATATCTGAAGTTGCTTAGTAGTATTTTAGATTAGTCTTTATTTACCATTACATTTTTACATGAATTGTGTCAAAATCGAAAGTTACGACGACTCATACGAGTCGTCAAACAAAAATCAGGAACCTTACGTACTAGAGACGAAAAGGGTGGTTTTGTGTAAATAATGCAAATATTTTAATTTCACGAAATACACACCGAAATAGAAGAAAAGTAACTCCGAAATCAGCCAATTCATTTTATAAAAAAAAAAAAAAACGGTTCCCACCTACTAGCAACACCGGCTGCGTATAGATGAGAAGAAAATCGCCTAATAAGAGTCGTTAGTTGGCCAATCTAAAACTGAAACTGAACCCTAAGATGTTTCATCCCAAAGACTATCCAGGGATAGACCTCACCATTCGACAACTGAGCATATCTCTCTCCGATATATCGACTTCATTGGCAGATAATAGGATTGGGGGCCTGTAACATCAACACAGGGTATCGACAGTAACTAAATACTGCTATCGACATCAAAAACTAGGCCTAGAAAGGTTGGCTTTAGTTGCCAGCGATATCTGAACGCTGATACTCTTTTTATCATACTATTAGTAATATCGACTGCCAGCCGGTGAGAAGCTAATTGCTGAACGAAAGTCATTAGCGTACCCGTCTAAAACTAAATTTAATGGCATTGCATTCCATATAAGGCTACATCTCGTATCTGACCAATCCGCTACCTATTTCCATCTTTCAACTTCTGTGAAAGGATTATGTGGAAGGATTGGGGCATGAGGTCAGCAAAGCCGAATTATCTTAACTTCTCCATGTGTATTAATTTATGTCAGGGTCCTATGCAGTTTACGCCTAGTAGTGGATAATAGGACAATGGATTAGCTCTATTTTGCATTTCTTTTCTTCTACCTTATTGTGCTTTTTTATTATTTACACAGCTATTTTAAAGTTCTGAATTATTTTAGTAATCTTCTATACAAAAATGTCAGTCAGAAATGTTATCAGAATTAGGTTATTGTGTGCAATTATCAATATTAACAGGGTTAGTTAACTACACATTTTATTACATTTGATTCAAACTTAAACTGTATAGGCTAGAAGAATTGCAACAAGAGTGTTCGTAACAAATTTTATGCATGTTAATTACATTTATTTATTTCATGTTGTTATCACAAGAATGCTCCAGTAGATGATTTTTGTTATTCTTACAACTAAATCATTTGTGTTATGAGGAGAAAGACTAGGCTGTTTCTAAAGAAGTGACATGTCGTTTTAGTTTTTATTGGTAATTGTGATAAATATGAATATGAATTTTTAAGCATCAATGTTGATTTCCAGAAATAACAGCTTTACCTGTAAAAGGAAGGGTATTTTTTTTTTTTTTTTTTAGTAGTTCTCTGATGATTGATGTTGGGATTTTGAGTAAAACTATGCAGAATGAGACGTTGAAAGCCTTAGGTATTTCTGATTACAGAATATAAACCACATTTCATTTTCATATCTCAGCAGATGAATACCTCTACTCGAATTTATTATAATATGTATTATAATATTAGAAAACAATGATTATTAAAACAGTATAAAATTAGACAAATATTGAGCACATTTAGTGAACACACTTCCTAGCACGTCGCTATGTTAGCTTCGAATTATGCCATTTAAATTCAAAAATTGCAAAAATCAAACCGGATTATAAAAGTTAAATGTATCAGCATCAGAAAATTAATATTTATTTATTAATCTTAAAAATCTGATAACTTTGCACATTGTGCATGTTAACCTAATACTTAACTCTAATCACTCAGTCCAGAAACCGGGAGAGGGATTTTTCACTCCGGGAATTGAACCCTGACCTCCGGGGTTGTAGGCAGGCACGCTACTGCACTGTTTTATATGGTATCAGTTTAGAACAGTGTTTGCATCCTGGCCAAAACACATTCAGCCAGATAGAAGTAACAGTTGATGCAGGTGTTCCGCAAGAATATGATGGCCAGACATGAGTCAAATAGTAGTTGTAGTTTCTATTCTTTGGGCTGCTTTGGGTAATCAGGAATGGCATCTGCTTCGTTGAGGAGGAAACTGTATTTTTTATTTGTGCTAGAATCTTTTCGTTCCTGATAAATTGCTTGTTTGATTTTTCTGTTTATGTCTAATTTTTCCGAATGGTATGATAGTTTTAGATTGGTTACTACGTCGATTTACTTTCTATTGATTCCACAATGAGATGCAATCCACTAGAATTTTGTTCGCCTTTATTTTGGTATTGGAGTGTGGGTGCAGAACTTCGTGTATTATGCATTCTGGAGGCTAAGGCTAAAGCTACCTAAGAGTTAAGTTTGAAACTGTTTGTCCTTAGACCTTTTCAAACCCGCCGTAAATTTGTACGGTTATATATTAAGCAATCATCAACTAAAACCATCAGTGGGCTCCAAGTTTTAAATCAATGGAAAACAATTTCAGGAGAATTGTTGTCTTCCAAGAACAATAAATATAATATTCAGATAAAAATCCTCATATTTTACATAAAGCTTTATTCTATAAGTGTTATATCTCTTCTTTAAACAATTCCGGGGTGCGCGGGCAAAGAAAGTTAAGTCCACTTTCTTTTTACTGAGAATTAGAGTGACTTAACACACTATACCAGCCCAACATAGCTTTAGAGATGGATAAATCTATAAGGGACACATCCATAACTACCGTACAATTTTGAATATGACTTACTGGACTTAACACAAATGTAGAGAACATTTTTATCTATAACTCTATGGACATATCTCAATTTTTTAGGATGGTGGACTTAACTCTCTTTGCCCGCGCACCCCGGAATTATTCAAAGTGACGCATTTATACGTCAGCAACTATGTAGTGGTTTCAAAGCCACTATAAATTGCTTCCAGTTCACCATCAGAGAATGGAATTCTCCTAGAGTATGGTAGAAGTAGACTTTACCATCATCCGTTTGCGACCCATCAATAAAGTTTTTAAGCCATGTTTACGCTAATCTAAATACAAACAAGAGTTATCATGTTAGCGAATGCAATGCGTATCAATGGTAGGAAATTACTTTACGCTTGGCAGTAGCGTCATAAGATGTTCTTCTCCGTAATATATAACGAATACGATATACGACAAATGTAACGAAAGGGTGAACTACAGTAATGCATTGTTACGTAGGTGATCGAAGGTACCACTCAACTACGGAACGGTTTCGCATTGGAGCCTAATGCGCCATTTAATCTAATCCCCACACCAATTTTGAAAGCTACAAATGGACAAAAAAGATATAGGCCTACCGGCACATTAGAGCCACGTAAAATACGGTACTATAGTAGGCCTATCTAGGGCCAGTAATTTAACTCGTCACTGTAGGTGAGGGCCAGTAATTTAACTCGTCACTGTAGGTGTCATACTTCTTTGTCTTTTTGAAAGAGTTCTAAATCGATGTGAATTTCACGCTGTTCTATAGGTGATATTGGAGATGGCAGTAAATATTCCTGTGATCCTTTGGGAGTGGATGCTGCCTTTATTTTATCAACACGCTGGGTAAATCCCTTTCGTGTTTTCAATTCTCTTGGTAGCCTGATATAATTAGACCAGTGATGCAATGATAGCAATCTAATTAGGTTTTCATGCTGGATTAGTCTGTGTCATTGTATTCTTTCATGATCGGCAAATCCTTTATAACTTTTTTCAATGCAGTCCCTGTGATTAACTTTAAAGTCTGGTTTTGAACAAGTTCCAGAGTATTAGTTTTAGCAATTAATAAAGTTTCATTGTCAGTTGGTTTTATATGAATGTTGTACTTGGAGATCAGTACATGCATTGGTGATCCCCGTTTCTTTCCAGCTAATCGCTTTTATATTTCTATATTTAGTTTTTTCTTGTTTTATATGTTATTTTTTCTGTGTATTTCTGCCGTGTGAGTTTTTGGTCCAAATGGATTCCTAGATATTTCGTTCTTGGTTAAAATTTATTTGGAGGCATCAGGTGTAAGATTCATGTGAGAAAACTTAACTCCGTGGCGCAAACATCCCTGAAGGGACAAGGCCTACCACCCGACCGCTGCTACCCGCTACCATAGGCAGATGGCAGGATTGGGGGCATGTGATCAGCATGCCGACACCACGGTCGTTAATGGTGGTTTCCATGACCGGAGCCGCTACTTCTCTATCAAATACCTAATCAATTTAATCACGAGACTGAGTGCACCCCTACCAGACCTCCCTACCTCAGAAAAATCCGAGTAGGTACCGGGACCGACGGATCTGTAGTCAGCGGCGCTAACCACAAGACCACGCCGATGAGAAAAACTATGTGCAATTCTAAAGACATGGAAAAAGTGTTCTCTATGTTTGTTGGCAACGCATTTTGTTTAGACCTAGTTGATAGAACGTTTATTTTGATGGGTAGTTGGTCTTCGTTTTCTTTCGGTAGAGATGTCCACATCACCAAAATCATCTGCATATAGAGCTGTTTGATTCCCTCAATTTGCTGAAGACATTATGGGAAGTCATTAATCAAGATGTAGAAGATTGCAGGGCTTGTTACTGAGCCCTGAACTCATTTTGAAAGGAATTAATTGCCCCACAAAATCATTTATGAAGGCATTGCTGTACACCTAAGAGCTGAAGCGCTAGAAGGCAAAGTGTGTCGAAAAGCATGAGGCGAAAGAGCGTTTTTCGAAGATTGCTATTTTCGCTGGCGGTTATCTCGAAAACGTTAGGTAACAGAAAAAAATAATAGGATCAAATTTGTAGGAAATTCTATCAGCTTGAATTCTGTATATAGAAACATTTCCTCTATGATGCTACATTGTTTAGATGTAGAAAAACCAATAAAAAGGACCTTCTATGCCCCCCCCCGCCCTCCGATCACACCCACCTTCGGGGACTTTTAGTCTGTTGTTCAGGACACACTTTCCGACAACTCTGCCAAATTTCAAAACTACACGACTTTTTTTTTTCCTATTTTTCCTTCCTTGTCTGGACTATATGATATTTTTTTAACACGGATTTCAGCGACTTTCTTCATTGTAGGCACCCATATACCTCCGGCTCTTCTGCTGTAGCATTACTCCTATAGTTCTCTAATCTTTTTCATTTGCATCTCTACATTATTAATGGATAGAGAAAGGCATTTGCCAAAATTCAAGTTTCTATCTTAAAAATACGAGTTATTTTGAATTCTTCTATTATGAATTTTAGATTTTACGGGAAGAAAGTCACTTGAAGAGTGTAAAATTATCGAAATAAAGTATAATTACTTATAGCCTACAATGTTTTTAACTTGATTTTTTAAAATGTACAGTGGTGTTTACAGGAAGTGATTCGGACCAATTGATTCAATGTTGTGCACTTTCTTCTAAGCCTTAATATCTCCTTGCTCAAAAAAAATAAATTGGATCTCAAATATCCACATAACTTTCCCTAATGGTACCTTAATTGCCGATCTCACTATTTTCTTCCTCATATTAACCAAATTAGGGAAGTACGCAATCGGTATTAACAACTTGACGTGTTAAATCTTAAATCATCAACAGACTGTTAGCGAAATACTGCTTGTGAAATGTATTAAATTATTGTTTACATTCTGTAATCATAAATCCCTAAGGCTTTCAACGTGTTATACGGCCAATATTGAAAAAAAAATGTGTTTCGCTACGTATAACACGCCGAGTAAAGTTTACAATTTGTGAAGTCGAGACAGATATCAAACCTCGTGGAAATAAAGTGTTTAATCCTGCAAGTACACAATCCCGTACAATACAAGTTATGTAATTGTAAATTATGAACAAAACCTGAAAAAATAACTCTGTGTTTTCTGTAGCTTCGAACAAAAACAGCAGACAGTAGCAAAATTATCCTGCTTTAAACTCAACACTTTGCTCACTTTGTTGTCGAGTGGTTTTAAGGAACCTAAATCTACACGTATTGTTATTCCTACTAAAAACTAGACATCGATTTTGAACCCAAAAGGCTAATTCCTCTCCTATAGCATCTATGGTACGAGCGGTGATAATAAAGATTGTAAAAATGTTATGTTGTTTCGTTTTTTAAACTGTATTAGTTCTTTCTCGCAGTTTTTCTTTTTTCTGGGTCCCCATAAGAGAATACCCTGGTGCGAATTTTCTGAGACCAGTCATTGGAACTTCTTGATTTTTCATTCCTTTCAGTTTCCAACTATTACATCGCCCTGGGTCAGAAATAATATTCCATTGTAATTTCAAAACGTTAATTAACGTTATATGCAATCGGTGAAACATAAAACGCTTCGTGGAAAAGTGAAACATTGTTTCTATGTAAGTTTTTATAAAAGTAACCCAAGTTATTTAAATATAAGCTTGCAAGTTAGAGTTTTTAAGTGATGTCACTTGACAAATCATCTTGTGATGCCGCAAAGCATTGATTAATTACACTCTGTCAACACTGAGGATGGGGATGAAATATTCAGCAAAGTGTAATCCCCCTCGCTCGGAGAGCTTATTGTACAACATAAAACAACAGAATAATAATTATCATGCTAACGCCTATGGGAAGAAAACATGTTCCCAAAATCCTGGCTAATACTGTAGTAAATATTTACTCTCTAGGGAAGGGAACAGTAGTAAGCACTAAAGCGTCAAGTCAGTTTTTAATTTGAAAATAATATGTAACCTAAGATGTAACCAAATTCTCAGAATACAAAAAGACGGTGTGTAACTCACTTTATAATGTTTCGATATGCAATTTTGTTATGTAACTCCACTTAGGCCTATTTACTCTACATTTCATATATATATATATATATATATATTGTACTTAGTAGTTATTGTAAGATACCGGTAGTTTAAAATTGTAAATATGCCTTTTCATAGAGTCTGTACATAATAACCATGTAGGTTCATAAGAAAGCAAATTGAAGAAACCTATATTTTGTTCTGTTACTGACAGAATTTTTTTCCCCGCACGCCACTGTTCTCAGAAATATCAACACTTCTGCTGAATATATCAGAGACATGTAAGCATACACAGCAGAAGAGGTATTAAAGCATTCATACGACAGTATTAAAGCTTTCGGTTTTCTGGGTATTATGTTTTCAAAGTTTGCTATATAATTTTTATTCATTGATTCAAAAATGATTCTATACTTTCTAAGCCTACGGCTGAAAAGATAATATTCATACTATTTTTTATTATGAAACATAATTCATACCATTAAATTTGTTATAAAAAGATATAAGTATAAACTTTCCTATAAAACTAAAATAAAAAATTATACCATCAAAAAATAACAAGACCTTTAAAAAAATCCGGCATACAGTTGGCAATTCCTTCACGAATTACATTCCCAGTTCTCTGATATTATGGAATCTCTCACTGAGTGTGTCTTTGGTGGGTCTGGTGTGGAAGCTGTCGTCGTTTTATGTTAAAATACTTATATATAGACTTTTTTTTTGTGTGCCCTCCCTTGCCCCCCGAGTACCAAGCAATGAAGCCAGAACCTCGGGTCAAACCAAATTTTGGTAACCATTTGTGCTGTTTTGTTCCTGTGAGTGCCCTTGGTGCTTCATCCGGATGGGATGTTGGTGGTATTTGGGCTGTGTAACTGTGTTTAGTGATTGTTGCAGTTATCCTGCTTTTATGCTTGGAGTGTTTTATGTCCTTCGTTTGTGATGTGCTAAGAGGTGTGAGCTGACTTATACGAGGTCTGTTAGATAAGTATCCGACCTTATTTTTTTTCTCGGAAACCTGACGGATTTGAATCAAGCCCGCTTGCATGAGCCGACCTTAAACCTTCGTGAACATGTGTGAATTTTTTCCCGCCTGTAGATAGCGTCTGTTGCTGGCAATCAGCATTTGAGTGATGTAGTGTTTAGTGCTCTCGTCGTTTTCTCATTGTTAGGAAAATGACGGAACGTTTGGAGCAGCGCTATTGCATTAAATTTTGCCTGAAACTGGGCGATAGCCAGGCGGAAACCATTCGTAAAATTCAGACGGCTTTCGGTGACGATGCTATGGGCATCACACAGATTAAGGAGTGGTACAACCGGTTTAAAGACGAACGCACATCGGTGGAGAGCGAGCCACGCTCCGGTCCGCCATCAACATGCCGAAATGACCAGATCATTGCCAAAGTGAACGCTGTAGTGATGCGGGACCGTCGTGTGAGTATCCGAGAAATTGCGGAAGAGGTGGGCATCAGCACTTTTTCGGCCCATTCAACCATGATCGAAGATTTGGTCATGAAGATAGTG
The DNA here is from genome assembly GCA_964059195.1 of Ectobius pallidus. NCBI lineage: Eukaryota > Metazoa > Arthropoda > Insecta > Blattodea > Ectobiidae > Ectobius > Ectobius pallidus. Next base: position 31,178,996 of record CAXKWD010000005.1, on the reverse strand, counting down.
GCGGCGAAATTCAATGCCGATGCTGCTGACGGCGGAGCAAAAGCAACTTCGTGTTGAAGTCTCACATGACATGCTTGAGTCCACAAACAGTGACCCCGACTTTATGAACACCTTAATGAGTGGGGCACGTTTTTAAAGTCATCAGTAAATCCACCGGTGGAAAAGTGCGGTGAAAGTCCGGTGAATGTACGATGAACGTCATCCGCCATTTTTTTCATCTGATGAGCCGTTGAATTTACGAACGGGTTGATGGATTCCAGCGGGAATATTCGAATTGTATAATAATTATTGTATCATGGATTTGCTAGAAATGGAAATAATAATATATGATGGGCAGGGAACTAATAACTGAGTGCTACCATTCTCATAAATAATATTTTGAGCATATTAAAATCCATAAAATATTGCATAGTTAAATGCGGTACCTGACCTCATTATAGTGCTGTCAGTTTACAATAATGTTTTATTCTACCTGGCAGAGTTAAGGCTTTATCTTCCATTGAATCAGGGGGAAAAGGATATATACAACTTACAATGTTACACAAAAGAAATAAAATAAGTTTTAAGATGATAGGCCTACTTAACTATTTACAATTGCATCAATGACCCTTAAAACTAAAAGTAAATTAAACAATAAATTATATAATGTTATGTGATCAATTAAAATACCATATACTTAAAAACATTAATCTGGCCTAATTAAAATTGTATGTCCATTCCATGTTTAGGAAATCATTTACATTACAGTATAAAATGCTTTTGATATGAGCCAGCTTTTTAGGACTTTCTTAAATTTGTTAGTAGGCACTTCAACAGCAGAAAGGGCAAATTATTATAAAATGTACATTGCTTATATAAATGACTGTCAACACATTTATTTAATCTGAATGACGGCAAATCTAATTTCAAATTGTTTCTAGTTCTGTGTTCGTGTATATAAAAGCGTTGTGTGAATTGTTGTAGGTTTTCTTTCACGTGTACTAAATTTATATAAAGACTAGGAACTGTGTTTGTTTTTAATTGACGAAATATCAGGTAGACCTACACAACTATCTCGATGTTTTACTCCTGCTAAAATACTTATGATTTTTTTCTGACATAGGAACACCTTTATTGACCCTGAACTACCGGTACTGCCCCATAACCGGATGCCATATAGGATATGTGGATGAAAAATACGCTGTTATTAACATATCTTGACTAACTGAGGCTTTTAGCTTAAGGAGTAGAAAAATAAATAACTCGAGACAGCTTAGCAGTAGCATTTGTTTATTTGTTGGTCCCATGAAAGCTTATTATTCGAGATATTTGGAATTAATAGATTTCTTATGTAGAGTATTTTTTCTTTCTTTTCTCGTCTTCAAACAAAATCAACTCATCACTTTCATTTTCGGAGGACTCAAACTCTGATGAAGAGCAGTTCGTTAGCTTTCGCACGAAAATAAACTCAATGTATTAATGCTAGTGGCAAGTATCGTCTGCTTCTCTGCTCCGCCATGTTTGTCATCTAAGAAGCATCGTACTTTAAGTTCGGTGAGTCTGGTTGCAATCGGTGACTTCCACCGGACTTTCACCGGTGAGTTTATGAACGGCCTGATGCTTTCCCGGTGGATTGTCCGTTGACTTTACAAACGTCCTGGTGAAAGACCGATGGCACCGGTGGAATCAATCGATGACTTTAAAAACGTGCCCGTGGTGACGAGTCCTGGTGTACGGGTACGACCCGGAAACCAAATTCCAGTCGTCACAATCGTTATTTTTCTTGCAACGACGAGAGCACTATACACTACCTCACTCAAATGCTGCTTACCAGCAACAGACGATATCTACAGGCGGGAAAAAAATCACACATGCTCACGAAGGTTTAAGGTCGGCTCATGCAAGCGGGCTTGATTTAAATCCGTCAGGTTTCCGAGAAAAAAAATAAGGTCGGATACTTATCTAACAGACCTCGTATATAGACTACTGACCAATACAAAATAATGATTAATTATTTTTATATTTTAAAAGCATCTTAAAAGAGGGGTATTACTAGTAGTTTAGCTGGTAGCCATAGATGCAAAGGTTAAGGAGAATGATTTAACTGAAAAACAGTACCATATAGTGATATGACTAGCACCAGAGTTCTACAATTTCTACGTGTTTTTGTATCATCGTGTAATAATAACACATCTACCTTAGTGAATCTTACACAACTTCTAGCAGTTTTCACTCACGTCAATTAACATGCTTATTACAAATAGGACTAATTAAACAAATCAGTAAAGAATCAAAGACTTCATAGACAAATGTTATTAAGAATAAAATCAGGTAAACTGATATAACAAAGTGCCAGTATGTTTTTGTTGAATCAATTAAAATTGCAATTATGAGTTTTTCTAATCAGATTAAAATTGACCAGCGTAAGCAGAACTACAGATTTGTGATACCTTGACAATCGTGCACTCACATAAAAATAAAAAATAAAATTAAAATAACCCATGCCAAATCGGCCGGCTCCGGGATTCGATCCAGGAACCTGCAGAATACGAGTCTAAGACGTTACCATTTGGCCAACTCAGTCAGTTTAACGGGTGTTGTTTGATAAGCATATGTGAAGGAATAGTGTTAACCGTCAAATTATACCGGTAGACAAAAATTAAAAAACATGTGACCTTTAATTAGTTGTTACTCTGGTACCGGTCAACCGATTAGGTCCAAAATTAATAAGCTTTTTGCCATTGACGTTATAAATGTTTATACCAAGTTTCATGAAAATCCGATATGTTATTATGAGTTATGGGGCCTTTTGTTATATAATACCACAAAATGCACTAAATTGGGCATTATTCCGGTACCGGCCAACCGATTTGGTCCAATATCAATAGACGTATTTCCATGAACATTATAAATGTGTATACCAAGTTTCATGAAAATCCGATAAAGCGTATTTGAGTTATGGCGCTTATAAATAAAAACACTAAATTGGGTTTGACGCCGGTACCGGTGAACCGATTTGGTTCAATATTCATAGGGTTCTTCCCATGGACATTATAAATGCGTATACCAAGTTTCATGAAAATCCGATAAAGCGCATTTGAGTTATGGCGTGTACAGACACACGGACAGACAAACAGACAGACCGACGGACAGACAGACCGACGGACAGACAGACAGACGGACAGACATTTTTCCGTCCCCCACACACAATCTCATAAAGTACCATACTGGCACTTAATAACTTACCGGGCTTAACACTCTACTCAGGGGGTTTACGCCCAAGCTTCCCGTCGGGAAGTCCCCTGATGATGACAATGATTGTGTTGCCGAGAGTTTATGTGAAATACCTATCACCAGGTGTAATCCCGTATAATCCGACCTTTTTGAAGGAAACAAATTATTCATGTTTTTGGTTTCAAGGCAACTAGGCATCTAGTCCAGCTATTGTTTACTCTCGTTCAAATAAATTACAGCCTCAAGTGTTTCTGACCTGGGAGTGTACACATTTTGAAACAGGACTCGTTAAGTCATGACCAGCCATTTTGATATGATTCTCTGATTGAGTTTATGACAAACAGACTGATAGAAAATAAATGTCAAAATAACACCAACTTCGAAACTGGTTAAATAAAAAAAATGGTCGTACATCATATATGCGTTTTTGTCTGGACACTCCACCACATTTACAACAAATTAATATCACCAACCAGACACAAAGGAAAAAAATAATTATATTGTTTATGTAGGCTTTGGGTTTGACAATAATATTTATCTCAAAAAGCAGACTGTAACTTTATTTTCCTCTTGCCAAACAAGTCAATCACTTATCCCTCGAAACCAGGGGACTTTGCCCTTTTCCTGTGGACACTAAGAAGGCACAAGCTTGACAGACGGTCCTCTTTAGTAAACCTTCTCAGCCACGTCTTCACTCTACGCATTGCATTGTGCTGAAGGAATTGCTCTACTGTGCAAGTTGTCGGTGGTATGGTTTGGTAGAATACTCTATAAGCATTCTCCTTACTGCTGGATAAAACTTAGTTTCTGGAAGTAGGCCTATATAAGGGAACTTTTTCAAAACAATCCTTATTTGCCCAGACGTCATACCATAATCTGGCTTCTCAATGGCGCAGCCAGAAAATAATTTCGATGAGGGTCAAAAGTGACGGCGGGTTTGGGGGATATGGAATACCCACAAGAACTAATGAAAATAACATTTTACGCTATGTTAGCACTGAAAAACTTACTCTAAGGCATGTCAACTTAAATAAGAAACCGTTACCTAAGTTATAATACTTACTTTTATTACTTCCTCTGTCCGTACCATAGGTACTATAGGTAGAGGAAGTATTGTTTTCGACCGCAAAATTCGAAGTTGAGTTTTTAGCATATATACACGTTTCAAGGCCCCCTAAACATGTCTGTGTGTCAGTGTGTCTGTGTGTCTGTGTGGAATATCTGTGAACAGGCTAGCTCGAAAACGGAAAATCGTATGAAAACAAAATTTCGTATTTGGGTCAGGTACTTTCTGAAGATGTAAGATGAAGATCGACGACAAGTTTCTCTTATTTTTAAGGGGACTTTACATGAAGAATTTTTCGTTTTTCGCGATTTTCTCGAAAACGGCTCTAACGATTTTCTTTAAATTTTGCCCTTGGGTTGCTTATACTAAGGGCTAAAACTTTTATTAGAAACATTTTTTTAACAAATTCTCTGAAGGGTAGTTATAAGCCATCCACTGTGAATACACGCTCTGTTCAATACGGCCTCATGTAACGGAAAGTCGTACTAAAACAAAATTTTGTATTTGGGTTAGGTACCTTCTGAGGCTGTGACACGAAGAGTGACGACAACTTTCCCTTACTTTTAAGGGGACTTTACACGAATAAATTTTTGTTTGTCACGATTTTCTCAAAGACGGCTCTAACGATTTCCTTTAAATTTTGTACATGGAGTGCTTATACCAAGAGCTAAAACTTTTATTTGAAACTTTTTTCAAAAAAATTCTCTGAAGGGTGGTTGTAAACTACCCATTGTTTGTAGATACTCTGTCTTGCCTGGTGAACAACTCAATACGCGGACATTCACGGCCTCTTTATTCTATATAAGTACGTGAAGTGAGAAAGATGTATTGTTGGCCATACAGTAAAGAAATATCTGAGGGGAATATTCGATCAATTTCGGAAATTATTCTGAATGGCGGAAAGTTCAATAAACGTTTGCAGTCACTTGTTTGTTTGTTTGTTTTTTTTTTTTTTTTTTTTAGTTTGTCCATAGCCTGTGTTTTTTTAGTCGCAAGATTCAAATGAGGGGCTATAAGGTATTTACAGCATAATTAGCGTAAAATTGTGTCTTGCGATTCTGTAGAAGGATATGTGAATACTGCTAACTTTTATTTGGGCAGAGGAAGTTATGTGACTTTCACATCAGATTTTTTTAACAAAAGTTAAATAACACATGGAACAGCGGAAATAATAGGCCTACTCATTATGTTATGAAAATAAAATAACTGCTTTATCATATTTGACATACCAACAAAACTTGTATAATTATATATATATATATTATTTTTTTAAGTACAGAAATAGAACTTTAGGTTTTGATTTCTGGGGGTCCGGACATCGAGTATGGTACGGTACTGTCGAGTATGTTACTGTCGATATACAACTCCATCTTGAGTACCCATCATCGTATCTCATCGATCTTCTTTCGTCATTAATAATTTATCATGATTTATTAATTCAACCAATAGATGCTTTTTAAATCATTTGCGCAAAAGAATTAAAACTTATAATTATTAATACTTATATTGTTTTTACCTAAATTGTATGAATTACATCATTTTATTTTTAATTACATTGTCACTTCATTGTTTAGTATATTGGGTTGGTGGTGGTACAAATAATAGTAAAACAATATAAAATACCTAGTATTATAAAAAAAAAAAAAGAAATTTCCTTACAGTCGTTCCGGACAAACTATATTAAGTACCCAATGCCCAGCCATTTAGAACTAAGAAGTAAGATTGTCTGCATTTCCAGCTCTTGAAAATCCCACGTACAGTTGACCGTGAGAGAAGCAATTTCACAATTTAAGAGTATTAGTGATAACGAATTTTAATGAATTTTATCCTTGTGAATTTCTTTAATAAAACAATTGCATGTAAGTGCAATAAAACGAAAGTAATAAAATAAGCCTAAAACGTTAACTCTTGCGATTGGTTGAAACTCCACGAATATTCTTATACTGAATTGGTCAATGATTCGTCAGCTAAATAGTCATATTAACCTCTAGAATACTCCAAAGTTGTGTTTAGAATGGCACGATAGTGTAAAATCTTACTCTAGTTGTAATTCCGACGTCTTCAATTTCAGGCACAACCCATCTGCAGTAAACTGTCTCTGAATAATTCATGAGCCGTCTTCAGAAAGATTCGGAAATCAACTGCTTAAAATTTGATGTGCATTTGTTTTGAAAGAAGTGAAGTTTATATGACGCACACTAAAAGTAATTACTTCTCCGAATAAATGAACAAATATGAAAGTTTAAATAAACAAACAAACAAGTGAATAAACCGATATGCGCTTAAGGTGGATTTTTTATAAGCAAATTGTATAAATATTTATATAGATATTTAAGCAAGCAATGGGATCAATGGTTAAAACACAATAGACACTTCTAAATATACGAATAAATCGTATTTCAGTTTAAGCTATATAAATATTATTGGTATTATAGTTACTAAAGAAAACTTGAACACACCTTCCAGTAATTACGAAATTAATTCAAGGTTATAAATTAATTCTGTGTTTCACACTTTATTGCACTGCTCATAATTGGAGCTAGGATTAATATGTACCAACAAATGGTTATATTTGTACAGTACATTTAGTTAGATAATTCTGTACACTGTTATACAATCCTATACCTTCATATACGAAATGCTTAAACTATACAATAATATATTTAAAAGTTTACAAAACTCTTTATCTTATGTGCTGTGGAAATCTTAAACTACGCAAAAACTTAATCACTGAGGCATCAATCAAAACGTAACTTATTTGAAGAAATATTATGTCAGTGGATGTACTGATGAACTAATTTCATTGTTCATATCTCTGTGCGTGCGCACATGGAAATCATTATAATTCATTTTCCCTATTTTCTATTATATGTAAATTTGAAAATTTGCAAGACATTCTGCGTGACGATGCCAGTTTAATCACCAGGGCCATGTCCTTTTTACGTCATGGTGGCCTCTATGCTCTGATCTAGAATACAGTACGATTTCTTCCCCCATCTTCGATAGGCCTCCATGACGTTAGATGTTGAAGGGCCTCTAAACTCCATTAAATGTAATGTATATAGCCTATGTATGCATGAAACATGTATATTTATACACTGCACATAATATTATTATATAAAACATCAGTATAACTAGAAAAGCCTAGGAAAAATGCTATATAAAATATTGTACTGTCACTCATTTGCTGGTCTAGCCCTGTTTCAAATCTGATCGCTTTCACATGTCCCATCCTGCCGAAAAAAAAAAGTTTATTTGAAACTGTAGAACGTTTAAGAGGTTTAATAATATTCACTAATAGAGGAAGAAGACATCCTAACTCCGACTATGTGAAGGCTGTCCTACTACGAATACATTGTAGCTACTGTATATATATATATATATATATAGCCTATATATATATATATATATATACAGTATATATATATATATATATACTGTATGCGGTAGCAGAATGAATCATGTAAACATAATCCCCAAGAGTTTCCTCAACTACTGATTTGTACTAATTTGCCTCCGTTTCTTATCCTTCCAAGCTCACCAATAATATGGACAGAACATGTTCATCCAAATACGCAATAAGGGATTAAAACGCAATGTGTCAGTGAAATAGGCTTAGTCACAATAATGTTGGTCAGCGACATTGCTTAGGTGGAAGCGAGGTTGTTTTGCGATTATTGAAAAGTTTGGGAAACGTGGGTTCCAATCCTTCTCGAACCAGACTTTCTTTTTCCCCTCGACCGTTAAAGGGCAGTCTTATAATTTTACTAGGACCAGACGGGCCCGCTTAGGCCTCTTAACTGAGTAATTTCATTCTCACAGTACGTGCAGTTGGTGTTGCTAATAGCTTATTAAAAGCAGTAAAGTACCGCCCACAACTAAAACCTTCCTTACCAGACCTGCACTAGGATTTTGGATAGATCTGCAGAATCACTGGCATCCATTCTAGCGCTAGGCAATGGGAAATTACTAAAAGTAATCCTTTGTACTAGAGACTCCAACGAGAATTTGTCACAGATCGGGACAAAATATAACATAATTTATTGAGAAAAAATATTTATTTAAATGTCTTGCTTGTGTAAGTAATATTTTATCAAGTATGGATGCATCAGATTTTATTTTTATTTTATTCTGGCTATATATCATTCATAAACACAATTGGGAGAAATGCAGAAAGTGTTTTCGATGCTTGCAGGAATGTTGGATTGGAAATGAAAACAGAAAAAAAACTAAGTATATGGTCATTAAAACATCAAAATGCACTAAAAGTATTATAATAACAAATAAAGCGTTCGAACAAGTGGAGAAATTCAAATATCTAAGAACAGTAATTACAGATACAACTAATATTACGGCAGAAATTAAGTGTCGACTGAAATCAGGAAATGCTTGTTTTTATGTCATTCATAAACTTTTATCTTCTCATACTCTGTCCAGAAATCTAAAAATAAAAAATTATAAGACAGCATCCTGTCGGTTGTATTACACGGCTGTGGGACAAGGTCCCTTACTCTTCGAGAAGAACATAATCTGAGATTGTTCGAAAATAGAGTGTTTATGAAAATATTTGGGCCTAAGAGAGGTGAAAACGAGCACTGAAGAAAACTGCATAACAACTAGCTTCATAACCTGTACTTTTCACCGAATATAATAAAGGTAATTAAATCACGAAGGATGGAATGGGCTGGGCATGTTGCGCTCATGGAGAGGAAAGACATATCTAAAAAATGTTAACTGGGAGACCCGAGGGGAAGAGACTCCTTGGAAGACCTAGACGTAGGTCGGAGGACAACATTAGGATAGGTTTAAGGGAAATATGATTTGCGAGAGTGGTTGGATGGAGTTAGCACAGAATAAGGTTGAATGGCGGGCTCAGGTAAGCGCGGCAGTGATACAATAAAAATTGGTTCCATAAAATAGATAATATTCCTTTAGCTTGCTTAGGAATTGCCTGTTTGCCATAGTACAGTATATAACATTCAATAAAAAATTGTACTAGAATGTTTAAGTACTTGCATAATACCGTGGGACTACACAATGGTGCCTTAAATTATAAATGCTGAACCCTTTCCTGTCTGTATTATACTACAAGCAATGAATAAGAATATACTAGAACAAGCTCTAGCCTTACTCGTACCATCAAAACGTCATATCTTTTTTCCAGCCACCTGTTGATTTGGAAAGGAGCTATTGCGAAACAAGCATTATGAGCAGTGTAACACCATTGTAGTGAAGAGAATACTTACTGACTTGCAGAGGCTGGAATGTGGGGTTGAAATAAGCAAGTATGCAGTCATTTAAATTAACTCCACTTTACTTAAGAAATTTGTAGCTTCCTATGTTGGCTATGTGCATAAATGAAATAAAGGAATACAATGCTATGAGTGGCTGTCTTGTTAGAAAGTTTTGGAAAATTTTACTTTATAGGAAGAAGAGGATTTTAAAATAGATTTACTGACTTACATAATTTATTTTGTAAAACCTTAAAGAAGAGTTTTGGGAAAAGAAGGTCCTCAATATTGTATAAATTCGTTTAAAATTTATTTGTTTAACTTTCATAATTTCAATGCTCGACATTATAATAATATAACAGAGATAAATTTCGGTTCTGCGAGGTTCACAGATAAATCAAACTTGTCAAAATAAATTAAAGCGTAAATGAATTTATATGCACCACTGAACACTGTCAGTAGAGAAGAGGGGGAAACGTATCACGCATTGCGTGTGTTTGCTATTGAAGGTTGGCAGGTGCACATCGACCTGTTTTGTTACGGACTAAATAAATGTTAGCATAAATACATCCGAGGTATGTTGAATATGTTTCATGGCAGAGTTCAATGAAATGTCAAAGAAATATAAATCGTGGGAGAAACTGTGTACGATGGTGTATCATTGGAGGCATCTCCATATGTTGCCATTCGGTACTAAATTATATAAATGCAATTATCTATAAATCTGTTCATAAATTGCAGAGGGAAGTTTTCATGAAAAGAGAGAGAAATGAAAAACATTAAAGGAAGCTCGAGTGAAAACTGGGAAGGACTCAAATATTTAACTTCTAAGAAGCGCAGAAGAAAATTAATTCATGTGAGAACGCTTAGCAAGGGCATTTCCACTCTATGAAGCCCTTCAGCGCTCTCTGTCGAGTACCGGTAAACATTTAGAAATAAATTCAAACATGAATAAGGCCCCTGACTCGCTTAGTAAAATAAAATAAGGCTCTTGTCCTTAGAATGAAGAATATTACAATTTCTAAGTGAAAGCAAATAGGAAAAAGAAGGAAAAAGTATAAGTAAATAGAAAGTAATATGAGTTGAAAGATGAAGAGGTATACCAATATTAAAGTACTTCAATCCTAATAATTTTATTTCGGTGAGTGCTTTATTTACAAGAAACTTTCAATAAATACTTTTAAGCACCAGGACCTGAATCGCTAACTCTCAGAAAAGTACATACATTTTAACCGCTAATGTTTAATTTAATTATTTATTTTTCGCCTATCATAGGCCCCATGGTAGTGCTGATAACACACTGTTTATAATCATATCATGTACAAGATGAAACTTATGAAGGGACGTGGTATCTCGTTGGTTACTTTTATAGAATATTTATTCTAATTACTTCTGCTACTTTAAGTTTAAGACGACTAAATATATTTTATTATGACGAAAAAACAGAAGACGCGATGAAATAATAAACGAAATTAATAATAATGTTAGATAAAAGATCCTATTTAACTGTTTCTTTACTCAAAGTAAGAGGTTTCGAAATGTAACTTTGAACAAATATGTAGTTATTATTTGAAAATAATATATTTTTAATTAAATAAATGGAGCAAAATATGTAGCACAAACTTTCTCGCGTAGGTCTATTTGTGTCAATTACGTGTATCTAAGTAGTCAATAACAACACGTCTCAGTATTCAATTTTGATTCTTTTTCGACTGTGCAGATTGCCATTCTATAATAAAATGTCAATATTAGGCCAGTAGTACACTCTAGTATTAATAATAATTATTTATTTATACTAACATATTTTTATACTTTACTGATATAAATAAATATGCGGTGTTATTGTTTTATCTATTTCTTACATATCAATACAGAATTTCTATAGGTCTGTTTCATTTCCTGCCTTTTTTTACATTAAATACTAATATAGTCTGCTGATTGTGACACATATCGATATTTCGGATATTTAACATAATGTTTAAGGTTCAGATGGACTAAATAAAACTTAATGTAATCTAAAAACAAATTCTTGGCATTCTCATGGATCAGTTTGGCCATTGTTTGGCCGGTATGACACTATCGTAACATTAATAGGGTACTCAGTTACTAACATATAATATAATTTTATTCTTTCATTAGAGTTTGTTCTGGTTTCTAATTATCAATCACATTTTCGTAAACAATGTCTGACCAAGTTTATTATATATTTTTTTCTAACTTTATAAACGTAATAAAAAGTGAACCAATTTTTCCCTCTTATGTTTTTAAAAGTCAAATTTAATCGCCATTTATCAAAACAGTTTCATTGGCTATTTCTGTTTTAAAAAGTAGCCAAGCCTACTAAAAATCGTCACATCTGGCAACTCTGATTGACATAGCAAACATTATATTATTATTTCTCGGGCTTCCAACTGGGTGAGTTGGAGGATTGGTTCCAAGCTTTCGGTAGCGCTATGTGCAATGAGAAATTACAGTCAAATAATAAACTTTCGATAGACTAGATATTCCCAATACACATTGGGATTCAGCGAGAGTTACAGGCCTTACTAACAGTACACAATCGTATTTAAATGACCGTAACAAACATTGAAATGTTCTATGGCATCATTATGAACACATGAGGTTAGCGAACGCTAAGAATATTTTCTGGGCTCAATGTAATAAAATTATTTGATAATAAATTTGAAAATAGTTTTCTATGTATACCTATAATGAATGGTAATACTTCGTTCATTTACGGTTATTTTTAAGGACGTAAGGTCACACTGTTTACGTCGAAGTCGGAGGAACTTCTTTAGAGGGCTCCTGCCGGCAAACCAGATTCGTCATGAGATACAATCATCTATCCGACGGTGAGATTCGAATAATCTGAAAATGAGCGTGCTGAGTTATACAAGCCTAGAATTTCTCCTTGCCTTCTAAAGTACTGCATCTTTTCTATTTCAATTACAGGCTTAATGGCCGGAGCTATAGGCACCATATCTCACCTCCTCGTGGATTTTTAAAATAGAAAGTTCAGCTTAAAGAACAACATTATCCATGGCATCTTCGTTACTTTTAAACGTTCAGTCTCGATCTTAGAATCTTAGAAACCACTTGTCTGCCATAAACTTTGGACATTCAGAGCAATAAAAACATTTTTATACCTGGATTTTGTATGCTTTGAAATCAGAGATTTGTGTATGAAATTACTATTTCCATACAGTATTCTTTTAAATAATATATCACGCTTTCACCACTATGGAATCCGCCTGTCAGGAATCAGAAATATGTTTATTTTCCCACAAGACCATGAATACCTCATTCAAAGATAGAGTCTAGACTAAATTTCCTTTATCTTTTATATAGATATGCATCTGTATGCAGAGACAGAAACTACCGCCAGCATGTCATTCTTAAATTCAGCGTTTTGTTAAAACATCCCAAGGTACAAATCAAACCGCATAATGAGTATTTCAGTTATTTTATTGTATATATGTGGCATCTCATTTTTCAGGTCGGATTTCTAGGTACCTTGCTAAGTTAGGAAAACAAACTTCTTCCAGAGATGTACACTCCCATTAATAACCCCTCATTAATCCACAAATGACATATGTATCCGATCTTGACAAACCAGAATCATAATCCGAACAAGTTATTTACGACAGGGTCCCTCCAATGAGAACAACTATTTTACCTGAATTCAGTCTTTTCGAAAATGTTGAACATTGTGAATTCACAGTCTCAATTCTGAGTTTCTCATGGATAAACATAATTCAGAACACAAACTTGACAGAATTCAAATCTAGTTATTAGAATATTTCCTCTGGCGCTTCTATTTCTCAGTTGATAGAGAAGAAAGAGAGAAAATCAGATTAATGCTTTTAAAAATGCGAATTGGAGGATCATAAATGGCGGTAGTGAAACAAATTACTTTTCACATGTTACGGAGATCAACGAAATCAATTATGAAAACGTGGTACTGTTCATAAGGTTACGTCGTATATTAGCCTACCAAATGGAATACCTTGTTGTTACCAGTCAATTGTTTCTCTTGGAGTTCCCTGCATGACTTGTAAGACCTATCACTCTCTCTTATGGGGATGGAGCAAATATTCAGAGTTTCCCACTGTACAATAAGTTATTTCGTAATAAGTATTCCTAATGTCCCCGTTGCTTCCGAAGGACGAAGTAGTTTCGGTGATGTAAATACGAGGTCTGTCCTCAAAGTAAGTTTCCGCGAGGCCGTTTTACAGAAACATTTATACCGTAGTTATTTATGTTCTCTTTTCCTTCTTCGTTAAGGTAGTGGCCTTTTTTTAAATAACGTAATTTAGTAGCCGTAAATATTTGTTTTTGATTACCAAGCTTTTCTTCTAATATAAACTTGTAATATCATAAATATATATATATGGGTAACTTGACGAAGTACAACCCCGAGAAGTTATTTTTTAAATATCTTGTAGAAAATGGCGATTTAAATGGGCTTCAAAACAGCATAATTAAATAAGTTCTATTTGAACTATAGATGTGATATTGATGTGCCGGATTGATAATAATAGCGTTATTGTATATGAAAGGTATGCTGCATTCTGAAGCAGCGGTATTCCGAACGTTAAAATTCTTATCTTTATGTTAGCTATCAATAAGCTTTAAAAGAATCGTAATTGAAAAAACTATAAACATATTTTCTTTCTCATGCTGTAATACATGAATAGTGAAATTGAGGAGGTCAGTGCAACAGTCGTCTAACCATTTCGAAATGGAAAAATAATGATGCTATTTGAATGACTTAGGGGTGAGCTTAATTATTATATTGTGGTTGAACCGATTACGTCTGATTTAGGTAGTTCTGAAGTCGATAATCGGTTTTCTGAAACATAATTCCTCTTGCATAAGGGTAACCAAATTATTTAAACCAAGATAAATAGCTCCAAAGAAGCTAAAGCCTATTAACGTCCTTCTCAAATACGTACCGTTCATTCATAATAAATTTTATGACAATCCGATTTCTATAACTGAGGCAAGTGTTGCAGTGAGCTTTCTCATGCATTTCATCTTTAGTAGAACTGAATGATCATTGGAACTTATAAATAAAGCTAATACAAGTCCACTCCTTTCAAAATAATGTTTTATTACATTTAAAAATCTAACAATTATTGAAACGATCTTTTTCACCTCTGTCAAGTAGAAATCAATGTCGTATAACAGTGGTCTAATTAAGAAGTGTTGAAGTATGAAAAACCACAAGTGTAGAACTTTAACTTGCTTTTTCTCTAAACTTTAAAAGAATGTGGCCAAGACCGCTGTTGCGCTGACCCCCTTAATTATATATTTCTTTTGAATGGAAACATTACACAAAGTTACAAAATAATTTCAGTTAATTTCAAACCTATTTTAATAGTACACATTTATTTGCAGATTCTGAAGTTTAGTTTGAACTTCTTGACCTCATTGATGAATAAATAGGTTGTTCTGTTGTATTACAGACTTTGAAATGATTTCAACCAGAAATAAACCCAACTGCTGCAAGGCAGGACGAGATGCATAAAAGTGAAAAAATGTTGACAGTATTGAATGAAAAGTTTTCTGGAGTCAAAGACCATATTAGTAATAAACAAATCACTATAAAATTTAAAGTAACGCATCGTTTTTTATAAATTTGCTCTTCCCAGATTATATTTAATCTGTTTTAATTTATCTCTAAATGTTTATCTTGTTCCCATTTGTAATAGCATAATATTTTTAAAGTGTACCTTATAATTCTATTGTTCAATGAACTATAAATGAATAAATAAATAAATAAATAAGAAAGATTATCCTAAGAGTAGGTGGATTGCAACTTACTGTTAAGAATTTATGATTACCGTAAGCCTATATCCGACTCGGAAAGATTATACTCTAGGAGATTTCATTTGTTAAAGGGGAACTTAATAGGTAAGTGTTCTAATCCAGTAGGTATAAATAGATTCGTGCAGCTCTTTCTAGCTGCTTTTATCCGGCAGCAATCCTGGCAGCTACAGAGATGGATAAAATTAGTTGAACTCTTCAATTCCTGCTTCTTTTTACATTCAAGTAAAGATTTTTTATAAATGAAACTCCCCTTTTATGAGAAAAAAACAGAAGTTGGTATTGGTGATGATCAACTTCATTCGGCAATTTATTCCCATGACGGCCATTGTGACAGATCTCCTCCTACGACTTCTTAAAGGTGGAGCAATTCATCGACTGCCTTCGACAAAAAAAAAGTCAGAAACTATAATTAATCATTCTGATCTCACAAAAGAAGAAATTATTCTTTGTGATACAAAGAAAAATATTGGGTTTGCTTTTCCTTTTCCTTGGTATGGCTCAATACTGATCTCTGATCAAATAAATAACATCTGCACTGGAAAGTGTATAGCTCCATTTTTATTAGAACGAATTTATACATTCTGAGTAACATACAGTATAGTGATTTACAAAGGCTGAGTTGATTCTAAACGTGAGTTATGTTTATAACTACGGTATTCTGGCAATATTCACATTTATTTTTTTAAGTACTTCGCACCATTAGACGCACCCAACTTTCAAGGCTCTGTTTTCAAGGTAAAACAGTGCGTCTTATGATCCGTAAAATACGGTACCTGTCATTCTTTTTTATAGACAAGGACATAGAGGCCTCCCCGGATGAGTGATCAGAGGTACTGATTTTTAGGTTCTTATAGCTTAGAATGCACCAAACTATAACTGTATGTTTACATTCTTCTTTTGTCTGGGCTAGTGTCCAAAGTTCAATTCCGGGGTAGTTCATTGCACCTCACTTGTCCATTAACTAATAAAGGGATGATTTAGCTTTAGGTGGAGAGAATCTAACTTATAAGAACCTAAAAGTCCGAGCCCTAGTGATCAGGATGTTGCAAGGGCCATCTCCGAGACAACACGAATATATATAGAATGAAACACGCCGGTTGCTCACAAAATCTTTCCGTACAAGACGCGGATGGAATTAAGGTGACAGTATCAGCCAGAAAGGTACTGACAGATGTTATACGGGGACCCCAGGGGCCTGACGTTTCTCACATTCGTCTCACAAGTGAGGATAAACCTCGGAAAAGAACCCACCCAGGAAACTCGTCCTAACGGGAATCGAATTTGGGCCAGCTCCGTGAGGAGAGCGAACGAATCCTCCACTCCACAGCAGTGGACACTGGAGGACAATTAGAGCGTGGGCTTCTGTATACCCCCCATCCCCCCCCCCCGTGGGATTTTCCGACTCATATATTTTTTTGTTGGTATTGACATGTAGTTTCATATTTTAGTTGTTTGCCACTTATCAATTACAGCATTTACCCGGAAACCCCGGAAAACTAAGGAAATCCGGAGAAAACTAGTTTGTTTTAATTTTTCTTTGTTCTTTGCTCCTAATATGCCCAGGGAATTTCTGAATCACATATTTATTGTTGGTATTGCCATCTAGATTAAGTATTTAGCTGTTTGCCCCTGATCAATTACAGCATATCCCCGGAAAACAACGGAAATCCGGAGAAATGACTTTGTTTTAATTTGTCTTTGTTCTTTGCTTCTAATATGCCCTGGGAATTTTTCACTCACATATTTTTTGTTGGTATTGTCATCTAATTTAAGGTTTCAGTTGTTTTCCTCTGACCAATTACAACATATCCCCGGAAAACCCGGAATACCACGTATATACGGAGAAAATGACAATGTTTTATTTTTTCAATCTTTGTTTTTCCTTCTAATATTCAAAGGGAATTTCTGACTCATATGTTTTTTTCTGTTGGTATTGCCATCTAGATTAAGGTCTCAGTTGTTTTCCCTTTATCAATTACAGTATATCCCCGGAAAACTCCGAAAACCTTGGAAACCCGGAGAAAATGACATTGTTTAAATTTTTTTAAATCTTAGTTCTTTGCCCTGTATTCAAAGGGCATTGGTGACTCATATGGTTTGGTGTTGGTATTGCCATCTAAATTAAGGTTTCAGTTGTTTTCCCCTTATCAATTACAGCATTTCCCCAGAAAACTCGGAAAACCACGGAAATCCGGAGAAAATTAGGCCTACTTTGTTTAATTTTTTTAATCTAAGTTTTTTCCTCCTGGTATTCAAAGGGAATTGGTGACTTATATGTTTTTTATTGGTATTCCCATCTAGATTAAGGTTTCAGTTGTTTGCCCCTTACCAATTACAGCATATCCCCGGAAAACCCGGAAAACCACGTATATACGGAGAAAATGACTATGTTTTCTTTTTAAATCCTTGTTCTTTGCTCCTAATATTCGAAGAGAATTCCTGACTCATATGTTTTTTTGTTGGAATTACCATCTAGATTAAGGTTTCAGTTGTTTCCCCCTATGAATTATAGCATATCTCCAGAAAACTCCGTAAACCACGGAAATCCTGAGAAATTGACTTTTTAAAAATTTGTTTAAAATCTTTGTTCCTTGCTTTTAATATTCCCAGGGAATTTCTGACTCATATGTTTTTATATTGGTATTCCCATCTAGATTAAGGTTTCAGTTGTTTGCCCCCTATCAATTACAGCATATCCCCAGAAAACTCGGAAAACCACGGAAATCCGGAGAAAATTACTTTGTTTTATTTTTTTTTTTAATCTTAGTTGTTTGCTCTTAGTATTCAAAGGGAATTGGTGACTTATATGTTTTTGTATTGGTATTGCCATCTAGATTAAGGTATCAGTTGTTCTCCCCTTATCAATTGCATATCCCCGGAAAACTCCGAAAACCACGAAAATCCGCAGAAAATGAGTTCGTTTTAATTTATTATAAATCTTTTTTCTTTGACCCTAATATTCCCAGGGAATTTCTGACTTACATATTTTTTGTCGGGATTGTCATCTAGATTAAGGTTTCAGTTTTTGCCGTTATCAATTGCAGGATATCCCCATAAAACCCGGAAAACCACGAAAATCCACAGAATTTCCAGAACTCAGAATTTGTGATCTACAGTCACTGAAACCGTTATTGCGAAGTAATTCTGCTTCAGGTGTGTCCTTTGAAGGTTCAAAAGGGTGAGTATGTGGACCACGAGATATCTGCCATAATTGTGATGGTCACATGCAAAGAAAAGGGAATACATATCTTCTAAACATGCCAAGTGTAAGTCAAAGTTGTTTTCTTTAGTTGCTCACTGAAATCTCAAAATCAAAGACACTTTGTCCATATTACCAATCCAAAATTGTGCTGTTTTACCCAATATCCCTTCTATAACTTCAGTGAAGAAAGTTTGATAGTGACTGTGGAAGGTTTGGCAAGATAAAGTATCATTCACAGCTGTCACATTAGAATATGAAGGGTGTGCTGCCAGGTTTTCAATCGCTTTCATCCCTTCAACATCAGGATTTTTTCCATTATTCTTTGTCATGCTGTAGCCTAATTGGTAAGGGAAAACAACTGATACCTTACTAGTTGGCACTACCAACACAAAAGCATATGAGTCACAAATTCCCTTTGAATATTAGGAGCAAAGAACTAAGATTTATAACAATTAAATCAAAATAATTTTCTCCGGATTTCCGTGGTTTTCAGGATTTACGTGAATTTGCTGTAATTGATAACGGGCAAACAACTGAAACCATAAACTAGATGGCAATACCAACAAAAAAACATATGAGTCAGAAATTCCCTGGGAATATTAAAAGCAAGGAACAAAGATTTTAAACAAATGTTTAAAAAGTCAATTTCTCAGGATTTCCGTGGTTTACGGAGTTTTCTGGAGATATGCTATAATTCATAGGGGGAAACAACTGAAACCTTAATCTAGATGGTAATTCCAACAAAAAAACATATGAGTCAGGAATTCTCTTCGAATATTAGGAGCAAAGAACAAGGATTTAAAAAGAAAACATAGTCATTTTCTCCGTATATACATGGTTTTCCGGGTTTTCCGGGGATATGCTGTAATTGGTAAGGGGCAAACAACTGAAACCTTATTCTAGATGGCAATACCAACACAAAAACATATGATTTACCAATTCCCTTTGAATACTAGTAGCAAAGAACAAAGATTTTCAAAAATTCAAACGAAGTCAATTTTTCCGGATTTTCTTGGTTTTCGGAGTTTTCCGGGGATATGCTGTAATTGATAAGGGGCAAACAACTGAAATCTTAATCCAGATGGTAATGGCAACAAAAATACATATGAGTCAGAAATTCCCTTTGAATATTAGGAGCAAAGAACAAAGATTTAAAAACTAAAACATATTAATTTTCTCCGTATATACGTGGTTTTCCGGGTTTTCCGGGGTTATGTTGTAATTTGTAAAGGGCAAACAACTGAAATCTTAAACTAGATGGCAATACGAACAAAAATATGTGAGTCAGAAATTCCCTGGGAATATTAGGGGCAAACAATAAAAAATTTAAACAAACCCATTTTCTCCGGATTTCCGTGGTTTTCCGGGGTTTCCGGGTAAATGCTGTAATTGATAAGGGGCAAACAACTAAAATCTTAAACTAGACGACAATACCAACAAAAAATATGTGTGCCAGAAAATCCCACGGGGGGGGGGAGGGTTTGCTATTGGTAGCCCATGGTCTAAATGCAGTGTTTAATTTATTACCAACACATCTAGGTCTACAATACAAGATGCCCTGAAGATGATGCAGGCGCATCGAAAGGCCTAGGTAATAAAATAAAAGTTGTTGAGCTAATAGTATCAGTATTGTCCATTTTTAAATTAGACATGATGCTCAAACAAAACAATGACGCGGTGGATACTTCAAAAATATATCATAATGTCATTTGAGCTCTAGCATAGATTACATAATGAATTAGATTTGATATAATTTGATAAATTATATCAAATCTTAATTCTTTATACGTATACAAAAAAATAAAAGTTAGAGACATAGGTCTATTAGATCTAACAATGTATGTATAGTGCGATTATTATATGACTGAAAATGTAACAAGAAAATTATAGCTAAGCACTCTAAAGCAGGTATTAAACTGTGGAGGTTCTTTGATCTAATCTATATGGTCAAATAAATTTACTTGGTCTTTGTTCCAAGAAGTTTCAAGATAATCTCTTTCATGATTCTGACAACTATCTGCCTGTCAAATTTTGAGGAAAGATTTTCAGGTTCCCCACCAACAAGTTTAAGACGGCAGAAAGGTACATCTACGACTTTGAGGATAAAAAAAGAATACCCGTCTAAAAAGTTGAAATTGTATAGAAATCGCATTGGACTTTATCAATAGTGCGCTCACAGTTTTGTTCGAGATATTTACTGTATTCAAATTTCATCAAGGGAGTTCGATAATGTAATATCGATATTAGATGGCCACATTTTAATTAGGACAGGCGCTTTTTTCTTTTTGCGAATTTTTCAACTCAGTTTTTTATTATTGCAATGATGTGTAAATAATTTTAGCTGATCATTCACATATATACACATATGTATATGTACATATACCGGTATATATGTATGTATATATACGTATGTATATGTATGTATATATATACGTATATGTATATGTATATATTCATGGAACCAAATTGTGTAAAAACACACTTTTTCCAAAAAATGGAAAAAGTGTGTTTTTACACAATTTGGTTCCATGTGCCAATACCAACAATCCATGTAAGTTCTATGTGATGTTCATTGTTACAGTAGTTGCTACACCCATGAGGAGATGAAGAGTGCTGCAGACACATTACTTCTTGTCTCTCTCCTATACAATTTCCACTACTCATATAAAAGGTAAAGTAATCAAAGTGAGGAATGTATATTTAATTGTGTTTAATTTTCTGAACAGCCCCTGACTTAATGAAAAAATGTGGAAAAATTGTAAACAACATTTATTCAAGACAATAGAACAACTTTCAAACTATAATGTTGCAATCACAATATTGTCAACAAAGCAATATCAAAGTAGTCTCGTGTGCAATACTGTCTCATTGAACTCCGGTGGCTCCAAAAACACAGCCTGGGGGGAGCCAAGTTGTGTTAATCCACTCCTGTATGTTTCTAAAAAAATTTAAGTTATTCTCTTGTTTTGTTTGTCATTATCTATCATTGGCATATCTGAATATTAATGAATTTCATATCCTCTAGTGCTGATAAATATGAGGAATATAAAAGATTAAGTTTCAGCCTTAAGCACTAGTACAAAATAAGAAACCTAACACGATATTGGAGCTGAAGACGTAGAAAGTATATAGATTTATATTTTACTGTTATTTATTGTTTCATAACTGTTTTTGATATACAATATAGTCATAAGGATAAAATTACATTATATCATTGCATATAAAGCTTAGTAGCTTATTTATAACTAAATTTTGTTATGCAATATAGTCGTAAACACGTACATTTACATTAATACATTACATTAATAATAAATAATATTGTTATACAAGTCTATTGTATTGATATAATATATGAACATAATTATATCAATATGTCAAGTAATAAAATTTAATATTAAAATCTTACACAATTAATCACATTTAATTGCAGTCAAGTAATAAAAAATTTTTATATTAAAATCTCACAACAATTAGTCACACTTAATTACAGTCAAATAATAAAATTTTCTATTAAAATCTTACACAATTAGCCACACTTAATTACAGTCTCATCAAAATATGAGTACAGTAAAATACTTAGTTTTAAAATAACTTATCTTTAAAAATTGTGATATATTACCTACGAAGGTTAATATTTATTGGATAATAGATTTTTACTGTTTTTTGTTTATTCTTATACTTTCATATTTTATTGTTTAGTTCAATTATAGTGATGGAATCATAAGCAAATCTATTAAATGGATGAACTATAAGGTTGTGATAGAGTTGTTTTTGTAATATCACTACTTCACAATTGAAGATGATTACATATTCAGTATATTTTTTAATTTTAGATAGTCCAAATATCTTTATATTGATAAGTAGTAGGTGTAAATTAATACAAGTTTAAGTTGTCTTGAACTGTTGTATTTGTATCTAGTTTTAACTTCGTTCTCAGCTCAATATAATGTGTTGGTTCTTTTAAAAATCCAAAATCTTGAAATGCATTTCGGCATCAGTTATGCCATCATCAGTCGTAATATCCAACACTAAAATTAAAAAAGTTTATTAACAAGTTTAGAAAAGTAGATCACATGTATGCCTTATTAGATGGAATAATAAAAATGTAGTTATTAAAATATTCTGTGTAGTGTTAAATAATGCAGAGGTGATGTTATTGCTGTAATTATTGATATCTAGAATTTAATTAGTGTTTATATATTCTTAACTGTTTTGAAATTTTACTTACGTTATTGTGGAACTGTTGAGGTGTGCTCTATGAGTAAGCAGTTTAGCTACTAGTGAGAGTATTAGAGTGTGTGGGTGAAGTCATACGTAGGCATGTTTCAAAAAGTTCATTTTGGTTAACTATGTTTTCGTTAATCAAGTTATGTTTATGTTTAAAAATTTCATACATTTCTAGCGTGTTTAGTTTATGGCTTTTGTTCTGTAGGTGTAGTATTTCTAGGGACGAATTTATTGTACTAAGAGAATGGTTGTTTGAATTTAAATGTTTAGCATAGGCGGATTTTTCTCTATTAAATTTGAAATCACTTACGTGTTCTGCAAATCTTTTCTTGAATGTTCGACCTGTTTGTCCGATATACACTAAGTTGCAATCCGTACATTTCAGTTTATAAACACCACATTGTTCAAAGGGATCATTATTATTATTAAGTTTATTTCGTAGTAATCTTTGGGTATTTTTATTGGCTCTGAAACTGATTTGTATGTTATCGGATTTTAATGGTTTTATTATTTTGTGTATTTTCTGGTCTGTGTAATTGAAAGTGATATATTTTTTAGAGTTAGCTTCCTGTTGTGTGTCTGGTTCTAAACGTGATACTGGGTTTTTACTTCTTAGGATTTGTTTCTTATTCTTATTTAAAATATTGAATACAATTACACAGACCAGAAAATACACAAAATAATAAAACCATTAAAATCCGATAACATACAAATCAGTTTCAGAGCCAATAAAAATACCCAAAGATTACTACGAAATAAACTTAATAATAATAATGATCCCTTTGAACAATGTGGTGTTTATAAACTGAAATGTACGGATTGCAACTTAGTGTATATCGGACAAACAGGTCGAACATTCAAGAAAAGATTTGCAGAACACGTAAGTGATTTCAAATTTAATAGAGAAAAATCCGCCTATGCTAAACATTTAAATTCAAACAACCATTCTCTTAGTACAATAAATTCGTCCCTAGAACTACTACACCTACAGAACAAAAGCCATAAACTAAACACGCTAGAAATGTATGAAATTTTTAAACATAAACATAACTTGATTAACGAAAACATAGTTAACCAAAATGAACTTTTTGAAACATGCCTACGTATGACTTCACCCACACACTCTAATACTCTCACTAGTAGCTAAACTGCTTACTCATAGAGCACACCTCAACAGTTCCACAATAACGTAAGTAAAATTTCAAAACAGTTAAGAATATATAAACACTAATTAAATTCTAGATATCAATAATTACAGCAATAACATCACCTCTGCATTATTTAACACTACACAGAATATTTTAATAACTACATTTTTATTATTCCATCTAATAAGGCATACATGTGATCTACTTTTCTAAACTTGTTAATAAACTTTTTTAATTTTAGTGTTGGATATTACGACTGATGATGGCATAACTGATGCCGAAATGCATTTCAAGATTTTGGATTTTTAAAAGAACCAACACATTATATTGAGCTGAGAACGAAGTTAAAACTAGATACAAATACAACAGTTCAAGACAACTTAAACTTGTATTAATTTACACCTACTACTTATCAATATAAAGATATTTGGACTATCTAAAATTAAAAAATATACTGAATATGTAATCATCTTCAATTGTGAAGTAGTGATATTACAAAAACAACTCTATCACAACCTTATAGTTCATCCATTTAATAGATTTACTTATGATTCCATCACTATAATTGAACTAAGCAATAAAATATGAAAGTATAAGAATAAACAAAAAACAGTAAAAATCTATTATCCAATAAATATTAACCTTCGTAGGTAATATATCACAATTTTTAAAGATAAGTTATTTTAAAACTAAGTATTTTACTGTACTCATATTTTGATGAGACTGTAATTAAGTGTGGCTAATTGTGTAAGATTTTAATAGAAAATTTTATTATTTGACTGTAATTAAGTGTGACTAATTGTTGTGAGATTTTAATATAAAAATTTTTTATTACTTGACTGCAATTAAATGTGATTAATTGTGTAAGATTTTAATATTAAATTTTATTACTTGACATATTGATATAATTATGTTCATATATTATATCAATACAATAGACTTGTATAACAATATTATTTATTATTAATGTAATGTATTAATGTAAATGTACGTGTTTACGACTATATTGCATAACAAAATTTAGTTATAAATAAGCTACTAAGCTTTATATGCAATGATATAATGTAATTTTATCCTTATGACTATATTGTATATCAAAAACAGTTATGAAACAATAAATAACAGTAAAATATAAATCTATATACTTTCTACGTCTTCAGCTCCAATATCGTGTTAGGTTTCTTATTTTGTACTAGTGCTTAAGGCTGAAACTTAATCTTTTATATTCCTCATATTTATCAGCACTAGAGGATATGAAATTCATTAATACTCAATGGGCCAGCCAGGCCAAAATTCTTAATAGATATACCAACACTAGTAGAAAATTACACAAAACCATTGCTAATATATACTTCAACAAAACATGTAAGGAAAAAAATTTAGTTCCTAATTACATCAATATAAAAACTAATACCAAGACATGTAGTGCTATAGAATCTGTTACAACAGCACAAAGAACTTGGCTTAATAGAGAAATAAAACTATTATATGTAAAAAAGAACTTCATTAATGAACAACTATACAAACTACATCTAGAAGCTGCTCACCTCTTTAGAAATGAATGGCCAACGATTAATAACGAAATACAAATGAAACTAAAAACAGAATCTGACAAGAAATACGCCACCTTAAACAAGAAAATTGAAAAACTATTAACCAAACAGAATTACAACAAAGCCAAATTCCATAACCGAAGTACACTACACCCTAACCATAATGCAAAATTCTTTCCGAGAGTCGTCAATTTGTCATCACTGAACCTAACTCCAGAAGAAAATACAATATTAGAGTTAGGTTACAAACACAACTTGACTCCACATACCAACGAAAAAATAAAATCTATCACAATAGATACAGAAACAGCATTAGCTAAATATGACTTATCACAACAAGATAACCTAAGAAGTCAAATAGCTGATAATTTAAAAAAAGCGTACACAACTATAGATACTCAAAAACAATAAAAACAAAGAGTTAAAAACAATCACCAACCTGAATAAAAAAATGAAACAAAATAATATAATTAACACAAAAGCTGACAAAGGAAATTCCATCATACTTATAAATAAAGACGATTACATAACAAAAACCTTAAAATTCTTCAATGAAAATAACATAAACGAAATTAATAAAGATCCCACTGAAAAATATTACAATCAAATTAAAAAAGCCATCAAAACAAATGATCTCATTCTCAATGACAATGAACGTAAATCTTGCTTAACCATGCATCCAAAACCACCTAACCTAAAAGCCCAAATTAAATTACATAAAGAAGGTGAACCAATTAGACCAATAGTTAACTTCATTAATGCTCCTTCGTATAAAGTTTCCAAGAAACTAGCAAAACTATTACAACACAAATTAGAACTAAAAAATACCTACACACTAAAGAATTCAATTGACCTAGTAAATAAAATAAAAAACATAAAAATTAATAACGATGAAACAATTATATCTTTAGACATCAAAAATCTATATACAAATGTACCTATCCAAGAAACACTCAAAATTATACACAAACGTTTAGTTAATAACGGAGATAGCACACAGTATGCAGATCAATTAACAAATTTCCTTAATACAATTTTGAATCAAAATTATTTCGAATTTAATGGCAAACTATATGAACAACCAGACGGACTAGCTATGGGATCTCCCCTATCCAGTATTTTATCCGAAACCTTTTTACAAGAAATTGAAGAAACACTCATACATAAAATAATCCAAAATAACGTAACTTTCTATGGAAGATTTGTAGATGATCTGATTTTATGTTGCAAAACTCAAAACGTTAATCAAATTCTACAACAATTTAATAACATGCATAGTAACCTGCATTTCACCCTTGAAACAGCCAAGAATAAAGAATTACACTATCTTGATATTAGCATAAAATTCACGAACAAATGTCTAAGTTTCAGTATCTATAGAAAACCAACATTTACAGATAATATTATTAACAACAAATCTAACCACCCTTACAATCAAAAATTAGCTGCTATAAGAAATCTAATTCATAGATTACTGAATATCCCCATGAATAAAAAAGACTATAACAAAGAACTACAAACCATAATACAAATAGCAATTAATAATGGTTACAAAAAATCCACTGTATTCAATATTTTAAATAAGAATAAGAAACAAATCCTAAGAAGTAAAAACCCAGTATCACGTTTAGAACCAGACACACAACAGGAAGCTAACTCTAAAAAATATATCACTTTCAATTACACAGACCAGAAAATACACAAAATAATAAAACCATTAAAATCCGATAACATACAAATCAGTTTCAGAGCCAATAAAAATACCCAAAGATTACTACGAAATAAACTTAATAATAATAATGATCCCTTTGAACAATGTGGTGTTTATAAACTGAAATGTACGGATTGCAACTTAGTGTATATCGGACAAACAGGTCGAACATTCAAGAAAAGATTTGCAGAACACGTAAGTGATTTCAAATTTAATAGAGAAAAATCCGCCTATGCTAAACATTTAAATTCAAACAACCATTCTCTTAGTACAATAAATTCGTCCCTAGAAATACTACACCTACAGAACAAAAGCCATAAACTAAACACGCTAGAAATGTATGAAATTTTTAAACATAAACATAACTTGATTAACGAAAACATAGTTAACCAAAATGAACTTTTTGAAACATGCCTACGTATGACTTCACCCACACACTCTAATACTCTCACTAGTAGCTAAACTGCTTACTCATAGAGCACACCTCAACAGTTCCACAATAACGTAAGTAAAATTTCAAAACAGTTAAGAATATATAAACACTAATTAAATTCTAGATATCAATAATTACAGCAATAACATCACCTCTGCATTATTTAACACTACACAGAATATTTTAATAACTACATTTTTATTATTCCATCTAATAAGGCATACATGTGATCTACTTTTCTAAACTTGTTAATAAACTTTTTTAATTTTAGTGTTGGATATTACGACTGATGATGGCATAACTGATGCCGAAATGCATTTCAAGATTTTGGATTTTTAAAAGAACCAACACATTATATTGAGCTGAGAACGAAGTTAAAACTAGATACAAATACAACAGTTCAAGACAACTTAAACTTGTATTAATTTACACCTACTACTTATCAATATAAAGATATTTGGACTATCTAAAATTAAAAAATATACTGAATATGTAATCATCTTCAATTGTGAAGTAGTGATATTACAAAAACAACTCTATCACAACCTTATAGTTCATCCATTTAATAGATTTGCTTATGATTCCATCACTATAATTGAACTAAGCAATAAAATATGAAAGTATAAGAATAAACAAAAAACAGTAAAAATCTATTATCCAATAAATATTAACCTTCGTAGGTAATATATCACAATTTTTAAAGATAAGTTATTTTAAAACTAAGTATTTTACTGTACTCATATTTTGATGAGACTGTAATTAAGTGTGGCTAATTGTGTAAGATTTTAATAGAAAATTTTATTATTTGACTGTAATTAAGTGTGACTAATTGTTGTGAGATTTTAATATAAAAATTTTTTATTACTTGACTGCAATTAAATGTGATTAATTGTGTAAGATTTTAATATTAAATTTTATTACTTGACATATTGATATAATTATGTTCATATATTATATCAATACAATAGACTTGTATAACAATATTATTTATTATTAATGTAATGTATTAATGTAAATGTACGTGTTTACGACTATATTGCATAACAAAATTTAGTTATAAATAAGCTACTAAGCTTTATATGCAATGATATAATGTAATTTTATCCTTATGACTATATTGTATATCAAAAACAGTTATGAAACAATAAATAACAGTAAAATATAAATCTATATACTTTCTACGTCTTCAGCTCCAATATCGTGTTAGGTTTCTTATTTTGTACTAGTGCTTAAGGCTGAAACTTAATCTTTTATATTCGGCATATCTGAAGAAATGTTATTACTATTTAACTGTTAGTTTGCGAAATGTAATGGTAAGAATTCTCCCACCCATGGGCGTACGGTAAGGGGGGGTTCAGGGGGTTGAAACCCCTCCCGAAATATCTGCAATATTTTGAAGATTATAAATCATGTAACAAAAATTAAAAAAAAACTGATTCGGTTGTTACATATTTTACAATTTCGTTCATATCAAAGCATTATTCAAGATTTATCGTAATTTATTCAAGATTCAAATTTCAAAATCTCATGAAGTTGATAGATTTTCAGCTTAATAACAGTGGTGTATTACTAGTAAAAATAATCCCTTTGGAATCTGTCAAACGACAACTCGAATACTCCCGCCGAAATCCATCAACCTGTTTGTAAAATCAACAGTAATCACGAGCTCATCAAAAAATTATCATGAAGTAATCAACACTAATCGGGCTTTTCCACCGGTGGATTTACAGATGACTTTTTCAAAAGAAAGTTTTTATTTATAGACTCTAGCTTGAACGAGAAATGGGTAGAAATCTCAAGAAAAATAGTTTCAAAGACTGAGCTGCATATTAATTTATTACAGAGTATTGATTATCACAATACAACTGTTTAGTAAATAAAAAAGTAATAATTCACAATGTGCGCAAGGACATGGAGCTGAGACGACTTTACATTGAACCCCTCCCGAACAAAAATTCACCGTACGCCCATGCTCCCACCTAACGTGAAGTCTGAATCTCACACTGGACCAAGGCTATGTCGTATTACTAATAAATTTGTTGTTTATAATGAACATCGCCACTGTAGACAGTGAGAAAGTGCTTAACAATGTTATCAAATTTTGTCAGAGCTTTGTCACGTTTTCCCTGCTTAATTCTGCTGTTTCTCCAGCCTCACTACCCTTTCATCCCTTCGGCTCGTTTAATCAACGCCAGAGTACACCTCATCACCATCTCTTTCATCGCCAGTATTACTTTGATCAACGCCTTGAGTTTCCCCCACCACGATAAACAGCTGACCCTACCCCGATCTCTGTAGTTTCCTATATGAGATGAAAAACACGAAAATAAGAAAGGAAGAGTAGATTTTTGATATGAGAAGCTTTTCACGGCAGCTGTGCAATATAACTTACTCTGGTTCTCAGAACTGAACGTGATCTAAATCTTCATACTAAAATAAACATAACACTATTTTTCAAAATAATTGTTATTGGAAACGTTTATTCAAAACATAAAATCTTGTTGTCCATCTACCACTTTTATTAATGTAAATAATGTTCTTTTCTTATATTTATCTCCACTGGTATTAAACCAATGGACTATAGAATCCCGTTTGATTACTGTCCGTATTTCATTCTGAACTCCACCTATTTAATACTTGGTTTTTCGTCCGTTGGCTTTTCCCTGTATGGTATAGATAGATATTATAAAAAAGATTAATAAAGGTTGCTTTGCGTTAGTGGCGTTCCATTTTGTTTCAGGCAATAAAAATGAAAATCATTGTTTTACGAAAATGAGAATGAGAATGAAACTGAAGACTTGTATTTTATACAAAAAATGCTCGGTCAGGTTCATGTTAGAAGGAAAATACACCGTAGAACAGATGAGTAATTTAGGATCATTGGTCCTAAAAAGTATTCCCACTTAAGATAGTAATAATTAAATAGACTCTAAGTCAAATAGGCCTATTAAATTCACTTTGTTTAATTGGTGTTCTCTTTTATGATTTTTCTTAGCTTATGCAGACGATGTCTGTCTGTTGGACAATGACATAAACACAATCGGGAGAATTGCAGAAAGTCGATGCCTGCAAAAATGTCGGATTGGAAATTAATACGGAATAAACTAAGTATACGATCATGAATCGTCAAAATAATGCGCCACAAATTATTAGAATAGCCAGTAAATCATTTGAACGAATGAAGATATTCAAATATCTGGAAGCAATAATTACAGATACAAATAACATTAAGGTAAAAGTTAAGTGTCGACTGAAATGCTTGTTGTTATGCAGTTCGGAAACTACTTGTCTTCTCGTCATCTGTCCAGATATCTAAAAATAAAAATTTATAAAAAATTATCCTGCCGGTTGTATTATATGGAGTGAAACATGGTCGCCTACTCTTCGGGAAGAACATAATTTGAGTGTGTTCGAAAACAGGGTGCTTAGGAAAATATTTGGAACATGGGGACTGGAGAAAACTGCATAACGACGAGCTTCGTGTCCTGTACTCTTCACCGAATATAGTAAGGGTAATTAAATCACGGAGAATGAAATTAGCTGGACATGTGCACATGGGGGAGGAAAGACGTATCTTTAAAATATTAACTGGGAGACCCGAAGGGAAGAGACAACTTGGAAGACCTAGACGTAGGTGAGAGGAAAAATTTGATAGATTTAAGGGAAGTATGATTTGCGATGGATGGGTGAATGAGTTAGACAGAGTTGGGTTGAATGGCGGGCTCATGTAACCGCGGCAATGAACCTCTGGGTTCCATAAAATATTGAATATTCCTTTAACTTGCTTGCCGAATTGTGTATTGCCATTGACTAAGTGAGTAAGGAAATTATCTATTGTATAGTTGGACCAATAAAGATTTATTAAGTTGATACGTGTGATGCTGTAAGGAGAATATTATATTAAAAAATCGGCAAATTCTGTTTGACCTGGAGATTTTATATTATTTTTTATGCTACATAACGGTTTCTTTCGTCAACATAAAAACCTCAATAATACAAATCTTAACACGTATAATTATGTGAGAAAGTTTGTGCAGCATATTTTGTAACGTTTATTGTGCAGATTGAATTGCTGATTTCAAGGCTTGAATACTGTTCGATATTAATCGATACCGCAACAGTGTTATAGTGAAATTCTGTATCTTAACGGATATAATTATTACATTGTTATGCCACATGGAATAAGCGTATTAAGTATGTCGAACAAAAAGTTTTGTTTGTGTTTGTTCGTTTTAAATGTATAATTATGTTGTTTTGGGCGAAAGCCAAATACAAGGTGCACTTTAAGCTCCGCCCACTCGATATTCACTTTTGTTTCTCAGCTAAGCAGGGAGATCAACTATCCTTGTATATTGTCGCCGACACTCCCGACCGTACCAAAATTAATATTAACAATGCGAGAGTGCCCTTGTACCAAATATTAAAAATTCGAAAGTGCCCCTTGTAACAAATATTAAAAATGCGAGAGTAAGTGCCTTGTGCCCACAGGTTTGCCTTGTACCCAACGGTTTTTCAGCCTGTTCATCCTCGAAGAATTCGCTAGATCGTGGTATAAAATAAAGTGCTCCACTGAGGGTGGGTCGGGAGGGATAGGCTATCTCTCATACGAAGGTGCACCTTATATTTGGTTTTTTCCTTGTTTTGCACGAAAGATTACGAATTTATCGACATATACGAAGTTTATAATCTGTTTGTAAAAATACAAAAAATCATACATCTGGGACACATTAAAGATATAGCGTCCTAAGTGTATGTGAAGAGTGGTATAACACAGTTGTTGCAAATGTGTGCAATGTTATTTCTAAAATTTAATATTTTGAGTAGGCAATTCCCATACATAAAATATGGCTAAAATGGAAAGTGTCAGATCCGTGAGTGCTGCATCTCACAAGACTCGGCGTTACTCCATTCCTTGTAGTGAAAGAATCCAATTTTTCTCTCATTCGTCCCTTGTTGAGCATCTACTCTACGCTTCCTTAGTGGAAGTTGGGAGTTGAGTAACCGTGTAAGTCTACAACTCAGAACGCGAGGCCTCCTACACCCACACACATACACAGGGAATACTGAATTAGTTAAACTGCAGGATGTGGTGACTGAACTAACAGAGCTCACCTATAGCAACACCGGAACATCGCAAGACAAACATGCTTCCCTTCTCATGTAAGCACAATAATAGCTTACATAACAAATCCCTTAGGTTTATACCAGTGTTCATGCAATAATTAATAGTTTTTTTAACAAAAACTCAAAGGGAGTAGTTTTTAAATTGATTATGCTTTTCACGGCAGATGAGCTCAAACTTTGGAATTAATGAAGTCATCCTTTGCATTTTAAATGGCATTGGCCGGGATGATGTAATGACTTCTTACATAGGTATCGGGCACGTATGAGTACCTTCTTGCGTCTTTCAAATAAAGCGAAATGGTTATCAAATGGCAGAAAGCAACGCCCTGATATCAGATATTTATATTCATCAACTAGGGATTGTGTTCAAAAGAAACTACTTTAACGTAATTAGTTGGTTTTATGGCTATTTAACGACGGGATGTACTGCAACTTAGGCCTGTGACCGTCGCCGGTGTGCCGGAATTTTGTCCCGCAGGAGCTCTTTTACATGTCAATAAATCTAGATACATGGGCCTGTTACATTTATGCACACATAAATTCCATCGACCTGCGCCGGGACCGAACCCGCAAGCTTGGGCACAGAAAGGCAGCGCAATACTGACTGCACCACCCAGGCAGATCCTTCATGTATTTAAATCGGGATATTTGACCTACTGATTATTTCTTGAAAACTAGTTTATTGTGTGTCTTTTCTGAGATCAATTTCTAATCGGGCACTACGGACTTTGATGTCAACCTATATTGAATTGAGAACTTCCACAATATTATAAATGTGTAGATAGTAGTGGCAGAAGTAGGAATTGGGAGCGTTAGAGATAATGAGCATTGCAAATGTGGAGGGAACTGAATATCTCAATAATACCGTACTCTACACTAAATACTCATCAAGGCATCTTTCTTTCTCTCAGCTTTTCGTCCCACGCCACCTGGGCCTTACAGGACCACACGCTTTCGGGAGAGGGATTTTCTGTAGACCACATTCATATTTCTTTCTCCAAACAAGGACAAGGAAGGCCGAGATTACGCGAACACTTAGGACGAGACACACACACTGAAGAACAAAGATGGGTGCAATGAAGTTTATGATGACGGCTAGATGATATCCGAGAACCACAAGAGCATAAAGTTTCCCAACATTCGTCTCACAGGAGAGGAAAACACAACTCAGGAAATTTGTCCTCATCGAGAATCGAATCCGAGTACCTGAGTGAGGAGAGCGAACCCATCCCCTACGCCACAGCGACAGACCACATTACTGCAACGAGTTAAAAAAAAAAATAGAAAATAAATAGAGAGAGCATAGCACTTAGGAGCAATGTTAGTTATATGGGCTGTTCCATGTACTGGACTGATATACACTAACATTATTTTAGTCTCGAAAGTAAGTAAATATACGAGGGGAATCCAGGAAATAACGACCGTTTTGTTGTAGTAATTAAAAAAATCATATTTATTTGAAAAAACAAAGTCTGTTACATAACTGAAGTTTCCTTTACTTCTCTACATAATCACCACCCACATTTAAACATTTGTCGTATCTGTTCACTAGCTTTAGAATTCCCGTGTTATACTCCTCTGCCGCCAGTTCATTAAGCCAGGTGTTCACTGTCTTTTGGGATCGCAAAGGTGTTCTTTTGCTGGATTTCATGCCAAAAGGCACTACGATCAATGCAAATCGTTATTGTGAGACTTTACGAAAACTACGGCGAGCCATCCAAAACAGGAGGCGAGGAATGCTTTCGAGAGGAGTTGTGCTTCACTCGAGAATTGCTGGATCAATCTTTGATCATCCGCCCTATAGTCCAGACCTTGCTCCTAGCGATTTTCTGAAAGACTTTCTGGGTGGTACGCGTTTTGAAAGTGATGAAGAGTTGAAGAAGACAGTGAACACCTGGCTTAACACGTAGTCGAAATTAAACGAACTATCATTGCCAGCCAATCACAGTGCTGTGAGACAATCTACGCGCCTCAAGATTTATCAAATTTTGGGACAGTGTAGAAGAAAATCCTTATAGCCTATCAGTCCATTTCATTAACCAAATAAGGGGCGGGAGTATGAAAGTTTTAAAATCTTTGCACCCACCCAATGTTTTTTTTTTTTTTTAAGGTAGCGCCATTGCCTGCTTGCTGTAGTGATAATGAGGGCAAGCATGAAACATTAAAAGCATAACAGAATGTTACATTTTTGGTTCCTACCATATCTTTGATTGTGAAAGTTAGATGCCCAAAAATATGAAAGTTTTAAAACCACGATACGAGCATAAAGGGAACCTTTTTGTCGGAGATCCCCGATAGATCTCACTGTCAGGATAGGCTAACGAGGTCCAAGCAAGACGCATGCTTGGTACTAAACATAGAATACCGACTATTTAAACACAGATTAAATCTTTCAAAAAATTGTTTCGTTGCCCTGTGTATAAACAGAGGTTGACATAGGCCTAATGTGTTCCCTAAGATGATTCTTTACGAAAAATATAGGCTAGGCCAAGTTATGAGAAGTAGCATCTACAACAGATGGACAAGTTTCCTTCAACACATTAAAAAGATTCACTTACTGCGTGACCAGTTTTTGGCTATGTCCGTTGCAAAGGGACTGACTAGTCATTATGTAAAACAATATGTAAACAAATCCCCATCCCCTCCTTACTTCACTGAAGATATGGGTTTACATAAGACATAAGAGAAACAGACATATGAAGTCAATGCTTTGTTTACAAGGACTAAAGCACTAAACTCAAATACATAGGCAGTCGACTGTATAAATCTGCTAATACGTGATTCCGTTTTTAACTTAAGCATAGTCATGAATGGGATTTTATTAATTTTAATATGGTATTTTAAAAGGCATCAGTAATTGAATTCTCGTTTAAAGGTATGCCGGTATCAGTTAAATTTTATTTCGTGGGCCATTCTCAAAAGAATTGCCGTTTTGGTGTCACAGGCCTGAAAAGCTCACTTCTAGTTGAGATATCAAGCAATTTGAATTTCAGATTTCTTCCCAAACCCTTGCGAGTTTGTGCGCAACTCTAGGTAAATTCTATGTATACATCGTGGAACGTAACATTCATGTTTATGTCAAAAACGTGGGAAAAAGTAAGGTGTATGACTGCCACAACCCATAATCTATATCCAACATTTTGACTTCTTGACATGAAAAAGGCCCAAAATGAATCTTTATTCGCGGATGAATGTTAGCTCAAATCCAAATGAAGCTGACTAATGGATGTTTCAGAATTTTTTTAAAAATCCGAGCCAGGAAGTTCATTTGAATCTTTGTCACAGGAAACCGTGAAAAAAGACGATAAGGAGTGTTACCCGGTCTAGTACTCCCCCAAAGAATAAATAAGGGTGGGGAGGAGGGTGATGTAGAGGGGATGAAGTATTGTTTCATCTTTTTCCCCTATGACAAATTTCTGACCATACATCGAGGAGGGAGAACGGCAAGAAGTCAAAACCATGGTGCGTATTTTTATTCATGGTAGAGTGTTATCTATGTTTTGGGCTTCTAATTGTCATATGAATGAAGCATGTTATAAAAATTCAAGTAGCGGTTAAATTTGAATAGACTTCTGTTAAAAGGAAAAAAAATGTTAGTTGGGAAGAATATTGACAGTAATGAGTGTTACTGCAACCCAGCTCTTTCCATACAGCATTTATTTGTTGAAGTCTAAAGACTGCAAATAGAAGTTAAGTGAGAAAAAATACTTCTAAGTCACTAAGTGATAGAAAGTTGCTTGTTCTTAAAGCTACTTACTTAATTGTAAGATTGCACTATGATTTTACACTAATTATTTAGCTCGAAATGTGCCTTAATGAAGAACTGAAAAAATTCCAGACTGACCAAGTGTCAAAATATTAAACTCATTCAAATCTGTGACGTATTTATTACTTTTGCTTTTAAATGTATTTTCATGTTGTGAATTTGTCGAATGCTGTTGCATATTTCTTTGTTAAATTTAAAAGTTTATTGGGCCCGATGTTCTTTATTCAGTCTAGTGTATATGTAGGGACTATACACACGATAAGAAACAAGTAACACGAAGAGGCTGAAAAACTGTTTTATTTTGTCTAATTTGCATTTTTTCACATTTAATCAAATAAAAATCGTGTATATAAAAAACAAGTGAAAATAAGATTGAGGAAAATATGTTTGGGTAACACTCCTTACTGAAATTGCTGTGTCAGGTCACTCCACGTCAAATCGACTAACAGGCTAACCCCTGACGTCTCAGATTGGCACATGTGCACATCGGCACAGTCGCATTTTCATGCACATCGGCATAGTATTTTTATCTTGTAATGGTTATGGTGCTCATAGGGGTAGGGGTGGACATAGAGACTCAAACCTACAGCCTTCTTCACCACGTCTCCAAGGCAGCACCCCTTAGCTACCGCAGCTAAGGAAACCGGCCGTTGATATCGTAGATAGGTTAGAGTTGGATTATTCCCACAAAGTCTCTGGCCTTGAAGAGTAACCCAGCCAGCGAGCTTCTCGTTACGTCTCGTTACCAAGATGCGCGAATTCGGTGCGCGTAAGATCAGTAAGCTACCGCTGGGCAGAGAGTGAACATCATGCAGAAAATACTATAATAGTTGAGTGGAGGGATAATGCGCAGCGAGAGAGACAGACAACACGTGGAGTGGGATAGGAGAGCTGAGCCAATCAGGGTGCAGCTACCTCCCCTAGCCAGGAACTCTACGAGCGGTGAGACTCGCTCCTAAGGTATATACGTAAAACCCCAGAGACGTTGTGGAGGTAATCCTACTCTAAGATAGGTTAAGTCAAGTCAGGTTAGGTTAGGTTAGGTTAGGTTAGGTTAGGTTAGGTTAATTCAAAGTCTCATTCAATCGCAGGCAGATACTTTATGAATGATTTCTAAACAATACAATTATTATATTAATGTTCACAGTATGTACCGGTATCTATAATAATAAAATGAAGTGTTTGTCTTTCTGTCTGTCTAGCAGTTGCTGTGAACTCCATTGCATTCAATACGATAATGTAATTCCAACTTTGTTTCTATGTCCACCCCTACCTCAAGTTCACGAAGGGTGTGTGGTGATGAGCACAATGATATTGCAAGGATAAAAATACTAAGCCAATGTGCACAAAAATGAGACTGTGCCGATGTCCACACAACCGATACAGGCTGCAGTCTGTTTTCATGTCACAACTTGCAACTGTTTTCCTGTCACAACTTGCACTGCATTGGATTGCACTGAGTCCAGCCAGTTGTCTGGGTGACTCAATAGAGAAACACAAACCTTCTATCACAATTCTCTTTCTCATAGTTTTACAAGTGCTCTATATTGCAATGTGTTTTTAGTGTACAAAGTTTTCCAAGTTAACTGACAAATATGGCTTCTCAAAAGAACTGGGTGGTTATTTCTGCCAAACGTTGTAACCCTTTCAAAGAAAGTCAGTGCAAAATCACTAAGAAATGTAACAGACTGGATGTGCTCTCTAGATTTAGGAATCATTAGTGTCATGAAAATATGTGATGCATGTCGGAAAAAGATTTATGACAAATACAAGACAGACGAAGTTTTACCTTGTAATAGTGAAAATTTAGATGATTCTTTTACTGATCCACAATCTTCCTTACAATATTTGAATAAATCACTGTAACTAATGGGTGAGTCACCACTAAAGAAGAAAAAGTTTAATGTACCTAGCTACACAAAGAAAAAACTTGATAACATGAAGTCTAGTTTAGAAAAGAACTTATTACCAGAATTGAGCCAAGAAGAAGTTATTACTGAACATTCCGAAGACGATTCGAAGATAATTCTACAGTTAAAAGAAAAGTTTGCTCAAACAACAACAAAAAGTGAAAAAATTACTATTTTGTCTATTTTACCTATGAGTTGGAGCTGTCAGAAAATAGAAGATGAATTTGGAGTGACAAACTACATGGCCCGCGCAGTAAAATCATTAGTACAAGAAAAAGGCGTTTTGTCAACTCTTAACCCTAAACCTGGAAGAACTTTAAGTAAGAATATTGCTGACTTTGTAAAAGACTTGTACAATTCTGACATTAGTAGAATGATGCCAGGGAAAAAAGATTGTGTGACCATAAGAAATAAAGATGGAAAGTTCCAGGTACAAAAGAGACTAGTGTTGGCAAATTTTCAAGAAATAAGTAATAGGCCTACCAATTATTTAAGGAAGAATTCCCAGCAAACAAAATTGGTTTTTCAAAGTTTTGTGATCTCAGGCCAAAGAACTGTATCCTGGCTGCAAAAAGTGGCACACATACTGCCTGTGTGTACCTTACACCAAAACATTAAGCTAATGATGTACGGTGCAAAAATGCAAAATTTTGTATTAGATTGGGATGACAGTGCTTTGAAATCTTATCACTCCTGTCCAGTCAAGATGATGTGCAATCCACCATCTCAACATTGTTTTATGAATGTTTGTAAAGAATGCCCTGATGTTCCTAGACTTCAAGAATTATTGAATACAAAGTTCAATGAAAAAATGATTGATAAAGTTACCTACAAAAAGTGGGTAACTGTAGATAGGTGTGTGATGGAAACTGAGTAAAATGTACCGATGACTTTATTGATGAGTTCTTGGACACACTAACAAAGCTCTAAACTCATTCATTTATAGCTAGTCAGCAGAAAGAATACTACAACGAAATCAAGGAAAATTTAACTGAAGGCCATGTAGTAGTCAACGGTGATTTTGCAATACAACTACTCTTTCATCGTACAAGACGAAATACAATCATTCCACTGGACTACCAGCCAAGCTACACTGCATCCTTTCATCATATATTATAAATGGGAAGGGAAACTAAAACACCTGCAGAATGTTTTTATATCAGATTGTCTGTAACATAATACAGTCGCTTTCTATGTATTACAGAAAAAACTGCTAGAAATCTTAAAGCAAACCTTGCCTTTTGCACTTAAAAAGATTGCTTACTTTTCTGATGGGATCGCTGCCCATTATAAGAATAAGAAAAACTCCCTTAATTTATGCTTGCATAAAACAGATTTTGAAGTTGAGGCCAAGTGGGAGTTCTTTGCCACATCCCATGGTAAGAGTGCATGTGATGGCCTTGGCGGGACTATTAACCAGCTAGCTGCTTAAGTCAACTTACAAAAGCCATATGACCAACAAAGAACTTTATGAATTTGTCTTAGAAAATACAAAAAACATTGACTTTGAATATTGCACAACAGAAAACTACGAAGAGACTAAAGAATGGTTACTTTCTCTGTTCAGTGAATCAAAAGCGATCGTGGGAACACAAAAGTTTCATTCACATGAACTCTACACAGAGAGTCAAATTACTGTCGAGCCTTATCATTTCAGCCTTGATGAATCTCTTGAATATGTGACAACAGTGAACCAAATAATGCCATCAGATTTAGAAAACATTGCTACTGGTTTTGTGACAGTAGCATATGATGACTCTTGGTGGCTGGGATGCATTGAAGAAAAACACAATGGCATGTACCGAATAAATTTTTTGCATCCAAAAGGTCCAGCCTGTTCTTTTTGTTATCCACAACCAAGAGATTTATTAGATGCTCCAGGAAACACTCTTTTGCAAACAGTGGATCCAACTACAGCAACGGGAAGAACATACACTCTAAATGCTGAAGAAATGAAGCTGTCTTCTCATGCTTTGGAAAAGTATCTTAGAAGATCAAAAAGAAACATTTAAATTGTGTTGCCCT
Source organism: Ectobius pallidus (assembly GCA_964059195.1). Taxonomy (NCBI): domain Eukaryota; kingdom Metazoa; phylum Arthropoda; class Insecta; order Blattodea; family Ectobiidae; genus Ectobius; species Ectobius pallidus. The sequence continues at coordinate 31,138,555 of CAXKWD010000005.1, read as the reverse complement.
CAGTGAAAACTTTTTAAGTGTATAAATACTATTAACTATGTAGGGTAAATACCTAATATTCTAATACAGTTCTATCCAAGTACATATCAACAAGTTAAACTTTTTCACAACAACTTTTACCCATTTCTTTTATATGGGACTCTTTGTAAATGATTACAAATAATACTGGAAAACCAAGCAAAAGATAACCTCTACCATTTATAGCTATATGAGTTGATATTACTAAGAGTTTTGGATGATTCAAGGTGATTGGCTATGTTCAACATTTCACTATTAGCATGTTGTATATAAAATAAAAATTTGTTCTTCCTTCTTATGTATATCAGTATATTTACAGGTATCATGGAAATTAAATTAAAAACAACACTACACATCATTTAATTAACAAACAATAAGAGGGAAATGTTAAATATGAACGCTATCTAAATAATTTAGGCTTGGTAGAATTATGTACCTTAGTATTCATAACTAGAAATAATCAGCTATACACCTCACTAGCGTGTAATCTGGTAGTAAAATATTTTTTTTTATAACAAGAACCCATTGAGATCCCATCTTGAAATTTTGCATGCATGTAGTCAATTAGAGTGCACAACACATATAATTTTTCCCAAAAAATCCGAAGATACGTATTTTGGAAATTTAAAAAGTTTTTTGCAAACTTTTTTAACATTTCAAAAATTAAGAAACATAGCAGTGTGATACATCAAATTAAAGGGAATTTTTAGAGGAAAAAATGGAGCAAGTTTGAGCTCTCTAGGTGGTATAGTTATTGAGCTATAGCATTTTATAATAATCTTAAAGCAATAGAAAACCGTAGTTTTTTTGTATTTTTAAACCCTTATAACTCACAAACCAAAAGCAAGGAAAATTTGAAATTTGAAATCTAAACTAGATTTGGGGAGTAAAATACCTGAAAAAAATCATACAAATCCGAGAGGTCAAGGTTCAAATCTCATAGTAGAATTGGTTGATTTGACATGGAATGACCCTGTCATGCCACGTCTTTTATAAATAATTTTCATTCATTTCCAGTATTTCAAGACAGTATTGCTACCTTACAACAGCTCAGTTCATTCCTATTTCAAAAACCTGAAACAACATGTTGAAATAGGACATGCAAAATGGTAACACTCATTACAAAGTAAATACGTTCCACCAACTTAAAAAACAACTCATATACAATCAAAAAACGAGAAAACTCATGATTCCTATGCAGTTTCGTAAAGTACAACAGCTGTATGATGCCATGGAAAACCAGTCGTCCAAAAAAACCTAAGTTGAACTTTCACTCTGGGGTCCCTGTCGTGGGGTCAAAACGCCAATTATTTTTAGAATGACCCTCGTATTATTCAATAATTATTCTAAAAGCCCATGGATCAAAATTTACTAGAAGAATGCAGGAGCGACCTGAGTAGTTTGTTTCGTCCTTTGTTTAGCCATAAGTCGTTATTTCAGCGATGTTAACATAATACTGCAACAGGCATAAAGTTTATTTTTATTATTATTATTATTATTGTTGTTGTGGTTGTTGTTGTTGACCTCCGGCATGGTCTTGTGGTTAGCGTCGCTGACTAAAGATCCGTCGGCCGGGTTCGATCCCCGGTACCTCCTCGGATTTTTCTGAAGTAGGGAGGTCTTCCTACGGAAGATGACACAGCGGTCGGGTGGTAGGCCTTGTCCCTTCAGGGATGTAGCGCCAAGGAGTTTAGTTCAGTATTATTATTCTATCAAAGGATCCACCAAGTGCAGGTATGCTAGGGCTATATATGTTGTACACTAGTTTCATAAATAAATATATATATATATATATGTATATATGGGTGATTAAACTGTTAGGCCTAGGTTTGTGATACATAATCATGAGAAGTACATATATATTATAGTCTCAGTCAAAGAGCTTTGAAAATGTGAAAGATGAAAATGAGAAACGAAGATGCGCAACATTTCCGTCTAAATATTCCATTAAGACGTGCTTTGTATTGAAGGAATGTAACTAGTATGTAATCTTATCGCTACGTTACAGCTACTGTGCTGTTGATTCTAGCCACAGCAGTCGACAGAATACGTCCCTTGATTTGGTTAATGAATGTTATTCCGCCAGATGGCTGAAATGTTTGGCAGTGAATTTAAGTTATCATGAGCCAATGCCTGGGTTAGGGCAGCTTATGTTAGGTTACTAGATTAGTGATGCCCTCTTTGGTTTAGTTTCCTTCATTACGCACACGGCACACTTTCGCCCCGCACTACATACGGTACCAACTTCCGATTCACTGGGAAAATGAAAAAGATGTCACTTTTCTAACCTATAAATGACAATCCCTATAAACAGTTCTTGATAATATGTCTATTAAGTCAATAAATGGTGGCAGTGATTCATACAAGTTCTATGCTCCTAGTCTGTAGTTGTTTTAGTCACCTCGGCCCTTCTTAATAGCATGTAGGCCTTGCCTTCAGTTTGGGACATGGCCAAAATATTAGATGCCGAAAAGTCTCTGTTACTTACTGCATGTAAGTTTACTATATTATAGATCCGAGGAATTTCTTCGGCAGTCCTCGAATACAATAAGTAAATAATAATATTACAATGTCAGTACGGGAAGCCATGCAAGTAACCGAATTATAACTTACTTGTGTTTCTGCAAATTACACTGTTCAGCTAGAATGAAGTTCATTCTACAATTCCAACGAACACATTTGATCACTGACATCACTATTAACGTCACCCACCGTACACTGTAGAATAAACTCACAGATTACCATCAACTTCTTTCAAGTTGACAAAATCGATTACAACCGATACGCTCACTGTCGTACCGCACGAGCAACTACTATGTGTAGTGTGTCTTGATTGGGAGAGTTGATTTTAGAACATGTCTTTACTTCCGTAAATATGTATCAATGCGCGTTTCAGAAAAAAAAAAGTGATAAATAAGGCTGCATATCATTTTTGCATCCTACTTCATTATATGTGCCATAATTATATTTTTATATTATTAAAAAATCACAACTATCTGGGAAATCAGATTTTCGTCCTCAGAACTATATTTCCAAAATGTTTGTGATTTTGCCATCTAGCCCACCCCTATACTACTCAGACTACTCTAGACGAAAAATATCATGTATTTTTATATTATATGCAACGACATCGAATTTAGGGATCGAACACACCTGTAGTACCTATGGTAAGGGTACAGGGAGTAAAAACATCTGAAATAACATAAAGCTCCAAGAAATTGATTTTTTGGATTACATCTAAATATGCCCCTTAAAGAGTTTTGTTAAATGCCACAATATAAACGTCTGGTCAATTTCATACTTATTTACCTAAATAGTATAAACTCCCATAACTACAACAAAAAGTACAAAGAAAAATGTTTGTTACCTTTACAAATAGATTAGAAATAAGTAAATTTACTAAAACTAAAAAAAACCATGGTGCTACATCTCTTGTGGGACAAAGCCGATAGCTGCGTCATTCACCATGGGCAGATGGAAGGATTTGGGGATTTGTGGTTAGCACGCTGATTGTGTTATTAAGCTAAGTAATGTTGCGAAAATTGTATGAGGGTATTCCTACTGGTTGTATAGTATAATTTGTTACAACTGTGCATCATTAAGACTCCATGAACATAAAACTACCATACCTACATTGTTTCTTAAGATCTGTAAGTCGTCAATTATTTAAAGCATGCAGAAAAAAATAAGACTGCATTACTATTCAAGCAACAGTATTATTACATTGATCTCATACGTCTCTACCTGTTCTTTATAGCTTATGTTTAACAACAACAAAAATGGAAATGTTATGTTCACTGTAAAACTGAAAAGACATGGGTGCCAAGTTATTTCGCTTTCGCTATTACTTTCGTAGTTCTCTGGTGAAAGAGGACTGCACTATTGTTAGGACCTGAAGAAGCAGATTACATCGTGATATAGATGAGAGTCATTATGGACGTCTAACAGCTTTTCCCATTAACAAAGGAGACTGCAGTACAAAGAGAAGAGCAATGGCTATACATCTCCCTAAAATCCAGAAACCGTCTTTTGTACCTATCTCTGTCACAATTTAGCGTATTTTTCAATCAAAAGCTAATCCAAGAGACAGGCTACCGGTATATCAGGCAAATGAACTGCAAACTACCTTTATTATTTTATTCTAGTGCTTGCTAGTTAGTATCTATATCTCAATCAAGCGTTAGAATAATCTAAACTAAAATATCATACCATTCCCGTAGAGGCAGTGATGGTATAGGCTACTATTGCCTATTATTTAGTCCATTTAATAAATACAAATTCCTGTCTTATTATTGCATTAACTGTTACTTTCTTTGTGTATATTGCCAGAAAGAATTGAGAATCATTACTTTTCAGGAATGACGAAAAACTGTTTGGTGCCAAACTATCAAACGAACTTACAAATTCATTATGTAATTAGAACAAGCAATTAACATAGAGTTAAATGTTCTGGGTGTGCAATATCATTATTTTGTTTACATCTTTTATTGAAGTTGAAAGTTCCGAAAATGATGGACTTTCTGGTTGTGTTATAAAAATTTAATAGAAAGCACGTTAATTTATTATTATTATTATTATGGAACCTATCTATTATTACTAATTCGAAAGGTCCTCCTATATTATATTGTTAATAAATATTTGGACTTGATGAGTGAGTTTACCGTCACCACGGACGGACGGATAAAAATTCGGCCCGGGAATTATTTTTAGAAATCGGTCTACAACAAAAACCTATAATATTAAAACTAGTAATAATAATAAGGATTCTACAGAGGTCAGAAGGAGTCACGCATTCGCATTCGTTATTGCGTGTTACTGAATTAACTATGCGCACGCGCGTAACTCAGTACCACGGTTGGAAACCACTGCCGAATCAAATTTGATTTTCTACAATCCGTGCAATATACATGCATAAATTTTTCCTATTCTTATTAATAACATCAAAAACAAAATAATGCCAAGTCACTATATGATATCCCAAGTAAGAATGATCCTGTTCAAAGCAAAGAGGCGTGGCTGTCATAGTCCGCATGTCATCACCGTGAAATGGTAGTTTGTTTATTCTCAGTACAACTCACCCGCAGGGTCGTCGTGAACAACGAATCCTTTATGTTTTGTTTGCTAATTGATATCCTATAATGATGACGATGCCAGTGAGAGTTTGTTATTTCACGTGTAAATGTTGATATTATTGTTGCATGAACTTACGAACACTACTTCTCCACTAGCAAGCCACACCCTGGTAATGGCGCATGCTAATGACATTAACCAATCACGTTTTGTCACATGATACGAATTTTCCGCGAACTCTCTGAACTGTTTTGAACAGGATCAAACTTTTTATACACCACCACATATTCCGCGATCCAAGTACACATTAGGTTATTTTTTAAAAAATACTAGTGTCTGGTATAATACAGAATCACTATTTTAGTGGAAATGGGTGGTTAAAGCATTAATAATAATTGGCCCCATATTTTTTTATTTTGTAGTCTTTCTGCACAACGCAGATTGCCTTGCAGACAAAGAATATCTTTCAACAAAGTACCCATAGTCAGGGTAGATTTTTTTAGGGGGGCAATTTTTATATATATGCAACACCATCCCAAAACAAAATGATCTGAATCATAAGGAGATAACCACTCCACCAGATAAAATAATTTATTAATACAAATTACAGACACTGAAATTATGAAATTATATTGAAAATGATTACAAATTATCTACTTTTAAAAGAAGTGTGGAAGGATTAAACACTTGTTTATCAGTGAAAATTTTGAATAGCCGAGCATAATATTGATAAAACTAACTTTCTTGACTTTAATTCTGCAAACTGTATTACAAACTTATCCACATCAAGGGTCTTTGTTAACGTGTTATAATCATGCCTCAATGTTATAGTAAGTACGGTATAGACATATCTCTGATTATATTGTAGTTATCATTGTACTCTACCTCAGAAAACAACATCACAAATAAAAGCTGATTTACTGCACATTTCAAAAGTCATTTAAAGAACATTATTTCCTTAGTACTCTTGAATATGAGGGTCAGCCAAATGGAAAAAAAGTAAGTAAACTGTTTATTATTTCAAAAGTAATCGCCATAACTGTTAATACAAGTTTATTTATCCCACTGTGAGACATGATGGTCAATGGCTTCATGGAAAAATGTTTGTGGTTGCCTACGGAACCATGATTCTACCCAGGCGTGCACCACTTCGTCCAAAGCAAATAACGGCCATGAATGTCTTTCTTCATTTCTCCAAAAATATGGAAAGACATCTGGACTGTATGGAGGATATGTAAGGGCTTCCCAGTGAAACTTCTGTAGCGTAGTCGAAACAACCTTGGCAATATGTGGACGAGCATTATCGTGCAACAGAACGATGTTGTCTGTAACATTCCTGGACGTTTGGACTTGATGGCATGCTTCAATTTTTGCAAAGTTTCATCCATACAATGTGCAATTTTTCATATTTTTAGAAAAATGAAGAAAGACATTCGTGGCCGTCTATTTGCTTCAGACGAAGAGGTGCATGCCTGGGTAGAATCATGGTTTTGCAGGCAGCTGCAAACATTTTTCCATGAAGCCATTGACCATCTTGTCTCTCAGTAGGATAATTGTATTAACAGTTAAGGCGATTACTTTTGAAATAATAAACAGTTTACTTACTTTTTTTCTCATCTGTCTCGTTTTCATTTGACTGCCCTAGATTTTTATGATTTGAAATGCTAAAGATCTAGAGGGGCAAGACAAATTTTGGGGGGCAGCACATCCTCTGTCCTGGCCATGACCCACCGGAAAAACTCTGAAGATCCAGTCCAGCACTGCCAGTCATAGTCTTAAAAATACCTTAAAACGTTTGTTTAAAAAGATCAGATTTTTTCTTCTCAACTTGGAATAGACAAAAATATGTTATACTCACTTTCTGTATCTTAAGTGTGGGCAAAATAAATTCCTCACTTCACATTTTGAAATGAAGTAAGAATACAATAAGAGACCGCAGGGAGTGCATATTCAGTTCTTTAGTTATTTTTAGTTATTTTAGCCATTTCAGTTCTTTGTTCACCATGCAAGTCTTAAAACCTGAGTTGATGCAAATGAAGACTGGCTTATAATTATCCTTCAGAGAATTTTTGCAAAAAAAATTATTCAAATAGAAGTTTTAGCTCTTAGTGTAATATAAAAAAATCGAGTTGCTTTTTAGAAAAATGAAATTTTCTATGCTAATATGCTAATATGCTAATATCATATGTATGTATCACGGGTTTTGAGTTCAGTCATTTCTCTAAATTCGCTGCATAAAAATTAGCAGGAAAATAATCACAATTATTATTAATATTATTATTATTTTATAATATTATAATATAATATAATAATATTATTATTACTTTCAGATGGCTTCGGCGCGACGTTCATGCAGGAATAATCCTGACGTTTTCTGCTACATCTGCGGAGAATACACGCTGTCAGCGGACAGGAAGAACATCACAAGATTTGTGAAGCACGCATACCAGGCTTACTTTAAAGTCAAGCTAGGTGACCAAGATAAGTCGTGGGCACCGCACACGGTGTGCAAGACGTGCGTGGAATACCTCAGGCAGTGGACTAAGGGCGCCAAAACTTCACTGAAGTTTGGGATTCCGATGGTTTGGAGGGAGCCGTTTGACCATGCATCGGATTGTTACATCTGCGCCATCAATACTACTGGCATCAACCGGAAGAATCGGCACAGCCTCCAGTACCCCGACCTTCCATCTGCCCGCCGTCCAGTTGCTCACTGCGAAGAAATACCTGTACCAGCGTTCACACAGCTTCCTCACATCGACGAGGCCACCACTTCAGACGACGTAGGAGATACTGAACAGGAGTATGAAACACAAGACGATCCGCAGCCCTTTTCACAATGTGAGTTTAATGATCTGGTTCGGGATCTCAGCTTGTCGAAGACTTCCTCAGAGCTGTTGGCCTCCAGACTCAAAGAGAAAACTCTACTTGGCGAGGACGCGCGTATCACTTTCTTCCATAGAAGGCATGAGGAGTACATGGGCTACTTCTGCCAGGAGGAAGACCTCGTGTACTGCCGAGATGTCGCCGGTCTTCTTCATAAACTCGGCGCTCCTACATACGATCCGACAGATTGGCGACTCTTCATTGACAGCTGCAAGCGCTCTTTGAAGTGTGTGCTCCTCCACAACGGGAACCAGATCGCCTCAATCCCTCTTGCGCACTCCACAACTCTCAAAGAGCAATGAAGCAGTGAAGTATGTGCTTGACAAAATCCAATATAAGCAGCACCAATGGATGATCTGCGTTGACTTCAAGATGGTGAACTTTCTACTAGGTCAGCAGTCCGGGTTCACGAAGTACCCATGCTTTATATGTATGTGGGACAGTCGAGACAGAGTCCAGCACTATGTAAAGAAAGAGTGGCCGGCGTGAGAGCAGTTAGTACCTGGGGCGAGAAACATCATAAACGAACCTCTTGTTGACCGGGAGAAGATATTGATCCCACCGCTACACATGAAGCTTGGGTTAATGAAACAGTTCACGCGCGCTCTGGACAAGGATGGGAGGTGCTTCAACTACATGTGCCGAGCATTTTCTCGACTGACCATTGAGAAGCTCAAGGCCGGCATTTTTGATGGCCCACAGATACGGCAGCTCATAAAGGACACTGAGTTCCAAAACTCCATGAACACGCTTGAGTGCGCCGCCTGGAAATCGTTTGTGCAGGTGGTGAACAACTTCCTGGGGAACACGAAGGCAGCAAACCACGCCACACTCATCAGCAGCATGATAGAGGCCTTCCAAAAACTCGGGTGTTTGATGAGTATAAAGATGCACTTCCTCTTCTCACACATGGACAAGTTTCCTGAAAACCTTGGGGCGATGAGCGACGAGCAGGGAGAAAGGTTCCATCAGGACATGCGCCAAATGGAGGAGAGGTACCAGGGGAGGTGGGACGCAGTCATGCTGGCGGACTACTGCTGGTCGCTGAAGAGAGACAACCCAGCAGCTGCTCACACACGGAAATCGAAGAAACGCCAAAATCTGCCTTGAACTCTTAACTTTTGTGTCATGTAACGCTCATTCTTATTATATTATGATAATTATGCTTATCAAATTTCATGTAGTAAATAAATAATGAATTAATTTGGATACGTTGACTTTTATTTCTTGAGGGAAACGGAAAAAATCGTCAGGGGTTTATCAGCAGAAATGAGTTTTTCTTACGAAAAACAGATTTTTTTGAAATTTCTGTAGAAAAAAATCCTGACCTGATTGAGCAAAACCAAGGTCATTTTCGGACTCAGGGCATCAAAATTAGTCTAATTCAGCTGAAAAACCCTGGACAATTTTCCAAAAGTTTTTTTTGTTGCCCTGTGATAATAGAAAAAAAAATATATCAATTACCAAAATGGCTTTGTTTTGCCTCAAGAAAACTGAAACCGTTTCTAGAAAATATTATATTATATTTTCGGGGATTCTCATTGCTCCAGAAAACAAATCTTTTGAAAATCACAACAAATCTGAAAATATATGCTGTGAAACTAAGCAATTTCATAAGAATGAATGTTTTATAAAAATGCCATGGGGTATCATGAATTAAAAATAAGTAAATTGATTTTTTTCCTCACAAGCCATCACTGAAATGAAGTTCATATTTCAGCACTTGATAACCCATCTGTTCAGATTACTCAACAACCATGACAGGGAACAATTTTTTGAGAAATGAGATAAAACTAATTTGTTGTAATTTATTCATGCAAATAGGCTAATTTTTGTTTTATAGAAGAGTAGCTATATCCATATTAGGAAGTTTTATATTGATTTTTAATGGTGTTTGTTATATTTGAGCCCAATAAGCACATTTTTAATTTTTGCAGTAAGCTTTAATTTTTAAGCTCTTACTCATTTAAAAAACTCGGCATCCTTTCGTCCACATTAGACTGAGTTTGCAGGACTCTAAAGTATTATTAAGCATGTTATTATTATCATTACAAATAATATCGTTATTACTATTATTGAGTGATAAAATTTAGTGTAGTTCTTGCTTTTTGTATTTAGGTTTGGTATTGTGATCCTCTGCTGTATGATGTTATATTTCTTGTCATAATTAAGATCAATAAATGGCTTTCTCCAGACACAAGCTTAAATATTGGAAGTGTTTGAATACCCTGCCTTTTCCTTCAACTCACTGTCAGCTTTACACTCAATCTTCATAGGATCCCTAGCATTAACAAATAGTAGGCCTATGTAATAAACATCACATAAACACAGAACTATAAAGTAAAATACTGTATTTATATTCATCTCATCAATTAAAACAATCAACAAAGGAGTGCCAAGTCACTGTGCTTACATGGGGTTGGCCGCACGTTATATTTCCATGCCAAAATTTTTGCTGTAGAAGAGAGAACACTGTTAGGATCCACACACATTGATCATTTCTATGTGTAACTGGTAAAGGTCTGGTTTCTGCTTGAGTGATTTACATGTCTGGGGAGACGTACAGTCATCACAATAGCTGATTCCTAGCAGAGAGAAATGCAAGGTAGTATAGAGAATTTGTAATAAATATTTTAATATAAAAAAATGTACTTTCATTTAATATTGAAATATGTAAGCTGCAGCGATAGTCGTTACATGCGTGCTTCCCTACTAGCTAATTCATGAAATTGCATATGGCATTTAAGCACAATGTGTGCATTTCTTTTGGACCAATTAAAATTTTCTGAAATTATCGAACAATATTTACATGTTATAGAGAAACTACCATCCTATCATAGATAGAACAGTTTTAAGCCTTTATGCTTTTACTGTTTATATTAAATATAAATTGGAGAAAGCCATGAAGTGTTCTGCTTAGCCAATGAGGGTGCAGGTGGTAGTAACTTGTTCTAATGGATGGGTTGTAAATTCCTCTTGCTCTGAATTCAAAAATGCATTACTGCCTCCTGTCAAAACCTGTATCTTCCTTTGCTGGTGTTTCGAGTTATACATGATATCGATGAGTGAATGTATATTGTAAACCCTCAGTCAACTGACAAACAGTGAACACTGATTAAAAAAATAATAAATATACGGATCAAATTGAGAATTACCTCCTTTTGTGAAGCCAATTAAAAATGTACAACATTTCTGCTTGAAGGCAGTATGGTTTCCCACTAAAAAATTTGTCTATATTTAATATAGACAGTGAGAGGGGCTTTTCAGCCTATCCAAACTTATTGACAGGCAGGCGAACAAATTTATGCCCAGAAAATATAGAAACGATGTTGTATTTGTACTTTGGTGACACTTGCAGCTAAATTGCCTGATACTTGCTATTCATTTCTGTTTTCTCTGGTATGTAAAATAATTGTAATTATGCTCATTTCATTCACTTCTGCATCACCTATTCTTTTTCTGGTAGCCTACATAAGATAGTAATTATGATTATTTCAATGGAAAAGCAATACTTATTCCACTTGAGTTGTCATTCCTTGATTTTTTATTTAACAGCTTCGAGTATTTCATTTTACCGCTTTGAGCATTTTATACCACCACTTTTGTTCATTCTATTTCACGACTTATCCTGGTCTCCATTCATAATGAATGATGTCTGCAAGAATTTAGGATGCAAACATTACTTGAATACTGAATTATTGTTGTTTTTGTTATGGATTTTAATAGAAAATCTTGATGAATTAAAAAAATTCAATTGAATTTATATTTTTTCAACTTTAAAAAAAGAAGAAAAGATTGGCATTAGCAAAGGGCTTAGAATTTATGGAGCAGACTTTGATAGAGCCAGAGTGAACATGGTGTGCTTTGCATCATATGTGGATCCTAAATTTCTTCCTCTTTGGCTTTCTCAGTGAGCTGTTCATTATGGAACGAAAAATTGTTGTTCTATCTTACCATTTTAAACTTTCTTCTATGCCATTATGGTCGTTGAATTCATTTACTGCCAATATCACAATAAAACAATAGAAATTTCAAAAATATTCTTTAAAAATGGGTTAATTCATCCAAATAAAACAGTTTTTGCTGAAATTCGTATAAAAACTGGGGTTCTGTTTACTTTTTGCAATATTATGTGAATTTGCATTACTTTGCAATACATATTTATGAGATATATGCAAATATCTATCGAATTGAGAACAATATGCCCTATCACGTCACACGAATTTCCAGACCTCTAAGAATATTGTAAAGGCTAATTAAACAATATTATAATGTTAACTAGCAAGGTAAAACAAGGGTATGCAAATGCATGTAATTAATTATAATTAAAGACAATTTTGAATGATCAGAATGTATCTATGAAACACCCTTAAGGAAAAATATTGAAAAGTGGTGAAAAACTATCGTTTTGAATGTACTTGTGAAGTTTTGTGAAAAGTATCCGGATTTAGCCATTAAAGGTATTGTTAGTTTAACGTTAGAGTTTGCTGGTGTTTCTTGCAAAAACTGTCAACTCTATTCGTACGGAAAAACACATAACTGGAAAAGTGCCAACACCATCAAAGACAAGGAAATGCGAGAAAACTGTGCCTGAAATGACTTTGTAAGAAATGCATAAGTTTTTCTTGTTAGTTGAAATTATAACGTAAATATTTCAAATAATATACCTGCGATTTATTTCGGCCAATGATGCAGAACGACGTCATAGAGTATCAACCAATATGATGCAGGAATAGCATTCAAATGGTAATATCTGTTATGCTGCTTCACTTCCATTTTGACCTGGGACAAAGGTGGAAGTTGAGTCTCCGCGTAGGTGACAATGCCTCGTATAAAACCCATATTAATGTAAAACATACTGACATAACACAATACAGTAGCGCTGTGAGAGTATACATATTTAAAACAGTGATGTGATAGTTGTTAATATCATCATGTAAGTATTGTATGAGATAAAAGTGGTGTTTGGGAACTACTCATAGACTCAACATCCTAACTCACAAAACAGTTACTCCAAAGTATAAAATAAAACTTATAGTGAACTGGTGAATAAATGTGTTATCATTCCAAAAGAGGTAAGTCCACATATATTTCCGAAGCAATATTCCCTGAGATGATTTGTGTTCTTAAGCTGAGTGAAATAGCCTAGGAAGTGGCATATCAAAGAAATCAACAGTAACTGGAAATCAAACTAAGTACTTTCCCAAAACAAATCTTTCCTCCCAGTAAAATCCTTCTATCCGTCCCACAGACCGCTGCACAATTCACAAAATATTTATGCTGTCTTCCAGAAAACAATCTGCAGTTAGTTTCCCATGGTAATATCAAGAGAAAGTATTTATCTTTCGGATAGGCTAACTAGATGGTTTGTATTTGGAAATTTATCTGGCAACCTAGGAATCAACTTACACTGTGTTTTGATATTTCACTTCTTTGACTAACATTACTGTATGTATCTTTCAACATAAAAAGAATACAATATGGTTTCACTAAATCTAAAACTTACTTCTTACATCACACTAGGGCACAATTATTAATGTGCCTGTCAAAAGCATTAAACTGTTCCTTTCCCACCCAGAGAAAATATGTTACAAAAGTACAAAAAGTACAAAAAAGCATACACATATTTCTACATGATGTCTCTAACCACATATTTCCAAGAACTAATCATTAATCTGAGAATCTGAAGGAGCGGGAGTCTCTTCTCCTCTGTTCTTTCTCTTTAGTTCCTCTTCTGGGGCTAAGGTATCTCTCACAGCAGGAGTCTGGGGCACCTAAAACACAGGGATATTAAGTAAAGGTAAAATCAACAGCATGCTCCGTTACACAGTGGTAGCACTGTATTAGTGCTGATTCACCCTGTATTAGTGGATTTCTCTGCCCTTTTTACTTAATTTAATTTTCAAGTTAATTAACCATCCCATTCTTAGTCCCTTCTAAGGCCAATGTAGGGAGACCTACGTCTTGGACCGTTGGAGACCCATTTCATCTCAGATCATACAGGGGGTGTCACATCAACATCATGGATTTTGCTGAAAAAAATATATGTTGAAGGACCACATGACCTATGTTCAGAAATGAAATATTTTCCTTCTCACTTGATTTGTAACAATGTTACAGGCACACAAAGAATCCGGATTTTTGGTAAAAAGTTGTAGGCAAGGAAAATATTGCAATTTTCAAAGCGCTATAAATCAGAAACCAAAAATTATGGAGACTTGAGGTTTTTTTATTTGGAAGCCTGTTCATAGTAGTTTCAAATCATGATATAGGAAGACATTTTTGAAATTCTTTTTAACTCTAAAATTCAACATGAAAATAAAAAAAATTGAATTTTTTTTAAAAACGTGAACAGTCGTAAGTCATGACTTTTATTGGGATAATATGGTATGGAAACTGAACTAATTATAAGCAATAAAATTTATGCCCTAGCTTCTCACATTAAGTAGATAAATCTTTGTAAAAAGTGAGAAAACACATTTTTGACTGTTTTTTAGAAATGATTTTCTCCAAAACACCCATCTCAAAAGTTTTGAAAATTACACAAAATATTGTTTGATGGTTGTTCCTATAGGTGGTACAATCACATTGGGGAATGGAAAACCTGAGAGAATTTTTTCAAAACTACTCTACCTGTTCCATAATGTTGGACATTTACAGTGTTTTGCAGATGACAAGCCCTTTCTTCCTTCTCCTGCTTAGATACGCGTCCAATCAGAGACGGCGAGAAGGAGGGAAGACTCTTACTGCAAGCGGCAGTCCTTTAGCTCGTACACGTGATTGGCGGTGAAGGAGGCTTCTCATATGAAAAATACTGTAGTATATAATGTATTACATTGACAACACTGTTTTGCCAAATGTTTTCAATGTACACAGTTCTACTAAATGAAATTGTATTGAAAGATCACACCATAGATGGTTGAGTCCATTTTGGGATTGGAAATCTTACCACTAGAGAGGTTTTTCAGTCCAAATTCAGCAAAGGGTATTGCTGGTTCTTTGTGAGAGTCCATCGGTTTCAGTTAATTATTAATATTGATCACTAGATTTAGACAAAACTACATAAGGTAAAATATATGTTAACATATACAAATACTGAAATATCATTAGGCCTATATTTTTCACTTGTAACATCACATTGCTGAGAAGAGTTATTCTGTCATCTTCATATGTTCCGCATTAAACTTATGAAGCTGGGCTGACTGTCCATGTGGAAAAGAATGATCCAGCTTGAGAAGCACATGGGAAATTTATTTCTAAATACTTTCCTATTAAAACATTTCTTTGTTTATTTTTATTTATCGTGAGATTATTATATTTAGTGTAGTGTTTTTTCATGAATTGATTAATTAATTCAATATATTTTGATCAAGCTATTTTTGGGTTGGCGAATATCTAATTATTTCAACCTTCTGTTTTTTTAATCACACTTCTTCAAAATGGATAGCTTCATCCACGTTCCTTTCACCTTTTCCAAGAGCAAGGAGTTCTTTTTCAACTTATTAAAGGTTTCTAGCATTTCAAGATATTGCTAATTTCGGGCAAAAGGCCTTTTTCTTCATTTTTATCATGGATTCAGTAATTCAAGGACATCTTTACGAAAATAATAAATCTTCATCAATCCTCAGGACATTCATACTAATCAAGGGGAAAATCCTTCATTTTGTGAGTAATTTCGTGAATCACAAACTGAAGGTAAGTTTAACAGCATATTTGGACCAAGGCTTCGTGAGATTCGCAGTCTCAAAGAGAATTTAATGTAATTGTGATTGATAATAAATGTAGACATTTATCAATTAGCAAGTGTGTAAATCACTTAATTCAATGCAAATCCTCATTCTGAGCTTCAGATACTGTAAACATTTAAATTTTATCATTTCTACGAACATTAATACGCAAATATTCTAGCTAGTGAGAAGTAACAATGTCAATAAGCTACATCTTTTTTCTAGAATTATAGCTGGTCCTCCGATAGTATACAGTTCCAATACATTTACATGTGTATTCAATTAGCTTCATAAACATCAAGATTACGATGAACATTTCCTCAACGCATGTTTATGTTATTCAAGTGACGTCACTCCGGAAATGGACTCAACCATCTATGGTGTGATCTTTCAATAAAATTTCATTTAATAGAACTGTGTACATTGAAAACATTTGGCAAAACAAATGTAATACAAATGTAAAACAAATGTAATACAAATGTAATACAAATGTAATACAAATGTAATACATTATATACTAAATGTCCAACATTATGGAACAGGTAGAGTAGTTTTGAAAAAATTCTCTCAGGTTTTCCACACAACCACCTATAAGAACAACCATCTAATATTATTTTGTGTAATTTTCAAAACTTTTGAGATGGGTGTTTTGGAGAAAATCATTTCTAAAAAACAGTCAAAAATGTGTTTTTTCACTTTTTACAAAGATTTATCTACTTAATGTGAGAAGCTAGGGCAGAAATTTTATTGCTAATAATTAGTCCAGTTTCCATACCATATAATCCCAATAAAAGTCATGACTTACGACTGTTCACATTTTCAAAAAAAAAATACATGAACTTTGGAAAAAAATTCAATTTTTTGTATTTTCATGTTGAATTTCAGAGTTAAAGAGAATTTCAAAAATGTCTTCCTATATCATGATTTGAAACTACTATGAACAGGCTTTCAAATAAAAAAACCTCAAGTCTCCATAATTTTTTGTTTCTGATTTACAGCGCTTTGAAAATTGCAATATTTTCCTTGCGTACAACTGTGACACATTTGGTACTAAGCTGTATGATTTGAGATGAAATGGGTCTGGAGGCAGTCCAAGTGTAGAATTTTTAGGGCTTGTCTACACCCCTAATCCTTTCTCCTTTGGGAAATGTAAATTTGTTGTTATTAATGAAAGTATAAAATTGTATAAAGTAATTATTTGAAGGCATTTTGTAGTTAACTTCTGAAGCCCTTCAGGCACCATTTTATTATTTTCAGCTTGTCTTTCAATTCATTTTAATTTACATAACTCTTCTTTAGATCATATTATAAATTATATATTAATTTATTTTTGTAATATTTACCAAGTAGATGAAATTATTTTAAAAGACTTATATTTTAATGCTTTAGGACATGGGTGCGCAACTGTGCCACTGTGCAGTGATGTAATGTCTCCCACTACAATCGCTCTTGATGTCAGTTTCGACGTGATGTGAGGACAGCGCTGCACTGACTGAGAGTGTTCGAAGTTCAGTCTTTACTGCAGTTCACTACACCAATAGTAACGAGTGCTGCAGCGAGCGTAAAAGCACACAACAGCTTGTCATCAAGGCAACGACTTTTCCATGCTAACTGGGAAAAGTATCTATTATTAAAATCATAAACGAAATGATTAACAACTATAACGAAGCAGCTAAAAATTCTGCTTTGGAGTGCATTCTACGATTAGAAAGCGCCGTCTAGGAAAACGACCTCAGGATCGAGTTGTCTGGCCCAGAAAAGTCCTGCATAGTGAGTTCCGTCCAAATCGATCAATGTTTGCCCATTGAAGCCTGTATTCATTATCCCTCTTCTGTATATGTTTAAGATTTCAGATGTCTGCGGGCCCTGACATTATAAACAAAATTGAATCGACCAGGGTGGACTTACAAAATTGAAACGATTGCAAATTCCATGCGATATGTATGCACTATGTTGAAAAAATCGAGATGCTCTTATGTTCAAGTTACGACAAAAAATAGCAAAGTCACCTGCAAATGATTTGACAATTGAAACGTATTACCGAAAACTGATGCTTCAATAGCCAAAAAATAACGTTTTCTGTCAGTTTTTCACTTATAACTCGCGAACGAAAACAAAAATTAAAATCCTGTTTCGAGGTGCATTCAGCCACCCTTCAGTCCATTTACAATTAAAATTTCAGGTCTCTGCATGCAGAAGATTTTGCTGGGTATCGCACATAGACAAACAGACAAACACTTCCTCTTATTTTCTTATTGTTATAGATTTGAAAAAGTGGGATAACCAACTATCTGTCAGAGTTTCTTTAAAAGTGATGTACGGTCTACATTAACCGACAAGCATTTAGGTTCGTTGCTGCGACTGTGTACAACATCTTTATTCCCTGCCATTGAAGAATTAGCCAGATCCAAATGCTTGTATGTCATCAAAGAGAAGTAAATAAACTTAACTTCATATGAAATCAATTACTAAAGCAGGACAATCTTTTTTCACGATTTGGTGAACACACAAGTATGCTCAACGGCGAAGCAGTTCGACACTGAACATGAAGAGCAGGTTTCGTACGTCACAGCAATGGATGGGGGACTGAAGCGTTTCCCCATAGTTGCTCAGGTATACTTCAGGAACTTATATAAATATAAATTTGTAAATTTATCGTCCAAATCATTCCTTCTGTATTTCTAAACAATGAATTTGTGTATAGTGTAAAATTTGTTTTTAACCTTCAAAAGAAAAAATCGGCACAGTGACTAAAATAAATTAACAGAACAAACAAATCCTGATGTTATGCTCACTTCTTTAAAGTGACCCTCCTGGGAATCCAATTATCCTTTGGGCGGGCCCGTTTTCAGATTAGGTTAGCTCACCAGAGGGTGGGAACCAAGCACTTCCTTCCACTTTTCCCATAGGGAGGGCTCAATAGGCAAAGGCATAGGCACTCTTGCTCTGTAGTGGATTTTATGGTCCACGTAATAATCTTTGTACCTAATTTGCACAAAAACTGTCAACTTTGAAAAACCGCAAAGAGAAAATTTATTTCTTATCCTTTCTTCTTCTAGTGCGAAAAAATTGGAACAGTACGGACAATACTTAATGAATAAAGCACAATTAAAGTTTAGGAGCAATTTAATTTCTTCTGAAGAATGTATTCAAGTGGGACAAGTATGGTATTTGAAGTTTTTGTTGTTTCTAAAGAAGGAAACTGTAAATAAGCAAAGTAGTTGTATTTAAACCAAGAGATTTCGTTAGTTGTTAGTCTGCTTTATTTCCCATAAGTCAGTGCACCACATTTCACAGTGTGTTGCAGTTCTTGTAATTAATGTCATCTGTTATTGTGTTATTGCCTTTTTCATCTTAACAGCTTAAAGATACCTACCTCTCCTAAAGTGATAAAAAGAATGAATCATGGGTAGTCCATGGTAGTTGCAATTTCTACACCATTTCTAGCTTACCCTACTCCAAGTCACAGAATAAGGAGCATACAGAATGGACACTAGCGGTCGGCTCCTTTGATCTCGTTCAGCCAAGACTCGTGCCCGACTCAGCGCTGGCCGCCATATTGAAATGTATTAAACAACGGCTGGCTTACTACTGTCACACACGGTTTCTTTCGATGTCAAGCGAGTTTTTAAGCATAAGAATAAAGTTTTCATTATAACAATTAAAGAATCTTAACTTACCTGTTATAATTACGATGTGGTTTTAAGGGAAAAATCCTTGAATATAAAACACAACATAGCAAAACACATCCTGGCTGTAAAAATATGTCTGCGTACTTTAAGTGAACAATAGGCTATGAGGTTTACATGTCTATATTACTTCTTATTTATTGTTTACCCAACACACATACAGTTAAATAAGAGCAACTTAAGAATACAAGTATCAATCAAGATCGAATATAAATAGGCTACAAAATGAACTTTACGTATTATTTTTGGTACCTCCAGTTTATTCACTAAAAATATAGACCTAAAGATCAATTTGCAGTTACATTGAATACAATGGAAGGAAGAAAATACAAGGAAGAAAGAGTGTCATAAATATTATACAAGAGCTAGACAAATTTTACTTGTAGGTAAATCATAGTTACATGGAATTATCCATATAAACTGAAATACTTAGTATAAATAATCAGCATGAAACATGTTGACAATCCTTATTCACAGATGAGTGACTTTGATGAGTTTCAGTACACTCTACATGAATTTCAGGGTTGATGTTGTGACTCACATTTACATTCACCTATTCAAATTAAAAATAAGACAAATATAAAATTACTATCAAAATGCTTATAGCCTACTTCCCAAAAGTAAAAAAAATAAATATATATATAAATAAATACGGTAAATAAATAAAAAAAAGTGTGCGTGGAACGCCACGCGACAGAAGTAAAACTTGTTTTAATTTTTGGATTTTTTTCAATTTTGGATTATTGGATTTTTTAATTGTTGGATTGTTGGACTTTTTATATTGGGTTTTTTGGACTTTTTTAATTTTGAATTTTTGGATTTTTCAAATTTTTGATCTATTAATTTTGGAATTTTGGATTTTTTAAATTATGGATCTTTGAATTTTTTTATTTCTTTAATATTTTATTTTAGATTTTTTAATTTCGGATTTTTAAA
This sequence comes from Ectobius pallidus, assembly GCA_964059195.1. Taxonomy (NCBI): domain Eukaryota; kingdom Metazoa; phylum Arthropoda; class Insecta; order Blattodea; family Ectobiidae; genus Ectobius; species Ectobius pallidus. Next base: position 31,118,229 of record CAXKWD010000005.1, on the reverse strand, counting down.
TTTTTAAAATCTTTTATTTTCGATTTTTTAATTTTTATATTTTGGATTCTTTTAATTTTAGATTTTTTATTTTTTAAATTTTGGATTTTTAAATTTTTTACATTTTGGATCTTTGAATTTTTTAATTTTGGATTTTTAAATTTTCGATTTTTTATTTTTTGGATTTTTTATTTTGGATTTTCTATTTTTAATTTTGGATTTTTAAATTTTGAATTTTTTTATTTTTTATTTTGGATTTTTAAATGTTTTTATTTTTTATTTTTTAAATTTTGGATAAGACTATTCATTGAGTTGATTGTTTTCTGTGCAGTCCGTTCCGTCACAACCCCACTAATTTCGTGACAATTTTGAGCGTAACAATTTCGTGACGATTTTGTTAATAAGGCAAGTTTGGGTTAGCTCTCGATTTACTCCTAGCGCGGCTAAAGATATTTCACTTCAAAAAAATTATTAATAAATACACTGATTTTTACTTACCATTGTTCATCTTTCGGAAAACGGAAAAAGCTTATGCCTTTATTCGTGTTTGAATTATTCTTGCAGTTGGGTGCTGAGCACCAGTGACCGCCTTTTATGTTGGGCTTACTAACACTCATTATTGATAATAACAATAATAATAAGAGAAGTGTATAGCATACTTTATTTTCGTAATTATTCTCGAAGAATTTCGATAACGAGCAGTGGCAGACACAGAAATTTTTTTCGGGGGGGATTTGAATAGGTAGAAAGAATACTAAAAAAAATTAATCAACTTACATATACAATTAGTTTATAAAACTGACCACTTAGAGTACTTTTTTCAAATTTCGGGGGGGATGTAACCCCCTAATCCCCCCCTGCGTCCGCCACTGATAACGAGCCACCAACCTACATACACAACAAAGGCAGTAAGGCACAGTTTAATACATTTCAAAATGGCGAACTTCGGTCATGCGCAGTAGAAATTGGCGCAAGCAGACCACCTCCAGTGTCCGTTCTGTATCCTCCTTATTCTGTGTCCAAGTAAGTGCTACACTACTGAACTACATACCTGAGAAGCAGCCTGGCTGCACATCTGAGGCGCTGGTGAAGTTCCATACAATTTTGGGTTGATTGTAATTGAATGTGTACAATTATGTGTTTTGAAAATTCCAACCAATCGGTCTGCCAACTCAAACATGTTTGAACGAAGAGAGATGATAATGAATTGAGCATTCTTCGTCCTTTCCTGCAAAGGGACGAGAAAAAAAATTAAATTGCACTTCAATTTTACCACACATATTAAATTTTCACTGTACTATACTATTTAAGATAATTTTAAAAATAAATTTTTATACAGCAAGAAATGATACTGCAACTTTTCTTTCCCATTCAAATCTGCAGCTATTGAGTAAACACAGGAATCATAACAACACTATCCAAACTTTCCTAACGACCCCTTAAGTGTTTGCAATAAGCATGAACATTAATTTTACTATTATATTAGAATCGACTGCCTGCATGGTCTGGGTTCGATCCCTGGTATCTCCATGGATTTTTCTGAGGTAGGAAGGTTTGGAACCGGGTGGCCCACAATAGTATGGGAAAATTTGAAGTATGTGCTATATACCAGAGCACCCTCTCAAAATGTTAGACCTATATGTAAAATATTTCTGGTCAAGTTTCAGTGGTGCACAAGAGACCCCATATGTTAGAATTTTAAGTAGGGGTAGGCAAAAGGAAAAGAAGTACCGTAATACTTGCAATAAAATTCCAACCAAATATAATGATTTTCAGTGAACTCTTGATAAACCGGACTAAAGTGGGCGGGGGTCTGTCCGAGTTATGAAATGTCCGGCTTACGGAGAGTAAATTAGGAAATGGTACTTAAGTAATGAAATTTAGTGTTTAAGCTGCAATAACAAAACGTATGAGGCAGAACATAATATTAACACTTACAATTGGAACAAAAAAGAATAACATTTCAGTTCTATATTGAAATTTCTAGTCAGAGTCTGAAATACACACTGTTACATTATTAGTACAATATTATGAATGATGTGGACCTGTAAGCATATTTTTCTGAGGCCAAAAGAAACTAAATTTACAGTTGCATTTATGAACATTTATGTTCTGCTGTGTACACATTTTTTTCTGTTGCTATTGAATAATTACTTCTCTTCTGTTCTGAAGTGCCCATAGAAAGGCTGTAGATCTGGGTCTGGATATTCAAGAATCTGTCCGAATTATCTGAAGTCCGAACTATCGAGAGTTCACTGTAGTTATAATACCAGTTAAAAGTATAAATTTTCATCAACAGTAAGTAACTCATGTATCAAAATGTATTTCACAAAGCACTGCCTTGAAGCAGAATGAAGAATACATTTCTGTCGAAGTCAATGGAACTGATTTCCTATTTCCTTCAACCCCTTGTAGTACAAACTGTTTTTCTTCTTCATCATTTGTTATCATGTAATTGAAATCCTGAAAAAATTCAACTCTTTCAAAAAATCATTGGTTTATTTACACATTTTAATAATCTTATGTCGTCGCCAAATTCATGTTTTTCAGTCCAGTAATGGTGGGCCACCGCTGATTTATCTAATTGCTTGTACCTAATATTTCTTAAATGCTCTTTGTGCCTGACAGTTAAATTTCTTTTTGTTTTGCCAATATATGATTTGTCACAGTCCTTGCATTTTATTTCGTAGATGCCCGAATTCTTGTTGGGAGGAATTTTGTCCCTTTGTTCTGATTTTAGTAGATTTCTAATGCTATATTGGTTAGAAGGAGCCAATTTAATGTTCACCTCTTTGAATACTTTTTTGAATTTGTGATGGAATTTGGAGTGATAAGTGAACTTCTTGATTGTGGTCTTTCTTAGAATGGGGATCCAGACTTTAATGACCTTTTCAGATTCCTCTTTACAATTGAAACTATTGTTCTGTTTGTGAATCATTGTAACCAGGCGTAGAAATGAACTGTAGTGAGAGAACATCTGTGTCTTTGTATGATGTGTCATGGCCATCCAGGAGGGAATGTTCAGATACCGAAGACTTCTCTACCTGCTCCAGACGACTGTGTCTATTATGTTCCTTCAGTCTGGTGGCGATGCTGCATTTTGTGGTGCTTATATACACTTGCCCACAGCTACATGGGACCCTGTAGACACCTGCTAGTGAATGTAGATGACGTTTGTCCTTCGCAGATCTCAGTAGTTCCCTGATCTTTCTTGGAGGCCGGCAGATGGTCTTCATGCCTTGAATCATCAGGAGTTTCCCTATATGATCCGTTACTTTCTTGATATATGGGAGGTAAGCCCTCACTACTGGTTGTTCTTCTTTCTGCCTCACGATTGCTAGGTGCCTTGGATGGCAAGCTCAATGAATTTTTTTGTGCCAAACCTGTCAGCTCACATGGCATAGTTAAGAAGTTTAAGCTCATCTTTCAGATGTTCCAGTTCGCAAACTTTTGAGGCCTGTGCGACCAGCGAACGGATCACTCCATATTTCTGTCTCGGGTGGTAGTTGGCAGTTTTGTGGAGGTAGCAGTCTGTGTGTGTAGGTTTTCGGTAGATCGTGTGTCCCAGGCATAGGTCGGCCGTTCTCTAATAATTAATACTGGTATTCATTACCACACCAATAATATCACAGTTAAATTTACCAACGCAGATAGCTGACTTGATGATATATGTGGTGTACCAGAAACTGGGCATTAGTAACATTTCTATTGAAAAAGAAAGAATTATTTTAACTTGGTTTAAATGATTTTTCAGTGAAACATTAACTGTAACTACAGTAAGATCTGTGTGCAAGCTGTACAATTTTGATATTATAACACAATATTAAATAGAATTTCAAATATGCACTGTCAAAGAGAAATATTAATATTAATATAACCTCAAATGTTGTCAGTCTATTCAGTTAGTCCAGATTAGTAACATTTAAAGCCATTTCATTTTATTATAATTATCATTTTTAAAAGATGAATATAAATAGTACCTTGACGTAATGTCCCACAATGGAGACATTCTTAAAGTCAAGAGCTGCATCAATTTCATCCATGACATACAAGGGTGTTGGTTTGTAGTAATGAAGAGCAAAGACCAGTGCTAATGAAGAGAGTGTCTTCTCTCCACCTGATAAATTTGAGATCATCTTCCAAGTTTTCTTTGGTGGCCGAACGCTGTAAGAAAACATAAATTATGGCATTTCAATCATTAATATTTTAGTTAACTGCCTGGTACATACTGTACTTACTCACGTAATGGATGCACACCAACTTTTTGGGTTAAAAAAATTAAAAATCCCTGCCTAATAGTCGCATCTCATTTTTAACAAAAAATTGTTAATATCTAAAACCGTAAGATTGGATGGCCTGATTATCTCTAAATTCAAATTTTTAAACAACAATGAAACTGTAATAGTGATTTGTCCTTATTACACACAAAATACCGGTTGTCAATTAATATCGCAGTATTCTTAGGACATCTGCAGTGGACAGTTGTGTTAATAAGCATGTATTTGGATAATGGATAATAACCAACTGATTATTCAAGTTATACAGTGAGTTTTAGGCTGAAAGTTGTCAAATTCATGGAAGAACACAGTAACAGAGTCACTGGACGAGAATTTATAGTGTCTGAGTTTAATGTGCCTACATGTTTCTCAACCATTTATGCAACTGCTAACTATCGATCGCCAAATGTGTGATATAATCGACACATAAATTAGTCGCAGCAGCTATATCAATAAGTATGCTATTGATCTTTAGCTGGCGCATCTTTTAATATGTGATTCTTTTACTAAAATATTTTCCTCATATAAAAGACACACCCTAGTTTTTTGTTACGAAAAAGTGTGAATATTACATGGGTAATTACGGTATTTATTTCTTTATTTGTCTTGGGAACATAATAGATATATTACTCAATTACACTGCTTTCTCATAATACAATATATATACACACACAGTGAATCCTTGTTAATCTTAACCAATCGGGATTGAGAGCAGCTTAAAATAAAAGGCATCAAAGGCATTTTCGTGGACAAGTACAATGCAGTATTATAAGAACATAATAAAGTGATAATAAGAGTGATCCATAATTTTTTACTTAGATTTAAAAACCTATACATTTTCTTTCGTGGTTATTTTTCACATCTCTTCACATGCAAGTTCATGCAGATGCCTCATGTGACAGCCACACTCATTCAAGTTAAAAGCTTGTTTTGTCCGTGCTACACTTCAATGCAAATGATAAAGTTTATACAAAGTTGATCAAATTAATTTGCTGAAGGATAGTGTGACTCTTGTCATGTCAGCAATGACAGATCTTAATCCCTACAGGGTTCAATAGCATAATTCTCTTTCTGTAATTACACAATCTATCATCTCTTGAAGAAGCAAGAGCTGCTGAATATTCCAACATCCCAAAAAGTACAATAAGAATCACCAAACTAAGCAGCAACCTGAACATAAAAGCTTGTTAGCCCACTCTGCATTGTACTGTCCTGCAATGGCTTTAGCACACAATCTTAACATTATTATTTGTAGCTACTGCAAGGAGATTAGAACTGCGGCCTAAATTGTGAACAAATGCTATATCGAGGACAGCTTCAGTTGCATTTGACAATGTTTCAGTCCTTGTCCAACACCATGTGTTATCACTGCATAATAATAAATAAATAATAATTTTTCCTCCATTAGCTGGGTTTGCATCATCACTTTCCAATACCAACATTGGAGAGTGCAACCCTGGAAAAGGATTCCAATTTGAACAGCTGCAAGGAAGTTTGCTTGATACTTCATACTACGAAGTCCACTGGCTAAGATTCATAGCATCTAGGCCCTGTTTCATAGAACTTTCTAGTAATATTAGTTAATAATATTAGGCCTTTCCGGATAGCGATGTTTTATGGTTGTGGGCAGAAGGCATTTAAAAAAAAAATAAGTTAATGAAAAACTATTGAAAGAAACTTAAATCATGCATTCATGCTTAAAAACAGCATATACCTTGGATTTTTCCTAAGTCTGCCACTAACCTACTCCAGTAACGATGATTTATTATTTTGCATAAAAATGTTTATGCCGAAATGGCACAAGTCTCACTGAATGCATTACAAGTTTACACAGGCCTACAGCAGGCTATGATTTTTCAAATGGATCAAAATCAGAAGGCAGAACTGGCCTTTGCTGGATATTGTATACCGGTATTGTAATAGTAGATGATGGGCCTGCATTGAATTACTCACTAATGCTTCGGATGTCACTTACCTCATTCTCACTAACACTGCCAGTAGCAATCTTGGAAAAACCATCCCTTACTATTGCAAAATGGTAATTCTGATACTTCGCTATCACTTTGAATAATTAATTCATCACTTTCAGAATCTGTAAGACACTTTCTTCTTGTCACTTTACTGAAAGGGGAAAACACGAACCAAAAAGTGCACACCATTCATTACATACGAATGCCCAGTGAAATGCTCTACTAAAATCATCCTGGGAATTCCCAAGTCAGAGTGGTTAAGAGAACATTCTCCTGCCATCTTTTGAAGTTTTTATGTATTACATGTGTGAGCAAAGCCGTTCACATTATGAATCGGTCAGAGAACTTGTATGTGGGTTTCCGCCTGTGAGGGTGAGTACAAGCCTCCCACATATGGGTTTCTGCCCGCGAAGGGTAGAACTCATAATAGGATTTATTAGTTAACAAAATCTTATGTCACAGACATATGTATACTACTCATAAAATCTGTTCATTAATATTATTAGTTCATTAGTCAGCTGATTGATTTGGAGGTTAAGTCTGGATTGTTTTTTGTGTTTTGATTCTTTTTATTCTTTTCTGCAGCTTGGATTACACATCCCTTCATAAATGTAATACATCTCATTATTCACATATTTAATGTCATCTATTTTCATCTATTTCCTTCCAAATGAATATTTCTTTTTGATTAGTTTTTTTGATGAACAGCTTGTTTTATGGATTAGAACATAGGAATTAGGTCTCAGTAATCAATAAGCCTATCAAGCACTTATTCAAGATAGAGGTATGCTTATGTAGGCCTACTAAAATCTAAACTAAAATTCTAAGATCTAAAATTCCTTTGATGGCAAATGTAGAATTTTCTTAATCCATATTGAATGAGATTCATTTTTCACCATTTTAAGATCAAGAAATCTGTATCCCATGGATTTTAGAATAACTTATTAGTCCAAATACACTCATAGAAAAACACTTCACATTATGAGTCAATTTTATTACCTTTGCAGTCTATGAAACAGTTTACTAATAATATTAGTTGAATAGAATATAATTTCATTTCCACATACTTTTACATACTACATCCACTTTATATCTTATCTATAAGTCTAGCACTATCCATTAAGAATCCCCTCAGACTTTAACGCCTTGGTTAATAATATTAGTAGGGCTATAACATTTTCCAACAATTTAGGGCCATAAACACATAACTAATAATATTAACTAATATTATTATGTCCTTGCTAACCATATCAGTGTAAATATACAGTAAAACTTGTTCAAAGCGGAATCGTATGGGACCAAAAGAATTTTCCAAATTGGACAAGTTTCCGGATTACACAAAATACACTATGCTAGGCTACATAAGTGTTATAAATTACTGTACCATGTAAAAATGTGAATTTGTAATAACTTATGCAAATACTGTAATTAATTACAAACCTTAATTCCTGTACAGCAGATATTCTTCACTTTATTTTTATGTACAGTAAAATACTACACTATTACTGTATTAATAATATTTACACTAACACAATATAATTATGCAATTACTGTAGGCTAACTGTTTTCTTGCCTCATTATCCCTAGGTTTATTTCACTTTTGTCGGCACATATCGGGACATGGGTCCGGACAAAGGCAAGTTTTTAGCCCGCGCATTTACAAACCATTCCCACACTATTTCATTAATTTCTTCATTTCCCGTCTTCTTTGCTTTTCTCTTCATTTGTCCGTTCCCCTTCATCCACTCCTCCCTTAACTTATCTTTGCTCTTTAAAGTTACGTAAGTTTGCCTTTTACCGCATTTGAAACACAAAATTATTTCGCGCACAGAAAGTTTGTCTCTCTCACTCGCCTCGATCGCCTTCATTTTTTCATTGAGCGTAAGCGATACGTACTTTTTGTTCGACACGATGTTCCTAAAGAAACAAACAGTACAAGCCAACTGAAACTGAAGCCTGGCGGAAAATACAAAACAAAGCAGGTAGCAGATTTCTTGACTACTGGGTAAATTCCATTGCTGGCCGAAACATAAAGCCACCGCCGTGTATAGGCCTACTCTAACGGAACTCTCAGGGCTGTACAATATTCGCGCTAAATAGTAACGTGTTCACACAGACGTGAATAACAAAATATATTATATTGTAATGCTGCTTTTCCGCATTATAGAATAAATTGCTACTTAAATCTTAAAATTTGCATTCCGTTTCCGCGTTAAGCACGTTCCGTTTTATACAAAATATTGACATTTAAAAATGTATTGCGTGCGTCGGGACCGAAATATTTGTACGCTTTGGACAGATTTCCGGATTATACACGTGCCGCTTTGAACAAGTTTTACTGTACTATGAAACAGGGTCCTGAAGATTAATACGAGGGTGTATCAATAAATAACCGGACTGATTTAATTGTATTTAAATAAACTGCCCTGGAGCGAAATGGCTGCCAGCCGCGGAAAGGTGAATCCTTTGTCTACTAACAGTGCTGTGAATCCCAGTCATTTAGAACGATTCAGTTAGGAGTTAAACCCGGATATCACAGGTGGTGTTTACTGTACCCAACATAGAACTGAAATTGCAGCAATGCGCATCGATAAAGTTTTGTGTTTCATATAGACCAAACTCCTACAGAAACCTGAGAAATGGTGCAACAAGCATATAAAGACCATGCTTTAGGCAGAACACAAGTCTTTGAGTGGCACAAACGTTTCAAAGATGGTTATGAAGACCTTCAAAATTCTCCGTGCCCTGGAAGACCCATAACAGCAAAAACGGAAGTTAACATCAACACAATTGACGCAACTGTGCAAGAAGATCGTCGCAAAACAATTGCGAAGGTTGCAGATATAATGAATTTGTCTTTAGGAACCAGATCTTGCCAGGACAGGATTGATCTTGCACCAAGACAATGCGCCGGTTCATCGAGCACGTGCAACTCAAGATGTCATCAAAGAATTAGGCATTGAAATCATGACTCATCCACTTTATTCCCCAGATCTTGCACCTTGCCATTTTCACCTCTTCCCTAAAGAGAAAAAGGAGCTACGTGATCTCCATTTTCAAAGTGATAAGGAGTTGAACAACGCTGTCATGGGTATACTGAACAGACTGCCAAAAAAGGGGTTCAGAGAGTGTTTTGAACAATGGGTAAATCGTTGGAATAGTTGTATTTCAAGAGACGGAGAATACTTCGAAAGTTTGCAAGTAAATTTGAATGAAATAAAGCCATTAGGTGTTAATTGCAAAATTAGTTCGGTTATTTATTGATGCACCCTCGTATTAATGTGCACCACTCCCATTAGCTGAGCATGTAGCCAATAGAAGTCCCAACGACTTAACCCTTTCACTGCTAACGACGGAACTGTGACGGCGCGGAGAATGGCACCTACGTGTGCTATTGACGGAACTGTTCCGCCCACGAAGTTGGTGCTATGAACGAGACGATTCCACAAGGCATGGAATTTTTTAACACGGTTTTAACGAAAGGATAGTGTCCTGCCATCTATTGGGGTTAGATAGAACTTAATTTCATTGCTTTCCCTGCTCTGTGGTGCAATTTGTAGGCGAAAATGTGAGGCCTTGCACAATGTTGCCGCGAAGTTAGTGCTACGAATAACACAATTGCTCGTAGAATAGAATTCTTTAACATGGTTTCAACGAAAGGATAGTGTCCTGCCATCTCTTGGGGTTAGATAGAAATTATTTTCATTGCTTTCCTTGCCCTGTGGTGCAATCTGTAGCCGAAAATGTGAGGCCTTGCACAATGTTGTGATGTCTGAAGAAGCCATTGAACTCACGAGTCATATGACAAGCGGGGAATCACGTCAAGGCCATGGTATGTTCAATTTCAACACAGTCATTGCTTTCACGAGCAAGGAAAAACATTTCTAACGTGATGACGGAGTTCTGGCGTATTTTAAAACTGCCTTCTTATTTTTCGGATTTAGCGCCGAGTGACAGTGAAAATATCTCAGCAAGGAGGGTATGTCAGCTTGCCAATATCTCAGCAGTGAAAGGGTTAAAGAGTGTGCAAATCAATAACAGAAGTTAGTTTGAGAGTCTACAAGGTTTGTTCTCCCAGCTCAAAGTCTCATTACTCACTCACCCAGGAACAGAGCCTTTCCCAACAATTTCTTCCCATACATCAAATGAACATAGATATTTGTCAAATGGATATTGATTCACAACATCAGTTGCTATTGTTGACAGCATCATGATGTGGATAAGATCCATAAAACATGTATTACCATTAAAGTAAGTAAAGAATGAAGTTTGAAGTGTTTTTATAAACTTAATTTCTTGTAAGAACTAAAGCATGTCATACTTTATAAGATAGTGTGGGGGACAGGAAAATGTCTGTCTGTCCGTCCGTGTGTCTGTACACGCGATAACTCAAATACGCTTTATCGGATTTTCATTAAACTTGGTATACACATATATAACATCCATGGGAAGAAGCCCATATTACTAACATTAAACCAAATCTGTTGACCGGTACCAGAGTAATGCCCAATTTAGTGCTTATTTTATGGTAATATATTAGAAAGAATTTATCAAATGCAAATCAGTTATGATGACAACATATTGTTTTACACTGACCATATACGGCTTTGGAAGTTGCAATACAGTTAGCCATACAGTTAGTTACAAATTTCTTCACTTATGATTATCAAACTAGTCAGATGTTTGTTTATTTCATTGATCAAGTTGACATGAGTACTACATGAATACTATTACTGTATATACAGAAGGTATTTTACTGTGAAATAATTAGGCCTACATACATTAAGCGGAGTTCTTAGCCAGTGCAGTCTGTGAAATGTTGACATATTTTAAGAATTTCTTATATCAGTGTATACGAGTTTGAATTAAGGTTACGTATCAAACTTTAGACCTTTGTTCTTCTGTAAGCCCTGCTTAGTGCATCGATCTGGAGCTTAACTCAGGAGATAGATAACAAAAATCACTTATTTTCTGCATATCATAATTGCAATTATCACTGATTTAAAAAAAGCATTCTGGCACTTTGTTACATCAGTTTACCTGATTTTATTTACATATTTGTAATGTTGTTTCCTGAGATCAGAGTCCAGCCCGTGTGCAAGCAGTGATTGCTGATAGTGAAATTCTTTAGAATATCCGGTGATTGCCGTGTGCGTGTGGCTGGTATTCAGTCTCTGCTAGAATATTAAGTGACATGGATGTTCCCAGTTAGCATGTACGTAATTTATCCCCGGAGGGATCTTCAGGGGATGAACGAGGCACAAGGAGTGAAGATGAGGAGTTAGGGGATGTAGTGTTTACAACATGTATATAGTATTCATGTAAATACAATGGGAATAACTGGGGAATACAAGTATCTTTGTTGGAAGTAAGAAATCCTATGTATCCTCCCTTGAACCTGGGAAGGGGGTTACATACGCCACCAGCAGGAGCAACTGCACCATGGAACAAAGGTCTGGATCTCAAAATTCACCACCAGGAACACCATACACACCACCCGACGGAAGTTAACCTCACACACATTATTATTATTATTATTATCATTATTATTATTACGGTATTTATTAAAGTTGCATACTACAATTGCAATTACTAGTTAGCATGACATACTATAATATTTGCTGAATTCAGTCTAACCCCTTCTGATATTTTAACTGAACATTGAATTTTTCTGTTTAATAAATATGGTAATACTTTTTCATTCTTTGTTGTCAAAACTGAAAGTTCCAAATTTCCCTTGAAATGCAAAGTAATGTGCAAAAGTTACAGTGCTCAGCCATTCCACAGAAAGTGAGCCTGAACACCTGTCATTTAATTTTCAGATAATTATAACATGTTATATATCAAATTAAAGCTAAGACATTGAAGTTTCAAGATCAGGCAATTAAAAGATTGTAGTATGTGATAAAATATTGTGAAGAATATTTAAAACATGAGGTGGTGCAGATTTTATGAATAGAAGGAAATTGAGATTAGTCATTCTCCCCTCCTGCATCCATTTACGGTCTTACTAATAATCCAGTTGTAACATTTATACCAGGAATATACACAGCTGAGGAAAAAATGTACTAATAATCCTTGCAAAAGGCTGAATGTGTGCAACGCTTTACACATCCTGACCCCCTTGTATAAGCTTGATGTAAATAATCAAGATGGCCAATATCCGTAACAGCCGGTCGTTTCGTAGATGTCTGAGATTGAATTTTGAGGCTATGCATATTCTGAGCTGCTTTTGCGGAATTATAAACATTGTTCCTTGTTTGCGGGACATATTTCCATAATTTTACTCATGATTACAGCTTTCTGAGAACAATATAATGAAATACAGAAACTAGATTTTCTCTCGGCAGACGATCCATTGCTGTTTGTTCACTGCTCCAATAGATGGCGTTCCACAGTTCTTCATAACCAGGGGCTAGTAACTTCATGACCAGCGTGATGTGTTTGATGACGTTTCACGTTCAAACCCGGTGTAATCTTGGCAGTTATACTGCATTTATTGGTAATACAGCTTATGTAGAACTTGTGCGGAGAACAACCAAACAACCGTTCAGTGCAAATATAAGCAGCTTTTATTAGTAAGGCTGTTAATGTTTAATCAGCTAATTTTTTCTACTCTTGTGGTGTTGGTTAAGTCTCCTGAAGGATACTACACCTTTCCATATGTAAAACAATGGTAACATCACTTAATTTTACTCCCTAATATGGTGCGCAACACAATCTGTCCCGACCATAAAAAAAAAAAAAAAAAAAAAAAAAAAAAGTGATAAAGTTTCATACCATTGGAAATAACACAGCCTAAAGTTGTACTAAAAGGAAAGCAGTTGAAAATATCAATCTTAAATTTTTTCCCCCAGAAGCAAAGAAAATATGCTTCCAAAAGAAAGAGAAAATAGCTTTAAGACAAAGTGTTCCAGTTTTATGAGATGGTTCACATCCACCACCATAAGTCTGCTAAAAGAGACTATACGGTCTATACAATCAAGAAATTGGTCACAGAATTCACCACCAAAAAGAATTTCTCTTCCATATACCTAAAGAAACAGTCAAGAAGAAGTGAAGTTTGCAAATTTGTTTTGGTGGGGACTGAATTCAGTTTGGAATATTGTGCACTAGTTGCATGAGAAAACTCATTCAATCTATCAATAGTGTTATACAGCAGAGTGGAAAGATGTGGATTTGTTTAGATCTATGTGACTCGACACATCAATCACATGTTCGAAGTCATTAATCACCCTGGTCTTGTCAATAATTGGAACTATTTTATGTCCATATGAAATTACTGTATATATTGTTAGGTACATTGATAAAGAAGCTTGGCAAAGTGATTAGGTTAGTTATAATGAGACTATCGTGTATTTTTTTTTAACTGAATCTGGCTTAAGATTAAGTTATAATTTTGTGTATTTTGTTGAGAACATTACTTATTTTCTTGTTTCCTGTTGATAATTGTGTTCAATATAGTAATAATACTGTAATAATGGGATCAGTGGTGGTTATAACCTTTATTTTCAGACTGCATCCCATCTGTAACACTTTGTTGTTCTGACCATAACAGTAATATAAAAATAACTGATAATAACTGAAATGTGCAATGATGTTAAAACTTAATGGGATACACTCTTTATAGATATTTTTACTAGAAAGAAAATATGACCCTTAAGTAAGTATCCTCAACTCACAGAACTTTGAACTCCGAGTTCAAAAGATGCTAAACATAATATTTTCTGTGCCCTGACCATAACTGCCCTTTTAATATTAATTTTGAAATTCTGAAATGTCCTGACCATAACTATGATATGGCTGTGCTGTCAATATCACTCTGATACATAATTCTCTGAAAAAATGTATTAATTCCAAAGTTTTTTAAATAATACATGAGGGTTTTACACTACAGGAAGTAACACTGAATTGAAAATATTAATATGTTAACTATGTGGTCAATCAAATTGATGTAAAATTCAGGAAAACATTAAAGCAAGGTTCCCTTAAAACAGATTCTACTGTATAGGTTTTTTCTTCTTTTCCATTAATACTGTTATCTCTTTCTTTAATCCATACAGTTATCACTGAATCGACTTAATGAATCAGAAATTTGTGAAACTGACTCACCTGAAGTTAATTCCCTCACTGAATGGATCGAGCGAGTCCACCAGTTCTAGTTCTGCATCACCACCCAATGTGATCATTTGGTACATCTCCTTGAGTTTAGATGAGATGGTAGAAAACCCTTTCATGAACTCATTAAAGCGATTCTTACGAGCTGTCTCATAATGCTTCCGCATCTCATTACGCCTCTCAGTGCTCCTTTCTAGTTCAGATACACGCTGCAGGTACATTGTTTCCTGTAAATAAATAATTATTATATTTTCAACAACAACAAAAATCTAATTTCTAGAAAATGTACAATCATAAATATTTAACTTTTCACCTCGCACAAAAACAATGTTGTAATAGCAATGGGTATCATCTTCAGCTTGCAATTATTGTTGCTAAAAAGTTTATCTTTAATACTTCTTATAACTTTTATACGAGTCTTTAACTGTACAAAATTGAATAATTTATCCCTTTATGAAGGAAAAATACAGTCGAATTTGGTTAATTAGACGTTGGATAATTCGAATAAATACTCATTCCCCTTGAAATTCCTATATAAATGTATGTTAAAAAATTGCAATTAATTCGAAGTTTTTAAGCTTAATTTGGATAAATCGAAGCCAAAATTTGTCTCATGTTAATGTTGTAAGGATTCCAAGAGTTCATTACTTCCAAAAATTCCACAAGAATTCTCTAATTCGCTGAAGAACCCTAGTCGCTCAAAGCCAGCAGGTACCGCACTAAAGTGTATTTTTAACCACCGTTATCTTCCTTCTGCTGAATAGATGTTCAATGGAATGCGAAGTTCACCCCCTCCGTTATAGTCTTGAAGGGATTCAACACATCTGTGAAAATTTTAGTGTACATTCTATCCTCAAAGTGTGACTGTGTTTGAAAATGTCAAAGCGTGGAGCATACACCAGTTTGACGCCTGCAAAAAAAAGTGGAGTGTTACGAGAGGTGGAGAGAGGGGAAAGAAAGAAGTGTGACATTGCAAAGGAATATGGAATTTTACCGAACACTTTGTCCACCTACATAAAAAATGACAAAATCTTGGAAAGTTAGATTACACAAAACGGGGGAAATAGGAAACATATGAGAGGCAGGGAATTTCCCAGTGTTGACGAGTGCACTCTAAAATGGTTTAAGCAGTCGCGTGATCGTAACATCCCTTAAATGGGCCATTGTGTTCCTTTATTAAATTTAGGGTTACAATTTTAATGTGGGAAAAAAAATGGTTTCAATTAACATCATAACAACAGGATGGCAGTCATTAAGGTAAGATTCACTGTACAATAATTATTATTTATTGCAATGAGTTTAATTTTACATTTTTACGGCATTTTCGTTTAAAAAGTCACGTTTTGGTTAATTCGAAATTTGGATAATTCGATTTTTTTCTAATTCCCCTTGGGGTTCGAATTACTAAGAGTCCACTGTACAAGGAAACATAAAATTGAAACAATACGCTTTTGAAATAATTAGTTCAATTTCTCTGGGGGAAAAAAACCATTATATGCTGGCATAAAAGCCTAAAATAAACTGCCAGCCAAAATCAGGTCTTTTACAGATTTAAAATCATTTAATAAAACAGTAAAGAACTTACTCATAGGCAAAGAATACTATTCACTTGTAGAATATATGAGGAGGTAGCTTTCTAGTATTTAATATATAACTTCAGTATACAGCATAACATCGATAAACAATTTATTGATTTTGGATCAAATCAGATGACAGGTACTGGAATAAAACCCAATTTAGCGACTAATTTGTGATAATATATTAGACTGAATTTATCAAATGCAAATCAGTTCTCATGACAACAGTATTGTTTTACAGTGTTCATATAGGCCTATGACTTTAGAAGTTGCAATACACTGGGCTTTGACAAATAACACTACCCACACATTTCTTCACATATGCTTATTAAACTTTAGACCTGTGTCTTGCCTAAGGATCTGGTGCTTAACTTGGAGATTGATTACAAAAAAAAATTTTCTGGTTGTTACACTTTGTATTGAAAGTAGACTGATTAATTTTAAGATACTATAAATTGAGAACACAATCAATAAAGTTGCCAAATCTCCACCTAGTACACATCAGGATTTTCAAAAGCAGAGTTTGTCAGTTGACAAGTAGCCAATGGATAGGGACAGTGGTACTTGAAACATGTGCCCTGAAAAATAGTTGGTAAGTGAGGCATAAGTATCAACCTTTAACACATGTTATAATTATATTTATCAGGTTAACATACCTTCTGTTGATATTCTTTTATAGCTGAAATATTCGGCTTATTATTTTTCAATTGTGCTTCAATAGCACTCTGCTTACATTGAATTTCTTTAATATTAACTTTTTGTACTTCCTCAAGTGTCATCATTCTTAATTCAGGAACTTCTTCCCCTGGAATCTCCTGCATTTTTAACCTGTTCAGCTGAAACAATAAAATTTTAATTGCAATACCTGAAATACAATGGAGACTAAGGTATACATGTTAAAAATGACAACGAAAAGACTATATTAAATAAAAGGCGGTAACACTTTGTTAAAACTTAATGCATTTTCCTGCCTGAAAAGCTCTTTTTCTCCAGGTCCTTGAATTTTTCTATATTCCTCGTATGAATTCTCAAGTAAAACACTCCCATTTAATATATTTTCCTACATAAAACACATATTTAAAGCTTTTATCAAAGGTAATCCCACGAGAGTTGACAAGTTTATTGATAGATTCGCAACTGTGCAGCAGGAGCGAATTTATCTGATGAAACTCATCAACTAGAGTTGGATTTATTAAGACTATTCCATGAATAAAAATGTAACGGATTATACAAATAATAATTACTTTTGTGCTTTGTTATATAAAAACAAAACTAACAGCTGCGAGTTCACGGCATACTATGAATCAACCAACTGTGCATATAAAGACATAGTTAACTTCACTCAGGTAAGCTAACAGTAGAAAAGAATAAAAGCACACGAACTGGCTTGCACCAAATGAAAATTGTGTTTTTCATCAATGTACATTTATATTATTTCAATTTCTAAACAAGTTATGTTGTATAAAATAATTTTTTTTTTCGTGATGCTTAAATGGCCGCATGTAACGTATTAATCACTGCACAAAGATGCTTACATGTCCAGTAACGAGCAGACGATTTTATCGATAAAACAGCATCCTCATATTAATAGCAAGCATTTAATAAGATAACGATCATGATTGGTTTATATCCAACATTATTGGTCAATATCAAACGTGCGGCGTATGAGTGGAATAGTAAGGGGAATACACCAGTAAAAGAGCTCATCTGTCCAAGACATGCTATAACAAACTTTTCCCCAGGAAATGAGGAGGTACCTTTCATCCCTTGTGAAGTTGAGGTTTATATCAAGTGTATTTCAGTTGTAAGCATTTCTAGGAAGGGATGCACTGCTGAGACAATGAATTTTGCCTTTGAAACGTTCTCTGCCTGGAGTATAGGAGATAAAGCAAAGTATGCACTTTCTATTCCAGTATAATATATTCTATAACATAATATGGAGAAAGGCTACTTGAAACCAATAAATTATTAAACAATATCATTATGGTTGGGGCATCTACGATACCCTGCCCATCCACAGAATGATTAGCACAAGAAATATTGAATCTTTTAAATATAGTCGATGAATTTTACCTCTTGTTTCAGTGCAGGACACTTCTTGTTATTTTCATGGATTTCTTTGTTAACTTTTTCAACCTTCTGGTCTACTTCCAATTTCTTCCCTTTCAACTTGTTCTCTCCTTTCCCTATTTCTGCTAGTTCCTCCTTTAATACTTCTTGTTCTTCTTCTTTGGAAACAAGACTGTCCTGTAAATAGAGAAGCACTACATTTAAAATTACCATTTCCATAAGACTTGAACACGTGAATGGTCACCACAATGCTACAACTAATATTTGCATAATATTAACACATTAACAAGTAATATACACATTAACTAGTAACATCACATGAACGATTAACATTTCATAAACAAGAATCATTACATAAGAAGGTAGCATTACTTAATACACAAATACCTTAAGTTATTCTTAAATTTCTTCAGGGAGGGGGGGTTTTTCCTAAAAAGCTGCTACAGGCAATTCATTCCATTCCTCAATGGTTCTATTTACAAATGAAAACTTCCCTACATCTGTTCTATACCTTCTACCCCTGATTTAGAGGGAATGGTCACCTCTTACATAATAGGATGGTTTGTCTAGTCTTTTCCCAACGTCCCCCCATGCCTTAGAACCATGATATGCTTTGTATAATGTACATAACCTATATATCTTACGCCTGTCTTGCAAGAGTTCCCATCTCGTCTCCTCTCCACAATATTTACCTCTTTTTATGAATTTTATTGCTCTTTTCTGAATTTTTTCTAGTAAATCTATTTGATTAATTCTATACGGATCCCACCATGCTACTGAATATTCCATTATTGGCCTTACTAGAGAATTGTAGGCTATTTCCCTTGATTTTGCGCTCCCTTTTTTCAGTACCCTCATTATAAAGTGCAGTGTTTTCCACGCCTTCCTTGACACCACATTTATCTGCTCGTCCCAACCCGCATTACTTGCCATATATACTCCCAGATATTTGCAGCTCTCCACCTGAGGAATTCATTCCCTGCCCATGTGATAATTTTGCCGAATTTTATTCTTGCTTCTATTTATTACTTATAAAAGGATTCCTTGAAGAATTTGCTTTAGAAGGCGTTCTTGCGCATTCAGCATTTCGTCCTGAAGATGCTTTGTTATTTCTTTAAATTTATTAAAGTGCCAATCTGATTTCTCCCTATTATGATAAGCGCGCCTAGCCTTTCTTTTGAGTATTCTAATAGCTTCGGTATAAAATTCTGGATCAGCATTATGTTTAACGGTTTTATATGGTACATACTTTTCAATTGCTTCCAACACAATTGTTTTGAAATTGTCCCCTGCTACATTAACACTGGAGGCCAATTGTGCAAATTGCCTATATTGTGCCTTAAGTAATTCTTGAATACCATTCACGTCGGCTCTCTGGAAATTCCAGCTAATTATCTCCTTTTCCGACCACCTTTGACCCTTCCAGTTTACCTCTAATTGAACTGCATTATGGTCGCTTATACCTGGCAGTACCTCGCACGCAGAGAACAAGGATTCCGGCCCGTATAAAAATACATCTAGTATAGCTGCTTGCCGAGTACCTGCTTTGACGGCCTGCACTAACCCATGATCCCACACCAGCAGGTTTGTAGGGCTCTGAGCTTCTCCTCCCATTAACTGCTCATTCCAGTTTAAATTTGGAAGATTTAAATCTCCTGCTATAATTATGTTTCTCCCTTTTACTGATGAGGTTTTCACCACCAAATATATATCAGTGCATCAGGAAATAGGGATTATTGTTTAAGACCACATGCTGCCATAAGCACTTCCCTCATCATATACCCATTCAAATATACGGTTTTAAGGAGAACCTGAAGGAATACTTAAAAATTAAAGATTGTTGAGATCAGAAACTTGCACACGAATTTAGTTAGCTGAGCATTGGAGTATAAAGACATCACTTTTCACATGAAAAAATACATTTAAAAAAATGAAAATTCATACTATTAAATATGGGAAAGGCACTGCTATTGGATTACCCATTGGCAAACTATACTGTATTTACCCAAGTAATAGATGCACTTTTTTCATATTTCTATAACAAAAAAACTAGGATGCATCATTTATGCAAGGAAAACAATTAGTGAAAAAACACGTATTTAAAAGATGCACCAGCTAACGATCAATAGGGTACATATCGATATATCAATTGTGTCGCACATATGATGATCAACAGTTATCAGCTGCATAAACGGACGAGAAACAACTCGCACATTACACTTGTAAATTCACGTCCAGCAGCTGTGTTACAGACTTCTTCTGCAAATTTGATATAATTTTCAACCTGAAATTCGCTGTATAACTTGAATATTTCGGTCAGTTCTTATCCATAGTCCAAACACAAGTTCGTCATCAAAACTGTCAATTGCAGATGCCTTAAGAATACTGAGATATTAATCGACAATTGTTAAATGTTATTTTGTGTAATAATGAGAACCAATCACGTTTATTGTTAACACACATTGTTGTTTAAAAACTTGAACTAAAAAATAAGCAGGCCATCCAATCTTATGACTTCAGATATTATTGTACAACAATTTTTTGTTAGAAATGAGATGCAACTACTATGTGGAGAACTTTTATTTTTTATTTTTTACTGCAAAAAGTTGGGTTGCCTCCATTATCCGAGGGTATTCATTAAGCAGATAAATACAGT
This sequence comes from Ectobius pallidus, assembly GCA_964059195.1. Classification (NCBI taxonomy): domain Eukaryota; kingdom Metazoa; phylum Arthropoda; class Insecta; order Blattodea; family Ectobiidae; genus Ectobius; species Ectobius pallidus. Next base: position 31,097,582 of record CAXKWD010000005.1, on the reverse strand, counting down.
ACTTCTTACACATTGCACACCCATAGATATTAATATTTTCAGGCAAAAATGAGAATTTTATAATTTATAATTAATTCACACAAATTCAATTTTATCGAATTCAATACGTACCCCTGTTATGCTGTGATGTTGGTTTGGTCCCTGGAATGCTTATTTATAAATTTGTTGTGATACAATACACTCTAAAAAAGAGAGGAACTTAAAGCGGCACCAAACACTTAGAACACTTGTACCTGGTTTTACTTTTCTTTTTTGCTTTGCAAAGTATACAATCACTGCAAGAATTCTTATGTTTAGGATTAAAGCGAAAAAAACTGTACAAAATGGACCCAATGATTAATTTGAAGACAGATAAGGGAAGGGCCCTGCTGTGGCCTGCCACGTCGAGGATAAGTGAGGACGTCAACATTCTCAATCATTTTTTCAGCCAGCTGTATCCTAAATTCTGTGAAGTGCTGTTTTTTTCTTGTTATCTTTTTCTGTAATACATAGCTAATGAAAACAGCTACATTTATCATGAAGCAAAACATTATTTTCTAGACTTTCGCAATTCTAGGTATGCATTATGGGAAATGTTTCTTGTAGAATGCCATTTTTCTAACTGAATGTGACTGGGAATCCCATAATCACGAGATTTTCACATTGATTTATAACTTAGAAATCAATATTGTGTTAAATACAACATGATAATTATTTAGGTATAAAGCTGTATAAGGCATGTCATGCCATCTACTGACAGAAAGCCAAAATAACCACATATTCATGATCAATTTAGAACTTGAAAATCGATGTAAAACATGTCATGCTGTGTGCTGCTCAACAGAGAATTTCTTCAGCTTTAAAAATAGTATGTGGCATGTTATGCTAGAGAAAGCTAGAACTAAAAGAAAAGAAATTGGTTGCTCAGCATGTCTGGCAGCTGTCAAAGTATGAATGGACTTGTATTGTGAAACATAATGGGTTAAAGAGAATAAAAGTATTTGATCTTTACTGTAGGTTTTCATATTTCTGCTTTCAGCTTCTGTTAATTCAAATATTACGAGGTCTGTTAGAAAAGTATCAGACTTTTTTTTTTTGGCGAAAACCTGACGGATTTTAGTCAAGCACACTTGCATGAGCCAACCTTGAACATTTGTGCACATGTGTGAATTTTTTCCCGCCTGTAGATAGCGTCTATTACTGGCAAGCAGCATTTGAGTGAGGTAGTGTGTAGTGCTCTCATCGCAAGGAAAATAACGGAATGACTGGAGCAGCGCTATTTGTCTGAAACTGGGTGACAGCCAGGTGGAAACCATTTGGAAAATTCAGACGGCTTTCGGTGATGATGCTATGGGCATCACACAGATTAAGGAGTGGTACAACCGGTTTAAAGATGACCGCACATCGGTGGAGAGCGAGCCATGCTCTGGTCAGCCATCAGCATGCCGAAATGACCAGGTAATTGCCAAAGTGAACGCTGAGGTGCTGCGGGACTGTAGTGTGCATATCCAAGAAATTGCAGAAGAGGTGGGCATCATCACTTTTTCGGCACATTCAATTATGACCGAAGATTTGGCCATGAAGAGAGTGGCAGCGAAATTCATGCCGAAGCTGCTGATGGTGGAGCAAAAGCAACTTCGTGTTGAAGTCTCACAGGAAATGCTGGACTCCACAAACAGTGGACTTCATGAACACCTTAATGAGTGGTGACGAGTCCTGGTGTACAGGTACGACCCGGAAACCAAATTCCAGTCGTCACAATGAAAAAACGACGAGAGCACTAAACACTACCTCACTCAAATGCTGCTTGCCAGCAATAGATCCTATCTACAGGCGGGGAAAAATTTCACACATGCGCACGGAGGTTCAAGGTCGGCTCATGCAAGCATGCTTCACTCAAATCCGTCAGTTTTTCACAAAAAAAAAAAAGGTCGGATACTTTTTTAACACTTTCCGCACCATGCCCGTACGGGATACGTTCCACATTTTACTCCCGCGTGAACCAAGACCGTATCCCTTACATTGCGCGTGATCCCGTGCTAAGCAATGGGAAAATACTGGTGTAATACAGGATTTGAACAGATAAACACAAAGCTTAGTTTATGAACTTCCCAACAGAGTGTGCTTCATACACTTATCGATTCTTGTATCAATTTATATCGACTTTTTTTATAGAATTTATATCGGCCTACTGCGATTACCAAAACATCAACAAGAAGCTAGGTTAGAATTCGTGAAGATGTTCAAGAATATCACAAACGTGTTAATTACTAGACAATATGCAACCAAAATGTTGTCAGAATTCTATATTATGTATTGTTTCAGTAATTTTAGTTAGTACTTTTGCAATAAATAGGTTTTTAACCCTCCAAACCTTGAAAAAATTATTTCCGAAAAAAGTAAATCCTCAAAAGAGCCTCCCATTTATTTGCCTGTGATATATTTATATGAGGGTGAATACAATCAAGAATATCATTTCTAGAAAGAGGAAGTTTCAATCTTCATGGGCAAGTAATTCATTATTTTGTAATACATATTGTATGTTTTTAAAAAATCACATAATCGGAAGAAAACGCCCGGTTCACAGGATGAAAACGCTGAAAATGGCATGGTGCGGAAAGTGTTAACAGACCTTGTATGCTATGCCACTCAAAACAGTGGAAGAAGAAGACACAAACAGAGAGCAACATTGTAGTGCATTGGTTCTTTCAGAGCTGAATTTATATAATGATATTTGATCATGAAGTGAAATCTTCAGTGCAATCTTCTAAGCATAAAGTCAATTATTAAAATTTTGGTGGAAGAGATGGTTTCCATGAATGACAACTGTAACACGTGGACGAAAATGTTTATGTTTTACATGAAGCATTACTCTATTAATCTTAGTTATCTCTGCTACTACATAATTTCTTGAGGTGAAGCATTTATGCAACAGTAGTGGGGAACAAGTTAAGAAAGAGAACACTAGGTAAAATTACTTACAGCAACAGCTTTCAACTCATTCACATTAGTTTGCCCTTCAGTTGTTAAAGTCTCCATCTCTGCCTGCATACCTCTCATTTTGTTTTCACATTCTTCAATTTCTTGTTCCATATTTGTTATCTTCTCACTACTCTTTTTACAATTCCTGAAACAACAATGTCTCAAGTTGAAATCTATATTTTTACGACCTCTATATTAAGTTAGATTTCTACAAAGACAAACATTAATAAAAGTACTTAAAAGTTTGCTACATTTCCCAGTTCTAAATCAGGTTGTGCTTAAAATGCATGCAGCCTATATATATAAATACATATACTCGAATACTACTCGCATATATTTTTTTAAAATCGCAAACGAAAAACTGGGGTGCGGGTATTACTTGAATACTGGACTCCTCTCATCTGAATTTTGACATTTTGTACTATATCGACTCAATACAGCACGATACTTTGTAGCAGCATCACAGTATAGTATAACAGTGGCAAAGCTGTAATGAAAGGAAAATGAGACAAAGCACATGGTCCTTGTAGAGATGCCAAGCAAACAGCGCAGAACCACTAATTTGGTAAATTTCGGTGAATTTCCACAAGACTTTGACCTTGGATTGGACCAGGTCGGACACACGTCATCGAGTGTGATTTCCACTAACAGCTGGATTCTTGAATGGAGAGTGTTGTTGTTGATGAAAGTATTATGCTGCTCGTAAAAGATGGTGAGATTTCGGCTAGCTGTTATCATGCACATTATTTTTATAATTACATTTTAGCCTACCATATGTAATACTTTTATAATATGTAAAGTTAATTATAATTGTTTAATTAAGAATAAAACTGGAAAAATAATTTTATATATGATTTCTTTTTCTTTTCTTTTTATCAAATTTCCTTTTGAAAATTTTGGGTGCGGGTATTATACAGGGGCGGGGGTACGCCGTAGCGTAGTGGTTGAGGCGCTGTGCTACAAACCGGAAGGTCACGGGTTCGATTCCCGATGAGGTCGTTGGAGTTTTTCAATTGGCCTAATCCTTCTGGTGGCACTATGGCCCTAGGGTCGACTCAGCCTCTAACAGAAATGAGTACCAGGAGCATTCCTGGGGGTAAAGGCGGCCGGTGCGTAAGGCTCACAACCTTACCACCTTCATGTGCTGAATGTCTAAAAATCTGGGAGCCTCAACCTCCTGGAACCCTCTGGGCCTCTATGGCCTGTAATAGGGAACACTTTACTTTTATTATACAGGGGCTGGTAGTATTCGGGTATATCTGGTATAGTATAATGCTGCTTTCATTAGTGGTTAAGAAACTTTATTTCTCAGTATTTTGTACCTATAGGTAGCCTGTGTACTCATTATTGTTATTATGAGAATAGCCCTAAGTGGAACAAACGATTTTTCTGTGCATAGTAACAAACATTTACTCTGATCCCTAGTTCATGGATTTGATCCCAGCCCAAGTCAATGCCATTTATGTGTATGTAAATGCAATAGTCCTATGTCTGTAAATTTACAGGCATGCAAAAGTTTCCTGTGGAACAAAATTCCAGCACACCTACAACGGATATGCACCTAAGTAGCAGTACATAACGGTTTTATATAACTTATTTTTTCAATTTAATTTGTCATCAGTATCGAGAAGATGCTATAGGCCATTTAAAAACAGAATAAATTGCAAATGACAAACATAAGTAAATTAAAATGACACATGAAATACAAATACAACTCAATTCAGAAGATATATATATAACATATATATATACACCGGTATATACAAATACCTATGAATGAAATACAAATAATTATGACTATTCCACTCATATGCCGTGTGTTTGATACTGAACAATAACGATTAGCAATTCCTAAGATATAGACCAATCACGATCATTATCTTATAAAATACTTGCTATTAATATGAAGAAGGGATTTTACCTGATAAAATGGTCAGCTCGTTACTGGACACGCAAGCACCAATGTGCCGTGATTAATACATCAAATGTTGCCAGCAAGCAGCATGAAAACAGATTATTTTATACAACATAACTTGTTTGGAAATCAAAATAATATAAATGCAGAGATGACAACCTTGAAAGGTGGTTATAAGTAGTGTGAGTCTAATCGTATGGTGGGGGACTCGAGGAGGTTATGTTCCACCAAAAAACAAGTGAAATAACATTCTGCCCGTATGACATTGTTATAACTTTGTTTATTAAAAAAAACCGAGAGCGTCTTCTTGTGCTGCCCCTTGACGCACCCGCACTCTTCATGCTTTTGTGAGATCACCTGGCATCTACAGTCATCGCGTCCTCCATGATTAACCGAAAAATCACAATTACAGGTGTCACAAAATATGTGATTCGGTGAAATTTTTGAAGGTCCAAGGCAAGGAAACTCGTCACTGGTTTTACGTTTACACGACATATTTCCTCAATATTCTACTTGCACTGCAACACTCAACAAAACTTCTAGCAAGCAACGGCGTCGTAGTCATCAGCGGCATTACAGAGATAATAAAAAAAGAGGAAATACGTTAACACTAAAGATGTTATAACTACAATTATTTTTAACTGTAAGATATAACATCTTTGGTTAACAACAAACATCAAAGACTGTAGTGTCCAATGTCGCCCGCCAACACAACGGGTGTTTTCTTTTACAAACTATTTCTCATGATAACAGTTGCCATCTCTGCTGACACATTAACTTTTTTTTTATGTTCACGGGAGAGACGAAAAATTTTAAAAATAGATATTGGGATTCATAAAATCCGTAATATTCAGTACAATTTCCGTATTGCCGTAGCAAATTCTGTAGCAGTTGGCATCTCTGTAAATGTGCACTGGTTAAAACTAGGGATGGGTCCTCGATACTTTCGATACCTCGATACTCTCGATACTTGCATGGTATCGGCATCGAGCGATACTTCAGAAAACTCGCTTGGTACTTTTTCGATACTTTGGTAATTCTGCAATTAAGTGAGGATGCTAGTATTTTTGAACAAAAACTTGTAAGTGGACTGTTTCAAAAACTAATTTTAGTTTTAATGTAGAGTTTAAAAATAATTATAGGCTACTGATTATATTAAATTATGTCTCATTAAATATGCACACTTAATTTAATTGGTATTCCACAGTTCTCTCAACTTTTAATTTTTAACGTACCTATTTATTGAAACTGGAAATGTTCACGGTATCGAGTACCGAAGTATCAAGGGAAAAATCATGTATCGGTACCTAGTATTGAGTATGGAGAAAATCTGGTATCGACCCATCCCTAGTTAAAACACAATTTCGATTAGGTGCAAGCCAGTTTGTGTGCTTTCATTCTGTTCTGCTGTTAGCTTACCTAAATTAAATTAACTATGTTTTATAAGCACAATTGGTAGCACTGATCACAATATGGTAATTCAAATTGATTCCTGCTGCGCAGTCGCAAATCTATCGATAAACTCATAAACTCTCGTGGGATTACCTTTGAAAATTTTATACTACAGAAAGATGTTAACAGAAGTTGAAAAATTTCTTTATATGATAAAAAGGAGTTTTCTGAGAGCCAACATTGCAAGACAGTTTTAGATCGGTTGAAGTGCAAGTTATTTTTCTTTTGAGGTTGTTATATAATAATAATGATAATAATAATATAAATAATAATAAATGATGATAATGATGATAATAATAATAATGATGATGGTGATGATGATGATGATGATGATGATGATGATGATGATGATGATGATGATGATGATGATGATGATGATGATGATGAAGATGATGATGATGACGACGACGAGGACAATGACGATGACGATGAAACAAATATTAATTATGAGTAATATGACTAACCTCTCTGAAGTTTTGATAGCGACTTTCAACCTGGTGATTTCTTTCCTCACTTTATCCAAGTTGTTACTGACTTCATCCACCTTTTTCTGAGCAGCCTTCATTCGACCCCCTGTGATCCCCATGATCTGTTTATGCAGTTTCTGTACTTCTGCATCCACTTTCCCTGCTTCCTCAGCTGCCCGATCATATTCTGCAACAGAAAAGCACGTTAAGGTGTTTGATTTTCCACCTCCTTCAACATTTTTATATGGCACATGAAACCAGTACTTGTTATTTACATTAATTACAGCTTCCAATTACAATCTATTCATGACATTAATGAATAATGATGGAAGTGATTAATAAAAATTGATCTGATCAGGAATTTAACCAAAACTGCTCACAAAAGAGACAGAGCTATCAGCAATAAGTCAATAACTGACCAACCACAAATTCCTAACTTGTATAAGTAGAGTAAAGGAATTTTCTGGGACAACTAACATTTGGATAGTGATCACTAAAAAAATTTGTATGGCCCGATAACATAAGCTGCTCTTATTGCAACCATTTTTTACTTTTTCTTTCTCATAATCCCCAAAAAAAAACACACTTTTGAATCGTAAAATAACATGGACAAATAAACATTCTAAGGATTTCGTCAAATTCTGTAAAAATTATTTAGTTTGGACGAAATTTCAACATTAGTGTGTTTTTAACTAACAGTTTTTTACAATTTCCATTTTATCCCCTTTATAGCACATTTTGTTTTACAATTTTCTAGTAGACTTTCGATGCTTGAAAACCAATTACTCACTGAACAATGATGAAGCAGAACAGGGAAAAAACTTTAGATCAATCAATGAGGCAATACATATTTTAACAAATTCAGTGTAAAACTGTCATGTATACTTCATAAATTCTAAGCTGTATGGCTTCCCAATGCCAGTTTTTGTAATCCTTTAGGGTTGAAAAATAATTATTTTCAACATTCGAGACATATGGTTGTTATTTATTAAATTTGTATTTTTTCTCAATTCCCAGCATTTACAATGAATACAAAAAGTTTAAAGATCATTTAGAACAAGTTATATTATTAATCATACAATTATAATTCTTAAATAAACTACCTACAGGATATAATATTGAGTTGGGTCTAGCAGGTATACTTCACTTTTTGTTAAGTACCTGAAACTACATGAGAATATTTTAGGAGAAAAATTCCTCCGACACTGGGACTTGAACCCAGGACCTTTGGCTATTCGCACCAATGCTCTACCAACTGAGCTAAGCCGGAGTTCAATTCACAGCGCCAGATGGAACCTCTCCCCTATGACTGATTGCCCTAATGGTCTACCTCACAGACAGACAAGTTATGTCATATGCAGTACTGTGAGGCACACTAAGTAGTGATTTTTGTGACCGGGCTCCACTGTTATTATACAGTTAACATTTAAGATATATATACAGTGAGTCCCACGCAAGAGTTGGCCAATGACGCGGGTTTCTGCGTCGCGGCTGGCACAGCTCCAACTCCTGAGCAATCGGGTGAAATATCTACGCAAATAATGCCGCAGTCGTTGTAATGATTCAGGTTCTCATATTTACAGTTAAAATTACAATGAAAATAACCATGTACCTCATCACAAGAGATGTTGGAAATGTTCTCCTCTTGCATACGTGCAACACTGGCGCCTTTTTTAGGGAATTTTCTTTCACGCGTGTAAGTTCAGCTTCCGAGATAAAGTTAATTTCTCTTGTGATATTGTCTTTAAGTTCTTCTTATGTATGGGAAATTGACCTATTCACTTTATTTTTTCAAGTTTCCCCATAAATAATATTTACACACTGTTAGAAGAACTTAATGACAATATCACATAGGCCTATCAAATGAGAAAGTCTGTCTTGGAAGCTGAACTTATGCGCGTGAAAGAAAATTTCCAAAAAGGTCCAGTATTGCATGGATGCAAGAGGAGAACATTTCCATCATTTCTTGTGATGAGGTACATGGTTATTTTCATTGTAATTTTAACTGTAAATGTGAGAACCTGAATCATTACAACGACCGCGGCATTATTAGCGTAGATATTTCAACCGATCGCTGGGACTCACTGTATAAGCATTCATGAACCACAGATTACTGTCTCTGTTGGACATTACATGAGAATATTATAGGAGAGGTTCCATCTGGCGTTTTGAATTTAACTCCGGCTTAGCTCAGTTGGTAGAGCATTGGCGCGAATAGCCAAAGGTCCAGGGTTCAAGTCCCAGTGTCGGAGGAATTTTTCTCCTATAATATTCTCATGAAATGTCCAACAGAGACAATAATCTGTGGTTCATGAATTCTGATATATATCTAACCTGAAACTACTTTCAAAGACCATTGTCATTCATAATCACCAGAGTAACACCAATATATTGTTGTCTTAAATACCCATTGGTTTACATTATGTATACAGAGGTATGGCAAGTCTACCATGTTTCATAAAATATTTACACTGTTTTTCAAATGTCAAGCGATTTGCCTGACAATGAATGTTGTGTGCAGACTCGATAAACGTTGCCCATAAGTGTGAGGTCCCCCTCTGCCCTGCCCTTCTCTGAGACACATACTTCTATCTCCCTCAGTTGCTCCTCTCCCTATGCTATTAATGCATTGCTTTGCATGATATCTAACCGCTCCTGTTCCTTAGAAATGAGGTATTAATAAGTACGATTATAACAACTGCAAACACGTTACTTGAATAATATACCTAGGTATTGAGTACAGTACCTAGTTTAACAGTTTTACAGCCTGTTGAGGTACCTAAAATGAAACATGACAAATACCTGTTACTTCGAGCACTGGGGCCTGTTTCATAAAAGTTTACTATAGTACATACTAATGAATTTTGGTATTTGCCAATCCAGTTTACTAAACTATGTTTCACATATCTACTAGAGTAAAAAAATAATTACTATAGTAAATTTAATTCTACTAGAGTAAATGCCAAGACGTTGTTTCAAGAAACTACCATAGTAGCTACTATAGCACTTATTTTTACTAAGAGAAACAGAAATTTACTTTAGTTTTTAACCAGATTAAACTAGAAGTTGTTTCAAATATTTTAATGTTCGTATTTGACTTGAGTAAAATGCTAAGGTTTTCTACTCAGGTCTATAGTTGGGTAAACTTATGTACTTGGATTATTTATTTCAGTTCAAGAGAACAAAGAAAAAATTGTACATAATATTATAAGGCAAAGAATATTTAGGGCAAAATCAGAATATAGCATAAAAAGAAAACTTATGAATTCAATCAGCATTAAAGTATGGGATCTTAACTTTGATATCAATGTTCATGTTAGACTGTCTAGCTCAGGTTAAGTATTAGTAGTTATAAACTGTGTTCAGCAGTTCTTAATTACCCCACAAGAGTCTATTCCACCATAAGTTATCATTTATGGGCAGATGGAAATGAACTAAAACACAGATTAGTTGTTTAATGATAGCATTACATTGTAGGCTTCGTCTTTCCAATGATTTAAAAATATTTCCGTACCTGTATCTATAAGGACAATCAGATTAACGTTGATATCAAACCCTCTTTACAGTCATGACCTCTTTGATAGCAGAATATTTTCATTTGGCTAATGGTAAGGATAAATAATTAATTTTTAAAGCTTTCATTCAATTTACTCTAACATCGCCATAAATAATAAAGATTGTGAGGATTATTAGAATTAATTATTAATTATGTAAAGAATTGATAGAGGGAATTAGATTTAATATGTATGAAATAAATAGTGAGTAGATATAAAACATTGACATATTGAGAGCTAATGCCAGTATTGCATTAAGCAGAGAGTAATTTTGGAGGATAGTAGGGTCATAAAAAGTAAACACGAAACTGAAGGAAGAATAAAGTGGCGAAATACAAGAGACAGTTTTGTTATGTATGGATTTATTAGGGATTAAGGGTACCGTTAGAGGCAACGAACTTTAGCGTAGCGTCCCCAAGCTATGAGAGAGAGAGAGAGAGAGAGAGAGAGAGAGAGAGAGAGAGAGAGAGAGAGAGATTCAGAGTAAATTCCCTGGTAGGGATATCCACCTGTCGAGGCCGCCTCGCGATTCACGCATAGCCCATGTGACACGGAGATTAAGGATGGGCGTTTTGGGGAGGGTAGGAACCGTTCGGTGGATCCAGCACCACCTAGGCCTCCCCGCCCTCTAGGTCGGGAGCATCGCCGTAGTAACGCCACCGACGTCCAGTCATGGCAGGGATCGTTGGACTATGCCTCCCCCTGCTATGGTACCGGTCACGCACACACGACGACCCCCCTCCTCGTACCCTGAGTACGGGAACCACTACCACGTCGAATCCAACACCAAGCATGGTAAAATCTGGGCCCCGGTCGGGCGCCTCCGAAGAGAACGACCCCTAAGGGAACCCAGACCGGCTCAATACCGTCCCGACTACTGTTTCAGCAACAGTCGACTAGGCCAGCGCTCCGTCTGCAACAACGGGGAAACACCACTTGTAGGTGGAGATGACCCTTTGGCGGCCAGAGGCTAAGTGGCGGCGCACCCTGCCCGCCATAACATCGCTTAGCACGCCCATCCGAATCCTAGATGCCCCAGTACGCATCACCCTCACTGGTACTTCAGTCTACAAAGGGGGTCCCGCCTGTTACCTCGAAAACCGAGGATAGGGCTAAAGTACACCCCTCCACCACCATGTCCCTGAAGTACGACACATGGCGCCCCTAACTGTCCGGGGAGGAGTATTCACGTAAACGCTTATTCCTCCTCCCCCCACACCATCACAGTGTGGGGCCTGCATTCGCAACTTACAGGACCCGCCCGATAGCCTAAGGCGACTCTGTGCCATCCCAGAGCCCTGGTCACCGGTGCACCCAGCCACCGGGTCATCCCAGCACGGGCCCAAGCTATGAGAGTAAGAAACTTGAAGGAACCTTGAAAATATTATGTGAAAAATGACAATGAGTGTAACTAGAGTGGGCGAGCCTTATATTCTGCGAGCCAATAGGAACTTAAGTGTTTATATTCCTAGGCAAATATACCAATGGAATATAACCAATAAGAAATCAGCTAATATGCCACTTAGACATATTAGAGTTTTTATATATTATGTACTGAGTTGTCTTCAATGAGTTGTATTAAGTAGTTGATTCCAGTCAGTCGCCTTCAATCAGTCCGTCTGCTATTTTCACAGAGATCAGTCGATCTAGTGCTATTATGGATATCAGTCGTCATCGATCAGTTTAATTCAATAGTTGATATCATAACCAGTGCACATACGAACATGGGATATAACGTGACCTCAATCTACAAACTGTAAGTACTGTTGTGACGGTTGGTGTATCAGGAACTAAGACGTACACACGGTCATGAACGAATAATGACATTCTGTATACTAACCGCGAAATACAGCTAACTTCATAATTAATAATGACCAAATACAGGACTATTGGCTTGCTTAAGACAAACCCACGTCAATAAACATTTGCCAGTCTAAGGACAATTGTAACATAGTATCATGTAACTAGTTTATTCAAATAAAAGTGTTTGCATCATAATGTACTTCTCTGCAATTCCCGTAGTTTATCAGTATGTATATAGCTGTAACCCTGAGGTGAGAGGTAGGTGCTTTACCAGAGCTTAGCTGAGATTCGTCGGACCCTGAGATTCATTTTAGGTTATGATAACCTATGGCGCCCAACATACTAATTGATAACACTGTTAAACAAAAAGATTAGATCTTGAACTACATTTAGACAAGTGCAGTGCAAATTTTCAATTTCCGCTTAACGGAGAAATTTTCACTAGAAAATGTTGTTATTTGTCATTCACAGCATTTTTAGAATATGTATTTAAGAGACTGTGAATGTATCTTCCTGAACTTTAGATCTACACAGGAAACCTCAATTGACTAAATATAGCCCTAACATACTTATTGTAAACTAGGGCTCACTCAATGGAGATTAAATAAATAAATAAAACAATTAAATCGTACTAACCGTGTGACGATTAAAACTGTTATACAACAAAACTGAGTAGCAAGAACACGGCAATATTAACTACTACATACAGTCACCCAACTGTGGCGTTATAAACTAAAATATTAACTGCTACAAGATGTATTGACCACGACCAACTGAGATCAATTCGTCTCATAACAGTAACCATGGCCACCTGTAATGCTGAATGTCAATATAAGTTTTTTTATCAGACAATCCTACTAAAGTAAAATATTTACTAAGGTTATAAAAATTATATGAAATAGGAAAAGTAACTCTGGTAGAAATATAAATTTACCATAATAAGCTACTAGAGTATTTTACTACAGTTTTATGAAACAGGCCCAAGTATGCTTCCTTGATGACAAGACAAATGGAGTCAGCAAATGCGTGAAACAGTATCCCTGTTTACAGCCACAAGCTACGAAAGTAAGATATTGAGATTTTTAAAATAAAGTTTTCTCTTCTTCTCCTATGGAACACTTTTAAAAAATAATGTGTCTGGCCTGGCTTCACAACACTTGTTTTATTGCAGTGATACTTAATGACTTAGTTGGTTTACTTAATAACATAGTACAGGCCTATTGAAATAGTAATTAGAACAGGTCCTATACTATTTTCACTTTAAGTTCAAAGTAGATGTAAACAAACTCTAAAGTACCACTCCGCCGAGCATGTGACAAACCATGTGGAGTTTTACCCGCCACGGAATGAGGATTTGTGTGTATTCCAGTGTTCTCAATAGTACTTTTAAAATATTTTTTATGACATGCACCATTGTTGAAAAATGTGATATTTATTTTGAAAAGATCGATACATCTGTACAAATTAGGCTTAATATTAGTATTTAAGAAAGTCATAAACAGTTAACAAGAAGATATTAACGAGTATAAAAAATTACTCTCAGTTTGCAATGTTGGCTGCCCACTTCAGAGGCGTTTCCTTGTTGAATTCATTAATTTCTGTTTGTAACCGTCCCAATCCTATCAGAGCTGTAAGTTACATTTAACTTTTGACGAAATTTCTAGCACACGACTTTCTTGTCCTCACGTACGTGTTGTAAAACCGATATAAATAAATAAATGAACGCATATTCAGCAGGTCTTACCAAGTTATTGGGAAGGGACTGTGGCAAGTTCATTCCAAGATGGCGTACTTGAGCATTCACACAGCTGTCGTAAACGCCTACAATTTACATCTGTTGTAACGGTTTAATTAGTTCACTTAGTTATTATGCGTCATGAAAACCTGATCAAATTAATTTTGTTTCATATACAGATCTGCTTCAGAAACGTGTTTTTAAATTTCTCTGCAGGAAAATAGCTACAAAAAGGTACGGTTTGAACCGAACTATTTTATTAAGAGCAAGAGTATGCATACAAAGCAGCAAAAGTTACAGTTCGTCCACTAGCCAATGAGGCGCTACCTTGTCACGTGGCTTTGTTTACATCTACTTTGAACTTAAAGTGAAATTAGTATAGGCTTGCTAACTGAAAACTGAAATAACACTAACAGTCATAGAGAACCTCTCCTCTCTCAGTTCTCTCCTAGAGAACCACAGCTTTAAGCTGTGTCAATTGTTTTCTTCTTCTTCTTCTTCTTTTACGGCCTCATTGGACCACTTCAGTCAATCATTTCTCGGTCTTCCTTTCCGATTTGCCCAGTAGTTTTTCATGCGTTCCGATCTTCTCTGTTGCTCTTCATCTGTAAATACCCTCTTTATTGTCTGGCGTTATATATTATATCAGAGCAAGTCACTGATAGAAAGAAAATATGCATGCGTTTATTGTTGTTTGTGCACTAGTAGGTTAGGAACTAATCAAGCTAAAAATAATATTTTTCCACATATTTTTCACACATAGTGAAGAAATATGTTCTCTTTCCCCCTAACTGAGTCTCCGAGGTGAAATTACAATATGTCCATGCAGCGTAAGTCGTATTTGGAAGTCTGAATTCTCCATGCGCGGTATTGCAGCCTGACAGCGGGAATACAGTTTAGCAACATTGCCCAACTTTGATCGAACTGCGAATCAAAGCAAAATGTTTCCCATTTGCAAAATACTATAGAAAGGGATAGTCACATTTCGTTAACCTCCAAAAGACGAAATTAGTAATAGAAGTTCAAATTACTGTAATAAATTCGATTCTGGTGCTTTTTTTTTTTTTTTTTTTTTAAATCTTTTTAATTAATTTATTTATTATTGAAAATACGTGTTTATTCATTAGTGAAGTTTTGCAAAATGTAATACTTTGTGCAAAATACTGGTTTTTAAGGTTTTATCCAATTTTTTTGCAAAATACGGGCAAATGTAAAAGTTCTACTTTAACCCTTTCACTGCTGAGATATTGGCAAGCTGACATACCCTCCTTGCTGGGATATTTTCACTGTCACTCGGCGCTAAATCCGAAAAATAAGAAGGCAGTTTTAAAATACGCCAGAACTTCGTCATCACGTTAGAAATGTTTTTCCTTGCTCGTGAAAGCAATGACTGTGTTGAAATTGAACATACCATGGCCTTGACGTGATTCCCCGCTTGTCATATGACTCGTGAGTTCAATGGCTTCTTCAGACATCACAACATTGTGCAAGGCCTCATATTTTCGTCTACAGATTGCACCACAGGGCAAGGAAAGCATTGAAAATAATTTCTATCTAACCCCAAGAGATGGCAGGACACTATCCTTTCGTTGAAACCATGTTAAAGAATTCTACTCTACGAGCAATTCTCTTATTCGTAGCACTAACTTCGCGGCAACATTGTGCAAGGCCTCACTTTTTCGCCTACAAATTGCACCACAGAGCAGGGAAAGCAATGAAATTAAGTTCTATCTAACCCCAATAGATGGCAGGACACTATCCTTTCGTTAAAACCGTGTTAAAAAATTCCATGCCTTGTGGAATCGTCTCGTAAATAGCACCCACTTCGCGGGCGGAACAGTTCCGTCAATAGCACACGTAGGTGCCATTCTCCGCGCCGTCACAGTTCCGTCGTTAGCAGTGAAAGGGTTAAGTAAACTCATATTTGAATACATTGTATTTTTTTTAATTTTAAAATGAGAGTCGTTGTTGAAAACGGGAGTCATTGGCTTGATTTGAAACACAGCGGTTAGTTGTACCAGGCAGCTACTACGCACGCTGGTAGTTCAAATGCAGTGCGCTGATTGGCTGGCGTATTTTTTTCCTGTTGTAAATGAAGATGCCAAGATGGCGTGTTGCTGGTTAACAGTTTCATATGAAGGAAATATTAATGCATACAGTTTCATTACATTACTGAATTACAGATATGGTTTAATACATTCCTGTTGTAGGCTAGCCTAGTTAATAGATGACGAAGGAATTTAATAATAATATTGTGTTGTAATATCTTAAAAATTTGGAAACCAGACCCTCTAAATGGTTCGCAAACAGACCAGGCATTGGGCTGGGTAAATCAGGAAGTATAAGTGCCAATGTAGAGTTGCACAAGGTGTGCATAACATGGTGATGATTTGCGGAGTTGCATTTCAAAGGTGGTTGACAGTCTAGTAATTGCAAAATATGAAATAAGTATTTTAAAGTAGTAAAGTTAAGAAATACGCGGAAAAGGAAATTGCAAGTAAGGAGTTTTTGGTTTGAAACGTCACGGGTGCCAGTGGATAGACGAATTGACGCACGATGTTATAAAACGGGCAGACTGACCAGTTCGGCCCTTTCTTGCTACTCTACACTCTTCACGACTGGATCGACGGCGCTCAGGAGCACCCCGGTGCAAGTTTATTTAAATTTGTGTAATATTTCATCATGAAGTCAGTATGTAAGTACACTATGTAATTTCAATTTATTTTAATATTAATAAACTAGTCATTTGTTATTTTGGGTAAAAACTAGCTTTTGTAATTTGTACATGGAGATGTACCGTTCCTTGCCCTTGTCCTCGAGGTTACGATGCAATTATATATTTTGAGCCATCCTGATAAATCGTGTCCCGGGGTAAAAGGTGTCAGAATAAATATAGGGCCCTGGGATACGACAACTGGTGATCAGAAGTGGGCGAATCCAACCCAGAACACAACTGGTGAGCAGAAGTGGGCGAATCTAACCCAGAACAGAACTGGTGACCTTAAGTGGGCGAACCAAACGCAAAGCTTTACGATAAATAATATCCGAAGCGAGTGAATTTAATAAAGCTCAAATGGGTCACCATACGCAAAAATAATTATTAAAATGGGTAAACCACATGGAATTAAGTGAAATTAAATAAAAGTAAATAACCACAGAGATTTAAAGCAAGGGAAGGAAGCTAGTTAAGTTATTACGGCGCATCTCATGTTCATTTTGCAAAGGTTATTACCACTGAAACGTAGGAAGAATGAAACAGCTGACAGAAAGTAATGAGTTAGCATAGACAGATAGCGAATGTAGCAAATAACTTAAATCCTGCAAGAATAACTACAAGTGTTGAAACAGAGATTCTAGTGTAAGATATTAAACTCTCCAATATATTTTTTTTTCTTTTTCTTTGTATACCATTGTTGTGTTTTTTGCTAAATAAAAATTCAATATGTCGATCAACGAAGAAACTAGGAGGGCTATTGAAAACCTCAACAACAGGTTAGCGGCTCTAACTCTAGCAAACCAAGCGTTACAGCAGGCAAACCAAGTAGTTAGACATAAAGACTTAACTGTATGTACTGCAGTTAAAGAATGGAACGGCATGTCGGGATCCTTGCCTGTTAAGGAATTTTTTAACAATATTGAAGCTGCTGCTTCCATGGGAAACCTAGAAGCAGAGGATAAAAAACAAATAGTCAAGTTAAAGGTTGTAGGGCCAGCCGCAGAATTTCTGTACGGTAGACCCGACCTAACTAACAAGGAAGCGACGTACGACCAGCCTAGGGCTGCGTTCGAGGATCGCTTCAGGGAAAAATTGCCAGACAGTTATTATTACACGCAGTTACAAACAGCGGTACAGGAAAAAACGAAACGCCAGAAGCGTTTGCTGACAGATTAAAGGCCCTTAGTTTAAAAACGCTGAAGGTTACGGGAGATGCAAATGAAAAGAAAGTTCTTGAGGAGGAGGCAGAAAGAAGGCTTCTTGCTGCTTTCACCGTAGGATTAAAGGGAGAGATAGGTAGACAGGTTCAATTAAGAATGCCTAAAAGTCTAAAGGAGGCAGTACAAATTGCTGTAACTGCTTATAACATCGTGCAAGCAGACCAGACAAATAAAAGGGAATCAGAGGCACAGCCTAGGTCTGTGTTCAATATGTTAACGCAGTTAAAATGTTTTAATTGCGGGAAAACTGGACACGAGGCACGAGACTGTCGTTCAAAACGTCAGTTGAATCAACAAGGGTCCCCGGAACAGAATCAAAAAGTGTACCGTGGGAATTTTCAAAATCAAAATAGGGAACAGTCTACATATGTAGGGAAACCACCGATAGAATGTTTTTTCTGTAAAAAGAGAGGACACATTCAGAGTAAATGTTGGATTAAAAATCCACAGTTAGCACCTAGTAGGGGAAACTACAATAGAAATGAAAGGAATAGCGGGGTAAATTCGAATTATAGGACGGATTTTCAAGGAGCCTCCGCAAGCACCCCTACGTGGAGGCCAAGGCAGCAAAACCAGCAGTAATAACTACAATAGTAGAAACTTCCCCAGAAATGTTAATGGTCAGTGTCATGATTGAAGGCCGGAGGACACAGTTTATTATAGATACAGGAGCAACGATTTCTGTAATTAAGCCAGGAATCTCAGGGGCAAGTTGGGAAAATACTGAGGTGATAGCAAAAGGGGTCACGGGAATTGGACTGGACATTAAAGGGTCACAGACGGTAGAAGTTCAATTTGAAAACAGAGAAAAATATATTCACTCATTTATAATATGTCTGTTAGGAATAAACCAGGATGGAATTCTTTGCCTAGATTTTTTGAGTAAGAACAGGATAAATATTAACATTGTACATCGCATGTTACTGACAGAAGGTGGGGCAATAAATCTCGGAGTACCAACCAATGACAACGAAACCAGGAAGGAAGAATTCGGTCTGATCAACCGAAATGTTCTGCATTTTTTTCAGAAAAAATCAGACACCTCCAAAGAAGTTTCAAGTACAGAGGTTGTGACAGAGAGAGGACCTAAGGGATTCCACCCCACGAGTCAGTTACAAATGCAAACAGGATGTCCAGTGTATAATACTAGAATTGTGAAGGTTCCCCCAAAGAGCGAAATAATAATATTAGGGAAATTAAGTAAAAAGGGATGCGCATCCAGAGAAGTTAATATGGAAGACAGAGACAAACTTTTTGAACCAGAAAGCTTGGGTATATATGGAATATACACAGCTAGGTCGCTGAATAATAACGAACAGTTAAAGAAAGGGAGGATTCCTATAAAAGTTGTAAATTGTACGGGAGAGGAAATTGAAATAGTGAGAAACAGACGTTTAGGGCATGTTTACCCTGTATTAACAAGTAGTGAGAGTAAAACTAATAAAGTAGAGGGAGTGAATATATTAACACCAATGACAGGAAAAGAAGTAGAAACAAATATTGCAGACACAGTGAATTTAGAACACTTAGCAGCTGAGGACCAACATAAAATAAGAGAAATAATAAGGAGATATGCGGACGTATTTCAAGACCCCAGAGACAATGAAATAGGTTGCACCAGTGTAATTAAACATCGTATTGACAGGCAATGCACCTCCTGTAAAGAAAAAACCTTACCCAATACCATATAAATACAAGGAAAAAGTTAAAGACATGCTGGACGACATGTTACAAAAAAACGTTATACGACCCTCAACTTCTCCGTGGAATGCACCAATTGTTTTAGTGCCAAAAAAAAGCCCAGACGAGACAGATAAATTAAGGTTCTGTATTGACTATAGAGGGTTAAATTTGGTCACTCATGGAGACACATACCCTTTACCTAACATTACAGAAACTTTGGAAGGCTTAGCAGGTACCAGATATTTTAGTAAACTAGATTTACAATCAGGATATTGGCAAGTGGAAATTGAGGAAAAAGATAAAGAAAAGACAAGTTTCCAGACTCAATTCGGATCGTTCGAGTTCGAAAGAATGCCATTTGGATTATCAGGGGCACCTCTGACATTTAGTAGGCTAATGGACACCGTATTGACAGGACTAAAAGGCCTATCGTGCTACTGTTACTTAGACGACATTATCATACATGGATCTTAGAAGAAGAAGAAGAATAGAAGAACATGCAGAACGACTGTCCAAACGACTGTCCGAAATTTTAGAGAGGTTAAGAGAAGCCAATCTAAAAGCGCACCCACGTAAATGTAAATTTGCGGTAGAACAAGTTGAATATCTTGGGCACATTGTAAACCAGCAAGGCATACTTCCAGACCCGGTAAAAATTCAAGCTATCGAAAAGTATCCTATTCCAAAGACACAGAAACAGGTTAGATCATTTTTGGGCTTAGCCGGTTATTATAGAAGACATATACCAAGTTTCGCACACATTGCAAAACCCCTCTCAGACTTAACAAGAAAGGAGGAAAAATTTAAGTGGGGAAAACCACAACAAGACGCATTTGACAAGCTTAGAAAGGCACTATGCAAAGATCCGATATTAAGGTACCCGAATTTCAATAAATCCTTTATTTTGAGTACTGATAGCTCAAGTTTTGCACTAGGAGCTGTGTTGTCACAAAAAGAAGGAGATATAGAACACCCGGTAGCTTATGCATCATGAGTTTTGTCTAAAAGTGAACAAAATTTTTCCACGACAGAACGGGAATTATTAGCATTGGTTTGGGCTACTAAACATTTTAGATGTTACCTGTACGGAAATGAATTTATTGCTGTCACAGATCACGCCGCACTGAAATGGTTATTTTCATTGCAAGATCCAAATTCAAGGCTAGTAAGATGGGCTATAAGGTTGTCAGAATTTAAGTTCACAGTACAATACAAGCCAGGAAAATCACTGACTAATGCAGATTCTCTTTCTAGAATAATGGTAAACACAGTACAAACTGCTAAAGAAGCAAAATCAGTAAGAAATTTACAATTAGCGGAACCAAAATATACAGAATGGGTACAAGACACAAAGAAATTTAGATTAGATGAAAATGGGATTTTATTTTACAAAGAAGGGAAATCAGAACCTCGGTTAGTTGTACCAAAGCCTATGAAAAGGTCCATTTTGGAAAATTTTCATGACACACCGTTTGCTGCTCACCAAGGTCAAGTTAAAACATATGACTTAATAAAGTCAAGATTTTACTGGCCAGGCATGAAACAAGAAATTCAAACATACGTTGCCGAATGCATGTCGTGTAATTCTAGAAAACCAGGCAAAAGCAACGTAGCTCCATTACAATCATTTGAACCAGCATTAAAACCATTCCAAAGAGTACATAAGGATATCGTTGGACCTTTACCCACCTCAATACGAGGAAATGTGTATTTGCTAACTTTTGTTGACGCATTTTCCAAGTATACAGAAGCTATACCAATTCCGGACCAAACAGCGGAAACAGTAGCTAAAGCATTTGTTTATAACATTATAGCACGTCACGGAACGCCTCAGAAATTGATTACAGACAAAGGGCGTAACTTCACGTCAAAATTCTTCAAGGAAGTTTGCAAGTTGTTACATATAAATAAACTTCAAACTAGTGCGTATCATCCCATGTGTAATGGCGCAGTCGAAAGAACGCATCATACAATGGAAACATGCTGTCGCACTTTGTAAGAAAGGACCAAAGAGACTGGGATTCGTATGTACCAATAATACAGTTAGCCACACACAACAACGGGATATTCCCCTTATTTTTTGCTGCATGGGAGGGAAATGGTGTTACCATTTGCAGAAAATGTCATACCGAAATTTCAGTTAGAGGAATTTGAACAAGACGATGTTAAAACAGTGAAATAAAAGTCGGAGATGAAGTGTTGCTACACTCCACGGCTTTGAAAAAAGGCGTTTCCAAGAAACTTTCAAAAAAATTTGTCGGACCATTTTATGTGGTAGAAAGAATCAATCCAGTGAATTATAAAATCAGAGCGCAAGACGGCACAACGTCTGTAGTACATGTGAATAGATTGAAATTGTGTAAGACACAGCAGTTTACTAATCAAGAAAGCAAAGAACTGCATGACACATCGGGAAGCGACGACGTGTTACAAGGTCGCAACGGACATAGCAATAAAGAGGAGAAAGAAGAAGAGACAGTTAAGATACAGTGCGCAGGCGTGGGGCAATACAGGAATATGGAGAAGCAAGGACAAGCAGAGAAGGAAGATAATGACTGTACATATGACTTGCATATCGTCCCGGGAGCATGGGAATCCGAGACTATGACAGATAACCAGATAGACTTAACAAACACGGACCAGGAACATAGACAGACAGAGACAGAAGATGATGACGAGGACGAAGACGAATTGCCATTAAGTTTGCTAAAAGAGAAATTGAAAATAGGAGAAGACATTCCTCCGTCAGCCAATTTTGATAAACTCACATTAACACGGGAAAATGACGTACCACTTACAGAATACCCAGAAGTCCAAACTAGATATAATTTTAGGCCTAGGAATATAAGTCAGGCTTCAACTTCGAAAGAAATAGTAGAAAAATCAAGGGAGCAGGGAAATAATACAAAGTATAATTTAAGACCAAGATAAAAATAAATGTTTTGTTTTATAGGTTTCATCTGTATATGGATCATCGCCTTATCAACAATACCAGGGAAGGGAGTGAACGTCCGACAACAGCAGGAATTAAATAAGGGACTTGTTTTTTTAAAACAACAAGAAATATTGTTGTCAGCTAATAAATGGTCGATTGTTTTAGATTTTTCGTTAGAACAATATTACGAAATTTTAGAGAATATGACAGAACAAATAAATAATGTCAAGCATACGGTAAACAAACCAGATTTCATGAATTTTCAGATGTATGAGGCTTTAACAGAAATGTCGAAAAAAACAGTTCAAACTTCATTGCGAAGGTTGGAACACGAATTACAAAGAATGCAGATAAAAGTAGAGGAAATTGATAAGGAGTTATTTTATTCGGAGGGTAGAACAAAAAGAGGACTTATAAATTTGGGTGGATTAACTTTAAAAATATTGTTCGGTGTATTAGATTCAACAGACAGGCAAAGAATAAATTACCAGATAGAGTCATTAACCCACACAAATGAAAAAATAATCGATTTAATGAAACAGCAAATTACATATGTAAATAAGACTGCAGATAGAGTAGAACAAAATTGCATTAATTTAAATAAGTTTTCCAAAATACTAAATACAACATTGCATGTGTTAGATAACGTTACAGAAGACGTATTTTTCAAAATAAATTTAGTCATGAAAAATATAGATTTGCTAACAAATTTGCAGATTATGGCGGATACGTTAAAACAAATTCAATATGATTTGCTTGTATGCTTGTACTTGCAATTGTACTAACAGCCATTGTTTTGTATGTTATACAGTTTCTTCAGAACAGCAGGCAGAAGACACCTAACAATAAGAATCACCAGAGCAAGGTCGCTGACGTTGCAAATTCCGTACCAACCTCACAATCTACACAGCCAAGACTGGAAAGTGCAAAGTCGGCACTTCCAGACGATGTCATACAAGAAACAGGCCAAGGAACAAGTAATATTAGGGTGAAGTCAGTCTTCACGGGAGCAGGAATTTCATAAGGGGATTTTAGAATTAAATAGAATCTTGCATTAGGCAGATTAAGGGAAATAGAATTAGAATGAACTAGTAACAAAATTAATTAAGAGAGAAAAAAAAAAAAAAAAAAAAAAAAAAAAAAAAGAAACAGAATGTTTAAATTAAATAAAATGTGTATGCGTCAATTCGTTCCCATGGTAACCATGACGATGTAAAGGAAAAAAAAATATTAATGAGAACAGTAATCGTAGTAAATTTTAATGTGTTAGATACTCTCAACCATCTCATGTGCAAGCCACGCAGCAGGAGACAGCATCGAAGAAATGCAACAATGAGCACAATACTAAAACTAAGAAATAAATAAATGAAGAAGTATCAACGAATCGACGAACAGACACACACGCACCCCGTTCGAATCCAGCTAAGGCGGATTCGAGCTAGGGGGGGAGTGATGTAATATCTTAAAAATTTGGAAACCAGACCCTCTAAATGGTTCGCAAACAGACCAGGCATTGGGCTGGGTAAATCAGGAAGTATAAGTGCCAATGTAGAGTTGCACAAGGTGTGCATAACATGGTGATGATTTGCGGAGTTGCATTTCAAAGGTGGTTGACAGTCTAGTAATTGCGAAATACGAAATAAGTATTTTAAAGTAGTAAAGTTAAGAAATACGCGGAAAAGGAAATTGCAAGTAAGGAGTTTTTGGTTTGAAACGTCACGGGTGCCAGTGGATAGACGAATTGACGCACGATGTTATAAAACGGGCAGACTGACCAGTTCGGCCCTTTCTTGCTACTCTACACTCTTCACGACTGGATCGACGGCGCTCAGGAGCACCCCGGTGCAAGTTTATTTAAATTTGTGTAATATTTCATCATGAAGTCAGTATGTAAGTACACTATGTAATTTCAATTTATTTTAATATTAATAAACTAGTCATTTGTTATTTTGGGTAAAAACTAGCTTTTGTAATTTGTACATGGAGATGTACCGTTCCTTGCCCTTGTCCTCGAGGTTACGATGCAATTATATATTTTGAGCCATCCTGATAAATCGTGTCCCGGGGTAAAAGGTGTCAGAATAAATATAGGGCCCTGGGATACGACAGTGTTATTTGTCTTTTCAGAAACCTAATCTCGGCACAAGAAGACAAAGGAAATCATTTCTATGAGCTTGCGGCATTGCTCCCGTTGGACTTGCATTTGATCGGAGTGAAAGCAAGGCTTTTTTCATATACTAGATATTTGTGGATTTTGATAAAATGCCCTAAAATTATTTAAGTTTTCGATAGAGCAAGAGAGTACGAAAGTGAAGGATTTTATGTTTTGACAAAACCGCGCATGGATTGGGTCCGAAAAGACATGTGTGAAAAACACTGTAAACATTCCATGATGCATTTAAAAAACAAAGAAAAGTTAAAAGAAATGCTTTCCACATCAAAGCGGCAGGTACCTATAGCAGATATGCTAACTGCATCAAAAAAATTGAAAGTAGAAAAGGACACATTTGTCTCCGACACTGTCAGGACATTCATGGAGTCAAATACAGTGGAACCTCGTTAGCACGTTCCTCATTACTACGTTTTCCCACAGAGTACGTCGGTTTTTGGAAGTCCCAGTCCCGATCTTACTAACTACGTGTATAAATGTTTCTTAACACGTTTTGGTTTAACACTTAGTATGTTCGTATTTGGCTCACCAACCACACTTTGTCAAACACAAGCCTTGTTTGCACATCCGATCGTGCAATCTCTATGTCAGAATTCTTGTACTCTATGGTGTCCAAGTCTCAACCTTTGCTCTATGGGACCAATCGTCAGCCATTTTGAACCATTGCAATTTGCTTCTCATTGGTCATTTTTGACTTGGTGCAGATTTTGCAGCGTCAGCTGTTTAGCCACCATTTTTTATCGTGATAATTTAGTTGTGATCTCCAGGTAGTGAAATATATTTTAAATTTCTTACGGTTTGTGTGGTGTGGAAAATGTTTGAAGAAATGTAGGCCAAAAAAGCAGATC
Organism: Ectobius pallidus; assembly: GCA_964059195.1. NCBI lineage: Eukaryota > Metazoa > Arthropoda > Insecta > Blattodea > Ectobiidae > Ectobius > Ectobius pallidus. The sequence goes on along the minus strand of CAXKWD010000005.1, from coordinate 31,072,123 downwards.
GTGCTTCTCACGTGGGTATTGGATCGCATTTCATTAGCAATTTCTGGCTGTGAGCATGACTGTTTACTGAAGATTTTGGTACGTGTGAAATTTTGCGCAGTTACAATATTTTATGTTTGTTAATAGATTGTGGAGTGCAACTTGTTTCATGTGTGATGTTTTGGAATAAATTAGATTTTTATGAATTTTGTCTGGGTTTTCATTAAATATGGCTCCCATACATTACTTCAATTTTTGCAAGTTTTGTTTAATTTTTTCAAATTAAATTGTTAGGCCTATGTATTCGTTTACATAATATAAATCTCTCGTAACTAATGGCTTGGCACAGAAGCTCCTGTGTGTCACTGTAGCTAGTTTAAATAAGATGAAAATATTTTCACTTTCAGGTACTGGCATATGTTTGTAAGTATGTTCATTATGTATGTGTGTGTGTGTGTATGAGAGGATGATAAGTATGTACCACCGACGTTTCTTATATCATATGCATTGATCAATGGATGAATAAAATACTAAAATTATACCTGCTTTCAATCTGGCTACGGATGCAGTCATATTCTTGACTTGCGCTGGGTCAGGAGCAGCAGCTTTCACCTTCTCCTGTTGACGCTTTAGTTGCTGCTCTAAATTTGGAAGCTGTTCTGCTGAAAACTAATAAACATATGGAAGCATACAGAATAGACAAGCAGAAAATGCCTCAACATTACATCTGTTGCACTACAATAGAACGTCAATAATCCAATCATCAATTATCCAAACAACATTCTTATCTTCTAATTATTTATAGTTTTTAAGGTCTTCCTTTGCTTGTGTTTTCAAGTTTTGCATGCTACTTATGAGTGAATGTTTTTGAAATGGTTAATGCCTTCTAGTGTATATGAAATCCTCAGCAAACTGATTATTTTGCATGTTACTGGTATGGATTGCAAAGTGAAGCAAAGTTGGTGCTGAAAAAATTAGTGATTATTTCTGTTAAGGTATATAACTGTATTGTTATTTTTTTTATTATTATTATTATTATACCTGTACATTTTAATGTATTATCATGTACAGGTAGGGAAAATAAAGAGGACCGACTCCTGTAGCTGATTTCAGAGCCTTGTTCACACCAGTTTCCATGCGTATTCCTTAGACCTGTGTAGCTGGACAACGGCCACGCATCTGGTTACTGCTTTCGTCTTAGCTGAATAGCTCAGGTGCTTGGGGCGCATGACCTTCATGCAAAAAGTCGCAGGTTTGATTCCCGTGACTGTCAGTTTTCTTAAGTATATCAAAGAAATAATAATTGTCACAGCTTGTGGACCCACTCACATTTGAGTTTAGTATAACAAATGTGGGCTATTATTTGGCCAAAAAAGATATTTAACTGAAAGTTGCATATTGTCTTCCTCTACCAAAACCAAAGTATATATAAATAAAAAAGCAATGCAATGCAAATTACGTGAAATTATTTCCCAATTCGAGCAATTAATTGGCTGTAGTCTCCTTGTCAATCGCTTGTTTCATAACAGACTCTCAAGGAATGTTGGTTGTTAAGCGATTCCATAGCACAATGACAGCCCGTTTGACTGGTAAGTAACATGTTCTGGGTTCGAATCCTGCCAAGGAAGGAGATTTTTTGTTTCCTTAATTCACATTGTTTTTCCACTACCTTTCGATTGCCTCAATATTTAACTACTTAAATAACGGATTATTCCCAGAAAATGAACTTTACTAGCTTATTTTCTAATGGGTTTCGAAATGGGCTAAGTCAACAGTCGACAATAGGACAAATTTCAATACATTCCCTGCTATCCTGTGAATGCCACTTGGCATGCGCAGTGGCTCATATCACAACTTAGATATTTTAGTCGATCCGCTTTTTTTTTCCCCCTACCTGTACATATTTGAAAATCCTAATAAATCAAAATACAAACCACTCTCAGCCTCTATTAGTTCGAATAACTGATATTCCACAGTATTTATAATTTCTTAAAAGCAGTTAACTCATTATTAAAAATGGTCAACTTATAGCTCCACTAGTCTCAGTTTTATGGACTAGTTTTGGAGAAAACCATCATCTCCAGACTTGCCCAACAGTCGATTTAGCAGTTAGCTGTTATCAAATATTTTTATTTCTTCCTCCCCACAAATATTTCAAACATTTTTATAGCCTACACTATAAGCAACTATAAGCATAATCAGAATGTATAAAGGCTTGTGGAAACAAGAAGCAATATAGAACAGAAATCAATATAGTCAAGTCCAAAGTGATGAGAATAGCACAAAGTAAAGAGCAAGTGTGAATCATTATGGGAAACCAAGAACTAGAAAATATTAATCAGTTCAAGCACTAAGGAAATCCTGGAAATCAGATCACGAAGTGCCATGGTCAAGATAGCATTCAAATTGTTAACTAGTAACCTGAGCATGGATTTGAGAAAGTTAATTGATAAAATGCTATACCAGGACCATTGCTTTGTACGGATCGAAAACATGGACACTAAGAAAAATGGGGAAGAAATACCTGAAAAGTTTTGCAATGTGGTGCTGAAGAAGAATGGAAAAAATAAAACAAACAAATAATAATAATAATAATAATAACAATAATGACGATGACGACGATAATAAGTAGCAAATAAATGTCTTAAAAAGAGTGAACAAAAAGAGATCAATCTTAAGTTCTTATGAAAGCAAACTGGTTAGATTAAGCAGAAATTGTCTGCTGCATGATGTCATTGAAAGAAAATTGGAAGGTATTCCAAGTCTTGGAAGAACAATAATCCAGTTGCCACACGATTTAAAGGAGAAAAGAAAATACTGATAACTGAAAAAAGAATGCAAGGAAAAAAGGAGATGGGAGATGGGAATGAAATTTTGCAGACCAAGTCTAAGGACCTGCTCATGGGCAGAATACTTAATAATAATAATGACGACAATAATAATGGCGATGATAGATGATGATGATGATGATAACAACAACAACAACAACAACAACAATAAGGGATATGAGTTATAATGAACAAACCTGAATTTCCATCTTGTACTTGTCGAGATCCATTTTCATAGTCCTCAGTTTCTGAGTAAGAAGAGAGACCTTGTCTTCTAGAGACACCTGTTGGTTACGAAGCTCTCTTGCACGGGACTCCATCTCCCGCAGTTTGCGTTCCATGGCTTCCATTTTCTTGGGAGTGGCCCCTGTTGATGTTACGGCTACTGATTGACCCATGCGGCCACGTAGTACTTTTCCACCTCCTCCACTCATTGTACCTGTTGTGAGCAAATTAATGAATTAAAGAATGTTACAGTGAAATCTTCATGTATTATTCCCTCTGGCACTGTTCTCTCAACTCCGATGTCTAACTCCAAGCAGAAGGCCTTGGACGACATTGGTTCGAAGTTTTCTTATATTGATGTTAATTTTTTTAATTATTAGCTACAAACGCTAATTAAAGGTAATTGTATTCAATATTGTAATTAGTGATACATATTCTTCTGACTGAATTAATAGACTTTCACGGTACTACAGCAATAAGTGAAATTTCTTCTATTGTAAAAAGTGAAAATATTTGTTTGAGGTTATGGGAAAACGCAAAAAAAAAACAAAAGCGAGCGGACTCAATCTATTACTGAAAAAAGTGAGTTGACAGAAATGGATACCAACAATGATCCTTCAAACTTAACTGCTTTTGTTAAGAATCTCATTCTAAAGGAAGACTTTCTGGAGCAAATTCTTGATCGTGTGGTTGTGAAAGTGGTGTTCAAATTAAAAGACAGTATTGACTTTAACACCAAGATTATTAATGAATTAAGATCTGAGCTCAGCAAACGTGATGAAATAATTAATAATCTCCAAGAACAGCTGAAGAGAATTCACTCAAACTTCAAGGAGGAAGTGGATGAAACAAGCCAATCTTCGAGAAGAAATACAGTAGAGCCTTGGTAATTCGAGCCCCGGTATTTCGAGGTTCCGTGTAATTCGAGGTGGTCTTAAGAAAATTAAAATTTTCCATAAAACTAGAGTAAAATCCCGTTTTCATACAGTGTCCGCATGTACTTTTTTACGCACTTCCGAATGTGTTACATTTTGAGCTTTCTTTCAATTTTTCCGTGCACAAAAATGCAGGTAAAACTGTCCCACTTAAGGGTTTCGTTCATAATACACAGAAATAACCTTGGCTTCAGACTGCTAATGCATTTCTATTACAGAAACCGTTTTTTGTTGGGACCTCGTGTCAATCAATTGTACAGTGCATACCATCCTTTCAGAAAAGAATACGGTAGGCTATTGTTACGGTAATCCCTACTCAGCAACAATGGTTATTAAAAGTGTTTTCCTAGTAGCGCCGCTTTCTCTTTCCACTCCATTAAAGGTCAGACATTGACTTAATCCTTAAAGGATGCCGATGTAGCAAATTGGAAATATTTGCCAATATACATACAGACATAACACAGGTATGTAGGCCTACTACATTGTTTATTTATTTATTTATTTTTTAAACCACTATTGTGCTCATTAAACATTTATTTACGATTTACCCATTGATTTAGTGATATTTCCGTATAATCCGAGTTTTTTGTAATTCGAGGTAGCCTCAGCCCCAATTAGCTCGAATTATCGGGGTTCTACTGTAATATTGAAATTCATGGAATCCCGGAGTTACCACAAGAGAACGTTTATATTATTGTTAGCGACATTGGAAAAGCTCTGGAATGCAACATTAATAAAAAAGATATTGACGTAGCTCATCGAGTGCCATCTAGCAATAAATCCCTTCCTAGGCCTATCATTGTGAAATTTATCAATAGATGGCAGAAAGGAGAAATTATGATTGCCAAAAGGAATAAAAAATTGCTATCATCATCTATTGGTATCCCTTCACCTGAGAAGCCCATTTTTATCAATGACCATCTCACGCCTAGGACAAAGGGCATCTTAAGGAAAGCCAAAGACCTTAGGAATAAGGGATTCAAATATGTATGGAGCAGGGACGGCAAGATTTTTGTGAGGAAAGATGAAGCGTCAAAAGCAATTGTTATAAAATAATTTGATGATGTTATAAAGTTGGAGACAATGTAACTGATTATGCATAGCACATACAGGTACAATTCCTGTTCTAGTTATGGAACGCAGTTTTGACACGATCAATGATTATTTAGATAGCTTTGTTTCTCACGACAGTTTTTCGTTATGTTGTATAAATGCCAGAAGTTTGTGTAATAAGTTTGGGGATTTAGAAATTCTCGCAAATAGATTAAATTTTCCAGAAGCTTTGGTAATATCCGAAAATTGGTTACGGCCTGGTGATGAAAGGTTTTTTGACCTTCCTAATTAAATGCACACCATATTATCCGAAATTCTAGAGTAGGGGGTGTTTCAATTTATGTGCTACATGATAGTTTCCACAGTGAGGTTATAAAGTGTATTAATGCTTCATACAGCATAATTCATATTATGATTAAAGGGAGCACTACTTTTAATATAATAGGAGTATACAATCCTCATGAATTAATGTATGAAAAGTTCCTAAATGATTTAGAATTAATTTTAATGAAAGTAAACAGGGGTTCAGTAATACTTGCAGGTGATTTTAATATTGATATATATTCTTCCAGCAAAGCAACTACATTATGCGAGTAATTAACAGAAAGCTTTAGTTTAATGCGTTATAATAAATTACCAACTAGAATACAAGGAAATAAAAAATTGTTATTAGATCACATATATATGAATAAGTATGTAAATTCGATGGTAAAAATAGCTAATATAAAGTCAGACTTTAGTGATCACAATATACTAATTATGAATCTTGTCTCACAAACGACCAAATTTAAACTTGATTCAGGTAATTTAGAGGTTGTGGAAAATATTGATCACAAGAAACTATCTTATTATTTTAAAACCACTACTTTTGTATGTTCATCTGACGATCCAGAAATTTATTATGATGAACTTTTAGATTATATAAAAAGTAGAGTTGTCGCTTGTACTGTTCACAAACAAAGGTCCAAATCTATAAAGGCATCTCGTTCTTCTTGTAAGTGGATAACTTCTGAACTCATGGAACTAATTCATAGTAAAGATCAATGGTATAAGAAAACCAAATCATTATATTCTTCAGAATATACATTAATAGAATATAAACGGCTTCGTAATTTAGTTACTAAAAAAAATAGGGAATTAAAACAAGAATATTATACAAAAAAGTTTTCAAGTACTAAAAGTTCCAGACATTCATGGGAAATTGTAAATGAACTTTTGAATATTATGTTATAGAATTGAATAGAATGTTATGAATCATTGCTTACATGTAAGTTAAATTGGCAAATATTATCACCGAATGCTCAGTACAAAACTGTAATATTCATTAAGGTAAAAATGCACAAAGGAAGAATGTTTGTCTGACAAGTCTGTTTGTTTATTGTTAAAATTTATAGTTTTATTACGAATTTTATTTCATTGCAAATTACACCAGATATTATTTTGTGAATGTCAGGTATGTAATTTATAATATGCTTTAAGGTAGAAATATGTCTATATCTGAACATATCGATGACTCGGTGCCGAATGTCTCAAAATCTGGGATACTCAATCTCCCGGAACCATAGGTGTTTCAATGACCTGTATAGGGATCACTTTACTTTATTGCAGTTTTAATCCGACCTTGAAGAAATTTTTCACACATAGCCGTTAGGCCCTTCTCCCTTTATCACCATTCACGAAGCTTCTCCCATTTCCAGTACTATTGAAATGCCACCAAAGAAAAGAAAGAGCATTAGTCATATAAACCCATGCAGCCATTAGAAGGAAGGCTATATAAGGGCCTAAAGTTTAAAAGTCAGATGTAAATACTCCACAGCCCATAGGTTTATTTTGAAGTACAAGCAAAATACAAAACCTGGGTGATGACGGATCTTTTAAGCAAATAATTTATAAGTGCAGTTAAGATTAGCCATGTGAACTGTCTGTATGACAAACTGTGATTAACTAAACAAAACTAAACCAAACCAAATGTTTAAAGATACTTTTTAAGCATTCTCCCTAGACAAGATAGCAATTTTCAACCAATGGACTTGAGTCCAACTGAAACACTGAACTAGTTGCTTGACAAGATTTGCTTCACAGTATACAGGTAACTATGATGAAACATGATACTAAGTGAAAATAAAATTCACCTGCTATTTCAATCAGTGAACCATCTAAGGTTACAACCCTGTAGCGTGTGGGCCCATATGCAATCCTTGTAGCTTGATCCAGATTATTGGCTACCAAAGTTTCACGAAGGGCATAATAAAATGCCGGTCTCACACGATCATCTTCCACTCGGATGAGATCAAACAATCGTGGCACTCCTTCAGGCCTGAAATGGTAAAAGCGATAATGAAATACAATAACATAAGGATACAGGAATACAGCAAACTCCCAATTATCCGTGTAATTTGGAACTGTCATATGTTTAAATAATAATAAAAAAATAAAACAGTTAATGGAATGTCAAAAATAAATACTAAATTCTAGCTTTGGGCAATGTTACTATGCTACACACATCATCTAATGTGATTTTAATAGATAGTAAATGCTACTAAATTTGTCAAAAAAAGTTCGTTATACTAGAGTTTTCATTAACAATAATAGTAAATATATATAAACTTCGACCCTGCTCAAACAGAATACGATAAAACCAGGGGAAGGATTTTTAATTTCTCACACTTAATTTCTAATTTTTCGCATTTCATGTCATATTGTGTATAGAAAATGTTATATATATGCCCGGTCTCACCGACAGGGGTTAAAAATACACTAACCCAGGGTTTGTTAACCTCGGGCAAAAATTTTAACTCATCCTTGTGACTCATGCGTTTCACCATGCTTTTTCAGCAGAGAGTTAACTAACACCATTTTAACACTCGCAGGAAGTAGGAACAGTAGCAACCTAGTAGGCAGTGATTGAAAATTCGTTTTTATGAATGCACTTCATTACGCAGTTCCTTTGTTTTCTTTATTGGCGAATGTCATCAACCACAAAAATGGGAGACATTAGAAAGGTAAATCGAGGAACAAACTTATGAATATTTTAAAAGTCTCTACTAATTCCATTTGTGACGAAGTACAAGTCAATAATAAAGTGCAAAGAAACAATCAAAGAGAAGGATGATGCTTGGGAGAAAATTACGAGGGAGTTTAATAGCATTAACATGGTCCTGTATGTGATTATAACGTTTTCTTCAGTCCATTCATTATTACAATCTGTAATACAAGTAATTATAGTATACAATAAACTACAGCATTAATCTGTTTCCACACATTCTTCTTTATTTTGTCTTCTTCATCCAAGTGTCTTTTATATATCGGAAATGTATATTTGCACTTGGAGAGTGCAAGTTTGAGAAATCAGCTGACTTCGAAGGTCACTGAACTCTTCTGCTCCCTTACAGTAGGCCAGCTGTGATAACTTCAAAGACAGAGCAACTCTCCACAAAAGAAATATGCGTATGAAATAAGTTTTAATTACTAAAAATGGAACAGGAGACTGAAAATCTTAATCAGGAAACTGCGCGTGAAAAAATATGCTGATAAGAGGGAATTAAATTATCGTGGCAATTAATAGAAAACGGAATATTTGTAGGCCTACCAATTAACTTTTTAAATAGCTTGTATTGTTTAAAATGTACTCGGCAGTACAAAAGGATAGGATTGTTAAATTTCACAAAATTACCTAGGCCATTACCTAAGAAAATCAAATATTACTGTGCTAACTTGTATATTACTGGAGCTAGAAGCGTTGTCGTGACACCTTCTTAGAAATCTGATTTTAGGCCTAAACACACGCATTCTTCATCTTTGAACCTACTTCTGTTCAATTTCCTCCTCAGTAAGCAATTCTATGACAGGTCTTTTGGTATATACGTGTTTCAGAAAAGGTGGTCTTGGTAAAGTGCGGGGAAAATTCGTAACAAATCCCGATATTCCAATCTTGGACAGAAACACTGTATGTAAACTTGTAATTAATTTTAAGGAAACAAGTTATCTGTGTTGAATAAATATCAAGAAAGTACGCAGGCATGCATTCTGAAAAGTCTGATGAAACAGGAGAAATTAGAACAGTATCTGAATAGAATTAAGCAGGATTCGTGGAATAGGAATACGTCTGTATAGGCCTAATTCTTTGGGGACTATGCGCTCGTTCAGTTACCGGGACTTGCCGGGAGAAGGAGCTCTCAGGAACCCGTGAAAATAACACATGGCCTAGTTTATTATTATTACTAACAGCCTACTTGTATTATCATTATTGATAAAACAATGCTATTATTAAACTTTTTAATTTCTTTCCGTGACAATAGGGAAATACAGCAATTCTACATCAATTGCTTAATTTACAACAGCCATTTTAGCCCCGAGTTAGGCTTTTAACCCAAGGGGTTAAAACTAACTCGTGTTGATGAAACAAAATTTTCGTCAAATCGAGAGTTTAGAACGAGTAACCCAGGGTTAATTCTTAACCCCTGTCGATGAAACCGGGCGATAATCAATAATTAACCCCTGTCGATGAAACCGGGCGATAATCAATAAGAATATTCGTCTTCACACATTTTTTGTAAGTAAAAACTTACCAAAAGGATGATCGTTTCGATGAGAGGCTTCTCATCAAAATGATCGTCCTTTTGGTAAGTTTTTACTTACAAAAAATGTGTGAAGACGAATACTCTTATTGATTATATGTAATATACACTTCACGTTTTCCCGATTAATTTAATCAAACAGAAAATGTTACTTTAATTCTGTATGCAAAATATAACAAAACAAAGTGCAGTAAACTTGAATTTAAGTGCAGGAAATCCAGAATCTTGCACCTGGTTATATCTGTATTTTGCTTGCAAAGTTTTAAAAAGGGAGAAAGAATCTTGCATGGTTAATAGGCCCACCGATTATCAGGAGTTTGCTGTACAAGGTGAATTAGGCATATAATGTATTTGGAGTGTCAAAAACTTGCAGTTGCTAAACTTACGGATTTATTGGAGCACTATATCTAGAGCGAAGATGCTCCTGTTTTTCTAGTGCAATGAAAGTCCCTCGACCAATATCATGCTGTTTCAGAAACTCTATGCATTTCTGACCAGTATTGACTGTATCCACAACAATATTGTCCAATGCTCCACATGCTGTAGATACTGCCACATCATACTTCTGATCAATTGCTCCCAAATCACCCTGTAAGATAATCAAATCAGTACACAAAATCATAAATAAACGTATCCTTTCAAACTTGTACAGAGTCAACATTTATTTAATATTTACACTTCTTGCTCCACTTACATTTAATTTGCAGGACTAGTTTCCAGGGATTACTCCCTCATCCTCAGCTGGTGGTTGACTGATAACAATGTCTTGTTGATCTGATGCATCTGCTCCTACAGTGTTACCACTCCTATTACCTAAAAAACTAAATATCCCATCTGCTGCTGGGACATCAAAATTCAAGATCTTGTTTTGGTTCTTAATGATGAATATCTTCTCCCAAACTCCTAACTGAGTTAGGAGTTAGGGAGTTTGGGAGAAGATGGAAACTAGTCCTGCAAATTAAATGTAAGTGGAGCAAGAAGTGTAAATATTAAATAAATGTTGACTCTGTACAAGTTTTACAACATGCTCTACTGTTTATAGTACTTCAATCAAATAATTATTTTAACACTTGTATCCTTTCAAGGTGGAAATTGGGAACAGAGATATCCTCTGCCAACAGACACTCACCAATCTCCCAAAGATACCAGGTATAGTGCCGTTTCTCTTCAGGTCCATCAGGAAGTTAAGCACATGGTTCTGAGAACGAGTAGCCTGCATGGAGGACCTCGTTTCTTCCACCTGAGCTCTATATCTTCGCACTTCTGATGACACTGCTGCCTCCTCATCACGTACTTTTGCCAACTCCAACTGAGCTTCCTGTAACTCCCTCTCAGTGTTTGGAAGTCCCTGATTTAATGCCGTAATCTCACTGAAACGAATGAAGATGTTTCAGTACATACCATACAATAAAAACTAATGATGATGATTTTCAAAATCGAGTAATCTGTTTTGGAGTAATATAAAGAATCAAAAGATCACTCAAATGAAAAAGTTCTCAGATGAATGTGAGGATCCAAGAACTCATGATGCGAAATGTAGAACTTGAGTCAGATCCGTGAACTACTTGAGTGATAACTCAAATCATCATTCAAATGTTCAGTTTGGCAATTTCATCATAATACAAGATCTACTGCTATTGGTTCCCGCAATGGGTGTGGCTCACCCATCCGGTGATCCACACACCACACATTGCTGTCAGATTTTGTGTTAACGGTATTCTACTACAAGGATTCACAGAGTAAAAATCCATAAGACAATAATGCTGTCTCATCTGCCGTGCAATGGTCTGTTAAAATTCAGCAGTTTGGCAACCTTGAACCGCTCTATTAGTCCAGTCATATTAGGTCAAAATACCCCTTTACCTGGAAAATGGCCATCTTGGAGAATGTCTTTCACTTTTTTTACCTTATTTCATTAACTGTTGGAAATACAAATAAATGTTTGAAACAAAAGTTAAAAACCATTAAAAATTACATCTTTTATTCCTTACAACTTTTGTCATCTCTCATGTAATTAGTATTCAGAAAACCAGTATTTTTTTACTTTTTTCTAAGATCAATATGGAAATTGCATTTAAAATGTAGATTAATCTTCAAGGTGAGGAAGTTAAGCAAACATATAGGTGAAATACTTTTTTTTATTTCAGGATATAGTTTCTAAGTAAAACAGTAACTATTACTTAATCAGGGAAGTTGCTGTATATAGTAAGATAACCATGTTTTATTAGCAAAATAAATTTTACTTTAAATGATATTGAAATAATTTATTGATATGGCATATTCATTAATCATCTAGTTTGACAGTCTCAGGTTCATTTATGTCCTCCTCTATTGAGTTCTTGCATAACTTGTGTTCTTTTTTAAAGCAAACCTGTAAAGTGCTTTACGAGTGCTGCAGTATCACTTTACTACCGCTGCAGACAAAAAAAGGATGGCAAAGTCGATCAGCTGAGAGTTTGCTCAATGAAACCGGTACCGTGTACTGCCCTCCAATATGGTTAAGACACATGCTAATAATAGTTATGCTGGGGTGGGAATAATAATTATTGTACAATATGGTGTACAGGTAAAATCAAATGGTACTGTGCGGCAGAAGGCGTTCGTACTTGGGAATTTGAACATTGATGTTAAAGTCATCAAGGAAATTTTTTATGAACACCTACTCCGCTATGGCAGTTCGTGCAGCAAAACCTTGCAGCAGCCGTAAAGCGAGATTTGAGTTTGCTGCATGGGCAGTAGAGTGGGGGTAAAGCGAAGCTGCAGTGAAATGTAAAAAAGAACGGTTTTGATGCAGCAATGGTAAAGCGCTTTAGCTTCGCTTTAAAAAGAACGCACTGATAACAAACCCTCACATATACCAAACATTACCGAGTACAGTAGATCTGCTTGTTTGCTCATGCTCACTTCACGCTTCTCGTAGCATGAAATCATTCAAATGATCATTTTAATATTTTATTATGATTCTTGATATCACAACATCTTTAAAGAATCAAATAATTCTGATTTTTTTCATTTCAGAACTTCCATCACTAATAAATACCATATAAAAAAATTATAAATCCATTCTTCTTAAAGAATATTTTTATTGTCCTTCTCATGGGTAGTGATGCATGCACAGCTAATACTTATGGTGAGTTGTCAGTTATCTCATGAAGTCTCACTTTCTACACATGTACCACAAGCACTGTAGGTAGTAAAGCAAACACGGTATTCTACTCTGAAGTGTCAAGTTTTCAGCATTAATATGGTTTAAGGTTCCCTAAACCAAAAATAATATTTGGGGAAATGTCAAGTACTTTTGTGAGGCTACTACATTATTAGCGATATTTTCAGTATTTTTCCGGTAAATGGCATTACACCATCTTTTATTTCTAATCATTCAACCAATACTTACTCTTTTCTTCCATCCACAGTATTTTTTGCAGTTTCATAGTTTTTATGTATCTGCTGCAATTTGTTTTTTTCATTCTGCTCTTTGCTGACATAAAGATCCAGTTCTTTGTTGGCAACATCATACTGCAATAAAGTTTAGACCTTGTACTTTATTATCACATAAATGGCATTTACAATAAAACCACATTAATTTAGTCCATAATTAGAGGATGATATTTAAGAAATGACAGTTTATTCCGTATTAAGATCTCCGTGTTAACTTTTTAGATTTCTAACATACTTGACAGAGCATAAGAGCTACTGTATCTTAGTGAAACTTTCTATTAACTTTAATTTACAATAAGAGACATAGTTTTTTTGTGAACACATGTGTACAATATAGCCATAAGAATAAATTGTCATCATACAAAATCCTCCCATTATACTAAAAGTAGCAACTGCTCCTATTAAAGGTCATGGATTATAATTAGAGATATCTATTGTGCTGAAAATCTTTTCCACACTTAGGAAAAAAATATAATAATTTTGGTATATTTTTCACTGTTTTTATTGAATTTCGTTGATAATTTTATTTACTTATTTTGTCCACGGAACAATATAATTACGGAGTAGACTACTACTGTTTACATAATTTAATAATTGAAGTCCCGTGGAATTTGCGAGGCGCGATAACGCAAATTGTTTCAATTAGACAAATATTTAAAGAATTTTATTTTACTGCCTTCTATAACCCCAAAAATAGCATTTCTGAATTGTGAAATAATGCAAATTCATATAATGCAATAAGTAAACATAACCCCAGTTTTTAGATGAATTTTGGCCAAAATTGTTTTAATAGGACGAATTAATCCACTTTTAAACAATATTTTTGTAATTTCTATCATTTCCGTGGATGTTGTCAGCAAAATATGAATAGATCGGTCATGATGACATAGAAGAATATTTTCCATGGTAAGAATAACTTTTCGCTCCGAAACTAACAGCACACTGAGAAACCCAAAGATGAAGAAATTTAAAATCAACCTACAATGCAAATAAAATTAAATAAATATATAAATTCTCTAAAATCTTGTAGACATTGTTAATTATGAACACATAACACTTAAAATTAAGATTTCCTACAATAAACTAGAATATAAGCGGCAGGAAGTTGGAATTAATCTGAGAGTAGCTAGTAATAATGTTAATTCATGGATTATAAAACTTGCATGTAATATTGTGTGTATATATTAATATTAATATATATATATATATATATATATATACAGTGAGTCCCACGCAAGAGTTGGCCAATGACGCGGGTATCTGCGTCATGGCTGGCACAGCTCCAACTCCCGAGTGATCGGGCGAAATATCTACGCTAATAATGCCACGGTCGGTGTAATGATTCAGGTTCTCATATTTACAGTTAAAATTACAATTAAAATAACCACGTACCCCATCACAAGATATGTTGGAAATGTTCTCCTCTTGCATCCACACAATACTGGCACCTTTTTAGGAAATTTTCTTTCACGCGCATAAGTTCAGCTTCCGAGACAGAGTTACTTTCTCTTGTGATATTGTCTTTAAGTTCTTCTAACAGTATGTAAATATTATTTATGGGGAACCTTGAAAAATAAAGTGTATAGGTCAATTTGCCATACATAAGAAGAACTTAAAGACAATATCACAAAAGAAATTAACTCTATCTCGGAAGCTGAACTTATGCTCGTGAAAGAAAATTTCCTAAAAAGGTGCCAGTATTGCGTGGATGCAAGAGGAGAACATTTCCAACATCTCTTGTGATGAGGTACGTGGTTATTTTCATTGTAATTTTAACTGTAAATGTGAGAAACTGAATCATTACACCGACCGCGGCATTATTTGCATAGATATTTCACCCGATCGCTCGGGAGCTGGAGCGGTGCCAGCCGCGACCCAGAAACCCACGTCATTGGCCAACTCTTGCGTGGGACTCACTGTATATATATATATATATATAATACAGTATGGTATATATTATACAGTAAATATACCCTAAATGTTTTAAATAACACCGCCAAATTAATAACCTTGAAATTTTAAAACAAATTTTTCCTAAAAATATTTTCATTTTCACAGACCTGTTATTGATTTATGTCAAGTTTTGATTATCTCATTGATAATAAATTGTAAATGTTTTACTCTAACGAATGCTAGTAAAATTATACATTACAAAATAATGTTGCTTTTATTTTTATAATTCTATCACTTCTTTCTTATTGTGTAAGTTTACTTTTACAGTCATCGTGAGTAACTTATATTTATATGTAAAGAAAATCACGTCCTGTTAAATATTTTATCCATATGTTCTATTTTTCGTCATAGTTTTTAAAGTACTGTTTATTTTTTGTATTACTTTAAAATATTGTATTTTAAAGTTAATTTTTTTCCTAGGCATTTGTTTTAAAATAATTTACTTTGTCTTATTGTAAGTTGTGCACTACCTATTAATACTTGAGATGGAGATTTTACATACATACTTCACCCATGAGCAAATACTAAATTCAGGAAAATCTTCAGAGAACGTGAAGAGAAGAAGAAATCATTTATTATAAAAATGAAGCTGCTTGAATACACAAGTTGCCCTAAGACACAGCTTACCAATCAAGCCATGAAGGCCAATGGATAACAATTTTTGTTTTGGTTTTGTGTTAAATTGACAAGTAGAGATAAGTAGAGATCAGTGCATGTTCCCATAAATATGATGATGTATTATCCCAACAGAGTCTGATATTATAGTTTCTGAGATAGTTATCAGGTGGCGCTTATCAATTCCAAGTTGTTGTAGGAAGTCAGCTACAAACTGATAGACGGTACCCCGTGCTCCAAATAGAAGTCCTTGCACGATGTAATTGCGGTTTCCATATCTAGATGTATATTTTTGCTGAAAGAATGGTATGCAGCTGTTGTAAATTGCTTTCTTCTCCTGATCAACTTTTAGCATGGTCTATATCGTTATTTTCGTACCGCACAGTGGGGTCCAGGATGTAGGCCATTTTATCATGTTTTTTGAATGCCACTATATCTGCAAATCGACTGGATCCCGCTTCATCAATAGCATGAACTTCTTCGAAACAGTCAAAGGTCTTATCATGCAACAAATCAGTGAGGATATGTTTGATCTTATGATGTCTACGGGTAATAAGTAGAGAGTTGAATGGAAAGGACCCGAGTACATGACTTGGTGTTTCAGTCTCCTTAATGCATCTTCTGCAAAGGGTTGTACCATCCAATCCTCCATTATTTCCTGGGACGCCTCTCAGATTTGCATAATTTACATTCAATTTCAACAAAGATGTCCACTCAGAAGAAGTTAAACTTAATCTAGTAGTCATGAAGCTATTCGCTGGTGGAAATTCAGAAAAGTGAACTACTCCAACTCCTTGCCATGGCATAGAAGACCATTCTTCAAAGGACATTTGCCTAAGATGTTTACGAAGCATAGATATTACAGTCCCAGTAAATAGATACAGTCTTAGGAATTTGTTAAGATGCACCAACATTGAAAAAATCCCTCACCGCATAAAATCAGGTATTTATCAATTTAATTGCAAAGATTGCAATCTAAAATACATTGGTAAAACAAAAATAAATTTGGATGTAAGGGCATAAGAACATATCAGAAACATAAAATATGCACAGATTGAAAAATCAGCTATAGCCACTCATGTGTGGGAAGAAGATCATGAAATTAATTTGGAGCCGGAACTTAAAAAGTTTGTGTATGATCATAAGCAACACACAGTTTGGGAGAAAATTTATATCTACAAAAACAAAGACTAGCTGATGAATTCTGAAATACCCGCCGAAGATGATTCAACAATCAAGAGATTGATTAAACATCCGCCAGCTGTCGCAGCTGCTGTCCTAACCTCAGATGGAGTATAGCTGAGGATGAGTCTAGAGGCAGGCTCGAAACATGTTCAGGTACAAAGTTTAGAATGAAGTTTTTTAGACAGTGAAGCTTTACTAATTATTCAAAAGTAGTCAAACGTTTAAAACAAATTAGCTCATTTTACATACCATTACTAGGACATGTTTCAAGAGGTTAGTTCCCTCCCACCGTCGGCTAGCGGTCGACTGGCGCTCTGGCGACTGTGTTGTGTGAAGTTCTGTGTGCTGCCATCTTTTTTCTTTGCGGTGAGTCTGACGACGTCATCTGCAGGCGGGATCTCGAAGTTCATGGCATGGTCTTCATTCTTGATAATGAAGATTTTTTCCCATACATTCAATTCAGATGTTTTTTTCACATGTTTTAACAGTTTTATATCTTTATTAACATGGTGGTTTTCTGTCCAGCAGTGGTGAGCGACTGCAGATTTTTCAGTTTGCATTAGTCTCACGTTTCTTAGATGTTCCTTCATTCTTGTCTCTAGCTTCCTCTTAGTTTGTCCAATGTATACTTGGGGGCAGTCATTGCATTCTATTTGGTATATGCCTGAGAGTTAAGTTTTTGGTTTGTTGCTTTTCAATGCTATCTTTCATAGCCTTATACATAAATAAAGAGTACCAACATATACAGGAAGTGGCAGTCACTAATGGTTTTAGAACAAACGTCATAGATAAGATGATCAAAAGACACAGAAAGAGGAACAAAATCAAAGAAATTAGTACATTAGAAAACCTGGAAACAACAAAAAAAGTTTTCAAGAAGTTCAATTACCACCCCAAATTGTTTCACAAATTTGAAAAAGTTTTCAAGGATTACAATATTAAATTAGCACCACAAAACAAATACACCATTAGGAATCTACTAAACCATCCATTGAAAAACAACAAACCAAAAACTGAACTCTCAGGCATATACCAAATAGAATGCAATGACTGCCCCCAGGTATACATTGGACGAACTAAGAGGAAGCTGGAGACAAGAATGAAGGAACATCTAAGAAACGTGAGACTAATGCAAACTGAAAAATCTGCAGTCGCTCACCACTGCTGGACAGAAAACCACCATGTTAATCAAGATATAAAACTGTTAAAACATGTGAAAAAAACATCTGAATTGAATGTATGGGAAAAAATCTTCATTATCAAGAATGAAGACCATGCCATGAACTTCGAGATCCCGCCTGCAGATGATGTCGTGAGACTCGCCACAAAGAAAAAACATGGCAGCACACAGAACTTCACACATCACAGTCACCAGAGCGCCAGTCGATCACTAGCCGACGATGGGACGGAACTAACCTCTTGAAACATGTCCTAGTAATAGTACGTAAAGTGAGCTAAAAGTGTTTTAAACGTTTCACTACTTTTGAATAATGTTCAGGTTAGTTTCTGTAATTAGTAAAGTATGTATGTAAAATCTCCATCTCTAGTATTAATAGATATTAGTAACTTCACTATATAAACTTCCTGCTTATTAATAAAAGAACGTAATGGAACCACAATAAATCGTTTATATCATGCTTTATACTGCCCCGTTTGTATTAATTTACATACTTATGATTAATATCAAATAAAAATTTGCTGCAATCATTAATTGGGAAGGGGGGACATGCCGAATTACCTTACTGCACCAGGAGCCAAAAAGCCTAGAACTGTCACTGCGTATCCAAGTTAGCCAAAAGCATTAAAAAATGTAATATGCTCTTAGAACCTTCTACTTGAAAAGAGAAGGTATTGAGAGCACATGAGTGGAGGTATCACACACTATACTCAGTTGGAGTTTGTTGACAATGGGATAGACAGAATCCCGAAACAACTCAGTTGGAGTTTGTTGACAATGGGATAAAGACAGAATCCCGAAACATGTCCAGGTCAGTGGTAAAATCTAGTGAAGTATAGTGTGTAATACCTCCACTCATGTGTTCTAATTATTAACTTCACTGTGTAAACTTCCTACAATACTTAGAAGGTAATGACATTGGACTGTATTCAGTTTACATTTACATAACTATTTTTTATAAATTCAAAGATGGGAAAAAAAATTATTTTTTATTTTTTTATTTGATGTGCATGAGTTTTATTTTTCTCTAAAAAAAGTGTCTTATACAAGAAGAAATAACAGAACACAAAAGACACATTTGAGTGCAAAAATTATACGTACAGCTGACTTAGTTTCATCCACTGTCTTCTTAAGCCCAATTAGTTGTGTCTGAAGTCTGTCCTTGCTGTCCTGTAATCCCTGGGTCTCAGCTTTGAGGCCTGCCATTGCCTTGTCCATGGCAGCCTTCTCCTTCTCCAGATCCTTACTGAGTTTTTCATCCCTTATTGATAATTCTGCGATTTCCTTCTCGTTTTTCTCAGGAACATTCTCCAATTCAGAAAGCTAGAAGTAAAATACATAGCAAATAAGAATACTTCATATATTCAACCACAATAGAAACCTGAATTAAAGGGGGTGGGGCCTTTTTGGATAAAAAGCTTTAAATTTTTCTTTTCTCTTTCTCTCTTTACATAACCCATGCAAACTAGTTCTTGGCAGGTCTCCGTTACCACTAGGCAGGCTTGGAACTTAACACATAAAGAAATTTTCATGATGTGTAAAATATGCATAAAAATGCATAATTAACATAATGAACATTCAATATGTAAAAAATGTCTCATAATTTGTAACGTGATTCTCTTCTGTAAAATTTTACATGGTGTTCAAGAACTAGAATTGAAGCCCATTGATGCAGGATTCCAATTTGGAGCCTTTTATGTAGGACCTAATTTCTACACACTGAGCTACTGATTACATGTGGGCTTACAAAAGATACAAAAAATAGCTTATTAGTATATTAAGCTTAATGTAAAACAGAATTTTGTAATGTCGTAACTTCTACTCTCACCTTTATTTATGCATTGAGAAAATGGAGATGCTTTCTTTGCCACATGGTCCACATGACTGGTGGTCAAACAAAGCTTCATACATAGAGATACCAAGCAAGTAACAGTGCAGTAAAGAAAAAGCACAAATTTTTGCATGTCTTTGACCTTGAGTCGGAAGCATGAAGCATGCCATTGAGTGTAGATTCCCGCTGCACAGCTGGATTTAAGAATGGAGAATTTTTGTGTTAGGCTGCGCATGTAAGACTAGTATAGTTTTTATAAACACGTTTTGAGGGGAAAAACACTGTCTTATATTCGGGCCAATAAGGTAAAATTTTGCCAGTTTGCTTACATATAATTTTTATTTATCCGGCATATGTTGTGTAATATTGCCTCAGGGCAGGGTTGTAAAAAAGCCGGCTAAAATTGAAAAAGACCTGACCAGCGGTTTTTTTCAATTTTAGCCGGTTAAAATCATGATTTTAGCCGGCTAAAATCAAATTTAGCCGGCTAAAATCAATTTTTCCTGGTTGGGGGAGGTGGGAGAGGGTTGAAATTTTGAAAAAATTATATTTAGGGCCATATGGGGTTTAGAGGGAAACTTTGTCTGCATAAATTAGACACCAATGATTCAGTGGTTGTGGGGTGAGGGTGGAAATTAAAAATTTTTAAAACCATGTTTGTGGGGTATCGTTGAAAAGCTCTTAATGAGTAATCTCTAAATCAACAACTAGTTTCTCAATAGCGCTCATATAAGGAGAGATTTGAATTTTTGAAAGTCAAAAACACTTTAAAATATACCTCAGCCAATAGGCATGCCGAAATGAATTCATGAGGACCAACTGAGGCTAAAATTACCAATGAAATAAAGTTTGAAATATTAAAAATAACAGTTAAATATCTTTAGAACAATAATCCTTCCAAATTAAAAATGAAATAATAAAAGATATCAATTAATACATAATTAACAACTCTCTTTTTATAAAAAAATATTTCAGTTTTTATTCTACACTTACCCCAATAAATTCATAAAAAGCACTATGAAATCTACCTCAGCCTGTGCCCTGTAGGCCTACCTAAAGGGATTTTTTATACTTATTTCCCCATCAATTACACAAATCTGAAGCGTAATCACCTATCACTGGAATTTTGTCAAGCCATAGAATCTTTACATCATATGCCAGCCAGTTCTGCATCAATCGAAAGAGTATTTTCTTCATTTGGGTTAATACAAACAAAATTGAGAAACAGACTAGGCAATGAAAAAGCCCAGAAGCTTGTATACAGGCAGAATAAAGCAAATATGCAAGAGTCTTATGATGAATGGTGAATTTACCATATTTACTTGAATATAACGTGCCCTTTTTTTGTCCATTTGTAGATTTCAATACTGAGGTGCGCGTTAAATTCTAGTACAAATCCGTTTCGTAGGTCGGAGGTAATATTGATCTACATAACAAGGCACTGCTTTAATTTTCGACTTCGTTCATTTTATCGTTAGCCTACACCATATGAAATTTAATTTCTGAAACATAATGAAAAAATAGTTTTTGCCAGTTCTATAGTGCAAATGTGGAATATTGTGCATTGTCGATTTTAAACTCATTTAAGAGTGGTATCAGCTTTTATTGTGAAACATGCATTTAACATTTTGTTTGTCCATTTAGCAATAAAAATAAGCACCTCCGAGGATTCCAGTGATGAACACATTAGTGAATATTGATGAGCCATGCCTATAGGTCTACATGTAGGCCTAAAACTGGCAGTTAACTGTAAATGTTTATGTGTTGGTTCATTATTCTATAAATACTAAGACAAAATTCAAAATAAAATATCCTATTGATGCGCATTACATTCGCTAACAAACTCTTTTTTTATTTTTTAAGTTTCAAAATCAGGGTGCGCATTAAATTTGAGGGTGCATTATATTGGAGTAAATACGGTAATTAACTATTGTTGGGAATTACACAGTGAAGTGGTACAGTGAGTCCCACGCAAGAGTTGGCCAATGACGTGGGATTCTGCGAAGCGGCGGGCACAGCTCCAACTCCCGAGCGATCGGGTGAAATATCTACGAAAATAAAGCCGCGATTGGTGTAATGATTCAGGTTCTCATATTTACAGTTAAAATTACAATGAAAATAACCACATACCTCATCACAAGAGCTGCTGGAAATGTTCTTCTCTTGCATCCACACAATACTGGCACCTTTTCAGGAAATTTTCTTTCACACGCATAATTTCAGCTTCCGAGACAGAGTTAATTTCTCTTGTGATATTGTTTTTAAGTTCTTCTAACAGCATGTGACTATTATTTATGGGGAAACTTCAAAAATAAAGTGTATAGGTCAATTTCCCATACGTTAGAAGAACTTGAAGACAATATCACAAGAAAAATTAACTCTATTTCGGAAGCTGAACTTAATGCACGTAAAAGAAAATTTCCTAAAATGGTGCCAGTATTGTGTGGATGCAAGAGCAGAACATTTTTAACATCTCTTGTGATGAGGTACGTGGTTATTTTCATTGTAATTTTAACTGTAAATGTGAGAACCTGAATCATTACACCGACCGCGGCTTTATTTGCTGTGCCCGCCGCAATGCAGAAACCCGTGTCATTGGCCAACTCTTGCATGAAACTCACTGTATTAAATTACACTAAATACAATTTTAGGTTTCTGAGCTTGTATCTTTTAAATTTGTGATGTTTGGAAATAAGAACATGAAAGAAACTTCAATTATTTTTACTCAATTTGATTTTATCCAGATAAAATGCCTGGCATTTTTCAAGTGGATAAGACTGGTAGCTCTGCATTTGCACTCAGTAGGCCTAAGTAGGCCTTCTACAGGTTCTGAGCTTGTAACTTTTAAATTTTTGATGTTTGGAAATAAAAACAAGAAAGGAACTTCAATTATTTTTATTCAATTTGATTTTAGCCGGATAAAATGTCTGGCATTTTTCAAGTGGATAAAACTGAGGCCTAGTACAGGTTCTGAGCTTGTAACTTTTAAATTTGTGATCTTTGGAAATTTAAACATGAAAGGAACTTCAATTGTTTTTATTCAATTTGAATTTAGCCGGATAAAATGCCTGGCTTTTTTCAAGTGGATAAAACTGGTAGCTCTGCATTTGCACTCAGTAGGCCTAAGTAGGCCTACTACAGGCTCTGAGCTTGTATCTTTTAAATTTGTGATGTTTGGAAATAAGGACATGAAAGAAACTTCAATTATTTTTACTCAATTTGATTTTATCCAGATAAAATGCCTGGCATTTTTCAAGTGGATAAGACTGGTCTGAGCTTGAAACTTTTAAATTTGTGATGTTTGGAAATAAAAGCATGTAAGAAACTTCAATTATTTTTATTCAATTTGATTTTATCCGGCCTGGCTTTTTTCAAGTCGATAAAACTGGTAGCTCTTCATTTGCACTCAGTAGGCCTAAGTAGGCCTACTACAGGTTCTGAGCTTGTAACTTTTAAATTTGTGATGTTTGGAAATAAAAACATGAAAGAAACTTGAATTATTTTTATTCAATTTGATTTTATCCGGCCTGGCTTTTTTCAAGTGGATAAAACTGGTAGCTCTGCATTTGCACTCAGTAGGCCTAAGTAGGTTGCCATGTTTTTAATTGCTTCCCCAAAGGAACCATATCCCAAATAAAATCTGAATAATGCACTCATGTTAACTTTCTTTACCGTAAGCAGGGGAAATCGCCCATTTAGGATCAGAGAGACGTAACTACAAAAACAGTGTTTTGAGATAAATCGATTTAAAGGTTTTGGCCTAATAAATGGATATTTTCTAATATCTTTTTGCGAAATATTTTGCTGTAAATAAGAAGTATATTTCATTTATTGTTGTTTTCTATTAGAAGTTACACATTCTAATCACTTAGGAGGTGATAATAACTTATTTTATAAAATTATGCATGTAGTTACGTTTGTCTGATCCTTAACTTGGTGGCTATTTCTATGTAACATATGACTGTATTGCAGCCTTAAGCATCAACAGATATTACCGCAGCTGTATTTATAATGTTTCATCGGCACAATTACTGGTAAATAAACAATTGGAATGTTTATCAGCGATATCCCAATAAGGAAAACAAGCATAAGATCATTTTTCTTTTCTTTGCTTATGCAAAGAGGACAACCAAACCCGGGCGCTTGTTCCTCGTCCCACATGTAATAATCTGTTTTGTTTTCTATTACATTAAGAACTGTGAAATTATAAACAGAAATCTTTTATAGAATACTGACTTTGCATTCACTTTAGGGCAGTAGAGCACAGCTTGCAAGTCAAATTAGCCAGCACAGATTCGTTTCCTCGTGCACTTTCCTTCTCCAAGTTATTAAAATCCTTTACCATTTCTTTCCTTTTAATATGCTCTTTCTGTCCCTTTTTTTAAAATCTTCGTCTTCCTTTTCTTTTGGAGTATATGAAAATTTTAAACACTTATCATACATATTCCATGAAATTTGAGATTAAATTATGTTGTGAATATCTGCCGATACGACCAAATTTCTCTGCTGTCTTTCCCTCAGCGAGGCTTTGTTCCTGATACAACTCGTACATTAACTATTTAAAATTCATATTGCCTAGGTAAATAATCTGCAGTACACTCTTTCCTATTGTAATGAGAACGAAGAGCAGGAAAATTCTTTATGTGATTCCTTATAGTCTCCTTTCTCTCGTCTGGTCTTTTTGTGTTAGGCTCATTGCATCCTCTTTTTTCTTTCTGAATTACATATGTCCATCTCTTTTCTTAATAGTATTATTTACAAAGATTTCTGAAATTTCAAATGCCTTGAGAAAAAAAAAATTCATAAGCTCGTACTTCATTATTAGATGGTACTTCTTGATCACCTTCCTTCGTAATGTATCAGATTTTGTTTTCGCACTTCGTTTTCTTCTTCTTCTTCTAGCTTAGTAAGTTACTTCCTTTGTCGTTCAAATGATCCAAGGTCACAGTAGGTTCTGTGAATATTTTGTCTATTTTGCTCAGTAAACTTACTGTTGCACTGTCGGAGGCATTTAGAGCAATCTAAGCTTCTCATGTCTTGCAGGAACTATAGAATATTGGTTGGAATATACGCTCTATCATACTGCTGGTTAATTTTCTTTTTCACTCCTTTTTAACTGCTCGCTTTTTGCGTTTTCTTGGTTTATTATTTTCTTCAAAGTTAATATTATGTCTACAATTTCTCTGTCCTGATTCTGATGATTTACTTGCGCACTGTCAACATCCTTTACAAGACAGGATCCATTTTCAACACTGGTCTCTGTAAGCATAATAAAGCAAATATTCAAAGCCATCTCTTCAACCTTTAATGTTGTAATTCTTCAGATTACAACAATTAATAATAATTAATAATATAACAATAACAGTAATAGTTAATAATCCCAGACCGCCGGCGTGGTCTTGTGGTTAGCGTCGCTGACTACAGATCCGTCGGTCCGAGTTTGATCCCCGGTACCTCGGATTTTTCTGAGGTAGGGAGGTCTGGTAGGGGTGCACTCATCCTCGTAATTCAAATTGAGGAGCTACTTGATAGAGAAGTAGCGGCTCAGGTCAAGAAAACCACAATTAACGGCCCTGAGTTATGCTGACCACATGCCACCAATCCTGCCATCTGCCTATGGTAGATGACGCAGCGATCAAGTTGTAGGCCTTGTCCCTTCAGGGATGAAGCGCCACGGAGTTTATAATAATCACAAACACACTAATAAACACATTCTAATACTTACACAATTTCTCTAAATTCCAATCCTTCTGACACATTTTCACCGTCCTTCTTCCTCTGGACTGGACTCCATTACGATCATGTCTACTTGCAAACTCATTCAAGACTGATAATTGTTAAATTTTGTTGATAGGAAGCTCTTTTTCATTGTTTTCACAGTGATGGCGGCAATCCGTTTACAACACATGGCGGGAAAAGCAACAGTTCTCTTAGGATCAGAGAAACGTAACAGCTGTTCCGTTTCAGAAATTAACACTACTTGCTGCAGTCTCAAGACGGAACAGCTTTTCCGTCTGTTTGATTCTTGTTATTTTCCTAAAAATGTAGATACGCTAGCAGCTAGAATGGAAACCAGTTTAGATAGAGTTACGCTTGTTTGATCCCAAGATAGATCTCAATTCCGTGTTTCTGATGGTAGTATCAACTCAAAAACGGCAAAAATGTAGTTACGTCTCTCTGATCCTAAATGGGCGAAATACTCCTTCTCACTTCACATTCTCAAATAGAATATTAGCATGCACTGCAAAGAGTGCATATACAGTTGTTTCAACCTGATGCAAAGCTTTATTATTCACCAGGCAAAACCAGTTTCTACAAACAGTGGCTTAAACTAGCCTTCAAATAGTTTTTTAGCACATCACATACAAAATTTAAACAAAATCATTATAGAAATTTTTGAAGATTGCAAAAAACAAAATATTCTTCTTGTAAAGTGGTATTAAAAGAAAGCGAAAGTTGTTGCCAATCTTCGTGTCACATCCCCAGAAGATAAATTTAAATACAAAATTTTGTTTTCATACAATTATTTATTCTGGAGCTATGCTGTTCACAGTCACACATAGACATGTTTCTGAAAATATTTGGATTCAGGGAACCTCAATACGTGTACAGTGGAACCTCGTTAACACGTTTATCTAGGGACCGAAAAAAATAGACGTCTTAAACGGGAAAACGCACTACTGAAAATAAAATATAAAAAAAAAGAGTGCGTGGAACGCCACGCGACAGAAGTAAAACTTTATTTTATTTTTTTATTTTTTCAATTTTTTATTCTTGGATTTTTCAACTTTGCATTATTGGACTTTTTAATATTGGGTTTTTGGACTTTTTAAATTTTGGATTTTGGACTTTTCATTTTGGTTCTTTCAATTTTTAATTTTGGATTTTTTAAATTTTCGATCTTTGAGTTGTTTATTTTATTTTATTTTTTTATTTTTTTTATTTTTTAATTTTTTAATTTTTAATTTTATTATTTATTGAATTTTGGATTTAAGGATGTTATAATTTTTAATTTTGTTTTTTTAATTTTGGAAATTTGTATTTTTTAATTTTGGATTTTTAATTTTGGATTTGCGCGGTAATGAACCTCCGGGTTCCATAAAATAGATAATATAGATTGCTTAGGAATTGTCTATTGCCATTGAGGAATTAAGGTCTGAAAAATTTCCTTTGATTACTCCTAATCATTGAGTTGATTGTTTTCTGTGCAGTCCGCTCCGAAACACGTAGTTTTGAGTGTGACTGATTTTGTGACTGACTTCGTTTTAGTGTGACTGATTTTCCAGATTTACCCCAACCGTGAGAAAAGAAGTTTTACTTCAAAAATCGTAGGGAGTATGTAGATAGGCCTATGTTTTCTAAGTTGCTCAGAACCACCCAAAAGTGCATCCTAATGACTCAGAAATACCCATATTGACACACGGGAGCTTCTATGCCAAGCCATTAGTTATGCGAGATTTATATTATGTAAACGAGTACATAGGCCTAACGATTTTATTTGAAAAAATTAAAACTTGCAATAACTGAAGGGAGCCATACTTAATGAAAAACCATACGAAATTCACAAAAAAAGCATCCAATTTATTCTAAAATATCACACATGAAACAAGTTGCACTCCACAATCTATTAACAAACATAAAATAACTGAAATCGTAATTGTTCAAAATTTCAGACGTGCCAAAATGTTCAGCGAACAAAGTCAAATTGCTAATGAAATGCGATCCAATACCCACGTGAGAAGCATGATCTGCTTTTTTAGCCTGCATTTCTTCAAACATTCTAATATTTTCTTCTCGACACCACACGAACCGTAAGAAATTTGAAACATATTTCACTTAGAGAACACAATTAAATTATCACCAAAAAAATGGCGGCTAAATTATACAGCTGACGTTGCTAAGTCCGCGCAAAACAAAATGACCAATGAGAAGCAACTACAATGGCTGACGATTGGTGTCCAAATGACCAATGAGAAGCAACTACAATGGCTGACGATTGATGTCCAAATGACCAATGAGAAGCAACTACAATGGCTGACGATTGGTGTCCAAATGACCAATGAGAAGCAACTACAATGGCTGACGATTGGTGTCCAAATGTCCAATGAGAAGCAACTACAATGGCTGACGATTGGTCCCATAAAGCAAAGAGTACAAGAATTCTGACATAGAGATTACACAATCTGATGCGCAAACATGGCTTGTGTTTGGCAAAGTGTGGTTGGCGAGCCAAATACGAACGTACTAAGCGTTAAACCAAAACGTGTTAAGAAACATTTAAACATGTAGTTAGTAAGATTGGGACCGGGACTTCAAAAAACCGACGTACTATGCGGGAAAACGTAATAATGAAGAACGTGCTAACGAGGTGCCACTGTATTTATATTAAAAACTCAATTTCGAATTTCAGGGTTGAACACAATACTTCCTCTACCTACAGTACCTATGGAACAAGCAGAAGAAGTTATAATATAAGTGTTTGTATTACAGTTTTAAATTTTGATATGAGCATCGTTTCAAATCGTATTATGTTCACCTGTGGACAAAATCGAGTTTGATACATTTTTATATAGTTTAAGATGTGCTCTTTCACGCTGTGAAGTCTGTTTCTTTGTATTTACTGACAGTGTAAATGACTGTGGTAAAGCTGTTGTTTCAAATCGTATTCAGTCCTTTATAGTATCTGTTTCAAATGATGTTAAATACGATATTCATGCTATGATGTTGGTGTAATGATATTAATATTAGTTTCTTTCTTCTGTTGGTAATACTGTCAATCCTGGGCTCTTTTCTCGACAATGGTAATTAATCAATGCTGAATATAAAGTGTTCTCCTAGTGAGTTGTGACAGAGGCTTGTTTCCAATATGGAGCAAGAAATTATTATTTACTGTAAGTTACAATATTTTTCTTTAATAATTACAATAATGATTGATGTTTATGTATTTATCTCATTGAAGGTTTTTGAATAGGTACTTTAATATGACTGCCGGATCAAAACATACTATATCCAACATATTTTCTTTCAAATTGTAGAATACAATTGAGAAGTGATTTCATTTTTGCAAACTTCCTAGAAGTATGCCTCAATCATAACAACTTAACACATTTTTCTCTGTGAAAACATGTCCAGTTTAGAAGTAATACGTTTTTTCTTCTTCCTGTAAAGTTTTGTTTTTTGGACATAATATGATTTGAAATAATGCTCCTCATATATACTAATTTGTGACATTAGAAAAGTTTTCAAATAAAGCTTATAATAAAGCACAAAAGAATATCAATTCAGCATAGTGAACTCATTAACACTGATTCACAGATAAGATGCCCAAACATTAATCTTAAAAGTCTGCATAGAAATAAAACAAGAAAGAAACAAGAAACTATCCCAAACCTTCTTTTTCTCTTCAACAAGAAGTTCCTTTGTTTTCTTCCTCTTTTTATTAGTCTGAGAAAAGTCTGCTTTCACTGCATCATGACGCTGGTTTATTCTTTTAAAGTCTTCAGACAATTTTTCTTTCTTGCTCATCAATTCATCTATGGCCCTAAACAAAATCAATACATATTGTTCAAAAATGTATAAACAAACTTAAAAATTTTAGTGCTACCAGCAAGGCAGTAGCACTTTCAAAACTGAATACATTCTTCCTGCCACACATTTTTCAAGTTAAATTCATACACTGCAGCCTGCAAGTATTCAAAATCATAATATTTGACTTCACTCTCGTACTTACACCTTCTGTGCAAAAATGACCATGTGAAAAATTAGTATTATATACCAAAATTTTTCATAGACTTCTGCAAATCATTATCATTAAGTATCATTACGGCCTAGGCCTTCTTGTTTTGAGGAATCCGAATCATGCAAAACCATTTGTTCTTTTGAATAAAATAATGTAGATAACATTTTGCATTTATAATGTCTTTCACCTAATTAGCATAATTCCAGTTTCTTTGTAGGATTTAATGTTTTCATGTTTCATTCAGTTTTTGTTTTATTTATTTTTTTTAATGTTTTTATTTTGTTTGCTTGTACTTAATATATTTTTTGTTTCTTTTCATTGATTTCCAAATTAGCCAAAAGCAAAATTTTTAATGTGCTCTTAGAACTTTCTATGTGAAAATGGAAGGGTATTGAGATGGGACTGTATTCAGTTCACATTTAATCCACATTTACACAAACTATTTGTTCTAAATTCATAGAATGAAAGACACAAAAATTATTTGATTTTTTTTTTTTTATTTAATGTGTGCTGCATTTCACTTTTCTCTTTAAAAAAATAAAAAAAAAATAATAATAATAAAAAAAAAACAATTGGAAATAACAAAACACAAAAGGCACATCTGAATGCAACAATCTTACATATACAGCTTAGTTTAATTCACTGTCTTCTTAAGTCCTGTAAATCCCTGAGTCTTATAGCTTTGAGGCCTTCCACCGCCTTACTGAGTTTTTCATCCCTTACTGATATTCTTTTTTTTTGGGGGGGGGGGAGTTGGTATGAGTGACGGTAATAAGGAGGAAGATATATGATTGGAAATACTGGGTGTAACAAAAAGGAGGCCAAAACTTCGGGGAAACATTCTTTGCATATAGAGAATGAAATTATGTTATATGAACATGGGTCAGAAAATGCCTTAGAGCTTTTTGTCTACAACTGTGGGACAGCATTATTGGTGACTGTTTGGTGGAACCATATGCACTTCCACGTAATCTAAAATGGACAAAGGTACAGAGTATTCCTTAAAAAAAATTTTAAAATTTAAAAACTTTTCCTGTTGGGATATGTGCTATTACAAACATGACAAGACATGTACTTCATGCATGATGGAGCTCCTGCTTACTTCAGCTAATCTGTTCGCCAGTTTCTGAATAGACTGCTTCACGATAGACGGATAGGAAGAGGTGGACCAATTCCTTAGCCTTCATGCACGTCTGACCTGAATCCACTAGATTTCTGTGTATGCAACACCGGTGCAAGATGCAGAGTCTCTGTGCTCATATTCTGCAAGGCAGCCAGATAATATGAGATACTCCAGGGATACTTCAACGCATCAGGGAGTCCATGCAACGGTTGCCATGCTAATGGAGGGCTTTTTGAACATACAATTAAAAGATGTTTTTAAAATTATTTTTAACCAGTGGATAAAAGTTCAAAGATAAATAACACGCTGTTTCAACTCTATCCTTGAGTCTTCCTCAAGTGACAACTCATTCTGTAGTGTCACCTGAGGAAGACTCAAGGATAGAGTTAACCACTGGTTAAAAATAATTTTAAAAACATCTTTTAATTGTATGTGAAACGGTGAAATTCAGGATCAATATGGAGGATTTTTGAACATTTTATTTGATGAATGACTTGAGGTTTTCCTGGTGTTTGGTCTGAGTATAAAGTTCTCGGGTCGCTACCCAATCACTCACCTGGCCAAGGGCGCCCATACCCGGGGGCAGGGGGGGGCCGCGGCCCCCCCCCTAGCTCTCAGGGAAAGGAAAAAATTCTATATTAATAATTATAGTCTGTTTTTTTTCTTTTAAGACAATTATTTGAAAGTCAGTAGAGACATAAGTTTGCAGAAGTTTTACCATATCGACACCATGGAAGCAGAATCCACACTGGATTAGAAAAGGGGATCCTGGGGGTTTGGACCCCCACAAATCAAAACCTAAAATTCTATTTTTGTATTTTAAAAAAATTAAAAAATTAATAAATTAAACAATTTTTGTGGGTGTGTCAAATAGGCCTATGATATAGCAGTTATTTTGTTTCCATAACATAATGAGTAGGCCTGTTATTTCCATTGTTCCTTGTGTTATTTAACTTTTCTTATAAATAGTAATGACTGAGTATTATAACTTAGGTTTGTTTAAGTTCGCATGTCTTAGAGTATGGTAAACAAATTTCCTAACTAGTTTTCAGAGCTAAAATAGCGTAAAATGTTATTTTAATTAGTTCAATATTTAAAAATTTTCCAGGGGTGGACCCCCGACTTAGGTAATGATTTCTTGTTTACGTTGGTATGTCTTAGAGTATGGTAAATAAATTTCCTAACTAGCTTTCAGGGCTAAAATAGCATAAAATGTGATTTTCATTAGTTCAGTATTTAAAAATCTTCCGGGGGTAACCCCGACTTAGGTAACAATTTCTTGTTTAAGTTGGCATATCTTAAAGTATGGTAAACAAATTTAATAACTTGTTTTTCAGAGCTAAAATAGCGTAAAATGTGATTTCAACTAGTTCATTATTTAAAAATTTTCCAGGGGTGGACCCCCGACTTAGGTAACGATTTCTTGTTTACATTGGCATGTAAACAAATTTCCTAACTAGTTTTTCAGTGCTAAAATAGCGTAAAAAGTTATTTTAATTAGTTGAATATTTTAAAATTTTCTGGGGATGGACCCACGACCCCCTTGCTTGGGGGGTATTCCAAATCCCCTGCCACTTCCAATCCTCCTCGAAATTATTTTCTGGCTACTTCATTGTTGCACTTACATTATTATATTATTAATGTAATGTTACAAACTAACCTATATGTTGGTGTGTGGATGTGAATGAATCAGATCGAACCAATGAAGAATATTTTATTTATTTAATTTATAGTATGTCATAGTATACAGTCCATGTTCCTTTTCTTTTATTTACTTATTTAATTAATATAAGCATAAGTGTGAATATGAGAATAAATGCAAATGTAAGCAATATTTAGCATGTAAGATTTGACGTGTCCAACATCATTTGTACCCTGTACATGTTTATATGATATAATGGATGAATAAATTTATATATATATATATATATATATATATATATATATATATATAAATAAATAAAAAAAAACCAAGAAGTTAAAGGGACAAAAAATAAATTAACTAAAAATTTGGCCCCCCCCTAGAAAATATCATATGGGCGCCCTTGCACCTGGCTAGTACCCCAAGAACTTTATACTCATTTCATTTGATGCTCTGTTACCCGTGCAGTCCTGTTTTAGAGTACCATTTCATATGATTTCTGTTTTCACAGTTCTGTTTTCAAGTATTCTGCCAAGTGGTACACGTGTAGAGAAAGGGCTCTAACAAAGAAATAAAACATTTTTGGACCCATGTTCATATAACATAATTTCTCTACATGCAAGGAATATTTCCCCAAAGTTTTGACCTACCTTTTTGTTACACCCTCTATAGGGTGGTAAGCTAACATTCTACTTAACAAAAACTATCATATTCTCTATACAGCTTCATTTTTTGTTCAGTCTTTATCACCATGCATTTCTGTCTGTTAGACATCACAATCAAAGGGGGAACACCTTATTTACATGTAAAAAAAATACACCACTTCAAACTGCAGGAACATGATTATTACCATACATGCTCGTGTAATTTGCGCAATTTTTACCCTATTTTGGTCACCAAAAAATGCAGTGCATAAAATATGCAGATCTTTAAAAAGAGGTGTTTCTCAATTCTTCAAAGGAATGTAGAAGTTTATCTCCTGTACTGTCACTTTTACAATTTTTTAGTAGGGCCTATGTCTTTTTTTTTCTTCAATACGGAACAAAGGATTCTAAAATGCCGAATTCTCTTTCTGCTGCTTGGTTGTCAAATTGTCATACAAAATTTATCCCTTTTAATTATTATTCTTCTTTCTCATCTTGAAATTTTAACACAAGTGCACACTACAATTTATTGTTGAGAAACAACTGTAATACCGTAGTGTCATCACTGCCCAATAGGTACCACCCTAATTTAAAAGGGCAAGCATCAGTGTTGAAATAATGGTATCGGTTGTGAAGCAGGTAGTAGAGTTTAGTAAATTAATAATACCTACATGCAATGCAAGATCTGACCTTGGCAAAAAGAATATAAATCCCAAAATTCTTACCGCACTGTTAAAAATGTGCATAAAATACAGAGCAAAAATAAAGTTAAAAATTATTATTTAACAATAAGAATGTGCAAAATATGTGGGGGTGTAAATTAGGCGAGCAAATATGGTAGTCCTTTGAAGGCATGTGTTCAAGCAGGGAAATTTCATCACCCATGATTCTGTAAAGTTTGTTATGTTGGTAATAGTAGAAGTCAAAGTTTGTTATGGCTCCAAATAGCATATAACAAGTAATTACAACATTTGCATAGCGTAAATTCAAATTCAGATAAGCATGTTTCTACCGTATTAGAATTTCAGTATAGAAAGATAGTTTTAAAACTTATAACACCAGTTTCTCTATGCCTAGTGTGGTAACAGACAAATTTATAAACAGTGAAAATATAACACATTTAAAACTGTGAAGCGGTGTTATAAGTGAATCATTGAACCAATGCATTTAAAACTGTATGACAGTTAATTGAGTCTTATTTTAATTCTTAAAACTGTAAAAATCATCTGATGTACCCTTACTAGGAAGCTTGAATGAAACTGAAAACAATACGTCTGATTGATTAATGTTTAACCCTTTCACTGCTAACGACGGAACTGTGACGGCCGCGAATTGGGTGCTATGAACGAGACGATTCCACAAGGCATGGAATTTTTTAACACAGTTTTAACGAAAGGATAGTGTCCTGCCATCTATTGGGGTTAGATAGAACTTAATTTCATTGCTTTCCCTGCTCTGTGGTGCAATTTGTAGATCAAAATGTGAGGCCTTGCACAATTTTGCCGCTAAGTTAGTGCTACGAATAAAACAATTGCTCGTAGAATAGAATTCTTTAACAAGGTTTCAACGAAAGGATAATGTCCTGCCATCTCTTGGGGTTAGATAGAAATTATTTTCATTGCTTTCCTTGCCCTGTGGTGCTATCTGTAGATGAAAATATGAGGCCTTTGCACAATGTTGTGATGTCTGAAGAAGCCATTGAACTCACGAGTCATATGACAAGCCGGGAATCACGTCAAGGCCATGGTATGTTCAATTTCAACACAGTCATTCCTTTCACGAGCAAGGAAAAACATTTCTAACGTGATGACGAAGTTCTGGCGTATTTTAAAACTGCCTTCTTATTTTTCGGATTTAGCGCCGAGTGACAGTGAAAATATCTCAGCACTGAAAGGGTTAATAATGCAACGCAATACTATCACTAGTCTCAAAATTAATTTCTGCTTAAAAGGCATTTTACTGGTCTTGTCCTCAAGGTACTAGAAGGAGGTAAGAAGCAGTGGCGGCTAGTAGCTAAAATTAGTGGGGCTGCTGCTCCAGAAAAATTTAGCCTTTGTTTTAAAATTGTGTAAAAGGAAACATAGAAATATAAAAAGAAAATTATTCAGAAACTTTATAAAACCTAAAAGAACAAAATGAAAATTTTTTACTTACTTTAATATAAACTGTTACAGTTCAAGCTTGATCTATTTGTTTAAAAATGAAATCCATTTTTCTTGTTTTAATTTCTGCGAAAAGATCAATAATTTTCTCCTTGAACTGCCATGGTTAAAGTTTTCGGGAAAAAAATAGTATTAGGTCATGCACTAGGTTCCTCCCACCAACACTCTAACGGGACCCACCTGGGAAGGAAGGGTTTGGGGTGGGGAGTAATTTAAAACAGAAGTAACTAGATGGCTCTCTATTCAAACTACTACCATCGCCAACGCCATCTATTGTGGGAGGGGTGAAAATGGGGAAAAAGGAAGCGAGGGGCAGCAGGAGAAGCGAGCGGGCAGGTGAGAGCGGGCAGAGCTTGGCCAGTGCACGACCTAATTCTGTCTTTTACCAAGTTTTCTGTTAAATAAAAGAACCGAAGAAATCAATAAAATAGAATAGCTGGAAACAAGATAATAATCTAATTCTACATTTCATCACATTCAAGAATATGGTACATGGGTTTTAAGCACAACACACGTGGAGAGAGAGAGAGAAAAAAAAAACACAACCTTCCACCAATACACCAAGGTCAGCACTGTGGAAACGACAGTGCTCTCTCTCCCTCGCCGGACGCGGCATGCACCTTCCTATGTGGGCATGCGCACAACAGTCAAACACGACGCTGGAACTGTGAAGCCCACAGTTTCATACAAAGATTTTCTTTTCTCTTTTCAATAAACTTGGGGGATGGATACTGGCATTAACCTTAAGGATTATATATTACACAAGTATAAAGAAAGAATTAAAGAAAAAATGACTCATTATATGAAATGTTATCGATATTGACGTACTTATATTACAATAACTTTCAAACTGTAACTCGCTTTGTTTCCCTTTTCACGTGTCCTTCCTTGCCCTTCAAAAATTGGATGTATTTTAAAAATGTAACCAAGAAGTTTACAGGTGTGTGTACTAGAAGAAAAAAAAGCACTGCTTGCAACCAATAGTACATACAAAAATGTTTATACATACTTGGAACATTCTTTTAACTCCTTGCTCTTCTCTTCCTTCATCCGTTGTGTTTCTGCTAATCGTTGATACAGTTCTTTGCTTCCATCCAGTATCTCATTCTTTTGTTTTTCCAGCTCCTTTGCATGAAGCTCATTCTCATATCTGCAATCATTCATTAAAATGGATTTGTTATGTTTTATAATCAGGATAAAGCAGTTACAAAAGGACATTCAGATTCACAACTTTATCATTAAAAAAAACCTTGCACACAGTCTGTCTGCAGTAATTCTTATTGCATACAGCCTTTTATGTAGGCCTATGTGTAATGATAATGAACTTTTAATTTGCTATTTAGCCTTTTTTATTTAAACTCTCAAATAACAAAAATATATATGGTACATAAAAAGGAAAAAAGATATATTTTTTTTTTAGAGGCAATATAAAACAAAATCACAATGACTTAATACCTAGTAGACTATGAACAAAGTTTTATCTGAACATCTAATCAACTAGTGTTTCCAATTTAAATACTTTGAATATTATTGAATGTCCTCTATTTATTGCAATATATCTTTAGCAGTGGTCTATTCTATGCTATTGAATTTTATCATCCAGCTTCCTCATTAATTTCTTACTGTATTTTTATACAACATAAACTGATACATACTCAATAAGATCGCAGTTAGGAGAGGACTGTATGAATACCATAGGGAAGGGCTGCGATCCCATTCCCACTGTAGCGGTAGCTGTGAAAATAGTAATGTAGTGGGCCGCAATGATGCTTGAGTGTAGACAATGTAGCGGGCCGCAATGATGCTTGAGTGTACACAAATGTAGCGGGCAGCAATGATGCTTTGTACCCTTTGACTACTGGGCCGCTGTAGCGGTGAAAATAGTAATGTAGTGGGCCGCAATGATGCTTGAGTGTAGACAAATGTAGCGGGCCACAAGCGGGCTCAAGCATAATGCGGCGCAAGCAAGGGTACAGGCATGCCATATATGGGTTTCCGCCTGGGAAGGGTTAAATGATAGATTATGAAATCCAAATGTTACACTGTAAGCATGGAATGATAAAATACATCATTTCATTTTACTGCTAATCAACAAAAACACTCTAAACATAGTCAATAATGTTCTCAGCTCACAGGATGACCAGTCCAAGGGGGTGGTATTCCCTAACTTTCTCATTTAAGCAATAAAACAAGTTTCATCACTTAGTTTAGATTTGACTTTAAATTTGAGGAAATATCACAGTGTTGATGGGCAGTGATGGCTAGCGTAAAATATAAAGAAAATTGTAGAATGTTATGACGTAATGCAGTAATGATGCTACAAATTTCACAACCTCTTTTTTGCAAGCATTAAAAAATGAGACACTATTATGATGGCTAAAAAATATTAGACTGTAAGAGAAATCATGGTGGGAAGATAATAAAGTTGAATCATAATAATTATGTAAAATTCAATTCTTATACAATTATGTTATATAACTTCACTGTATTAACTTCCAATACAATTTAAAGTTGAATCAGCTTTAAAACTTTGGTTTATTAATTTTCATGAACAAGAAGCTCGCGTTGATGGTTATTTGATATGATAAAAAGCAGAAGAATTTACCAAGAAAATGGAAAAAGAAAATTTTGAAGGAACATAAGGATGGTTTCACCACTGCGGGGAAAAAAGAGAAACAGAACAGAAGGATGCCGATTCCATCGTTGCTGAGAGATGAATAAAAGAGTGGCCAAAACTTATTTCCAAATTCTCATCCACTTATGTGTAAATTACAGAGGAGACCAGACTGTATTACTTTGCCTTGCCTGAGCACACTTACCTGTCCAGAAATTAAAGTGGTAGAGGTTGGAAAACATCTTAGGAATTAATGACTTTATTTTTTTTTAATTGTTATGAATTGGTTATACTGTATTATCAGATTAGCTACATACTAAAGTGATCATAATAAGTGGTGTGCTCTGTATATACCTACCTATAATATCTATAAAAGAAATTTAGGTTATCTCAAACAATCTGAAAAGTTGTAGAGTAAATAATGTTAATTATGATATACAGTGAGAACCAAAGATGAACCCACTGGACCTCAACAGTGCATAGCATGCGGCGATCACTTGGGATAGGGCTACTGTGTGATATGACAATTTGTAGCTCTGCCACTACTTCCACCTCTTGCCGAAGATAACCAAATGATAATATAATTTCAGTATTTCACTCAAATTTCTAAAAGCACATCTTGAAAACATCATCACTTTCTAAACACACAATTGCACATTACTTTCAGGAAAAGTTATTTCAAATTGTGAATACATCCTTCATACATTTTTTTTTTCAAAAGTTGTTTAAAAAATGAAAATATGTGGTTCAATGGAAAATTCCACCTTACAAACACAATAACTGCTATCTTTACAAACACTAAGTTTTAAGTAAAACCTTAATGATGTTCTTGTGAGAATTGAAGCAAGACATAAAAAGTCACCAGTCATATACATCAGGAAGTTTGGATTTTACAGACACCAGTGTTAATAGGATTTAAAATTTTATGTTCTGTCCATACAAAATGTATATCACATCTACTTTTAAAAAGATTAGTGGAAAACTGAATTCTTTTTTTAACTTGAATCTTCAAAAAGAGATGAAAGAAGGCAGCGAGAGAAAAAATAGTCAGGTGATCTGTCGCTTATGCCAGGCCTCATGTTATGCCTGGTAGAAATCTGGTGACTTCATCTTTGGTTCGCACTGTATTAAAAGAAAAGGGACAAATAATATGGATAACAATCTGAATTTAAAAATCGTCCAAATTAACCCAGAACATCAGTAAAGATCAACAGAAATCCAAGTGTTCATAGTTACAAAAAAATGTTTCTTTCTGATTGGGTAAGAACCTAAAAACCTAGTTCAGAAAGTTCGGTAGAAGGTAAATTACAAGAAGTACATACATATAAATTTGAAGCTCCATGTGCTTGTTCTGATTATATTCATTCTCCAGTCTCAAATAAGATACTGCTTCCTTCATTGGTCCCTCTAGATCATCCTTCTCTTTCTCAACAATCTTTACTCTGTTCAACTTCTCACTTCTCTCCTCATTTAGTTGTTCCACCAAAGCAACAAGCTTCTCCAAAGGTTCCTATATAAACAAATAAATTAAATTAACTTACAAATCAAATCATGTTAAGAAAAATTGTATCCCAGTATTATTGGCAAAAAATAATAATAAAAATAATAACAACAATAACAACGACGATGACGATGACGATGAGGAGGATGAGGATGATGATGATGATGATGATGATGACGAGGATGATGACCATGATGATGACAAGGACGATGACGATGATGATGACAGAGAAATTCACAGAAAGAAGTACTCATTGCAATAAAATTTTCCTCTGAAATTTACGCCAGCCATCCATTGGAACCGAACTGAACCGACCAGATGTCTGTGTATGGCATAACAGTTTGGCTGAGTAATCCAAAACTAAAGTAAGCAATGAAATGCATCCATTAAAAATGCCCTATTCGGCATTTACAACCATAGATGGCCAATTGATGGCTCAATTTTCATTATAATTCAGCAGAAAACTTCACTATCCTCGTAAAGTTTATTGTGTAGATCAGTGGTCTTCAACCTTTTTTAGCTAAAGAGCCAATTTCTTTTTGGTGAAAAACTAATGGGCCGAATTGATCTATTGATTATTAATAAAACAGGTAAACCAGCAAAACAAAGTGCCAGATGAAGTTAACAGACCATATTTCGGAAACTATTGAGTTTTAAGCCACAGTTCCTTGAGAAAGTTTGGTGAGCATATGTGAAGGAATAAGTGGGATAACTATAATATTAGCATTAATAAGTCCACCTATGCTCAGTATGTAAGAAACTCCAGACATCTAACCTATTTGAAAGCATAACTTATCCTATGACAATTTACCTCGTATACAAGCAGCATAAGCTACTAGTCTAGAATTATATAAAAACTTGTGTACATATGATACAAGAGTCATAAGGATATTAAAAATTCTTAACATAGTTAAAATATGTTTAAAGTCCATAAAAATGCAAGTCTTATAATAAGAAGCAGATGTCTTCTTCTTACCAGATTATAATATTAACAGAACAAATTTACAACAAATTCTTCATATCAACAATATTCCTTTATTTTTGTCAAAACATTTAAAGGCTTACAAACACACAGTTAAAAAATTCAAAAATTTCAAAGTTTATTTTGGAGAGGAAAATTAAAAATTTGCACCTTCTGGAATTTTTCCACTATATTCATATCAATCAAATTTTGAACTTGCAGTAAGTATTATCCAGTTATCTTTGTAACATTTCGATTGTTTCTCGTAGCAACACAAATTTACATAACAATTCACGAGGACTACAACAGCTAACTGATGGCTGAATGTTGGCTCCAGTGGTCGATTGATCAGCTGTTTTGTTGGTCGTCCGTTTAGATGGCTGAACATAGCCTAACGACCATTGGGCTGCTCATGGTTCCAGTGGACGGCTAGGCTTATTGTCCTTGTGAAACAACTTGCTCCAAACTGCTAAACTTTTTTTCCCAGTGAAAATTATTTGATCTATCATCCAGTGCTTGTTTGCTACCTTTAAAGTGACATAACTTCTGTTAATCCTCTGTGAATTGAACGTAAGGACTGGTCTTAAACTGTTACTTAGTGCCAACATTGTTTAAACCAGGTCAAAAAATTTCAAGTCTGAATACAGCATCCAAATCAATAATTATAGTCGTTACATTTTTACATAATTAGCATTACAGACTGTTTGAATTATAAAGAACTACCATTTCTCCTATTTCTTCTATACATATAAATATAAAAGCATGTATACTTTTAAATATAATGCTTTAACACATAACAAAATTAGATAAAAATAAAAAATAAGTCTGTATAACTGATCTGTTCCACAATTTAAAGAAAGCTAATACTAGTAAACACTAGTAATCAGCTTTCTTACATGGAAGGCTACCATTAAATTACCATTAACTTGTTATAAATTATTCAAACAAAACATGTCAAAGTATATCAACTGATTGTAAGATGCTACAGCTTTGATTAGCTAGCATAAGGAACAAAAAAGCAATAAAAATCACATGGGGAATTCAAATTACTGGCATATTTAAAATTTCTGGATATTTCCAAACGAGTAAATACAAATATTCATCTTCTTCATGCTGCCAGTGACTGCCTGTGGCAATATTTACTACTAAATTTTAACTCCCCCCACAACTGACAGTTAAACAAGACATGTTGGCTATAACATGACTTCAAGTAAGGTAAATGTATTTTTTTATTTTACATTTTTGTGTCAGGATTATATCATGTAAAATGTAATGTTCTAAAGAACATATTATAAATATAAGGTATTAACCTTATTTTACCATCATGTTGTGACAAACAACATTAATTAGCCTAAATGCTTTCAATTATGCAAATATTTTATGGATCTCCTTAATCAAAAATAGTACAGTGAACTCCTGACTACTCGTTTTAATGGAATGGGTTACTAGAACTGTCAAAACACACAAATACTCTAATTTTACAATAAATGTATTGGCAAATAACACAAAAGCCTATTTAGAAAAACAGCCTACTGTATGATACTTGTTTGGGGGATATACAGCATGCTGCTAGGTGTGATAATATTGTTTCAGACATACAAAATACAATCAAATTTGATGTAATATTCTTCACAACCTATATAGAATGTATATACAGGGTGTTAATAAATAACACTGAAATATTTTACCTGTATATAGAGGGGACTTAGACAAGCAACTCTTAATTAGGAGATTTTTGCTCTACGACGTAAAATGTGTAGCTACAGGGCATTAAAGTCATTACAATTTGGTGCTCATAACTCAATAATGTAGCGAAATAGGGTTAAAATGTTCATTAAATTGACTTCATGCCTTCCTAATGATCGATAAAAACCTGACTCTTAATCATTCGTTAACAGCTATATCATAATTTAGTGTTTCCATAATCTGCAAAATTTAAAGATAATCACATGAGGGTCAATCCATTACAAATGAACCAAATTTAATAAAATTTGTTGCTCGACATTTTTGATTTTCCTAATTTTTTTACCAGTTATTTCCCAACTAAAGGTGAGTTCAAAACTATGGCAAAAATTTTTTTGGGCTTATACCTTTTTTTGGCGGCCATTTTAAGTTTGCTTTTTAACCATATTTCAGTCGAAAACATGTTTTGCACAAATGTATGTAACTCCGTTACTTTTATAGATAACAAGACAAAATAAACACCAAAATTATCAGAATGAAATGCTCTACATTTTTGTTTTAACACAATATTACCTAAGTAGTGAGGAAAGTGAAGAAAAAAAGTCAAAACTACAAATTGAAAATTGACTCAAACCGGGAGTTTTAGTGCCGCAAAATTATTAGAAGGAAGAAAGACTCGCCCTTAATTTTTTTTTCTGGTGTAGATCTACTATAGGACTACTCGCTGTAGAGGTTTAAAGCTTGAGAACATTTCGGTTTTTTTATACAATTTTTCAAAAATGCCCAAAACCTTTTTTGGCAATATTTGAAGTAGAATATCTCAAAAGGGACTGAGTGAAAAATTATAAAATTTATACAGATAACACCTCTTTATGATATAAAGATGTGATAAAAATTTGGTGACTGAGACTCAACTGGTTCCCGAGTTACAGTGCATCGAATTTGGTCAAAAATTGCGTTATAGGCACACGAAATTTAATGGTAATTTAACAGTAAAAATTCACTTCGTAATTTTAAATATAAAATTTTTGTGAGCCTAAGTTTGTTACACAAAAGAGTTGTATATGTAGGCTACATTTCATCAGTTAGCATGACAAATACAGTGGAACCTCGTTAGCACGTTCCTCATTACTACGTTTTCCCGCATAGTAAGTCGTTTTTTGGAAGGCCCGGTCCCAATCTTAATAATTACATGTTTAAATGTTTCTTTAACACGTTTTGGTTTCACGCTTAGTACGTTCGTATTTGGCTCGCCAACCACACTTTGCCAAACACAAGCTTTGTTTGTGTCCGATCGTGTAATCTCTATGTCAGAATTCTTGTACTCTTTGCTCTATGGGACCAATCATCAGTCATTATAGTTGCTTCTCATTGGTCATTTGGACACCAATCGTCATCCATTGTGTTTGCTTCTCATTGGTCATTTTGACGTCATGCAGATTTTTCAGCGTCAGCTGTATAGCCGCCATTTTTTTTCGTGATATTTTTATTGTGTTCTCTAGGTAGTGAAATATGTTTCAAATTTCTTACGGTTCGTGTGGTGTCGAGAAGAAAATATTAGAATGTTTGATGAAGTGTAGGCCAAAAAAGCAGATCATGCTTCTCACATGGATATTGGATCACATTTCATTAGCAATTTGACTTGGTTCGCTAACATTCAGGCACATCTGAAATTTTGAACAATTACACTTCCAGTTATTTTATGTTTGTTAATAGATTGTGGAGTGCAACTTGTTTCATGTGTGATGTTTTAGAATAAAGTGGATGCTTTTTTGTGTGAATTTCGTATGGTTTTTCATTAAATATGGCTCCCATACATTCCTTCAATTTTTGCAACTTTTGTTTAATTTTTTCAAATAAAATCGTTAGGCCTATGTATTTGTTTACATAATTTAAATCTCGCATAACTAATGGCTTGGCATAGAAGCTCCTGTGTGTCAATATGTTTATTTCTGAGTCATTAGGATGCA
This sequence comes from Ectobius pallidus, assembly GCA_964059195.1. Taxonomy (NCBI): domain Eukaryota; kingdom Metazoa; phylum Arthropoda; class Insecta; order Blattodea; family Ectobiidae; genus Ectobius; species Ectobius pallidus. The sequence continues at coordinate 31,028,288 of CAXKWD010000005.1, read as the reverse complement.
CTTTTGAGTGGTTCTGAGCAACTTAGAAAACATAGGCCTATCTACATACTCCCTACGATTTTTTTTTTTTAATTTTCAGTAGTACGTTTTCCCTTTTAAGACGTTTATTTTTTTCGGTCCCTAAAGAAACGTGTTAACGAGGTTCCACTGTATTTGGTTTTCTCAAAGCTTTGAAGAGTGTTGAAATTTCGGTGCATAGTTTGCAGTTATGGCCAACTTCGATGTACTATAACTCGGGAACCAGTTGAGTCTCAGTCACCAAATTTTTAACAGATCTTTATATTATAAAGAGGTGTTGTTATCTGTATAAATTTCATAATTTTTCACTCAGTCCCTTTTGAGATATTCTACTTCAAATATTGCCAAAATACGGTTTTGGGCATTTTTTAAAAATTGTATAAAAAAAACCGCAAAGTTCTCAAGCTTTAAACTTCTACAGCGAGTAGTCCTGTAGTAGATCTACACCAGAAAAAAAAATTAAGGGCGAGTCTTTCTTCCTTCTAATAATTTTGCAGCACCAAAACTCCCATTTTAAGTCAATTTTCAATTTGTAGCTTTGATATTTTTTCTTCACTTTCCTCACTACTTAGGTAATATTGTGTTAAAACAAAAATGTAGAGCATTTCATTCTGATAATTTTGGTGTTTATTTTGTCTTGTTATCTATAAAATTAACGGAGTTACATACATTTGTGCAAAACATGTTTTCCACTGAAATATGGTTAAAAAGCAAACTTAAAATGGCCGCCAAAAAAAAAGTATGAGCCCAAAAATTTTTTTACCATAGTTTTGAACTCACCTTTAGTTGGGAAATAACTGGTAAAAAAATTAGGAAAATCAAAAATGTCGAGCAACTTGGCCTGGTTCATTTCTAATGGATTGACCCATTGACTGGTCGCCACTGCATTAGTATGTTTTTTATTCATAACTAGGGTTCGGATGTTGATGACCTAAGAAAGTGGAAAATATGACTGCAAATATGCCCTTAAAATTGACTAAATGTGACCCAAAACTCCTAAATATGACCTAATAAAATAACGTATTTTCAAAAAACAAATGTTTCAATTTAAAACGTTTAAAGACACTAAATTCTTACATCACATGAATTCAATCAGATAATCACTTTGAAGAATTTTACAGGTGATTAACAGTTTTACTTTTAATGAACTTCTATTTTAAAAAATTCTCCTGTTTGCTCGCTTCATCAGCTCCAAATACTCGTAATATTTTGTAGATCTTGCGTGTTGCTATAGAATATGAACAATTGTATTAATTTTAAAATTGAAGTTACCTATTAATTTGGCATAGCATTCAATTAATGAAATAAATTTCAAATTTAACTCAACCATACAGTACATACACTGAATAATTGTGCTTTTTTACCGAATTTATAACTGGAATATGATGTTAAATTACAACTATGGCCTAAATATGACCAAGACCACAAAAAAAAACCCAAAATATGACTTTATATGCAAAATAAAAACGGTTTGATTAGGATACCAAGCGTGCAAGTCGTGTTTAATTTGTGTTTGCGGGGAGAACGGAGGTCAAGATAAAAATATGACATGTCAAAAACATCCGAACCCTAGTCATAACTACTGACTTTTCCTAATGTTAGAACTCAGTGGCGGCCATGCCCTGGGAGATTTTATGCTGTAACATGAAAAATTGAATCCATAGAGCAAAAATCTCCTAATAAAAGTTGCTTGTCTTTGTCCCCTCCATACTCAGGTAAAGTATTTTGGTGTTATTCATTAACACCCTGTATGTAAACTTGGTTTGTCCCAAGAAACATGCTGGTAAGTAAAATTATGAATAAAAGAACACAAATATAACGTAACATGGCATATATTTTACGCTAAGAAAAGTGTGCGAGTATGAGAGTAGCTGTGAGTACAGAGGGAAAGAAATCATATGATAAAGAAGCAGAGTTAAGAAACTTCTCTGCATATCAAGCAATTGGCTGCAGTGAGTGCTGGAAGAGAAGCTATGGGCTGCATAACAGCATGAGTGTCTATTGCAACTGAGATAGCAGAGATGTTTACAAGAAAAATTTATATTTTTTACATGGCACAACATATTTTTGCCAATACCAAAATGTAATTATACTCCATACCGTGACATGTGAGTCAGTTGGAGAATTTAATGTTGTACCAGCATGTTGCATTGGTAGCTCAATGAGAGAGCAGTGGCATTGAGAGCCGAAAATCCTGGTTCAAATCCCAGCTATGGCATTGAATTTTTCAGTCTGACTCTACCTTTCCACCTTAGCTTTTACACTGCCAGTGTGAAAGAATTATCATTCCACATCCATTCTTTCTTTACCAGGATTGTTTGCTGCCACATGCACAATGTTTTTGGCTGTCATATGCTGGAAGAGTCATTGTTCAAGTCTAGTTCACAAGTGAACAAACAAAACAAAAGCAAAACAAAAACAAAAAACTGTTGCATGAATAATCCACAAACTTGGTAATCCACATGCAAATAAAAGTTCACTGTACTTTAAGTGGTCTGTAAGAACTAACAAGATTGGGATCTGGTGTATTTAGCATTCTACACTAAAGTTTCCACTTTCAGGCTTATGCCTTTAAAAGATGAAGACTTACCTTGTATCTACTAGTCCCAATAATGTCCTCAAGGAATTCCAGCATTCCGGATTCATGTTCGCTTGGAGCTTTTGGTTTCATCATAGCAATCTGCTCCACCTCTCCTTGTAGAATGAGAAACCGATTATGATCAAGGTCAATCCCATGACTTCGTAATAGCCTTGCGACCTCTTTGAACTGCACGCGGCGTCCATTTATAGTATAGAATGATGAATTGTCCTTGAATGCTGTCCTAGATACAACTATTTCTGAGTCTGGTACAGGCTCATAATCATCAGTTCCCGGCTGGAAAATACAATAATATCAATAATATAATATAAGTGATAACCAGGGCCCGGATTCCAATGACATGTCATCTTTTTATTGATGCTGCATAGATAGATAGATAGATATAACAATACATTATTGTATAGCAACGTCAGAAATATTATAAAAATCAGAGTAACATACACTTACAATCATAAAACTCAGCAACGTTATACAGAGGATTAGAAAGTAAAAAAGACTTAACCTTTCTTTTGAACATTAACAACGGTAGTGCTTTAACATGATCAGGTAGACTACTGAACAAATTTAAAGATGTTATTTCAAAAGAGTTTTGAACTCTGCTATATTTGCGTTTAGCAATATAAATATTAGCATTGTTGCGTGTGGAATAACTATGTACAGAAGAACATAGTGTGTAAGAATCAATATTCATCTTAACAAACAAAAGACATTTCATTACAAACAAGAAATACATAGTCAGAATACCCAATTTAATAAATAACGGTTTGCAGTGTGTTCTGGGGGATACACTACATATAAGTCTAATGGCTTTCTTCTGAAGTATGAAGATTTTGTTTGCTGAAGAATGGTTACCCCAGAGTAAAATACCATAACTCATATGGCTATTTATACACCCATTATAAATAGTTTTCAAAAAATTAAAAGATATGTGATTTTTTAAAATTCTAAGCACAAAAAGTCCTCTACTTAATTGACTAGCAACACTATCAATATGAGTGCGCCAACCCAGACAAGACTCAAGGTTGATGCCTAAAAACTTGGCAGAATTATTAGGAAAATCAAGGCCAAATGAGTTAATCTTAAAAGGTAAGTCCTCAGTTTTACTGTTATTGACACTAAGGCTGTTGTTTTTACACCAGTTTTCAATTCTACTCGACAGTTCAACAATTTTTGGATGTAAGTAGGAGTTGTCCTTAAGAGAAATAATAACTGCCAAATCATCAGCATAAAGGTAGGTCTTTAGGCAGCTATCTTGAATATTGTATGGGAGATCATTAATGTATATAATAAAAAACAGAGGTCCAAGTATGGAGCCTTGTGGGACACCATATTTCACCAATTTAAATTGAGAAAATTTGCCATTAGCATACACAGTCTGATATCTATCTGACAGATACGAGCTAACCAATTTCAAACTATCATCCTTAAAACCATAGAATTTAAGTTTTTTGAGCAGAGTGTCATGAGTAGAGACGAGACTTTCATGCAAATGCATGTTTTTATGAGAACTTAGGACATAGCTCAAACTGAGTACTTACCCATGTCATTACTTTCTGGTTCCAAATATGCATACTTTTTCCGTGCATGTTTGCATGTTTTGACCTTTTTGGAGGAAAAAACATGCATAAAGCATATTTAGGGCATTTTTGGCTAAATCATGCATATAATATACATTATATTCAGTTTAAATGCATGTTTTCTGGGTTTTCAAGAAAGTGACATCATGGCAAAGTTTCCCTATCTTCGATTTTTATTACCCATTTTTACAGACGTTTGTGAAGTGGTGCGAGATGTGCGAAAAGGAATTTGACCTTGCCTTTGTCCACCCCCATCTATTTCCGGCCCACACTTGGGGTGCATTGTACTTTGTCGGGGCTCGGGAAACCTGCAGTATCTTTACAGTGTGTCCAGTGGTTAGTGTGATTGTCTGTTCTGTGATTTTACTATGCCTCCAGCTAAATGTTCTAAAAGCGATCTATTATAATTTCAGAGAAAGTGTACTAAAAAATTTCATATTGGGCCATAAATGTTAGTGCATATTTTAGTGTATTTTTCCCTTGATAGTGCATGTTTCATGGTTTGATAATGCATGAATGCATGCATATTTCGCAATTTTATAGTGCATGAAAGTCTCGTCTCTAGTCATGAGAAATGGTGTCAAAAGCTTTTGTTAGGTCAAAAAGTCTACTATGTACAGTGTCACCTCTTTCAAGGCTATTATAACATGTTGTCAGGAAAGAGACAACAGCATCAACAGTACTATGTTTGTGCCTAAATCCAAATTGGCTATTGGAGAAAAGTTAATTATCTTCAAAATATTTTGTAATCTGCTTACTTAATAGAATTTCAAACACCTTAGAGATAATTGGTAAAATGCTAATAGGTCTGTAATTTGCAAGTTCATGTTTATCACCTTTTTTATGTATAGGTATAACTTTAGCATATTTTTAAAAATCAGGAAAAACACCAGTTTCTAAACAGAGATTAAAAAGTATGTTAAAGGCTCCGCAATATGTGAGGAAGCAGTTTTAAGAATTCTTGCATTAAGACTAAAAACATCAAGGCAAGTACTATTATTTAGCGCCAAAATAGTAGAGTGGACATCTTCCACTGTCAAGTTACGAAATTTGAAGTAGCAATCTATTTTGGGAAGGTTATTCAGGAATAAGTTAACTTCATTATTACTATCAGGTAGAATGCTCACGATCTCCTGAACCTTATCAATAAAAAATTAATTGAAATTATCAGTATTTAAATCAGAAGGAATATTGTTATTTTTAGAACTGCTATTAATAAAATTAGAAGCCACAGACCAAATACACTTTGATTTGCTCCTACTATTTTCTATTAAAGAGGAATAATATTTATTTTTAGTACATTTAATCAGAGCTATAAACTTCTTCTTAGTTTCAGTATATTTAGTTTTTAGTTCGGTAAAACGAAAATAAACATACATGTCATAGAGATATAAACATTCAAGTTTTAAGTTCTTAAGTTCAGTAGTATACCATTTCTTACTGGATTTCTTAGTAGCCTTGCCAGACTGATACATTAAAGATAAATATAATTTGACTATTTTTTATTAAATTATCAGGAAAACATTGTGAAGTGTATATTATATATAATCAATAAGAATATTCGTCTTCACACATTTTTTGTAAGTAAAAACTTATCAAAAGGACGATCGTTTCGATGAGAGCCTTCTCACCATCATCAGCTGTTCTCAACTGTCGTGCTTCCTTCTTTATCCACCAGATGTCCTCCATGTAGTAGAAATTTTGAGATGAGGTCATTGTCCTTTGGGATGATGGAGGACATCTGGTGGATAAAGAAGGAAACATGACAGTTGAGAACAGCTGATGATGGTGAGAAGTCTCTCATCGAAACGATCGTTCTTTTGGTAAGTTTTTACTTACAAAAAATGTGTGAAGACGAATATTCTTATTGATTATATTTCGACTAGCTCCAAAAATGTATTGAAAAAATAATTTATCTTGTCACTAAAATTAACTATGCTGTATAATTCAATCCAATTTATATGAATCAATTTGCACTTAAAATTATACAGATTAAAATCATTGATAGGGCGCATAAGATTCAGTTTATTTACTTTATCATTATTGGAAACACCAGTATTGTTAAAATGAAATAACATCGCATCATGATCAGATGGAACAGTAAGATATACATTAGCCATGCAATTATCACTATTAGGCTTGCCGCACACGGAGCCACTTGTGGTCGTGTTAGGCGCACACGGGACCACTTGTTGTCGCCACCGGTGGCGACCACTAGACGCTAAACACGACCACCGGTGGTCGCCACTTTATTCATAAATATTTCCTCTTCTCTTGTCAGTTGCAGAATGGATTCCGATTTGGAAGCACTATTTGCAGTTTTGCTTGTACGAAAACGCCGACGCTTAAGACGGCAAAGGGAGCGCCGTTTTTGGGTTCATCCCATATTGAGGAATCGAAGTGAATACGGGCATTTTGCTTCGCTCTTCGAGGAGCTGAAGAATCATGAAGATAAAATTTTTTAAGTATTTTCGGATGAATTTTACCACTTTCAGTGAATTGTTGTCATTGTTAGAAGATGATTTAAATCGCCAAGATACCTACATGAGAGAAAGCATACATCCTCCAGAAAGACTTGCAATTACGTTGAGGGAAGTGCAGTTTTGTAACTTAATAGGCCTACTCTGATATTAGTTCGTAATTTGACTTTAACTACCGTACTTAAATATGCTTTTGCTTAATTACAGTAGCAAGAGCATGCCTGTTCTAGGTATTTTGGCGCCCTAGGCAAGAAATAATTTCGGCGCACCCTCCTAATTTGCCACCTCAGTCAATTTTTTATAATTCGATTAAACGTGGAATTTCACGTTCTCTAGCCTGGTATTGGCAAGTGGTTAAATAAAATTGATTTGAATTGACCTAATTTGAGAGAGGCTTCTATTTATGAAGACGTTATAACATATTATCTAGATAGTTTGGGTATTAAATAAAATGCATAATTGGAAACGATATAACTTTTTATATTTACAATAAACAAAGAAGAAACTACATCATAGATACATTTTTCCCCCCTAAATGCTTCTAAAAATTTGTCGCCCTAGGCGACCATATAGTTCGCCTATATGTACGGCCTGAGCGTAGTATGAAATTATCATTTAAAACTGAACTTATACTATCAAAAATGGGGTGCATCTACCATATTTCTGAAGAAAGAAAAAATCAAGAAATTATGATTCTATAATGATTTTTAAATAGCGGATAAAATTTTAATTGTGTTAATGAAGTGGCAGATGACAGGACGATCATTTAAATTGGCTGCATGACATTTGTAATCCCCAAATACAGCCCGTAAAACTGAAGGTTGGGTTAATAATATGAGTTTCTGAAATATGTTGAGAACTTTATTCTCTGGATGATGAGAAACAGATAAAGAAAATAACAACAAATCCAAGATTTTAAAAATAAGTGTTAATAAAACTATGAAATGATTTTTAAGTTTAAGTTTAGTGCCATGCGGTCATTCCAAGGCACCTGCTGCGCTGGTCATGTGAAAAATTCCATGGGCTACATTTATGATCTTTCAGTTCAGAGGTTAATTTATCAGAATGAATTTTTAAAAATAACCTTGCACAGCATTATAGTTTTTCATTCTGTATCCAGGAGAATACAGTAATTGTGTCCAATAAATTATTTTCTGTGGATTTTTTGTTTAAAATTGTTCAGAAAGTGAATTTGCATGTTGCAATGGAAAAAATCGCTATCCCCAGGGAATTACATTTATACTCATAATATTCAACCCACTTATTTTCAGACAAATGTTAAAAGCGTTGTAGACAATGTATTAGATAGACCTAACTATAATATTTTACCATCTTGTGATTAGTAGGCCTATGAAGCTCAGTAAATTTTTCATACGCGCTTATTGATTCTTTACCAACACTAAAATACAGAATATTACAGTGAAAATTTAGCTGATGTCAAGTAGATGGTAACAAACTTAACTTCTGAATATTTAATGGAATAATTACAATAAACGATTTTATATTAATATTGTAGATCAAGATAAACAGATGTTCCTATATAATGTTTAGTCACACAGCTTTAGCCTACAGCTGAATGAACTGTAGTCTTACAAGATAATATTTATTTGACTGTCCCTTCATTACCATCCTGCGAAAGGCAATGACAAAACTCCGCGGTATCACCCTTGCCTGAAAGGGCAATAGACGGGCTGTGGTCATCATCCCATGGCTTCATTCCGGGTCTGGTCCTACCTTCGGGCAGGACACTCATCACTTTCATCGAAATTTACTTCTTCACAAAAAGGTTACCCTATTACTGCACACAGATGCTCATTTTCAAAAGAAAGTGTACATTTCAGTGAACCAAAACATTAATTATCTCCTGCCTAATTATTTTTTAAATCTCTCGATGTCATATCATTTGTAATATAGTGTGGAATCAAATGCACTCTTATTTAAATGAAATACATGGAAAATGTAAGGCATGAATAATTATAATTTATGGCCCGCTGAACATGCAAGGCAGAATTGACGGTATTTTTATTTATTTTTTACAAATTACAAATTTTTATTACAAATTAAAAAATACAAATTGATACAAAATTATTACAAATACAAATAATATACACACAATTTGTACAATTTGAAAAGAGTATTATTTGCCCCGCATGAGCATAGCTCGTGTTCGGGGTCAGTTCAGTCATACTAAAATTATATTTTGAAAATTATATAAAAATAACAAAAAACATACATATTATAGTTTTAGGTAAAAAATAAGAATAAAAATAAATATGATTGCTTATATGAAATAAATGCATGAACAAAGATACGAAAAAATAAATTACAGTAACATAACAGAGTTACAAACAAAATACCCAATGTTAAAAATTAAAAATTTACAGTTGAGAATGATTAACATAAAAAGTGGTAAAAGTACAATTACAAGTTAGATTTAATCAAATCGAGTACTCTTTTTTTAAACAATTTATTGTTTAGTGGTATCATATCAGGGTTTCTTCTAGTAAAATTGTTGTACAGCCTTGGTCCGAAATTTATACTATGCCTTAGACCTACTTCTGTAGCACACTTTGGTTCGAAAAGAGGACAAGAGATATTATACCTCCTTGTATTATAGTAGTGATTTCGTGTTATGAACTTTTCTTGATGTTTATGGAAATAATTTAATAAAGTGTAGGAGTATAATTGTTTAATATTCAATACGTCAAAATCTTTATATTTTAATTTAACCTGGCGGAGTTAAAGCCATAAGGCCTTCTCTGCCACTCAGTCAGGGCAAAAACATGAAATACATAATAATAATAATAATAATAATAATAATAATAAATTAAAAACAAGAAATGATATACCTAAATACAAAAAATACATGAATAATACAGACACAAACATAAAGCACTTGAATAATATATAATACAAAATGACCAAAATAAAGAAATGAAAAAAAGACTAAACAGGTATGAGCATGGATAGGCGATTACAAAGAAACAAAACTAATATATTAAAAAAAGAAACCAACTACTACATAATTATCGCCGCTGAAAATTTAGAAAGAACATACCTCATTAAGAACACATTTATTCCACTGCAATGTTATTACTAAACATGTCCTCAATAGTGGAGCTATCTGTAATGGAATGAACGGAAGATGGAGCTGGTGATTGAGATGGAAATATTGTACTGGTAAAAGCTGGTAATGGGGTTGGTGGTGTGGTAGTGGTAAAAGATGATGACTGAGTTGATTCCAATGGTGTAACGGCGGTTCGCTCATTCAAAGGACAGTGAACAGGCTCGTTTCTTTGTCTATAATCCCGCGAAGGACCGGGAATTTGAGCCCACGCGTTGTACTCATAGTTGCTTGACTGAGTCGAAGAATACCCGTAATGGGATGGTTGGATTTGATAATTCTGAATAGGTGGAAATGATTTGTAACTTTTATATTTTCGAAAAATTTGTATGATGTCTGCCTTTATCTCTAATTTGAACTCCTCAGGAATGCTTTTCAAATCACACACCAGAGATAACAAAAAATTTCTATCTGGATCTTCGCTATCAAGTTCCGGACGATTCTTGTTTGATATGTTGACTGCAATTTGTTTCAGCAATTCAGTTTCTGCTTTTTCGGTATTCGAGACCTTCTTTCTACTTCTTTTTTGCGCAGCATCTGTATCAGGATCAGGATCAGTTGGTCGATCAGGAACTGGTCTCACTTCTTGCAGCACTGACAAGAAAGAAAGCTGATCAAAGTAAATATACTGTTTTCTGGCTGATGCTGCAGATCCACTCTTCATATATTTTTTTTTTTTTTTTTTTTTTTTTTTTTAGTCGTTCTCTGTTGTAAGAATCACGCAGACTTTTCCATCTCCGTTGCAACTGAACAGCTGAAACAAACCAGTATTGTTACTTTTAAATAAATTTCGTGTCCATATTTGATATAATTATATATAATTTATATATAAGTAATATATATGTGTGTGTGTGTGATCTTTTGTCTGCAAGTGTGTCGATCGCCAGCAAGTGCAGGACCGGAGTGCAATTGTGATGACAATTGAGAAACTACTAATAAAGGAATGGCTCCGGAAAAAAAAAAAATGACGGCTGTATAAGTCGGCATTCTAACCATATTTTTACGCATCCCTGCCAAGTGTGTCGATCGCCAGCAAGTGCAGGACCGGAGTGCAATTGTGATGACAATTGAGAAACTACTAATAAAGGAGTGGCTCCGGAAAAAAAAAAAATGACGGCTGTATAAGTCGGCATTCTAACCATATTTTTACGCATCCCTGCCAATGAAATAAAAAGGTGGAGGTAGATGATGCAGCGGTCAGATGGTAGACCCAGTCTCTTCATGGGATGTAGCGCCAAGGAGTTTAGTTTTAGGTGATATGTGAGTGTGTATGAGTGCGCTCCGATTGTAATCTTATAATTGCAGACTGGTAATATTACAACGAACTTTCGTGGTTTAGTTTTTAAATACCTTATCTCTTTTCCAGGTATCTAAGCACGGGATGTTCATTTGGTGATTTTGAATTTGTTTACCGCTGTGGTGCTTCTACAGCAAGGAAAATTGTGAGGGAAACATGCCAACTTATTTGGCATCACTTGAAAACTATTTACATCCCTGAACCAACAGAAGATTCATGGAGAACTATAGCCAACGGCTTCCAACAGTCCTGTAATTTTCCTAATTGTTTGGGCGCAATTGATGGAAAACACATTAGGATCTTTAAAAAATTATGGAACATATACAGTGAAGCAACTATAATATAATAATTACAATTTGAGTTGAACTTAGACAATTATGCTTCACTTACCAACTTTTTGGTAGAACATGTTTCAAGGACCCTTGTCCCCATCCTCGGGTACGTGTCCAAGTTGGACAAGTTGGACACGTACCCGAGGATGGGGACAAGGGTCCTTGAAACATGTTCTACCAAAAAGTTGGTAAGTGAAGCATAATTGTCTAAGTTCAACTCAAATTGTAATTATTATACATTAGGATCATTCACCCAAAAGGCAGTGGGTCTCTTTATTACAACTATAAATCTTATTTTTCTTTGGTACTTTTGGCTGCATGTGATTCTAATTACATGTTCACGTTTGTGGATGTTGGTTCATATGGGAAAGCATTGGACTCAACTATTTATAAAGAAAGTGAACTACTTAGTAAAATACAAGCCAGCTCACTGAATATACCCCCACCACAGGAAATCAAAGTCATGGGTGTTTCTCGACTTGTGAACTACTCGTTTGTTGGCAATGAAGCATTTGGTTTGTCTGAACATACGTTGAGGCCATATTCGGGAAAACATCTAGAAGCTGGGAAAAGAATATTCAACTAAAGGTTATCCCGCGCAAGACGATGCATTGAATGTGTATTCGGCATACTTTCAAATAAGTGGCGGATATTGCACCGTCCTTTAAATACATCCGTGGATTTCTCTGAAGAAATAGTAAAAGCGTGCTGTATGTTACATAACTTTGTTCGTCAGCGAGATGGCTACAATTTCCATGATTCATTACATGTAGGCCTACATGGTTTGGATGATATTGCGACTATGGACATGCCAAACTTGCGATCAGTCACTACTCGAGACATACTGAAGGATTACTTCATAAACGAGGGAGCTATACCATGGCAAGAAAACGTAAACCATGTCCATATTGAAAACAATTGAGGTGGTCATCGCAAGAGTGGTCTAGAGTTTGTTTGTTTTTTTTTTTCAAAATTTAGAGAAAATGCAAGTTAAAGTTTTACATGTGTGGTTTTTCATACAACTTGGGAAATCCGTTTTTCTTGGGTATGAGGTGCTTAGTCAACTTAACTACAAAGTTATGTGGTATAGGCTACCGTTCAGAACGTTAAGATACATTATCGTTTTTATGAGTCCCTGCAGCACTTGTTTCTTGGTTAGACCACTGTTGCACTGATTTTTTATGCTGCATATTAGTTTTATTGATAAGCTGCAATGATTATTCAATTCTACACATAATGTGATACCATCAAGAAGATCACTATCATTCTCCCTATTGTCTGCCTCATCCACCTCAGTTACGAAAATTAGTGTGCCATAAAATTAATGCTGAATGGGCGGTACATGTTTCAGATGGTCATTGCTGTTCTCAAGATTCTTTGGTTCTATTGATCCTGGTTTGCAAAATTTTGGTTGAATCTGTACAAGAAGAATTATGTTTCAGGAAATACATTAGCGAATTTAAAACTAGCTATATGAGGCACAATTGATCCAACTCTACCGTAGGAAAGTAATTCATCCCCTAGTGCTACAAATGGCATCGAAATCCAATTCTACTTCTCAGGAGGGTTAGACCACTCTTGCACTTACCCCTGATTGAACTCAGCTTTGAATTGGCCAAGACTCAAATTAATTTTAAAATTGTGTATGATTTTATAAATTTATCTCGCCTTTTAACAATTTGGTAACAAATGTGAAGAGAATAATTGTATTGTACGTAAGTTTAAATTAGGGATATAATCTACAAATCCAGAGTGTGTTACCACAGTACTACTACACTCAACAATTGCTGTAATATACACTTAAAACTGTGTAGAATAATTTTTATGTATTTAGGCCCTAATGCCTAAGGTGAAGTTTTTTTAATATAATAATTATTGTACTTTGATTTATTGATACATTGTATAGTACAAGCTAATTTAAATTTGGATGATTTTCTCTCTTTTATATTTACGTTAGCAGTTAACCTTGCATCAAACATTTCTGCAATTTAATATACTTTGTGGTATAAGATGGATACTGTTTTACCATATTATATCAACTTTGAATGTTAGTAATTCCTTAAACTATTAAAGATATTTATATGTTATTTTGGTTTAGTGAATATAATTTTTAATCAAATAATAAATGTGGTTATATATGTATGATACAGAGATGGGCTCCTTAATTTATTTTTAGATTTCAAAAGAAGGCAAAACAATTTGCTCCCAAACAGAACATCTGGCAACCCTAATTTTTGTGTATTGTGTGTTTATGTATCATATTGTGTACAGGCTAGGCACCAGTTTTTGTAATAAATAAATATTAATGTACATAAGTTTATAAATGTTAGCTTACCTGCAGCGTTTTTTTCTTTCACACTCTTCTCCTTGAAGTTTGCAATAAACAGTTCGCACATTTCTTCCCATGCTCTTGTTTTTTCTATCCTATTACTATAGGACTCGCACCGCATATCCCAGATAGTTGGACGGGCCTGGATTTCATGGAGAAATAATTCGGTATCAAATGTCTCCATAATGTACAACACCACGCACAGAACAGCAACAGACCAGATTACTAGGGCTTTTCAAGCTAGAATGCTGCATTGGTCTTCGGGTTAATGCAGGCTTTGCTAAAATGCTGCCTGCAGGTAATGTACTGCATTGTTCATCTTCACTTTACTTCCTGTTTATTTAATGATATCACACCATGCTGTTGATCTCTTCTCTTCGCAGAGTACAGTGAATCATGAATCATATAGCACATATGGGGCAAATGAAATATTAAGATTGCAGAATGATTACATGTATTATTTGAGATCAGACTACATTATAGGATTAAAATAATTACATAATAAATTGCTAAAGAACATTAAATCAATAACAAATGTGGATAGGGATTCTGGGACCAATCTTATTTTACACACACATTAGATCTGAAGAAGTATAATGGTACCTCATATTCTTATGCTGTTCATACGGTGGTGAACTTCAGGGGGTTAACGTGGGAGGATGCCTACAAGAGGGTTAATGCGGGTATAAAATCTGATAAGAAAAAGTCGTTGGTTTTAACTTTCTCTTAATGTTACTAAAACTATTTTAACGCCTTTCTCCCTAACAATTTCTGGATTAAAACAATTAAATCCACTCGAACATTTAAAATGAATAACCCATAACTCTGATTATGAAGACCTTACGGTTTGTGCATGCCTTTCTCTTAAATTATCTGGAGAAGTGAAATATTTGGGGATTATTATTGATCAGCATTTGAAATGAGAAACACATTTCATATATGTATATGTATATGTATATGTATATGTATATATATATATAATAAAATACGAGAATCAATACATAAATTTGTAAGTCTCCGTAACTGTATGGCCATGAACCCTCTAAGAGTGGTTTATTTAGCCCCAGTCAAATCCATTATTCAGTGTGACATTATTGGATGAGGAAGCATTTCTAAAATTTTTCTAATCTATTCCGAGTTTAATGTATTTAACATTAGCAAAATCCATAGTCAAAATAATTTGATCCCAAACTGAACATTAGGCAATCCTAATTTATGTATGTATGTGACCAATCTTTGTAATAAAAAAAGTATTAATGTATAAAAGTCTTGTGGTTAGCGTCGCTGACTACTGATCCGTCGGCCCGGGTTCGATCCCCGGTACCTCCTCGGATTATTCTGAGGCAGGGAGGTCCGGAACGGGGTGCACTCAGCCTTGCGATTCAAATTGAGGAGCTACTTGATAGAGAAATAGCGGCTCCGGTCATGGTAACCTCCATTAACGGCCGTGGGGTCCGCATGCTGACATCATGCCCCCCAATCCTGTCATCTACCTGTGATAGATGACGCAGCGGTCGGGTGGTAGAACTTGTATCTTCAAGGATGTAGCACCACAGAATATAAAAGTTAGCTTACATGCAGAATTTTTTTTCTTTTACACTCATCTCCTAAAAGTCTGGAACAATCAGTTGGCACATTTTTCCAGGATTTTGTTTTATCTATCATATTACTGTAAATTAAAACGGCATATCCCAAATAGCTGTTTCCATATTGTACAACACAGAACAGCAACTGTCGTGATATACTTTTCTTGATCAGTCTATTGTTTATTCTTTCAAACGACAAGCATTTTTTCCACGCTGACTCAGATGTATTGTTGATACTGCATGTATTGTTCTCTCTCTCTGCCATAAACAAACTCGTTGATCCAAAAGTACATCCTGAAGCTTTGCTGATTACCATAATTAATACAAGTGTGTTATTTTCATAACATCGTCCTCCCTTCGTTCCTTCTCCCATTAATTATTAATCGATTTGTTCTTTACTTCTTTTATTAATGCTTTTTTTTTTCATTTTAATTTTATTGATACTTAGTTTATTTTTCGTGCTGTTTCTGTTTATTAAGCAGAAAAACAGTTTGACCCAAAATCTCTAGAAGACAAAACAGCTTTGAATGAACATCAGTTGCTTTATCCTCAACTTTTTTATTATTAGTACGGCAAGAACTTGATAATTTTGTACATTTTTATACCACTATTGAACGATAGCTCGAATGTATGTAAATATCAATAATGAATAATTAAGTGATTAAATTTTCATGGAATTATTTTGCATTTTTCGTTTTCAATTTTTTAATTTTTTTCTTTCTTCTTTCTTTTAGTCTTTTAGGTATTTGGTAATTTTTGGCGTATTGTAACTTATATTTTTTGTGCGAAGTGTTGTTCTCAATATGCACCAATTGTTTCAGTGGAGTTATACAGAGAAATATTTCCATATACAATGCAAATAGTTACTTTTAGGCAAATGAAAATCATTTTATTTGAGAAACTCCGTCAATTCAAATTTTCTGTATTCATTTTAAATTTCACAGATCCATGTATCCCAGTAGCAATTGCTTACTTTATTAGCAACAAAGTGAGTGATTTTATTGTAAATTAAATATAATGCTCTATCGTACATTAATTTGCTATCTAAAATCAACACAACATTCCAGAAGGCTAATTATCAGTAATAAGGAATAGTTTATTCTTTTTTAAATATTTTAGGTTATAAATGCATTTTTTATTTTAATATTTTATATTTTTATGCATTGCCGTAGTTACTAGGCCTATATATTAGATTTCACATAAGGGCACGCAATAGATTAGGGACAAAAGTTCTTAAAGAAGGGAGCTGTATGCCCCTGTAGCTCGCCAGAGGGAGCTGTAAGCCACTGTAGCACGCCAGAGCGCCAGTGGCGACCACAAGTGGCTGCCATGTGCGCCTTAACTCGACCACCGGTGGTGGCCACTTGCTGCGAGAACGAGCTTCTCCCCAGCTTGTGGCTGACACTGGCGTCTGCAGTGGTCGTGTGTGCAGCTATTTTTTAATACTCCATTTAAACTCCATGTAAAAGCCCTTCTCGCAGTTTGTGGTCGCCACCGGTGGCGACCACAAGTGGCTCCGTGTGCGGCAAGCCTTAATTGAGGTTATAATATTGTCAAGGTAAGATCCGGGAGAACCATTACTACCTGGCCTGGTGGGCTGATTAATAGTCAATCCCAAACCAAAACTATCTAGTATATTGATGAAATCCTTAACAAAATTTGAGTTATCAAGAAAATCCAAATTAAAATCACCAGCTAAAACAATGTTAAAATTAGTACGAGATTTATACGCTAAGCTCAGAAAGTCATAAAGTCTTCTGAAAAAATCCTCAATAGTGGGCCTTCAATTTGTCAGGAGTTTTATAAAGAGACACACACAATAAGTTGAGTGTGTCAATAGAACTCGTGCAGATTTCAAATACAGATCCACAAGCTAAGTTAGATACGTCAATACTGCTAACTCCAGTAAGCCCATCTTTGATAAAGATAGCTGAGCCCCCATGTTCAGTGTTAGACCTGCAATAACAATCTGGTAGATAATATCCCGGAATTTTAATAAGATTAATTTCTTCGTATTTCAGCCAGTGCTCCACAATGCATAGAACATCCACTTGTATCTCATCTAGAATAATAGAAATGTAATCAATTTTATTTGGCAAACATTGCACATTCCAATGCACATTCCATTAGTTCCATTAAGTAAAACTTTAGTCATAGGAGCATTGAGTGTTTCATAATGAACTAGGTGGCTTGGGCTGACAAATGGTTGAAATGTGGTTTAACAAGTCTCAATTTAACATTTTCCTGCACTTCACATCAAGTTTTGAAAACTCAAAATATTATCACAAGGGTGTGGATTTACATCCTCTAAAAGCATGCAAAAATGAACAAAAGTTAACAAAACATGCACTTAAAGAGAGAAAATATACACCAACTAAAAATAGTCCTTTACTGTTTGTGTCATTTTAAGAAGACTTCCCAAACCACGTCTATCTAAAAAAGAATTATAACAGCATTGTTCCCTAATCCGAAAATCTGCACAGACACCGATACCACAAAGAACAGGTGCTCCTGTAGTCGCGTGGTTTCCCCAGTGTTGCCCCTGCCATTTTTAACACTTCTCAAGTGAAGTAAACGTGCTGTGGTACGTATTTGGTAACATTGTACTGAACTGCAGACAAGTGTGAATATGTCTAATTACCTTTCCATTCATTGATTGACAGGTTGAAGAGGATTAGAGTGGCAAGAGGTAAAGGCAGTTCTTGGAATAAAGGTTTTTAAGAAGTGGCATCCCCAATACTTCGTAGTAGTAATCTTTCTACAAGCATTTAAGGATGAACATTTTTTCTTCCAATTCTTATTATTGCACATTATGAAATATTTCTCTAAATTTTAAGAAGTAAATCTTTTTCGTTTGTCAGCAAATATATTCTTATAAATGTACTTCCTACTTCATATTAATTTATTGAACAATACTTGAAAGTTGCTACTTCTCCAGCTGTGTAATTTTGATTTTCTTAGAAGATTGCTCTAATTTTTTTTGTTTTCATTCTGTTTAAACCTGACTTTCTTGAATGAACTAAAATGAACTAAATAAAGGCTTGACGTTACAGATAAAGTTAAATTATTGCAATAACATTATTATTATTATAATAAAATCAGGTAAACTGACATAACAAAGTGCAGAATGCTTTTTAATCAGTGAAAATTGCAATTATGATAGCCCCATGCAGAAACTAAGTTATTTTTCTAATAGATCTCCGAGTTGAACTCCAGATCGATTCATTGGTAAAACTGAGGCCTAAAGTTTGATTCTTAACCTTAATTCATATTGATATGCACTGATATAATAAATTCTTAAAATATGTCAACACTTTACAAAATGGAATGGCAATAATAATATTAATGATGTAATACGCCTTAAGATTTGCTGACATGTTTGTTTCAAATTTAAAGCAGCCGTATAGGTTATGAATGAATTAAAGTCAATCTGAAATCAATCTGTCAGGAATTACGTTAGATATATTGCTCCACAGGAGCAAATAAGAAAAATACTCACATTAAAACAAATACAGATATCAGTAGCCATTCATATCGATGGAAACACAATATTATATCAACATTCAATGGCTAGTTGTGTTTTAAATGTTTTATTTACACTGACATCGTCATGAAGAAATGAATCAATCAAGGCGGGCTAACAATAGCAATAACGATTGGCAATTTGTTACATTATGTTTACTGTGGGCCATGCAATAATACTGTAACGTCTAATATCCATTACAAAATTAACACTTATATTAAATTGGATGAAAGCATGCTCTTTAATAAATAATTTCGCCTATTATTTGTATTTACAGAATTGAGTACATTAGGAAATTAGTTACGGGAGTTCGGCCACTGATTGGTTGGCCGTGAGCCAATCAAAATGCTTTGAATTGTCGGAGAACGAAGACTATATTATAATAGATGTTACTGTTAATTACTCTTTATTTTGGTACCAGTCAACCGATTTGGTCCAAATTCAATAGGCTTCTTCCCATGAATGTCATAAATCCGTATACAAAGCTTCATGAAAATTCGATAAAATGTATTTGAGTTATAGTGCCTTTCTGATATATTACCATTAAAATAGGCACTAAATTGGGTATTACTCCGGTACTGGTCAACCGATTTCGTCCAATATCAATAAGGTTCTTCCCATGGACGTTATAAATGCATAAACCAAGTTTCATGAAAATCTGATAAAGTGTACTTGAGTTATTGCATGTACAGACACATGAACAGACAGACACAGACGGACAGACATTTCCCAGTCCCCCACATGGTCTCATAAAGTACCATAATGGCACTTAACAAGAAACATGTGGTATGCAATACATAAGAAATGACAAGCCCAAACAATTTAGACAAATCTATATAATGAGAGGAAGTGTTTGTCTGTCCGTGTGTCTGTCTGACTGTACAAGATGCCCAGCGTAATCTACTGAATGCAGAGATCTGAAATTTTAAACATAAATGGATTGAAGGGTGGGCGAATGCACCTCAAAGCCGGATTTTTTATTTTTGCTTTCGTTCACTAGTTATGAGTGAAAAACGGACAGAAAACATAAATTTTTTATGCTTTCAAAGCATCAGTTTTCAGTAATACATTTCAATTGTCAAATCAATTGCAGGTGGCTTTGCCTATTTTTGTCATACCTTGGAAATAAAAGCATCGCAATCGCTTGAATGTTGTAATGTTTATAATGTCAAGGTACACAAACATATGAAATTTTCAACCTAGATGAATATAGGCCTAAATGGGCAAACATTGTTCAATTTGGAAGAAACTCACTATGCAGGAGTTTTCTGGGCCAGGGAATTCGAATCTGAGGTTGTTTTTCCCACGCTGCGCTTTCTAATCGTGGAATTCACTTCAAAGTCGGAGTTTTAGTTGTTTCATTAATTATTAACCGTCCAGTTTTGGCCTATGAATGTTTCACATGCAAGTGTTAATAAATATAATGTTTTTATTATTTTGCTCTTAATTTTTAATCTTCCAATTAATTATCATGGGCAAAGCTGGAGGGATCTGCTAGTAAATAAATAAGATGTACATATTATTGAGTTTTCTAACAATGAGGTTTATGAGCTAAAGAATGAGTGGAGGGAGACATAAATGATTAGGGTTGCAACTCCTCAAGTGGAAATAAGGGATAATAGCAGGCCCGACGAGAGGGAGGGGCAGCCGGGGCTACAGCCCCGGGGCCCGGCCGACCAGGTTTTATTTTTTACTTTTTATATAAGTCAATAAACAGCTTAAGTTATGTTTTATGTGTTTATCTTATCTACATTGCTCTGTCGTATAACGGTGACATGGAATTAATCAGTTAATCTGAAACGGATTATTCTTGAAGAAAAATTGTTATCTTTTAAAAGTAGAAACAGAAATCCTTTTGGACATAAGGATCACTAATGTTCGGCATTTAAAATCATAATTGCCAAAAGATAAAACTGGTACATACAGATAAAATTGTTCCTAATCAGAACATTTTAATGTATTTTTCCGTTTCGTGCCCGGCATCAGTTAACCGATTTGGTCCAAAATCGATAGGCTCCGTCCCAGGGGCGTTATAAATGGTATACCAAGTTTTATAAAAATCCGATAAAGCATATTTGAGTCATCGCACCTACAGACACATGGACATACAGACAGTCAGACGGACAGATATTTTCCTGTCATCCAGAAAATCTCATAAAGTACCAGTATTATTCTGGCATTTACTAATTATGTAATATCGTTAGCCTACATAATCTTTTTGTTGCATACATTAGCCTTTAAAGGGCGATTTGGGTAGTGAATTTAATATTTGACGGGGGCCCGAGAAAATTTGTCCCTGGGGCCCTTGCTTTCTTTTCACGGCCCTGGATAATAGTGTATATAACAGAAGTGAAAATAAAGGGATAAATGCCAAAAAATGGGACCCAAAGTTTACTACTCGTACAACATAACGAATGGTCACTTATAATACTATACTGTATTCTCTATTTTTAAAAATAATAAAACATATCACTCTTCATTAACAATACAAACATTCTTACCAATACAATAATAAAAAAAATAATAAACACATCAGGACAGGGATTTAATACTTTTGAGATATTATAGTGATTTACAGTCATATTTAATACAAGACTACCATTATGAAAATATCATACTAAAACAAGAATTTAAAAGAATGAATGGTGGGAATTCTGGAAGAACAGGATATCTCTTGAAAAATATGGGACTCGGGATTTTCATTCAAATTAAATGAAAATCCTGGATTTCCCAAGACATACGGGATAGTTGGCAACCCTATAAATGATATACGATAATGAGGTCTTGCAGTTTATATTTCAGAGGACGAAAATAGGTCTTGGTGAGAAAACATGAGTGGAGATATTATACTCAGAACTTCACTAAATTATAAAATCAGCCTGGACAATTGTTTCAAAAAAATTATTCTCATCGACATACTTCAATCGAGTTCTGTATCTTACTTATATCTTCTAATTATATAACTTCACAGTGTAAACTTCCACATTAACCCGTAACGCTCAGCGGTCTATGTATATTTGCAGCAATCTATACCGCTGCAAATATTTTTTCAAGTCATATGATTTCTCAAAAGCCAATTTTAATATATATATCAGCAATTTTATCTAATTGCTAGAGGGCAGATCCATATGCACTACAAAGCTTGAATATAGTAAAACCTACATATAACAATATTTGTGGGCCCTAGCAGATTGTATTGTTACAATGAGGGGTTGTGATTGACCACATATTAGAAAGACTGCATGCTAAAAACTACGTAATCTACATGATAATTTATATTAAATCACAAATCCAAATCTCATAAAAAGCTAAGTTTTTTTTACTTAAGTTACTGACTTCCGTTGAAATGTAACCATATGTAGCTACTTTACACCCACACATTAAATAAATTACTATTCATACTGGTTTAACATCATGGATCATGGCACACTTTCATCCTAACTATATGTCAGAAATTTCAAACTCGCAGATGGTGACAAGAGGGAAGAAAAAGTCAAGCGAATTCACCACATAGCAAAGTCAAAACTAAAACAGTTGCCTCTTATGGTGTTTTAACTGCACTTTATATACATGTTGAAGTAATAACCCAACTGACAGTATATTTTTGCACACATAAGGGATGATTTTAGCCTCAGTGATCCTATTTTCCATCCCTCATGAACCTTTCTTTTCTAGAATTTCTAAGAAATGTAAAAGATAACAGGCATCCAACAAACATCCAATGGGCTAAGCTACGTATTTGCAGGAACAATTCAATCTCCAAATCTTGTTATAAAAGAGTGTTTCTAAAATAGCTTCATCGTTATAGTGATGGCAAAAGTTTGTTGATGCTCTATGGTCCACATAGAAGTTACAGGACCTAAGTCAAGTTCATATATTTCATTACTCCACTGTGTATCCTTCAGTAATATAGAGAATATAAGCTTATAATATAAAAGTATTTTTACATTTCTTTAAATCCTATGAAGTTCTGGACTTGAAACACTGACTATTTACAACAAATAAATGAATGAGTAAATAATTAATAATGTAAGACAATATATATCATACTTACTATGTCAATAATTTGCTTGAAATGAACTGCAACTGTACAGCTCCGAACATTTTGATGTTCTGCAGAATTATGTAGGAGTACTGAAATCTTCTTTGAACGAATCTTGCTAGCTCGGTAACCAAACACAAAGAGCATAGAGTCTATTACATTACTCTTTCCACTCCCGTTAGGACCAACAATTGAAGTGAAACTCTGAAAATTGATGTAAACAATAATTATTGAAAAATCTCCTACCCTTGTGTATAACATGGGATAAAATGATGTAGTAAGCAAACCCAAAAATTGTTAACAAATACGATGAGCTTAAGCTAATCATTGCAACTTAATCATCTTGATTTCAAAAAGTACTGCACCCTACAGTAAGATAATTTCCAGGATTAGTACAGAAAATACATTCCAAGGACGATTGGCAAACATCTTCTAAATATCAATACTTTTAAAAGTTACTGAGTTGAAATGAACTAGACTACTGATACAAAAACTACGGACTTTTGCTAGACAACTATCAACTTACATGTACAGTCAAGTGCACAGAATCTTTCCAATAGAATGAGCACGTCCACTCCCCACCCCTGCACCACTCCTTTTTTCATGACGGCACATACAGCTACGAGCCTCCAGATTCATCGAGAGAACATAATCATTTTAAAATTGATCTTAACCTTGCTCAATAAGGGAAATAACTTTCAGTTTGTTGTGCATGTCCTTTGATCACTTCAAATGACTGTATAATGAATAATACATAAACACTATTTATAATGCAATTTCATCCAACCCTCCACTTAATGTGTACCTTATTCAAACCAATCCTTTGCTCCTGAACCTGAGACCAAGCTGTGTTTTGACATCAAACCAATATGAGTCGGGCTCATCCAGGGGGATGGTCTAGTCATTCGTTGTGGCACATGCCTTACACCCACTCAAATGAAATTCCACCCCTTTCACTGCTCACCCAGGCCTGAGCATTGTTCAAAGACTATTTGCATATGATCGGACCTGAACCTCAACTAATAAAAGATTGACTACCCAGGGGTGGAAAGGAACACAAATGATAAGGAGATTCAATGCAATTTTTAAATAATGAATAACACTAGAAGAAACCAGAAGCATCGGGAAGTTTTAGTGTACTCGACTGTACTTTAGAATTTATTCAGCACTAATGAGAAATTACATGGCATGTTAGTCCCAGCTAAAGTTTTAAATTCATGAGCACTGAAAATAAATACATCTAGGGAAATGTGCACTGTCTGTTAGGGCCCTAGAAAAAGGATCTAGGCTTCGTAATGACCAAAAACTAAAAGCATCATTGTTGATTCAGTATCCATCTTGAATGACCATATTTACACAAAAAAGTAATTGTAAGCTTATGTTTAGAAGCGTAAGGCTAAACTGTTTATGTTTATGTTCGCCACATATTTAATAATTTTATTGTCTTGCTAGACAGAATTGATAAGCTGTGTCCTAACTTGCGAACAGACAAGCAGCTTCATTTATGGAAAGGTGAAGTCAGACTGAAAAATTCAATGCCATTGCCGGGATTAGAACCAGGATCTTCGGTTCTCCGTGCTGCTCTTACCAACTGAGCTATCATGGCAACAACATGCCGGTACAACATTAAATTCTCCAACTGACTCACATATCCCAGTATACCACCAGGAGAATTACCACTCATTTATGTTTATAATAAATAATGTTTTTCTGACTCAGACCATGAAATGGACAAGTGGTGTGACGAGCTAACTGACTAGATTAACTGTTGAATCATTATGCTTTGGATGAAATTGTTAACTGAACTTAACACAACACAGGATGAAATTTAGAAAAAGGATACATACACTAAAATCCCAATTCATAAATGAAAGAAATAAAATGAGAACAACGAAATCAGAAGAAGAAAGCTCAAAAGATAGGGTATATCAAAGTGGGAGTTATTCAACAACCTCCATTTCATGTTCTGCTACACCACAACAGAAAAAAACACAGTGATGAAGTTGAGCATATGTACAACTGGGCTAGATAACTAGTATAGTGTAAATGCTTTTGCAACATTTCTTCAGGCATATTTATCTCCAAGTTGCACAATATGGGAAACTGTATTTATAAAGAATAGGCTACACATAGCTTTTCTGTTGTACAATAAGAACAGATGCACACCATTTAAGTTGTATCATGAAAGAGTACCTTTACTTGCAATCATTACTTAGGCCTACTTACCATCTTTTACTGATTCAAGTAATTTGTTGTACTTATTTATTTTATATAGAAACTAAG
Source organism: Ectobius pallidus (assembly GCA_964059195.1). Classification (NCBI taxonomy): domain Eukaryota; kingdom Metazoa; phylum Arthropoda; class Insecta; order Blattodea; family Ectobiidae; genus Ectobius; species Ectobius pallidus. Next base: position 31,003,098 of record CAXKWD010000005.1, on the reverse strand, counting down.
TAGTTAAAGTTATGGGGCTAGGCTCAACATGCATACTACAGACAATTTATTATTATTTAGTTTGTTTCACTAATAAAATAGCATATTCTTCACATGTTTGAAGTTTACATAAGAAAGTCGTGTATGTTGTAACGGTCAGAAAGAATGCCTTAACTATAACTGACTTGGTTATTATGAGAATATTTTAGGAGTAAAATTCCTCTGATACCAGAATTTGAACTATGACTAATGGTCAACCACACTGGAAGACATTAAGGGTAATGAGGTCAGGAACAGGGTGCACTTAGCCTTGTGATTCAAACTCAGGAGCTACTGATTAAGAAGTACATAGTAGCTCCAGTCTCGGAAACCACCATTAATGGTCGTGGGTATCGGCTTGCTGACCACATGCCCCCCAATCCTGCCATCTGCCTATGGTAGACAATCCAGCAATCAGATGGTAAGTTACACCTAAATCCTTTAAACTTTTGTTCAGCCTTGAGGTCACATCTAGAACTATGAAATAGAAGATCCCTTGTCAGGTTAAATGAAAATCTAAATACTGTAGTTGAGCCAATCCATGTGAAAGTGGACAAAAGTGGTTACATCTTTTTTTTTTACTTGACATAGACATGTTATATATCAAATTAAAGTGAAAAGGCTGTAGAATTTGAAAACAGATTCATAAATCTATTAAATTGAAGGTTTCTATATAATAATAATAATAATAACTGCTGAAATATGTATTTTTTTTGTAATGAAATTTATGATTTATCACGTTGGCTAGTATTGCATTATACTCACTGAATCAGTTGATTCCTGCAATTTTTAATTCCACCCACAAAAGCACAAATACGTGAAGATTTTTTCATCATAAAACAAATTTTTAAGATGAGTTTAAGTGAAGATATTCATCAAATCAGTTTTCAAAGTATCCTTGTCACACTCGTCACTAAAAACATGTCATAGTTAGGGCCCTGATTTATTGGTGAAATAAAATGACTGATTTTGGTGTTAACTTCCTTCTATTTCGGTGGGTATTTCATGAAATAAATTACTTTATACTACATTGGGAACATTGCACAATGATAAACTTTGACTCTTTATTTACATGAACTAACACTCCCCCCCTCATTTCTATATTCTTCTGCCCTTGTATGAACTGAAGTAACTTTCGATTTAGACATGACTAGAGTTAATGTTCAAATATAATTACGAGAAATATTATCGTAATTTCTATTACACACCATCAGATAGCCATTTGCAAACAGAAGTGCCAACCATACCACTGTGGATAAAAGACGAAATCTGTTGAATACAGATAAATATTCTACACTCTTCTGCTGTAATCGATCACAGGCATCGCTAACTTGGCAAAGAGATAACAGGAAAGGAGAGTACTCAACAGTACACACCAGGTCACAGAAAATCTTTGCGTAAATTCTGCAATCTTTGTAATCGATCACAAATATCGATAAAGCGGTAAATCTTCGACAGCCACAGAAACAGCAGAAAAAAAGCATGCTGCTAAGAAATAAAAAATACAATACACCAAAACACAATATTGTGATTTTAAGGAATACTTTCGTGCTCATTTCTCACTTTATGGACAGAAGAGGCATATTTCGCGCTTATAGACACATTTTGCGGAATCGAGTAAATTTCGCGATGTTTCGTGGATTCAATTTGGTCCATATCGGTATTTTAAGCACATAAAAGCTAAGTATAGCTAAGGGAGGTTGTTTTATAAAATTTCGCGCTTATCGTTCTTACCAAAAAATACGGCCCCTAGTCATAGTTTGGGTGGAAAAGCCATTTAATCATTGTATAAAATAGAAACTTAGTAAAAGTTAGGGTATTTCAATACTGAAGACATGTACCTAAATAATAATTTTGACATGCCTACTATTTTGGCTTAATTTTGATGTGACGGGTGTGACATTAATGGAAAATATCTTTTGCAGCTTTTGTATAGAGATTATTTCATGCAGATGTTGAATAAATCATATGACCGTCACCGCTGTTCTGGAATTTTTTCCCCAGGAGATCCCTGGCACAATGGTCCTGAGGTTGACTCATCCTCTAACAGAAATGAGTACCAGAAGCAATGTGTGAGGTAGACCATGTAATGTCCAACAGAGACAATAATCTGTGGTTCATGAAGGCTTATATATATCTATCTTGTCTGTTAAATCATGTTTTCATTAATACTATCTTACAAATGGCTCTTGGACTTCCGTGGTAAACGAACAGAACTTCTTCGCCTAGATAAAGAAACTATGATCTACAAGCTTTGGCTATGGATGACATAGGTGACTGGTGGAAATGTTAGAAATGTTTTAAACTGGTAAAGAAGTGAGGTAAGGGTATAGTGATCCCTTTAGAGGATATGAAGGCATTAGGGTTCAAAGGTTGAAGCTCCCAGATTTTTAGACTTTTAGCACATGAAGGTGGTAAGGCTGTCAGTCTTACGCACTGGCTGCCTTTTCCCCAGAATTGCTTCTGGTACTCATTTCTGTTAGAGGATGAGTCGACCTCAGGACCATTGTACCAGGGATCTCCTGCGGGACAAAATTCCAGAACAGCGGTGACGGTCATAGGCCTAAGTTGCAGTACAACCCCATCGTTAATTAATCATATAAATGAACACAATATTAGTGCAGAGTACAAACAATTACACATATTCTGTTACATTGAGTATTTCTAAATCCGAGTTTAGAAACACGGTGCCTGTAGCCAGTCTTGGTGATTGTCTTCATACTCTTTTGAGGGGACCAAGAAGACGTGCATGAGTCTATTGCATATAAAAGTAGAGACATGTAACAGTGATGCACAAAATGCTTTTGATCTAGTGGGAATGGACCAATCAACAAGAAATCGTGAACGCAGAGGTTAAATAGTAGACCTATCCATCCATGTAGATGCACGGAGTTTAGATTCACAGTTTGATAGGATCACTCCACTCGACTTGACATGCTATCAATTAAAAATCACATGCTTGATGCCGGAAAAGCACAGAGTCACAATTAGTTTATATTTAACAAGAATCTCATATCATATTTCAATGTCTTTTTAGTTAATTTGTGGGCCTATCAAATTCACTAATACTTCATGATGTTCTGATGATATCCTGACAATATTAGATTGTAAAATTCTTCTAAACGCGTAACAATTAAATGAATGGATTCACTTCAAAGCATTCAGGAGGCCCTCATAAAATGCTTACATTAATATTAACAATGAATAACACATTGTTGTGCGTCCATCTTGTCCGTAAATCTGAGACGAAAACACGCGCAATATTTGTTTCAAGTGGACACGGTTCTGAGAGTAATGTCGAGAATTTTACTCTCAGCTACTCTCAGGATTGGACCTTAAAAATATGTACAAGTGATTACACAATCTGTAAACTAATTTACAGAATATTATTAAACAATATTTTAAGTATTCACTGTAAAACAATTGTTTACTTAATAAAAAAAAGTAATAACTGGCCATTAATCAGTGGGTGGAATGAATAAAAATTGAGTAGTTATTACTAGTAATAAGTACTAGTAGTAGTAATTACTTTCAGTCAGGGTTGAAATGTTTAAAACAAGTGTTTAAAACATGTTTAAAACAAGGGCTTGTGTTTTTTTTAAGTTTGTTTAAAACGTTTTAAACATTTTTTTTTAGCATATGTTTAAATCATTTTTTAATTGTGTGTTATATTTAATTATGAAGACAATTTACATTTTGTCAAGTCAGTGACACCCTGTTAGTGTTGTAAACAGAAAACAAACAAAAAACTAGGGCCAGAATACCAGAAAATCATGTGAGGTGATGTCTTATGTATCCTTTTCCTCCAGACTTCTCTATCCTCTGTCGCCAGCTTCCAGTTTCTGATTTCGAGTAATTGACTTCAATTTTTTCTGACTTCATCCTACCATCTATTTTGTGGTCTTCCTTTTTAAAGAAAGAGATTATTAATATTAAATATTGAATGTGTCAATTTAGCAACACTGTAGTAGGATATCCCTTGTAAGTTTGATAATGTAAGGCGGCTAAGACCACGTAAAACATGGTGAAAGTCAATCATCAGTTGAGCAGTAAAGGCAGTAATTAAACAGCAGTTTGTATTATTTTTTTATTAATCCTGAACTATTAAATCATAAACAAATAATACTGGTACAAAATGTATTTTCAAATACTATTAAGTCTACGACTCGTAAATCTTGAACATCTTAGAACAGGATGTCATTGGATTGACAAAATGTAAATTGTCTGCATAATTAAATTTAACACCCAATTAAAAAGTGTTATAAACATATGCTAAAAAATGTTTAAAACAAATTGTTTAAAATGTTTTAAACATTTCAACTGTATATATATATATATATATATATACAGTTGAAATGTTTAAAACATTTATATATATATATATATATATATATATATATATATATATATATATATATATATATATATATATATATATACAGTTGAAATGTTTAAAACATTTTAAACAATATATATATATATATATATATATATATATAGGCTATATATATATATATATATGTATATGTATATAATAGGCCCTATACATTAAAATGGTTGATTTAAACAAACTGAACAATTTAAACTATTTTTTAAACAAACAACATTGTTGTAAACATAAAAAACGTTAAAAAAAACACGTTTAAAACAACCAACATTGTTGTTCACATATAAAACGTTTTAAACAAAAAAAACATGTTTTAAACAAAAAAACTTTTTTTTTTGTTCTTTTTTTAAAAAAAACATGTTTTTTATCAACCCTGCTTTCAGTAGTTACTTACAAGTACCAGCTTTTACTTAATTTCGAGTAAGTAAATACTGGATGAACATTAGTAGTTGCTACCTGCTTAGCTATGCAAACTACATGTAGTGGACCATGATTACTTAAAGTAGGCCATGATATCTACATAATAAGAGGAAGTGTTTGTCTTTCTGTCTGTCTGCTTGTCTGAGTGTGATACCCAGCCAAATCTAGGGCATGCAGCGATCTTAAATTTTTAACATAGATGGACTAAAGGATGAATTCATCTTAAAGTCAGATTTTCAATTTTTTGCTTTTGTTTGTGAATTATGAGCTCCCCCCCCCCCCCCCCAAAAGAACTGTCAGAAAACATAATTTTCTCCACTATTGCAGCATCAGATTTTAGTAATAGGCTACTTTTCAATTGTAAAATTAATAATTACTCTTCCTCTTTTGCCATAGCAACTGGGGAAGAAGAGCATTGCGGAAATAAATTTTTTCAACAAAACGCATGGAGATGTCGATTGCTTTGATTTTGTTAGCCTGCTCTACTTGATTTGTTTACAACATTACAGCACGAAGAGGCCTGAAACTTTTAACATAGGTGGACGGAAGAGAGATCGTGAATGTAGGTCTGAATGGGAAACAATGCTTGATTTGGATGAAACTCACTGTGCAGGGGATGGGTTGAGCCTGGAACTCGAATCTGAGATCATTTCTTTTCCTACGGTGTACTCTAATAATAGAATGCACTCCAAAGCTGGATGTTTTTAAAATTATTAATCTTTTAATTGTTTATGAATGATTTGCATTTAAGCAGTTCCAGGTTAATAATTCTATGGTTCGTTTTAATCATTTCACTTTCAATCTGTATGCCCACATGGCAGCAAATGATTCATTTAGTAGTTTTAATTATTTATTTACTACATCTGACAATACAATTACAATAAAATTAGATAATTAATGCAATTTATTTAAAAACGGTGTAAGTTTCAATAAATGAAGTTTTAATTTTTTTCTATTAAGTATAGGCCTATTATTAAAAAATCTAGCAATTATATTAATAAATATGGGCGAAGTCACAGATACCTGCTAGTTTAAAATAAAACAAAATAAAATATATAGGCAACCTCAATGCTGCATAAGATTGGCCATGCTGCTTAAATAAAAATAAAAGAAAATTGTGAAATTGCTTAGGTAATAATAAATAGAAAAAAATTTTGAATCGTATAATGAATTCTGACTCCGATAGCCTGGATCACTTAAAAATAAAAATGTTATAACTTCTGCCTGTTTCATCCATGAAATGTGAAGTATGCCACTTCATATTTTCCTTTCTGAATCTAAATAAATTGTGATAATCATCTTCTTGAGCCTCCATTTGCTCTCTGTACACTTTTTGTTTCACAATTCTTGTAAAAACAAGCATTTCAGATAAGGCATTGCCATCTTAAGCAAGGTCTGTACTACATTTGAAAATTTCACAGTACTGTATTCACTGGTATTGATAAGTAAATACTTGTTATTATTCACATATTTTGCAGTAGGTACTACTTGATCTAGTATCTACTGATTACTAATAAGCAACAGTATTTACTGAAATATTTTATTCACTAAAATGATAGGTAGTGTTTACTTAAAATTTTGCAGTAAAAGCATTTACTGACTTTTATTCACTCCACCCAAGTAACTCTAAAGTTTCAAGTAATTACTTATGTTTTATTCAATTCTCTCTCAGTATTAACTGAAAATAATGCAAGCAAGAGTTTACTTATTTTTACTAACTGACCAGTTGTACGTACATGTCTCCTGGTAATCTATGCAGATTAGCATAAAATTAGATAAATACTAACATACACACCTTATGAAAAGGTCCAAGTACTTGCTTGCCCGCATAGCTTTTAAAGTTTTCGTTCTCAATATGTGTAATGAGGAGCCGAGGTCCAGCGTTTTCGTTTGTGCATGCTGGCTTTGGGGGAGGAGGTATATAAATATCCCCAATCCTCAAACCTCCTTCTTCATCTGAATCGTTTTCCTCCTCACGGATTTCTGAAACATCCATGTCATTGGTCTCCATTGGGACTTCAGCTGGCTGCTCATCATCTTCTTCATCAGCCACATTGCTTTTCTTCCTTGCTTTAGGCATTCTTTGCATCAACTGTTACCTGAAATAAAAATTACCACTACCTTACTCATGCATAGGCTAGATCTAATAAGATAATGTATAAAATACTTTCTATCACATGGTCACACACCTTCACACGTTTTCATTTGGGCTGTCCCGGTATTAGCCTATATATAAACAATATATTTTGATCCTGGAACAGGCATGCCGTGTAGGCTACATAGTGCATCAATGCAAAAGTAAGTGTAAGTGTGACTGTGCCAGGGAAACCCGACCGTAAGTTAGTAAACACGTTTCCACATCAGTAGAAAACAGCTCTGTCAGGGTATGAAATGTCAATTTTTTTATTTTGATGTCATCTATTGGATTCATTCTTGTACTGCATTCTGATCACAACAAACATAAAGACAGCATTGCCAACAGTATTTTCAGCCTGAAAAGAGGTCTGCACTTTTACAAACCCATCCCAAGTCACAATGAAAATTTATTATGATCCCTAATATTTTCTTTATTGCTATTTGTGAAAGAAACATTAATATAGTAGATTGTGGATAGTTGGATATTCTGTTAGCGTGTGACAGACTTTGAGCATGGTAATACAGGACTGCGAAACTATTGTTTAAAACATTCCTTATCTTTGGAGATCAACAGACACAAATAGGGTTCGGATGTTTATCTTCCCAAGCTGCCACAAGTATTTGTCTTTTGTCAAGTGCCGGACTGTTCCCCCTATCTTTTCCCGAAAAACAGAAGACACAACATGAAATGGATCCCCCTAGGCCAGGGGTCGACAACCTGCGGCTTGCGAGTCACATGCGGCTCTTTGGATGTGAAGCTGCGGCTCTTTAGTTCCATACGCAAGTATTATTTATTTTATTAACAAAAAATTAAAAATCGTTCTGAATCGATTATTGAGGATTAGGCACCGATTCTATCTCTCAGTCACTTGTACTCGCTTTTCACCGCACCCCTCCCCCGTGACACGCGTCGTCACTGTCGTCAGTCCGTCGGAAGCTCTCAAATGACGCCGTCGTCGGATGTTTCTATGTAGGTTTTAATTCGCTTTCGACGCAAGATGATTTGGCGTCTTCACCAGTGCTTTGGCTGTGACGTATAGTTTGTTATAACGAATGCTGTGCAAAAATGCCTTGAAGACAATAAGATCGATTTAAATAAAATCGTTTCAATAGCAACTGATGGAGCCAGAAGTATGACAGGAAAAAATAAAGGGGCAAAAACGATTCTTCAGAGCAAAATAAACCACAAAATTCTTACGTTTCACTGCATAATGCACCAAGAAGCGCTTTGTGCCCAAACATTTCCGGCCGAAATAGTTGAGGTCATGAATATGGTAATCAAGATTGTTAACAGAATTTTGTCAAAAGCACTCTACCATCGTCAGTTTAAAGAATTCTTAAACGCAATGGAGACTCAGTATTCCGACATCCTTCTTCACAATAAAGTGCGATGGCTTTCCAAAGGTAAGGTGTTGAAACGTTTTGCTTTGTGCTTGAATGAAATAAATACATTCCTAATTAAAAAAAAAGGCATTAATCACCCTGAATTAGAGAACGACAAATGGTTGCAAAAATTTTACTTTATGGTGGATATCACAGCGAAATTAAATGAGCTGAATCTAAAACTGCAAGGAAAGGGAAACCCAGCCTATGTTTTGGTAGAAGAATTGGTTTGTTTTGAAAAAAAATTAATTCTTTTTGCAGAAGATATTCAGAGCCGTAAATTACTTCATTTTCAATTTCTAAAGAAATATCGTGATAAAACCAGTGCAACTGTTGACACGAATTACTTCAGCACAGTTATAAAAAAAAAGATTAAAGATGAATTTGCTGACAGATTTGAGCAATTCAAAACCAACAAAACCACTCTAGCATTCATAGTAAATCCTCTCAACACAAATAGTAACGAAATCCACATTGAGCCATTTGGAATTGATACTGGATCTCTAGAAATGCAATTGATCGATTTAAAAAGTAAAGCTTTGTGGAGTGGAAAATTTACAGAGTTGAAAAGCAACTTGGAAGAGTTGGAGGTCCAGAAATGTATGTATAACGTAACGCAACAAAAGTGGACAGCTTTAAAAGAAATGCCGAGGGTTGAGGCACTTATGAGCCAATCCATGTGAAAGTGGACAAAGGTGGTTACATCTTTTTTTTACGTGACATAGACATGTTATATATCAAAGTAAAGGTAAAAGACTGTAGAATTTTAAAATAGATTCACAATTCTATTAAATTAAAGGTATCTATATAATAACAACTGCTGAAATGTGTATTTTTTTCGTTGACTGAAATTTATAATTTAACATGTTGGCTAGTACTGCATTATACTCATGGAATCAGTAGATTTGCTGCAATTTTTAATTTCACCCACAAAGCACAAATAAGTGAAGATTTTGTCATCATAAAACAAATTTTTAAGACGAGTTTCAGTGAAGATATTCATCAAATCAATTTTCAAGGTACCCTTGTCACACCCGTCACAAAAAACATGTAATAGTTTGGGTAGAAAGCCAAGTAATCATTGTATAAAATGGAAACTTGGTAAAAGTTAAGATATTTCAATACAGAAGACACACCTAAAATATAATTTTGAAATGCCTACTATTTTGGCTTAATTTTGATGTGACGGGTGTGACACATGTTGCATGACGGGTGTGACATATGTTGTGTGACGGGTGCGACACTTATGGAAAATGCCTTTTGCAGCTTTTGTATAGTGATCATTTCATGCAGATGTTGAATAAATCATATGTTTTCATTATTACTATCTTTTAAATGGCTCTTGGACTTCTTGGACTTCCGTGGCATAGAACAGAACTTCGTAGTTTGCAAGACCAAGAAACTACGATCTACCAGCTTTGGCTATGGATGACACGGATGACCGGTGGAAATGTCACAAATGTTTTAATGGTGGTAAAGAAGTGAGGTAAAGATCTAGTGATCCCTATAGAGGCCATGAAGGCTTTTAGGATTCAAACGTTCAACCTCCAACAATTTCAGACTTTTAGCACATGAAGGTGGTAAGGTTGTCAGTCTTATGCACTGGCTGCCTTTACCCCAGAATTGCTTCTGGTAGCCATTTCTGTTAGAAGATGAGTTGACCTCAGGGCCATAGTGCCAGCAGAAGAATTAGGCCAATTGAAAAATCTCAAAAACCTCATCAGGAATTGAACCTGTGCCCCTCAGGTTTGTAGCACAGTGCCTTAACCAGCAGCATGACATTGTACCCCAATAAAGAAGTGAGAGTGATAGCCTAATTAATTTTGTGCCTGATTTCTGTACTGGTAACTGTGTATCTTAGAACTGCTAAGAAATTCAGACAGACAATACCTCCAACAGCCGATGAAATGAGTAGGCCTACATGGAAACAAATGAAGGAGAACAGATAGAAAAACAATCAGCCAATCTAAATATAGCTACACAATATTATTTTTGTATGAGAGACAACAAAAATGTCCTGGTGACAAGAATAACCAGATCCACATCAATTCAGTAAAAGTTTGTGAAGTAGTCCAGGATTTTAGAGTAGAGGACAACGAAAACTGCCTAACTAGTACCGGAGGAACATTTCACTTCACAACTTTACACCAGCCTGTTAAAAATATGGACAGAGTGGAAAAAAGACTAACAAGGGAATTCTTTTTTATGCTGAGATCATGTGCTGGGATTCCCCAGGATTATCACAAAAAATTTTCATGAAATTCATGCAAAATGGTACAGAGGCAGAAGGTGCAAAGTGTGGTTAGCGTTGCAGATTACAGATCCCCGGTACCACCTCGAATTTTTCTGAGGTAGGGAGGTCTGGTAGGGGTACATTCAGCCTCGTGATTCAAATTGAGGAGCTACTTGATAGAGAAGTAGCGTCTCCGGTCATGAAAACCAACATTAATGGCCGTGGGTGTCGGCATGCTGACCACATGCCCCCCAATCCTACCATCTGCCTACGGTAGATGATGCAGCGGTCGGGTGGTAGGCCAAGTCCCTCCAGGGACGGAGTTTAGTTTAGTTTAAGTCTCGGTTATAAGTTGATGTTGTCCCATCCGACATGTCACACCCGTCACGTCACTGGTGGCCAGGGATACTGTACTCATTAAAACAATTTAATTGCCCCAAAAATCTATATACTCTAACCAAAAGCTACCTCAACGACAGACTTTGCTTCCTGACAATAAACAGCACGAAAATAGAAAGAAAGCTTACTAAAGGTTGCCCTCAAGGTTCCTGTTGCGGACCCGGTTTGTGGAATGTGCAGTATGACTCTCTACTGAGCTTACGCTACAAGACGGGTACCAAGGTTATCGCTTTTGCAGATGATGTTCTAGTCCTCGTAAAAGGTAAGACCATTCTGGAAATCGAAAACAACGCAAATATTGAGCTCAACAAAATATCTAATTGGGCTAAGCTAAATAAAATATCATTCAACAGAAATAAAACAAAAGTACTGTTGATTTCAAGGAAAAAGCCAAGGACACAACAAGGATTACAAATCTACCTCAATAATGGGAGGATAGAACAAACAGATAACATGAAATACCTCGGGATTATAATAGACAAACGATTTAAATTCAATCAACACATAGAGCACATAACAGAGAAGAGTATAAAACTAATTCACGCGCTGGCAAAGTCTGCTAAGATTAACTGGGGACTAAACTCCAGAGTTATGAACATAATTTACAAAGGAGCCATAGTTCCTATACTGTCATATGGAATTCCCGTATGGATTGAATCCCTTAACGCTAAATTCAATGTAATGAAACTTAAACGGGTACAAAGGCTGATCAATATAAAGATCGCTAAAGCTTTTAGAACGACGTCGCACGAAGCATTGTGCATACTAACAAGAACAATCCCGATCAACATTGAACTCTCTGAAATATCCAAGTTCTATTATATAACTAGAGGAATAGTGAAAGGCCCTGCGGGATACACACCCCTGGAAACAGCAACTAATTATAGAGAGTGGCCTCATCCCTCACTAAATGTAAAACTCCATGAGAAAACAAAAGAAGACACATACTCCATCCAAATTTACACAGACGGAAGTAAGACCGAGTCAGGTGTGGGGGCCGGTGTAGCCATCTACAGCCAGGAAGGAGCGTTACAGCAACTAAGATATCGACTGGACAATAGATGTTCGAACAATCAAGCCGAGCAGATAGCGATAATGAAAGCCCTTAAGGAATTACAAAATAATAACGACATAACAGAGAGATCTGTGGCGATCCACACCGACAGCAAAATAACACTTGATCTGCTAAATAATAACTCAAAGCACGGAGCTATAATTGAGGAAATAAGAAGGAACTTACGATCCCTAATAGAAAAAAACTGGAAAATACACTTTCAATGGGTGAAAGCTCACGCAGGGACTGAAGGAAATGAACTTGCCGACCAGCTGGCCAAACAAGCAACACGCAGCCTTGAACTAGAGCCGATATACGACTTACTACCTCTCAGCACAGTAAGACGAGATCTACATGAGGAATCGATTAACGCATGGGAAGATGAGTGGGCAACCACTACCAACGGAACAATCACAAAGTCATATTTTCCGAATGTCCGAAGCAGATTAAAGTCAAACCTCAAGTTAACGCACAATCTCACAGCAATGATTACAGGTCATGGGAAATTTGGAGAATATTTACACCGGTTCAAGATTTTACAGGATCCAACATGCAGGTGCGGGAGAGATTTGCAGTCTACTGACCACGTTCTTTGGGACTGCGAGTTACTACAATCAGCCAGAGATGAACTCCGCAGAGAAGTGCTTCAATCGGGTGGACGATGGCCTCCAAATAAAAGCGAACTTGTTATAAAACACTTAAAATGTTTTTCCCAATTTGTAAATAAGATAGATTTTGAAACTTTACAAAATACTAATTAAGTGATTTAAAAAAAAAAAAAAAACTGAAAATATGAAATCTAAGTACTGTGACTGTTTTTGAAACTTTACAAAATACCAATTAAGCGATTTACAAAAAACTGAAATGATTTTGAAACTTGACAAAATACTAATTAAGTGATGTAAAAAAAACTGAAAATATGACATCTAAGTATTGTGACTGTTTTTGAAACTTTACAAAATACTAATTAAGCGATGTACAAAAAACTGAAAATATGAAATCTAAGTATTGCGACTGTTCTCATAAGCATGTAGTATTACATTATGTAATGGAGCATGTAGCTAAAACTGTGGTGTTAATAAAAAAAATAAAAAAAAAAAAAACCCGTCACACTGATAAAGTAAATTTTCAATAACTACGTAAATATTTTTGTAAAATCTAATTATGCATTTCAGTATGTTGATCAGTCCTCTTACTTGAAAAAATAAAACAAATATAGTGAAGCTAATCAATTCACAGAAATTTCAATTAAACCTACATAAGAAAAAACCTTTGTCCAATTATGGTCACACCCGTCACATGCACAATATATTTTCCAGCTCAAGCATACAGCCTTGAAAAAAACATTAGATCATATTTTGTACTTCCAATGGGTTGGTATGTTAACACAAAAAACTTTGATGACATTCCTGCAATATGGTTCAGAGGTAGAAAGAAATAAGTGTAATGAAATCTGTCCAAATGTCACACCCGTCACTATGGATTGGCTCTTATATTCGACGCATGGAATTTTCTTCCAGATTGCTACAGTGAGGTGAAGAAGTTGGCATTTGGAGTGCTGACTATCTCCGGATCGACATATTCGTGCGAGCAAGCGTTCCCTTGCATGAATATAATTAAAAGTAAAGTAAGAAGTCAACTAACAAATGAAAATTTAGAGTCATGTTTGAAACTTAAAACAACAAGTTATGAGCCAAATTTATCCAAACTTTCTAAAACATGCAGAGCCAACGCTCCCATTGAATTTGTTTGCTCAAATGCATGTTATTGTTTTTTTTTTTAAGTACAAGTTACATTGTTTAGTAAAGTTTAAATTTTCTGCTTGAATAACCATGCAAAGCCATCGCTCCCACTGAATTTCTTTCCTCAATTGTTTGTTATTGAAGTACAAGTTAGTGTTGTAAGCAAATGTTTAATTGTTTTAATTTTTAGCTTAAATAATAAGTAATTATCTAATAATGCCATATATATATATATATTGTTGTGAAAAACACTACTTATATATGAATAAATATATTTCTTTTCTTATGAATAAATAGATTAGTTTTTTTTATCAAAAAACTTTATTTATGCGAGTACTATTTATTGTTGGCAGGAAAAAAATTTGTGGCTCTTTAAAAACTTTGAAATTTTGTAAATTGTAATTTTTGGCTCTTCCGACTCAAAAGGTTGCCGACCCCTGCCCTAGGCAATATATTGGGGGAGGCGTATTTGCTAAACATCAAGTGTTGCAGAATAGATAAATAACCTAGATTATTTTTCAGTGATGAAACATAAATTATGAATGTCAGAAAATAATGAATTACCCAACTGTCGGCAAAAGACTTTAGGTCGTGCACCAGCCAAGCTCTGCTCGCTTTCGCCTGCTTCTGAACCTTGTGCATGCACCTCACTATTGTACCCTTCATCATATACGCATAAAATTATACAAAATCACAGAGTTACGGCGGCAGGAGGAAAAAGTATAAATATCGGCGGGCAGGAAGACAGCGACCAGTACTCAGCAGACCACCATGCTGAACACAGCTCTGAGGATGCCCGACGCAGATCAAGGCGAAACGTCAGCAACACCGCAAGACGGAACACGACCACGGCCACATAGCCCGGTAAATGGACATCTAGTTTTCGCCGGCCGTGAAAGCCTAGTTTCATACACCAAAATCTACTGTTACAAATAGGTCCCAAATAGGAAGGTAGGGTGAGAAGGTGAGAGAAATGGAATAAAGGAAAAATAACTTGTTCCCAGTTTCATCTTTTGCATTACTAGCAACGCCACCTAGGAGGAGACATTCGAAACCCTAAACCCCTCCTTCCCAGGCAGGTCCCATTAGAGTTGGTGGGAAGGAGCCTAGTGCGCGACCTAAAATTGTTTTTTCCCCAGTTGTCAAATACGCTTCGCATGCCATACAGAAAATTAAACCTCCTGCTTCTTGGGTTACGATAATAATGCCTAGGCCTAATTTGTCTAATGGCAACGACAGGCTAGAATGCCAATTTTTTTTTTTAATTTAATTTTTCCTCGTTCACTGTCCTGAATGCATAACCTGCTACTACATCTTGGGCGATTTGCAAACATGTTAAATATGGATACAAATACATAAAGTACATGCCCTTGCAATTGTCCTCGGTTATAGGTTAAGTATCCTCATTTCGTCATTTATTGAACCTTACCTGCAAACGAATACTGAGTACACTCGTAACTTATGATGTGAATGGACGGTTTCTAACAATAAATGATAACATTATTCCCAGTAAATGCGAGTTTTACACATTGAATTCAGTTAAATACTTATACCACAATTATTGGCGCGCTCAGAACATAACATTACGGTTGAGCATCGATATCGATGGCCGATGTTTTCATGTCGACGATCGATGTAGCCGATTTCTTTTGCTATATCGATATTCCTCCCTGACATCGATGTTTTTAAATGTTTACAGTACTAAAATAAGATTAATTGGCCTACCTTGCAGCAGCCTAATTTTCCGAAATATCGATAGTTTTCATGGAAATATTTAAGTTTATTTATGAATTTTGCCTTATTTTCTGAAACCACGACTTCTTTCATATACATCGATGTTTTCAGATCGATATTATCGTCACATTGATGGTGACATCGATGGTAATTATCGATGTTTTAACTATCGATGCTCATCCCTACATAACAATTGTTTGAATTGAACGGTGCATATGCCTTCATGACACTACCCACTAATCTACACTGTGCAGCCCAGAAGTCAGAAGATACTCTAAGATGCTGCGGAAAAGAGAAAAAACTTCAACTCGAAAAGCAATTTTAGGCCTTAAGCTTTTATTTAGGACACATGGGCTTCACCCACTATACTCCACCCTCACTCACTTACTTATATTCAATGGCAATTGACAATTCCTAAGCAAGCTAAAGGGATATTATCTATTTTATGGAACCCGAAGGTTCATTGCCGCCATTCATTGCCTGAGTCCGCCATTCAACCCTATTCTGTGCTAACTCCATCCAATCATTCCCCATAAATCCTATTTCCCTTAAATCCATTCTAAGATTGTCCTCCCACCTACGTCTAGGTCTTCCACATGGTCTTTTCCCTTCGGGTCGCCTAGTCAATACTTTGGAGATATGTATTTCCTCCCCCATGCATGCAACATGTCCAGCCCATTTCATGCTTCGCGATCTAATTACCCTTACTATATCCGGTGAACCGTACAGGTCCTGAAGCTCATCGTTATGCAATTTTCTCCAGTCCCCATTTTTATCCCTCTTGGGCCCAAATATTTTCAACACATGGAAAACAACTGCAGAATAGCCAGAGACAGCAGCATTAATGCAAATAAATGCAATTTCATCCAAGAGGTAAGGGATACAACAAACTCTTGAATAGGCTACATGGTATTGTTGAATCAGTAACATGGGCAACATAGTCATGGTTACCATTGCAACGGTCAGTGCCGTATTTAAGACTAGGCAGCTGCCTAGGGCGGCAGATTTGAAGGGGTGGCTTTTAAGCTGTTACTGTTTTTTTTTTAATATATTAAACATTTTATTCATAACTCTTCAAAATAGTAGCCTACAGTGTTTTGCAGATGACAAGCCGTTTGTTCATCTCCTGCTTAGATACGCGGTCCAATCAGAGACGGCGAGACGGAGGGAAGACTCTTATTGCTAGCGGTACTTCGTAAGCTCGTACACGTGATTGGCGGTGAAGGAAATGGCTTAATTTGAAATATACTGTACCAATGTAACGCACAATGAAATAGAAATGAATAACATTGATAAGAATACGCACCTGTTTATTTATTTACTTATTTATTTATTTTTATATATTATTGTTATTATTATTACTATTATTATTATTATTATTAGCCTACTACTTCAGTTGCAATAATGCTTATTTGTAGGTTACTTTGTACATTCATGTGGACTTAAGGGGGCGAAAATATTTTTCTCTGCCTAGGGGCGCTTAAGTAGCTAAATACGCCCCTGGCAACGGTGCTGTAGCACTAACTTGTTTTCCTCCGATCATACTGCTATGTCAGGCCACACCTCTCAAAAAACATGGTATAGTTAACAAACGTAACACTTAAATAGCTACTTTAATACAAATGATGTGTATAATCACTTTCGTTATTTTCTTTTGCACTGCAAATTTCTTCAGATTTCAAAATTTTGGAAATTAATGGTTCTCAACTGTATGAATCTGGAAAAATCATTAAGGGTATTTGTACCCCTGCATACCCCCAGAAAAAAAGCACTGTGTATAACTAATAAAATAGTTACGTTATTACTAGGAGAAGTGATGCCCCCCCCCCCCAATATTTTTTTTTAATTCGGTGCCTCTCAGTGCAACAGTCCAAAGTTTGTAAATTTACGACATGTAAAATAATTCCTGCAGGACATTCCGGCAGAAGGTGTCATATATTTCATTTAAAACATCTGTGGTAAACAGTTTTGATTTGTCCACTAACCACCTGTGAGATGTTTAACTCACGATTTGTCTACCTAGTTCTTTTATCTTTACTTTTTCCTCCAATTTCCTGGAAGAAAATTACTCCTTCAACAAACCCTCCACCGAATTCATTTTCACTCACTATGTTACCAAGCATGGGGTCATCTCACACAATAGCCAGTGTAATCCCTTACATGGCTAAGACAAGAAGACAGATGTTGCGACTAGTTGTTTCTGTGTCAAGATTTCAGATAATGAACTGGACATTGATACCAGTGCAGTGCACAGAAAATTAAATGAAGTGAAGTAAAGCATCGGTCGTTCAGTCTCTGCAAATTTCAACAGCACTTTCTCCTGTTAAATTGACATACATAAAAAACGTTGGCATGATCTCACATTAGTCAAAATCATAATTCACATGTGCTGATCGTGCTCTTCAGAATCTAGTTAAGGAAATCGATAATTAGTTAATCAATAAAGAAAATATTCGTATTACTGATATCAACAGATGAGATCTTGTCTGGATGCGCCAAGTTCAAAATCTACATAAAATGAAATAGAGTATTGCCTTTGAAATTAACATTATACGATAAACAGAAAACAAGCTACAGCATATTAAGAGAAACCGTCCCTGAATATTGGATAATTTCTCTGGTAAAAAAAATGTAAACACAATGTCTGACATTTATTTCCAACAACTCAACTCAAATGCTTTGCAGCTGCTATTAACGGGGAGGGGGAGACAGCATCAAGTGCTACTGCAACACAAATTTACAAACCAACAGATTTCTTAAGATGTGGAACCAAGAAATTAATCCAGCAATGGAAAAGGGTCATAGATAATGGAGAAGATTTTTGATTAATTTGTGTAAACTTATGCTTCTCAAAAAAACTTATCACAGCCAGAAAAGTTTCAAACTTCCGCATCAACCCAGTCAATCTTAAATAATACGTAGATATTATTAATAATAAATATCAATAAAATAATGTTACAGAACCAACTATTGACGAAAGGTATTTCCATCAAGTATTTAACTTACACAAGAGACTTTTTGCTTGTTCTTGCCTGAGACATAACACATGAATACATAAAAGCAATAGCATTAAAATCTTTCTCTAAATTCAGTGAATTCTGTCTAGTATCAGTGGGTGTTGACTGTTAATATATAATATGAATGAATGCTGCTTTTAGTGGAGTTATATAATATCTTCAATAGGCATGAGCACTGATGCAGGTATCTAATAGATGGACAGCAATACCTTATGTTCCACCAAATATTTACCAGAACAGTACCAGAGAATTTTTTTTAAATTCCTGACGCTAGGATTTGAACTTTTCAGATATCCATTATTGTTAGAACCAGTTCACCAACACAAGTTACAGATTGTTGCAACTACCAATATACTGTATTACTACAAATAAATTATATTGCATTTTTAGTTTGCATTTCAAGATGAAGATATTGGATGGATCTTTTCTCGCTTATTGAATATGAATATGCAGAGTATTTGGAGAATATAAATTACTTTATGAAGACAGTGAATTACAGCGGGCGAGAATTTTATGGAGACGGGACTCCAAGAGCCACAGCATTTGGATGCAGATTATAAAGGATAATAATTATGCTTGATAAAATTTATTTTACCAGTGGGTTTTAACTAGGTAACAAAATAAGATTTGGGAGATGCTCCAGGAATGATGAATGGGAAGGACAAAATGCCAGCCCTGGATCAAGGAGATGAACAATGGTCTCCAGAACAAATACCGGTATGCATGTGGAAAATGTCAGTTAATTGGGTTTCAAGGAAGATAACAATATGATTGAGTAGTGTTTCATAAAGAAGAAAATCAAGTTCAAATAAGCCATGATTCTTAGAAAACGGACAGTTCTTATTTTTTTTATTACACCGGTAAATACTTAATACAATAATTATACCGGCACCTTAACACTTTATTCTTGTATAAAATAACTTTCTAAACCAAATCATTGAAAAAAAGCGTTTTTGTACATCATCTGTGCCTAAAATCAGCATCAAGGAGCAGAAACGATAAGACACTAGTCCACTAGCCCCAGTGCTACATAAGCTCAAGCACCTAATGGAAGATTAATTTATTATATTATAATTATTTTTAATCTTGAAATTGGCAATGATCCCTTTTAAAATTTCCAATTCTGCACAATTAGGTTATATTAAATTGTATATTAAATTCCATTCTTCAATTGTTGATATCTCCCATCAGAACAAAAGTAAAATATGGTAGCTCTACTTTGGTCACACACAGTAACGAACATTAAACACAAACTTGTATAATAAGAAAAACTAACACTATCAAGTAAAAGCCATCCCAAATTTTAATTTAACCAATTGTTATATCCTATAATAAACTTTGTATGATATTAAAAATACCACATAAGTTTCTGTTTTATGTATATGATAGTAAGATATTGAATCAAAGTCCTCTGTGGCACTACAGCCCATACCTGAATACTGATTGCAATGAATGTCTTGTATTGTAGTTCAAAGCAAGAGCCATAGGAATGGGAAATGGTGAAGAAAGTTAAGGAAGAAGAATGGAGGTAAACAACAAAGTGAGTGAACTTGTGGGTTGTGTATTGATTTTCTTTTAGCAATAAGATTTGAGTTCTTAACAAGCACATACAAAATTAAATTTCCTTACAGACTTGCATAATCACGTTAAGAAACCTTATATGTTTCAAGACATGACTTAGAAGAAAACTTGAAATACTTATAAGGTTTCTTTGGCTCCGGCAGCACAAACACTGAGAATACATGCAACACATGACTTTTGAAGATGAATTCATTACAATATTTAACCAGTATTGTCAACAGCTTCCTCATACCCTGCAGCATAGTAATCGTTTCAAAAAATTTTATAGTGCAATAATACTGCTCCATTTTCAATAAATAGGCTAATGTATAATTTTAATTAGCAGAACTATGAAGATTACTCAGTTTTCAACAAACTTATGAACACAGTTTCATAAACAATATAAACAAGACCAACAGAATTCTGTAAATTCAATTCCTATTCATACCATTTTTAGAAATTGAAAACGTTGGTTGTGAAGTTTCCATTCTCAATATATTAAATATGGCTTGTCCATTGAACTACAATTTCTGCAAGAATTTTGGACAGTATATTTGATTTCTCCCATAAATAATATGGAATTTTGGTAAAGTCAGATTGAAAATTTCAATGCCATAGCCAGGATTTGAACCAGGATCTTCGGTTCTCCATGCTGCTATCCTTACCAATTGAGTTACCATGGCAACATGCTGGTACATCATTAAATTCTCCAACTGACTCACATATCCCGGTATACCACCAGGCATTCTCAATATGAGATACCAACCCAGTGGCAACTTACAAACTTATAAGTGCTTTAAGGCCCAGGCTTCATAGCAAAGGTGGAACGGCTTCAAAGGTGGAAAGGTGAAGTAGACTGAAAAATTCAATGCCATAGCCGGGGTTTGAACCAGGATCTTCAGCTCAGCTTTGCCGCAGTAGCACAACTGGGAAGAGCTGAAGATCCTGGTTCAAACCCCTGCTATGGCTTGAATTTTTCAATCTGTCTTCACCTTTCCACCTTAGCCTATACATGGCCAGGTGAAAGAATTATCATGGAATTTCGCTGAGGAATAACAATTCAATCTGTTTAACAAAAAAGGTCTCCCGTAAGTTTGCATGTTACTTATTTTCTTCTTTAACAGCCTCTATAAATTACATGCAGAATAATTCTGAACCAGAGATGTTCCTAGGAGGCAAGCACACAAATATATAATGTAGAGTGAAGTGATAATTCTAAGACAGTTCACTAAAATGTTGATGCTGATGAAAAAATTGTAATTTCATTTTTGGTAAACAAAAGCACTTTTCGTAGTGTGATTTTATTTAAATAAATAAATAAATAATAAAAAATAAAATTTAAAAAAAAAGGCATTGACTATCAACAAAAATTGGACTGATCTATCTCGAATATTTTATTCTACATGAGTGCACCTATTCTTTTCTCTGCAAATAAGAAAATAACTGATTCTACAAACATTTGATCACTGATGGTTCTCAAAGAACCATTTGTCACTATTTATAAGCTTCCAGCTATGAATGAATTCCAACAGCTGATTTCTTGTTGTGAAACAACTGAAATTGTTGGAAAATGGTGATTCAGATCGAAATGAGTCTCAAGGTTGATACACCTAAAAAGTAGGATCAGATCGAATTGAGATCATATTCAATGCCATGTAAACACTACCGATCTCAATAAGCTAAAGCAGCCATTTCATTGGTCCTCAATGTCCTTGCAGTTCTCATGTATGGCGAGAAGGGTTTCATTGGTCGTGGAATGTGTGACTAGCACATTCTGTGGATTTTCTTGAAAACATTTTAATACCATATTAAAAATGTTGTATGAAAACAGAATCATATTGGAATGGGATCGTATTCAGATCAATTTGAATTCTGCGTGAAGAAAGCAATAGCACAAGCAGAAAATTTGTTTAACTTTCCATCAATTAAAATAAAATGAAGTGAAAAAACAGAACATTTTAACTATGTCATACCAAAAGATTTGAAAAAATAATGGAAAATTTCACCGAGTTTTTTTTTGTTTGTTTTGTTTTTGTGTGTGTGTGTGTGTGTGTGCAATAAGCCTGGATTAACTGTAGAAATTAGAATGTTATGATGAACAGGAAGTTAGATAAGCAAACTCACTGGTTGAGTGCTTACAAGGGGATAGTAGGTCAGACCATGCTGAAACACACTCACAGACGCAGAATTGAAAATATTGTTGGGGAGGCAAGATTTGGATTTATAGTAGCTACACATAGGCCATATAAGATGAAAAATTAAATGTTGGGAAGGTGGGGTGGAAAGTACCTTGCGCCCCCTAAAGTCGGTGCCTATGAACACACCTTCAAATTTCGTACAGATGTAGATTATCCAAAAATATGAGAATATTTTAGGAGAAAAATTACTCTGATTCGAATTCATGACCTTCGGCTTTATGTGTTGATGCTCTAACAACTGGGCTAGCCAGATGGAATCTCTCTTCTATGATTGATCATTACCCTTAATGGTCAACCTCACTGCAAGACACTCATGTCAAGTACAGTATTGAGAGACAAATTTAGTGATTTTGTGACTGTGATCCATTGTTACTGTACACCAACATTTAAGATTTAGATCATATTCATAAAACCACAGGATATATTTCTGCTGATCATGAGAATATTTTAGGAGAAAAATTCCTCTGACACTGAGATTCAAACCCATGACCTTTAGCTTTGCATGCCAATGCTTTCATCTCACTAACATTTATTATTTGGTGCAAAGAAAATAGTCTGTGATTGTTAGAACACAGAAACCTTTTTCTTTGTATATGTAGGCCTATGTATAAATGTAGGAAAATGCAGTGAACAGCTCTTCCCAGTCCCCTAAGAGAATTAAAGCTCTGACCTGTCTTGTACAATTACAGTGCTTTAGAACTCCATATCCCCAAAGAATTTCTAGACTAAAATTACCAGCTCTTTTATGTACAACATAAAGGTACTTGCAGGTACTTCCTCATCACTTGCAGGCCTTGAGAGGAAGAATCAAGCCGGCTAAATAGGTACCACTGGAAGTCTGCAGGAAACAGCATCAGCTGTAGGCCCCACTCACATATCATTATGATGATGACGATGACAATGATAGTTGAAATAGGATGAGTCACTTAAAACATCATAATAAATTATACTTTATTTTCCTCTTTAAAAAAAAAAAAAAAAAAAAAAAACACACACACACACACAGAACGGATGCAGATAATTTTAAAAGAAGAGGAAACAAAAATGGATTCAAATATAAATCTAAGAATATTAAAAACAAAGAACTTCCAGAAGTCTATCATTCAAATTTTCTAGGGAACTTGCATATAGGGAAAATCATAAATAAATTAATTAAAGGGATATACATTATAAAGCAGACAGTAAAGATAACGGACAAAGAAAGCTTCAAACAACTGTACTTCACATTCATTCATTTCCATTTAAACTATGGCAATGGACTGTGAGGTTTCAGCTGCCAAAACAAAAATATCTATAACAATAAGAGGAAGTGTTCGTCTGTCTGTCTGTCTGTGTGTGATGCCCAGCAAAATCTACTGAATGCAGAGATCTGAAATTTTAAACATAGACTGAAGGGTGGTTGTTAGCACCTCAAAGCCGGATTTTAATTTTTACTTTCATTCACATATTAAGAGTAAAAAACTGGCAGAAAATGTGACTGTTTTGCACTATAGAAGAATCAGTTTTCAGTAATATATTTTATTTGTCAAATCAATTGCAGGTGGCTTTCCCAGTTTTTGTCACAACTTGGAAATAAAGCACCACAATTTTTTTCAATATATCACATGGAATTATCAATCGCTTTGATCCTGACGGTCTCCTTAGCTGCGGTGCTGCTTTAGATCCATGGTGAAGGAGGCTGTGGATTCGAATCCTCCCTCGAGCAAGAGTGTTTGTGTGTAATAAGGAAAAATGGAAAACCAGGAAAACAAAACTATAAACAAGATAAATAATTAAGGAAAACTGGCCTATGGCTGGCTAAAATTTACTATAAAAAATCTGTGAGCTTACCCTGGTTGATTTGTGTGTTTATAATGTCATGGCATGCAATACATCTGAAATTTTCAATATATACGGAAGAGGGATAATGAATGTAGGCCTAAATTGGCAAACATTGATCCATTTGGACGGAACTCACTATGAAGAAGTTTTCTGGGTCAGGGAACTCAAATTGAAGTCATTTTTCCCAAGCAATGGTTTTTAATCATGAAATACACACCAAAGCAAGATTTTTAGCTGTTTCGTTATAATTATTAATCGTTTAGTTTATGAATGTTTCACATGTAAGTGTTAATAAATATAATCTTTTAATTATTTTTCTCTTAATTTTTAATCTCGAATTAATTATCATGAGTGAAGCCAAAGGCACCTGCTGGTTAAGAATATTATTAGACTACAGAAAAAAACAGTAAGATTTGCACAGAAAATACCCCAGGCAAAAATTACAAACCTACATTAAAAAAATTGAAAATACACTTTCTTGCCCCTACATTTATGAAAATTAAATTTGGACTAAAAAAATTATAAAGAGGATAAAATTCGAAATATGCATAATCATAATGCAAGAAACAATAACTATTTCAAGGAATCTTTGAGAGGTTCACTTAGTGTCAAACGTACAGAAATTTATCCAAAAGACCTATACTGTCATCAACTACATTGAAGAACATAATAAACAATGATTTAAAGTTAAAAAAGAATAAAATCATTTCTGATAGTAAATGCAATTTATACAACAGATGAATTTAAAAAAGAAAGGCATAATTGTTTTATAATGATAACAGATCTGTAGATTGTAAATTACAGTAACTTATTAATTTTAAGACTAGGAATTTTGTAATTAAGTGTAATTTATTTTTGCTTTAAATTCATGTACCTGAAAAAAGTCTTGTAAACCTGTTAAATGTGGATGAATAAATGAACTAAACCAAACTATGAAGATTTTGTTTTCATGGATAAATACTTACTTTAGAAATAAGCCTAGGCCGTAGCTAGGCGATGGCGAGATGGGCTCCCGCTAAGGGCTAAGGTACAGAGAGGGCGCAAAATTAACCATGGAAAAATCCCGCCTTTTTTATACTGGTGCAATTTATCAAGAAATAAAAATGTCACGTTAATGGAAGAAATCTTTCAGGTTATTAATAACACTGGTAAACAAAAATCAACTTTTTTTTTGTGACATGGATAAAACAAGGTGTACCTTATGTAAAATTTCACCAGAAAGCAGAAAATGGCCTTGGATTTTCTCTATCACCCACTATTTGTTTGCTACAAAGTGTTTTGTGTTATACTGAAATATATTATTTTCGGTATGTTCTTAATATTATATTTAATTCAAAATTTTATTTTAACATTTTTTTAGCGATATTTTGTCACTGCGGCATCTCAGATTGATGTCCAGCAGTAATCAGCAAGCAAACTAGGACTCCATTTGCCTTGGTATCGCTTTTCCATAGTTGCAACGTCCTGGTGGAATTGTTCCCCATGTTCGTCGCTTACGGCGCCCAAATTTTCAGGAATGAAATCGAGGTGAGCATCCAGAAAGTGAAGTTTTAATGACATGTTACATCCTATTTCGCTCTAGGCACTAAGTAATTCAGTCACAAGGTCTTTGTAGTTTTCAGCTTTGACATATCCAAGAAAATTGGTCACAACTGTTTTAAAAGTTTTCCATGCTCTTAGTTCAGCTTCATTCAGCATGTTGTCATATTTGCCATCTTTCATAACTTCTCGTACTTGCAGTCCCACAAATATGCCCTCTTTAATTTTTGCCTCACTAACTCTCGGAAATTTCTGTTTCAGATACAAGAACCCCCTTCTGTTCCGATCTAATGTTTTTAAGCTAAGTTTAGAAGAATCAATAAATAAGCGCAAATTGCTTGGTTCATGTTCCTGCCCCAATGCATCAAATAAGTTGTCAACATCCGTACAGTATCCTATACCAAAATCCCTTCTTGAGCGAAATAATGTGTAAGTCCTTTTTGATGATTTCGAAAGTCAGTTATATGTAAGTCACCTTCGAGGAGATTCATCCTTTTAATCTGGATGCTAGGAGTTCTGACTGTGATTTTGCTTGTTTTAAATCTCGAACTAAATCGTTCAGTTCAGCGTTTGAAATCAGATGTGGCTTTGTTGAACATTTTGGTGCTTGAAAGTCTGGATCATTGTCAATTTCCTGTGCGAATTGCACAACATCAGGTGGATCACCTTCGTCCAAACTCCACGGTTCTGGTGGGTTTGGGATAGGAAGTTCTTCACTATGTTTGACGGGCCAGGCTGATGGTAAATTGGGATATTGCACAGCATCCTTGGACTTCAGTCCGATGCCCTGTATTTTAGTGAGGCAAAAGTAACAATCTGATGGACGGTCTTTTGGTTCTCTCCACACCATTGGTACTGCAAAATCAATATTACGTTTTTGACCTTTCAATGAACCTGTTAACATTGTTACACAAGTCTTGCAACATATGTGAGGGGCCCATGACTTATCTTGATCTCCTACTTTAACTCCGAAATAAAGTTTGTAAGCTCTTCGCACAAGTTGGGTGAAATTATGTTTTTGCGATTTAAAAGTTATTTCTTCACACTCATAACAAAAACTGTTGACATTATTTACACACTGCCTAGGCATTGTATTGACTTGTTAATTCACAGTCAATCACAGTATAATATTAAAAATAAACCAAGTATGTAGAACACAAACACGTTAGTAAAGACGACATAGGGAATGCAGTAACTTCATATGCGGGTAAATGCCTACTAATGCACAATCTCATTTGGGTGCGTACTTCTTGCATTTGATATACTGGAATGAACTTGTCTTAACACACTGCTGATACATACATTACACGAAGTGGTACAATATGCACACAGTGACTCACTAAACTGTTGAAATGATTGCTGTTTTTTTGTTATATTTAAAAAATAAACGCTTGTTACTAAAAATCCGTGGGTGATAGGCAATTTCTGTTTTTAGATTTGTTATTAGGGTGCCTCAATACATCGGAAACACCAAAAAATTTCCGTGTCACAAAATGTGCGTTTAACAGTGTAATTATTGCACTTGAACTATCTGTAGTATTATGCCGATTGTCTACAAACAAAAAGCAGTCATGCAACGTTCTTTAATTAACACGTTTCTTATTGACAGAGTATAATAACATAAATCATGAAGAGTATGGAAAGATATAACGACAATAAAAATTAAAATGTACGTTATTATTGAGATGAAAGTGGTGAAAGTGAGCCTTTCCGGCTGACTGTCGCCATTTTCAAATTGAGGTTTAGGTTTTCTTTGATAATAAAAGTGTTTTTATATTAAAATAATAAACAATTTTACAGAAATTAAAAAAAAAAATTGATCAGATCCCCAGTATTGGAGGGTGCAGATTTGTCAAACTCGCCAAGGGCGCAGAAGGACCTTGCTACGGCCCTGCCATTAATTCTTATTGTGTTGAGAGCATGTGAACTGCAGTCTCATGTTACAAGTAGGTCACCTGTTGTAAAGGAAGTTTAAAGTCAATCCAATTACTTTAGTTGGCAAAACAGAACCTATACAAGGACAAGCCTCTAAGCCTTTACCCACAACAACGTAAGTTTCCTTATTAACTTAATATTTCTGACGTCAGAGAAATAATGCATAGCGTCGTCAGAGCAAGGGTGGAGCTACTGCATATAAAAGGAGGATGTCTTTGCTGTGGATGATTTGAGCCGCATCCGATAGACGATTTCAAGTTGCAGGCGAACACCGGCGGACCTCCACTTTGTCTCTAATTATAACTGAAGTAGTTCGTCTACGATTTTCTTCAGTTTACTTCCACTAACTCTACAACTAAAGGTAAGAAATCACAGATTGCAAGCATTAAAAAGCAAAACAAAAACAAACAAAAAGTACTGAACAAACAAATTTACTTCAGAGATATCACTGATACGATATATATATCTCAAATTTTACTGGTTAAAAAATTTTCAGCTGCATTAACTTTTTTTTTCTGTTTTTGTTAATTCATTAATATAATTACCACTAACACTTTTTTCTTATAATTTCAAAACTAAAATCAAAGGGTATTTTTTCTTACCCCCTATAAAAAAATGTATACAAAACAACAAATGGGCATGCCAAAGTGCAGTTGGTTGACACAGCCCTTAACAGAAATGAGCAATAATATGGTGGTAAAGGCAGTTGGCGCATACAGCTGACTACCTTACCACCTTAATGTATTGAATATCCAAAAATCTGGTAGCCTCAGTTCCTGGAACTTCTTTTAACTTGAAGAAATGTTTGGATTTTGTCTCAAATAAATGTGCCTTACTGAGAAATACCGAAAAATATGTTTTATTAAACTCATCAATTCTATAGTTATTGTTTCCATCATGCTTGGATACATGTATAGATATGCATGAAACCAGTAGTAGATTTACATAATTATTATCTAGTCTTTAATATCTCAAATGCATTGGTTAGTTACTAGGTCCCCTATTTTCTCACTGCATTAGGAAACAGACAATAACAGATCACTGATATTAAATCATTGCAAGACAGTAGTCTTTTGCTGTTCTTATACTCATAAAGTATTTATTGACTGGCTGATATTTCTTGCAAGATCTTGTGAACATGATAATTTAGTAGCATTTATAATGTGATAATACACATTTTGTTTAGTTCTGTTTAACTACTGCTATCAGTCCTACATAGGGTGGCCAGACGGCTTTTGGCCGGACTGTAAGGCTTTTTGCTAAGCAGTCCTCCATCTGGCGCGGCTTTATGCCGGACGTTGATTTGTCCCCCTTTTCGAGACTCTGATGGATCGATAAAGCGTATTAATAAAATTTGTTCTCGGAAGAGTGTAATTCCATGTATAAGAAATTCCTGACCAACAAAAACCTCCTGCGGATGGCAAAGAAGGGACAGAAATATAAATAGAGATGAAAATCCCTTTTTGCAGTGTATAATCATTTATTTTATATAAATGCAGTTATTAAGTAAAATTAGTCAGGGTTATACCATGTAATATCTGCCCGAAGTTTTATACTGTGCAAGATTACCGAAGAAGTGTGTCCTCCTTTCTGACATCTTAGAAATGGCCACCCTGGTCCTACATCTATTTCACATTAAAAATGAATCGTAAAAATTGTTTGTTGCAGTCATGATTTCTGAGCCGAGCTTCAGTGCCTACTCATGGGCCAGTCAAGGCGGTTTTGGCAACCAGACTGTGGTGGACAAGGTGCCGCCAGAGATGTTGTACCTAGTTGATCCTCATTGGTAAGTAACATTGGCCATACAATATTTTGTGTCAATGTTAAAGATCAAGTATTTAAAAGAATATAGCTTTATACTTAACAATAAAAGAACTAATAGATTGTAATCAATTTACCTAATATCCTGATTTCTTTTTTTTTTATTGGATAAATAGTAACTTTCAAACTCATTTGTAGCAGCAAGAAAATATGTTAAAGAAAGTTAAGTTGACTTAAAAGTATTTGCATTAAATTGATTATTAAAAAATTAACAATTAACTTTAAAACACAACAGTTTTAGACATTCTATTCAATCCATTTAATCTGAATCTATTGTATTTTCATTCCATTTTGATTCATTGTTTTTAACACTAAATTACTAGACCTTACTCTTAACATTCCAAAAAGGACTACAGCACAGACATAGATAACATCACTCTCGTGTAAATGAGGTATTATAAGAATTTGGTATATAGTATCAAATTATTGCATAACTACCAGTAATCAACAAAACCATATTTTTGATCTAATACTTTTAACATAACATACATTCTGAATTTCAGGTACCAGTTTCCCCCAATGAACCCACTATGGCACGGAATTCTGGGCTTCGTTATTGGTGTTTTGGGATTTGTCTCAGTTGTTGGAAATGGTATGGTTATCTACATCTTCAGCACAACAAAATCTCTGCGAACACCATCCAATCTTCTTGTGGTAAATCTTGCCTTCTCAGATTTCCTTATGATGTTAGCTATGTCACCCGCCATGGTTATAAACTGCTACTACGAGACCTGGGTTCTAGGTAAGAAGTTAAACTCCTCTAAGTTATGGTATTATCTATAAGGTCATTATATATATATTTCAAAATGCAATTTCAAAGAATTTGCAGTAAGAATATGTGCTTTACTTTAAATGTTCCCTTACAGGACCCTTCATGTGTGAACTGTATGCTATGGCTGGATCTCTCTTCGGATGTGGCTCCATTTGGACCATGGTTATGATTGCTTTGGATAGGTACAATGTCATTGTCAAGGTAAGTCTCTAATTAACTACCCAAATATATTAGAAAAAATCTAAAATAAGTGTATATTAAAATAAATGACAGCGATAAACTAGAAAAATATTTTATTTTTAACAATTCAGTGTACGATATGGAAGTAGCATACCAATAGTAGTACAGTATAAGACTACCATGCTTTTCATTAAAACACAGGATAATATTCATCAAATTCAAAACTCTATTTTATTATAGGATAATTTTTCTAATGAATCAAAAGTAATGGTCACCATATGATCTTATTATACAACATATTAGCCTGAGAAATACTGTGATGAAATAATGAAGGAAAAAACACTAGTGCTTAGCAGAATCTGTCCAGTTGGTTGTTAGATTGGTATGATTATATATTGCTACTTATTCCTGTAACTGTTGTGCCAGAATTTTGGCCCATAGGAGTACTATTACTAAAATTAGTAATAGTATATTTAATATTCTTAGATTTATATTTGAATCCGTTTTTGTTTCTTCTTCTTCTTTTAAACTGATCTGCATCTGTTCTGTTCTGTTCTGTTCTTTTTTTTTAATTAATTTTATGTTTAAGAGGAAAATAAAGTATAATTTATTAATATATGACTCCAAATCTACAGACATGGATTGCTGCATTTATGAACACAGAATGCCATTGACCTAAGCAGACATCAAACCTGTGAACTGGGGACAGAAAGCTCAATGCCTATGACTTAACAGTATTTAAATGAAATACGATGAAGCGAACAGAATATGAAATATTATAATTCTTCTCTGCATAGTGGCAATTGTTTTGATTTTAACCCACTTGGAATTTTATGTTTTTACGCTGATTCAATCTTCTCTCAAAATTATTTATTAGATAGCATTCTGCCATACATTCTGTACTGGTACATAAGAGAAATTGAGGATACTTGGCGATCTCTGCATCTTTTTCTTCACACACTGATACTGACCAATCAACAGAAGCCTTCATTCTCACCACAGAATGAATACAGCAGGGTTCAATGTTGCTAATATATATGTAATTTAGTGTATCAACTGTCAAATTCATGCCTTAATTAGACAAAATTTAATCTTCTGCTGGGCACACTGAAAAGTTACCCTAATCTGGATGGATAATTTTAGCTTGGCAATCTATTGCTATTTATTTAGCTAATTCTATTTATCAGAAGTCATTACTTATTTACTATTGATTCGTTTAAAAGACCATTAGTTACCATACTTTTAGTGTTCTGACGATTATGTTAATGTGTAAATTCAATTAATGAATTGATTTTTATTTATTTATTTTATTGTATGAAACACAAGAGAAATACATCAAATAATTACCTGATGTTTGGGTTCAGTTCAGTTATTTATCGACATTGCAAGGTCTTTGAAGACCCCATTCCTTTTTGTCTAAACATGGGGTATTTTCTAGTGTTAAATTGTGGATATTTTTAATCACAATATAAGACTAGTAATTCATATGAGGTTAGAGGGAATAGATTGATTATTATGGTTTCTCCAGTGCTTAGATTTAAAAATGCAAAATCAAATGCTTTTTAGCCATGGTGTGTGATGTTAAAAGTGTTTTCTTCTTTATATGATGAATCATGTACACATTTTTTATGTATTGTACTGCAAATAAATAAAAAGAAAAAAAGGGGAAAAATTAAAAATCCCTCCCTTAACAATACATCCTGTCACATATCTAGTAATGTAATAACATTTAACTTATTTTCAGGGGTTGTCAGCCAAGCCCATGACAAACAAGACAGCTATGCTGAGAATCCTTGGCATCTGGGCATTTTCTATCATGTGGACTGTTTTCCCTCTCTTTGGATGGAACAGGTGATAATTTTACTACTTTACCTTACAAATGGAGAAATACAACATAAAATACTCTGATGTAAGGCAGTCATATTAATGTTCTACCCTCAACATTAACCTTGATAAAGATCCCAACAAAATTTCCTAGTTTATTTAAAATTGTTCCTCACTTTGAAACTACAGTCGGTCAAATAAAAAACGTCGGGCGGTATTTGATTAAGTATCACGAACGAGCATATGCGCATGTACAGGAAGACTTAAGGTTAGGTTCACACACGCCTCTTGTCTATCCAGGTATTTTCTTGATTATTTAGTCAGTTTTGTTCCAAAACAAACATGTATGGAAGGCTGTGACTATATGCCTCAAATCCGCCATATTCTTGGTTGCAAATTTTTATAATATTAATAATTAATAGATTCGCGAGGAATATGTTTATTCAAGGAGCATTTTTTTAAGATTTTATTTTATAATACCGGTACTTCTAGTGCAAAATCAATAACTTACGCTCAACTTCTGCAACCAATCTTAGCATCGAAATACGCGTCCGGCCAGATCAACGTTTGCTATGAAAACTTCCGGTCGCATTATAGTAACGTTCCCACCTCTGAGCTGCTCTTTCATAAATATGGAACCTTCTCGCTGCTTCAGAGACCGAAAAATGCAGGTCAATTACAGCCCTAACTACACTTTCTCTCACGTTAGCATTTGTATGTGGCGATGACACAAAGCAAAATGAATTATGACAATGCATTAAGTTGAATATCGTGTGTTGCGCTTTCCGCACTGTTCATTTTTTCCCTCCTTGTTCATATTTTCCCTCCTGCCGCATGGCCTCATATGTTCCGAAAATGACCTGTATTTTGCGTTTTTTATAGGAAACTTGTGAACTAATGCGTCAAAACTTTAATTTTAACAGCATACGAGTCCCGACGTTTTTTATTTGACCGACTGTACATCTCATGTGAATAATCCTAAAATGAAGATGTGAATGATCTTATCCAGGTATGTGCCTGAGGGCAACATGACTGCTTGCGGAACTGACTATTTGAACAAGGACTGGGTGAGCCGCAGCTACATCCTCGTGTACTCCTTCTGGGTGTACTTCCTGCCTCTTTTCACCATCATCTACTCATACTGGTTCATCGTGCAGGTACAGAGAATCCTAAATCTTAGATTAAATTTCACACAACTGTATTAGTTAATAACATACTTTGCACAATAGGCTGTATTAGTTAAAATTAAACTTTGAATCTAAACACTGAAACGTAGTTAAGCTGTGGAATCTATTTTCCTTTCTTTAAACACATTTTCTCCCACCAGAAATGGCCAGGGCTTCATAGTGGACATATAAAGTAACGTTCAATATCTAATAGTTACATTAATGCGTAATATTAGAGGGCCATAAAGAGACCATACTGTATAGTCTAATGTTACCTCTTAAGCAGCCTTTATTTTTGGTTATGAGATAAAACTATTTGTTTGAAACTATTCCACAAGGAATCCTAAATTTTTTCAAGACTATGATTACTGATAGACAAATATATAAATTACTGTCCAAGTTATAATAACGAGTATAGGTAAACAAATGAAATGTTTAGATATTAGTAGTTACTGGTAGTTAATGTGCAACATTTTAATAGAACTATTAGAGCCGTTTTTGATAAAATCATGAGAAACAATAATTCCCTCTATCTATAGTATGGTTAGAAAAGAGTAAAAATATTGCTCAAATCTAATCCCAGTTAAGTTATCAGACTGAAATAAATTAATATTGCATTGTTTTTCAGGCTGTATCAGCTCACGAGAAGAATATGAGGGAACAGGCTAAGAAGATGAATGTGGCTTCCCTTAGGTCAGGAGAACAAGATGCAACCAGTGCTGAATGCAAGCTGGCAAAGGTAATGCTTAAAGTTCCAAATTCTGAAAAAGAATTTAGAAAAGCAAGTCAAGATATTTAATATTCTCTTCATCAGTAGCCAGCAGGGATTGCCTAATCGAGCTCAGCTCTTGCTAGTCGTTGGCTGAATGTCTCAATGTCTTTCATTGGAGTATGTCCAGAAGTTCCTCTGTAATTTCCAGCTCTTTATCCAACCCTCTGATGTACCATGCTGCATACATAGTGCTTTCATCCAAAGTCAATGAAAATGCAATGAAATCACAACATCTTTCTAGATCTTGAGACATATCTTAAATCCTATGGAATACTGTTCTCGGTAGCAAGCAAACAGATTTATATTGTGATAGTAAATTAGGACACAACTCTTCTGCTGACATCATAAGGCATTCTTTAATTATATCACCATCAGTGGAACTCTTCACTTTTTGATCAAAGCAAACAACTTCTATAAACGAGGCAAAGAGGTAACAGTACGTAGGCTACTGTAGTTTCTAGTTCGTCTTTCTAAAATTATTAAAATCTAGTAGTTACGACACATTGTAATGCAGCAAAGTTCAGCAAATTATTATGTTGGTTAATTAAAGCTTTCCTGTTTTGAAGTTCAAGTTAGTTTATAAGACCTGTGTGCACTCCACTGTTACATTCATCATATGGTTTGCTGTGATATAGGCTACAGTGTAATGTCATTTCATTTGTAATGTTTTTCACTTGATTTTATGTTTTGCTACACATCAAACTTTTTGAAACATTCAGTTTCATACAATATAAATCTTAAAAGTAGTACTGGATATTTTTGCACTGCCAATAGTCTCTGCCATGTCTTCATCATGAACGCATGTTAATTACTGTTTGTGTACTAGATTCTGAAATAGCACTCCACTGCATAAGCAAGCCATCCTCAGCTGTGACATCACCTAACTTACTGCTGTCCTGCAGAGAGAGCTTTTGCCTTTCCCTGCTACTTTTTGCTCTAATTTAGTGGTGCCTGCTGTAGACTGCCTTCAAATCATAGAACTGTTATAAATGAGAACGTAAATTTCATTACAGGTTGCCTTGATGACCATCTCCTTGTGGTTCTTCGCATGGACACCCTATTTGGTTACGAACTTCACAGGTATCTTCGAGGGTGGCAAGATCAGCCCTCTTGCAACTATCTGGTGTTCACTCTTTGCCAAGGCTAACGCTGTCTACAATCCTATTGTATACGGTATCAGGTAAGTTGTTATTCATATAAACTTGCAACATATTCTTAAAGTATTCTGCACAGGTAAACAGTTATAATGCTACAAATTTCTGAAACATTTCTAGCCCATAAAAAATTTATCAACATTTCTTAGCACTTGAATCAAAGTCTCATAGTCCAAATATTTGGGAATTCCTCATTATTTGTAAGCACATGTGACAATAAACCATTTTCTCTTATCTTCCCATAAAAATATTTCTATTGTGTTTGTTCTTTATTATTTCAATCAATATTTTAAGAAAATTATAGTATTAAAAGGCAATTTTTGGAATAGCTTTTGAGGAGCCAAGTGAAAACATGCTGAAATCCCAGGTTCGATTCCTGATTATAATAAAAATTTCATCAATAAGTTATAACAGTAAAAGGTCATATTTAAATTAAAACCCTATAGTAAATAAGCATCAGACTCAGATATATCCTCATTCATTGTAGATGTGCTTAAGTCTGTGGTGAGGTCAGGAGACGTCTAGAGAATATTTAGAATGGATAGCCAAATGGTCTTGGAACCAATGTACCAAACTAAAAACTTGGGTTTTTTTCTTGACCAGGACATCATTTCCTCCACTGAATAAAACACATGTAACCCAGAAACAATACTAAATTTAAAGTTTTCAATTTATCTTACATAATCATAATTGAACATAGAGTTTTGCAGCTGAATGTTATTGGCAACCTGAAACTTATTACGGTAGGCAGTATTTTCTGGCTTGGCATTGTGTGCTGCAAGTTCACTATGCCCATCTATGAAGTGTAGTATTTTATGCAAGTGGTGTCACAATGTCGATTATATATATATTTTTTTTAATATACTGTATGTGTTTTTAGAAATGTTGTCATAATCCTCCAAAATTAAATATCAAAAAAATTATTTTTGGCTTTTAGATGTTGATAATAGATCACCATTAATTAATAAAGCATGGTTAAAGATCTGGTAGCAAGGGTTTTTAAAAATAGATTGTATCCTTTTTGCATTACTGAAAAATGACAATACATAGCTATTTCGAAAGACTAAAAATAAAATTTTTAAAAATACCTATTTTGATGCTTGTTTTCAAATTTTTGAATGACTTTTCTCCTAATATATTATATTAAACTGTATATGTTCCATCATTTTTTAAATATATGTTCCATCATTTTTTAAAGACTTTTCTCCTACCTATTTTAAAACCTTTTGCTACCTAACGTCAGATCTCTAATTATAAAAACACAATACCAGACAATAATAAAATATTTAATAAAGATTATTACTTCTGCAGCCACCCTAAATACCGAGCAGCTCTGAACAAGAAGTTCCCCAGCCTGTCTTGTGCCAACTCCGATGATGGCACGAGCTCTGTGGCATCTGGCGTCACCACTGTCAGCGAAGAGAAGCCTTCTGCATAAACAGAAACAAGTGCTTTCATTCTTCTGACATCATGACTTCATGGAGAGACTTGTGTTCAGTGCTACAGCTCCTGCCAACTGTAACACTGCACCAATGAGTGCCTCCTGCATAAAGCAAAACAAAGACTTCAAACATGCTGGTACAACTTCTTACTTGGTTAGGTCAAAGTTTCCATTTTTTCTGGAAATTTGATCCTGACTGATGGGCCAGGATTGCGACTCAAAGCTGAAGACTTGACATCTAGTTATTTTTAACAACATATCTCATAGAGGACATTTTAACTTCTTCAGAAGAGCAAACAGCAATAGGAGTTGCCCCTCCCTTCCTCTCTAGGAAATGTATAAATATGTAGTGCTCCACAATGTGACAATGGCAATTGTGTAGGTATTTTTTTGTATGACTGAGGAAATAAACAACCCAGCATGTGATATTGTATTTTATTTATAACAGTACATTCCAATACCTTTCAGATCATTTACCTTGCTTCACCAGTCCTTCTGAACAGTTTAATGTTATCTTTCCTTCCTTCCTATCATGTGCCACTCTCCTAATACTTAGATAAGTAATCCTGAGGCGTGATTTTTAACTCTGATTCAAAACTTTGATTTGTTGAAACTATTCTTTGTATTTATTAAAGTTGTCCATTATATTAGGATGTAAGCGAGATTCAATATATATATATATATATGAATATGAGACATGATCCTTTACTATGTGTTCGGAACCTAAGAGAGATGTAAATGGGATGGGGACTGGAGAAAACTGCATAACGATGAACTTCATAACCTGTACTCTTCACCAGATATATTAAGGATAATTAAATCATGGAGAATGAAATGGGCTGGACATGTGCACATGGGGAGGAATATTGACTGGGAGGCCCAAGGAGAAAAAACCACTTGGAAGATCTAGATGTAGGTGGAAGGACAATAATAGAATAGATTTGAGAGAAGAAAGATTTGTGAGGGGTTGAATGGAGATAGCACAGAATAAGGTTAAATGACAGGCTCATGTAAATGCAGCAATGAACCTCTGGGTGCCATAAAATAGATAATAACTTATTCTTTTAGTTTGCTTAGGAATTGTCTATTGCCATTGAATAAGTAAGTATACGAGATCCAAGACACAAGGCAATGTTTTGTGGACACTGCAATAATCCTTCGCACAATTACTGCATTGCTGAAGTAGGATGTGGAATTAGTATGTATAGTACTTAGATAGTAATGTAGACATGTACCAGTAGTTAAATTTATTCAGACAAGTGGGTGTGGCTCTTTATCATAAATGATAAATAAACTAAACTAAACTCCGTGGCGCTACATCCCTGGAGGGACTTGGCCTACCACCAGACCGCTGCGTCATCTCCCGTAGGCAGATGGCAGGATTGGGGGGCATGTGGTCAGCATGCCGACACCCACGGCCGTTGATGGTGGTTTTCTTGACCGGAGCCGCTACTTCTCTATCAAGTAGCTCCTCAATTTTGAATCACGAGGCTGAGTGCACCCCTACCAGACCTCCCTACCTCAGAAAAATCCGAGGAGGTACCGGGAATCGAACCCGGGCCGACGGATCTGTAGTCAGCAACGCTAACCACAAGACCACGCCGGCGGACAAAATGATAAATAACTGAACTCAATTTGTGTAACCATAACACATGTTAAATATTTTGCATTATAATACGGTCGGATAAGCAATTTAAAAATCTTTGTAATCTCTGGGATTACTTGGATTCAATAAATTTCTTCTTTCCATCCTTCAAATTTTTAATTATCGGTCACAGAAAGCACCAATAATGGCCGTGGGTGTCGGTATGGTAACCACATGCCCCCCAATCCTGCAATCTGCCTAAGGTAGATGATGCGGCGGTCGGGTGCTAGGCCAAGTCCCTTTGAGGATGTAGCGCCACGGAAAAACAAACAAACAACAAACAAAAACAAAACAAAAAAATTGTGAAGCGTTACTCCAAAATATCAAACAACTCTATCAGGGATTATCAGGCTATTCATTCACTCATAAGAGATCAATTTATTTAAAAAAAACAGTTCATATTTGTGACGACAATCACTACACTTCAGTATTAGGTTTGTAATTTGAAATTACCTTGGCGGAGCACTTTCAACCACATGGATGGCCATCTTCAGGGACTGACTCCCACACTGCCATTGTTAGTGTTAGGATTTGTACAATTTGGTTATACAGTGTGTGTTTTGAATTGTATTGTTCATTTGAGACGTTAGTGTTGTCTTGTAAGTATGTACATTTCACACTGTTAAAGTTTGAGAACTTTTAGGCACCATCATTAGCTCAAATGTTCATATAGGTTAAAATTGCAATCAGTTCACAATTGTGCATTCATGCATATTAAAAAACATAAGTCAATTTACATGTAAAATATGTAAAACGAATAAAACCTAAAAATGTCATTATAAAAGCTCCTCTTGAGTAGACCTCAAACTTAAGCTCAATCAGAAAAATGGAACATATTGAAGATTGTTAACAGTTTTGTTTGAATTTCTTCCTTGAAATCAGAATACTGAACTCGAAAAGGAAATATTTTTAAATATTTGTAAGGCTAATAATAGCATCTGTGCTGAGTTGATTAGCCACTATTGCTCCACATACAAATAAAGGGGCAGTAAAGAGAACAATTTCACTCATTGCAAGAGAAGTTTATCTGATATCAAATTTTCAAAATTTTTAACATCAAAACAGAATTAATTGTGAACTTTTAGTCTTTTCACTTTGACATGCTTTTACATAGTAAAATCATGGATTGTCCTTTAAATTCATAACAAATGGCAACCCTGAACGTGTAGGATCTTCATGTCTGTTTAGATGTCTGCATATTCGGTTTACTGTGGGTGACAAGCATTGTAGTTCTGTCCTTAAAAGGAGTGGTACAGTTGTTTTGATTAAACAAGCTGAGGACATTTAACAATAGTATTTTAGTTATCTACAGAGCTTATATTTTATGATAATTTAGGCCTACATTAATTCCATAAAATCTTTGTCCCTTTTCTGACACCTACCTAATTACTCCCCCCCCCCCTCCCAATTAATTTCATGATACTTGCCTCACCCTTCAAATCCATTAAAATTCTATTAGGCCTACAGTAAAATAACTTTCAATGAAACTCACAGGGACTATATTTTCTACTTTTAAAGGTTCTTTGCCTCAAATTAATAAAAAATGCTCAAATATATGGAAATTTATGTAATATTTAATACATTTTGTATTAATAACATAGGTCAACAAGTGTTATTCAAGACAGGGGCGTTGCCAGGAATTTTATTAAGGGGGGCAAACTCAACATAATTCCAGACCCAACTATTCTTATTATACGAGGGTGTATCAATAAATAGCCAGGCTGTTTTAATTGTATTTAAATAAATCGCCCTGAAGCGAAATGGCTGCCAGCCGCAGAAAGGTGAATCCATCGTCTAGCAGTGCTGTGAATCCCAGTCATGCAGAATGATTCAGTTAGGAGTTAGACCTGGATATTGAAGGTGGTGTTTACTGTAACCAACATGGAACTGAAATTGCAGCAATGCGCATCGATAAAGTTTTGTGTTCTTCTAGACAAAACTCCTACAGAAACCTTAGAAATGGTGCAGCAAGCATATAAAGACCATGCTTTAGGCAGAACACAAGTCTTTGAGTGGTACAAACGTTTCAAAGATGGTTATGAAGACCTCCAAGATTCTCCGTGCCCTGGAAGACCCGTAACAGCAAAAACAGAAGTTAACATCAACACAATTGACGCAACTATGCAAGAAGATTGTCACATAACAATTGCGATGGTTGCAGATATAATGAATTTGTCTTTAGGAACCCGATCTTGCACCAAGACAATGCGCCAATTCATCGAGCACATGCAACTCAAGATGTCATCGAAGAATTGGGGATTGAGATCATGCCTCATCTACAGTATTCTCTGGATCTCGCACCTTGCGATTTTCACCTCTTCCCTAAGTGAAAATGGAGCTAGGTGGTCGCCATTTTCAAAGTGATAAGGAGTTGAACAATGTTGTCATGGATATACTGAACAGATTGTCAAAAAAGGGATTCAGTGAGTGTTTCGAACAATGGGTAAATTGCTGGAATTGTTGTATTTCAACAGACGGAGAATACTTTGAAAGTCTGCAAGTAAATTTGAATGAATTAAAGCCATTATGTGTTAATTACAAAATTAGTCCGGTTATTTATTGATACACCCTCGTATTAGGCTAAACTAAACAGTACTCTATAAAACTGAGAATAAGAGCTGAATTCTCAATCAAGTGGTATGAGGCACACATCAGTATTTTATTTTGGTCGATTGACAATCAATTTCAAATAATTACATATCTTAATATTCACACAGTTTCCTGGGCCACAGTTTTGAATTCGGTGAGGCAGAAGAGCAAACTTATTGATGACATCATCAACGAATCTTTGTTTCTCTGTATTCACCTTTTCACGATGAACGCTCAGTAGACGCAAGCCATTTAGCCGTTCTTCACACAATGTTGATCAGAGCCAAGATTTTAGACGGCGGAGAGTGCTAAACGATCGTTCTTCGGTGCATGTAGTAGCAGGAAGCATTAGTCCAATCAGGATGGCAGAATGCACTGCAGGGAAGAATGGCTCGGTAAATCAATGTACATAATGCCTTCCTGTTTATTGCCTTTGTTTTTCCACATTTCATACCACGTTTGATTTTCTGCAATGCAACATATTATAGGATATAGTTTTTTCCTGTTGACTTCTATTTCCTTCTGATAAGCACGATCTATTTGCTGTGCCATACTAACTGATTTGTTTTTTATCATATCAGTGAAGTTATTCAATTTTTTCATAGCCTCATAGTGCCAAGACGATTTTATATGCTCACATGCTGATTCAAGGAAATATTTATATTTGGTGAAAGCATGTACAATGAATGCACCTTGAAAACCACGATGCACTGTCGGTTGAAAAACCACACAATCTCAGCACAAAACACCCTTTTCTTTGGCAGAATAAACCAGCCATGATGAGTAATCAGTAAGCCATTGATATCGGATTGATCTATTTCCTACTCCTACATCTGATTTGAAGTCATATGTTGTTGGAGGTACCCAAGGATTGTTTAAAAGTTCATATCTTGTGTCGTCGCTCATTGACTGATTGCTGTTTAAATAACACCCTACATCCAGAACACGAACACCAATATCTGCAGAGTAATTATTAATATTCTCACTCTCTGATTTTGAAGAGCATGCTGCAAGTTCTTCTGATTCTATGTCCACACTATCAGAAATATGGTTATCCTTATTTGTGATAACTGTATCACTTGAAATTGTAGAAGAATCATCATTGCAAATCTTCTTTCTTTTGAAAAAATTCCTGATGTCCATTGTTACAGTGAACAGACGTAACTAAACCTAAACACTGAACGGCTATACCACACAACTATAAATAAAATCTAATGCCAGCTGGTCAGTCAAATGTTCTGAAAGTTAAAACCGTTCATTGTTGCTTTTTGCAAGGCGAGCGGCAAAGGTAATATTATACTTCCGTACCTTGCTATAAAAATTTATACAACACTGTGCTCTGCATAGAAACCAAATTTGTACTCTCTCACCAACAGATATGCCTATTCTCTTGTAAGTGTTAGTTTTCATTGTTGACAAGTTTTAAAATTAACAGATAACGTTATTTTGAGCAAGAGCATCGGCAACAGATTATTAATTTATTCTAAATGCACTGATAGTTATAACAATGCAATATTTACTATACTCATTAAAAATATTTATATTTTTTATGCTCCCTGCAACAGCACCAGGTTGTCAGAAACAGAGTACCAAGAAATTGATGAGGCTGTAAGAAATTCCAGGGGGGTGCCGAAGCCCATGATTCAAGACAAAAGAAAATGAAACAATAACCAAAGAAAAGTTAAAAAATTGGAAGCAGAAGTTGTACTAAACATTATCCGTGATTATATACGGTATTTTGAGCATATAGGGGCAAGAGGGAGAGTTAGGCATTATTCCTGTAAAAATGATGAAAATGGGAATGGGAACATAGTGATAGAGCAGTTGCACATAGTGGGCTTTACTTTAATTCCCATAATTCCAGCTTAACCAGACCTTTCTTATTTTAAAAAAAAAAAGGCGGCAACAAAATTATAAGTGAATTCAATTAATTACCGGAACACCAGACATTAGGAAAATCATCACTATGGATAAGGATATTGGTGAGTAACAATTTCATGAGCAATATTCATTGAATAATCAGTACCGATAAACAAAAATTGCCAATTCACAGCAATTAACTACTTTTTCAAAATCACATCACACGTATTTCTCATTCATTCCAGATGTAGGCCTACACATTACCAACTGACATTCACTATGGGAACTGTAATGAACTATGGGTTATGGCACAATAATAATAACAGAAGGATGTCACACAGTGCACCTTCGATAAGGGATACTCCAATGTGATTAATGGATTCTTAGCTAATCTTCTCTTCACCTCCCTATAAACTTAAAGGTCAGAAAGGTTAGAACCTCATGTCATATATTTAAAAGATATATCACTATATTAGATATTGATAATGAACAATTTCCTCTCCCAAGTCAATTTATTTGAAGTTACATTCAAGATGTTACTTCTCTTTCAGCATGTCTGTAGGGTCTAAATTTATTTCAACAGTCCAGAAATTCATTAGGCCTAATATGGTGTT
Organism: Ectobius pallidus; assembly: GCA_964059195.1. Classification (NCBI taxonomy): domain Eukaryota; kingdom Metazoa; phylum Arthropoda; class Insecta; order Blattodea; family Ectobiidae; genus Ectobius; species Ectobius pallidus. The sequence continues at coordinate 30,959,684 of CAXKWD010000005.1, read as the reverse complement.
AATAAATTCCTAACATGTTTCTTTCTTAAAAATGGAGATTTCTTTAAAGTGGAATTCCCTAAAGGAGTGAATTAAATAATTGTTCTAATGGTAATATTATGCTGGGACTACAAAATGTATTCCTTAAAAGCAGGAATGTTATAACAGGGTTTCCAACCTCCACCCAGTGCCATCTGATCTAATGGCAACATGGGAATGAAGGCATGCTTAGTGTGGGAATGTTTGAGCAGGTGATTATGAGGCAGTGGTGATGTCAGAATTTTTTCTGCAGGTGGGCAAGAAGAATGTAAAAAAGGGCCAAGCCTGTATGTATTTGTAATCAAATTTATGTCTCTTAAATAATAAATAACTGAATTCAATTTGTATTACCATAATGTATGTTAAATATTTTACATTGTAATATGGTCGGATAAGCAATTTAAACATCTTCGTAAGAATGCTGGTCTCTGGGATTATTGGATTCAATAAATGCCTTCTATCCCTCCTTATTATTTATTATCCTTATTATGTCCTACAATATTGATCTAATGTATTTTTCTACCTGATCTACCAAGCTCTGCAAACTGGGATGGGTACAGTAGAAGCATAAAGATGATGCATTGGATAATGCAGCATGCAGTCTTGGCCAGATAAGAAAACAAAAGAACTTATCAAATAAAAGTAATTGAAATACTGTCGTAGTAGAAAGTTCTGGAGCTCTTCTACCAACCACTGAGTCCTTGCAACATTGGTTAATGGCAGGATTGGGGGGGGGGGCATTTGAACAGCATGCCAACACACAAAGTTGTTATTGGTGGTCAGAATTCTGCTCCAGACCTTCAAAAAATTGAAGGAAATACAGGGAATAAAACCTGACCCTATGGATCCATAGTCAATAATGCTAACCACTAGACCATCCAGGCAGTCCCTGTGAATAATGCTCGCTACTACGAGGGCGGTTCGTAAAGTAAGTTCCGATATTTTTTTTCCAGAAACCCCTTTATTGTAGGGACTTTTAAAACTCACCAGTGAACAGTACACCCTTTCAGCTATTTTTCAACATAATTTCCGCTAACATTCAGACATTTGTCATACCACTTCGTAAGCTTCGAAATTCCTTCTGCATAAAACTCTGCCGCCTGTGCGTGTAGCCGCCTGTTGACGATCTCCTTGAACTCCTCATCCGTTTGAAACCGCTGCGATCCGATAGTCCAAGAAATTTGTGGAAAATGCTCTTAGAGTGGAGACATGGTGAAACGGCGATTCTCTCTGACCACTTCACCCAATTTTGCAACAAGTTCATCATTCACAACAGACAGTCGGCCACTTCGTTCTTCATCATGGACATTAGTGCGTCCGTCACGAATTTCACGACCTCAACGTCGAACCATAGTGTCACTCATAAAGTTCCCATACACTTCAGTAATCTCACGATGAATTGCTGCTGGTGCCATTTGTTTTGTCCACAGAAATCGTATTAATCCATGTACCTCACTCTTGGCGGGATATCTTATCGCTGTGCACATTTCAAACGCCTGTATTGTTGAGATAAATGGCCGAAAACAATCTCACAGTTATACTGCCGTGAGCGTAATGAACCAAGCTACACAACGGAACACAGTTTGCGATGCTTGCGCCACTCATTCGCGTGTTGTGAGAGAACGGAACTTACTTTACGAACCGCCCTCGTATATAGAACCAAAAGCAAAGCATGATGTCCTAGTACTTTCAATGGACAGATTAGTTCAAATTAAGTATAGAGTAGGCAAGGTAAGAAATAAATATATGGCGTGATGCTCGGAGATATTTATTTTTTAAACACATTAACAGGAAGGTTTTTTGTTAATTTTTTAAGTACACTTTCACAGAAATCTGCTGATGACAGACTGAACTGATGTCAACTTCCTAAAGCACAGAGATTTAGTTTTCTTTCAGAGATATGTTCATAATTTCTTCTAAGCACAACAACAATGAGATTGAATTGAAAGAATTAATAAGTTTGTACTTGACAGCTTATCTTATGTGGGCCTAGTAGTTAAACTACTATCCTTAATTTTACATAGCAAGCTAGTATTTATATGACAGCTATTTTTTTACAGAACATAGAATTCTCTTATTTACAGAAAGAAAAAAATCTCTAAACCACAGTCAGTTCGATCTACAGAAAAGTTATCCATATTCCTTTAAAGCCTGTATGTTAATATCCATGCAGTTGTACATGAAGTTATAGAATTCATCTCTGTTAGTAAGTTAGATTCTTAGAGAGTTACCAAATTGAACAAACAACAAGATCAGTCTTTTATCTTACTTGTCTCATGACCTCAGATGAATCTGAGCAGTTTAGGCCTTCTCGGATGATTCCGTTGCTGTTGCAGTTGAGCCTGCTGAAGCTTCTGACTTAGAATCTGCACTCTCAGTCTGTCCACACACAAGGAATGGTAATTTCTCCTTCAGGGCTGCTCGGTACTTTGGATGGCTAGACAATTTAAACACACACAACCATCAATTGGCAAGTAAAAACAGTATTAGTTTGTAAAATCACAATTATATTCTTATTCAGTTGTATATGAAATTGATATTTATATTGTTATTTTTTTTATTCTTATTATTGCTTTTTTCCTTTATGGGAGTCCACCTGCAGGGAAAGCTGAAAAAAGATATCGCATCTTTCCAAATAAAATAAATATTCAAATACCATTAAATAATTTTAAGCGTATTTTTTACTATTTTGAAGAAAAAATTTTTAAACCTTTTCCTCCGTATGTCAGCATAGATACTAATGCAATGATCTGAAAGAGAAAATTAATTATAAAACTAAACTAAGCTGGAAAATATTTTAGTAGAAAAATTCCTCTGAGGCTGGGATTTGATCCCTTGACCTTTGTTTTTCAAGCCAATGCTCTGCCATCTGAGCTAGCCGAAGGTCAATCCCGATAACAGAGAAAATTATTTCCCAAAATATTCTCGTGGAATATTCATCAGAAACAGTATTCTATGGATTCATGAGTACATACCTAACTTAACTCTGTTATTAAGGGATACAGCCTTCTATCGTCCATTGCATTATATAGCTCTGTTTTCATTGACAGATGGCAGGACTGAAGACACAGGTGATCAGCTTGCAGACTCCCAACCATTAACCAAGGTTTACTAAAGCTGCTGTTTTTTTATTCAAGTAATTCCACAGTATTAAGTAAGGTAAAAGCAGGGTACAAGCAGCAATCCCAACTGTTTAGCCATTTATGCTCACTGATCCAATTCCCTCTTGGGTTTTTCTGAGTTAGGCAGCCTCACATAGAAACTGAGGAAGACCCAAATAAAGAAGCAGTGGCTCCAGCTAACAAGGAACCTTTCACTACCCTCATATCGAAACATGCCTCAATATTTTTACTGGGTCATCTAGATGCTGTAAGAAGTCCACGCTCCAAAAATTAGCTGCTGGTTTCAACTGCAAGTACCCTAAATCGAACCTGAAAAATGTCGGGTTGAAGCAGTGCAGTGGGAGAAGTTGGACAACCCTTATTGCAGTTCGAAGTTCCGGATGCGCGGAGACAATTGACTTTCAAAAACAAAACAGAAGTGACTGGTGTTTATGCAGTGATTAAAACACAAGTTCCTCCTGCACCAACTACAGCAAATAATCGCGTCATTATCACATTCTTCTTAACATGTTTTTACATTTGTCTGTAGAGAGAATTTGATCGCTGAGTTGTATATTTGATTGCAACTAGACAGACAACAGAAGCTAGGTTAAAAGCTTGATCCTTTCATTTGCGAATCCAAGCCCATGTAAACAAATGCATGTGATCTGAACCGCAGTACACATCATGCTTCAAGGCAATATAGTGCGGTACTACATTTGATTTTTATATATTTAAAAACTCATAATATGGGACGAAAATTATTAAGATAACAATATGTTATATTATTAAATAAACAGATGCGCAGTGTATGATATATTATATTTAATGAACACATATAAAGTAACATTGAGACAGAAGAACACAGTCAACTTTCCCATAGGCAGTCAGAAGCGGAACTCAACTTAACCCACACACGACTTCCTTGATACTACTCTGCTATAGGTTCGAGTTCGAGTGTTTACATAGTACCAACATAACAGAGTGTTAAATTGCTAATACCAACACCCCCTCTCAATTTAACACATATACCAATACCCCCTCTCAATTTAACATATTTATATATATATATTTATATAAACCCCAATCAATTTAAATTTGCACTGCACCAGTCACATAAATTATAAACATAAATAGTTCACTTCACTGAGTTTCTTCACTCGGTGACACTTTCTTTCAACTAGTCTTGAACAGCAATCCATCTCCACCATTCCAAGGAAAGTTCACAGCTGGAGACTGAATTACTGGTACAGGTGCACTGACGTTTGCCACATTAAATACTGTCTGTTCAATTTGAGGATTGTATATCACTCCTATCGCTGCACGAAGAGTGCTGAATTGAGTAGCAAGCAAAGGTTTTGTTAGAATGTCAGCCTTTTGCTTGCTTGAAGGAATGTAGGTCACTTGTATAACTCCCTTTTGTTTTTCATCCTTGACCAGTTGATACTTTATATCTACATGTTTCAAACGTTTGTCTTCCCATTTGTCAAGGCAGTAGATTGTAGATTGATTATCCTCAAAAATTGTGATTGGCTGGTTTACCTCAATTTGAAAATCTGAGAGAAGGTTCTTTAACCACAATAGTTCCATAACAGCATGTCCAATTGATACAAATTCAGCTTCTGTTGAGGATTGAGCCACAGAATTCTGCTTTCTTGTAACCCAAAGCACATTTGCTCCAAAAACTTCAAACATAAAGCCTGAAGTAGATTTCCTGTCTTCAGTATTGCTAGCCATATCAGCATCTGCATAGCAAACCAATGTAGAAGTTGATTTTGATTGCTTTGGAAAATAAAGTCCCATGTTTACAGTTCCTCGCAAATATCTTAGAATTCGTTGCAGTCCAAGCCATTGTGGTCTAGTAGCATTACTTTGAAATCGGCTGTAGAAATTCACTGCGAAGCTAATATCAGGGCGAGTAGTTAACATCAAGTACATTAAACATCCAATCAATTCCTTGTAAGGTTTAGTAAACACAATACACTCTCCTTCAAGTTCCTTCATTGGATTCTTTTCTATAGGTGTACTGGCAGAATAACAATTTTGCATTCCAAAACGCTTAAGCAGGTTTTGAATGTATTGAGACTGACTGAGAAACATTCCCATTTCTGAACGAACAATCTTGATTCCTAAGAAACAGTTCAGTGGTCCAAAATCTGACATTTTGAATTCAGACATTAATTTTCTTTTACAGTCCTGTATTATTTCCATCGATTTTCCTGCTAAGATAATATCATCAACATATAACAATAATAGCGTACCTTGTGATTCATGTACATACAGACACTTGTCATATGGAGATTGCTTAAATTTTAGATCCTTTACAAATTCATCAAATCTTGCATTCCATTCTTTGGGTGCTTGTTTCAGTCCATAAAGAGCTTTGTTCAGTTTGCACACCAAAGACGAAGTTGATTCTTGAAAGGTTTCTTTTGGCTGCTTCATGTAGATTTCTTCCTTGATTGTACCATGAAGAAAAGCATTTTTTACATCTAGTTGAATTGCAAATAGTCCGAATTGATTTATTACTGACAAAAACACTCTTACTGTAGTCAAACGTGCAACTGGTGCATATGTTTCTGAATAGTCAAATCCTTTTCTCTGCGAACATCCTTTTGCAACTAGGCGAGCCTTGTATTTTTCAATGATTCCAGAACTATCAAGTTTAACACGAAACACCCACTTGTTGTTAATTACTTTCTTTCCAGGTGGTAATTCTGTAAGTGTCCAAGTATTATTTTCTTTTAATGCATCTAATTCTTCTTGCACTGCTTTCTTCCATTCCGTGCAATCTGATCTTTCTTCAATATCATCAAAACTTTCCGGAACATCACAGTCTGTCACTGCAAGCATGCTTATTTCACTTAAATCTACCTCATAGTCATCAAGGTAGGCTGGCTTCTTCCTTTCTCGATTTCCACGTCTTAACTCTCGTTCAGTTTGTGTTTCACATTCAACATCTTGTTCTCTTTCAGAGTTGCTTATAGTTGGTTCTTCCTTTGGAGTTTCATCATCACAATACAATTCTATGTTGTCATGCTTATTTTCTTCAATAAAGTGTCCTTCAGCAAATATGACATTTCTTCCTTCAATAACTTCCTGTCTGTTTGGGCACCACAGCCTATAACCATTATGACAGTAACCGACTAAGTACAGTTTCCTTGATCGGCTTTCAAGTTTTCCCCCTCTGAATTCCTTTGGGTTATGTAAGTAGGCAAGTGAACCAAATACCTTGAGTTTACTTACATCAGGTTTATATCCATACCACAATGTTGCTGGTACACTGTTTGGTAGAGCGACGGTTGGGCTTCTGTTAATGAGATAAACAGCGGCCTTTACTGCTTCGGTCCACAAGTTCTTTGGAAGTTTGGAACCTAAAAGCATGCATCTGGCTTTTTCCATAATAGTTCGATTCATCCTCTCTGCTACACCATTTTGTTGTGGAGTATGACTAATTGTGCATTCATACTGTATTCCTTGTTCCTGAAAATACAGTTGCATCTCTTTGGAAAGAAACTCTCCTCCTCTATCGCACCTAAAGCGACTAATCTTAGTCTGAAAGTGAGCAGTTGCATAGGCTTCATAGACTTTAACAAACTTGAAAACATCACTCTTCTTTTCCAGAGGATAAATTGCAGTAAAATGTGTAAAGTCATCAATTATTGTAAGGGCGTACCTTTTTCCATCATAAGATTCAGGAGTGATTGGTCCAAATACGTCACTATGAACTAGTTCCAGTGGTCGCTTTGCTCTATTTCTTGTTTGATTATGAGGCAACTTACTCATTTTTCCTTCAATACAGGTTTCACAGATTTCTTGTTCCTTAACTTCCTTTATTCCATCCACCATTGTGTCAAGTTGAAGTATTCCATTTTTACTGAGATGACCAAATCTCTTGTGCCACAAATTTTGACTTTCCGTTGTAAGACATGCACATTCCTTACTTGTCTGTAGTGTTAACTTGTAGAGCTTATTGTCACAATAAGCAGCTGCAATTAATTTAGGTCCTTTTGTGATCAGAGCTTTACCATGTTGAAATGTTATTGTAATTCCATTCATTTCCAATTTCCTCACTGACAATAAGTTTTGGTTTAAGTCTGGAACATATAAAATGTTAGATATGTTCACAGTATTCCACTGGCCATCTTGATAGGTGAATAGTTTCATTGTTCCCCTTTTAGTAGATACCAGCGTCTGACCAGATTTAGCTACATTAATGTACAGAGGTTTTATGTTCTCTATGTTTTGAAGATGCTCAAGTGAATTTACCAAATGTTCAGTAGCTCCAGAATCAAGCAACCAATTAACTTGATTTGTTCCATTAGATTCAACTTCCTCTTCCTTTTCAGCCATGCTTAGAAAAGCAAACTCACGTTCTTCTTCAAATTGCTGTCTTTGAGTATTGTGAGCAGTGCCAGTCCTATTTACAGAAAGAGGCTGCCACGAATTCCTGCGTGCACTAGGGCAGTTTTTTCTTTGATGTCCAAAACCTCTGCAGTTATGACATCTAAAACCATTTGATGTATTTCCAAAATTGGCATTACTATTGTTGATGTTTTGTAGGCCTACCTTAGATGTTGTATATGAGGGCCTTGAGTTATATCGCTGAGTTCCATGTTGTTGATTTCCTTTAGGCTTTCTGTAATTAGTGTAGAAAGCTGTAGTTGATTCATTCCTCTGCGGTCGTATAGGTTTTTCCTGAAGTTTCCTCTTGGACTCCTCATCTAACAATCTGTTCTTAACAAAAGGTAAGGTTAGCTTTTCACCATTTGCAGACAATGTTTCAATTGCTGTGACTACCATACCATACTCTGAAGGCATAGTAAGTAATAGGTAACATATTATATCAACTTCATCAGTAGTAGCTCCTGCAGCTTTCAATTCTCTGATCTGACGATCAAACTTCAGAAAATGGTCTTCAAGTGTTTCTGAATTCGGATTATGTTGCATATCCGGTGACAGTAGTGCCTTTCTTGCTTTAAGTTGATTAGCTATTCCTTTTCGTTGAAAAGTATTCTCCAGGGTTTTCCACACTTGAAACGCTGTTTCTTTTTCTCTGCAATATTCCAAATAATTGTCACTTATAGCACTGATTATAAGACGAATACACAATTTGTCTCGTTGTCGTAACTTATCATTAGCTTTCTCACGGGCTGTCTTTTGTGCTTCAGTTTCATCACTTGTTGCCTCGGCGTACTGTACATTCCTTTCAATATGAGTTAAGAGATTTTTCTCATCAAGTAACACCTCGAGTCTGAATTTCCAATTGTCGTAATTTTTACCATCAAACAGTGGTATATGGTAGCGTTCCTCGTTCACGCGAATCCTTTCTTCTGCTGCTTGGTCGGCGGCCATCTTCCTTTGTTCTTGAGTCACGTAATGCAGGCACTCGGTATAAATCCTTCCAAAATAGATTTGTTGAATTTCCAATAAACTGTAAACTGGATTTAGTCTGAAGTGGTCCTGGGCCCATAACCTGTTATATTATTAAATAAACAGATGCGCAGTGTATGATATATTATATTTAATGAACACATATAAAGTAACATTGAGACAGAAGAACACAGTCAACTTTCCCATAGGCAGTCAGAAGCGGAACTCAACTTAACCCACACACGACTTCCTTGATACTACTCTGCTATAGGTTCGAGTTCGAGTGTTTACATAGTACCAACATAACAGAGTGTTAAATTGCTAATACCAACACAATATTAACTTATTAAAACATGTTTCAGCATATTGCGAAACGTGGCATTCGTAATATAATCCTTCAGTTTGCAAGTTTGTTGTGAATAATTAGTTCGAAGGCTTGTTCCGATATGTTTCTGATTTGAGGACTACGCCACTGCCGGAGAACTCGCTTAGCCTAATGTACGTAGGCCTATTCACAGTAATATTCTGTATATATTCTGTACATACCATTATTCATTTAGCACTCAATTTCAGTTTGAACAACGAAATAAGCAAACAAACATGTCTTTGTTTTTAACGCATATGACAGCTGAAAGTAGCCCTCGTGGATATTTATTATGGAAGGAAACACGGCCTACTATGTTTTAATTACTAGGGTTCACATTTTAAATCTGTCTTGCTGACTTAAACGTGTAAATCAATTGTGTATTGTCCTAACGGTATAAACTGCCGTAACTTATTCTAGATTATAAGCATGACGTTGTCAATTGCTGTAAAGGCTGAAAGACAATAAAATTATATTATTATTATTATTTTACTAGAAATTTTTCGTTGTCCGCCGGAAGATGATTGACGTAGGCTAACAGTTGACGAATGAAATACAGATAAGGGCGGAATGATACCAGTGCAATGTTTATATGGACTTCCATTCTCAAAATGAATGGATGACGTAATACTCCCGCCAGTCAGGGTTGTCCAGTCCTGTCTCTAAATTACCATGTTATATTCCCTATACGTTCCAAGACATTTGCAAAGCATTTTAGGGTACTTGCAGTAGAAACCAGCAGCTAATTTTTGGAGCGTGGACTTCTTACAGCATCTAGATGACACAGTAAAAATATTGAGGCATGTTTCGATATGAGGGTAGTGAAGGGTTCCTTGTAAGAAAGCCATCACTAATGTCTGCTGAAAGTCCAGATTCTGGTCAGATTGCCTCCAAACTTTCCACTACCAGTAAAGTTAAAAGTCAGGGGTACATGATCCAATTCTCAGATGGTAGGCCCTGATCCATCCTGGGAGCATTGCAGATTGTAATCAAGTTTTACTGTAGATTTCATTTCAAATTCTTGTGTTTATTTCTATGTTGATATGCCAAAAAGTTTGTTTGTAAGTTACATAAGTAAAAGAATGTTAAATTAGACTGAATCTTACCTAATGCCATATACAATGGGGTTATATACTGCATTTGCTTTTGCAAACAAAGACCCCCAGATGGTGGCAAGAGGACTGATCTTGGCTCCATCCAACACGCCCAGATAGTTGATCACAAGGTAAGGTGTCCACGCAAAGAACCATAATGAGATGGTCATCAGTGCAACCTAAATAACATACCATTCTATTATAAACCATATAACAGTAATCATAATAATAATATATTTTCTAGTTGAATCTCTTGCTGGGTCTCCATTGGCTAATATTTAACCTTTTCATGTTGCAGTAAACATAATATGTTAAAGAATTATTATCAACAAAATATACGTGTAAAATGGTTTGCCACTTTAAGCCTGTCTCCATTTCAACTCAAACTAAAAAAGAATTGCACTTGAAATGGAGTAACACAACAAGAAAAGAAATTTATTTATTGCTTTTATTAAGGGGAGAAGGTAACCTTAATCTCTGCCACATTAAATTTGTCAATTTCAATGTACCGTTTCTCAAGAACTGTAAGTTAAATAGTAGGCCTACACAAATGCCTTTTTTCTACTTACATTTATACTCCTTAGCAAGAAAGTGATAGTTTTTAGAGAAGTAGGCCTAGTTCCTCTAGGGATGTAGCACCACAGAGTTTTAGTATTTATCTTTAAAGAATGTAGTAGGCCCTACCGTATTTATAATTTTCTAATAATTACCCTAATTTTTGAAATTTTTTTAAACATAAAATCTTATCATTAGTCTTAATATTGGTACTAGGAAGTTCTAATATGTCAAATCTTGCTAATATAACATATAAATAGACTATAAAAATCCCAATGTTCAGGGATGAATGGTTTCAAGGCATATAAGGCTAGAAAAAAATAATAGTTAAGGGAAAACGACTTTAACATCCTACATTACTGTTTGTTGAACCACCACTAACCACAGGGCTTGAATTGTCTAACCTAAATTCAATTCAGTTCAATTCAATTCTATCTTTATTTGTCATGAGCTACATAAGAAGGATGGACAATTAGCCTACATATAACACAGAATAGAACAAAACAGACCTATAATATGAGATATAATAAAAGTAGATTATAAGCCTACAAATATTCTGTCACATAAGCTGTCATTTAGGACCTTTAATTAGGCTTGTGATTCAAAATACATCTATAATTCCATAAAGCACACTTCAAACTATAACATCAAGCTATAGAATAAAAATTGGTATTTTGAGCCATATCAAGGTACCTCTGCCTTCAAGATTAAAACCAAAGAGAAAATGTGCTAGCTTTCCTCTATGTTTAATTTTCCATTTCTTTATTTTAATTCAACATGGTCAGTTTGGATGTCATATCAATTAAAACATAACGTAAATATCAATCTGCTAAAGATTCCACGTTGTTAAATGTTAATCAATGGAGACCTAGCTATGGTCTGTGTTCCAACATTGTGAGGAAATTAAACAGAGGTTGCTAACTGACAGCCTCTGGGCTGAATATATCTCATTAATGAATTTAATCCAAGCTGCAGTCAGTTCTCGGTGCATGATTCAAATTATATTTGTATGGAATATTCAATCAAATATTTACTGTAGATATACATTACAGTAATTTTGACGAATGAATGACAAAAAACAATATTAGCTAACATATATATACAGCTATACATACATATATGTATATAGTAAGCATGACTTTCTTCAAACTTAGAACTCCTGACCTTCTGGTTTGTGACACAATGCCTGGAAACAAGGTACTGGGGCCATTATTTTGTTTCTAAATTTCTGGACAGTACTTACTTTACGAGGCTGAGGTGGAGTAGGCTATAGCTGAGAATGAGTCAGGATGTTGGCTCAAAACTTATTCAGGTTAGTTTGAATTAAGTTATATATGTTAAATCTCCATCTCAAGCATTAATATACAGATATACTTGTTTAGGAAGATTCAGAGAATTCCCCCCCCCCCCACTAAAAACAAAAAATATGATTTTTGACCATCTCAGAGTAGGCTTGTTCTCTTAACCAACTGTGCAATGGCAAACCCCTGCTAGCAGGAAAATATCGTCTTAAAATAACACATGCCCCCAATCCTGCCACCTGCCTATGGTAGATGACACAGCGATCGGGTGATAGGCCTTGTCCCTTTAGGGATGTAGCGCCACAAAGTTTTTAGTACCTACAATCATAACTGCATGCTATCTTATAATGGTTGGTTTTGTGCATTTCATTTCATTTCATTTCAATTCATTTATTCATCCTTTCGTGTACAATGGGTTCACAATACAGGACATGTAAATAGTCACCAGTAGGCTAATACAAGTAATGCCAGTACAAATGACGAGAATACTGGATATGCCTTTATATTAGGTTTCCACAAAAAACAATGTGGGGTACGCCATAGCGTAGTGGTTGAGGCACTGCGCTACAAACCGGAAGGTTGCGGGTTCGATTCCCGATGAGGTCATTGAGATTTTTCAATTGGCCTAATCCTTCTGGTGGCACTATGGCCCTGGGGTCGACTCAGCCTCTAACAGAAATGAGTACCAGGAGCAATCCTGGGGGTAAAGGCGGCCGGTGCGTAAGGCTGACAATCTTACCACCTTCATGTGCCGAATGTCCAAAAATCTGGGAGCCTCAACCTCCTGGAACCCTATGATGCTCCATGGCCTCTATAGGGATCACTTTTTACCTTTACCTTTTACATTATAACAATGTGCTCAATGTTTAAATTAGCAGGCATTTTAAAACCTAATGAATTTCTTCAAATCCATACAGTTACTTTGGATAAAATTATAAGATAAACACAACAATCAATTTAAAAAGTAAAAAGCTGAATTATAATATAAACTTAGATAAGAAAAAACTTTGCTTACAGTGGATAAAATTAATCTTAATTTTATTACCTTGGCAAGTTTACACTCAGCACTGGTATTGGATTGTTCTGCTGATCGCAAAGAAGCAACATTCATTTTCTTTGCTTGTTCCCTCATTCCTTTCTCATGAGCAGCCACAGCCTATGAAATAAACAAAAGCAAAATATACGTGTAAGTCATCAAAGCTCTTTTTATTCACTGCACTAAACATCTGAGACAAAGAATTCAAAGATGAGATCTTAAAATAAACTAAAGAATAAAGTTGAGATGAAATTAACAGGTCTTAGAACTGATTAAAGAGATATCTGTTTGTATTGAGGAGTTAGCTTCTATAGGCTAAGCATTTTTCCATCATGCCAACCTTGCTTGGTAATAAAGAATTATTCGCTTAACTTATTGAGATAACTTATTTCATAGTTTTATATTAACATTCTCATATCCACTAATTTAGAAATTATCTTTGATAAAATTAACATTTTTTATGAAAGATACTGCAAGCAAATAAATATAATAACAAATGATAGTAGTCAGCTGTTTTTCTGCAGAAATAAACTTCGGCAATTAAATATAGGCCTAACTAAAATTACCAGAAAATAACTTTGTAAGAAAATACTAGTATTGCCATCTATGAACAAAGTATGGGTATTAAACAGACAGATTATATTGATGTTCGTGATTTAATTTATAAATGCTGGTCGCTGACTTGAAATGTGTGGTATGCCAGAAACCAGACACTAATGTAAGTTACTTCATCTGACTAAAGCTCAGGTAAAGGAAGGAAATCTGAAAAATCCTCACTAGAATTGAATGCAATTTGAATTCCAGACCTAAACTGACTCCTTAATCCACTAAGAAAACCAGAATCTTTCAATACAATACATAAAAAGTGTATATCTTTCTCACCTGAACAATAAACCAGTAGGAATAAATGATGGTGAAGAGTGGAAGATAGTAGACAAAAACAGAGTAGACAAGGATATAGCTGCGGCTGAACCAGTCCTTGTTCAGGTAGTCTGTTCCACAGGCTGTCATGTTGCCCTCAGGGACATATCTGAGGGAGAAAGTACAGGGTGTTAATAAATAACACCGAAATATTTTACCGGTATATAGAGGGGACTTAGACAAGCAACTTTTATTAGGAGATTTTTGCTCTATGACATAAAATGTGTATGCTACAGGGCATTAAAGTCATTACAATTCAATGAACATAACTCAATAATGTAGCAAAATAGGGTTAAAATGTTCATTAAATTGACTTCATGCCTTCTTAGTGATTGACAAAAACCTGCTTCTTAATCATTCGTCACGCGATACATCATAATTTAGTGATTCCATAATCTGCAAAACTTATAGACTAATCACATGACTGGTCGCCACTGCATTTGTCTTTTTTGTATTCATAACTACTGACTTCAGTGTTAACTACGAAGTTCCTTTGTTTTGCATTTTTTTTAATGTTAGAAGTCAGTGGTGGCCATGCCCTGGGAGATTTTATGCTGTAACAGGAAAAATTGAATCCATAGAGCAAAAATCTCCTAATAAAAGTTGCTTGTCTATGTCTCCTCTATACACAGGTAAAATATTTCGGTGTTATTCATTAACACTCTGTGTATTAAATTTACACACACAGAGTACGGTATACAAAATCGAAGAGTAAAAACACAATAGATTTTCATGGCAAAATTTCAAATATTAATTCTATCTTACTGGAATAATACTATTTGTGAAATCTTGATTTTTGTCTATGCCAATATAGAATCTATTAAAGAATTTATTATTATGAAAAAGAATCACTAATTTTTAACCATCACACTATACTTTCCTTATAATTTTCAAGAAAACTATCTAGTATATTAAAAAAATGCAAAGAATAACATTTTTATCAGTTTCTCTAATATTAGTTTGTAGGCCTACTGCCTCCCTGGTCCAGTTGTTAATACTGTTGACAGAAAATCTGCAAGTTAATGCAGGCAATGCTACCAAGTGAACCTAATTATGGGAGACAAAACTTTCCCATGGTTGGACAGCATGAACTAGAGATGGGATATCGACTTCAATCTTACCGAATATTGATATTTTAATTACAATACCCAATACTTTGTTTACAATATTGAATATTTTGTCATCATTATTTCAGTTCCAATATTATCGTGATATTGATATTCTTCTTTGGTAATACAGAGGGTGAGAGAGAGACTTAAACAAAAATACACTATTATAACATATTAATTTATAAAAATGGTCAAAATCAACATTTTAGGCAATATCAAGTGAAAAATTAATTGAATTAAAACATAAGTTTAACATATTGAATTGACAGCTAACAATGTTTAATTACATTTTTATTATCAGCATTTCTAGTCGTCAGTTTGAATTTTGCTGCCACAAGGGCATATCAGTTAGTCATCAGAAGTAACAACAAGAAGCAGTGATGCCAAACCATTCCATAAATCGCTATAAGGCATAAATTTGCCTTAAACAACAGTAGGTTTCTTCCTAGAGCACTCAGAAACCATGAATACATAATTCACACAAGCGTACAATGTCAGTTTCCACTCGTCGTGCAGTGAAACTGTCAATGTGCACATGTGTAAACTATGTGTTAACAGTTTCAGAGTGTTCTACGAACAAACCTATTATCATAGTAAAACTTTTGATATTATCGAATAATGATATTTTCTTACCGATATTATACTGTTACCGACATTAGTAACCGATATTCAAGTCGATATCAATATCAATAATTTGCTTCCGATATCCCATCCCTAGCATGGACATCAGACCTCATCTTTAGCAAAGGTTAGATCATGAGGCTGGTGTGTACGATGATACCATGATAAGAGTTACATACACCCAAGTAGTTATTTAAAAAGTTAAACTAAACTCTCGCTAATCTGGTCATTCCTTGCACGTAAGGGTGCTGGACTGGCGGAAGTGCCAGATTGTTGAGAGAGTCTGTTGTATGAACCATCTACAAACAGCTGCGTCCAGTTCTTCATCCTCACTCTATTGCAAAACCTTCCATTTTCCCAACTCGCTCTCCATTTGGCTTGCATACTGTCAAATAATATCTTCCAATGGCTTTCTGCAAAGAACCTCAATTCAACTTATCTAAAATTTCCAGTTTCTGCTCGAGGTCTAGTGTAACATGTCTCTTTTAGTAGCCATGATACTGAACTGTAAAGGAAGCCACAATTTCAAATATATAGCACAACATTGTTGCACACGATAATTAACATTACATTGTTGCAATGCGTCATTTCTGCTTGAGTGACAAGAGGTCGGAAGTGTGCCGGATTACTGAGAGGCCGGACTACAGAGAGCCGAATTAGCGAGAGTTTAATGTATTTAAAGTGAATAATCATGACAGGTTAAATGTTACAGTAATTTTCATGAAAGCTATTTCCCAGGCTTGCATGAGTCGTACACAGTGATCTAAATGATCCTATCACAATGAACTACAATTATAAAAAAATTCACTAACTTGTTTTTCCCTTATTAATATACTTTAATGGTTTCCTTCTTGTTAAACGTGATAAACGTGCTAATCTAAGGACACGCCATGTTAACCAATGCCAAGCTGTAATTCGAAATGGATGCTAAGCTTAACCTGGCTCGGCCACTGCATGAATACAACAATTTATGAATACCGGTACCAGTTAAAAATGATCTGTTAACACATCTGCTGCATAAATTAATATTTACACTCATGCTTCCTTTCAAAACATGTAGTTGGAAATGGTTAAAACTTCCAAAATGTATATTATATGGCTATTGTCATAATATGGCAACAAAATGCGGGAGATTCGAAATTAAGTGCAGGAAATTAAAAATCTCACACCCGGTTTGGATTATACATGCTTTTTTATTATTTGTGCATGTCACAGTCCCAATTAACACGGATAATCGAGAATTGTCTGTATAATATTTGTACTGTTATTAATGTGTCTAAATTAAATACATTTTTAACCTTTAATTACTGTCACAACAATCTGTATTACCACAAGAAAGTTGAGCAATGTGTTTGAGGTAAGCTTCATGGAGCTACGGCTAAGAAAATCACCTCCTTGCTGATCTGTGAAATGAAGCTTAGCCTATCTTAGCATGCCTCAGCTTACCATAGCTGTCTGAACATGCCATCCTATATATTGAACTGCATTGGAGTGCCTTTTCAACATAGCTTAACACAGCACAGCATGGCATAGCATAGCATAGCTTTCTGTGTGTGTTAGCCTTAATGCAAAACAAACCAAGTTCCACAAGAAATCACATTACCCAAATTTTGTATCTACCAACTCCCTCATTTAAAAAACTGTTAATTATAGCAAATTTTTGAATATAGTAAAACAATGTATGAAAAACCTGTTCCATCCAAACATTGGCATTATTGTCCAGGCCAAAGAGAATAACCATATGCCAACAATTCGAAATAAGGCAGTTTTAATAGTCATCGGCTTTGCAGCAAGACCCTGAAACATACAAAATGACAAAACAAAATTTTAGATACTATTTACAATTCATCTCTAGTAGACAATTTTTATCAAAAGGCATAAAGTAACAAAACAAAAAAGCTATTTACTTTTCAGTTTCATGAAAGTACAGACTTTAGGATTAGGAGAACCAAATTATACTTCTGCCAGCTGCCAAGGAAGCTTGGGATTTTAGTTTGATTCAGTTCAATATTTGAACTGTTTCACGTGGGGGGGGGGGGGGAAGGGAAAAAATGGTTCTGCATGACTGTTAAGGCAAAAAAATTAGTGAATAAATACGAAAAGAAACCTACAAAAATATTGCTTTTAATCATTTAAATATAAAGTATTGGTATTTTAAAGCAAAATTAAGGTTTAACTTTAACAACTTCAGAAATCAAGTTTACACTTTTTTCTCTACAAGTTTTCTAAAATTACTCCTGCTAGTCTAAACCTCGATCATCTGAAAATTTAGTTGATCCAAAATATGGCTTAAAAACTGTAGGAAAAAATTAAAAATAAATAAACTTCAGGATAAAGAAACTTATAATTTTATCATATATGTTGTCTTCTGAGCTCAGACAATTTTAACAGAAAAGAAAAAGCGCATGGTTCCTGCATTCATTTTTCACTTCAAGCTCATGAGTACACATACATATGTGTCTGATTAATACGTCCTGCCAATAGTCGCCGGTTACAGTGACAGTGATTTTTAGATGGTATAATTCTAAAATTGGTAATCTAAAAGAGTCTTTGATCCCAATTAGTTTGATTAACAGATTTCACTGTAATCCATACTTAGATAATTGTTTATTCTGCAAAGATTAAGAATGAATATTGAAGAATGAAGATACTGTAGCACTCATTTAAAGTTCAAAAAACCATACATGGTGGAAGTAGTGTATATGAATTTCCTGTACTTCACCTTAATGTGACCTCTACTTTTTAAAACTGTTAGCATTCAACATGCTTACATGAGCAGGTTTCTTTGTACATTTTGCAAGAAATTTTATAAAATAAGAAGAAAGAAAAAACAAAACAAACAAACAAAAAGGTAGAGTCAGACTCAAAAATTCAAATCCCAGCTATGGCATTGAATTTTTTAGTCTGACTCTACCTTTCCATCTTAGCCTACACATGGCCAGTGTGAAAGAATTATCATTCCAAACAAACAAACAAATAAATGGTGCAAAAATATGTTGCACAAACTTTCTCGCATATACGTGTTAAAGGCTAGCACAGAAAAAAGTAAATTAAAGTACAATTACATTTTATTTATTACATTTTCATAAAACTAAGAAGTATCTAGAACGGAAACCATCAGAGTCGATCTTCATGTTTAATGCTTTTACCGTTAAATAATAATAATAATAATAATAATGAATGATAGTAAAACTGCATATTATTAGTACTACTAGTACTACTACGGGAAAATTCAAATATAAGTCGCACCTTGGGATAAATCGGCCCCACCCAACCCACCCACCAATGCAGTTTCTTTTATACCACGATCTAGCGAATTCTTCTCTCCTCGTATTATGAAGAAACTCGTGATTGGACGTTGGAGGTATGACGTCACACTGCTAGGCAAGAGGTGAAAGGCTGACAAACCTTGCGGGAGATATAATATGCCACATTTTCGAAACCTACAAACAGTGTATCGTACATTATTCGAAAATGCAAGGGCGCTTCGCTACGGCTACCGCCTCCGCTTCGCGCACTTAACTATGTGGTTAGTGTTATGCATTATTTAGCTATTTGTAGAGGTGAATACAAGGCCCTTGCGACAGTATATAAGGATAGTGAGTGCAAAACACTTGCAGCAATAAATAAGGACAGTTGGTCATTCTGCTTCGCTCAGAAACAAAATACATCACACAGTCCGTGTAAATGTGAATATCGAATGGGCGGAACTTAAGGGGCGACTTATAATTGAATTTCGCCACAACTACTACTACTACTACTTAGGTTATATTGCACGCAACTGCATGTAGGTTATATCACGTGTTTAGTATGGTTGCGTGAACCATTAGTCTATAGTAGCAACTCATTCGTGTCATCTGATTCTATTGTTTAGTGATGTCTTCTTTTGTGATATTCAGTTTAAACTATTATAATTTCCAGTGACGTAGCGGCGATGAGTTATGGAAAGTAAGCATGTCCTACAAACCCGGCGTTTGCCTTTGCGAATGAGGAAACTATGAAAAACCCAAGTCAATTTGGGCGGCCACAAGGTTTGATTTGAACTCAGGACCTCTTCCCTGTTAGCCCATATCACCTCGCTGTAATTGGTTTTGGTGTGTTCATTGCGACTGAGCTAAACTGGTTGCATTTCACAACAATAAGTGTACATTAGGCCTATAGTTTTCTTGTTACTAGGGGCAACAAAATGTCATTCATATTTTAATTGACATGTATGTTCTGAAATTCGCATTTAAGCCGTACTTATTTCGTTTTTATCTTGATATCTATTAAACGTATAAAGAAATGTGTTAAACAAAAAATGTTCATTTTAATTTTCTCTACAACTTTACTGTGGTAGGTTTTCGTGTATCGCCTACTGTAATGGATATAATCTAGAAAAATTGAAAATGGATACCAGTAAAGTACCCCTTAAGTCATTTTTGCAGAAATACAGATATAGCCATTTTATTAGTCATAGATAAGAGTTTCCAATTTTAAATTTTTATTAAAATCGTTAGAGCCATTTTTTCAAAAATCAAAATTTTTAAAAAAGTTTTCATGAAAAGTCCCCTTAATATTTCAGTTGTAAAACTAAATTTCTGGGCGGCTCGACAAAATTTCGAAAAAGTCCTTAATTCAAAAAATGAAGTAAATACAATGAACCGTTTACCCGCTGTGCTTGTCCACAGACAGACGGACGGACAGACAGACAGACAGATAGACAGACAGACGGACGGACAGACGTCAAACCAAAAACACGTTTTTCGGTTTCTAGGCATCGTGAAACATGCTTTCCCGGTGTTAACTCGATTTCGATTTTTTGTCACGATCACAATACTTTCTCTATACTACGTATAAGCGAGAAAGTAAAAAACTGACATGTTTAAAACAGTTACACAAAGCCTTAAAGACAAAGGTCATGATTTTCTTTTACAAAATTGTATAAGTACACATAAAATAAGATAAAAAATAGTTTTTAAATTTTTAAAAATAGAATGTAAATTATTTGTGCCAAAATTGTACAATTAAGGGACACAATGATCAATTGTTGTAATTAAATATACACAGGGTACATATAAGAGCATTTCTGTACCCAACAAGAGACATAAGGATGAGTTATTATTGGAGCCATTAGGCTAAAATTTAGAATGCTCAATTTTAAATGAGTTCACATTCTCAAAGTTTTAATATTATTATTATTATTATTATTTTGCTGCCGAAGGACAAACCTTATCAATTCAATTTAGATACAATTGTTTTTTACAAATTTAGGAAGCATTAATAAATTGTATATAAACAAGTTATTTATAATAATGATGTTACCTTGACAATGACATTGTATCGATCCAGTGCAATCATGGTCATAGTCCAGATGGAGGCACAACCAAACAGCGACCCACACATGCCATAAATCTCACACATCAACGGTCCTGAAATTAAAATACCACCGATCAGATTCTTAGAAAAGAAATTTTATAAATTTTCATGAAAGGATGAAATTCAGTAAGATTTTCTTTTCCGATAATCTTCGCAAATGAAGTTCCTTTTACCCAACTTGAAGTTAAAAAATCACTTTATAGGCAGCTTTATAGGTCTTGACTTTCATTAATTCCAGGATACACAACACAAACTGGTGTCCAGTTAAAAATACAGCAACTTAAATATTTGCAATTTTGAGTTACTATTAACCAGACATTAGCATTAGGTTGCCTTACATAGTGTCTGTCTGTCTGGAACCCGATAGACCCTATGTTGGGGGGAAGGGGCCTTCAAGTGGATGTTTCTGTTACTTATATGGATTTTGTTACGCTTATTTTCTGAGAGAGGGCAGAGGGACAGGTGGTAATCCCATCGCCTCTCAACCCCCCTCAGGAAACTAAGGTATTACTTGGACGTGAAAGGGCCGAGAAATTTTGTCCAGAGGCTCTAATTCAGGCTTGGAGTTCTTTTACATGCTGTAAATCTACGACATGGGCCCCCCAGCTTAAAGTCCCTCCCGGAGGACTCCGTGCCCAGGATTTTTACGTCCTGAAAAACCCATCGACTGCGGCCGAGTTTGATCCCGCAATCTTTGGATCTAGAGGCAGGCACACTACCTTTAGACCACCATGGCCGACCTTACATAGTGTAGTGCCAAAATTTCTCAACATGTGGAAAATATTCAAACTAACCAATAACGTTTCTCACATTGCACAAAGGTGGACAACTGGATAATACAACAAATGGAACTGTTATAGGTTATTTCTTTAAGGAACTGGATGTTTGAGAGTATTCTTATATAATTTTTCTTCAAATGTTGGGTATAGTAAATACCAGTAAGTAAAAAACTTAAAAGCTATTGTTTGAAAACCTTAATTTTTGAAAGGGCTTTAGTCAGGCCATCTCTCACCGGTACTAAATACCCATAGTTTCAAAAATATGCTAAATAAAGCCGGAATGTGTAGTCAGTGTTACAAAGGAGCTGCTCTTTCATTGAACTCATTTTTTACATTCTAATCATTTAAATATTGGATAGTTTCTACAAGTCTTGATCACTTCTTTCTTCTCCATGACTTTCAGTTGTAGTTAATTTAATGAAAAGTCCATTTTGAATCATCAATATATGCAACAATGTACCGGTTTAAAAAAATTATCATCACTTTTCCCAGCCACTTAGTATTCTGAAATTTCCGTTTATTGAATTTTATTACTTCAAGTGAGAATGTGATTAAACACATAGTGCGTTTACTATGGAAAATCTAAGAGAGTACTGGTAGTTCTTCTTTCCAACTGAAGCCCTGTTTTTTTAATTATTATATTGTATATTAGTAAATTTAATTAAACATCTATGTGACATAATGCCTTTTTTTACTCCTGTAAAAAGAACTGAACCAGGTTGTGTAAATTTGTCAAAGTGTTAGGGTATCAAACAACTGTGAGTTTTCATAAAGCGCAACTCCACTGTCTAAACATAATAAAAACTCCAATGAGAATATTCTAAACATGCAACATTGCCATATTATGTTGTAAAATTGCCAGGTAGTAAGGAAAGCAAGTGTAGGCTTGCTATGAAAATTCAATGTTTATAGAAAATAATCAAGTACCTCCTTAGTTTGTATCACGAGGCTGAGTGCACCCCGTTCTAGATCTTCTCACCTAAGAAAAATCCAAGGAGGTACTGGGGACTGAACCTGTGCTTGTAGATCCATAGATAGCAATGCTAACCACAAGACCACACAGGCAGACCATGTTATTTAACTGTGTTTGAGTAGACTCATGGGATATGGCAACCAAATGCATTAATCAGAATTTTTTTTTTTTTTTTTTTTTTTTTTTTTTTAGAATAACAAGTTACTAATCCTTTCAGAGCTGAATTTATACACTGATATAGCACTGATATATACAGCAGTCATCAAGTAAAATCAACAGGTGTCCGTAAGTTTTAAATCAATGAGGAAAATTTCAGTGGAATAGCTGGTTTTCATGAATGAAAAATGTAACACGTGAATGATATTCTTCACATTTTACATTAAGCATTACTTTATTAATCTTATAACTCTGCTCTTATACAGTTTTTGAAGTGACAAATTTATATATCAGTAGCAGTGAAGAGGTTAAGAAAGCTAACTTAGGAATACACTCGCATGCCTTTTTTTCTGCCTTTAGCACGGACAATTTCATTCTTTCGCTTCACAGTCCCACATAAAGTAAGCAGTTGCAATGTAACTGTCATCCTTAAGCAGAGATGTATTGTTTGTTGAGTCAGGACTGTGTGAAAAGGGATTAGCTTATAACAACCCTTGAGAAAATTTCTACAAAACATGTCACAAATAATGTCAATAGGAGCTATTTTCGAAAACAACGAAATTTCTTCATTTAAAGTAGCAGTAACAGTAAAATAAAGTCATCGATGTGATTTATGTTACATCCGCAAAAGACATACAACCCAAAAATAAAATTCAGTTATGATACAATTTTTCAACTTCAAGTTATATTAATTAATAGGATAGAGACACTTAAACATGTTTGAAAAGTAACATTTTTGGATGTAGGGATCTCAAAACATGTAATAATGTTGAAAACTTGACACAGAATTCCAAGGTCGAACGAAAGACTTATTCTACCTACAGTACCTATGGTTTCAGGTAGAGAAAGTACAAATTACTATAGGGTATGATAATATTAGGAACATGAACAGTTCACTTGAAATGTAGACAGATTTATATGCGGTATGAGAACAACAGAATATTTAAAACATATTTTATTTTAACTAAGAACTGCTATAGACTTACCCAGGACCCATGTTTCAAAGTAACAGTTGATGACCATGGGTGGAGACATGATGATCATCATGAGGAAGTCAGAGAAAGCCAGATTAACCACAAGAAGGTTTGAAGGTGTCCGGAGTGACTTGGTGGTAGAGAAGACGTAGATGACAACTCCATTACCTGTCCAAGAGATGAAACCGAGAAGTGCAATGACGAGGCCAAGGATACCATGCCACAAAGGGTTCAATGGGGGGTACTGGTACCTGTCAACAGAGAGCAATTCTTATTAGGAGGAATATTTATTAGAAATCCTCAGCCCTCTTTCGAGGGTGACTACAAGGATCCAGAATTTAATGCAGAATAGTTTAGAAACACTAATTTATTGTTTTTAAATAATGAAAAAGCAGGAATTATACTCTATGATTTAAAATTTGTAAAGCTGTTGATGTAGTACATGGATGGAATCTTTCAGAATTTTCTTTACAATTGTCTTAATTTAATATACCTGTACAAACGCTGTAATATAAGTTATTATTATAAGAGCCCTATGCATAGAACAGTAGTCCTCAAAAAGTTCATTGATTAAGAGGACCATTACATTTTCCACTTAAAGAAAGGGCACAAAATGGTTCATATATGGTCTGATTTTTCAAATTAACATTTAAAGTCTGTTCATGACCTTTTCAAGGCAAACAATCGGATCTAAGATTGGTAATTTCCCTCTGCCCTTCTATTAGAGGCTTCAGTGGAAAAGCAGTGAACCTCTTCATACAATTTCCAGCCTCTTCTTCGAAGCACATTGGCAATCGCAGTGCTGCATTGTGTTGTCTATTGTTCTGCAGTATTAGCAATTATTTTTTACAACACTCCAGCACAAATTTAAGGCTTCCAATTTGCTGCAGTTGGCATGATATGGAATATATTGTAGGTTCTCCTAGGAATAGATGTTAGTCTTACTGTAATAATATACTTATGTCAATATCTCCCATGTATTGTTAGTTACACTTATTTCAATCAAGTTAGTAAGATGAAATTCTTATGTTTGATAGTGGATTAGATAAATATAGCTTCCCCCCCCCCCCCAAAAAAAAAATGTGCCTAATCTATGACTGGCCAAATTCAATTTGATATTTGTTTTTCTTCCCACCGGCTGAAAGAATCCCCTAACTAATATTATGATGTAAGGGCAAATAATGATGAAACTTAACTGAACTCATGGATAGAGTGAAGTGGTGTGCTGCTAGACTCTTCTGTTATGGGGATACCTGAATATGGTTTGTAGAAGTTAATAAAATGTCAGTGCAGTGTTCCGAAATTCTAAGTGAAATGAATTGACTATCAGTTGTGTCTGAAAAATATTGGCAATGACTTTGAATATTTAAGATCTGACCTTCTGAGTGTGAAAATAACTTCATAATCTATTGGTTAAAAATTAAAAAAAAAAAAAAAAAAAAAAAAAAACAAAGAAAGAAAGAAAGAAAGGAAAAAAGGATCTTATGAGAACTGTAGTAGAATATTGCAGTATTTAAAATATTCCACATACTACACTAAAATCTCGCTACTCCGGCCATTCCTTGCACATATGAGTGTCGGCATGGTGGAAGTGCCGGATTATTGAGAGTGTCTGTTGTATGAACCATCTATAAACACTGTGCCCAGTTCTTCATTCTCACTCTTTCACATAACCTTCTGTTTTCCCAGCTCACTCTATATTTGCGTACTGTCAAATAAGATTTTTTTTTATGTCATAAATAGTTGCTTGTCCAACATTGTACTCAGCAGCAATGGCTTTCTGCAAAGAACCTTGGTTCAACTTATCTAAAATTTCCAGTTTCTGCTTGAGATCTAGCATAACATGTTTCCTTTTAGAAACCATGATACTGAGCTGTAAAGGAAGCTACAATTTCAAATACGTAGCACAACATTTTTGCACATGATAATTAACTTAACATTAATTAAATTGTATTGGAAGTAACACAGTGAAGTTATATAACATAATAATTATATATGAGTTGAAACTTTTACACTAGACTTCACTTCTGGTATAGTTTTACCTGTACATGTTTCGGCGCCTTTGCAACCATTTTCAACAGTCATACTTCAACTGCCGTGCTACCCTCTCGTGGCCGTGGAATAGATCTCGAGATGAGGTCGTCATTGGTTGGGATGTCGAAGTTCATCAGCCGGTCCCCCCTCTTGTGTATGAAAATTCTTTCTCAAATAGAAAGCTCCCTGTGGCCTCGGACACATTTCAATAATTCTGGTTCTCTGATAATTTCATGTCCATCGGTCCAAAAGTGTGCGGCTACTGCTGATTTGTCTGTATTTCCAAATTTTGTGTGTCTTAGGTGTTCTTTAGTTCTAACTTCCAATTTCCTTTTGGTTTTTCCCACATAAACTTTATCACAATCGTTACAATTAAACTGGTATATCCCCGACTTTTTACTATGATGTGGTTTCTCCAAATAGACTGACAAACATTCCTCTCAGCAAATCAGAATATGACCTGGAATACAACACAATCATCTCCACGGCAGAACACAATGGGTTTAGTAGAGAGCTTATCGAGAAGAAAATAAAAAAAATCCCTTTAGGCAAGCCTACAGGCTGAGGTAGATTTCTAAGTGCTTTTGGTTTAATTTACTGTCGCTGCACAGCACTCTTCTTTTTTAGCCTTGGCATGGCAAACCCGCAGTAATAAGAACTGAATTCGGTAAAGAGGAAGAACCTACAATCATTTGTTTTGACAACAAGAATAGGATATAATATTCTGGGAGGCCGTGCGCAAGATCAGCAATGAACAAAATTAGCAAAGCCGCTAAACAAGACAAAATTATGATATTATAATAATTCTTTTAAGTGTTATTATTTTCAAACATTAAAATCTCGCGTCATATGAGAGCTATCAAGAAACTAGTTATTGATTTGTAGAGTACTCATCAAGAGCTTTTCAACGATACCCCACAAGACGTGGTTTCAAACGTTTCGAATTTTCATCCCCCCACCCCCACCCTCACTCGAACCCCCGAATCGTTGGTGTCACTGTGAACTCCATAGGGAGTACTCTAATTTATTCAAACAAAGTTTTCCTCTATACTTCATAGGGGCCGAGATATACATTTTTAAAAATTTCAACCCCCTCCCCCGACCACCCCCTTGGGCCAATTTTGCTCATTAACGAACTTGTCCGAACTATTGGGCCTAGAAATAACATATTAAAATTTGGTTCAAATATCTTCAAAATTACGGCCGCTATCGTGTAAGATATATATATATATAAGTTATAAATATCACAAAAATTTTTTTTGAACGGGCGGTGGTTTCGATCTTAGGGGAGCATGAAACGTAAAGATATGAAAGAATTTTTCGAAAATCATGACATGGTATCCATTGCAATAGGTAGATTTTTCTTCGAAATCTACCTAAAAGTGCAAGAAACAAAAATTAACCAGACATCACCACCCTGAAACCTATAGAAGAGAACCGGAAATACAAGAAGATTACTTTCCACCCTTGGGCCGACAATAAATTCAGAAAAGTGTTAAAAAAATATGGCATCACCACAGCACCTGTAGATGTAGATGTAGTTATCTCGTTCTGTAGATCCTGTGTTGAGTGGGACTCAAGGATATAGAACACGTCAGATTACAATATACAAGCAAGTAATAAATAATGATATATAATATACTACACTATAAACTTATTCAAACTGGAAATACTCATCCATATTGTAGAAGGTGTGAGTAATTAAAAATTTCTTGAGAGATCCTTTGAAGGATTTGCTTTTTCTTTGAATACATAATAATTTAATGTTGTTTGGAAGCTTATTGTATATCTGTATTGCGGAGTAATAAGCGCCATTCTGAAAAAGTTTTAATGCATTAACCGGTCTATGTAAATCATTCCTGTTTCTAGTAATATGTTCATGAACACTGCTATTAGTTTGGAATCTCTCAATATTATCTACCATATAACACATAACAGAGTATATATACTCCCCTGTGAGAGTGAGGACTTTTAATTTTTCAAAGAGCGGTTTGCATGATTCTCTCCTTTTCTTTCCACACATTATTCTAATTGCTTGCTTTTGTAGCTTAAATATTTTATCCCTATGGGTCGAGTTACCCCAGAATATGATTCCATACTTCATTATCGAGTGGAAATTTGCAAAATACACCATGCGTAAGGCATCCTGTTTTAAAACCTGATTCAGGACTCTTAAGGTAAAGCATGCTGAACTTAGTTTTGGAATTATCATTTCAATATGTGACTTCCAGTCGAGATGTTGATCAATTTGTAATCCTAAAAATTTGATATTACTAATTTCTTCTATGCTTTGTGTTTGGTAATTAATTACAAGGTTTTGGGTACATCTTTGTTTTGTTCTGAATTGAATAAAGTGGGTTTTTTCGATATTAAGCGTCATTTTATTGGCTTGGAACCATATATTTAATTCGTGAAAAGCCTTTGTAGCTACTCTTGCCAGTTGTTCCTGGGATTTTCCTGTTACAAAAACACTAGTGTCATCCGCGAAAAGCAATACCTTTGTTTCGTCACTTAAGTTATGTGGCAAGTCATTGATGAAAATTAAAAATAGCAAAGGTCCTAGTATTGATCCCTGTGGTACTCCACTTCTAACTACTCCTAGATTAGATTTGTTTCCATTTATTACCACATTTTGAGTTCTTTCAGACAGGTATGATTTGAACCAATTCAGTGTTAAATTATCTATTCCATAATGTTCCAATTTTCCAATTAATAGTTCATGATTTATACAGTCGAATGCTTTAGCTAAGTCACAGAAAATTCCCAACGTATATTTCTTTTTATCTAGCGCTTCCAGTATTTCTGTGGTGAGTTTAAATGTAGCATTTTCAGTAGACATGCCACTTCAAATTGTGATGGTGTAAGTATATTATTCAAATTAAGATAGTAAACTATGCGGTTATATACAACTTTTTCGAATACTTTTGAAAATGAAGTTAAGAGCGATATAGGCCTGTAATTTGATGGTAAATTTTTGTCTCCTTTTTTAAACAGGGGCTTGACAATTGCATGTTTCATTCTTTCAGGAAATATTCCAGTTTCTAGTGAACAGTTAAATATATGGCTAAGGGGTTTACTAAGTTCCGAACAGCAACTTTTTAATAGCTTATTACTTATGTCATCCCATCCAGATGAGCTTTTACTTTTAAGCAATTTTATTATATTTTCAATTTCTACAGAGGAAGTCAGTGTGATTTCAAATTTATGGTTACAAATTGTAGATTTTGTCAGAAGGTCTATTGCCTTGACACTGGTATTGTTAGTGGGAACACAATTCTCTGCAATATTTATGAAGTGGTTATTAAATGCATTTGTAATATCTGATAGATTGTCTAGTTTCTTATTTTTGTATATTAATGACGTACAATCACTTTTTTCCTTTGCTTTCCCTGTTTCATTTTTTACTATATTCCATACAGTCTTAACTTTGTTGTTTGATTTATTAATTATTTGTGAAAAATACCTGCTCTTTGCTTCTTTAATGACCTTTTTAAGCACATTGCAATATCTTTTATAATACACTTTCTGAGTTTGATTGTTACTGGTTCTGAATTGTAAATAGAGCTCTCTTTTTTTAGCACATGATATTTTAATACCAGGGGTTAGCCATGCTTTATTATTTAAATTAGGTATTTTAGTAGTTGTCTTTTTTGGAAAGTTGGCCTCAAAGTGTCGCAACTCGATATTTAAACAGATATTCCCTAAAAAACTTGTTGAAATCTACAAGTTTGGAGAATCCACATCATAGTAAAAAGTCGGGGATATACCAGTTTAATTGTAACGATTGTGATAAAGTTTATGTGGGAAAAACCAAAAGGAAACTGGAAGTTAGAACTAAAGAACACCTAAGACACACAAAATTTGGAAATACAGACAAATCAGCAGTAGCCGCACACTTTTGGAACGATGGACATGAAATTATCAGAGAACCAGAATTATTGAAATGTGTCCGAGGCCACAGGGAGCTTTCTATTTGGGAAAGAATTTTCATACACAAGAGGGGGGACCGGCTGATGAACTTCGACATCCCAACCAATGACGACCTCATCTCGAGATTTATTCCACGGCCACGAGAGGGTAGCACGGCAGTTGAAGTATGACTGTTGAAAATGGTTGCAAAGGCGCCGAAACATGTACAGGTAAAACTATACCAGAAGTGAAGTCTAGTGTAAAAGTTTCAACTCATATATAATTATTATAACTTAACATTGTTCGACTAGAGGCTGGATGTGTGCCAGATTATTGAATGGCCAGACTGCTGAGGGCCAGATTAGTGAGAGTTTAGTGAATTCATCAGTTCTGCTGTGACATAGAACTTTTCAAAATATTTTATCAAATTGGAATATGTCCGGAAAAGCAGGTTAACCCATATTTTTGTAAAATGGTGAAAAATTGTGTTTCATGAATGAATGAGGCTGGGAAAAATTGTTAAAGTTATTCTTGTTAATTTCTGTGAACATAAGGTTCAAGTATACAATATATTGTGTCAATTGTTTTCTTTATTAAAGCCCAAAACGAGACAAACAGACGCACTTTTCGGCACTTAAATTTTGAGGGTTTGCTCTTTTTCTAGGCATGTCTTCAATTCTTCCAAATAAGAGGCAAGAACTAATTGGGGCTGACCTCTGTTTGGATTCCAGGAAATCCGGTAAAATACTTTTGATATACCAAGTGCAGTAGAGGATTGACTTTGGATGCTTTATGAAAGAGTACAGAAAGAGCTAGTGGCGATTAGCATGTTATAGTGGCACCGTAAATACCTATTCAAATGTTTCAATTAAGTTAGAAATAAACAGTAGCATTGTTTGTGATTAGTAGACTTCGGACTTTTAGGTCACTAAAAATGCTGTTTTAGGCACCTAAAATAGGCTCTAAAAATTGGAAAATAGGTTCTAAAAATCGTAAAATAGTCTCTTATAAAATCGTTAAGTTGCCAATTTTCTGAAATATCTCAATTGAAATGCAGAATATTATATTTATTGAAGTCACCATTAATCAATAATCATGATAAAACACAGATATAGGCCTATGGTACACAGAATTATATACACCTATTACTAGGGCCTGTATTATTACCATAACGTTGAAAACCTAATCCCTGCACCCAGAAGCTACGTATAGCATACTATCATATTCAACCCCTTGTATCCCTCAGTGACTCAGAGAGGGAGTCTGGAGAAAAACACTACATTTTCTTGGGAATTCCAAGAAATTTTTTCTACTGAAGGCGAAACATTCCTTACTATTTAACCACGTCACAAGTGTGTCATATACAGTCAACTCCTGATTATCCGGGATAATGGGTGGTAGCCACCTCATGGATAAACGAAAACACGGTTAAAACAAAATTATACCTAAACATACAGTAATTGAAAAAATCATTTAAAACTTACATAGGCCTATGTGGAAACGTCTTGCAGTGCTAGAATCATTCACCATCAGAGGTCACAAACTGTTTCAGCACAACAATAAAACACTAAGACTACTGTATTAACAGTTTGGTTTTGCAACTTTCAAGGAATTTTTACACTTTGCTGAAATAGTCTGTTAACATTTTTTTGTTTTTTGACCACATATTCCTTCTTGCAAATATCGGAAGGGAGCCTGCGTAACATCAACTTATCACTAAGTGAACTAAGTGAATATTTTTAAAGGATTTTTTTAAAGAATAGCTCAACGGATAATCGCAAACCGGTTGATCCGCTCCCGGATAATCGGGAGTTGACTGTACTGCACATTCCGGGCTAAAAATTTAGTACTAACTGAAAATAAATGCTTGAATTTATAACAAAAAATAACTTATTTTGAACTTTGGAGGAAAAACAAGCAAAAAGGCAATATTAGGCTCTAACGTAAAAATAGGCTGTTTTAGGTCCTATAAAAGTATCAGTTTTAGGCATAGTCACTTATGAAACATGCATATACAAGTTTTCGTCCATATATCACTTAAGGATTAAAATAGGTTTTTACCTAAAATCCGAAGTCTAGTGATTAGTAATTCTTATTTTTGCTTCATCTTTAATTTAAAAAAAAATGATTTGAATTATTCAAAATTTTGTTTGGATTAATGGGGTTCGGATTATCAAAGTTCTACTGCACCATTATGTCAGTATATATAAATAATATCTACAATGTGTAATTCTCTGACTTACCAGTGAGCATCAACAAGATACAGCATCTCAGGTGGAACTTTGTCCACCACAGTCTCATTAGCTGCACCCTGCCACTGGGCAGCCATGTGGGGCAACATCATCAGGCTTGTTGCTGACATTCAGCTGAAGATGAAGCACATCAACAATCAGCTTTAGTTTATATCAACACCATCCTAGGAAACTTAAACAAAAATTAAGTAGACTTCTTTTAATTAATAAAAATAAATAAAACTTCATTTAACCCATTATATACTTACAAGGGAACTGTACCCTCAAATTCTGCATATCAGTTGGTCTTCTTTACAGATGGACACATGCAAAAATTTAGCTGCTCGTACGAACTATAAATGGATGAAAACGTGTTTGTATTGTTCCATAAACGAACAACAGCAGGC
Source organism: Ectobius pallidus (assembly GCA_964059195.1). Classification (NCBI taxonomy): domain Eukaryota; kingdom Metazoa; phylum Arthropoda; class Insecta; order Blattodea; family Ectobiidae; genus Ectobius; species Ectobius pallidus. The sequence continues at coordinate 30,927,370 of CAXKWD010000005.1, read as the reverse complement.
ACTTGTAAAGCTCACTTGAGTAGCCCGCATGCTGGGAAGTGTGAACATACGCAACAGCGTGGTGTGAGGTAGTGGAAGGAGCTTACCTACAGTATTTTACTCATTGAGTGTAATAGATTATTTTTAGATAATCACTACTGACAATTTCCACATTTTGAAACTGTTTAATCTGTTACACATCGAGGGGTTCTTTATGAATGTGTGGGTGTTATAGGCTAGATGTGTCATCACTCAATTTGCATGGTTAAAACAAAGGATGTTTCGCCATGCACAGGGAACAACAACATTAGCGCTTTAATCAACCTGTTACCAATGTCACATTTTTTTCTATACAAAACTCATTAGGTATTAAGAACTCGCACTAGCATACTACATTTTGTGCTCGTCAATATAGGCCAAAGTAAAATGAAATATAATTCAACCAATTTAAACAGCACACGAGATTCACTTTACTAATCCTAAACACATAAACAGAGACCAATTACTTCAGGAGACCCACTGAAATACAAACATCTGTATGAGAGGAGGGTATTATTCATTATTATAATATTATTTGCTCCCATAATGAGATGGAAAGGGAGAGATAAGGCAAACTAATGTGGCTCCCACTTAATCTTAAATACCTTTTTTTCAAGAACTGCTGCTACCTCTTGCCATCCTAATCCTCTAGGACCTGTCAATCAGTGAATAGAAAGGTAATTAGGCATACTCACACCTGTCTGAAGTCCAGTACAACATTGCCAAATACATACCACAGGAAGTTTATTTATATTGAGTTTTATTTTAGAAGTAATGGAGATCGGATGCAGAAATTGGAAAACAGACCTCAACAAAGAAAAGGCCTAGTCAGTTGAAATGGATCAACAATTAGAATAAGATCTGTGAAAAGAAAAAGGAACTGAAGAAGGTGAAATAAAAGCCGAAATATATCGTCCATCCCACAGATCACAAAATTTTAAAATTTTAATGCTTTATAATCTTGACAAGTATAGATTTTAGCAATGACAAAGCTATTAAGCTGATAATAACAAGAACATATATAAAACCAAATTCGAGGGAATAGGTGGAACTATTTTACATGATATACAACCTGTTCTTTGTCGGTGAAGATTTTTGGAATAGTGAACAATGCTATTATATTCTTTTGTAGAAAGATGATGGTTTGGGACGAGGTCTTCTGAAAATGGTACAAACAGTACACATAGGTCTACATGGGAAGCGGCTGTGATTGTGATACCGATGCTTGGCGCTCTAGGTAGGAAAGGCTCAAGTCGCTACCCACTCCTGCCAACAACTGTGTGAGGCTATTCAATATTTCAAATTTGCAAGATTCGAAATTAATTTTCACCCAATAAAGTTTGTATGAGCAGCAAATTTTTTGCATGTGTCTATCTGTAATGAAGATATATCGATATGCAAAATTTGAGGGTAGGTTTCGACATGACAACTCGTACGGTTCCCTTGTTAGTCTCAATAACGGGATGTTCCAACTTTTAGCTTCCCAACCAATCAGCATATTCAAGGGTATTAAAGTGATTATTTTTATATTTTTTCTGATAATGTGTTTTGTAATATTTACAAGTCTTTGTTTATTTCAAATGAAATAAAACAAAACCCAAATCATTAATTTTAATGCAGTGCTTTTCTTACTTAATGCAAAATGGTAGTTTTGTCATGTAACATCCACACTTATCATCGTACTGTTAAGTGAGCCATAGGCAGACTAGGTAGCTGCTTAGGGTGGCAGATTTGAAGCTGTTGAAGTTACTAACTTGATTTGTAATTCTATTTATTTTCTTCAGTTTTTAACTTTTTTTTACATATTTTGTTCTTTTCTATCTTTTCCCCGCACAACATTATAAGAGTAAGCTAAGAATGCAAAGTAACATCTACTATTAAATTGTTATGATAAAAAATCTATTTTCACATGTGTCACATGCTGCAAAAACAGGTGACATGTATTGTTGGGAGCTGACGAGATGATCCCTGGCCAGACTGAGGAGCTCTTATCTGCAGCCAATAGCAGCGCTCCCCTACACGTGCATTTATAGCACAACACCGTCTTCCCCCTGCATGTCACCACCAAATCACGGATCATCTCGTCAGCTCCCAACAATGATGCTCTACTTCATAAGAAGGCCATATAAACAAGACAGAGAGATGCAATCAAACAGTTAAACCATAGTAGTACCATTGAAATGTGCTGTATTTACCTTTCTCAACATAGGCGGAGAATCAATCCGAAACTGGCTACTGTAAGTAGACTTCAGAATCAGAGTTCTCACTGTCATTTTAACTGGAGCTTGAACTAACGGAATCAGTAACATCATACAATGGTTCATTTTTTCATGTCTTTTAGATGTTGCATTGGATTATAAACGATTTCATGTTCTTGCCCATGCAGAGGGCAGCCTACATTAACATGGGATTTGTCTGGCATCTTTTTCTTCGATGGTGAAGTAATTTCCATTGAAAATTTAAACACGAGATAGAATCGCAGCAAATAAACTACAGTAGAGTCCCTCAAACTCGGCCAAATGTGGACCGAAAGGACACAGTGTTTCCAAAATACCGAATTATCAGGAATAAAGGCTTAAAAATTAAAACTGTTTTTAAATTAAAAATGTGTTTATTGGACTCAATGAGTGAACATTTCTCAGGTGGTCAGCCAACTGTGGAAGTCAATAATTGTTCCTGGTATTTTGAAGGCTCTTCATATTGTCTTACCCTGTAACTACAGGGGTTATGGAAGTGGTGGTGGTTCCAAAGGCTGCCTCTGTCCATACTTCAATCACATAATTTAATAACTTAACTAAACACATTGTAACATAGTTGTAATAAACTTACATTTCACCATGATATACTTACTTAGTACAGTATAGGTGTTGAAGCCAAAGAAAACAACCTCAAAGGTGCCTACTTGAAAGCCTGCTGATGCCACCGATGCTGGTGTGTAAAGTGCCACTCGTGAAGAGGCTCACTATTACAATAACCAAACCTGCATCTCTCTTTTATATCACGCAAAGTAATCCTTTTACATTCATCAACTTATTTACAAGTAAGGCTTCTTCAGGGTGAGCATATGCAACAGCCAAACTCCATATTATAAATTACTAATGCAATCTGACAGTAATATCATAACTAAATTTGTGACGTAGAACACGAGCACACTGTCAAGCCCAATTACATCGCTTCTTTCATTTATCTTATTATAGGACTTTAAGGCACTGAAATACAGACTAGAACTTGAAATTTTTTTAATACAATATTTAAAATCCTCATAGCCTTTGAGAACCATAATTCAGTTGCAAGTGGTATAAGCATAAATCCATGGATAACATGATATACTTCAAGTGAGATGACTTTGAATCTCCCGCAGTTATTTTTTGTCATAATTTGCTTAAAGACTGTTACACGTCTTTAGGAAATAAAATGTATTTTTATATTTTGTGACGAAAAATAACTGCAGAAAATTAAAAATCTTCTCACCTTTTGTACAACATGATATATATACATTAGGGTGGTCCTTATTTTCGAAGTTTTGAAATGTTGGTGCCTGACCATCTTATTTTGTTCTATGTTGTAAAAAACTATGTTGTGAAAAGTTTTGTTCAGATCAGACCACATTTAGAGGTTGCTCAATCAATCCGAAATACTGATTTTTTTTTTTTTAATAATTTCTGTGATTTTTCCAGGAATGGTGAAAATTGAACATGGCAGCAGGAACCAACTCAAGACGGGTCTCCACAATTTGGTTAATTGGTTCTGAAGAAAGTGAACCAAAGGGATCCAAGTTGAGTTCAAACAGACAAGTGTTAAGAGTCTTTTTCTACCATCATAAAACCTCGAAGAAAACAATCCGTGAGAGCTGTAGGATCGTTGTGAAGGAAACTTCTGTGTTTTGAGAAAAGGCTTGTATTCCCATTCGTCATGAGCAGGATTGTATAAAAAAACTTAAGAAGCTTCATGAAAAGTGGACTAAGCTGAAAAAAAATTCCAATAGGAAAACAGCTGTGCAGTAAAGCAATGAGACTCAATTCTTAAGAGAATTAGACAATTTATTTGATATTGCTCATCAGGAAGCCTTGCAGATGTTCAAGATTCCTGAGGACAAGGATTTTCTTTTTGCACAAAGAGAACCTGGTCAACATGGTTGCTTTGGGCAAGTCGATAAACTGTTAGCATTAAAAGAAATGAGAGCTGACCAACGGAAACGGAAAAAAACAAGAATTTCATAAGTAGTACAAGAAGCAGTATATGACTCAGACTGAAAGTTATGCACTAATTCCCTCCAGTGATGAGCACAGTGGAAGTAACAGTGATGATTCGGAACAGAAGGAAGCAAAATTAAGCACTGAAAGCAATGGCTACCGCTACACCTTCCACTTCTACTCTTTCTAGCCATAAAGAGCACGTATGAACATTATAACACCTTCTGTCGCTATGGCTCTAGATAGAGTAAAGTTAAGTGACAGGTAAGCCACATATCTGTTAGCTGCAACTGCTGAGGGTCTTGGCCATAGAGTAGATGATCTTAATATAAACAGATCTTCTATTTGTAGATATAGAGAAAAAACTCGTGCAGAATTTGCAAAGAATTTAAAGGAAGTGTTTCGGACAAACTCATCCCTTGTTGTTCACTGGGATCGTAAACTTCTTCCAGATCTTACTGGGAATGAAAAGATAGATCGACTACCTGTGATTGTGTCTGGTGTAGGAGTAAATCAACTACTTAGTGTACCGAAGTTGCAGTCAGGTACTGGAGAAGCGCAGGCTGAAGCAGTTGCTACTTTGCTTGAAGAGTAGGGACTTGTTCACCAAGTAAGTGCAATGTGCTTTGACACTACTGCAAGTAACACAGGTCGCAGAAATGGAGCTTGCATACTTTTGGAACAGAAATTGCGAAAGGTCCTTCTCTACCTAGCATGTCGTCACCACACATTAGAACTCGTTCTTGCAAGTGTGTTCAATGAGGCTATGAGGTGTACATCATCTGGCCCTGATTAGCCATTTTTAAACGTTTTAAACAGTCCTGGAATAAGACAGATCAATCAGCTTACGAAAGTGCAAACAGTAATGCAACCCTTGCAACCATTTTGGCAGAAATGGGACATGACAAGGACAATATGATTCAATTTGCCATTAACCAGGTTGAGGCAACACAAGTCAGAGATGATTACAGAGAATTCCTAGAGCTTGCAATTATCTTCTTGGGAGGTGTTCCTCCACGTGGGATACACTTTATATCCCCTGAGGCCTTCCATGATGCTAGATGGATGGGAAAGGCATTGTATTCTTTTAAAATATGGATGTTTCGTTGCCAGTTCAAACTCTCTATGAACGAAGAAAATGGAATGTTTAATATCTGCATTTTCTTGTATGTATTTATCTGAGAGCTTGGTTTACAGCTCAACTTCCTATTTCAGCACCCTGTAATGACCTCAAATTACTGCAACAACTAAGTGCTTATGAAAATATTAATTCTGGAATCTCTAAAGTTGCCAGCAAGAAACTTGAGGGCCATCTGTGGTATTTGAGTGAGGAACTTGTGGGTTTTTTGATAAAAATGTGTCGACAAGTTCAAAAAAAGCTATGCTTTATTCCCTTAAAGAAAGGGATGGAGTCGATGAACCTCTTAAATGTATCCAGCTGAGTGGAAAGAGTTCCTGTGATATGAAGATTGAAGATTTTGTGAAAAAAAACACAATGAATTTCTTTCACAGCCTTAACATCCCTAGAGATTACTTAGATTTTGATCCTAAAAAATGCCATCTCAGAGATGACTATAAGCAAGCGAGGGCAACAGTTAAACATTTAAGAGTTGTTAATATTCCCTGTGATATGCCCTATGGCAAAACACGGGTTGTAATCAATTTTGAAAATAAAAAAAATAAAAAAAGAGTTGTTAACGATAATGCTGAAAGAGGTGTGGCGCTTACGCAAGAATATAATGCTCTTATAATGAAGAATGAAGACCAGAAACAATATTTATTACAAGTTGTGGAACAACATAGGCTTTGTTATCCTGACAACAGGAAAGAAACATTAATTTTCCTTGAGTAGGGTCACAAGAAACATTTGATTATGGTAATTTCAGTAATAGCAATGAATATTATTTCAAGTGGCAATAATGTTCTGTTATCTATTACAGATTTCACTCAGATTGATCAAGACTTGGGTGTGAAGTTTACGAAAATATATAATGCACCAATATTTCAGCAGTAATTTATGTAACATAAAACTTTGAGCTCACAACCTTCTCTGCCATAAGCATTGAAATTACTACTTTCTTACATCTCATTCATCTCAGGGAGCTCTCACATGACTTACTCTGCCCTAATTATATCTATATTAATAAAAGGAAGTGTCTGTCCTCCGTCTGTCTGTCTGCGATGCCCAGCGAAATCTACTGAACGCAGAGATCTGAAATTTTAAACATAGATGGACTAAAGGGTCGGAAAGTGCACCTCGAAGCCGGAATTTTTATTTTAGCTTTCCTTCGAGAGTTATGTGTGAAAAACGGGCAGAAAACGTGCATTTTTTGCGTTTTCGAAGCATGAGTTTTCAGTAATACAAATCAATTACACTAGGCTTTGGCTATTTTTGTCATACCTTCGACATAAAAGCATCGGGATCTCTTGAATGTTGTAGCCACCGCCGTCTCGAGAATTACACTGCCTGTCCTATGCTTTATTTTAACATGGAGTTTAGAGAATTGCTCAATTGCCTAATTTCTCCTGTAGAGGCGACACAGTTCACACCCAGATTGCAGCAATCACCGCCACCTATACAACCGCCGTCTCGAGAATACACGAGTAATAGAGTCTAGAAGGCAGTGCCCTATACATTACCGTACATTGCTTCTATGCGTTTGCTGCGTCAAAATAAGCATTAAACAGACGCAGATACTTGTGTTATTTGTTTAGAACATAATATTATTCCAGTATATTACACTTACCTTGAAATGGAATTTTGGAGCAATAATTAAAAAAAATATAAATTAATTAGACGTATTGATAGTAAATTTTATAATTATTATTTTACAAAATTTTATTCATAGCAATTAAGTACCGGTACATAGAATAATACAAGTTTAAACATTCAGTTTATGCTATATTACGAGACAGCACTACATAATCAAAAATGTCGTAGCAAAAAACAAGAAGCAATCTGGGTGTGAAAGGTGCTGCCATCTGTAATGTCGCCGAGTATGCAAAATTAGCCGTATAGGACAGGCAGTGTATACACGAGTAATACAGTTTAGAAGGCAGTGGTTGTAGCTCACGCTGGTCGATCCATTTGTTTTTAATGTCAAGGCACGCAAACATAATATGAAATTTTCAACCTACACCGAAGAGGATTATTATTATTATTATTATTATTATTATAGGGATAATCAATATTAGCCTAAATATGGTCAAACGTTGTTCGATTTGGACGAAACTCACTATACAGGGGTTTTCTGGGCCAAGGAACTCGAATCTGAGGTCGCTTTTACCAGGTGACGCTATCTAATCGTGATATGTAGTCCACATGATTTAGGTGTTAATATAATGATTTAACTATTATGCTCTTAATTTTTAATTTTTGAAATAATTATCGCGGGCGAAGCTGCGGGCACATGCTATCTTAAAATAATAAAAGGACGTGTTTGTCTGTCTGTCCACGATGCCCAGCGAAATCTACTGAACGCAGAGATCTGAAATTTTAAACATAGGTGGGCTGAAAGGTGGGCGAATGCGCATCGAAGCCGGATTTTAAATGTTAGCTTTCGTTCGGGAGTTGTGAGTGAAAAACTGGCAGAAAACGTGATTTTAGCGCTGTCGAAGCATCAGATTTCAGTAATACATTTCAATGTCAAATCAATTGCAGTTGGCTTTGGCTATTTTTGTCATACCGTGGTAATAAAAGCATCGCGATCGCTAGAATGTTGTAAGCCCACGCTGGTCGATTCATTTGTTTAGAATGTCAAGGCCCGTAGACATGAAATTTTCAACCTACACGGAAGAGGGATAATCAATATAGGCCTAAATATGGTTAAACATTGTTCCATTTGGACGAAACTCACTATACAGGGATTTTCTGGGCCAAGATCGCTTTTACCAGGCGACGCTATCTAATCGTGACATGTAGTCCACGTGATTTAGGTGTTAATAAATATAATGATTTAACTATTATGCTCTAACTTTATGCTCTTTTTTTTATCGCGGGCGAAGCCGCGGGCACATGCTAGTTTTTTCTATTTTCTCTCTTCTTATTCAAGCTCTTTGAAAAGATACATAACTCTCTACCTTAAGGATTGAATTTAAAAATTTCTCGTGTCTTAATCCGTCTCTGGGAACTCTCACACAACTTTCTCTACACTAATAATTTTTTATTTTTTATTACTCTACCTCTTGAAAAATTCACACAATTTTTTTACCATAAGCAATCAAATAACTATTTTATCTCGTCTTATTCCATCTCAGGGAGCTCAGTGTTATTCCAAGGTATTTGTAAGTTTCTGTTTCAGTTATGTATTGACCATTCAGTGTTAAGCTACAAATGTTTCAAATGTTTTAAATAATATTTAGGGGTAGCTCAATGAGCTCAGAAGGTGTTATAATGTTCATACGTGCCCTTTATGGCTAGAAAGAGTAGAAGTGGAAGATGTAGCGGTAGCCATTGCTTCTTCAGTGCTTAATTTTGCTTCCTTCTGTTCCGAATCATCACTGTCACTTCCACTGTGCTCATCACTGGAGGGAATTAGTGCATAACTTTCAGTCTGAGTCATATACTGCTTCTTGTACTACTTATGAAATTCTTGTTTTTTTCCGTTTCCGTCTGTTAAACGTTGCTATTTCATGGCTTGGCTTTTATTAAACAAGGCTTTTATAATATTAATAATAATAATAATATTAATAACAACAACAACAATAACTTAATAATAATAATAATAAACCTTTCTACAAGGATCCCAAGCTGTACTTTATTTTATTTTGAATTTGTAATAATGGAATGGAATTTATAACGTAAAGTTGATTCAGAATGTCATGCTTTTAAAGATGAGTGGACTTTGGAAATACTTTTTCATGCCTATAAGGATAAACCTGTGTGCCTCATTTGCAATGAAGCTGTAGCCGTATTCACGGAATTCAACCTCTCACGACACTTCATGACAAAACATAAGAACGCGACTTATGGAACTATGACCGAAGAAGAACGGAAGCAAAAAGCAGGAGCTCTATGTAAAAAAAACTGTCAGGTCAGCAAAATATTTTTAAAAAACAAAGCTGTTCTCAAAAGCTAGCTGCCAGTAACATGCCAGTTATGTTGTAGCATACAATATTGTAAAAAGTAACAAAGCATTTTCTGATGGCAAATTTGTAAAAACTTGTATGCTCCAAGTATGTGACATTTTGTGTCCTGACAAAACAAAGAATTTTGAGACAGTAATGGCCGGTTGCAGAAAATCTCTTCTTGATCGCCAATCAGTTGATCTATGATTAGTTTGATTGTCAATCATTTCAGTGTTGAGTTGCAGAATGGCTAATCTTCGATCAAGGCACTACGGTCAACTGATTCTCGATTTGACGGAAAAACATATGTGGCAACAACGCTAAACCAGGTCGCAGTGCACCATTCAGTTGTTTCAGCGGTCATTTTCCCTGTGTTGCGCATAATTATACGTATTGACCACCGCCGTCTCGAGAATTATACACGAGTAATATAGTTTAGAAGGCAGTGGTATTGACATTCTGTGCTTTAATTATTTTACTTTCCTTGCGTATGTGAAAATGTCTGACCAATAAGGATATCAAGGGGCCCAAATTTGAGCTGGAATGAGAAAGCATTGTTGCTGAATATTTAAGAAGGTTACACGAGCATCAATGAAAATAAAAGACCGATGCAGTTTGGGCAAAGCAGAAAGATAATGCCTGGCAAAACATTGCTTCAGATTTCAGTAGATGCAGTCCAGAAAGGCCTAGAACCTAAGAAGTATATGCCTAGAGAGATTTGGATAACATACAGAGTTGTTATGCACAACTGAAATTATGATGGAAAAGTAGGCTATTGTGGTTTTTATCTTTACTTACGTATTGCATACCATGTTTAGGTAAGGAGTCTTTGCTTACAGTGCTGTGTGTAACTTATTCCCCTTGCACATGAATTCTGTAAAGCCGCGTTTACACTATGTAACTTGTTTAATAAACTTGTTACATGTAACAAGTTATATGTAACTTGTAACAAATTATACGTAACATGTAACTTAAATCAGGTTATATAACTTTTTTTATATAACTAAAGTTTAGAGAGACAAAGAGACATTTGTACTGCACAGTAATATTCCCAGTGGGAAGGAATTTATAAAATTTCCTTGGGTAGGAAATATTCCCAAAAGTGAGCATTTATAAAAATCGTTAGTTTTGAATGTTTTACTGCTTATTAACGGTCCAGGTACCTTAAAATGAAACCAATTCAGTAAAATTCCACATGTTTATCAAGGAACCGTCTATGGAAGTATTACCTTTTCCTATGATATAATTTTTCATTTATTATCAGAACAATGTACCCTAAGTCATCTTCTTTTAAAAAATTATAATTATTCGTGATAATCTCTTAGGTTTTATTAATAAACCTATATGTTATAAAGTGATACCTCACACGTATTTAAACATGATTAAAGATAAGTAATTTAACATAATTGTTAATAGATGGTGTAGGTATTTAAAATAAAATGCCAGAAACCAACACCTTCAATATTACACAAACACAAATTTCAATATAAATCGTTTAGAGCCTAATAATTAATCATACATCAGTCCCACGGTCTAGGCTAATCCTACTGTAGTTTAGGGGAAAATTTAGTTCTTTCATGATTTATGAGGGCTAAGAGGAACCTGCGACTAGGCAGATGTGGCCATCCAAATCTTAGGAGCTGCAGTCACTTCTGCCGTAACAAAACGTACATTCAGTAAGTTTTCATGGATGCAATCTAAAAAGAGGAACCGCCTATCATCTGAGCGGGCAGCTAAACTCACTTATCTTTCATACAACGGGAAACTGATGAATGCTCAACCTCAGAAGGAGAAAAAGAAGAGTGAATCCACTGAAGTTCAAACCCAAAGTGCTGGTAATCCAGACGATCCAGATGAAGGGAAAAACCAAGAAGAAAACCTAGATGATGATGATGATGAAGGCCACGATGACAGTGATGATATTGGCATCCTTTCTGATCAAGAAGAAAAAGAAGAGGATGATGAAGAAAATCTAATGGATTTCAATGGATGTGATTAGGGCCAACTTCTAAGATGAAGTCAAGGTCACACATTTAAAGAAAGCAAGTAGGCCTATTCCTAAAAGTTGTTTGGGTTCGTACAGTTTATGATTATTACTGTAATTTTTGTCTAATTAATAGTCAATCTCTTCAATGAACTCTTTTGTTAATCTTCTGTATTGACCTTCAAGAACCAGGGCAAATTTTAATTAACATATTTGCATTGTTAACTATGTGAAAACCCAGTATTACAATATTTTATACGTAAATAATTAATGTTTTTTTGTGTTCTTTCATTAATTATATATTAATCTTTGAACTTATTACAGTTTTTAGTTTTATTTAACATAATCATGATTAAATTTAAGTAACAAATAGGTATCTGAGTTACCTTACTCGTAAATCATAAATTCCCTTTGTGGGAACATTTCCGGGAACATTCCCTGGAAATATTTCCTCGAGATTAGGTTCCCGCCAGATGACGCTGTGAATTGAACTCTGGCGTAGCTCAGTTGGTAAGAACATTGGCAAGGATAGTCAAAGGTCCTGGGCTCAAGTCCCAGTGTCAGAGGAATTTTTCTCATATAATATTATCATTTAATGTCCAACAGAGACAAGAATCTGTGGTACATGAATGGACATGGATATATCTATCTTGAATGTTACTGTACAATAACAGTGGAATCCCGGTAACAAAATCACTAATTAGTGTGCCTCACAATACTGCATATGACATAACTTGTCTGTCAGTTTGTTTGTATAAAGAAAAGTTCAATCTATGCAACCTTTACTATGCTTTTCAGATGTTAAATAGTATAATAATAATATATCCTAATCTCACATATATTCCCCTCTACAAAACTCTCATATGTAATATTAACAATTTTCATAAATGTTCCATATCTTCATGGCGCTGATTCTCTTCCTTTATCTTAGTTTTACCTCTCTCCCTTTTAGGATTTAAGCGACCCAAGCCGCCCGGGCCTTACAGGGCCGCAACCTGTCGGGGGAGGGATTATCTTTGGAACAAATACATACTTTTTTGACCAGACAAGGGCATGAAGGGCCACCTCGGATGAGTGATCAGCCCAATGCCGGGGCCACCTCCGAGACAACACGAACACATAGGACGAGACACACCATTCACACACACACTCACTCCGAACAAGGCGAAAATGGAATGAAGATAATAATTACGGCCAGATGATATCTGAGGACCACACGGGTCTAAAGTTACCCGAAATGTGTCTCAAAGGTGAGGAAAACCCAAGAAAAAACCCACCTAGGTAACTTGTCCAGACCAGGAATCGAACCCGGGCCTGCTGCGTGAGAGGAGCGAACGCATCCCCTTTGCCACAGCGGTGGACAATGGCGCTGATATACCGTATAAATGGATATGTCCAAATATTATCACAAAATATATAGTAGTAAAAGCTATTGTCGATCAAACTGTACTCAATTTCACACTAAAACTAGCAAATGTTGACTTAACCACTTAGAAATTGTTAAAATAATTAAAATTGTATTAAATTTATATATAATGTATAACAATTAGTTGGTTAGGTTAAAAGCTGTGCACTAACATTCCTTTGTCTGTAGCATCTGTTTGTTGTTACTACTGTATATATACGCAGCAAAATGCACATGTAGCAGGTTACATGTAACAAGTTACACATTTCCCATCCCCTGCGGGAAAGGTATAACTTGTTATATAACACAAAAATCAGTTATGTAACACAATGTTATCTGTAACAAGTTACATGTATTTGTAACAATTTTGGAAAACATGTTATATAACCCAAGTTTTATAAACAAGTTACATAGTGTAAACGCAGCTAACGGAGTGTAAACGCAGAAAACTGGTTATATAACACAAAAATCAGTTATATAACACAGTGTTATATGTAATAATTTGCATGTATTTGTAACAATTTTGGAAAACATGTTATATAACTCAAGTTATATTAAACAAGTTACATAGTGTAAACGCAGCTTAAGGATCGCGTGTATAACACGACCAGATTTTGGGTTTTTGAACGAGTTTGGGATCTAAAAGACGAAATGATCTCTTTCAAGGAAGAAAAAGGAATGGACGAGTGTGAACATCTGAAAGATATTGTATGGCTTTCGGACTTTGCATTTTCTACAGATCTTCTCAGTCACATCAATAAATTGAACCGTAAACTTCAGAGAAGAAATCAATTATTCCATGATATTTGGGGTCATATCAGGGGTTTTAAAATGCAAATGAATCTATTTTCCAAAAAACTAGTCAAGAAAGACTACTCATTTTCCAAGACTAAAAACTACTGCAGCTAGGGAAGACAAAGTTAAGAGCTATGAGAAAAGCGTTAAATGTCTTCATGAAGAATCTGAATGCAGATTCCAAGACATCAGAATTATCGAACAGGACCTGGACATTTTTAGCATGCCATTTAATGTGAATTGTGAATCAGTCAAACCAGAATTGCAGCTCGAACTGATTGAGTTGCAATGAAACACTGAATTGAAGCAACTATTTCTCATTTCTAAAATTCAGTTCTACAAGGCCCTGTCAAAATCAAGTTTCCCAAACCTGAAATCTCACACTCAGAAGATAAATGCGATGTTTGCATCTTCCTACATCTGTGAACATGTGTTTTCTACTATGAAGCTTCGCAAAAACAGCATTAGAAACCGATTGACTGAACACCATTTAGCTTCACTACTGCGAATCAGCTCATCCCAGTTTTTAGAAGCTCAGTCACAGTTTCATCTGTCACATACGCCTTCATACTCTTCTAAAGAATAATCAATTTTTGTAACTTTTTTCTAATTCTTTTTACCATTGTAGCATATAATACAAGTTGTGTGTGATGTAAAAATAAAAAAATCAAGTTTATCACTTATAAAAATATGTTATGTTCAATTTTTTATTTCGGCCCATCTAGATAATTTTTTTATTTTATCTGGTCCTCCCCTTAAAAAGTTTGCCCATGTCTGGTCTAAAAGGTTGTAACATTTTAAATTTCCTTAATTGTGCCCTCTTGTTATGTATTTGGAGAGTACAGTCTATATTCTTTATAGGATAAACTGACTTAATTTCATCTTTATTTAATAAATACAGAGAGTTTGTTTGGACATGAGGCTGGCTTAATAGGAATGTGCTTGCCTTGCACTGCTGCTTCTTCTCTCTCACTTTTTCCCCTCCTCTCTGTGTGTGTAGTCATTGTGCTGTACAGAAGTTCATAATGTTGTGAGATCATTTGTTTCAGTGTTATGGTACTTATATTATGGTCCAAATACTTCAGAACACAGAATCTTCAGGTATGATTCCTCTGTGATAAAAAAAAGGCTTGCAGAGAAGTGAGACAGCTATTAAATGCAGTTTCTCTGCTGTTCATGCATTACCAGTCACAGGAAAACAATTTGTAATATTGTGAATAGATTTAGAGAAACTGGATTTGTTCTTGATAAAAAAAACTGAGAGTACTTTGCCATATTCTTACAAAGGGAAAAACTCGACGACATCGGACGAAAGTTAGAATGTAGTCCAAAGAAACCTCTGAGAAAGCTTGTACAGGAATCAGGAATTTTGCAAACCTCGGCTTGGAATGCTACTAAACTTTTGAAATTAAAACCCCATTAAGATAATTGAGGAATTACAGCCTCATGATAATGAAAGTAAATTCCTGCAATTTATTGGGGTTGGATAATGTTAATGATAGCTCTATTGACCCTTGACCAATTTTTTAATTTATGGAGACAGCATGGTTTTATTTACATGGCTATATAGCAACATAAAACAATAGATGCTAAAGTGCAGAATAACACAATGTTGTATTGCCTGTGCATTTAGACGTGAACACTGTAAACACGATGCGCAGTGGTATCAGTCTCACGTGATCCATACTAACAACACACTCCCCTTCCGTCCCGCCCTATGTCTGCGGCGCATGCAAGCGTTCACGTCTAAATGAGCAGGCAATACATGGAATGCCATTTCATGAGCAACATATTGGTGTTTGGTGTGCTGTCAATGCTTACAGTGTTACCGGTATATAGGGCCTATATTTTTTATCATGTAGTGAATGGGCATAGGTTCAGGGATAAGATAATCACACCGTTCCTAGAAGAATCAGAAATATGATGAAGGTATGTGGTTATTGCATAGTTAGAATTTGCATGAGATTTCTATGCGCTTGAATTTAAGAGGGGAAGAATATTTGACTCTGCAGGCAAACAACATGCTTCCTGCTGCCAAGTAAATCCCATTAAGCCGAACTTGCATCCAAACAAAGGCTCTGCGTTATGAACCCACTTTCCTTAATACTTTTTATGAGAAGAAACTTCAACCAAGTTTACAGAAAACAGAACACGACCAATGTACAGTACCAGTATAAACAAATAATTTTTTTAACTTCATAGTGCGCAATGATTATAAAATGTCAGGAATCACTGTAAGGGTAATCGTAATTTTGAAATATGTTACGCACAACTTGTTTAGTGCAGGAATCTTGAAATTAAGCGTGGGAAATCGAAAATCTCACAACCGGTTATATTCCACTTGCAAAGGGTTGAATCTTGAACAGATAATCCACTCATGGATAATTGGGTGTTTAATGTATTCGAATTATTACAATGCAGTACCTTTAAATTTCACACCTTGAGAAGCCTTCATTTTTTAGAGGAGAGTACATTAATTTCTTTGGTAAAATGCACTTGGAATTAATATGCACAAACATTGACAGCCCTTCTTTTCTGGCTTGATTCTTTAGAGACATTTTCCCCTGCATTCGTAATAGTTGTCAGTACTTTAATCTATATGCCCAGCATTATTTTGGGTCCCTGAAAATTGTTTAAATAGAAATATCAAACAAATTTAAAAAACTATTTATTTCCTATATTTCTCTGGCTCAACTAAAGCACTGAATGTAACAAATTGTTTACATGTGTGTTACCAGCATGGTGAATAGGCCTATGTTGGTTTCAAATTTCTTCAAAAAAATTATGAAACATTATCTTTGATTATGAGCAAAAGCTAACTTATCTCAGAAGAATGAACTCATACAAAACTCACCTCATATTTCTGGAATGACACGAACTGCCGATCCATTACAATTTATAGGCTTGGAAATTTTAGGCAGTTAACAATACACATTATAGTGTACATGAATATACCGTATATACCCGAATACTACCCACCCCCAAATAATACCCGCACCCAAATTTTTCGAAAGGAAATTTGAAGAAGAAAAAAAAAATCTATAGGCCTGTATTTAAAATTATTTTGACAGTTTTATTCTTAATTAAACAGTTATAATTAACATTACATACCATAGAAGAATTAATGTAATTACAAAAATAACATGCATGCTAACAGCCAGCCAAAATCTCGCTGTCATACACGCAGCCTAACACTTTCAACAACAACCTTCATTCATGAATGCAGCTGTGCATTGGAAATCGCAGGAATCCACACACGATGACGTGCGTCAGACCCAAGGTCAAAGTCTTGTGGAAATTCACCAAACTTTACCGAACTTTTCCCAAATTAGTGATACAGCATGTACTGCACTGTTTGCTTGGCATCTCTACGCATAACTTCACCACCAGTCACGGTGGACCATGTGCATAAGAAAGCATCTTCTTTGCCTCATTTTCTTTTCAATACAGTTTTGCTACAGCACTGTTAAAGCCTACTATACTGTGATGCTACTACAAAGCGTTGTGCTATATTGAACCGATATGGTACAAAATGTCAAAATTCAGATGACAGGAGTCTAGTATTCAAATAATACCCGCAACCCAGTTTTTCGTTCACGAATTTTGAAAAAAACATTTGGGTAGTACTCGAGTATATACGGTATTTAACAGATACTTACTTATGGAGAAAAAAAAAAAGAACTGACAAGAGCAGCACTTAAACAATCTGATCTTAAAAAAATAAAATGACTCCCATTTTCATAAGCATAGGGTTCTTGCCCACACCTCCTGAACACCATTACAAAAACATTCATCACTTAAAACTACGCTGAATCCTACGAGCATGTTGACTACGACTCTCTTGTAGAGCCTCTTCCAGCACTTGTGTGATATGTGCAAGGTTTGTGGGGTCTGTCTGAAGGACTATGTTTTTTGTCACTGTACTGGTGCCTCCACCACTGCCCAATGATGCAGTCTTTGTTTCCAGAGTTAAGTTCATTGTGATGAGGGGTGTTACTTGGTGCAATAGTGATCGTGAAGCTACCTGTAATTAAACATAGCATTGCCACAATTAATGCTTGCCTTCAGATAACATAGAGAGATCAGCATAGAGACTCAAAAAATGCTTCGCTGATCTGTTATTTGTGACAGGTACGATTCAATAAATAAATGAATACTTAAAGTATTCTGTTCTGCTTTAAGATTTATTTCCAAACATATTCACTCATAATTATTTTATCAGTATATGCTCTCTGAAAACGTTTACATCATCAATATTATACTGGTGATGTAAACATTTTAAGAAGCGAGAATGTTTGCGTTAAAAAAAAAAATTAAAAAATATAAAAAAATAATAATAATAATACTGTAATAATAATATATTGGTGATGTAAACATTTTAAGAATTGAGGATGATTGCATTAAAAAAAATAATAATAATAAAAAAATAAAAATTATGAGGCATGAAGTATAATCGGCAACCAGGGGGTGTGTTTGAATAGATATGATGGTGATATAGGTGAGGAGTGGTTGGATGTAATGAAGAGACTGAGGAGGGAAAATCCAGTGCTAAAAATTCCCCGGCCACCTGTGGAATGCATAGAGGAAACAATATTTGATATTCCAAAGGAATGGAAAAATAGATATTTTAGGAATAGTGTTTTTATCAATGGTGGGCAAACGAGTTACCATGATGAAACTCAATCTTCCTTCTGAGCAGTATAGAATGAGTTGTCACCTGAGGAAGACTCAAGGGTAGAGTTGAAACGTTGTGTTTTTTATCTTTTAACTTTTACCCACTGGTTAAAAATAATTTTAAAAACATCTTTTAATTGTAAGTTAAATACATTTAGTTTAAGTAATCAAAATTATTACTTTTAACAATATTTTTAAAAGTATTTTTAAGAAAAAGAAACAAATCCATAGCAAGACAAATTTATAAACAAGCACTACTGATAAAGTGCCATTCTCTACTTTCTTTTACACAGGATTATTGAAAACGAGTGAAGAACTGAGCTCATTGTAAATTATAGAACTTTTACTGAAAACTATTGTACACACCATGTACGCAAAAACCTTTGCTGACTCATCCCATATTTCAGACTTGGATAAGCTTCGTCTGAAATACTACAGTGTTTTGCAAATGGGAAGCGTTTTCCTTCACCGTGAATCACGTGTAAGGGCTGATGAAGTGTTGCAAGCAGTACGAGTCCCCTCCATCTCGCCGCGCTCATCATCACATACTTCCATCTCGCTCACTCAGATATGAATGTGTGCCTTTCGATAACCATAATAATAAACATGTTGCTCAAAAAATTTGTCCTCAAAAGGGGTGCTCATACATTTCTGAAGCTTGTATTTAGTACCTATTTTAATAGCTTTACAGCCTATTGAGGTGGCTAGGTACTGGTTATAAGCACCTAAAATAATATGTTACTCTTTTTAGACATCAAGATTATTAGAAACGGAGGAAATTAGAATTTGGAATTTACAGGAAAGATACTCACACAGACAATTATATCAAGCAGAATGGTTACAATCCAACACCTCATAAGCTAGCAGTAATAAACAGTCTTACTTATAGATTGGTTAACTTACCGATGCACAGCAAAGAATATAAGGAATATAAGGATTACCAGCATATCTTAGAGACAGCAAAAATTAATGGATTCACCGAAAATATGGTGAACAAGAAAATCAAAGAGTTTGAGAACCAAAAGTTGATAAATAAAACTACTACCCTAACAAATTCCAAAGATGAAACAGTGTTCAAGAAATTCACTTTTCATCCTTTAATGCATCATAAATTTTTTCAAAAAATTTTCAATGAACTAAACATCACTTTGGCACCTATCAACAAATGCAGTTTAAAGAATCTACTGAGAACAGACATGAAAGAAAAAATTCCACATAGTAAAAATTCAGGCATTTATGAAATTGACTGTAATAGCCTACCTGTGAGAAAGTACTGTACATATAGGCAAAACAAAGAGAAATGTAAATCTAAGGTACAAGGAACACATGAGAAATATTAAATATCAACAGATAGAAAAATCTGCAGTGGCTCATCATTTCTGGTCAACAGGTCATGATTTCAATAGTGAGACAAAATTACTAAAATGTGTTCAGAAACCACTTGACTTAACTGTTCGGGAAAAATTACACATCCCGAAAAACAAACATAGGCTTCTAAATTTTGATATCCCTAAGGACAATGACCTCATATCCAAATTCATAAAACCTGGGTGTCAGTGGAACTAACTCCAAATTCATACAACCTGGAAGACATCTGGTGGACGTCAGTGGAACTAGCTGAGGATAATGGCAAGGCCATCGAAACGTACGTCCTGATTTAGTGAGTATTTACTTACAGTAATTTATGAAGTTGAATGTTTTAAAGTTTATTAAGTTAATGTTGACACTTCACAATGTTTCCCGATTAATTTAATAAAAAATATGCTATGTTGTTTAAGTAAACCAACTCCAATCAGTGAAATCACACAATAAAACAAGGTGTTGCAAAGCCAGGCTAGTCACATTACTTTTGGAGTGTATTTTTTTTTTCAAGTGTTCCATAGTAGAAGACTTTACCTAGAACATTTTAAAATGTTTCAATATATCACTTCCATACTGTTTCACACAGTGCTCCAGTTTTCTTGTTACCAAGGACGCCCAGAGTAACAGGTATTTATTATATTTCATTTTAGGCACCTCAACAGGCTGTAAAACTATTAAACTAGATACTGTACTCAATATAATATTCAAGTAACGTGTTTTTATTACAGTTATAATTGTACTTATTAATATTTCTAGGGAAAGTTTAGATGTCATGCAATACGTTCATAGCGAGACATGGAAGCAAGTAATGGAAATGGAAGTATGTGTTAGTGAGAAGGGAACAGCGGAGGAGGGAACTTGCACATATGGCAATGTTTATTGAGTCCACGCATATCATACGTTGCCAGCCAAATCATTTGCCATTTTAAAAACATAGTACTTTCCCAATCAGTTTGTCACAGTAAGAATTTTGACTTTCTGTCAGTGAAGCTTACATAGCATTTAAGAAGGTGCCACTTCAAATTCTGACAGGTTGTGTTTTCCATTTTGTTGTCAGTCTGGATTTAGTTCAGTGCCTACAGTAATTGGAAGTACTGCCATAATGAGTCCTTAATTATGGATTCATGGTGGCAGTCGCTGAACACTCCTACCTGTACTCTATACTGTATGAAGAGTAATCAATGACCATGATACTAGTACTTCCTACTTATGTTGATGAATTTCATGTTTTTACCTTTGAGAGTCAATTATAATAAGTTAACAAATACATTCACCTTATAGCCTCAATTTTACTCAAAAATGAAATGCACAAGCCACTTGGGATACTCTGAAGTTAACTACTAAATAGAACTATGTGTGTGATTTTTATGTCAGATTAAAAAGAAGCAACAGTAACATGATCATTTCACATCTGTTGATGGTCGTTAAAAGTTAAATTAAAAAAATGTTATAACACCGCGTACTAGTCATAGTATATAAAAACACCATGCAGCAGTTGCAGCACTAGTTCCCAATAGTTGTATGCAGAAGGTCAACAGCCGTAATATATATATATATATATATATATATATATATATATATATATATATATATATATATATATATATATATATATATGTATATATAATTTATTATGTATGGGAAGTCACTATGTAGCAGTTGTATTGTGTATGTGTTAAAATTATATTATGGACTAATTAAAAAACTCTTGTGAATTTCATAGATGTTCATGCAGTCCCTAGGGCATTGTACATTCAAAGTAGTCCTGGAAAATGCATTTCGCCATAGCAGCTGCTATGCCGAAATGCTTTGTTTGCAAACAAGATAGTTTCCACACACAGGAAAGATGACATAAGAAGCTGCTATGCCGAAATGCATTTTCCAGCACTACTTTGAATGCACAACGCCCTAGCGACTGCATGAACATCTATGAAATTCACAAAAGTGTTTTAATTAGTGCATAAAATAATTTTAACACATACACGATACAACTGCTACATAGTGACTTCCCATACATAACAATTGTGCAACTGCTGTATGGTGATCTTTTATATATTACGGCTGTTGACCTTCTGCATACAACTATTGGGAACTAGTGCTGCAACTGCTGCATGGTGATTTTATATACTACGACTAGTAAGCAGTGTTATCAAAAATTTTAATTTTTTAACTTTTAACGACCATCAATAGATGTGAAAAGATAATGTTACTGTTGCTTCTTTTTAATCTGACATAAAAACCACACATATAGGCCTATTTAATAGTTAATAATAATAATAATAATAATAATAATAATTTATTGTTGTCGATCATGGATATACATGTATGACATTGTCAATTTTATCAAAACACACCTTACAAAAGCTTGACAAAGTTAAAATATTCATCAAGGTCATAGAAACAATTCATGATTAAAAGATTCTTGATATAGGATTTGAAGGATACTAAGTCAAGATTTCTTGTTGACCTTGGTAATGCATTAAACAATTTGACAGACATATATATAAAACTCTTTTGATAAGTAAAATAATTACATCTCATTGTTCTAATCCGATCACAGTACCTGGTGTTGTGCTCATGAAAGTCAGCAACAACCTCAAATGAGTTTGTGTTTTTTTTGACATATAAAAGACATTGTAAGATGTAGATGCAAGGTAGGGATAAAATTCTATTTGAAATGAAAAGCGGTTTACAATGTGTCCTCAAATGAGTTCTGCATATAATACGTACAGCTTTCTTTTGAAGTTTAAAAAGATTAAACGCTGAGCTATGATTGCCCCATAATATGGTTCCATAAGAGAGGTGAGAATGTATAAATGCATAATAGATTGACATTAGAACTCTTAGATCTACTCTCGATTGAAGGCTGCGTAACATAAAAATACCTTTAGCTATTCTATTAGATATCATATCTATATGTAGACCCCAACCCAAGCCAGACTCTATTATGACACCTAAAAATTTTACATTATCATAAAAATGATCATTATTTCGGTTAAAAGTGAATTTAAGATCTGCAACTTTAGTTTCATTGACCCTTAAGAAATTAGCAGAACACCAGTTTTTTATAATGTTATCACCCGCATTCAGCAGTCGCAAAGACTCTTGGATATTCCCACCTATCGCGTTCACTGCCACATCATCAGCAAATAACAGAGGTTGTACAGAGTTGCCAACATTAATTGGTAAATCATTAATATATATGATAAACAAAGTTGGTCCCAGGACGGATCCTTGAGGGACACCATGATATACAAGTTTAAACGTAGAAGTCAAACCATTGTAAACAACACTCTGAAGTCTACCTGTTAAATAAGAATTTATCAAATTGGCTGCTGAATCTTCGAAACCATAAAACTTAAGCTTACTAACTAAAACACTGTGTGAGACGGTGTCGAAAGCCTTGGTCAAATCATAAAACTTACAGTCAACAGAAAGTCTATTATTAAGGCCGTTCAGACATTCACCGACGAGGGCCGTCACAGCATCAACAGTGCTACGCTTTTTCCTAAACCCAAATTGACAGTTAGAAAAAATGTTGGATTTTTCAAAATAGCTCACAATTTGATCATTAAGTAAAGATTCAAAAACCTTTGCAATAACGGGCACAATGGCAACTGGTCTATAGTTATTCATGTCAGACTTATTGCCTTTTTTGAAAATGGGAACAACTTTAGCAATTTTCAATAGGTTGGGAAATACAGATTGATTAATACTTGCATTGAATAGAAAAGATAACGGTTCGCAAATGTAGGAGGCACCAGACTTTAAGAACAAAGAATTAACACCATACACATCTAAGCTGCTACTATTACTGATAGATAATATTTTATCATAGACACTTTCAACACTGGTTTGATCAAAATGAAAGCCTGGTTTGCTTCTACACTGTGTCGAGCCCAAGTAAGCAGTGAAGTTATTGCGAGCACAATTGATTGAATTGATTACATCATTAACTTTGTCAATAAAGAAATTGTTAAAATTATCAGCTGAAAGATTAGGAATATACTCAGGTGAAGCAATATTAGCATTGGAGGAATTATTTATAACAGTCCATATGGCTTTAGATTTGTTGCTGGCTTGAGAAATAAACTTAGAGTTAAAATTAAATTTAGCTAATTTTACTTCACTTAAGTAATGCCTTTTCAGTTCCAAATATCTTGCCTTTAGATAGGGATCACCACATTCTTTGTAGTCATGAAATAACACCATGCACTGCTGTTTGAGTATACTCAAATTGTTGTTGAACCATCCGGTATGCGAATTTACTTTATTAAGAAACTCTTTCATAGGCAAAGCCCTATCCAAAGCATCCACAAAAGCAATTAAAAATGCATGTATCATTTCATTAACACACGCGAGTGTATACATAGGTAACCAACTGATTTTAGAAATTAAAAAACAGAAGAATACTTTCCCCCAATCTGTTACAGGCCTGCAAAGAGAGCTAAAGACATATTTCCTGTCATTAACTGTAGTGGACAAATTTGACAATGTAGCTTTTAAGATAATACCATCATGATCAGATCCGACAGGAGGAAGTACATTGACAACCAGTCTATCCTGATGTATGGATGTAGCTATATTATCTATGCATGTGCCAGAATTAATTCGCCCAGGTCTTGTGACTTCATTTACAATGAACCTAAGTCCGAAACTGTGAACCAGATTACATAAAATTAACTTGTTAAGACTAGAGCACCTGTCAAGTAAATTTACATTAAAATCTCCACATAAAATTATAGAATATTTGCCCATAAAAGTAAAAATAGATATAATCATGTTTTGCAATACATCTAAAAACAAATTAAAATTATCATAATCAGGTGATCTATAAATAACAATAATTATTACATTAAACTCCATGATGGTTATAGCAGAGGCTTCACAAATTTTAGAGACTGAAAGTTTATTTACATTTTCCATTGGTTTAAAACTAAGGTGATCCTTTATAAAAATGGCCACACCACCGTGTCTGGTAATATTTCTGGTAAAACCATTGGCAAGAATGAAACCTGGGAAGAATTTAAAATTCAACTCACTGCCATTCAGCCAGTGCTCAGAAACACATATCACATGTAAATTATGCATATAAATTAAACATTCAATTTCATCGACCTTATTTAATAGGCTTTGAACATTCCAATAAAATAGATTGAGCTCTGCAGAAGGTCTGGATTGACTATCAATGCTGCTACTGTTTATTTCGCGTTCCCTAAAAAAACTTCGGATGACCCGCCTTGATTATTAGCATTGTGATTATTATTATTTCGATGGTTGAAGAATTTCTTCACTAGAATACCTTCAGGCCAAAAATCAGCATTCAGGACTTTGTCCAGAGAAGGAAATGGAATTCCTATTTTAAACGATTTATATGAGTCATACTTTGTTGCAAGCTCTACACATTCACAATGATTGATACCCGAACTCCTTAAGAAATCTACGAGGTTAGCTTTAGTTACTTCGGTCGAGAACCGGGATACAAAGATCCAAGAATGCCTACTTACAGCCTTTAAAGTTGAACTCCTGTTACCAATAATTACTGGAGGCTTAATTTTCGCAACATGTGCGAAAGAAACTGACTTTCCAACCTTATTACTTGGATTATCTTCATTTACACCACCATCTAGTTCCCTCACTGAACTTACTATAGGCCTACTGATATAATTGCCAGACTCCTTAGCATTGTTAGTCATTTGGATATTTGGATTACTGGATTTAATAGATGAACCACTGGCAGAGCCATTACTGTTGTCCAACACGGGGGTACCCATCGTACCCTTAGACCGAACTGCACGATCAGTAAGATTTGCAGGAAGGCCTTCGCTAAGAACACTGGTAGCAGACTCATCGCTTTCCGGTTGATTCAGACGTGATGCCATTTCCCTCGCTATGTCACTATAGTACTTCTTCATGCTAGTGGAATTGCTTTTTTCTACAGATTCAGAGTTACCAGTCCTTTCCTTTAGATTTAATTCAGAGTCACTGTCTTTCAACTGATTAGGACAATCTGTATCCAAATATGGATTCCCATATGTCCCGCTAGGACTTTTAGTCACATTGATCATCTGTTTATTCTGAGTTATTTTATTGGAATCACTACTAACTTTAGTCACATTAGAATTAATCTTGTCAGATAAATTATCGAATTGTCTCTTTAAACTCAGCTGATTTTCACTAACATTACATAACTCAGTGCTAATTAGAGACACCATGTGCATAAAATCTGTCTCTTGATTCATTCTAGACTCATTTAAAGATTTCTTAATATCATTTAACTCTTTTGTTAGGTTGACAACCGTTGATATCAAGCGAGGCACCATAGAGTTCAGAACACTAACCTCAATCTTATCACAGTCAGCACATAACCAAAACAGACTCTGACATTCATGTAGTACTTTCCTTTCGTTAGCTTTCAAAGGAACACAATTTAAATGCACACTTTTGTTACAAATGCCACTACATAAAGTAATTTGATCAAATTCCCCGAAGCTACGGTCACAATACATACAGTTCACTAAAGAGCGATCAGACGCCGCAGCAAGTCCATCCGCCATGATGCTCAGAGTATCCCAAGTGGCTTGTGCATTTCATTTTTAAGTAAAATTGAGGGTAAAAGGTGAATGTATTTGTTAACTTATTATCCTACTTATGTGTTTACTCCCTGACTGGTGATGCAAGACTGGCTTTGTGATCTATGTTCTATGGAGGAGAAATATAACATCCAGCTATGGTCAACACCATTTGCTTTTATTGATGTTGCACTTCAGATTTTCGTTTTAAGATTTGTTATCATATCAATAGCAAATTTGCTGGAGAATAGGTCAGGTAATATACCAGAAAATACTCCTAATCTTGAGAATATATGCACACAATGTAGGCCTACTATATGACACACTTGTAAGATATCTAAATTATCAAGGGATACTAAGAATCTTCTGTCATTTTCCCTACTTACCTCCACTTCAAATCTCCATTCAAGATCCTTGTAATGAGGAAGGTCCAACGTAAGTCTAGAAAGGGCTTCACATATTTCTTGTTTCTTTCCTTTGTAAAACAGCTCTAGACTTTCCTGATGCTCTTCACTGAACCCCAGTGTCAATACAGAGTCACGAAAGTCAAGTTCAGTCAGCTGTCAACAAAAAGAATTAAATATTATCTTAAAAAGAATATAGACCTCTTTTCATCATGAAGTATTCAATACTCTCTGCTTCATATGTTCACAGCAAATGTCATGTTACTGGTATCATTAAGGCCATGAGAAGTATTCTTTCCCAAGAAAACAGGAATTAAATAGAAGGAAGAAAATTAAATACCGGTTCTCAACTAAAATTTCAAAACTTTCATAGGAGATCATATTTGATGATAGAAAATTAACAAGTCAGTTTTTCATTTTATGTTGATTCATCGTTCTGCATTCCACCAGCTCTTCTATCTGATATTATTGTTATTCTGCACTTCACAATTACTTTTATTTTCCCTTTTAAGTCATTTTAATAAGCTCATTTTTGTAATATATTTAATTTCAATCAGAAATGGGAAGAGGCACTAAAAATGACAGGTATTATATCTGCCATTAGGACTGTCAGGAAGGTTCCAAGACAGTAACCACTGTAGGTGCTGCTACAGTGAGTTTGAAACCATTGGATATGTCTTGGGTTCCTATCCTTATGGAGAACTATTAAGAAACAAAAGACACTATTCTGTTCGAAGCATGCTAGTAAATGTATTGAGTAGGAGGGGCCATCCATGAAGAAGTACATGGACTCTCTGTGGATACCAGTACTTGCTGCCCTAATAAGGTAGCCAAAAACTTCTACTGGGACCATAAATGACCCAATGATTCAAACTGAATCTTATGCTGATCGTGATGTCCACCGCTAGAAAACTGCCATCCATGGTCAAACTATTGCACACCAGTACTATAAAGAAAAGTACAATCTCGTTCATATTAAGAACATTGGACTGATGTTTGGAACCGAAAGTACCATTCGAGCCTTCTTAGTCCAGTTCTGCCGTGATTCTGGTTTAGATGGCCACCTAATCAAAAGCATAGCGATCGGGGTACATAATGTGGCAATTCTGATGCAGCATTTATACAAATTGTTTTATTTATTCATAGAAATACTCCTTTGAGGATATGTGGATTATTATTTTCCCTGTTAAATCATTTTTTTCTCTAGTTCTGCTGTGATTTTGGTTTAGATGGCCACCTAATCAAAAGCATGCCAATCATGGTACATAATGTGGCAATTTTGAGGCAGCATTTATGCAACTGGTTTTATTTATTCATAGAAATGCTTCTTTGAGGATATTTGAGTTATTATTTTCCTTATTAAACAATTTTTTTTAAATATTTGTTTTGGTGTGCTATGTCTGTGAGGCAATCCTAGATAGGGGAAGCAGAAATGAATGAATAAATTTGTGTCTATATCATAAATATCAGTCACATAAAACAGTATTACACTGTCAGTTCATTACATTACACAGACAAATGGATATTAATCCTCCTTCAAAGAAACATGGCATTATGTAACACATTATATGAAATAGTGCACTTTTCTAATAACAATGAAGAATCATCATGAAACATTTCTATAGCAGTATTCTAATAACGAAGGTTGCAATGCCCGCCGTTATTTGTGGGTACTGGCTAAGGTTACCATTCGTCCTGATTTGGTCGGGACAGTCCTTTATTTTAAACAGCTGCCAAGGAATTTTGTATACCTTTGTTGGGTTGCAACAAGGTACCGATTTTGTCCCAATTTTTTAAAACCGCTTACATTATGGTTATAAAAGTGTAATTTTTCAGCTAAATAAAATGCTATGATTATTTATGAAGAATGCACTGTAAGATCTAATTCCTATGAGAAGAAAGATGATGTAAGTTGTCAGGCTTACTTCCCACAAATCCTTTGCTCCTGGCTTCAACTAATCGTTATTGCAATGCATAGTAGTGATTATGGTCTGTTTTTCTTAAACAAAAACCTTTGAAGAATGGTATTAATCCATTTGTGAACTACAGTGTTACGCTATGAGAACTGATTCTTAACTCTTGAAGCACTTGTTTTATAATACAGCATAAAATGGAGGTGTCACTTGACAAGATCACTGAAGACAGTTAAGTAAGGTAAGAAAATATAAATTAAATAAGGGATATCAAAGAGGATGTAGTTAACTATGTATGCAAAAGTACGTGTAAATAAAGTATTGGTACTGTAATAAGAAATGGTTGAGAGTAACATCTTAAAAGAATGTATGAAGTATTTAAGTGAAGGTAGGAGGCACAATAATTGGGTGGAAAAAATTATTGGAAGAAGTTGGAAGGGGGATATTGGGCAAAAAGGAGAAGGTAATAGGATAGGATTTTGGTGAGAAATAAGAAAAAGAATAGAGGACATGGAAACACAAAAGATTTGGGCAAACTTTGTAAACAAAAGTTCTTTGAGATTATACAGAGTAATCAAAACAGAGTGGGGAAGGGAGAAATATGTGGATTGTTGTGATAAGCATGTGGAAGAAAGGGATATGCATGGGGTGATATATCTGAAAAGGTTAAGGAAAGACAGAGGAAGGTTGTATATTATGCAATAAAGAGGAAGGAATATCACATTACTTAACAGCATGTGAAGGGGTAAGAAGGTGGAGAGAAGAAATTTGGGAGACAAAGTGGGAAAATTTACAGAACGAGATAACAGTCATTAAGATGTTGAAATTCTGAGAAGGAAAGATGAGGAATATAGGGGAGTATTAAGGGTAAACGAGAGAGAAGTGGACAAGGAAAATTAAGAAGTAGATCAAGAGCAAATAAGCAGGAAAAGAGTGTCACAGCCAACAATGCTAATATTTCGATGAGAACAATTGAAAGTGTGTTTGAGGACAGAATTATTAGTAGAGATTTGTGGCCTCCTCAGTCCCCCAACCTAACTCTCTGTGACTTTTATTTCTGGGGTAAATTAAAACATAAAGGATACAAGACAAACTCACACACCCTGGAAGAATTAAAACAACATATCCACCAGCAAAATTGCCAGCATTATACAACAACGTGAACTACAGTAATGGTGGCCAGTTTCAGCATCTCCTTTCATAATGTTGGTAAAGTCAATATACGCTCTGCAAAGTGGTTGTTTCTCGAACTGCTAACACGCCGGAAAGTAGCACTTTACCTACTAGTACGGTAAAGTAATTTTACCGTACTAGGCGGTAAAGTTGTCATGGTAACCCTTAGTGGTTGTAGTTCCAACGGTGGCTCCTAGATATCTCCACAGTGACTCCCAATGTATGTTCAATTTTGTATGTTAAGGGCTTTATTGTTCATTGTCTATTAACAAGCATAGTAAACCTCGTAATTTAGAAATTTTGAATTTAAGAAATAAATTACATAATTACATCTTTTTATATCTTTCATGACTACGGGTGGACGCGAACGCATGAATTTTGCATTACGAAGACATCGCTTAGTCCCCTAGACCACACATGCCAGTTGAAGGAAGAGAATTCAGATGAGCCTTTTGTACGATTGCTTCTTTTTAACAAGGAATAAGAAGTTTCATTGCAGAAAATAAGACAAAAATGACACGTAATTTCAATTTATGTAAATATATTTAGTTTAATTAATCAACATTACTACCTTAATGATGTCTTAAACGTTTTTTAAGGAAAAGAAACAATCCACAGCAAGCGAAGTTTATAAACATGCACTACTGATACAATTGCCATTATCTTTGCTTTCTTTACGCAGAATCATTGAAAATGACTGAAAAACTGAGTTCATTAGTAGTAAAATTGCAGAACTTTTACTAAAAAATATGTAAAAACTTTAGCAGACTCATCCAGTATTTCAGCCTCGGCTGCAATATTAGATTCATCCGCTAAAGCCTTATTTTGCGTACTTGATACATAAATAGCTATAAACATAGGAGTTGAAGCATCTTCCGGGCTGTGGGCCGTGGTCCAAAAGCAAAATTACAAGTCTCGCCAGAAGATGCTTCAACTCCAAGATTCTGGCCGTGAAAGCCTCAGATTAACTAGCTATAAACGTAGTTAAGGAAATTGTTGTATGGTTGAATCACTGCCACTTTATTGTAACTGTAGACAACAATGCATGCTGCCATCGCAAACAAAAACAAAAACAAAAACAAAACAAAAAAAACACCATACAGCCAGTTTGTAGTTCATTGGGTCTCCCTGTACTATAAAAACCAAAAATGTCTAATCATGCTCACAGCAGCTGCTGGCAATGTCACACATCACACACCTTCTTAAAAATCATTACTCACATGCATTAATTCCGAGATTTAATTCATATATCAAGAACATCATATTTACCTGATGTCTACAGCTTTCTATGAGCAAATTTACCAAACCTTCCACAGCATTACGGATTACTTCTGGCTGCACTTCCAGCTTTTCTGCAAAGCACAATACAATATAAATACAGAGTCCGCCAGAAAAATGTATACACTCTTTGTCAGACTGTATCGGAATATTACCAGTATGTTGTAGTATGGTCTTACGCTCAACACATGTCGTTACTTTCAACACGATAGTGACAAAACAAAATGGCTGGAGCACGCTTAACGTTCGAGCAGCGAAAATGCATTCTGAAGTGGTTTATCAAGTTTGATAATCCTGTTGAAGTGCAGCGTCAGTGGAGGCAGGAGTTTGAATCAGAACCCCCAACCCACCTAGCAATTAAACGCATTATTGGCAAGTTTGAGGCACATGGAACGATTTGTGATATTCATAAAGGAGGATCAGGAAGACCGCGTACAGCTACAAGCCCTGCTTCGTCGGATCTCGCATTGGAAAAGTTTGTTACTTCTCCACAAGTCTGCTACGCAATGTGCGCGTGAAGTGGGGATTAGCAGTACAAGTGTACGACGAATTCTGAAAGGTGCTAAGTGGAAACCTTACATTCCACGATTATTGCATGTGATTAATGATGACGATCCTGGTTGGACGAAGAGGGCCCATTGAGTTCCCTCCACGGTCGCCAGAATTAACCCCTATGGACTTTTACTTATGGGGAACCGTGAAAGATCAAGTCTATCAACGTAAGCCACGCACGTTGGAGGAACTTCGCCAGGAGATTACAGCGGCATGTGCTGCGATCTCCATTGAAACATTGACCGATGTAGCTGCGGCGACCGCTCATCGTTCAGTAATGTTTCTGGCCGCCAACGGCCAACATTTTGAACATCTAATGTAACCACTGAACTAAGAAAGTACTACCGGTAGATGTTTGATTAGTATTTAAATTAAAAAAACAAACCTAATAAATAGTTTCGTTCCTTAAAGTGTGTATACATTTTTCTGGCGGACCCTGTATAATGTAGCCTACCCTATACACCATTATCAAATATTGGTAGGCTAATTTCATAGAATCACAACCTGTCGATTGATGAATCAAATCTTGCACAGATTCTGAAGGCATTCACTTAGGGTTCATTCCTAACAAGCACACTCAAACTATTACTAGGCCTGCCCATAACTATTGCCTAACTGGAAAAACAGTAACTCCAATAGTAACATATGAAGACATGGGGGAATAATGAAGGTTCAATTTTTTGTTATATTTAGGTTTTAGTGCTATCTGTTAAATTAACTTGTGAAGTTTTTTGTGTGGCCTACATACATTTTCGTTGAAAATGCTAAGAGTCTTGTAATATTTGCATTGAATAATATCTGAGAAGAAGGGAGGCAGATAAAGTCCAGGTATTTGATGGATAAACAATAATTGTCCATTTTACTTTTCTCTCGTGAAAGTTTTTGCTTGGGAGTGGTGTTTCTTAATTTGATTGGTTTCTTTTTTAAAACTTAAGATTGAGATTACTTAAAAAAGTAAAGCTGAACACCAAAATATGTTTTATGATAATAACCACTCTGTGAATGAACACATGATATATATATATATATATATATTTTATGCCAACATTAAGTTCCAATGTAATGTTGTATTCAAGTTTAATTGTACCGCATTTAACTATGCAGTATGTTTTATGGATTTTAATTTGCTCAAAATATTATTTATGAGAATGGTAACACTCAGTTATTAGTTCCCTGCCCGTCACATATTATTATTTTCACTTCTTGCAACATGACACAATAATTATTATACAATTCGAATACTCCCACTGAAATCCATCAATCTGTTCGTAAAATCAATGGCTCATCAGATGAAAAAATGGGGGATGATGTTCATCGTACACTCACCGAACTTTTATCGCACTTTTCCACCGGTGGATTTAGTGATGACTTTAAAAAGTGCCCCATTTCAAAATGTTCAAAACAATTAAACAACCTAGCCAATCTACGTGTCACATCCCCAAAAGATACCTAACCTAAATCAAAAATTAGTTTTTATACGATTTTTCGTCCTTGAGCTATGCAGACAAACATCTTTCTGAATATATTTTTGGATTCAGGGGACCTCAAGGCAAGTTGGAAATGTGAAATTGAATTTCAGGGTCTACATAATACTTCCTCTACCTATAGTACCTAGTAGCCTACTGCAGCTTGGAAGTAGTGATAAAAATTCAAGTACTGTATTTTATTTTTGAAAATTTTCGTAAGGAAAAGCCACAGCGGTTGTTTCCGGCTCATCTGCAATGCCAGAAGGCTGTCCCTACATTCTTTGCAGTTTTCATTCTGTCTGGAATGACCATATATTCCGCGAATCACCCGGGTAGCATGCAGTGAGTGAAGTGAGTGTCGTATTTGGTAGCTTACAAATTTCCTAGTAAATCCTCCTGCTGCTCAGTCTTTATCCATACGAAATTGGAGTATTCTGCGAGTAAAAACGATATACTCTTTTTTATGCATATCAGCCATTGCGGGGGGGGGGGGGGGGGGGAGGGAGGGAATAGTTATCTGCCACCCGCTAAGCTCCATCCACCATAACTCACTAACAGGACTGGAATGAGACATGTAGTGATCATTTTTAGAACTACTAGCAACACCACTTGGCAGCAACAAGTTGAAAATGGTGGAAAATTAAATATTTATTCTCCTTTCTCCTTCATTTCCCTTCCTCTTTCTCCTCATTACTCCCTTTCTCTCATTCATTCTTCACCCTACCTTCACCTATCGGAAACCTATTCGTAACCAACAATTTTACACCTAGACTAAGATTTAAACTCTGATCTCTGGCTTCGTAGCCAGAAGCGTTGACCATTACACCATGAGGGTTTGTTGAGATGTGAAGGGAAAATTCATCTATTTAAGTTGAGAGAGCCTTAATACAAGAAACGAGAAATACATTTCAATGACATTCATCATCACAGCCCAGAATTAGATGATTCTGTGCAATATCGGCAATGAAAAATTATAATATTGAAATGGGGAAAGAACTTTGGAAAGTGGTCATATTATATGAATAGAGTCCTACTGATTTCAACACTATCCAACAAAATGTGCTTACGCTCTGCTTGCTTAACTATGTGGAAGTACTATGCATTATTTAATATTATGCAATATTTATAGTATGTGTAGAAAATTTGTTATGGGAAAATGGAAGAACAGGTTGCCACTTAAGCTCCTTCCACCCAACTCACTATTAAACAATGAGAGACATCTAGGTGGCAACGATGGAACTATAAGCAATGTTGAAAATTGGGAAAAATTTAATTTTTCCTTTCTAGTCTTCTCTTGCTCTTTCTCCTATTACCTCCCTTCTCTAATTCACCCTACCTAAATATTTGAGACCTATTCCTATCCCAAAAATTTTTGCACCCGACGGGATTTGAACACTGGACTGCTAGTATCATAGACAGTTGTCTTAACCACTACGCTATCGAGTGATCGTTGTGGTGTGAAGCAATTAAGTTTAGAGAGCTTTATACATGAGAAATAGCAGTTCTGGTACAAAAGTCATTTTTTATAATTGTGAAATATTATGTTGGCTCTGAAATTAGATGTTTTGATGCAAGGGGATGCCTTGTATTGTATAGGCCTCTTTGTGCAAGGGTTATTTTCATATGGTAGTAATTAATGCATATGGTTTGGTTCAAGGGTTATTTTCGTATTGGGAATGCCTCGTATTGTAGTAATTAGTACATAACTTTTAAGGGTTATCTTCGTATTATAGTAATTAGTGCATAGGGTAGTATTTAGTGTCGCATATGCTCTGTTACAAGGGTCTTGCTCGTGGGCTGGTGACTAGGGTACGGGAAAACGGGCTATGCTCAGCCAGAGTGTGCAGAGTTTAAGTGGCGACATGTTTTTCTATTTTGCCTTTGTTAATTACGAGTCAATATATTGACATAATTGTAGTTATATACATATAACAGTGCAATATAACAGCTGCATTGTCAGCACGGACGAGGTGGCTGCAGCCGTAGCTAATGCAAATAACTATTTGCGGGTGGGAAATAACTATTTTTCGCTGGTATTGGTACTGTATGTTTAAAATATGAGTGGCCCTTATAATTTGGTACCAGCAATAAGTTAACCTTAGTTATAAAGTAGGCCTATAAACTTACGCGCTGCTGCTTGATACAATTTTGCGTTCGGTCCTTTTCTTAGGAATTCTAATGCTAGTTTGCAGAATTCCTGTACAACTGAAAAGGAAGATGTATATTAGAAACATAACCTTAAAATACACACACACGCCAAACAAAATAGCTGCAAAACATGAATTTACCAATTACTGGTTGAGAAATTAATAGAGATAAATGTTGTTTATGATCATCTTTCAAAGATAAAATCATTTTTACACAATTAAACGTATCTTAAAAATACCAACGTAAACTGACTATTCCACCAATATCATTTTTTAACACTGTCAAATACACAGTACAGACACAGAAAACCACAGCAGAATTTCCCGATTCCCGGTCTGGCGGTCTCCCATAAATCACGGTCCTCCTGACATTTTGTATGCTCAAACAAGCAATTTCCCAAGCGTTGGCCTGTTGATAAGCTTTCCAGGAAGCAGTGAGAACCGTTGCTACGGGTAACAGACGACGCCACAAAATGGTCAGGTTAGGTTAGATGCATTGAATGTAAATATATTGTTGTCAATATATGTACATGACAGTTGTGTTATTGAATATTTCTTCAAGATGACGGGTATACGATGCAATGATCCACGAGATTTTCCTAGAATAGCCAAAGAAATGGGCTTTTGTTTTAGTTTAAGAAGAGGAAGAGTTGACTGGCATAAAATAGGTATAAATGTTTTGTCTTAAAAATAATACTTAGCTCTCTATATGGATGATTGCCTATGAGTCTATTTCTGTCAGGATTTTCTACTTGCGGTCTGAATTTGTGAAGTATTCTGAAGTGTCCTTCACCTGTAGTAGACTAAGCATACCAGTACTAGGTAACTTAAAACTTTTTCTTACACATCCGCAGGACCAACCAGTAAATTAGCTTATAGGTAATCTTATTATGTCTCTATATTAAGCATTTTAGGGTAGCCTAATTTAATAAAAAATTATCTGTTATTTCTTTTGCAGGTGCTATAGATGTTGACAGACTAGTACAGGAACGAGATTTGGTGTCACTTCAGGAAAATCTTATTAGTGTAATAAATTACAATCTTGATAGTGAATATGATGTGAAAATACTGGACCCCAATTTTGTAAAGTTGTTTAAGCTAGCACAGCTCTCTATTGACTACCTCTTATATTCAGAGCAGCATCTTTACAACTGCATTGAATTGGTACAGGAGGATCTACAAAAATGTACAAAGGTTTGGATCGGAAACAATCAGTCCCATAATTAAACTGAAAATTAAAAATAACTTTTATATATTTAGCGATTATGATTATTTGTTCACATGCATGTTCTTTAAAAAGTAATTTTAAAAAATCTCAAGAGTTACAATAGGGAAGTAACATGTTTCAATCCTGTACTACTCTTCTGATCTAAGTGTAGGATTCTTAGAGATTACCTGTCACTCATAAAGATAACCAGATTGGAATATTTTACGGACCTATTTTACTACTCTTTGATTTTTGAATAGGTAGGCTTGTATACCACGACAACATGCACATGCATCATAGTAAAAGACATATGGCTGTGGGAACAAACCTATTGCTATTTATGATAAAACTTTCAGTCTTTGAACATTATATTACCACCACCTTCATGAGACAACCATAACACGTCCTAACATCTGAATAGAAATATTATTTTTGAACTCCTCTGGTCTGTGGTCGACTTGCACATAAGTTACCTTGCTTTTCATGTGCCTCCAAAGGAAGTTAAATCAGGTGACCTGGAGGTGTTCAGATCCAATTTAACTGCAAATTGTAAACTCCATGATGGTGGTCACCTGCAGACATTTTAAAAAAGTTATATCATAAATGGCAAAGTATTAAAATATAATTTGTGTGCTCTGAACTTTTCTCTCACTAAAATAAGAATCTGATGTGTTCCTTTAAATCATTACTTTTCTTTTTTTAATCTTTACATATATTATTTATCTCCTAAGCTGCTTATTGGAGATAACAACCATCTTGAGGCAAAATATAATCTAAGAAAGTAGAATGTTTCCACTGGTGGGCAGTAACACAAATTTTAATTTAGGGCAATAGCTCTACTACTATCCAAATTTACTATGGAAAAAAAATGCTCTGAGGGCCAAAATTAATGATTCAGTATTCAGTACTGGTACTCAATAAGCCTACTTGATTTTATTTAGGGGTGGTTAGTTAAGAAATAGTGTCTGCTAAATCCTTTGAATTTATTCAGTGTGACAATAAAATAAATTTTACATCCCTTTTGTCAATAGTAAGTAATTAATTTAGTAATTTAGTAATAGTAGTAATTTATCTTTTAACTGTATACCTCATTTGTGTATAGTCCAGTTATTCAATGCATACCCAGATGGCTTCAAAGAAATGAACTGTTAAGTTGGTAGCCTTTAGAAGTCATGCAGTGTTTCTTTACGTTTCTTGACAAGGGTGGGGGTCTCAGTTTGCTGTCCAAAACAAAAGTAATATTGCAATATTCTCTCCTCAATGTTAACCCTGGCTTTGGTTTTCGTACGGTCTAATCAATTCACATGTATTTTCATACATAGGCCTATATTGGAAGTTTACACAGTGAAGCTATATTATTATATCCTTTATCACATGTATTTTGTTTGCTGTTTGATAATTTGTGAAATGCATGTTTGGAATTAACCTTGTTTTAATTTTCTGGAGGCCTTACTGGAGTAAAGCTAATGTTATGAGCAGAGCTCACCTTTTCCTGAAATTGCCAATAATTTAAAATGCCATCACTTTAAACTTCTTAACTGATCTCTACCAAATTTTCCCTACTGATTGAGGACATGACAGATTACATTAATAAATTGTTTATTCACAGAAGCTAAAACAATGAGGACACCATGAAGAATATTATCACTTGTATGATATGATCAGTGATAATTGCAATTATGATATGCAGAAAATAAGTTATTTTTTTAATCTATTTCCGAGTTAAGCTCCAGATAGATTCGTTAAGCAGGGCTTACCGAAGAACAAAGGTCTAGTTTGATAAGCTTATGTGAAGGAATATGTCTTGCAACTTCCAAAGCCGTATATGAACACTGTAAGACAATATGTTGTCATGAGAACTGATTTGCATTTGATAAATTCTTTCTAATATATTACCATAAAATAGGCACTAAATTGGGCATTGCTCCAGTACTGGTCAAACAATTTGATCCATTATCAATAGGCTTCTTCCCATGGATGTTATAAATCCATATACCAAGTTTCCGATAAAACGCATTTGAGTTATCATGTATACAGACACATGGACAGGTAGATAGATGGAAAGACATTTTCCCGTCCACCACACAATCTCAGAAAGTATCATTCTGGCAATTAATAAACTAACTATTGAATTCATATCTGAAGCTACTTCTTCACATGAAAACTCTTCAGAACATCTAACATTGCCTATTTCAAAATCTGAAAATAATTCTCCACTGTGTGAGTTATGAGCAAGAACACTCATTAGTGCTGTATTTCATTTCCACGTAAGGGGCACCTATTTTTATAATTTTCTTCATCTTACAAGACTTTACTTCTTTTCAGTACAACTTCCTACTTACAACTGAGTAGAAAAAGGAACGAATAGAATGAGAAAAATGGTATTTGGTAAAAGGGCATTATTACTATATAAGCATTGTTGCTGTAATTTTAACAGTCGTTATAAGTTTGCTTGTCACTGATATCAAGTTAAACTCATTTAGCATAACAAGTATGGAATTAAGCCTAGTTTGGGAAAGAACAAAATATATAAGGTGCACTTTTCATATGAGATATATCCCGCCCAACCCACCCTCAGTGAAGCAGTTCCTTTTATACTACGATCTAGCAAATTCTTCGAGGATGAATAGGCTGACAAACCGTTGGGTACAGGGTAAACCTGTGGGTACAAGGCACTTACTCTCGCATTTTTAATATTTGGTACAAGGGGCACTCTCGTAGTTTTATGTTTGGTACAAGGGGCACACTCGCATTTTTAATATAGTATGGTCAGGAGTGTCGGCGACAATATACAAGGATAGTTGGTACCCTGCATCGCCGATAGACAAAATGTGAATATTGAGTGGGTGGAGCTTAAAGTGCACCTTGTATTTGGCTTTCGCCCCTAGTTTCTGCACAAAGAAATATAAATTATCCTTCCAGGCATTTAAGGTCACAACTGAATGCCAGGAAAAAAATGCATTTCTGGTGAGTGTACTGAACACATAACAAGAATAAAAGTCACAAGAGGAATTTGTTTTGTGTTAGTTATTAATACTAAAAATATAGATTAGATTCTCCTGTTGAGCCCTCCCGGCATTCTAGTGTTAAGAGACATGATCAGAATGTAAAAATTTACTTATTTAAGAAATACTATATTTGTTTTTCAACATGCAATTTAAATTCATTCACTGCTTTGGGGAAGTATGCAGCATGGCTGCCTTCCAATTGACAGTCCAAGTTCGATTTTTCAGTAGTGGAAAATTGCCTTCCTGGATTCAGGATTGGGTGTTGTGTTGTCCCTTCATTCCCAATTTTCAAGAGGTAATGGCAAATCTCTGCTGTCTCACCCTTCCTGAAAGAGCCTTGGATTAGTCGTGATCATCGTCCCATGGCTTCATTCCAGATATGGACCTGCCCTTCAGGCAGAACACTTACTATCATCATATGAACAAGTTACAATCTCACTTTTCCCCTTCCTTATGTAAAATTTGTTAATGTCCATTTACAGATTCATAATTTTTTACACATTAAATTCATTATTTCAATGCATTCTTTCTTATCTTTCTTTTATTATCTCAGGAAATAGAAAAGTTGAAGAGAGAATGTAAGAAGAAGGATAATGAAATAAAGAATTTAAAGAAGAAACTGAAAACAACACAGGATAAGAAATCAGAAGCACATTGGCATCAACATTACAGCACAAACAGTGGTGAAGTTCCCAACTCTTTCTACCAGGTATAAAAACCTACTAAATGAAGTTTTCTATAAATGTAATAGTTGTGGAATTCATAAAGTGAAGATGATAAAAGAGAAAAATTAATCTAAAAATGTTCTTTGAAGATAATTAAAAACACATAAAAGTGAATGAAGATGAGATTTGTGATTCTATAGAAAATCAGCAGGTTTCATATGTGGTACTATAACTGTTTTCATGGTTTCTAAAAGCTCACTTAAAATGTTTAATAACTACACAATATTTTCTCAATTCCTGCATGAATGAAATGAAATGTATTTTCTAACAGTGTTTGCAATGCGGGAAGAAATTTCTGACTGCCACATTCCTGGAAGGGCATCATAGACGTCGTCATACTGGCATTCCATTTTCTATGCCTCCTGATCCATTTCTGCAAGAAACAGAAAGGCTGCAGTCAGAGATAAAGGAGTTAAAGGAGAGGTTGAACAGCACAGAGCGACTGTTAAATCGAGAGCCAGGACAGGAGGGCTTTGAAGTAAGTATCCTTAACATATTTATTTGGAATATAAAAATACTGCATGACTGATCTAATAAAAACCCATAGTAAGCTGAAGATACGCCGCCGTGATGGCTCATGCTGCAGTGCATGAGCCTGGGATGCTAGCAGTCCTGAGGTCAAATCTCGGGGCCGGTGGGTGTGTCATTCTTGGTGGACGAAGCTGTGCCTTGGGGGTTTTTTCTCGGGGTTCTCCCATTTCCCCCTTTCATTCCACCAACACACTCCACTTCATCTCACCTTTCCCCTTTTTCATCCTCATCCTGTTTCCACTTCTGATATCGGGTCTGCTTCGGCAGTCAGATCCCTTTGGGAGCCTCTCCCGTTCTCCCCGCTGCTTGTGGTCAAGAGGCTGTTGGTGGTGTGTGTCGTGAACCTGTCGGGGCTCCAAGTTGGAGGTACCGCAGGGGTTGGCGCACACGTGGCATGGTACTGGGCTTGTTGGATGTAGGGGGCCCACAGGGGGCTCTGTGGGTCCAGGGCGGCCTGTGCCCACAGGCCGTAGGTAGGTACAATAAGTCGGTAGCGGCTGCGGTACTTAGGGGCGTTCCCACCCTGCCTCCCTGCCTTAAAGAGCACAAAATAGAATAGAATAGAAGCTGAAGATACACTGATGCTTCCCCAGATTATTAGGCCTACATATCTGTTGAAATTACATGAAAATAGTTAGGAGAAAAATTCCTCCTACACTGGGTCTTGAAAACTGGGCCCAACAGCTGTCCATAGCGACCAATCTTGTCTAAGTTTGTGTCTTTGTGACAGGGTGGTAAGGTGGGATTTAATTATCCTTAAAGGTTGATCTGATGACATTGTGAGGTGAACTACTTTGTACAGATTTGTGTCCTGATCCCAATGTTAGAACCAGAACTTCAGAAGTAGGGTTGCCATACCACCAACATAAAAATTTAGGACATTTTCACCAAACATCTTTTTGTAAGTTACTTCCAGTTTGACAGCCTTTTTGTCTCATCATCTTAACCTCTTTATTTCTATTGGCATATAAATTTGTTACCGGTACTATAATGAGTAGAAGGAAAAGTGTGATCACTTCGCTCCTTTACCATTAGTTGGGATGGAGGTTTATGGTTCTGCCAGCAGGGAGTAGCACCATCGTTAGTTGAGCACAGTTGAGCCTTGCCTGTTATGTTATTTGTATAGATATTAGAGAGAAGAAATAAAATCAGAAGGATTTGAAGACAGCCAGCCTACCGAGACATTTACAAGAGGTGTAAATAATTTAACAGACATATTAAATTCTTGTACTCCAGCAGCGGCACTTTATAAAGAACTGATTGGTCACCAAACCCTCTATAAGTGGAGGGAAAATCTTAACGAAAGTCAGAACACCTTTGCTTCTGACAGAACTCTTGGATCCCTAAGGGTAACAATTGAGAGCACTATACAGGTCTCTGACCATTTATGGAGAAAGGGGTTTACCTACTGTAGATTTTCTTAATCTTCATATGCTGCAGTCAGGTTTATCTTCAGGTACTAATTGTGAATACAAGGCGGAAATGCCATTAACATCATTTGTAAATCAAATGAGGACCCTTGCAAAACAAACAGAACAGAAGAATAAGGAAATAGTAAGGGAGGCAGAGGGTAAAATAAAACAAGCATTGGATATGAGGGTTCCTGAAAACACGTCTGACTGCATAACAGATTGGGAAAATAATTTGCTTCTTATTGAAAGTCTAGATCTTGCAAAAGAATACTTGGTTTACTACGTAGGGGGTTATATTGTACGCCAGGCATCCAAAATGTCATAAATGTGTCGACCTGCTTCATGGAAAATGCCCAGAACAAGTTCCTGCCGCAGCTCTAACCTAAATTAAAGATTACAGTGACAATGCCGACATCGACAGTTCATTCTTAACACACCCATCGGCAGATGTACTTAATTTGTTTACACAGGTTGAAAATATTATCTCAGAAAAACTTTCATTGTAAACACAGTCTGTGGGGGGATATATTTTACGAGTATTTAGATAACTTGGACCACATTGTTATTCCATCCTCCAAAGTGGGCTGTTGTGAAGATCATGTTATGGAAATTATTCCTAAACTCATATTACACTACATGAAGTGCCAATTTTTTTGTGACCAAACAAATGAGGAAAGAACTAAATTTTTCTAAAACTGCAAAGTCTACCCGGAAGCTGTCTAAAGTACCTGACAACTGATCTTTGACAAGGGTGAGTGAGAATATAATTTATTACTGGTATGCATGCAAATAAAGAGTTTCTCTCAGCTTGCTCTCTTGAATTTCTGCCGCCTCTAGCAGATGCGGATCCATCTTGCGGAGGAACAGTGAACTTCTTCAGTGATCACACTTTTCCTTCTACTCATTATGCCGGTACCTTAAAAAATTGTATAAAAATAGACATACATTATCAATAGAATATTGCTTCATATAAAATCATGGGATCTTT
The DNA here is from genome assembly GCA_964059195.1 of Ectobius pallidus. NCBI lineage: Eukaryota > Metazoa > Arthropoda > Insecta > Blattodea > Ectobiidae > Ectobius > Ectobius pallidus. Next base: position 30,884,496 of record CAXKWD010000005.1, on the reverse strand, counting down.
TATCCACAACTTAGGATTTTCATTCATGGAAACCAGCTACTTTATTGAAATTTTCTCGTTTATTTCAGACTTAGAACTCACTGATGATTTCACTAATATATAATTACTTGCTTGTCTACATCAGCAAACACCCAGATTTACTCATTTGGTGCCTCAAATTATGAAATGAACATGCAAAATCAAAAGAGCTCAACCAATAACACTGCAAACAAAGTAACAAATATGAAGACCAGAAAAAGGAATCAAAAGAATATAAACAAACTAGTAGCACCATGCCAAAGACTTCAATATCTAAAACAATCTTCTTGTAAGCAGGCAAAGAAACTCTAAACTTAGCTCATCAGTGATTACAAGATCATTCTTCATTGTAATGAGTGAATTATTAATCTTTCATTAATATTTTTAAAAATTTAGGACATTTGCAAGAAATTAAAAAAAAATCAGGTGGGACATCTTTCTTGAAGCTAAATTCAGGACTTTTATCAACCCTACGTAGAAGATGTTTACATAAATTATCTATGTTATATCTATAGTCAGTTACAATATATGTCTCCCTTTTTCTGTATCTCTACACAATTTTTCACATCTAATTTTTACATTTAGTTTGCCAAAAATAAACAGTAACAATTGAAAAAAAAAATTGTTGCCCGTGTAGAGATAGCCCTGTATAGTTTGCTACAACAAAATAAATTAAATTAAAAACACATAGCAGATCTTTTAATTAGAATGACTTAGCTGTTGAATCACTCATAGAAAGAAACATCAAAATGAGATTAATTAAACTAATATTAATGGTGCTGCCTAAAATAAGTCATGTTTAGATCCAGAGGTATGGGTTAGGAGGTATGACAGTCAATACGAGGTACTCTTAATGAAGGGAGATCTACAGTGGCATCTTAAAAAGCATTTATATTAACAGTGATAATGCAACAGTCATTGGCAATTTGAGTGAGGATAAGGAAGATGATAAAGGAAATTAATAATAATATGGTTATACCACCTAAGTCTGCCACTGTGGGTTTGCCTGCCTTCCACTCTGCCAGGTTTGATTCCCGGCTGGGGATTTTTCAGTAGTGGTCTGCAGGGGTCTGTCATACCCTAGAAACAAATCTGCACAGATATCCCCTTACAGGATCACCAGGAATCACTCGCAATTACCTGATTATCTTGACTATTTTTATTACACTAACACTTTAGCTTTCCATTCGCAACTATGGTTTAAGTTCATTCTTCGTATCATACTTGGCTTATTTTGTGAAGAGGTATAGAATTAGGTTTTTTGCAGGATAGAGCAGAGTCTGGAAGAGGCAGGGGTGATGAAGGAAAGAGCAACATGTCTAACTGGCTGGAGGAGAAGAGAAAAATGGAGGCTGAGCAACGCAAATACCTCAATGAAATTGCTGAGCTAAAGGATATGTTTTACAGTGAAATAAAGGTACTATATACTCAATTTTGCATGGTTCTCATTGCAGAGATCTGGAATTTAAATCCTGGATTTCTCAAATCACCACCTCTGTCCTGCTATGGTACGGAATTCACAATAGCATACAGTGATACCTCGAGATATGAGTTTAATTCGTTCCATAACCTCGCTCGTATCTCAAAGCAATTTTCCCCATTGAAATGCCATTAATCCGTTCCAGCCCCAAAAATGCTACCCCCAATTGTTTTTGTTACGTGTTTTTTAATAAGAAAAATGTATTTATAAATGACAAATATTGAATAAAAACATAATAAAAGATAATGTAAAGCAAAAAAAACTGGTTTTATAAAGTGCACATACATATTTGTTACACTTTCTTCGGACCCATGGTTATAAAAAGAAATCTGATAAAGTATGTAAATGCACAAAAAGCGCAAAGCCCTTGAAAAATTTAGCAAAGATGCTTCGACAGCACAGCTGGCCGTTCCTCGTATCTCAAATGTCGCTCGTATTTCCAAACAAAACTTAGCTCGCTCGACAGCTCATATCTCAAATAACTTGTATGTTAGGGCACTCGTATCTTGAGGTACCACTGTATTCCATACTATGTAACATCTCTAGTGTGCTATAAACCTCCAACATAGGCTATGACCTACATCGCTTGAACAAATGAAAGACGTAGTGTTATACAGTTAAGGTGATATGACTTTTTGCTTGGGCAATTCTGTACTTTGCTAGTATAAAAGTAATTAAGTTATTAAGTAGATACAAAATAAAAAATAACTTTAGTTTAAATAATTATCATGTAATTAAAAAATCAGATATCATAATTATGGAACTACATTGTTGCATGTCATAGCATGTAAAGTAGTGCAAAATATAATTGGACATACTGCATTGCTTCATTATTGGCTGACGCTGCATGGCAGATGTCTGCTTCTCATTATAATGTTTAAACTTTTTAATTTTTGTTATTACTTATTGGCTGGGATAGTGGGTTTTAAAAGTTCAATTGCTATTTACTTCATTATAGTTTTTCTCATATTTCATCTAAATTATTTCCAGTCATGACTCATGGTTTAAAACAAGCATGTGCTGCATATACTATTTCATATATTTAAAATAAAGAAAGGATTGGTAAGCCTACTTATGTAATTACTGAAGCAAAGTGAAGTTCATGTGGCATTCCCTTTTACTGCAGAAGTTATCAATTACTTTTGTGTTAAAAATTATGTTTTTTCCACTGGCCATCTGTATAGGATTCCCAAAAATCCCGGAAAATACAGGAATGTTTTTTTTTTTTTTTTTTTTTTTTCGCTAATGCAGCCTGTTGTCCCGGAAGAAGTCTTGGGATGCGGTTTTGTCTCTATTTAAAATTTTTTATTGTATGTTTCTTCTTTTTACTCTCCAAGAAGAGTCCAGAAAAAAATTGGGATTGCAACACTGGTTAACAGTTGCCGGCTTCATCGCGATTTGCAGGACCATTCGGGATACTTAGTGTTAGTACGACCATGCTTGTGTCGGTTGGCTTTGTTGCTGTGATTTCATCTTTATTACTAAGTCCTGTTGCTTCACTGATTGAATTAGAAAATGCCAAAATGGAAATGTGAATTTACTGAGGCGTTAAAAGCTCAGTTTCTATTTTTGGAAGATAAAAATGGAAAAATTGAATGTACAGTTCCGAGCATGGAGGGAAGTCTGACATTAGTCAGCATGTTGCTATGAAAAGATACAACTCTGCATCTGCGATTGTAATGAAATTAAAGATGAGCCTGTTATTTATCTCTTTTTTTTAGCTTGAAAGAAACTAGGACTTACATAATGCCATGGGAATGTATTTTTACATTGATTACCAATACAGATCTAAGTGTTCCGTATTTTCTTCTTAAATTTCTGGGAACCCTAGTTCGCATCTTTGTGCAGTTCTTCATGCTTGTGAATGGAAATTTCATGCAGCTGGAGGCTTGACATCACAACATAGATGAAATTGGATTACTGCACCTGAGCGTATCTCGCCTCAGAGAGTGAAGCGAGCAAACTGCGATAAAGAAGGTATTGATATTACTGACTCACAAGACATCAAACAATGAAATCTCGCCCAGACATGCCAAGTTCAAAATATTCTTAATTTTAAGACAGTATTGCATTCAGAAATAAAATTACATGAAGACAGGAAACAAGCTGTGTGCTGCAGCACTATACTGCATTAAGAGAAATTGCCCCTGACTATTTCCAGTAAAACCAAGTAACTTTGAATGTACAATAATAATACCTAAAACAACTGTTTGAATTCCACAGTTTTCACATTGGTCACTTGAACTACCTTCAGGAGAACCTTGTATAGTTCTGGGGGGGGGGGGGGACAAACTGACCAAAATCATAGGTCCCGGGTATTTGTCACATGTGTCCTCCCATTTATGCTGGTTTTCCGATGATTGCTTTTGTTGGTGTTAACATGAAGTTTGCTAGACTCAAGTTTGATTGTTAATGAAGGACACAGAAATATGAGAGTCTTTTATTATATCAGGAAACATCACCTCCATATTGGCATTGTTGACTGAGGATCTAAAGGGGATTTTTCAGATCCTCATGAAGATAATTGAAGAGATACTTGAATAAGAAGCAGCAAGACCAAGCAATTAAGGATGATTGACTTAAGAATTGGCATGCTGACTACATGCCTGCCATTTATCTGTGAAGTCAAGTCAGATATAGTTGATGAAGGCCTTGCCCCTTTGTGATGTAGGCCTACTGTGTCATGGAATCAGTTTATTAATCTTTCAATAGTCTAGTTCACCAGTGTGGTGAAATTGGCAGCCCGCAAGCCACATGCAACCCTTGAAGAATTTTCTGTGGCCCACAACTGCACTTGAAGAAAAAACTGTGTTCACTCAAATCTAAGGTGTACCCAAATTTTGAAACTTTAAATAATAAAAAAAGTCTGTTACCGAATGCAATGCATATCAATGGTAGGATATTTTATTTGGTATTTTATCTTAGTATTTTATTTTATACTACAATGAATTTGTGAAACATACTCATATTTTTTATAAATATAAGTACGAGTACATTATATACACTGATGGCAAGAAAAAACTGGAGGAACATTTTACACACTTGTTCCATTAAAAAAATATTTATACTCCAAGTAAATATTTCATACAGCCTGCATGTAATTGTTTGAATTTTTGCGTTCATAAACACACGAACTTCATACTCAACACCTGTTGTTTCATCCTTTTGCACACCTTTCGGACTCTAGAATTACCAATTTTATTGTACCTCACCTTAACACATAGAGCCTATATGTAATCATTTGAGTTTTTGCGTTCATAAACACACACTTCATACTCAACACCTGTTGATTCATCCTTTTGCACACCTTTCGGAACTCTAGAATCACCAATTTTATCGTACCTCACCCTGACAAACTCATGTTCATCAAATTCTTCTGGGAAAAATACATCACACGGGTATTCAGCCAATATTTTTGAGAGGTAGAGACGGTGAAAACATGGAGATTTAAGGGCTGTTTTGTACACTTCAGCACCACCTAGTACCCAAACAGTGTCAATGAGGGCTTTATACTCAGGAACTGTTGCTAATTTCTTCACTGCTTGTTCTAAAGATGCACAAACAATTGTGTTAGGATATGAAAGAGGTTCTGAAGGGCTGAATCTACTCAAAACAATATTTAGAGCACCAGGATGTGGTTTTGAGACAACTGCATCCATGGTGTCCCATGTCCGACGGCCAATAATTATGGCATTTTGCCGATTGTTTCCACTGATCCTGGGCTTAGTTGTCATGTCTAGAAAGTAGCGAAATTCTGATGGAATGCTCCATGGTAGACTCTGACCTCTGCCAATTCCCATGTTTTTGTCAACAGCAGAGATGAGATTCAGTTTGACAGGCATCCAGTCTTCATCCATTGCTAGAACGAATCACACAGTAATAAAAAAACATAGCATACACAGGTTAGTGGTCTTCTGATCAGTCATCTTCATTTGATAGTGGTTATGGATTAAACACAAACTGTATTATATTCTATATGTGAAAATATGTCCTGGGCAAGGAATCGAAGTTGGGTATACAGTTTGGTTTATGTTAAACCTGAGATCTCTCAATCAATCTCATTCCAAACAGTATTCCATTATACACTTACAGAGCTTACTATAGACACTCGTATAATTCTCTGGTGCATGTGTAAAGAGAGGTAACTCCTAAACTGTGGAAAATGAGACATCTAGCCAGGAATAATGACAGATTTATTCTCTATTGGTGTGTATAGAGGGATATCTCATATTGTCAATACTCGTGAGGTAATATTATAGTGCATCATGGAATAGCTATCATTTTTCCCAATTTGTGGTGTAAATGTCCATTACCATGTTTACGTCTTAAAACTTTAGTGTGTAACGAGGTAAGTAATGATTTAAATAACACCCTTTGTTTAATCATAAACATTTAAAATAATGAACACAATTTTTTTAAACATAATAAATTACACAATACAAACAAACAATATAATAAAAAAAATCGATTTATTTTCAACTAGCTTAAAAGCTCATCATCCGGGTTTTATATTTTGTAATTGGAAATTAACTTATGAAGGACTTTCGATTTTCAAACTCTAGGTCCTTATATATGTATGTAGAATTTGAAATGAGGAAGCACGACTTATGACATTCAAACTATTCCTTCAGAAAATGCTTGATATAGCTTTTTATGGCTCATATTGGACTTAGAATTTTTCACCTCATTGCTTCCACACACCATGCCTGGAAAGGGTTTAAATAAGAAGAAACAGAAATTCTGGTAACATAGAATATTTCATTTCTCACTCTCATGTTACCATAGAACCATTTTGGAGCTGAATCAAAAAGAGATTCAATATTGCTTTTCATATTTTCCTCCCCAAAACCTGGGCATGATAATTTACTGCGCATATAGGATTAAAAATGTTCCATCCTATTTTGTCTCCTTTTACATGCTTTAGGGCCTCTGATAAACATCCATATTTCTCAACTAATACAAAGCAAGCCTACAGGTATGAATAACGTATCAGTGGATAGGATTTTTTACTGACTTCTGATATAGCATACTCGTTGGCACACAATCAGGCTGAGACAACTGGATTAAGCTGTCCCTGCAAATGCAACCTATTATTCTACATCAAAATATGAAGTGAAAAAATGATATTCTCCATGTCCAGGGTAGAGAATGTTATGTGACTGCATCACATTGTGCATTATTTTCATGGATTTCATTCTTCATTATTTATTTATACCAATTAATTATATCGATAGCTTCTCTAATTTGTCAAAGCCAGTATCATGTACTTCCAAAGCTATCTGTGAACACTTCAAACAATACTGAAAACTGGATTTGCATTTAATGAATTCTATGTAATTTTTTCAGAAATTATGTAATTTGGTTTCTTTGAATTTTAATGTTCACCATGTTACTTTACTGGGGGAAGTGGATATGTGTGCAAAATTTCGTGCAAATTGGACAAAACATGTAGATTTGTATAGGGAACATACATACCCACACACTTTCAATTTTATATATTTGATGGATGATCTTATGTATTAAAATTCATTTATCACAAAATTAAGATTTTAGAATTACCTCCCTTTATACACACACCCAAGAATTATAATTCTTATATATATTATATTATATATATATATATATATATATATATATATATAATTCTTATTTATAGAATGTAGTAAAGATGCAACTAACTCTTATTAACCAGAACTAAATTAACTCCTAGTCTAAGAAGGCTGCAGCCTAGGATGGAATTTAACAGAGGAAGGCATGCCTCATGTCTGCCCCCTTGTCCTCTCTGTATTATTTTCTGAGTTAATTAACTTATTGTACTAGGGATTTCCAATGTTTATAGAGTTTCTGCAATACCAGTACCAATTATGTTTCTGCATTATAAACATGCTGTTTCCAATAATGGATTTATAATGCAACTGTTATAAAAATATTGTATAATAGGAATATTATTGCTAAGCACCCTAACATAAGTGGTTGCATAATAATGGGCAAGTGGGATTTGTTTGTGGAATCTGAGCTCGCTTAGTATTATCAGTGAATTACATGATCTGCAAATAATAATAGCTGATATAAAATACACTGTATCTGAGAGTTTTTAATTAATGAGTATGAGTAGTTTTATTTTAATTGGCAGAGTTAAGGCCATTTGGCCTTCTCTTTCACTCAGCCAGTGGCGGAAGGCAGGGGGGGTAGGGGGTTACATCCCCCCCCCCCGAAATTTGAAAAAAGGGTATATAATGTACTCTAAGTGGCCAGTTTTATAAACTAATTGTATATGTAAGTTGATTAATTTTTTTAGCATTCTTTCTACCTATTCAAATTCCCCCCCTCCCCCAAAAAAATTTCTGCGTCCGCCACTGCATTCAGCCACCAGGAATTGTCTTGTATTTTGCTGCAGTGCAAGCTGTTATGTAGTAATAAGTCTATCAATAATTTTTCATGATTTTCTGTGAGATCAGCTTAATGCCTCAAGGTTGAATATGTTAACCTTGCAGCCTCTATTACAGAGAAGTAGTCCTTGTTTTTGTTTAATCATTTAATTCTCTTCCTGACCTTGAAAAAAATTTCAATATTTTATAAAAAGGAGAAAAAAGTGTAGTGCCATCAGTGTTATTTATTATGTAACTTACAATACAAGATAATAACAAATTACTAATAATAAATAATTTATTACATCAAAATATTTTTTTAAAATTTGATATTAACAGCAATCATAGGTGCTGACTTTGGGGGGGGCAAGGTACTTTCTGCCCCCCCCCCCAACATTTTCAGGTCGGCACCTCTGCCAGCAATGATTATAACTACAAAAACAAAAATAGCAGTAGAAATAAAAATTTAAAAAGATAATGATGATGATTATATTAATAATAATAATAATAATAATAATAATAATAATAATAATAATAATAATAATAATAATAGTTTAAAAACTACAAAACTGACTTAGGCTACTCTTCAAAATTACATATGGATTTTGTTTAGCATTATAATAGTGGTATATGTTGCTCAAAATCCCTCAAAATTGATGAATTTTAACTAACTTATAACAACAAATCCTAAATGCATTTAAAATAAGGGAATAGGCTAATCATCTTAGAAATTATTATCAAAATGGAGCTGTCATATTAGATCTCTTAATAGAAGTATTATGATATTTTTCTCACATGTGATAACTATAAAACCATGATGACATGAAGTTCACTCACCTAAGTAAAAGTGGTGTGCAGGTCATCTACATCCCTTCAAATTTGACACAGAACCGTGACCAGCAATTAACATTCCTAGCTCTGTACTGTTGATAACATCCATATCCATGGACTTACTGCTTTTAATATTGCTTATGATAACAGTTATGTTTGCTGACAAAACAAATGTATACTCTTTCTAGAAAACATGAGTCAGCAATAAACCATGTGTAACATGTTGTGCTCTGGTGAAAGTTCTGTACAGTCCATGTAAAAACATTATACTTGTAGTAGTTAATTTGAATAAAACTAAGGCACCAATTTTTTTGGATCACCTATTTATCAGGCATAAGTGAAAGGCAATTTATATAGCTGGGGTGGAATTGGTCTCTTTCTCTCACATGGTTTGGTAAACTGTTTTATCATCATTTAAATTTCAGAGTAGGAAAGTAGAATAATACATTTTTCAATAAATGCTTTATTATTTAAGCACATGTTACAACCAAATGGTGCCTGAATGAATAGTTATTATAATGCTTCATTGTTATGTTATTTTATATTATTATATAATGTTATTTCATAAGAAAATTAAGAGATTATACTTTTAAATTGAAATTTTTGTCTTATTTATTTTTTCATGGGGTTCTACATTCTTGATTTGAATAGGCCTACAATTTAATAGTTTGTACAGTTCTATGTTTTACAAATGAAGTACATGTGACTGACTGACTCGTTCCTGTAACCCCTTCAAGTGGAGGTTTCATTACCTATACTAATTTTGTTACGCTTATTTTCCGACAGTGAGCAGAGGGACAGATGGTAAGCCCATCGCCTCTCAACCCCCCTCCGGAAACTAAGGTATTACTTGGACGTGAAAGGGCCGAGAGATTTTGTCCAGAGGCTCTAATTTAGGCTTGGAGTTCTTTTACGTGCTGTAAGTCTATGACATGGGCCCCCCAGCTTGAAGTCCCTCCCTGAGGACTTCATGCCCAGAATTTTTACTTCCTGCGGCCGGGTTTGATCCCATGACCTTCGGATCTAGAGGAGGCACACTACCTCTAGACCACAGCGGCCGACTGAAGTATATGTAATGTTAACTTAACTGACCTTAAAGTTATTATTTATTTAACACTTCTTACTTTTGTAAGCAGCCTAGAGACAAAGTATAATTTTTATACATCTAGTATTTATAAACTGGTGTTAAAGTATTACAATACTATAAAATAACAACTAATAGGAGCATAAGTAGTTTTCAGATCCTCAAGCATTAAAATGTAAAACAACAATTCGCAGAACATTGAATTATTACTTTAAGTCATAATAAGTCTGTAAATATGTAGTGATCACAAAGTTTAGGAATGAAGTTTTTTTGACAGTGAAACTATACTAATTATTCAAAGTAGTCGAACGTTTGAAACACTTTTAGCTCACTTACGTACCTTTACTAGGACATGTTTCAAGAGGTAAGTACCCTCCCATCGTCGGCTAGCCGACGATGGGAGGGTACTTACCTCTTGAAACATGGCTAGCCGACGATGGGAGGGTACTTACCTCTTGAAACATGCCCTAGTAAAGGTACGTAAGTGAGTTAAAAGTGTTTCAAACGTTCGACTACTTTGAATAATTATGTAGTGATCCTTTAAGGGCTGAAAGAACTATGTTCTTCAGTTTCTGCAAGTCTAGTTGGAATTGTTTCCAGATGGTAACTACATGGTATGGAATTGTGTCTCGAGCTGCTATTAACAATGCCATATATTTCTTTCTTTCAGGTGGTACTTTTCCAGGTAGTATGGAATGATAGGTTCATATATTAGTCGTTTCTCCTATTGACATCTTCTGGTTGACCACTGTATTTTTCAAATCTTATCGCTGGGTGAAGAATGTATCCCATTGACGAATCTTCAGTGTATACAACATGTCAATTTGGCGATGGCTTCCATTTGTGGCCACACCTTAGACCTCCTCGAAGACTGAACCTTTCTTACATATTAGGTCGGCAATTTCAGTTTGAAAGTTGCTCACCTTATGAGCAGGATCCCAGGACATGTGCCAATGTTTCTGTCTCTCTACAACATCGCCAACAGAGGTTATCATCCAAAGATCTTCCCGCTACTGCAGAGACTTTCCCTGTCATCTTCAAGGCCTCTCACCATTCGTTTATAGAAAGCCCTTACGATTTTAATAAATCATTACAGTTACCTGAACTAACTGTAAAATTATCTGGCATAATTTTTATTGCAAGTTAACCACACCAATGAATATGGTATCTATTTAGGTTGATGGTAGCTATCAGAATTTTATCACTCACATAACCTAATTAAAGTAGAATTCCTTAAGTTGGTCATATCTTATTTCCGCTAAGAAAATAAGAGTCCTGAGCTTCTCCACAGCCTGAGCCAAGATGGTTCTGGGTGGAGACCTATTCAAAAGAAATCCCATACACAGTTTTATTAATTACATGAACAGGATGCTTGGATTGTACCAATTGCTTTATGCCCAGGTGGATCTACATTCCTCACTTGAACACATGTAACAGATTTTCCTTCTCCTAGCCATAGCATGCAGTGAACCTTCTACTGTGGTGTCCACATGCTTACATTAGCATGATTGCCGTTCCACTGAATGGCATCAGGCATGTTTTCACATTGCCCAAGCGCATGAACACGACCCTTATTGTAGCGTGAACTCGGACAGTTTCTGCATCTTGTCAGATGTAAATCACAGCAAACTCTTCCTCAATTCCTCTAAGCAGAATACTCTGTATATACAGAGTGAATCAGAACTCTAATGACAGATATAATTACTAAGGCTTTCACGGCCAGCGTTCAATGATATTTCCATTTCCAGGCTGTGTGACAGACAGACCACGGTCACACAGCCCGGAAATGGAAATATCTAACAACAAACTTTCACAAGTTGTTCAGGGATGTTTTCTGAATGTTTTTCATATAAGGAACCCATGGTCTCCGGTGACTCAGTACCGAGTAATTGCATTGCTTTCATTTCTAACCTAACTATCTTTGTACAACCCAAATTACACCCTGTTTAAAGTAATGGTTCAAAATGTCGACACCCATGATCACAACAAACTTCACAATGACACCTAATGGACTGTCACACATGCTCTAGCATCCCAAGAGATTGGCGCACATCGTCAGCGGCTGTTACAATCCTAGAAATCAGGTCCTCTGTATTAGTTTTGACAGGAGTCATGTGCACCAGGCTCTTCATTTCTTCTGGGGTCACAGGAAGAACTTAGTGTACGTGATTCCTGTCAAAACTAATATGACCTGGTTGGTAGGATTGTAACAGCCACTGACGATGTGTGCCAATCTCATGGGATGCTAGAGCAGGTGTGAAAGTCCATGAGACGTCGCTGTGAAGTTTGTCGTGATCATGGGGGGTCGACATTTTGAACAACTACTTTAAATAGCATGTAATTTGGGTTGTACAAAGGTAGTTATGTTAGAAATGAAAGCAATGCAATTACTCAGTACTCAGCAACTGGATACCATAGGTTCCTTATATGAAAGAAACTCAGAAATATCCCTGAACAACCTATGAAAGTTTGTCTGTAGAGTTCTGATTCATCCTGTATATATCGTACATTAACTTAGCCATTCAGTTGCTACCAATTATTTTAATTTTTAGCACATATTTTTTTATCATTTTCAGCACATAAAAATAAGCATTTCTCAAGTTTTTAGCACCTACAACTCCAAGCCCTGGATATGTATTATGTAATTATCAATTATACTGAATGCAATAGTAATGCTGCCAAATATCTATTAAGTGTAACTTATCTCACAAGGTGTATTGTACTAATGAACTGTGACATAAGAAAATATATGCACTGAAAACTAAGATTGCAAATAATATATATATTAGAAAAAAAAAAAAAAAAAAAACATGGGTCTGTTAGATCCCCATGTGCCTAATGGAAAGTTCAATATTTCCAGATTAAAAAAATTATTTTCTTTCTCCAGAGGTTAAAAGAAGCATCAGCTGAAACAAGTGATTCACCCAGCAAAACAGAGCTTTTGGAGCGAATTCGTAAACAGGATGAGGAACTTGCAAATCTCAGGGACAGAATGAGTGGTCAGGTGTGTATTCAACAATTTAAGCTGACAATCTCTATTAAATCATGGGAAATATTCTAAATGAAATGAAAACAACCAGAGGTGTTCATACAAAGTCTTATTTGTTCTAGTCAACTCCAGACCTAGAGAATGTGCAGGGTCGTTTAGAAGCACAAGAGAGGTTTTGGAAATCGAGGCTTAAACAAATGGAACTTCAGCACATGAAGGAAATAGAACAACTCAAGATACAATTGAGTCAGGCCAGAGGTAATGAAGTTCCTGCATTCCTAACTTCAAAATACAGCTGATTTTTGTAAGACTTAAAAAATGAAAATTTATTATTTACTAGATCATTATTCATCCTTCCTAAGCATAAAAAATATTTTGCATTACCCAAGAAACACCATGGGAAAGTGGCAGAAATTCATTTCTCATTAATTGTTTTATTTATTGATTTTTTTTTGTGTTATAGTGATTTTTGTCGAACAGTTTGTGAACAACAATCTAATGAAGGGACTTAAATATAATATTTACACCTTTTTTCTGTGAAGGGTGTATGTTCTTCCGGTGTTTTGATAGTTCACTGGACAACATATCTTCCAGAATCTAATCCTAATCTCTCTAGCCAGGTTTGATATAACTCATTTTGTAGTACATAATGTTTTCTATGTGTTTTGGGTGTTCTAAACTTCCTAGAATAACTGGGTGTTCTAAACTTCCTAGAAAGGTTATACTACACATTTGTTCAATCAATCAATTTGAAAAAGGTTTGGCCATAGTAACACTAAATATCAAAATTGATGATATTAATTGCTACTGCAAGCCACTAAAACAGCCACCATCATGAAATTATGAAAAATCATATAATTATATATATAGTATTCATGAAAGAAATAGTATCTTCTATCATAAAATAAAAATAAAATAAAAATAGCCTTCAATCCCTAAAGGGCAATGGCCTCTCCTAAAAGGAGGGTAGCTCGATTGTTCTTCCCACATTTGAGCTACGAATGTGGAATTTTCCTGTCTTTGTCCTTCTGAATTCGTTTGTCTTGGTCTCTGGTAACTTTTAGTCTACACTTTCTCCTTTTCACTCCACTATTCACTTATTTTCACTTTCACTGTCTTAGTCTGTTCTTAGTATTTTATGAGGTTTACGTGTTCCTTCCAGACTTCTCGGTTCCTCGCCATCCTAGTCCAGGTGCTGCCAGCGTTCCTCTTTATTTCGTCCGCCCATCTCGTTCTTGGTCTTCCTGGTCCCCTCTCTCCCTCTCTTGGGTCCCACATCGTTGCTATTTTTACCCAGCGGTTGTTGTCCATTCTTGCTGTGTGGCCTGCCCATCTCCACTTCGCTACTTGGGCTGCTGTCGCGGCGTCCTTTACCTGTGTCTTGTTCCTGACTTCTATCATAGCTTAAAAATATATGCATGGCATAGGTGATTTTTAACATTTGTTTTTGATCATTTATTTATTTATATTTTTTTCAAATAATTGTTTATTGCTGATTATGGCACTACAATCTTGTATTCCTCAGATTTATGCCCTTTTCTTTACTCTCCTGCCACTACTCCTTAAGTCATTGAGTTCTCCTTTGTTGCCCTTCTGCCGAGATGCTGCATTGCTTACGTTGTATATCTGGTACATTGATTATTATTATTATTATTGATCGTTAATATTAATATGAACTTAGTGAAATTTTTATACTAACACTATAAGGTAACATAAATTACCTTATTGGAGCGCTCGCAACAACATAGGCAGCCATCTTCAGCAACTGACTACCAGCCTATGCAGTTGAAAGCACTCCAACAAGGTAATTTACATTATCAAAACTGTAGTAGTGAATGTCAGTAAAGAAGCTAAAAAAGTTTCACCAATTTCATAATAAGATACATCCATATAAAATGGATATAATGAAAGAATGATTTACAGTGAACACTTCTTAATGTAATTGTGGATAATGTTATCAATCGGGTATTGTTATCACTTTTATGAAGTAAGTACGGATTAATACTGATACACTGAAAAAATACTGTTTATTGTGATCAAAGATTCGGTATATGTTATCACATTTTCCTTTTTGCAGCTTTAATTCCAAGTACTGTGCATCATTCAAAATTTGGTTGTGCTGTTTTGTATGGGGAGGGATAAAATCGTCACATATCAATGATAAACAGTTATTTTTTAAAAACACATAATTCTAGAAATTTTTAAATAATACAGAAATTTGTTGACTTATGTCAATTTCACTGTATGAAAATGTGTTGACTGACATAAGATATCTAAGCTCTTTTAAACCACAACTGAGGAAACAAAAACATAATTATTGTGCAATCTCACACACTCAGAAATTAGTCACTATTGTAAATACAGTCAACTCCCATTTATCCGGGTGCGGATTAACTGGTTTGCGGATCAACCGGTTTGCGGATTAACCGTTGAGCTATTCCTTTTAAAAAAATCTTAAAATACATATATACATATATATATATATTACTTTACTTTACTTACTGTACGTAAGGAAAATGCCGTCAAAAAACAAAAAAAAAGGGGTTAACAGACTCTTTCAGCAAAGTGTAAAAATTCCCTGAAAGTGCCAAAACCAAACTGTTAATATAGTAGTCTTAGTGTTTTATTGTTGTGCTGAAACAGTTTGTGACCTCTCATGGTGAATGATTCTAGCACTGCAAGATGTTTCCACATAGGCCTATGTAAGTTTTAAATAATTTTTCAATTACAGTATGTTTAGGTATAAATCTGTTTTAACCGTGTTTTCATTTATCCGTGAGGTGGCTACCACCCATTATCCCGGATAATCGGGAGTTGACTGTACTGACATTTTCTCATAGATAAGAAGAAATTTCATCCTTCATCTCCATGCATGAAAAATCAGTGCTTCACTTGTAATGTCATAATTAGGTTTCATAATTTTAGGCATTACAAAGTGATGTTTTATGACGTAAAACTGGCCACAAAATTGTTAAATTAGGCACAGAAGTGGGTCACAAAGTTAGGACAAGTTATATTGATATGATATGACATGATATTGATATGATATTTATTGTACTAAGAAAAATTACATAATTTTACCAGTAGACATCTTAAACACAATAATACATTTTTGTGGAGTGTGTGTAAACATCTAGAGATAATTAAATTGTATTGGAAGTAACACAGTGAAGTTATATAACATAATAATTATATATGAGTTGAAACTTTTACACTAGACTTCACTTCTGGTATAGTTTTACCTGTACATGTTTCGGCGCCTTTGCAACCATTTTCAACAGTCATACTTCAACTCAAGTATGACTGTTGAAAATGGTTGCAAAGGCGCCGAAACATGTACAGGTAAAACTATACCAGAAGTGAAGTCTAGTGTAAAAGTTTCAACTCATATATAATTATTATGTAGAGATAAGTTTCTTCTCTGCTTCCTTTTAAACCATGATCATATGCAATCTTTCTTTCTGTTCACATCATGACACCATTATATTCTATTACTCTTGCCATTAAGAAATGTCCTAAATAAATAAACTGCACTTATGAACTGGTCTTCTAAATAAACCATATCATAAAGACATTTATCAGAAAATTATTCCTATTAGCAACTATTCAAACTCTTAATGCATAACACATTACATTTCACTTGTTATTTAATTTAGCTTCCATTCTTTTAATTTCACTTTCGCACACTGCTTTAATAGCACTATCTGTTGCACACTAAAAAGCTGGATGCATATTCCTTTGTGTTGACTTTTAGCAACGAAAGGGCACTGATCTCTACAAGAAATTAAAAGTTTGTAACTTCCGTTTACCACTTAATTCACTCCCTTCCTTTTTCCTGCCCCCCTTACTCATGTGTTCTTCTGTGCAACTTTGTTTCGACCATGGCCCCACTGGCATAGGCCTTCTCTCACTAGGTAATTTTACTTCACTATAGGCCTACATAGCTCTTTCCCATTGCTGGCTGTCTAGCTGATTCACACGTGGTGGTGATACTCTTTCCCTCCATGGTGACATCACATCTCATGAAGAAGCTGATGTTTGGCCTTGACTGCTATCACTGACACTTCGACACACGTTGGATCCTCGCATGCGGCTGGCTGGACCTTCAACCCTCTTGTTTCCTACACATTGTGTCTCTTGCTGTGCAGCAATTTGCTGACGCATTTCCTTCCTTGGTTGACAAGTTATATTAAATGTCATACATTATAAAAAATTGCACCGAGCAGTATGGTATTTTTTCATTTTATGACTAGAAATATCATATTTCATTCATAGTTAGCACCATAGTAAGATTTTTTTACAAATTTTCTACAGTTAGTCTTTGCTTGTTGTCTGTTAAAATTATTTTAACATCTGAAAATGCTCAACTCTTTGGCCCTGCATCCCAACTGGGGACAGAGCTTACTACTGTACCATTGGATCATCTGCCAGGATTGGGGGACATTTGGTCATCATCATCATCATCATCATCATCATCATCATCATCATTATTATTATTATTAAAAATAAAATAAACAATCTAATAATAAATTAATAATGCCTGCTTTGTTTGCAGAGTTAAATAATAATAATCAAACATAGTTTATAAGCACAATAATGCCTGAAACTTAATTTTTCAAGCTGGCCGATAAATGTTCAATATTTATGACATTGCTTGATTACAGAAACCCAGACCACAAAGCATAACTCAGCCTATGAAGAACAGATCCTAAAACTTATGGAGCATGCTGCAAGGCAAGACGAGGCTCTAAAAACTCAGGCAGAACAAATTCTACAGCTTACAAAAATTCAGTCAAGAAAAAGTCCCTCACCTGATAAACAAATTCAGAAATTATCTCAAATAGAAACAGTAGAAAAAAGTGCTTCGGACAACACCTTGAAATCTGACCCAGCAGCTACCTTTGCACAACTTGCAGCAAGGATTGAGAATGCTATTCATGCCACAAGAATACCTTCAGATGTAGGTGACAATATCAAAGAGCAGCCTGCAAAATCATCCCATCAAGTGCCAAGACAGTCAAAAAAAGAAGACTCTAAATCAAAACAGTCAAATAAAGTTCCAGTGAAATCTGTCCCTTCTCCTGCTCATGAAGTTACTAGTGAAACTTATCATTCTCCTAAAGCAACTGAAGGTGTTAGTAAAACAGTACAGAATCTTATACCAACTTCACAACCAACCACCATTGTTCCAAAAACTTTTTCAGAAGAATCTAGTTCAGATTCTTCCCCCCATGTAGAAAACATTGAAATACCTTCTATGTATGGGCCTATTAGTAAAAAGTCTCTGAAGCAAGAAAAAAAATTGCCTGAAAAAGCCTGGAATGAGAAAGAGAAGTCAGCCAGTCTTCAGGGATCAAAAGACTCAGGACTAGATTCCCCAAAGAGATTTTCAACAGCACATGTAACACCTGTTACAAAGATAAATGCTTTCCCCAAGGTGCAGTCGAAGACTGCTGTAATCAGTGTTGGTGAAGATAAACTGGATAATGTGACTGACAGTGAAAGTCAAGAGAATGATGCTGAAGAAGATGAAGATGAAGTTGAGGAGGAAGAAGTACAAGAGGAGGAGATGGAAGAAGTAGAAGAGGAGGAAGGGGAAGAAGAAGAGGAAGAAACTTCTGAAGAAGAATCAGCTGAAGAAAGTGGGAATGAAACAGATGCTAAGGATGAACTGGCTGATCGATCCATACATAGGTAAGTTTTGTTTAGAATTTTTCATAGAGTTTTCAAAAGTAAAAAAAAACTAATTCTTGAGTAGATGACAAATGAAATAATATTCAATCGATGAAAATATGTAAAAAATGTAACAGGCCAAGTAATGAATGTAAGCCATTCACAGCATTGCCCTGCATTGATGAATACTGTTATGTCATGGTGAGGCATGTGAAGCACTCACAAGTTTCTTTTCTAATCTGTGCTACGAAATCTTTCCTCAAACAAAGGAAATACTACCCTTATTGAATAGAGCATTCATTTTTTAAGACAACTATAAGTCCAATATTTTTATCTCAAGCGGTTCAGGAGTTACAAAGAGTCAAAACAGAAACAGAAGGCCTAAGGGATATTACCGGTACTGCTACTTTGAAGTTGTATGTTAATACTGCACACAGCAGCTACTCCCTTACATGAATCTTCCTCTAATTTTGGTTTCCATTAGCATAAAAAAGTATTGTATAATATAATAGTATGTTTATTTATTTTTTAACTAGCAGGTGCCCCGTGGCTTAATCTGTGATAATTAATTCAAAATTTAAAGATTAAGAGCATAATAATTAAAGCATTTATGAATACTTACATGTAAATCATTCATAAACAAAACAATTAACAATTATAACGATTAGAAAGCGCCGCCTGGGAAAAATGACATCAGATTCAAGTTCTCTGGCCAAGAAAACCCCTGCATAGTGAGTTCCGTCCAAATCGATCAATTTTTGCCCAGTTAGGCCTATGTTCATTATTCCTCTTCCGTCTGTGTTGAAAATTTCAGATATCTGCGGGGCTTGACATCATAAACAAATGAATCAACCAGGGTGGGCTTACAAAATTAAAGCGATCGATAATTCCATGCAATATTTTGAAATAATTGCTGAAATTTTCAAGTTATGACCCCCCCCCCCCAAAAAAAAGCTACCTGTAATTGATTTGATAATTGAAATGTATTATTGAAAACCGATGCACTAAAAATCACGTTTTCTGCCAGTTTTTTACTCATAACTCTCAAACAAAAGCAAAAACTAAAAATCCAAGTTCGAGGTGCATTTGGCCACCCTTCAGTCCTACGTTTAAAATTTAAGATCTTTGCGTGCAGTAGATTTCGCTGGGCATCATGCACAGACAGACAAACACTTTCTCTTATTATTATAGATTTAACCTGGTGGAGTTAAAGCCATAAGGCCTTCTCTACCACTCAGCCAGGGGGAATGCAATTAAATACAAGAATTGTACAACTTAATTATTATAATCGATTATACAATTGACCTAAAATATAAAAGAAAACGAAAACTAAATAATACATAAAATTAAAATAAATGAATACAATGTTGACTATAAGTGCTGGGAAAATCTTAAATATTATTTATTTATTATATCACTCTAACCTGCTAAGTATACACTAACTTATTTGAACTGTGATTACTATGTCCTGATATCATTTGGAAGCTCATGAGATAGCTAGGCAATGAGTTCCAGAAGCGAATAGATCTTGTTGTAAAGGAATATGAATAGTGTGAAGTATCATACCGAATAAATAATGTAGTAGACTCATATTTGGGATGTTGCAGGTTCGAATCCTGTGGCCGGCCAATCTAGGTGTAGATTTTTTCAGGGTTTTCTGCACTCAAACAAGCGAATGCCTTATTGGACTTAAAACCAACCCCGAATATTCCCTGTCCATTTTCTGTACCTGTTTGTGCTGTTTTAGGGAGGAGGACCTGCGTCATGCTGATCACACACCAGGGAGTCCCTTTATTTCTGGTCTGACTATATGTGTGATCCAAAGATTTGTCCTCTTCTCTAAAGGCATTGGTATGTAAAACCCTTGAAAAGGGAAGTAAATCGATTGAAGAAAAAAAGACAATATTATAGCATGTACATATGCAAAGAACCAACACTTTTACTAGTAAAGGATCAAATTCAAAGTTCTATTTATATATTTTTACTAGAAATCTGGATTGGCTGTAGTAAAATTTGTGCAATAAAAAGTAATGTTGACATTCACAGGATCAGCAATCCTGTCCTGAAGTACGTTAAGTGTGAAATTCCTGTTTTCAGTTTGGCTGATGCCATACAACAAAATCCACAAATCCTGAAGGAACTAAAACAAGATTTGAGAGAATTACTTGCTCGCAGACTGCGAGAACTTGGTGTCGATCCAGAGTGGGAAGGAATTCCATCAGGAACATTTAAACAGAAGATGGCAACCTTGAAACATCATCAGAACATTACAGCGAAGGTACATTAAAAAAGCATTTAGAACAGGAGACATATGAGAAGAATCCAATACAGTATATAAAATTAGGAATGTGTTTATTTTTAGCTAAAAATGCTCATTTCCAATATAATTATATTTATTATCCCTAGTGTGGTGTAGAGGTGCCTGACTCTAGATCCAAAGGTTGCAGATCAAACCCGGCCATGGTCAATGGATTTTTCAGGACATAAAAATCCTGGGCATGGAGTCCTCCGGTAGGGACTTTAAGCTGGGGGGCCCGTGTCTTAGATTTATGGCACGTACAGAGCTCGCCTGGAATCTGAAAGCTTCGCGACTGTTAAAATTTTAATATAATTTTGCCAGTACACATGCATGGATTGCTCAAGTCCACCATGAAAATATAGTCCATGGCTCCACACGCTTTAGTTAACCACGTGGATGTTAGCGTGATACTGGCAGTGTTTTCATCTCAGCACGTTTCGTTTGCATTCGGATTCCCGCTGCCTCTGCCTGTGATGTCGTCCATCCTTTCAGTTTGAGGGCGAGTCCTGTAAAATAACTTCAAGCCTAAATTAGAGCCTCTATACAAAATTCCTCAGCCCTTCATGTCCCAGTAATATCTTAGTTTCCGGAGGGGTATTTTTGAGGTGATGAGCTTACCACCTGTCCCTCTGACCTCTCTTTCAGAAAATAAGCATAACAAAATTAATCTAGGTACTGAAACCTTCATTTGGAGGCCCTTGGCCCTCCCACAGGGGTTACAAATCATCCCTAGTAAATAAATAAATATCAATAAGCACTTTTACATTATAAATATTTTAAATAATATATCTGCATTATTATTGTGTGTTTTCATAGACTAGTCCATGAACAAAATGTATCAGATTATACAAATAAATTACTTTCTTACTTGTGTTGTTTAAAATCAAGTCATTATTATGACAGCTGTCAGATCATTGCATACTAAAAGAATGAACAATCGATTATTGAATGTGTTGCCAGATACTAACCAGTGCTACCATCTGAGAAATAGTTAACCTAATTAAGATAATCTAAAATCAGAACAGAATAAAAATATACGAACTGGCTTGCACCGAATCAAAATAGTGTTTTTGATCAGTGCGCCATTTAAATTGCTACAATTTTCAAATAAGTTATGTTGTATAAAATATGTGTTTTATCTTGTTCACTGGCAGCAATATAGATATGTGACATATTAATCACTGCCTATTGATACCTTGACATGTCCTGTAAAGAGCTGATGTTTTATCAGATAAAATTGCTTCCTTGCCACCAGCCCTGTATTGAGGTAATGTTATGCCTATGGGTCTAACAATTTTGTTCAACTAACTTCCTGTAGCCTGCACCACTCAGACGTTTCCTACTGTCCATTCTGACACCACATTAATAGAACAGGGAAAATACACACAAACACAATAATATGTTACCAGGCTATCACCATTCTATACAAAGCTTCTGCTTCTATGTCTGACACGTCCATGCAATGCCACAGAAAATCACTGCAGACAGCATGCAGAAAGACAGTGTTGCCAGTTGCATAAAGACAGTGTTGCCAGTTGCATAATGCAATAAGATCTCCATCCGTCTACCTACAATTTCCTCTCACTAATAAGAATTCCTGCTACCATAATTTGTTTTGCACCCGGGCCCATATACGGAGCTGCCTGCAAGCATATTATAAGATAAACAATTGTGATTGGTCCATATCCAGTAGCTGTTAAATGTTACTGGTCAATATCAAATAGGCATTGTATGAAATCCAGTCTCCTTAGCCTTGGTAGCTAAGGCATGCTGCTTTGGAGTGCAGTGAAGGAGATGTGGGTTTGAATCCCACCTCGTGCAAGGGTGTTTGTGTGTGGTACAGAAAACAAGGTAAAAAAATGGTAAAACAAGACAAAAAAATGGAATAGTCGAGCTAATCTCGTATTACTGATAACTCAGATGACAAGGTTGACTGCTGTTTATTTAGTCATTTTAGAAAACTGAAATTAATAGGCATAACAAAAAATCTAATTACTGTGCATACATCTATTGTTGTTTACTCCATATAAAGTTAATCCTAGTCCAATGGGAATAGTTAAATGTACAATAGAATTAAAGAAGCTGATGAAAAGGGTGTTAGTTATTCACTCCATACAATAACATAATATTAACTGTCTTTCTGGTACCCTATGATCCCCAGGTGGGACGAAGGGGCCTCCAAGCGGAGGTTTCATTACCTATACTAATTTTTTTTTTATATGCTTATTTTCCGAGAGAGGGTAGAGGGACAGGTGGTAGGCCCATCGCCTTGCCACCCCCCTCTGGAAACTAAGTATTTCTTGGACGTGAAAGGGCCGAGAAATTTTGTCCAGAGGCTCTAATTTAGGCTTGGAGTTCTTTTACGTGCCGTAAATCTACGACACGGGACCCCCAGCTTAAAGTCCCTCCCGGAGGACTCTGTGCCCAGGATTTTTACGTCCTGAAAAATCCATCGACCGCGGCCGGGTTTGATCCCGCGCCCTGCGGATCTAGAGGCGGGCACGCTACCTCTAGACCACCGTGGCCGACATAATATTAACTAACGATATAATATTAACTATTACATAGTTATATGTACCAGCATTCCTGTAAGTAGATATCTCAGGTAATATAGATTCTCGACAAATTGATTCCACTGTATTGTGTTTCATTTTTACATAAATGTCATTTTGGTTTTCAGAGACATAAATCATTTTTCAAAATAAAAAAGAGGATGCTAGAAGAACTGGAGAAAAGAGTGTCTGAAAAGACAGGTGTTAGCCACAAGGGAAAAATACATGGCAAAGGGGAGAAGAAACCTAAAGAAAGTTCTCCACAAAACAAAATGGCTATGAAGAAGTTTGTTGGAAAAGTTAAGACCAAAGCATTAAGTGTTCTAAAAAGGTCAACTAATAAAGACATGAAAGGCATTACTGGTAAGTGTTAAGGTTTCCCTTCACCCTAACATATCTTTAAGGTTCTTTATTGTAATGTTTTCTATTTCCAAAAGTCCTATTTTATTTTTAAAAATGTGGAAAAATTGTAATTGTTAAAAAAAAAAAAAAATGTGGCAACTTGTGATTCTTTCATGATTTTAGGTACTTTAGCAACACAGCCTCAAGAGGTGCCTTCAAGAATTCACACAAAGGAAAGCATTTCCGTCAAACCTGACAGACCAACAGTGGCAGGATTTGTGCCCACGAAAAAGAGGAGTCCAGACCGCAAACCTGCCAAGACTAGAGGAGCTGTTAAGATAGATTCCAGGTAATACAGTGGAACCTCCATATAGTGATAGTAGATTGTAGGGGTTTGTTAATCTGAGGGGCTTATATATCTCACATATTAGGAAGACTGCATGCAGAAGACTTAAACCTATGGGATAATTCATGCAAAGAAGCGAAAAATAATTGATCACAAATTCAAATCTTAAAGACCAGTAATTTTGTTTCTAAACTTCCTGACTTCCATTGAGTGGTAACCGTGGCTACTTTATACCCACACATGGCAAGCTTTGAGTCTAGGCATATGCCAGAAATTCCGAACTCGTAGAGGCTGGAAAGAGGGAAGAAAAAGACTGCAAATTCGCCAAATAGCTAAGGCAAAACTAAAACCATTTGCTTGGTAAGGTCTTTTAACTACAGAGGATGTGCATATTGAAGTAGCAACCGAATTCAACTTATGTTTTTGCACATGTAAGGGAAGATTTTACCCACAATGACCCATTTTCCGCCCCCTACTCAACCTTTCTCTTCTGGAATTTTAAAGAAATTTAGGCCTAACCGTTATCAGGCCCCCCCGAAAACAAATATTGATGGCTGGGATGGGCACTAATTTGATACCAGCTCTTGTCAACAGGATTAAGTTACTGGTTTGCAGTAACAATTGATATTATTACAAAAGTGTGGTTCTAAAATAGCTTCATTGATGTAGTGACTGAAATTTAACATTATTATGGTATTAGCTGTGACCAAAGAAAAACATCGCTAAATGTGGGTTTACTATAATTATATCAGTGCTTGTTATTCAGAAATTTCACTGTACCAGCAATCATGTATTTAGTTAAGCTGCACCCACAGTCATGAGAAAATGTTGTACTCCCAATTACTTGTACATATCTTATACATTGTAAGAAGGGAAAAAATCTTATGTGAAACTCACATAACTTCCTCTGCTCAAATAAAAGTTAGTCTCTTAGTATAATATATTATGTATGACATTCTTTTCGTATAAATTGGTTTGTAAAAATGAAGAGAATATCATTACTAGATCACATCGTATCCCGAAAGGATACGTACCTAAATAAAATATGGTTAATACACTCTCGTAACTTTCTTTACTTTAAGCATGGTCAATACATTCTGATATAGAATAAGAGGCCACATTGCAAAGAGCGTGTATTCAGAGTGGATGGCTTATAACTACCCTTCAGAGAATTTTTCGAAAAAATGTTTCAATTAAAAGTTTTAGTTCTTAGTTTTTCATGTAAAGTTTCCTTAAAAATAAGAGAAAGTCATTGCCAACCTTCATGTCACATCCCCAGAAGGTACCTAACCCAAATACATACGAGTTTCTGTTACAAGAGGCTGTATTGCAAAGAGTACCTATTCAGAATGGGTGGCTTATAACTACCCTTCAGAGAATTTTTTTCAGAAAATGTTTTAAATAAAAGTTTTAGCTCTTGGTATAAGCACCCCATGTATAAAATTTAAAGAAAATCGTCAGTCGTTTTCTTATGTGAAGTCCACTTAAAAATAAGAGAAAGTTGTCGCCAATCTTCATTTCACATCCTCAGAAGTACATAACCAAAATACAAAATTTTATTTTCATACGATTTTCCATTCTGGAGCTAACACACACAGACATGTTTCTGAAAATAGTATTTTTGGATTCAAGGGACGTCAAAACATGTATTTATGTTAAAAACTCAACTTAGAATTTGGGGGTTGAAAACAATACTTCCTCTACCTATAGTACCTATGACATGGGCAGAGAAAGTACAAAAGATACATAACAAGACATATGAAATTGTCATTACAGGAAAAAAACGAGAAAACAGTTAAAATCTGAACACTGCAGAAACATAACACAACTTTAGCAATAAGCATCCAGGTCCAAATATTAATGTAAAATCAGAAAATTCCACTAGACAAATGGTTTTCTTTGGAAGATCATGGGTTTGTTTCTTCTGGTTTCACTCTGATCCTGATGTCGACTCAGCCTGAAATGGAAATGAGGACCAAGAGCAAGCCGACTTTTAAGACCAACAGTCCAACCATCTTATGTTCCAATTGAGTAAATCTGAGCCTCAACCTCTAGAAACTCTAAGGGCCTTAATAGAGAAGGCTTTACTTTTTAAATAATTTTCTTCTTGCCCTGTAAGTAACATTTAGACAATAACATTTTCAAAGTTCAGTTCACAATGAGAACTTTTTCTATTACCATTACAGCCAGATGATTTAAGTGCTGGTGATTGTGAAGTGCATGTAAATATTACTTGATTCTCTCAAGATCTGAGAAGGATCAAATAAGCTTAATCCTATCAGTCTTTGGTAAGAAAACCTCCACTCAGAAACCCTATACACTGCCTGCAAAGTGAAAGGATGCCATTTTATCGAAATTAGCTTTAAGGAAGCACTGAATATATAACTTTACAGAAGATGTATTACTGAAATGGCCTTTACCCACAGGACTGCTGGGAAACCTGATGTTAGAGTGATGACTTCAACACCTGTGAAGACAACTACTCCAGCTGTTTTTACAAAAGGGAGCATTTTGAAAGGGTAATATTAATGTAATATATCTGCATCAAGTAACCATAATTCAGCAAACTCCTGATTATCCGTTGGCGGATTATCCATGCTAGGTTCTTTCTCCCCTTTTAAAAGTATTTATTGAACAGTGACACGAGCTGGCATGCCTTGCTGACCGAGGGGAAGAGTGTCTGACGGCTATTGGCATGCAGGATTCCATTACTGCTAGACACACTTAATCAGTGAGACGAGGGAAGAATGTCTGGTGGGTAACATTAGATTATGTGTTTAGTCCATAACAACATTGCTTGAAGCTAGAACGGTAATAATTCTAATATTTGGATTAACTTATCCATGTTTCTCGATTATTTGTGCCGATTAACACGGCTAATCGGGAGTTGTATTCTAATCTTTTCTGTCCCAGTATGAGCATGTTGCTCAGGGATTGTAACGGTTTGGGTAAATA
Source organism: Ectobius pallidus (assembly GCA_964059195.1). Taxonomy (NCBI): domain Eukaryota; kingdom Metazoa; phylum Arthropoda; class Insecta; order Blattodea; family Ectobiidae; genus Ectobius; species Ectobius pallidus. The sequence goes on along the minus strand of CAXKWD010000005.1, from coordinate 30,857,559 downwards.
AATAAATAAATAAATAAAAAATCGGGAGTTTGCTGTACGTAATATAACTTCACTGACTCACTGTTATCAACTTCCTATATAAATCAATAATCATAATGAACTTGTATTTGCCACTTTGCCAAATATATTTTCATCTACACCTCCACTTTATTATAACATTATCGAAGAGAATCAGCGAGTGAAGTAAGTGAAATCACATAAAACAGGAACAATAAGGCTGAGAGTTCTCCTTATTACTAAAGTTCAGATTTATAGAAATAATAGGAAATGAAGGCAGAGGCGACAATGTAGGAAAAATGTTAACTATTAACAGAATTTATAGAAAACAATGAAAGGCAATATTAATGAATCTAATCTAAAAAAAATATAGTAACTGGCTGCTCATTAGTGTGTCAACTTGTAGAATACAGCACATTATACATCCACATCATCCTTCGTTTGGATGTAAAACATGATGGCTTCTGGTTTCCCTGTAATTGCTTCTGCACTCCTCTGTGCCCTCTCAGGTACAAGTATATTCGTTCCAATGCACCATCATGTTGAACACTCTTTCCCTCATCATCTCTGCATTCACTTTCTCCATCAAGGATGTTCCTGATTCAATCAGCACACTTTGAGTCAACTGCTCTCATAACATCACTCAAAGCAGTCATAATTCACTCAAAGATTAAAATTGGCATAAATCAAATGTAAGTTACCGCTCCGCTCACTGCGTTGCTATGGCGACCACCTCGGAACTTCCGATCGTGCCCTCACTCGACACTTACGATCATACCAAATACCAGCTACCAACCCTTCTATCAAAATGACAACCCGCTAGCCCACTCGGCACTCCCGACCGTACCACAATCACCTCTGCATATAGTCTAAATAATGCATAACACTAACCACATAGTTAAGTGCGCAAAGCGGAGGCGGCAGCCATAGCGAAGCACCCCTGCATTTTTTAATAATGTACGATACACTGTTTGTAGGTTTCGAAAATGTGGCATATTATATCTAGCAAGAGGTTTCTCAGCCTGTCACCTTTTGTTTAGCGGTATGACGTCACACTACTAACGTCCAATCACAAGTTTCTTCATAATATGAGGACAGAAGAATTTGCTAGAACGTGGTATAAAAGAAAGTGCATCGCGAGGGTGCGGTGGGCGGGAACACTCATCCCAAGGTGCGACTTAAATTAGTTTTTTCCCCAAAAAAGTTCAGGCCACCACCTCACCACTTATGAATTAAAAATTAAAAAATGCAACAACTCCGCCTTGTCAATATTATGTCCTTAAAATGTGGAAATCAGATATATTTCGACTAACCTGTGGTCATCCAAAGTGATAACATTTTTGTTACTGGTACATAATATGATGTAGGCTTAGGCCTATATTACTTACATGGCCAGCTCTGAAGCTTCACTATATGAGCACAGAGTAGACACACAAATATAATGCTACAGAATGTTAGCCAACATATGAAAGAGAACATTATCTTTATTGACAAGTTGTTCATTCAAATTTCCCTCTTTGTTATGAAGTTGGTCTAGAAAAATTTATAAATTCTCAAGCGTTTTTGACGTGTAAAATGTGCATTTCTTTATCTATGGTTTCAAAATCGTGTTGTGTGTCTGCCTTGTGCTCAGCGTAAGCTGAATGTTTACTATATGCTATTGATTTTACATGTTCTTTGAATCTCTCATGGAATTTCCTCCCAGTCTGGCCAACATAGCTACATTTACAAGATAATTTATTTCTTTAATTAAAAACGAACAAGCTCTCACAAGAACTGCAAAAAAAATGGGCGAAATTCAAATATAAGTCGCCCCTTAAGCTCCACCCATTCGATATTCACATTTGCATGGACTGTGTGATGTATTTTGTTTCTGAGCAAAGCAGAGTGACCAATTGTCCTTGTATATTGTCGCAAGTGCCTTGTATCCACCTCTACATATAGCTAAATAATGCATAACACTAACCATATAGTTAAGTGCGTGAAGCGGAGGCGGCAGGCATAGCGAAGTGCCCTTGCATTTTCGAATAATGTACGATACACTGTTTGTAGGTTTTGAAAATTTGGCATATTATCTCTACCGCGAGGTTCGTCAGACTGTCACCTCTCGTCTAGCGGTATGACGTCACACCTCCATCGTCCAGTTATGAGTTTCTTCATAATACGAGGACAGAAGAATTCGCTAGATCTTGGTATAAAAGAAACTGCATCGGTGAGGGCAGGCTGGGTGGGATACAATCATCTGTAGGTGCGACTTGTATTTGAATTTTCCCAAAAAATGTTATAGCTAGAATATTCTCAAGAAATCCATCCTTGAAATTCCCTTTCTTGCTTGTGATATCAATACTGTGCAATCTTTGCACACAGGCCCTGGTGTAGATAAGTGAACGTAGATAAGTGATCAGAACGTTGATTCCATTGCTGTAATAAAATTAATAATTACATACAGTGAATTTCCTTACAACGATTATTATCGATCTAGTGATAATACTCTTTATAACATTAAAATTTAATAGTCCCAGCATTTATTCCATTAAATTAATGTAAAATTCACCTTAATTTAACAATACTCTTAATAACGATTAACCTCTCCATATGATTATATTCAAAATCCCTGTAATATTCTTTTCCCCCAATACAACAATCAGAACAAACCGGTAGAAGAAGGCAAAGAAGAGAAGTATAAACAGTGTGAATCTACCAATTTTAACTACATTAGAAACCACTGCGCCTCTACTGAAGTTTTTATCAATTGTCCCGTATGTTCCAGAAGGTCATTTAGTGACCCTTGTTGCATTAAGGTCTTTGTGTGTTTCTCTCTCCATGAAAAAAGTGAAGCAGACTGTCATATCCTACTTTTTCAAGAGAGCCAAAAATAAAATTTATTCCATGTATACGTTGACTGATAATGCAATGTAAACTGTGCTCACTCAAAATGAGAAAAAAGTGAGTGGATATAGGGTGTAGTAGTAGTTTATTAATTTAAGGCTAGAGTAAGAACTTCAAATGCTAAAATTACATTAGTTTTCCTTAAATTGGTTAAAAAAACCTTCAATTATAGGAGCAGTTCCCTATATACCATCCAAAATTAATACCCTTTTTGTAAGTTCTCAATATAACAATAACATTCTCTACAATATTTGGTTCTGGTCCATGCAGAATTGTTCTGTGAGATTTCACTGTAACATGGTGAGTAGTGTTTTCAGTAACTCCATTCTGTCACTGTAAGTTGTAAATAAAATTTATCATGTAATTTATTATTTTTATTTTAGAAGTAAAACTTCCAGCATGCCTGAACATTTAAACAATAAGAGGGACCTACTGAATCCATCCATTTCATCTGTGGAAGACGAAGACGAAGAGGAAGAAGAAGAGGAAGAAGAAGAGGATGAAGAAGATATCATTCCTCGTTCATCTAATGCAAGACAACAAACAACACATGTTTTCACTCAGCCACAGTCAAAAACAACTGTTTCAGGCCCTTCTGTAAGTCTCATATTCATGATGCAGGTGATTAGAAATTACAACACTTGATAGAGGGGTGGGGGGACTGATGTACAGATATCCTTTAGACCAAATATTTCATCTGTTTTTCAAACATTTGTCATTCTTTAAAATGACTTTTCAGGTGCTCACCCGTGTCGGTATTATCAAGTTTGAATTTTCTGCCATCATCTCGCTCTTACCTTCTTCAGGAGTGTGTGGATGGAAGATGCATGATCCTATTTATAGAGGCAATCATATTGGTGGAAAATACGTTCTCTCAATGGCTAAGAATATGTTATCTCATGATGGCCAATCCACCATGACTTCTGATTGGCTACATTTACTTGTATGTCAAGTCTTTGCCAATGAGATAACATATTGCCCCTATAAATATAGACATGTTTTTTCCATCCACACACTCCTGAGAGCGGCCACAGAGTGACGATAGGTGAAAGCTCGAACTTAATAATATTGACATGTCTGATCACCCATGAAGCCATTTTAAATAATCAGCGCCATGAAAGCTTAAAATCTTATGTTTGTCATTGCTATGTGACTCGGATTTTTATCATGCATTAAAAGACAGGCATTCAGATATTAATACTTACATTTTACCATCATTTTCTAATGTTTGTCATAGGTTAATCCATTTACATGTTATCAGTTTTGTGACACCATTTACAAAATAAGGAATATAACACTTCAAAACAAAGTGACATAAATGTTCCCCCTCCCCCAGGCGTTACTTAAAAGTTCTGGAGAGTAATTAGAACACTATAAATTATTAAAAATAATTTTTTAGGGTACAAAGTGGGTATTAGGGTTATTTTTGTCAAATCGTTGGTCCTGCTGTCATTCTGCAAGTTGTCTTCTTTCTTATTCTGTCATTATCATTAGTATAGCCAGAATAAAATAGTTTTTTTTTTTTTTGTAGTAGTAGTGGGTGACATTATTGATATACCGTATTTCTCTTCTTGATGGTGATACTGCATAGTTTTACTGGTGCAGTGGAAGAAAAGGCCTTATGGCCTTAATTGCGCCAGTATAAATAAATAATAATAATAATACTGTAAAATAAGTGTACTATTTCGTTGTCGTGAAGTAACAACATCTGAGTCTAAGTAAAGCAGCTAAAAGAAGTAAGGCCAAACTGAGATGTTGAAATTAATTTTCCTTGACAGGCTATTTACTCTTTAAATTTTACTTATACTTTAACTGTACATACCTAGGTATAGATCATTATGTGTTATTAAGATCTTTCAGGTGTACCAATGGGCCATGCAACTATTGATATGCATCTGTTTCACATGTCATTTTAACTGATATTCAGTTTTAATAATTCAGAATATTAGGTGAATGAGATGATTAAGTGCTGATGAGTCATGGTGAGCAAATCCTATGGAACTGGGGAAACCATGAAAAAGGCAAATCAAATTATCTTGAATCTGAGACCACCGAAATATTTAGTTATGAAACCTCAACACCCTTATGTAAGCCTAATGACCATTTCAAAATAACAGCAATAAAAATAAAAAAAAAGTAAGTATAATGATGATGAAAATAATAATAATAATAATAATAATAATAACAACAACAACAACAACAACAAATAGTAGTTCTGTATACACTAAATGTGACATAAAAAAAAAAATTTTGCTCTTCATCTTGAAATGGAATAAACAAATAAAAATACTTCCACATACATCACTTTTAATTAGGCTACTTCTAGGAACATTAGTGCCAAATTAGAAGTAAATAAAACAATGTGTTTGGTTGCGGCTATGTAACAAACAAATTTACAAACACAAAATGCCGGTAAACCTGAGTAAAAAATGTCCTAGAACAAAGTTGCCAAAAATCTTACACTCAAGACTGTAAATACGAGGGCTGGTCAATAAGGTCTCCAACACTAGCCCAAGCTGGCAACGTCGGACGAGAGAGTTGGCACCACTGCCATGTCCCATTATCTCCCCTCTTTCAAACGAGCCATTGCTGCAGCCGCTGAACCTTTTAGTGTCCGAGTAGAGCTGTTTGAAATGGATCTCCCGATTTCCATCCCCGCCAAGTGCGGCCTCCGCGAAGTCATATGGTTTCTTACTGCAAAAAAAGTTCCACAGATTAAAATTCACAGAGAGCTTTGCGAAGTTTATGGAGAGGGATGTATGGACATAAAAAATGTGTGTAAATGGGTTCGTGAGTTTAAACAGGGCTGGAGATCCATTTCAAACAGCTCTATCTCGGACACTAAAAGGTTCAGCAGCTGCAGCATTGGCTCGTTTGAAAGAGGGGAGATAACGGGACTTGGCAGTGGTGCCAACTCTCTCGTCCAACGTTGTGAGCTTGGGCTAGAGTGTTGGAGACCTTACTTACTGACCAACCCTCGTAGTCTTCAGATTGGTATAGCATGAACCATTTGGCTAGAATCATTGAAAGAAGCTGAACATTACATGAAATAGAACCACTAAAACAGCTACTATCTTGAAATGGAATCAAAAAATAAAAATTCTTACAACGTACATGTTTTTATTAATTACTTCAAGGAACATTCATTCCAAATTGGAAGAAAATCAAACATGCATTTGGTTTTAAATGCATAACACACAAATTTACGGACAAACAGACGAGATGTTGAATAGTCGAGTTAAAACAGGACTTTGCTTCGGTCAGTCAGTGATAATAACAATAAGAGGAGAAGAATAAGGTGAAATATTACTGTAGAAAAATAGGATGCAGTATGACAATGTGACCTCCAGGTTATTTTCCTTGCGTTCTAGTGGTACTATTGTAACTTTTGTGTTGAAGTTTCCTATTATTATTGACACTGCTGTTCATAAGACAATATAATAAGCTTTATAAACCTGACTGTTTATTCCAAGTTATCTTTATGAGAGCATAACTTTTATACCAATTACCATGTTCTTATTCTTTACAAAATCATGCCTTTAACAATTTGTAATTATATTTAATAGGTGACTGCCCCAAAGACTCATGGAAGCTCCTTAGAACATCTCACAGATCAGGATTCTCCAAAAGGAAGCAAGAGTGCTCTAAAATCAGCATCATCAATGGGAAGCATCGTTAAGAAGAGAGTTCTCTTTGTGGATCAAGACCTTGATTCTGATGATCAACACTCTGATAATAATAAACCCATAAGACCCATTAAACCTTTGTCCAAGCCATGGAATGTGTCGAAAACCATTACTTCATCTAGACTCTCCAGAAGCAATGATGACCTTGTGGTTGAACCTAATTCAGACACACGAGAATCTTCTGCAAAAACTGTTGCTATTGCTAGCACAGTTACAAACAATAACAGTAACAGAACTTCTGATTCCGATAGTGATTGGGGACTTTCCAGGTAGAGCAATTTCAACAATACCTACTTTTATACAGAGTTTAATGTCTTATCCATATTTCGAGATTTTGATCTTAAACTGGCAGTCAATATAATACTGGCTTTCTGTGCCCAAGGTCGGTGGGTTCAATGCCAACAAGCTATGTCTGTATGTATGTACAGGATTGTAGAAGAACTCTTCCAATAACATTCCAGCACACCGGTGAGGGTCACAAATCTAAGTAGCAGTACACCCTTGCTTTTAAATAATCATAAAATCAACCAACCAAAATACATTACATGAGAATATTATAGGAGAAAAATTCCTCCGACACTGGACTTGAACCCAGGACCTTTGGCTATTCGCGCCAATGCTCTACCAACTGAGCTAAGCCGGAGTTTTTAGCTCAGTTGGTAGAGCATTGGCGCAAATAGCCAAAGGTCCTGGGTTCAAGTCCCAGTGTCGGAGGAATTTTTCTCCTATAATATTCTCATAGAATTACTTTCTTCTGAAGTTTTGGAGATAAACATTTAACAGAATGGTTTTAGGGAATGGAAAGCAATTACAATGGTGTCAGAGCAGAAGTTTAAATCTGAATAAATGCTTCTAATTCTTTTTTTTAATTACACTTAATATTTTTAAGTCAAGGAAAGATATTTCATCTTTTGCAATGATTTTTCAAATATATAATCATAAAATTGATAAACATTGTTATTTTTTGCGTATCTCTTAGTTTCAAAATTCCTATGCCAGATACGAACTAATTAAACCTATATACCGATATCATTCACCTAACTATAGGTATGTTCATTATGGAATAAAATATTTTAACTATATAATTAATTCTATTATGTTGAAGCAACAACTATAATATCTTACTAAATTAATGAGCATAATAATACAAAACCAATGTACAAATTCTTTAAAATTAACAAGGGAACTATTAATGAGCTCATGTCAAAATTTACCTACAACAGACAGAACTTGTATCCTATAGGGAACTCATATAACAAAACCTGGCTGCTTTTTTAATTGGAATGTACCATATAATCTTCTGCTACTCGCTTCTACAGTAGTCAGGTCTGACTAACTTAACATCACACTGCTTCCCAAATCTCCTACAGTTTTAGTACTAATGTTGGTCGACTTTTTGGGAACTTCCAATATTAAAAAGCAGCAAGGTTTTGGTACATAAGCTTCCTATAGAATACAGTATTGATGAATTTCATTTTGCCATTGAGGTTAGTATTATAACATAATATAAATGTCCACCTTATACCCTCAATTAGAAAAAAAGAAGAAAAAAATCTTTGTAGATTTGCCTTTAACTTAGTTTTATTTTGATCATATAATATACATATGTTAGAGTAGCTTGTTTTGAAATATAATCCTTTAAAAAAATTGTGAATATCATTAAAATGTAAAGTACTAATAGGTTTGTTCGCAAAGCATATCCGTGACTGCTTGAGAATTTGTTGTACTGCGCATGTCCAATCTGTAACATACCCGTGATTTGCACTTTGTGAACGGTTACAAGAATTTGGAATCGATAGTTTCTGCGTTTAATCAATATGATATGCAAATAAAATATATATTTCCCTATAACATGTTATACATGCAATGTATATCAGCACATGCAATATATATTGGAAGTATAAACTATATTTTGGGAAACTTTTAATTATCTTCCATTATTCATACATATAAGTAGCCTATGCTTATAAATCTGGCGCAATGTTATTGGAGGGAGGAGTCAGGCGCGTGAAAATAGGTTACTGCGCATGTCTCTGATAACAATTCATGGTAGAGCCTGCAATCTTTTCTTATAGTACAGAAACTGTCCGTGAGAACACAGTGAACAGAAGACTGAAATCAGAATAATGGATTCTCGCTTTGCGAACGCGTGTGGAGAAAGAGCGCATGCACGAACGATGTGTTCCTGGTTTCTGACTGCTTTGCAAACAAACCTAATATTTCTTGCAAACACTTTCTATAGGCCAATCTTATTAATTATTTTTATGATTCTTCTATGAAATTGTATAAATTAATAATCTCAGTTTAATTAAAACGTCATTAAAAATTTTTCTAATTTAAAAAACTGAGCTTTTAGGACTATATTATGTACAGGTAGGAAAAAAAAAAAAAAAAAAGCAAACCTACTAAAATATCTACGTTGCCAATATGAGCCACTGAGCATGCCTAGCGGCATTTACAGGATAGCAGGGAATTGTTCTAGACAATATAGACAACCAATTGAGAAATAATTTCACATAATTTGCATTGCTTGTGAAAACAAATGTTTCTGTTACATCTCTTACATTTATTTACGTATCACAAGGCTCTGAAATCAGCTACAAGAGTCGGTCCGCTTTTTTCCCCCTACCTGTACATGTAGTTTACTAGGATCAGTGTAATGATTTATACATTATAAACTATACACTTTGTCCTTATGTTTGTTGTGGAATTCATAAAAAGAATATAGTATACATATTCATAATATAGTCCTAAAACTCAGTTAATTGAAATCAGAACATTTTTTAACACAGATTATTAATTTATACAATTTCATAAAAGAATCATAAGGATAAATAATAAGATAGGCCTACAGAAAGTGTTTGCAAGAAATATTAGTATGATATTGAATAATTTTTAAAGGTTTATATTTCAAAACAAACTGCCATAACATATGTACATTATATGATCAAAACAAAACTGTAAGTTAAAGGCAAATCTATAAAGGTATAATTATTACTTACTAATTGAGAGTATAAGGTGGACATTTATATTACGTTTTATATAGGATACAGGTTCTGTTGACAAAATTTGAAGGTAAGTTTCGAAAAGAGCTCATTAATAGTTCCCTTGTAAGTTAAGTTACACTGAACTGCACTTATTATTATATTAATTGGTTTATTTTTGCAGCATTCAAGAAAACTTAGTCGATGCAGCAGAACATGTTGGTTCTTCATTGTCTGGCAGCCAAGAACGCATAAATCTAAGTACTAAGCAAAGTGCAAAAATTGCACAAATCTCCAAGAACATAGAAGCTCAGGTAATATCAGTATTTTATATATAGACGGGAATGCTATTTGGTTATTTAGTCTATACACTACCCAACTAAAGACATGTGACATGATGGTTTCTGATTGGCAGTTGGATGCATAATGCCTTCTCCTTACAAGGGAACTGTACGGGTTGTCATGTCGAAACCTACCCTCAACTTTAGCACATCGGTAGGTCATCTTTGCAGTAGACACATGCCAAAAATTAGCTGCGCATATAAACTTTTAGCGGGTCAAAATTAATTACAAATCTGGAAATTCAAAATATTGAGTAGCCTCACACAGCTGTTGGTGGGAGGGGTTTGGATCTTCTTTACCCAGAGCAAGCTGTGATGGTGAGACGGATGTCACAGTATTGCAGAGTGCAGTACATGTAGTTAGCCTTGTATCTCCTTTTCCTTATCACTATGGGAGCGGATATTATAATAATGAATAATACCCTCCTCTGATATACATGTTTGTTGTTTGTATTTCAGTTCATGTCTTAAAGTAAGGAGTACCTGTTTAAGTTTAGGATTAGCAAAGTGAATCTCGTGTGCTGCTTAAATTAGTTCAATTTTTTTCTTTTTATTTGGCCTATAATAACGAGCACAATACGTGGTATGATAGTCTGAGTTCTTAATACTCAGAGTTCTGTCAAGACAATAAATGTTAACATTGAGAACAAGTTGATTAAAGCACTAGATTCTCTGCGCATGGCAAAAAAAACCTTGCAAGTCAAGTGACCACACTTCTATAACACCTACACACACACTAGCAATCATAACTAACCCCTCAATGTCGATACAGATTATACAGTTTCAAAATGTGGAAATGATAAGAAATAATTATCTTAAAATTATCTAGTGAAGCACATTCAACGAGTATCAGGATAGCTCCCCCCCCCCTTCCTTTATCGCACACCCCACTATCACGTGAACCCAGCATGCAGGCTACTACCTCACAGGTTACTGACGTGAGCTCTACAAGTGCCCACCATTGATTCCATATGGAACATAACAAACACGTTTTCACCCACTTACAGTTCGTATGACCTGCTAATATTTTGCCTGTATCTATCTGTAATGAAGACCTATTGATATGCAAAAGTTGAGGGTAGGTTTTGACATGACAACCCTTACAGTTCCCTTGTTAGTAGTAACATGGTTCCTTCAACACATAAAAATAAGATATTTGAAGCACAACTAAATTAAGCATGATTCCCATGATAAGAATGAGTCTATAGCAACAGTTTCTGTATGATTTAAGCAACACATTTTTAAATCAGAGTTTGATATTGTCGGTTGATTGATGGTAAGGCAATTTTCATCTCTCTTAGATCCAAATATTTTCCTAAGCATCCGGTTTTTGAACACACTCAGATTATGATCTCCCTGAAGAGTAAGCGACCATGTCTCACATCCATATAATACTACCGGCAGGATAATTGTCTTATAAATTTTTATTTTTTTATTTCTGGACAGAAGATGAGATCAATCAATAGTGACCCTCATCTTCCAACCTTAAAAAATATCCTTACTTCATTATCTTCTTAAAGAGAAAGGTTTCGACCATGGTAGTAGAAATCACAAAAGTGTGGTTGTTGACTGAGGCGATATCATTCATTGGTGCAGGCGACATTTGTAGAAGATCAGGGAATTTAGATGAATTTATTACCTTGACGAGATTTACAGGACACAGGACACAGGACTCTCAAGCTTTTTTATCGGTATCATACTATTTAGGAAGTTTATACAGAAGTAATTATTATTAGTATTATTATATAAAAATAATGAGATGGAATGTGATACATTAACTTCACTAAAATTGACACTAACATTGAGTATAGCTGCAGATGAATGGGGAATCCCTTCGAAAGTGCAGTCCAGGTTAGGGTCAATTTTAGTGAAGTTAATGTGTCACATTCCATCTCATTTTTATTTCTTATTGGTGTTAATTACTGTACTAAAAAGTCCAACAGGAAAGTGAAAACAGTTAATTGGAGTGAGGGTGGTGTCATTGAAGGGGGTGAGGTATTTGAATCTAGGAACACTGTGTAGATTATCACAACGTGGATGCCCTAGTAGCAGAATGCATTCCACATAAATAATGGAGGCAGGGAGACATAATTTCTTGACTTCAGAACAAACACACCACTTTTGATGAGGGAATGGTGAAAATTATAATTTAGAATTGTCATCGCACTCAGTATGAAAAATATGTGATTGACGATTTTGATGAACAGATGAGACACAAACTGTTGTCTGATTAAACCTTATTATTGTTATTAGCTAGTTTAAACAATGAATAAGTTCCCTCTTGCATTCAAACTGCAAACTGTCAGCTAATACATGCTTGCCGATTAGTAAGTCTTAGACTGCATACATGTTGAAGTAATGATAAAATCTAACAGCTACAATACTAGCAAAGCATGAAGTGCATGAAAGAGTTAGGGTTCATATTGGAGCATTGATCAAAGAACCCTAGCATTCAGATTATATTTTTAAGTTTTGACAAGATTGTTTATATTTTGTATATTTGAGTAAACCTAAATAAAATATATGGTACGACAACCTAATTTTTTTTTATTAAATTAATCGGGAAAACATTGTGAAGTGTATATTATATATAATCAATGAGAATATTCTTCTTCACACATAATTTGTAAGTCAAAACTTACCAAAAGGATGATCGTTTCGGTGAGTGACTTCTCACCATCATCACCTGTTCTCAACTGAACAGCTGATGATGGTGAGAAGTCACTCACCGAAACGATCGTACTTTTGGTAAGTTGTGACTTACAAAACATGTGTGAAGAAGAATATTCTTATTGATTATATATAACCTAATTTTTGTTTTGAATGTGGTATATGGAAGTGAATATTTGGAACTTTTGACTAAAAATAGTACTACCTAGGTATATGTGAGGTTAAAGGCTGATAACTAAATGGAGAGTTCGATAATCCATCCAATACCTCACCTCTCAGCTTATCACAAGAAATACATTCTTATTTCTTTGGCCAATGAATTGTCCTGGGTGTGTATAAAATGACCTCATCTATGACTATGATATTTACTGTGGAATGTTAATTATTAAATGTTTTATGGTTCTGTGTATCACTATGGAGACCTTACCATAGATCAGTAATCAGTCTGTGAAAATAGTGAAGAAAATTCTCGTTGCTCTTATCTTTTACCAAAGCTTCTATTTTTGCCCCAACATGAACACCTAAGTGTTAACCAATGCTACAATTCTCTTGGTGGAATAGCATTGCTTCTTTGTACGTTTACCATCACTCCAACATGTGCATGGCCTTAGTGCCGTTGTTTACGACTATTTCATTCTTTAGCTGGATGGTGTACAGTTTTTTTGTTTAAAACTATTATATTGATCTGAATATGAGATGGCCTCTAATTTAAGACACCCCTATTTTTACAATGACTTCTAGAGCATTTAATATTACAGTAATAGAACTTTACAAAACAAAATATGTTTAAGGGTGAGGACATGTTGGAGCAATGATAAGCGATCCTAGAAGCACCGCAGCTCTATCAGAGAGAACGGAAACATTAATTACTATTCTATTTGTCTGTCAACAGTTGAAGCTGACAAGATCAAAGCCACCTGTGGGTGGAGTCGAAGCCATGTTTAGAGCTGATAAACAAACCACAAGCTCAACAAGCATAACTAGCCTGCTTTCCGAGAATCGAGAAAACAACATCAACATAGCGAACACTGCAGCCCCATCACCAAAATCACGCACAATACAGCCTCAACCATCTACAAGTAAACAAACTCCATCTGATTGGGACCTTGAAGACTTTGATGACTAAAAATGCAATAATAAGTAAGAGAAACTATGACATGAAAACATTTTTAATGTTGGTTCTCTTTGCAAAATAATGAACTAAGATTGTACAAATAGATTCTATAGATTCTTTAAAAGAATTTGTTCTAGAAGAACAGTCAACAAAGCTATTCAAACTGAGTTTCTGAACCGTCCACATAGTTTATATTCTAAGTGCTACATATCCTCAGCTTGACAGTATTTAAACTGAAAATCAAAATATCTAAAAATGTTTAATCAAAATAGGTTATTTCTTTCAGTTGCTGCAGTAAAACTCCATTAGCATAAATTATGTGTACTGAAATGAATAGGATTAACCAAAATGTGAACCATATTTTTATAAAGAAAGAGAAAAAGGAACCAAAGAACAAGTAATGGGTTCTTTTAGAGTGATCAGTCACATTTTGTTACATTTGAATTTGGTAATATTCTGTAAATACCACATTTTCTTGAAAACCATGCACTCCCTTCCCCTCCCATGCAAAAAAGATGGCCAAAAAATAGATATGTTGATCTTATTTGCATTTATCTAAAAATGGTTTTCAGGGCAAACATTTTTATGGGAAAATACTGCATATACTATTACAATACAGTTATAACAGTATACTGTATCTAGTTTTTTTACTAGGCATATTTGTGCTTTTTGGTTGGCTGTTTCAGTTTAATAGTATAGGCATTAATACTATTACATTATCCCTTTCACTGCTAACATATTATTCCCTGTGCAAACTGATGGTGCTGAATTAATTTGAAAAACTTCTTGTGTAATCATGCACAAACAAACAGTTGCAAATACTAAGGTATATCAATGAGGTTAAGAGGCACTAGGCCAAAAACTGAATCTAGTGTAAAGGAGAGGAGTACTGTCAACACTGTTGACACAAGTGTTATTGTGATCAATGAAAGCTTTTTTTTGTTACTTTGGTATTGTTACCAAAAAATTTTACTTTCGTCTGTAATGAGTCAAACGTCAATTACTTCTGTACCTTACATTACACCTCATTTCATATGGTGCTCTTCTGACGTCATGTACTGCCTCTCCAGTTGCAAAACACCAGGAAATCTGACACATTCTAATGGATGCAGCACGGAAACGATACGTTTCCGGACCTGGGTTCCTATTTGAAACATTGTCTACTAGTCTCCTCTACTAGCCCTAGAAGTTTGTAATATGAATTTCCGAACACCCGGTATAGCGATGTAGCAGTGAAAGGGTTAATTAAATTTTAATTTTTCCTTTTACAATCTCTGAAACTGAGGTAGACATGTTACCAGGGTATTCGAGAAAACACAGTGTGTTTAAATTTTTCAAGTACGTCATTTTGAGATTCCCTTGAATTTTCTCTCCAAAACTGAGTCATTACTCTTTGTTTTAATTAAAAAGTTTTACAATATTCTTTTGTTGAACAGGAATTTGTTTTTCCTGCTCATTGTTACATTGCTAACTGATAAAAGTAATGTAATATGTTTTTCAGAATAAGAACATGCTCATGAATAACCATGAAATAAAAAGCCTAGGTACTGAATACTAGCCTTGAATACAGTGGGATTATGCACAAAAAATGTATGTGAATACATAACAGCATTTGTCATCTGGTAAATGCACATGGTGCATCAATACACCATAACACATATTAATAAATAAATTTAATATTGAATACCAGTACCTATGGGAGAGGTTGTAAATTTGCCTTTCACAAGTTCCACCTAATTCCTTGCATTTTAATGTACTGTAATTTTGTGTTATCAGTTATCACATTACTTAGGAATTATTTAGATTTAGCTAGATTAGCATCAGTACACAATAAAATACACTAAAATACAATTAGTATGATTAAAATGTAAAAAAGTGTAGAGATTACAAAAATATATCTTTTATTTTTATTTATATATATATACTTATACTTATATATAAATATACTTTTTATATTTTAATGATACTATTCATGTATTTTATTGTAATGACTAAAGCCCGGATTTTCATGCACTATCAAACTTAAAAATATGCATGCATTCATGCACTATCGTATCTCCAAATATGCACAATGGAGGGCGAAACATGCACTATCAAAAATTCGCACTGTACTGCAATATATTTCAATTTATCTTAAAACAATATACGAGTTTTTCCAAATTCTCTTCACTTAAAATTGTGTGTTTATCAGTTAGGACATTCTTGAACGCAGAAAATGATCTTTCTACTTCACAAGAAGTATATAATAGGTGCATAGGCCAACTTAAGGGAAGAAATTTGACTGAGGGTGAGATCGAATTCCATGTCTTACATTTTCTCCACATAATACGTCTTTCACGTTTTCAGAAGTTTAAGATCAGGGTTTGAACTAAGTACCTTCTTAAGTTTTTCCCTGACTGTCACACCCGTTTCTCCACAACACGATTCTAAAGTATTCAAAGTCTTCAACAATGGCTAGTGACTGAAAAATTCAAGCAGTGAACATTCTGTTTAGCAGTTTTCTTTCAATGGAAGGTGGTGGGGGTCGGGGAGTTGGCATTTCCTTTTGTTGCCTTGTGTATTATATTACTGTTTATTTAGGGTAAACAGTAGCTTGCACTCTCAAATTCATGCAGGTGGCAGACTCTGTTGCCAAGTCAATCAAAATATAACAATGGTAATGCAATACAACATTTTTACGTTTCTTTGAAAAGCCAAGATTTTAGGGAGGCATATTCATAATATGCACAGTTATGCATGGTAACTTGATATTATGCACTAAAACCAGAAAATGAGGGTTTATATGTATTAAAAACGTCTGAATATGCTACATTAAGCCCAAAAAATCCAAAACATGCATTATGCATGAATTTTGCCCTAAAAAGGCACGGAAAAAATATGTTTATTTGGAATCCATAAGTCATGTAATGTGTAACTACAAAGTTTGAGAAGTGTAACCAAAGTATATAAAAACATGCATTTGCATGGAAATCCGGGCTCTAGTAATGACAAACATATTTTACTATGTATTGATGCTGAATGTATGTTTCTAAAATTACAAAACATACACTGAAATACAAGAGATTAGATGGAACTTACTGTATGCAGATTTACAATCAGTACACCAGTTACTGCATCTGTGCTGAGACTTTATAGTATGATTTTGATAACAGATACAGCAAAACATTTGTTCTCAATGTAGAGGTAATAGGTCTGCCCAGATTGTACACTGAAAAATGACATTGTGCACATACATAGCAACAAAACTGACAATGTGTGCATGCGTCGTGGTACTGACAGTACATGAATCAACTTTGGGAACAGACCTACTTGCCTACTTGGGTGAGATTTCTGTTCAAGTGCACTAGTAAACTTAGAATTTAAAATTACTGCAGGAAGTACAGTGAAGTTATAAAATTATGATAAACAATGAAACCCCTCTTATTGGACTCAGCTTTTAATGGAAGATTTTACTTAAAACTCTAAAAGATGGACACTATAACAGCACATGACACGTGTAATAGAACATGTAATTGGTTTGTATTGGCACACTCATTATCACCTAGATGTAGGATATTAAGATGTCGCCAATGTATTTTCATGCACTGCACATTGGGCATGTTCCTTTTTCTTAAGGTCAGAATTTTGTATAGTATTAAAACAAATGACATAACCTCAACATCTCAACAATAAAACAGGTCATTGCTTCCTCAATATCCATTTATATGAACCATGGTCATATTTACATTAACACTGCTTGCACTTACTGCGTTGTCTATAGAAGAATTAAATTCTCTCTTGATAGTTGAATAGCTTTAGCAGTTAGCTTTCCAGAAGCTCAAAATCTATCCAGAAGATAAATTTGACAAGTTAGATAACTTATCCATAAATCTGTGCTGAGACCGTAGAAATTGGCCAAAAGTGTGTTGAATTAAAATACAGGCTTAATCTGTAAAGTATAAATAGCTGATACAACAGCTTAGGCTTTCACGGCCGGCATTGAAATCATTAGTGTTTTCCGGGCTTGTAGGCCATGGTCCAGTGGGGTTTGATGTTCCGAGCGTTTTGCCAATGACTGTGTCCAGCATCCTCAGGGGTCCTCTGTCTACAGCAGTAAGCAGTGAATTGAGATGGGTCTCACTGTTGCTCCTTTTTATATCCATGGTGGTGCGCTTTCTGTAGTTGGGAACTAGATGTTGATTGCACGGCATGTGGGAAGACTGTTGATTGGCTGTTGGTGACACAATCAACGCCCAGCTGAAACTGTGTCACTGATATAAATAGGAGCAACAGTGAGACCCACCTCAGTTCAATGCCAACTGCTGCACACAGAGGACACCTAAGGGTGCCGGACACAGTTATTGGCGAAATGTTGGGAACATCAAACCCCACTGGACCACGGCATACAAGCCCGGAAAACTTCTCTAATGATAAGTAGCTGACTTTTAATAGTTGGGCAGTAGTTCAAGTGACTTCAGTTTGATAAATACATACCGTTTTTATATGAGCTCTCTTTTTAAGTGAAACTTACATGCAAATTATATAAAGTAACATAAATGTGTCACAGAAGTCAAGAAGTTCTAGTTTCAGTTTGCATAAGCCTTCACTGTGTTAGGTGTATTCTATTCTAAACTAATGCATATTATAAAAACATGAATGAAATTATTTTGAATTGTACCTGACAAAAAATAGTCCATGCATAGGCATAATATACTGTATAGTGTTTGTATTTTTAATGAACTGGAATAATATACAATATGATTTTTAAAGACAATACGCTGTATGCCTTGTAACATACAGTCTATCAAGCTCACTTGTGATATTATTGTTTGTAAGATACTCTATTTCAATAAAAACACTGATTTATACTATTGATGTGTTATTTCTAAAAATGTGAAATTGTCACACTAATAGCCAAGTGAAATTGTTCTTGATCAAAAATGACATAACCAAGGGGTTCAGGAATGTTGTCAAAATATGCTTGCGGTGCATCAATCCCCTTCAGCTGACCCTCTCTAGACCAAAGGTAAAAACCGAACACATCCAATTGTTGATTGTTTCGATTTTCTACACCCACTTTTTTCGATTCATTTGTTTATAAACGTTACAGATAAAATGAATATGTAGGACATTTTTAGTTTGCTTTGATTAGATGAATTTCCTGTTGTTGGGCAATGAATATTACAAATATTAGGTCTACCATTCAAAATTTAAATGCTCCTTTAGTTTAGGATCTTAGTGTTATTAAAACTTTTCATAAGTTAAATGGGATTACTTCTGTTAGTAGGAAATTTTATCTTTTACTAGTGAACCATACAATTTCCTTCGACAGATGAAATCTTTTCTCATATTTGCTACCTTCATAGACCTCTCTTTCCACAGTAACATCAATTATGGTTTCTAGTAAAATATCTAGTATATGATTTCTTTTGTTTCAAGAAATCGAAAATTTTGCCATTTTTTCAAACGTCACCGGGATCAATTCCAGATGATCACTCCTTTACCTTGGTCAGATACCATGTTTAACAAATATTCAAGTCAACGGACATACCATGCCAGCAACCAGTAAAAAACACAGAAAAAAGTAATATGAAACACATAACATCCTCTACCTTAATGTATTCCAATACACAGCTGAATTACAGTAGTGCACATTCAAAGTTGCATTACTTGCGAGACAAGACTTACAAATCTAGGTTTGTTTATGGAATGAGTAGCTTCAGAGAATTTATGGGGGAAAATGTTGCAATTGAAAGTTTTAGCTATTAGTATAATATAATACATAATATATCGTACATTATAATATATTATGTAATTCCTGTAGAAAATTTTAACAGATTGGTAAAGTAGTTATTGAGAAAATCAAGAAAAATTAAACAGTTTAGACCTGTCGGGTGATGCAAAAAATTTGTTACTAAAACTTTACAATAAAGAGAGAAATATCTGATCTTACATATAAAATTAATTTAATCCACAAGAAAGTTTAGACCTACTCACAGACTTGTGGTTCCATCTCAACTAGTGATATCCACAGATCCAGCTGCACTTCGGGGTTGAAAGTTTTCCGACTTTGCAAGATTGAAGACAGCTAGGAATCTCTCATCTAAGGCAAAGACTTTTACATAATTTGATATTTGAAAAACAATTATCAATTTATAATAAATAATATATGGGCCTATAAGGTTCTATAAACCAAGAACAATTTCATCTTTAAATGAAGAAAAGGAAAGTGTGATCAAGGATGGAGTGCTTAGGAATATGCAATAAACAATAAAAATTAAGGACACTTAATTAAAAAATAAAAATAAACAGGAAAATTAGACAGAGTTTTGTATTATGTATAATAACTTTATATACAGATATCTAAAATAATTTAAATTAGAAATATAAAAAATTGCTTAGCCTACATTTTGAAACACTACCGCAATGAAACGAAAAACACATACAACTACCCAACTACTTATGTTTTATAAGTAGAGACTGGAATAATTCACAGTTGTGAATTAAAAAAAAAAAAGTTTTTTGAACAGAATACTAGGGGCAATATACAATATTTTCATCATGTAGGTGATTTTTGAACTCGTGACAAATCGCAAAATTGCAGTTTTCCATGAAAAGTTTGTGAATTCTGATAAATTTGCAAAAACTTTTTTTTTAAATATAATTTTCCTATATTTAAAATTACTGGCATTCACAGAGGAATTTCTGCCAGCATCATTTCCATTCGTGAATGAATGCGCTAGGCAAGTAATGTCCGTGCGATCATTTTAATGTGAACCCATGAAGCATAACAGACAAGCATCACTGCTTGCGGCAAGAAAACGTCTCTCTGCTCCCAGAAATTTTTGAAAGCTGTGATGTTCATTTTGTAGATGTTCATCATGTTTGTTATGCAGCCTAGTCAATGTTTCCTGATGTTTGACCCACCCCTTTTTCAAATCACAGATTTTCACATTTGAAGGTACCAATTTTTACATTTGAACATTTCCGTGCTTTCAACTCACTGAAAAATTCCAATATCTATTTATAAGGCATGCTAATATGAATTGGAATCAGTTTTAAAATATTTATAGCCTTTTTTGAAGCCACTCCCATTTGTACATTTCTACACTTTAAAACCTCCTTTTTACATTCTTCAAGAGACTGATGCAAAAACTGTAAATGGCAGGAAAGTGTAAATTGCAGGGAGTGCAAGAGCTGGGGTAATGCTATATATTCCAAAATTTAATACATGAAAATAAATATAGGTACTTATGTAGACTTACATTATCTACTTAAAATATAGTGCAAAATATGTTGTACAAACTTTTTCACATATACACGATGTTTTGTAATATTGAGGTTTCAAGGTTGATAAAAGAAACAAGTACTGTATGTACCATTTAAAAATTAATGTGCAACCTCCAGGTTAATTACATTTAGGGACATTATACCAAATTTGTCATATAGTATTCTCCTTGTAGCATCACACATATTAAATGAATACATAATTGCTCTGATTATTCAATAGATTTAGATGGTATTCAAAGTTGAGACAGCGTGTCCAAGCTCTTTCGCTAACTGAACACGTGTTCCTACATGCAAATCAATAGGACACAGAATTTTTCTTGCAAAAAATGCATTTTCTATTGTTTTTCTTCACCTCCGTGATACCGCCAAATCATGCAACACAAAAACACTGGTGTCGCTTCAAATCATGATGAATTATGCTATATGAATAACTACAGTAGCCTATAATAAAACACAGTAAATAGCACCCGCACAAAAGAAACCAACTTCACCTGCACTAATGGAAATAGCAACTGACACCACGTCTAAGAGAGTTAGCAATGTAGCAGAATATGTAAAGTGAAAGCAATTCTTTATCGAATATCAATGCTGCTAACAGGTAAAATATGTAAATGGTAGGAAATACAACTGTTGTTAATGGTCGATATAGGATAAAGAATGGGACCAGTGGAAAATGTAAATGGCAGGAACGTAAAAAGGGGGTCTTACTGTAAACACATAACACATTTCACAAGCAGTAAAATGACATATTTTAAGAAACTTTTGACTAAAGCTCTTAATTTTTTAAAAGGAGTCATTACTCATATCTCATAATAATCAATTCAGCTACACTGAGGTAAGTTTCTTAAAAATAAAAAGCAAAGCATTGAAAGTTAACTTTAAAAGTGTTTGTGGAATTACTATTACTACCTCACTATAAAATATCTCGATTCCAATATGCGAAATAAATTCAAAGATATATTTCCTTGCGTGAGCATGAAATAATTTCACACACAAAAAAGAAATAATAATAATTAACATCAAACATCATTTTCGCAAATAGTCAGCCTTATAATGCTACTGGACTAACATCCAATTGATACATTATTGTATTTTCTTCACAACCCGTATTATTCTTACCTTTAAAATAATGCAAAATATTATTTAATTAATAATACAAATATACTATGTTTAGGTAACAATATCTTTGAAAGTAGAAGTAATAATAATAAGGGTTTAGAGTTTACAGAGATTATGAAGAAAATCATGACATGCGTCAGAAGCATATTTAAAAAAAATTGATATCATGCCCATGACAAATGTATATCTCGTATCTGTCTATAGAATCCCATCAACACTCAATAATAAAAATATTTGATGGTGTTTTAACCCCCCCCCCCCTTTAATACTGCACCTAGTTGTAATTTTTATTGACAATGCAGCCATATGGGTAAGCTCTGGATATTGTTTTCCCTCTCAGTCTTTGTTGGTTAGATCAAAGTAGGGATGGATGTTATTGATAATGGACAATATAGTTCACAAAGAGGTGCTTTCCACTACTAACTACAGTTACTGCCTTTCATTAAGGTGAGACGCTGGAACAGTTCACTCAGATCTACTGTATTGTAGGCACTGTACCGAAGAGTTCTTTCAGCTTGTTCCCGCAGTTTGTCATACGCCTTCTCCAACTCCAAACTTGGTGGTCCTGTGTACAGAATGTTACAAGCATAAATAATTTTCTTTAGAGAAGGGAGAGGGATCAAGTCTGAAGTGTAATAAATGCGCTTGTGCAACATGTTTCAGTGTCACACAAAGGGGGAAAAATACACATTTGCACCCAGAAATCACAGTTATAGAATACTCATTTTTTCCTTATCAATGATTACAACCTCTCCTTTATTTTACCTCACTGTGCTTTAAAAAATAAAAATAAAAACAGAAAAGCATATTTATAGTAAATTTAATTACGGTACAGCAAACTCTATTATCTCTGTCAACTGGGACCAAGACATGCAGCAATAATCGAAAAACACGGATAATCCGAATGTTAGAACTATTCCAAGACATGGCATAGATACTACCCGCGCGCGATTTCTTGAGCGCTCGGCTCCCTAGTCCTCATTCGGTAGGTTTCGTTCAACTTCGTAGGTTAAGCTGACAACATTGAAACACAAAGTACGCTATACACCCTGACATCTAGTGGCTTCAATACTAAGCTTTCATTCTGTCTCAGGATTCTTATTTATTTATTGACATTATCTTTTCTGACGCATCGAGTTATGGGGAAAAATACAATCTTTCGAACTGCTGATTTCACAAACACTTAATTGTACATCCAACACTTTCCTTACCTCTTTAAGAATTCCGTATGTGCTAATTTCTGACGATCCCGTGAACTCTGATGTCAATTTCATGGACTGAAAGTTGAGCGAACTTTTCACAAAACGTATTAAATACGTTTAAAATTAGGCCTATAGTTTTCTCCACTTTTAGATGCCTTACCTCTCTTATGGTTTACAACACGAAATGGTGAAGCATGTTCTGCTAAGACTCTTCTTTATGCTTAAAACTAGTCAACCAGTGTAAAAATATTGAGCCTATTTATATAACATTCTCTTCCCGGAGGAAAATGATTTATTTGATAACTAAAGACTTATGACGTGTTATTAATTGTTACGCAATACCGTCACCACGTTATATTATTGGACTGCATTAAAATCGTTGTATATTAAAGTCAATACATAAAATACCATACGCGCGATTCGGCTGAAACGTTATTTCTTTGGTTGACAACACTGCAGAAAGACTGGCGGAATAGCTATGTTTTGTTCCCCCCGACCCTCACTTCCCCGTAAATCCAGCGCTCAAGAAGTGGCACGCGGGTAGTATGTACATTTATCTTTGCCATAGTTAATAAAAATTAATTCAAGATTGTTAAAACTTCTAAACCTACAAGAAACAATAAGAAGAATATAAAATTTGGAATATATAGAAAGCCTACACATTCAGATTGCTACACTAAAGCCGATAGTTTTAACCCTATAAGGCACAAGAAGCAAGAACCAACAAGACGAGTCTTGTATCAGACGTGGAAGAGGTTAAAGGTTTTATGCAGAGCTCCATTCATACAGAGACGATGGGCCATAGACCTCTACAGACTACAGACCTCGCCTCATACCACGCGAGAATAGGTCCACACAGAAGGTTCAAAGCAGAATTATCTATCAACAATGAACAGATAATGGTCCCTTGTTTAATATATGGTTCTTTGGAGTAATTATAGCATTACTGCCGTTAATTAGTGGCATCGCAGCATTGTTATTGGCATTGTTATTAAGTGCCGGAATGCTACTTTATGAGATTGTATGGGAGATGGGAAAATGTCTGTCTGTCTATCCATGTGTCTGTATGCACGATACCTCAAATACACTTTATCGGATTTTCATGAAATTTGGTATATGCATTTATAATGTCCATGGCAAGAAGCCTATTTATTTTGGACCAAATCGGTTGACCGGTACTAGAGTAACAAATTAAAGGCCACTATACTACAATGCCGCATTCATGATTACAGCAGTGTTATATTACAGAACTAGAGAAACTATAAACATATTTAAACAATCAGGCTTGTGATATAGGGTATTATAGGATACAGTATTTGTTTGTTTTGAGTACCTCACTTGGTGATAAACTTCTTGTAAGGCCAAGGAGATAAATTGTTTGATAAATAACTTTAAAAGACGGCATACGACCTCAAATAACACATAATTATATCCATAGCAAAGAATAATGTACTCCACAGACACCTGATCTTAAAGAAATATTATCAATAAAAACTTATCAGGGAAACTATCATTTTGAAACCAGAAAAAGATGACCGATGGGCAGATGATCAATTTAGGAAAGTTTTCAAAGAACACAATATTGCTACAGCTTCAGTAAATAATCAAAGATATATGTTAAGATCCACTAACATAAAAAATACCTCAGAACATACAGATTAATTGCAAAGATTGCAATCTAAAATACACAAGGAAAACCAAAAGAAGTTTGGATATTAGGGCAAAAGAACATACCAGACATATAAGATATGGTCAGACCGAAAAATCAGCAATAGCTGCACATATCTGGGTAAATGATTACGAAATAAGGTTTCTACTAAAAGTAGAAACTATAAATGATAAAGTAATAAGTTACAGACATGAATCGAATGAGTGAGGAGAGATATTCACTACTTGCAAAGAATTACAAAGCTAGAGGACGATGAGAAGTTGGACGGCCTAGGAAGCGTTGGTCTGATGTTTTGTGAAGCTAGAACGGGCAATTGCCTATTCCTTGTAGTGGTGTTGGATGATGATGAGATAATGTGGTCAGTGACCTCTATGTTGATTGTAGTGGCGATCAATTTTCATTTTGGGTATAACAACTGATATACTGGACCAAAACACAGTCATATGCATGGCCAGATATAATTGCACAGAAATGCTATTTCTTACAACTATTTAAACCATAAAAATAGTTTTGTTAAAACATCAGCTTTACAGCAATATACTTGTACAAAAAAATCATGGGGTCATTTGCCAAGATGATGAAATTAAGAATTGGAGTGAAGAAGATTAACAGGCATTAAAATAAACTTTAAATATTTTACATTTCCAACAGGTGGCAAGGAATTTAAGACCTATACTGCTGATATATGGATTTAAAGAATTTTATATTTCCATAATGATTGCACAATATTAAGTTAATTCAGTGAGTTCTTATTTTTACGTTCTGTATTTACATGATTAAATACACGTCTGGTTTTCTTCATTTCTAACATTAAAAGTTGGTGTTCACACTAGATTCGACTGCAAATCTGTTCCGTAATTCAGAGGTAACTTTGATCACTTACATAAAAATGCAATGTTGTTAATTCTTGACTTTGTTACATTTATTGTTAGCCAATTATCAGTAGAAACAAAAGCGGGTTAAAGTTAACATATTATTTTGACACTCAAACTTAACACCAAGCTTGTTCAAATACGGCGGGATGGAGGTATTTATTGTCCAGCATCTCCTTCCCCTATCCCTCTAAACTGTTATACCAACCTTTATTCATCCATTGAAGTATAAACTAAAGAATAAGATAAAATACCAAATAAAATATCCTATCGTTGGAGGGAAAGGAAATACACATTAAATCCATGTCTGGGATATTAATCCAAGTAAGAATCAGTTTGAAAAATTTTATGTCATAACCGGGATTTGAACACGGATCTTCGGCTTAACGCGCCGATGCTCTACCGTAGGTCGCCATTGGATGTGTGTTCTCAACGGAGAAACCTCCCGTGGTCTGCCTTGTCTTCTGAATCAGTTGAGGAATTTGATGTCAGACTGGCATGTTGTCATGGTAGCTCAATGGTAGAGCATCGGCGCGTTAAGCCGAAGATCCGTGTTCAAATCCCGGTTATGACATAAAATTTTTCAAACTGATTCTTACTTGGGTTAATATCCTATCGTTGTTGAGCATTGCATACCAATTTTTTTTAAAAAATGATTTAAAGTTTCAAAATTGGGGTGCGTATTACATTCGAGTAAATATGGTATTTATGATTAAGCCTTCAATTGGGTTGTCACCTCTAAGCATGGCATTATCATGTAATAAGCATTCCAGTTTGTTTGTTTCTGTTTCAGTGAACTGTACAAATACTGAACATACATGCAGCAGAACAAAAGTTGGCTATAGACCTAATCATGATATTTTATATATGCTTCATCAATTCTAAAGTGTATATGAAGAAAAAGTTCAGTAAGAAAACTGTACAATACATTTGCGTCAATATGGTATTCTACTTACTTGCATCGGTAACTTTGGACAGATCAAATATATACTGGAAGAAGCTTAGCTGTGTGTAGAGGAATTTTCCATCACACTGTAAAAGATGAGAAGAAATTACATACATTTCATAAATCTACAAGCTTCACAAATAGAAGATGAATGTGACTAGATTTTCCATTAGTCAGAGGATGATATTTCAATAAATCATATTTTATTGTATTTATGTCAGTAAAATTAGAATCATAAGTTTATGGAAAATAAACTAAAAGTAAATATAATTCCACTGCTCTGTACCTCTTCCAGGGAGAGTGTCCATATTATTTGCCATGAACACTTGAGGAACCACTTCTACATCAGAAATTGTTATGTAAAGTTAGTTAAAAGTCCCACACCCCCTAAATAACTTTTGAAGCATGTGAAACTCGGTGTGCTGAGATTACCGTATATGCAGAACTCAAGAACATTATTATGAATTTTGCAGACTTCCAGTTAAACCGGAAATAACTCCAACTCTCAATGAGCACTATTCAAAAATATAAAAATATATTGGGTGTTCCTTTTAAAATAATAGAGTTAGAGTTACTTCCAGTTAAACCGGAAGTCTACAATATTTGGTAATAATGTAACTAAGTTCTCCATATACAGGTACCCCAAAACACTGAGTTTCATGTCCCTGAACCACATGCTTCGAAAGTTATTTACGTGGTGCAGGACTTTTAACTAATCCTGTATATAAATCTGAGAAAACCAGTGAAGAATGATAAATTTTAATCTTTTCGAGAAAGAAGGTCCATGAAATTAAATTTTAAAATTCTATTAGAATAATGTACATATTATGATGAAGTGTTTGGCGCGGAGGCTGGTCCTGCCTTGGGACAGAGCCATTGGGGGGGGGGGGGGGGGGGGGGGGGGGGGGGGAAAGAAGGCCCCAACAATTTTAACTCTTTTTTTCCCAAATCGTTTGCACTATTGAATTCAATAAACCATATTCAGATATCAGACTTCCTTTTACCACTCTTGATTTGTATTATAACATTAACTTTTATCTTCATTTCTCTTCTTTGCATTTCACTCCATTGTGAATGTGGGAACCTTAAGTTGCCATTATACAGTTTTGTGAAGCTCGTTAACCCCTCTGGTACCACTAACTTGACTGTGTACACTTCATGTCTGTAAATGATTACTGACAAAAGAAAATCATGGTGCATGGATGCCTATATTCCACAAAAACCTGCCACTAATGAGTTCCCAAGCCTTTTACCTGGCAAATAGGTTTCGATCAGCGTACACAACAGAAACAATTTACTCTGTTGAAGTCGTATTGGTGTATTTCTTGGAAATTGAGACAGGAGAAATTGAGGGAAACAGTGCCAACAGTTGGTCTATCCATCTTTTTATAGTTTAGAGGAAAAGTAAGTTAAAGTTCTACAGCTGTAGTTTTTCATATAACTTGAAAAATACAGTTTTGTTGGTAGTGGGGTGTTCTATGGTACTTGGTCAACTTAACTACAATGTTACATCATCTACTATTCAAATTGTTTGAGATGTTATTTTTATGAGATCTTGTAACACTTGTTTTCCTGGTTAGACTGCTGATGCACTGACATTTAGCCTATTTCTACTTGACAGAAGAGAAAAAACCTATTTCTACTTGAAAGAGGAGAAAAAAATTATTTCAATAAATGTTGGATTTTTACATGTAATAAAATATCATTTTCAGAGGAAAGGACTTGTATCAGTTTGATTTATTAAGTGCCAGTATGGTACTTTATGAGATTGTGTGGGGGACGAAAAAATGTCTGTCCGTCTGTCTGTACGCACCATAACTCAAGTACGCTTTTTCGGATTTTCATGAAACTTGGTATAAACATTCACAATGTCGATGGGAAGAACCCTATTGATATTGAACCAAATCGGTTCACCGGTACCGGAGTAATGCCCAATTTAGTGCCTATTTTAATAGATTATGGCGCCTTTCTCATAAAAAGGCGCCATCACTCAAATACGCTGTAACGGATTTTCATGAAACTTGGTATACCCATTTATGACGTCCATGAGAGGTGCCCTATTGAATTTGAACCTAATCTGTTGACCGGTACCGGAGTAAAACCCAATTTAGTGTATATTTTAAAGACGCGGTAATTCAAATACGCTTTACCGGATTTTTATGAAACTTGGTATACACATTTACAATGTCCATGGGAAGACGTCTGTTCATAATGGATAAAATCGGTTGATCTGTTTCGGAGTAATGCTCAATTTAGTGTCTATTTTATGGCAATATACGTATTCGAAAGAATTTATAAAAAAAATGAAAATCAGCTATCTTGACAACATAGCCTATTGTTTTACTGTGATCTTATAAGGCCTTGGAAATTAAAATACAGGTAGCTATGACAAAAAACACTATTGTTTTACATGCGCTTAATCCAACTAGACCGTTAAAATGACCCAGGTGGCCGAGATGGTAGACCTTTCTTCTTCCGTAAGCCCTGCTTAATGAATAAATCTGGAGCTTAACTTGGAAATCAATTTAAAAAAAAAAAACATATTCTGCATATCATAATTGCAGTCATAACTGACTAAACAAAAACATACTGGCACTTTTTTACATCAGTTTACCTGATTTTATTACAAGTTCCAATGATTAATCAGCTCTACACTCGAAGTACATGAAAAAGGTCATTACCATTCTCCCCAGTTATCTCATTTACAGAAATCAGATTACCATAAAATTAATTATAAGTGAACGGTACACATTTGAAAAGATCGTTAATAGGCTCTAGTTTCTTTAAGTTTACCTATCTTGTTTATCTTATCACAAGAAGAATTAATATATGTGAATTAAAACTTTCTTAAAAGATGTCAGAAATATATGGCAGTAGACAGAGATCATTTTCAACATCACCTATGACAAAGGTAGGTGATTATTCTAACTGTAGGCCTAATTCAGAAATTCATGCGCTTGAATTGAGAGGTTATGAACATGAGCCTTGACTGGCCATCTTGCTTCCAGGCTGCCGTGCATTCTTGGCACATTGCTAAAATGATGCCTCTGTATATCACACAAACTAACTTCACTATAAAGAAGTTCTACCATAGTTTAAATAATAACTTGTACTGTGACATCAAGAAGTTGCTCTGTAGCACTTGTGCAGACAAGAATGTACTAAGAAAGAGAAGCGTATGATTATAATGTTCTGTACAATCATTTATGAAGTAAGAAATAAAAGTAACATAAAACTCGTTTATTTACAAAAGAGGAAAATGTTTACCATTTTCTGGATGACACAAATTCACTCGTTTTAATTTATTTCTGAAAGCATTAATTAAAGTTCCTCTTGTCAAAGATTTAATGTAATTACAGATACAGAACAAAACACAATTTACCGAGCAAGGTGGCCGGCCAATTTGAATTGGATTTTTTCATGGCTTCCCCAGTCGTAAAGGCAAATGCTGAATTGGAAATATACTTACCATGACTCATCACTAGGGTTCGGATGTTTATGACATGTAATATTTTTATCCTGACCTCCATTCTCGCCGCAAACACAAATTAAACACGAATTGCATTCTTGTTATCCTAATCGGAGCGATTTTATTTTGCACATAAAGTCATATTTTGGGCTTTTTTGTGGTCTTGGTCATATTTTGGCAATATTTGTAATTTAACGTCATATTTCAATTATAAATTCGATAAAAGAGCACCATTATACAGTGTGTGTAATACATGCTCAAATTAAATTGAAACTTATTTCATTAATTTAATGTTTATGCCAGCTTAATAGGAACTTAAATTTTAAAATTAATGTAATTGTTTAATAATATTTTATAGGGACACGCAAAGTCTGCAAAATATTAAGAGTATTTGGAGCTGATGAAGCAGGCAAACAGGAAAAAATTCTTTAAAAATAGAAGTTAAACTGTAAATTGTTAAAATCGATTATTTGATTGAATTCATATGATGTCTTTAAACGTTTTAAACTGGAACATTTATTTTTGAAAATACATTATTTTGTTAGGTCACATTTAGGATTTTTGGGTCATACTTAATCTTTTTTAAGGGCATATTTGTAGTCATATTTTCCACTTTTTTAGGTCATAAACATCTGAACCTTACTCATCACCACTATTTCATCCTGTATCTCATCCATTAAAACTGATTATCAGTTGAAATTAACAAACCATAACACATTAATGTTAGCAAACAGATGCACATCAATGTCTACTATGGTATATAGTGACCGCTTTTAAAGGATCCTCAGGCGGCAACCCTCTAATACAGTATCCCAACCCCACCCCTGACCAAACCCTCCATAAACATCATAAACATCTTGGGGTTGAAAAGCCGAAAAGGAAGGAGGCAAAATGTTGCGCGTGCCTAAGCATAAGATGCACATTGTTGCCACAGTTTAAAAGCCTTGCAGAGAAAACCCAGAAACTAATACATTACAGTATAAGAACGGAAATGCATGTTAGTTTATCCAACGGAACCTTAAAACTCATGTTGAAAAGATTAAATACTGTTAGACAGTGTCATAATAATTATATTTAGAAATATTATAATAAATACACATTTTGCAAGGAACAAGAATGGTCTCAGTTATTGGTAGGCCGCTGCCATACCCTGGAAATTTTGTTTAAAGATAAATCTCTATAAACTAAGTGACTAAACAACTAATGTGAAGTGAGTCTTAAGTGTCCACATACTGTAGTATTTAAGATATGAGCAAGTAATGACTTCCCCCAAATTTGAAATAATTTATAGCCAAAATTTCATTATAATGAAGGTTAAGCAATAAAAGTATTTAATTTTATATGAACAGTAGCCTACCTGTGAAATTGTAAAGGATAGAAAAAGACTATTAAATGCACTATGTACATCAGATTTTTCTTTGTATCCGTAGTCATAGATCTAGCTACAGTAGGCGTAATTCAAGGATGTGGTTGTTCTTATTATTATTATTATTATTATATTATTATGATTATTATTGTTATTATTATTATTAAAGTTGTTATAGTAGTAGCATCATCATGGTGGTGGTGGCAGTAATTTGTTCATGGCCCACCTTGACAAAATTTCTGTGGTCGCCCATGCCCTTACCTAGTTTATTCTTTTCTACGCAATCATGAACATTACACACGAAAATCTGCCTTCTCTAATTCAAATTTTTTTTTTAGGTCTTCTTTTTTGGGGGGTAACGGAACTACAGGTACTCGCAAGGGGTTATTTGCTGGTTCGGCCGGAGGGACAGCAACTTGGTTCTGATCCCAAGGCCTCCACATCTTAATTAAACTATGCAAGTGCTAACGCTAACTATTAAATACTTTAAAACTTATAAAACTACACTAAATACATTAAGTAAAACACTAACTTCTGTGAAGATACAGATAATTATACGGTAGGTTTAACCAAAATGCAGAAAAAGCATGAGTGCAGTGGCTTAACTACTAAAACGTACTGAAATATTGAGAAACAACACAAGTGACATTGCCTGTCACACAAGTGACAAGGCCTGACCTGGTGACAGGGAACACCGCATTTGTTTAGGGGTGGGTAGACCCTAATAATCTTTTCCAGATGAGGGAAGTGGTCTGACTTAAAAGCGTTCCGCCCGCTTTGTAGCCAACTGGGGATTGTTTGGGCGTGAAGACTATACCTGCTACAAGTCAGAAAGGAAGGTAAGGAGAAATACCAACTCTTGCGTGAGTGGCGAACATAACCAGAGCTGTGGAGAGAGTTCTTAATGTCACTGTAGCTTATATAGTAATCACAGCAAAGTGGAATTGCTTCTTATTTTCATGCAGATTTCATTGTTTTAAAAATAGTGGAATTTACAAAAGAAAATAGATAATTAGTAAAATCTCTTGTAAAGTCTAAATCATCTTGTCAACATTGTTAACATTAAATTGCTGTACAAGAAATACTGACCTCTTTATGCAAGCGAGCTGAACTGCAGAGGTTGCAGCGAGGATAGCCACTTATCATTCCTAAAGGTACACAGCGTGTGCGATTTGTACAGACAGGATCCCCACATACCATCCAGTTCTATGAAAACAAAACAAAAATTAAGGTTATATACATATCCCAAACCTTCTTGTGAAGAACAACTTAAGGTTCAGCAGCCATGTTGGACTGTGAGTACACAAATAAGCCACACGAGCTGGAGGCCAAGGTGTGCGCGGGGCTCATGATCAAGTGCTTCCTTAACAGCAGTCCTAGTTCACTGTACCAGTGTATATCCCACGATCCAAGCATTCTCAAGGGCAAACCGGATTTGGCCTTTGTGGCTCTGGGCCCACAGTGCATTGTGCCCTCTACATCCCGAACCCTACCACCGACCTCTCGGGAGGCTACAAGTGTCTAATGTTCACTTCAAGCAACAAGGACTTCATGACCATGAAATGGTAGTCTTCAGTAAGTACTGTACATAGTTACTATGGCAACACCATGCACAACCTTAACACCGGGGACTACATGTGTCTACGTATAAACTCCATATTTATCAAAGGAATACGGTGAAAACTGGTTTTAATGACTCTCAAGGGACCGCCAATTTAGAGTCGATATAGCCAATAAGCACATTTCAAATCCATAAATGTGCTATAATAGTCACGTATGCAATATTCTCATTTCATTTACTGCATGACAAAAATTTATTACATTGCATAATCAGTACCTAAATTACTGTATGTACTCTCCTAAAGTAAATGCAATACTCTAAATTACAAAGGCCTACACTTTCTCCTGTTCTTTTCTTACAATATTGTACAAATGTGGTGTATTTTATACTTACACATTAGAAAAATTCAACCCATTACATAACCACAAAACATCAATAATGAAAACCATTATTATTCCACTTCTGTACTTGAAAAAAGTTGGCACATTATCGCAATTCAATTTTCTTGTTTTCTAAATAACAGTTAAGATTTTTAGAGAATTCTGTTTGAAAAGTGACTGTATTTTCTCTCTGTCCTTCCAAATTGTAGAAATCATTGAGTGTGATACAACCAATTCCTTCGCGATGGGAACGTTTGTTTCCCTGTTTTATAATCGCCACATTAGATGCGACTTCTCTTCGATATTAGGCCTAAATACTTTCCTTTTCTTTAGCAACATCTTGACAGCGATGCTTGCCCTAACAGAAATACTGAATTGAAATCCACAATCTACTAACAACAAGAGTTTAAAAATAAGCATTACATTGTTGTCAGTAATTCTTAAAAACAGTAAAAAAAGAAAAATCAACACTGGATGTTATAGCCAATATATTTCTCCAAAATTATTATAAAAACACACTGTTTTATGAGACATGTCATATTAAGTGAGGTCATTGATAGATATTTTAAATACAGAGTTTAGACCTATACAGAATTTAGACGGGACCATTAGATTTCGCCATTATATCCAATACATTGTTCAAGTGATTTTGTTATAAATGGTTTCAAACAGTATATATAAGAATACTCAGATACCACCTGCATTCAAAACAGTAGATTTCTTATTTCTTCTTCTTCTTCTTTAGTGATAAACCTATAACACATTTATACTGCATGCTGCTATGATATTCTTTGTCAACTGGCAGCCTCTGGATGTAGAGGAAGATTGTTAAAATTAAATAAAAGAAAACAGAAAGTACTATCACCTCATAATATTGATGAATGATATTCCGGGAGGCCAATGTAAGACTGTTCTGAATTCCAGCCAGATACTGCAATGGTGCAGTGGTGCACTGAGGATTTGAACACTTCTCCAATACAAAGTGAGAGACCTTGCCATTCTGAAAACCAATAATGGAACATCAAGTAACACAAAAATGCGAAACAAAACAATTCAATAAAGAGGAATTACATTCAGTGGCGTAGCATAAGGGTAGACTTTGAGACTGAGTCTACCTAAATAATATAAGGAAATAGTGGATTCATAAACAAATAAATAAAGGCAGCAACAACCAAGCCATTCATCATTATAAACTCATTAGCTGTGTCATCAAAATATTTTTCGCCGTTGCATTCCCCAACCCCAACGCATAAAGTGTCATTTGTAATGCCGCGTGCTTAGGCAGCCTCGAAATCTTATGATGCGGCAGTAAAGTCGAGCGAGCTGAGACTAGCGATGCTTCAAGCCAGTCCAGTTTCATCAAGTGCGAGTTATATGACTTCTCCCACTAAACGTTAACTTACTCGTTGCGAAGACAGGCTAATTTGTTTCACATGAGCGGCATAAAGTAACCACCAAAGAAACTGAAGAGATTTTTGAGAACGCTAGTCTCAACACTCAAAACTGTTCGGCAGCACTGAGCTGTGACGTCACCTCCCGCATCACGCCGCCAAATTTGAACGTTAAATTCACAAAAACGGAGTTTACAACCCCCAGCATGTGTTCTGCCGCTCTTAAAATGCTCACGCGACTTTCTCTACCTTAATAAAATTGTTACTATTTTCTCTCGTCTGATTCCAGCTCTTAGAAAACACAACACAATGTTCTCTACCTTAAACGTTAAAATTACAGTTTTCTCCCTCCATCTCTGGGAATTCTCACGCGACTTTTTCTACCATAATAAAATTGTTGCTATTTTCTCTAGCCTAATTCTACCTCTTGAAAAACTCACAGAATGTTTTGTACCATAAGAATTAAAATAACTATTTTCTCGCGTCTTCTTCCATCTCAGGGATCTCTGACACGACTTACTCTGTCCTAATTATTTATTTTTTTCTCTAATCTTATTCCAGCTCTTTGAAGACTCACATACTTTCTCTAACAGAAGCATTGAAATTACTACTTTCTCATGTCTTATTCCCTCTCAGGGAGCTCTCACACGACTTGTTTTACCCTAATAATTTATTTGTCATTTTCTTTCGTCTATTCTTCCTCTTGGGAAACTCACACAACGATCTGTATCTTAAGGAACAAAGTACCGGTAACTATTTTCTTGCGACTTATTTCACCTATTAGAACAGTCACGTCATTTTGCCTAACTTAAGCACTGAAATTACAATTTTCTTGCAACTTATTTCACCTCTTACAACACTCGCACAACTTTCTCTAAGTTAAGCATAGAAATTACTATTTTCTCGCGGCTTATTTCATACCTGACAACTCTCTCATGACTTTATAACCTTCTTAAATAATTGACTGTGTACAGATAATATTATGTAAAGTTAAGTAATATTTGAAGAAGAAAAGAACTGATGCCATAAGTAGTCTCTTCAGATACCTGCTTTCTTGAAGTGCGCTCGAGTATGAAGCCGGACAATAGATTGAAAAAGGGAAGGGTACGGTAACATAAACATTACATTCCTCAATCATTGGAGTGAGTGCAGTGTTAGTTTATCTTAAAATTGTGATTATTTCCGTGTTGCACGTTTTAATATAATAGGTATGGATAACACCGTTTTCGACTTTATCTTATGAACCAAAGGGTAAAAACCAACTTCTAAGTTTGATTTAGGCGTTTTTCTAAAATTGAATCTTATACTTATTTTTTTTTAAATCTACGTAACTTAGTTTAGTTTAAAATCCAAATCCACTAAAATTCGATAAAAATTAATAAAGATTGTGGTACTAATACTACTACTAGCCGATTAGTAATAGTAGTACTAGTAATAATAATATACTTATATCAGTATATACGAAATGGAATCCATGTGCATGATATTAACATTATTTTATTATTTTAAACACTGGAAATTCGTGTATCATTTGAACAGTTATAAATTCATATTTTAAAATCCAGTTTACCCAGAACCCAATGTCAAGCGACGCCACTGATTACATTTACAAGTTATTTGTACATGCTATTCAAATGAAATAAGATAAGTGTAAATGATAACTCATACATTACATACCATGCAGCTCATAATGGGAATTATAGGAAAAGCAATGGCTTCCGACTGTCATCCAAGTTTCACTTTTTTTTTTAAATGATGGAATCTAAATCTAGTAATACAGTAAAACCTCCTTTTTACCTTGCTTTATCTGTGTCTATTGTTAGTGGATTGGAGCCTAATGTAATCTGATTGTTATTGGTTGACACTTGTGACTGAATTCTATTTTTCAGTTCAATGTTATTTCTGCAGAATTCCAAGTCAAAAAGCCTTTGTTCAATACACAACTTCTCTCGCTACCACTACAAACTTTCCTTCATTTCTAGCCTGTTTAAAAAACGGTACTTGTTGCTCTCTCCTAACATCTATAGTTGTATTCCAGTCTTATGCTAGTTTCAGCGAACATATTAAACCCACTCATTACTTGTCTTTGTTTATTGCACTTACAAATAAACTTCACTAAAATGGGGTGATTCCTACCTTTCCTTGGCAGTAAACATTCTTGATATGAAACTCGGAGAGGTTCATGTGTAATTCCAAAGCCAGTAACTTCAACACACAGACACACATATCCACTCTTCTTTCATGGATGAATTCTTCTATTCCAA
Source organism: Ectobius pallidus (assembly GCA_964059195.1). Classification (NCBI taxonomy): domain Eukaryota; kingdom Metazoa; phylum Arthropoda; class Insecta; order Blattodea; family Ectobiidae; genus Ectobius; species Ectobius pallidus. The sequence continues at coordinate 30,820,370 of CAXKWD010000005.1, read as the reverse complement.
ATATAATGTTCCTAATTCTAGATTCCTTCTCTACTTTCTGAATTGTCCACTTGGTTTCCTCTATCGAGTAGACTTAATTTTCTAGACCTGCATATTAGACCCCCCCCCGTACATCGTCCAGCTTGCTGTTTACTTCAAGATTTTTATTTAACTTTTTGTCTAGCTTCATTAACCATTTCAGCAACTGAGGCAGGATTGTCACTTCCTGCATTGTCACCGCTTTTATTTCCGGAAGCAGGCCCCAGATTAGCTTCAACATTGCAGATTACCAGCAATACTGCCACAATTACACCATAGAACCATAGATTATTAATTGACAAGCTGTGAGTCTGTGCATTACTATTATTTATTCCTTCCTTCATTTTTCGGTATAATCCTATCTGAGCAAGGATATTGCCCATCGCTTCCAGTTACTGCTACCTCTGCACAAACCGTCTTGCCTCTGCAATATCTGACACAAGACGTGCAAACCAATAATAACTAACCCATACCACTAACCCACTCATATACTTATAACAATACTTTATACGAGTTACTTGTAAATGTAAAGCCGGCTTAATCCTGAAGCTTAAAATTACCGGTAAATAATAATGCATCATCATATTTATGGGAACATGCATTGAATCTCTACTTATCTCTACTTGTCAATTTAACACAAAACAAAAACAAAAATTGTGTTTGAATTGTTATCCATTGGCCTTCATGGCTTGATTGGTAAGCTGTGTCTTAGGGCAACTTGTGTATTCAAGCAGCTTCATTTTTATAATAAATGATTTCTTCTTCTAATAAATATAATTATACCTACCTCTCTCACAACTGGTCCATCCATAATAATTTCAGAATTACAGGCTGTATTTTTACAGTTAAATTTGAACCTAAAACATAAAAACAAGCAAAACATTAGCAAATAAATGCTATATTAACACTCGATGGAGATATAATATAGGCCTACATTAATTTTTTTTAAATATTGTAATCACTTATTTTAAATTTATACATTATTTAGTTTTTCTTTTTCTTTTAGGTCAATTGTACACTCCATTATTCCTGTATTACATGCACTTCCCACTGGCTGAGCGGAAGAGAAGGTCTTATGACTGTAATTACGTCAGGTTAAATTAATAAAATAAATAAATAAAATTAATCTTTATGCAGGCATACCTTGAACAAACACGATATCGTTCTTCATCAGATAAAATTAGCTTCTCTCCGACTCTAGAGTCCTCTTCAGTAAGTCTTTGTTGATGGCGATAACTTGAAGGATCCATGCCTGCAAAATGCAATTATTTTAGTAAAAAACTTAATAAATATGCTAAAAATAATCAATCTTATTATGTTACACACTACAACAAGCTATTTGACTCATTTTTTTCTGTGGGTGGTATTGAAAAGAAATGAAAGATTGTGCAGCAGATAAGTGAAGAGGGGATAAATAGTACATGACTAAGGAAATTTAACTTCTATTAACTTCAGATTTCCTACAAGTTACAATATATCTGCAAACAACTATACATTATCCAAAGTTACTTCCAAACCTGATGTAAACATTGGATGAAATGTATCAATACGCCGTCCTTAACGAGATTGGTCAATGGGTGGGGCAGGGACTTTTATCACATGCTAAATTGTGGAGCTTGTTTCCAAAAGGTACCAAATCCACTTCAACAAATTTTACAGGAAATGAAAAAAACTTTATACAGTTGATAAATTATACTGATATCGATAATTCATTCCTTACATGTGCAGGTAGACCTAAGAATCATATTTGCATAAGAAACTAAGATATTCATTCATTATTATGCTGTTTATCAACAAAATAAACTTGGATTTGGTACTTTTTGCAAGCAACTTGGGATTTGGTACTTATTGGCATGAAAATATCAATTTTTGAAACCCATTAAAACAGATTAAACTAATACTAAAATTTACTGGATTAGGCCTACCTAAATATTCTTAATTCCATTTAATTATACTATGTTATAAATTACTGTGATAACCTATTACCATATAAAAACAAGAGCAAAACAAACAAAAATTACTTGACCCTACTTGATTTTAAAAACAACATACCACAACTAAAAGAATCAAGTTTCTGCAGCTTGTCTTAGCTTCATATGAACAATAAAGCTCCTACTCATCATAAAAAACATAAATATTTTCACTGTCATTTCCTTCCAATTCATCATCTGCATTGCAGTCAAGAATGCCTTTGTAAAATGGCAACTGATTCAAATTTTTGTAGCCCATTGCTGCTAACAGTGCCACCATATCTTACTTTTTAGCCTCTTTCACATGGCTCTTACACTTAACCTGTCTTGCATAGTAGGCCTGTCCTATCTGAGTTTTTGGGAGAGTCTGATTTTGCATAAGATCAAAATTTATAGTTATTGCATCTCGTGGACACTGGTTCATGTTTTGAAAGAAAGCTTTAGGTCTATGTTTGTGGACAAGTTTTTCTACAACAAACTACAGGCATGTGAAGTCACTTAGCCAATGAGAAGCAAGAATGCTCTATGACGTAATTGTTCGGCCATGATATTTCACCAATGGAACGTGAGAAAGGATTTGGTACTTTTTGTCACGAAACTGTGGAGGGATGTGGTACTTTTTGCTACAAAACTCAATTTTGCAAGCCCTCTAGCAATGAGATTTGGTACTTTTTGGCGATTTTAACCACTGACTATGATTGGGTGGCTAGTCAAGAATATGCTGGCACCTGTAACTCATTTTCGAATTTTTTGGATTTGGTACCTTTTGGAAACAAGCTCCTCAATTATGCTTCCTTTTACGCAACTGTCATCTGAGATTTAGCAGGCATGCTGATATCATAAAAAGAGTCAATTATACTATTATCGACCACCTGTATTGTTGTTCAAAAAAAAAAAAATACATTACTGATAATATGCATTTTAAGTCTGTTACAATATCCTGACATGCAACAATATGATAATCAATCACTAGGCCTATCAGCCATTCTTGAACAGAAAATTAAAAATGTTCAGGAAACTGAATGCTTTAGAGATGTAGCAAACTAGAACCAACAGATGTATCCAATGCTCTAGCCGATATGCACTTGCTGTTCCTCTCTTGTTTCTTTTTAAGTTATTGTCTGCTCTTAACGTTCTTTTAAATGGCATTTCATCTTCTCAGACTGAAAACTATGTTCGAACTTTCCTATTTTTATAGCGGGTAAAGTGCTACTAGGAACATTTCTTTGTAAAATGGACACTTCCAGAATTTATTTTTATGAAAAACCTGAAAGAAAATTACGGAAGATCAACACTATCTAATTGGAAAATAAGGAAGAACTAGCTGACAAATAATGTGAGAAATGCACGATACTGATTACAATACTTTGCTCCCGACATACAAAATGTTATGAAGGTATGGATGTTTATTTAAGGCGCTGTTAGTTTGGCAATTGAGTATTCCATCTCATTGGAATATAGCTGAGGATGAGTCAGGATGTTGGCTCGAAACGTGTTCAGGTTAGTTTTAATTAAGTGAAATTATGTATGTTAAATCTCCATCTCAAGTATTAATACATATTTATTAACTTCACTATATAAACTTCCTATAAATTTTATGATTTATTGTTGTGGCCTTTACCTGAATCGATGGGATTTAGCACACAATGGTGTGGTGGAAACCGAAACACCAGTCAAATCAGATGTTAACTTTAAAACGTCTCTAATCGCTAAAGTAGGATACTTTTCGAAAATTGAGAACAATATTCTTTTCACCACTTTACAAAGATTTACCTTCAGCGTGTTTAATAAATTGATCACGATCCATTATTAGAATATTACTGCCGCCTGCCCTCAATACAAACTCAGTAATAGCAACATAACAATTGTTACCAGCTTCGAGCTAATATTTCATTTTATGTTTATTTTATTAGAAGTTATGAAAGGGTTTTTTATTTTGTGCCTTATTGTGTCCTCTAAGAACATTTTTCCTATTTTTAGCAACTCCTATCCTGATACACAGTATTGATTTTTTCTGACTCTAATTCGTATGTCACATACAAAAATGCCAATAAAGGTCTGAGCATTATCAAAAACTGGCAGGATTTACATCTACTTTCATAACTATCTCTACAAACATTCTTATTGCCTTTCTCATTAACAAAAATAGATATTGAAAATTATTTTTGCACTCCTTTAAGAATCTGTACTAAAACATTTAGGAATAAATTTACCAGTGAAAGAAAGTAAAATAAATTTCCAACATACCAAGATGAATCAGAAAGTAATGCACAATAATTTCTTTCTGCATTGACATTGTGGCTGGGAAGTTTAAATTTCATTGAGATATAGTTTGAAATTTGTCCTACAGACACAATTTTTGTTTCAAGTGCAGCTCTAGCGAGGAAGTGTGAACTACATAGCAAAGATATTACTGTCGTCCACTTGTGAAGAGCAGAGTGGTGTAGTGCGATTTTTTTTGTGGTAAAGGACATAACCCGAGTGAAATTAACAGGGACATATGTGGCATGTATGGGCGAGATTGCATGGGCTAGAGCAATGTCTCCAGGTAGTGAGCATTCTTCATATTAACAACTTTTACAGTAGCCTGTACAGTGAATGCCGCTTAATGTAATTGCGGATAATGTTATCACTTTTATGAAGTCCCGTATGGATTAATAAAAATGTTGTTTATTGTGATGAAAAATTTGGTTTATGTTATCACATTTTCCTTTTTGCGGCTGTATAGATTTCCAAAAATACTCGGAGTATCGAGTATTGGTTAATGGACTCCTAAGGGAAAATAAAAAGAATGAAAAACTTTGTTACTGGTTGAAAAAAGTTGCTTGGAGTCTATTACTGTATTAGCTTATGAGTGGATCAGTGATGCACAGTTATGTATTATTTCGTGAATAAATATTTTTAATTCTGTTTTGTAGTGTATTATCTTACATATGAATAAACAACCTTCATTTAATTCCTTTGACTACTGTTATCAATCGGTTAATATTATCAGATTAGCTGCGTCCCCAAGTGATCACAATAAGCGGCATCCATGTGTAACATTTATACTAGAATCTACACTGTACACAGCCAAAGAAAAAATTATACTAATAATACCTGTGTAAATGGGTGAATGTATTCAACTCAATATTGGCAAGTTGCACACGCATTACATGGGCTGACAGCCTTGTTTAAATAACGTAAATAACAGAGATGGCTGATATCGCTTGACAGGTGTTTGTGATTGAATACTGAGGTCATGCATCCATTCTTAAGGCAATTTGCAAGGAAACATCTTGAGCTGCTTTTATGGTATCATTAACAACATTGTTCTTAGTTTATGGATTATCTTGACTCAACTGGCTCTCCAGAGATGGCACTTATGGACTAAAGATACATGTCTTTCTTCTATGCTGTAAGCAAGAAACTACTACTACTACCCGGTTATGATGTGATGTGTCACATGCAAAGCTAGTGTAACTTTTAACAGCTACACAGGGTATACTGGTGGAAAATTTGACACAGCTTATGTAGAACATGCGTGGTGAGCAACCAACCAACCATTCAACACTCATATAAGCAACTTTTATTAAGGAATGACTGTAGAAAACATTAATAGAAATACATGCTTATATCAAATGAAAACTCCTTTTTAAAGAAAAAGTACTGATTAACATCTCACCTAGAATTTCTGCAATACGTGCTGCATCTGTGCCCTCAATTGGTTCACAAAGGCGAGACACTACAGGATGTATCTGCTGTGACAGGTAGTACTTGATGTCTATTTTCAAATTTTCGTTAGATTTTAGCTCATCCACATGATATGCCCTCTGTATAGCACTGTTGTTGGTTCCATCCTTTGAAAAACAAAATGGGAAAAGCATATAAAATTTATTAAAAATTCATGAGATACTTATCAAACAAAATGTTAAAAACAGAATATTGTACATAACTTAAAAATTTGAACACAAAGTTTTTTTGTAACAAATATTTTGTTAACTAAACTCCCAGCCACAAGCAGTAGCTTACTTGAGAGTGTCCTTGTAAAACTGTAAATTTAAATGTAAAATAAAATAAACAAATAAATGTAAAATTAAAATAACAGAATCTACAAATATACAATACATACAACAATTAACATTGTACAGAAACAATATCCTGTGGTTTTGTGAATACATTTCTACTGTGACCACTGCTATTGAATCGGTGATAAATCCAGAATAAGAATACTTAGAATTTCAACTATTCACAGCTGCATATAATGATAATTTTAAAGTTTTTGCTTTATCTCTTTTATTTTATCACACCTAAGTGCATATCTTGTTTTTATGTAAATTCCAGGCCAGCACAATGAAACAACTATCTAGCTGCTGACCTAAGAAATTGTTAAAATTAATAGTTCTGACTAAAATTGTGCGATCTATCCACACAAACAAAATACATTCACTATGCAATAACTTCTCTTTCAGAGATGTTTTTTTTTATAGATTTACATTCAACTGAAAGCATTTTATACTATACAAAAAGCTTTCAGACTGCACTTGAGAAGAAACATGAGTACAAAAGCGAAATCAAATTACCCAAGTAAAACTCAACACAAGTGGTATTCGGTGATTATTCCATTCATACAAAGTGCATTTGATGTAGAGCAATAACGTTTAGGAATGCCTCGTCGGATATTGACCAATCACGGTCATTTATCTTATAACATGTTTGCTAGGAACACAAGGATACGATCTCATCTGATAAAACATCAGCTCGCTAATGGAAACGTAAAGTATCAATATGTAGTGATTAATACATCTCATACTGCCAGAGAACAGAATAAAACAATATTGTATACAACACAACTGAAATTGAAAATATAAATTTGCATTGATTAAAATCACAGTTTTGATTTCGTGCAAGCCAGCTCGTGTGCTTTAATTCTATTCTGATGTTAGCTTATCTGAATTAGGTCTTAGGCAGAGATCCGTGAAATTCGGGAGACGCAATAATGCTAATTGTTCTTCTTTCCAAAAATTTGTGCAGTATTTTTGTAAACCTCAACCCCTAACCACACAAAAAAAAAAGTTTTTTGAATTGCAAAATAATGCAAAAAATTGATACAAACAAATTCTGACAAAAAAAGTAAGAATGATGAAAAAATAAGAACCGTTTAAATATGTCGAAACTGCAGCATTGCAGTCACAATTTTGAGCATGAGCGATCACTTCCTCCATTCATTAGGAAGCCAGGTGCAGCTATAAGTAATCGTCACTTTGTGTTTTCCTATTGTTAGAGCATTTTGAAATGTTCACAACAATCAAAGGACCCGTCGACTTTGAAGTCAAATCAGTGATTCATTTTTTGAATATGAGAAATATTACGCCAGCAAACATTCATCACCAATTGTGTGAGGTTTATGGGGTAACAATAATGAGTGATGGAAGTGGGTTTAGACCAGGGATGGGCAACCTTTGGAAAGATGCGGGCTAAGCTTTACGATATTTATGAAGTCGCGGGCCGTAGATAATAGGTAGTTGTGAAAAAAGAATCATGATACGATTTTTTATATTTATAAAGTATAATGCTAAAGTTACATGAATGAGAACAATATCGAATTGATTATGTATATACTTACAATGAGCAGAAATTAATTGAACTTTAGAAACAAGATAATCAATGTTCGATATTTTGATTTAGGCCTATTGTACCATTTTTCTAGTAGTTCAGGCTTTTGTTTCCCCCTTCTTGTTGGCGAGAACCGAAAATATTTAGTTTTTCGAGCGCGATTTTTAAATGTTCCGTGGGCCGGAGCAAAAGTCGGGGAGGGCCACATCTGGCCCCCGGGCCGGGCGTTGCCCATAAATGGTTTAGACAGTCAAACAAACTCAAGATCTGATTGCATCATTTGACTGGGAACAATTTGATCACCCTTCCTACAGTCCAGATTTGGGACCAAGCGATTTTCATCTGTTTTTTCATCTGAAGAAATTCCTTGGTGAAAAACAATTCAATGATGATGATGATGATGATGATGTGAAATAAGAAGTGCAGACTTTGCTTTCATCACAGGTGGCACCATTCTTTGATGAAGGCAAACAAAAACTGGTTTCCCGTTACGACAATTGCCTGAATAACAGCGGTGACTATGTGGAGAAGTAGTGTAAGGTGTAAGTTAATGAATGATAATAAAGTATTTGGAAAATAATGTTCTGTTATTTAAAAAAAAAATTATTGGTACTTACTTTAAAAACACACCTTGTAAATGTATTATTTTAATAATATTTTCATAACTGCCATTCTTGTCTTGATGAAAAATGTAACGGGTAGGTTTCGACATGACTACCCTACAGTTCCCCTGTAAGTTTAGAAATAACAGGAGGCATATTTAATTAGTTTGTACCCAACGAACGACCCACAAAACACACAGAAAACGTGGAATAATATTAAAACTGATAACTCTACGTACGTTTCAATGTGTTGAAATTCCAGGAGGCACTGTACTTGGCAACCCAGTGCAGCGTGTCATATGTTCAATGTTGCCAACTTAGCAAAATTCTTGTTAAATTTGGTGGATTCTTTACTTTTTAAAAAATACGGTTTTAACAGATAGCGGATTTTTAAGTGGATATTGTGCTTTGACAGAATAATTTAAAAAATCTAATGTAACGAAATATTTAAAATTTTCTTTATTGATTTTGAGTGTTTGAGGATGGTGAAATTACCAATAATACCTTTGGCTAAAGAGATGGAATTTCCAGATGACACACTGACAAAAATAGACTGGGGGGGAAAAAAAGTAAAATATAAGTGAATTTTGGAATTAAATGACAAACTATAAAGATGCAAATGGTTTTAATCCTTTCAAAGAAATTTTGGAATTCGACATTATGCTTTTGATGCGGCCATGGTCAAATGCAGAAGATGAAAGAGCTTTCAGCCAGTTGAACTTAATTAAAACACCACTCTGTATTAGGCTTATAACTGTAATGGTGAGTTCTGTAATAACTAATGCTCGGGACTAAGACGAAACATTATTTAATAATGCTGTCATGATTATGAATTTCCCCCACAGGTGATAAAGGAGAATGGAACAAGTGAAGCTTACCACGGCGCTTTGAAAGATGATAAACCAAGCACCATCACTTCAGTCAACACAGAGGATGAGGAGGGAAACGAAAAATTTAATTTAGCGGATTTTTAACACTGTTTTAACAGAACAATTTTCTTTGAGTGGGCAAAACTGCATAGGTTCTGTAGAGGGTACTTCACTTTTGGATCACCAGTTATGGCTCGGATGCTGGCTGTGCTGATGAAAAATGCTAGCATGTCTTTATAGCATATAAGGCCCACACAAGCATAACTCAAAACAAAATTGTTTTCCATCAGGTGTTAAAAATGTCAAAAACTAGTGTTTCTGTGCAAACAAAAGCAGTTGAATTTAGTAAGGAAAAGTTCTATGTGAACAATAATAAAATTCTGATGTGCAAATTTTGGGATAAAAGAATGGAGTTTGAATATTAAAACATCCTGCGACACACACAAATGTGCGAATCAAAAGAATCGTACAAAACGCAGTTATCTCTGCAGACTCGCTATTAAGGCACAATTCCACTGAAGCAACAGTGAACGACATGTGGCATGCTACTTGTATCCTAGTGTTGCCTGATTGTAGGCGTGCGACAATGTGCCACAAAAATTCCATATGCCGCATCCGGCATTTGTCTCCCCATGTCGAATGCGCTTTGTCGCCTATGCGTGTAGCATGGGACTAAAACGATTCAACTGAAGCAACTTCAGTCTGGTGCAACATGTCTTTAATAATACCATATACAATACCCATATTTATATACAACACCATGGGCTATTAAAATGTCTGAATAGCTGTCAAATTATTGGCAGACACTATTTAATAAATTACCAATAATTTATCAAAATTTACCTGTAAATTTCTTTAAGATAAGAGCACATGACTGATTGGTCAGGAATCCATCAAGAGGGACTTTTGGTATAATTGATTTTAGTTACTCCACTCTTGAGAATCGTATCAGAGAATTGGCATATTCAAACCCCATTTTGTAACATAGATGAATTTTTTAATAGTAATATAACGTAGACCTAACAATGTAATCCTAATATTGTCTTATTTCTATTTAACATCAATCAGACTGGACTATAATCCTTATATTTTTATTTTTTTTATTTTCTATATTATTGTGTCTTGAGAATGCGCTAACTTGGTCTATTGACAGGTTATGTAATAATTGTAAAAATGTAAGATTCTTATGGCGTAATACTTAGCTTGCTGTCACTTTGCATAATTTACTTTACCTGACTTTGTCTATCGGGGGGGGGGGCTCCTGTTTCCCCTGCAATACATCATTCTACCAGTGCTCATTCATCATGATATAACCATTGGTTGCAATAAAGGAATTATTATTTTTCAAGCCTAATTTCGAATGTATATATGTAACAACTACTTTCATTGCTGCTTCCCATTTCAATTGAACTACTGTATTGGCAATTATTGGGATTTGAAGGAAAAAAATTATTAAGTTTTAAAACTTCAAGGAGACCCGATATACAGTACTAGTAGTTATTTTCTTTCTCCTCCTTCATGCTGACGTGGCTGTGATTTAAAAGCTCTGCTCTATGAAGACCCTTGTTTGTTTGTTTTCATAGCTTGTTTATGCAGGTGCAAGCAGCCCATGTCGCATGCTACAAGTCGCCCCGATCCGCTGGCTGTTGGATAGCGACGACACTGTTCGACGCGAGGAATTTTGTCGAAGGGTGACGCATTCGTCCTGGCGACAACAGTCAACTTGTAGCATGCGGCAAGGCGACTTGTCGTTTGTCGCTTCGTGTTGCTGCAATTGAAAGACTGTGTGTCGTCGCGTCATTGACGCATGCTACATGTTGCCCAAATGTTGCCTCAGTGGAATTGCAGCTTTACAGGCAAAAAAGGAAAAGAAGATGAGACTGAGTTTAGTTTGGATATTACTGAAGCATTTTTTAGTGGTGGTATCAGTGTTGAAAAGCTTGACAACCCAAAGATCCGCAAGTGGCTGTCGAAATACATTTCAGGAAGTGGAGACTAGCCTTTCTTTCTCACGATGATTGCATTTTCTTAGCTGGTAACTATTTATATTTAACACACCCACTAGGCTAATGTGTTTACACTAAAAATGAAATTAAGTGTTTGCATTCTTCTTTGCAGACCTGTTTGTAACAAGCTTCAAGGAAGGAATCTGCCTACACTGAAGAGATCTTCAATAATTAGATGTTTGTAAATATATGTAGGCCTATACATTCTGTGTTCCTACCATACAACATGAAAAAAGGAGAATCACTCGATAAGAAACTGAAATAGACCATTAAGCAACACTGCCGTACTTAAGAATAACACCGAAATCTGCTTTTTTTAAAACAAATTTTACTTAAAAATAAAACCACTTTCATGGATCTCTAGTCATAGGCTCGATTGGTAGCATTGGTTAGAATCTCATAACTCATTCCATTTATCTATCATTTAGTATGCTGTGAACTCACAGCTGACAGAACAATGATTGATTTTATGCTAGACTAGTAATAAATAATTAAGAGTTATATAATCTGTTACATTTTATTCATGGAATGCTCTTAATAAATCCCACTTGAGATTATGAGTTTCATCAGATAAATTAGCATGGACTTCGCTCTAGCAAATCTGTCGACAAACTCGTAATCTCTTGCGGGATTACCTATGGTAATGGTAATGGTATGGTATGGTATTGTGTAGTGCAATTCTCATTGGCCTATTTTAAATTTTAAAGCTATCCTAATGGTCAAGAGAAGTTCAAGGGGAATTATCTGCTAAGTGTAGCAGAAAAATAAATATGATAATGATAATAGTAGTAGAAATAGGATTAATAACAGCAAATCAAACTCTCACTCACTTCACAGATGACATATGCAACAGTGTCACCCTGCTTCAGTTGGCGACCACCATGCTGATTGAGTCTCAACGCCACCTGGACATGAGGTAAACTCTTTTTATCTGCATAGTCTTCTGGGTTTTTGGTCAGCTGTTTGGTGATGCCAAGAAGTGAAAGGGGGACTTTTCCTTCCTCTAGGTCAGTTTTCAGCCTTTCTAAATGTTCATGAATTTGAATTATGCGTTCATCAGCATCCAAGTCTGACAGGATTTGCTCCAGAACAAACCTGAAAGTTAAATATAATTTATCTTCATGACAATATTGATCAGCAATTAGTGAGTCAACAGGCAAAGAGGAGCGACTAATTTCCATTTGCTACAAAAGCATCAGTGCATGTAAACATAGCATTTGTATCATTCTGATTGTAACATTATTTGATTGGTAATGTGTTATGTTAGTCTTCTCCGTCCACACATTGTCCATGTGTGTTAACGACAGCTGGTCTCATGAGATGAGATCATGACCAGCTGAACTCAGTAGATTCCACCCAGAACAGATCGACACAACATGGAAAGTATCTCTTCACAGGAGAAAAGCTTACTATTCCACTACAGTAAAGGAAAGAGAGGAGGTGGGAGGAAGTGTAGTAGGTAATTGGAAGGGATGGAAAATAAACTTGGTACTGCCGTGTGTATATAATTGTCCAGTGTTTAGAAATCACAAAAGATGTGCTTGTAAGGGGTATCATTTTTAATGCAAGATAGGCCTACATTAAAAATAAAATTCAGAAAAATGTCTAAAAATGCTTGGGAGAAATTATATGAAGCAGCAACTTATATACATCATAAATATATACAAACCGGTATATACATAAATGTGGTAATTACAAGTAAATGAGAATGCTCTATTCAATATGTGGTCTTTAGCACTGCAGATAGCTGTGCAAATTATTAAAAAAATATATATAATAAATAAATAAATAAAAAAAAAACAAATTACATTTTATGACTATACTCACAAATAATAATAATTAATTTTAAAACTCAAACCACCTCTGTGTTGTAATAATATTAATATCATGATAAATAGCAATTCAGAACTGTCTATAGGGGTACGAAGTGGTAATATGAATAGGAATATGATGACAGTCTGTGGCCAGAGCTCAAGGAGAAAACATCACTCCAGTCAATGCTCCAGCAGCCTCTGAGCACATCAGTGGGCGAAACATTGGGTTTAATAACCTTGGACCAATAACCCGAAAGATCACCACTCTTATGATGCTGGCCATGAAAGCCTCAGCATTTTAAATACGAGGATTATTTGAAAAGTAAGATCTGATCACCGATAAAGAAAACAAAAACATTAATAAGTAAGAAATATTTATTGTAAAATTAACAGATTCACTGGCTACTTATATACAGAGTCGGCACTGTTATCGAGGCATTTATCTTAGTGGTGTACCAACAAATGTATGGCCATGTCACAGGACTCTGCTGCCAACGTCCGAAGTCATGAAATCACTGCTGTCTGTACCTCAGCGTCGTTGTGGAAACTTTTTTCTGCCAGAAATCGCTTCATGAGACAGAAAAGATGGAAATCACTTGGCACAAGGTCGGGGCTATAGGGTGGATAGTCGAAGATCTTCCATCCAAACTGAAGCAACTGATTCCGTGTGGTGTTGGCTGTATGGGGCCATGCATTGTCATGCAAAAGTATAATGCCTCGTCAGCATTCCATGTCTCTTGGTTTGGATCGCCCTTCTCAGATTTTCACCCATGTTTCATCCCCAGTTACAATAAACTCATCACCTTTCTCTGTGTACTGCTGGTGGCAGAGTCCTATAACATGGGCATACAATTGTTGGTACACTGCTAAGATAAATGCCTCCATAATGGTGCTGGCTATGTAGAGAAGTAGCCAATGAATCTATGTAGATATTGCAATAAATATTTCTTACTTATAAATGTTTTGTTTTCTTTACAGGCGATTGGACCTTACTTTCTGAATAACAATCATATGAATATATATATATTCTTAAGATGCAAAATGAGATCAATTTCCAATATATCTTTTTAAAAATTTTAGTTACAGATATATAACAGCTTTCTCTTATCAGTAATGATTGTCTTTGTACTGTTTCGTCCATGAAGCATAATTAAAGCATAAGACCAAAGACTTACTTTCCAGCTGCTGCTGAGAGCTGCGACCAATCTCTTCGCACAATATCCAAGCCTTTCATTTCCTGCTGGGTCACAATATTCCCATTAGGAAGACGGGTGATTGTGACAGCTGCATATTTCTTCTTCTTGAGCAACAGCATGTATTTGAAAACTCCATCCACTTCTAGCTCAACTTGTCTGTACAATTTGTTCACTTCTGCTTTGATCTACAAATTGATACAATTTCTTTCTAACACTATATTATATAATCAACTTATCATACTTCTAATACAGCATAGAATTCTATGTCATTATAAGATTACAATAATATGGAAATTTTTAAAAAAACTCACCTTGTTGCCAATCTTGAAAACTTGATCATAGTCCACACAGTTTGTGTTGATCATAATAGAATCTGTATCACCATAAATAACTTGGAAATTCAATTTCTCAACCAAATCTTTGGTGTTCATCAGAATTTCTCTACCTTTTGCTAAGAAAAAAGAAAAAAGATGTAAAATTGAGGGGCTAAGATATAACTTTTTTATTTATTTATTTTTTATGAGATAAGTGCATTTACATGATATCCATCTAGAGGAAAAAGGATGCAAGCAGACTGTGTCTGATACTACCAACTCAAAAGGTTTTCAGTTAACTACTGGTATTTAGTGCCAAAGTGATGTTCACTTACAAGTGATTTAAGAATTACAGTATGTATACTAGTGGCTAGAATGGAAAAATCTACAAAACTTAGGAAGATCAGTTTATTAAACTAGTGTTTGAATTTCAAAATTATTAAATAAAACAAATACATACTGTATGTATGTGTGGTATTTTGAAAAAGAAGAAAAAATGAAAGCAACTTGAGAATTGCAATGGTTATATGCTGATCAGAATGGAAAACCTACAAGGCTTAGAAGTTAAGTTCACTAAATTAACGCATGTTCAACTCCAAAAATGCAAAGTTTAAAAGGATTATTATACTTTTATGTGCCATTATCTACATAAATTTTCCTCTTCTCATTGAGTGGCAAAAGTATGCAATTATGATTAATATTAATATGCAAAAAGAGAGATGAACTTATTAATTAAAACTTGTATTGCATATCGAAATTTAATCTTTCCTTTTTAAAGGTCCATTTTTCATGAATGAATGAATGTGGCAATTAATAAAATCCCTTTGTAAGGAAACTCAGAGGGACTTCATTTTGTTTCTTAAAGGGAGGCTTAACTCGAATGAAAAAATACAATGAATTACAGTAATGTAATGTAATGTAATGTATGTACCAATGGAACGAAAGTCACTACGAGAATGAACATAGTGGAGACAGCCACAGCCTTTTACGAACAACCATACCAGAGCACACTTGCTACTTCAACCGAAGGACTGTCTCAATTCATCTCAACTCCTCTAGAAGAAGTGCAGGACGTCCCTACAATATTGAAGAGCGAGGTTAGAGCAGCAATAAAGGAAGTGAAGGTAGGCAAAACGCCAGGACAAGACAACATCACCAATGAACAGCTAAAAGCGGGAGGTGAAGAGCTAGTAATACATCTAACAACTATTTTCAATGAGGTCCTCAAGACGGAGAATATCTCCAAGCAATGGCAATCCAATAACATAATACTGCTGCATAAAAAAGGGAATAAAGAAGACATCAACAACTACCGCCCGATAAGCTTAATGTCTAACATATATAAAATATTCACTAAACGGATCAACCGCAATCTGGACGAAAACCAGGCAGAGGAACAGGCAGGATTCCGTGCAGGTTACTCCACTACAGACCATTTACACACAGTCAGACAGCTTTTAGAGAAAACCCAGGAATTCAATCAGGATCTTTATCTGGCTTTTATAGATTTTAAGAAAGCATTTGACACAGTTGAACATGTACCACTAATAACAACCCTAAAGAACCAAGGAACAGACGATAAGTACATAAGAGTACTAGCCAAACTATACTCCAACATCACGGCAAGGATTCAACTTGATAAACAAGGCAGAGAATTTAAGCTACAACGGGGGGTGCGTCAAGGGGACCCAATGTCACCTAAACTCTTTATAAGCTTACTGGAGAGTATATTCAGAGGAATAGAAGGTGATTACGGGGTCAACATAGATGGGACAAAGCTATCCAACTTAAGATTTGCAGACGACATCGTGCTTTTTGCCCCCACACCAATCGAACTACAATCACACATTAACGCTCTGGAAAACCTAAGTGCAGCAGCAGGTCTAACCATGAATTCAGCAAAAACCAAACTAATGACGAACAGAAACGAAGTTGCCATCACACTAGCTACTAAGGAACCGCTTGAGTATGTCCAAGAAACCACCTACTTGGGGCAGATTTTCTCATTTCAGAATAACTCAGACAAAGAAATAGCACGTCGCATCACAGCAGCATGGGCAAAATTCTGGTCCCTTAAATTCATCCTCCTAGATCATTCATACAAGGTTCACCTAAAGGCCGAAGTCATGAACATGTGCATAATCCCGGTTTTAATATATGGAGCACAAACATGGAGCTTAATGAAGAAGCACAGACAAGCCATAGAAATCTGTCAGAGGAAAATGGAGAGGAAAATTTTAGGGATCACACTAAAAGATAGGATACCCAATCATGTAATACGCAGGAGGACAGGTATGAGGGACGCAGCAACCACAGCAAGCCGCCTAAAATGGAGATGGGCAGGGCACACCATGCGACTACAACCCACCAGATGGACATACAGAATAACTTCATGGGACCCTAGGACAGATCAAAGGCACATAGGAAGACAGAAAACACGCTGGTCAGACGACATCAGGCACACCTTTGGTAACCGATGGACGACGCAAGTCAAGGATCGTCAAACCTGGAGACACCTTATAAAACTTAACTTGGACACTATCAAAGACTGATCTCTCCCGGACTAGCTACCCGGGTCTGCAAGAACCCAGCTACCTTTCATAGAAAGAGGCCCTTGCCCGATAGGGATGTTCCGGGCTAATACTAATACTAATACTAATGTAATGTATGTGATTTACAGTAAGCAAGTAAGCCCATGAAATCCTATAAGGGCTAGGACCCCCTGCATGAGCAGGGCAAGTTCAATTTAGGGCTTATATCCAAACAAGACAATTTTCAGTATCTTAGCACATTTTGCATTAATAACACAATTCCATAAATGTGTTTCACACTGAACAATGAACGAATGAAGAGAAATTTAAAAACCAAAGTTAACTTGATTAGAGATCTAGATATAAGTCTATCCAGCAAGTGACAGAAGCAGCATGCCCAGTGCGCGATTCCTTAATTATTATTAATAACTCAAACCTTTAATTCATGAATCTGTCAAACAAATACATGTACAGTATAATGTTAATGTTAGACCCATATTAACTAATAATGGTTTTCCAATTTTCTTCTTTATTGTAATATTTTATCTTGTTCAGTTGATAAATAGTAAGCTTTGAACTTATGGGATCCCTAAAGTGGGAAAGCTGTAGATTTTTTTCTACTCAATAACAACAATAATGCAAAATCAAAAATCTAGGCCTCATCAAAAAAATTTACCAATTTAAGATATTAATAATGAGCTATTTTACCTTTCTTGTTGAGTAGCCTTAAGCTGACAAATGCATTCAAAACATGGCTTCCCTTTGTATTTATTAAGTTAGATTTGTTTTACCAATTTAGAAATTCATTGTTACAGGATAAATAGTTTTTTTTTTTTTTTTTTTAACTTTTCTCCATACAAGCTGAAAATTTTTTTGAAGTAAGCTCCTTAAATGAACTGAAATGAAATACATTGTTCTTATCCTAATTACTCCGAGAGTTCAAATTTTCGATAAGAACTGAAATTAAATACATTGTTCTTATCCTAATTACTCCGAGAGTTCAAATTTTCCCTTAAAGTCAGGAATTCCTCAATAGCAGAAATGTTAAAACAGAGATTTAATGTATTACTAAAAATAAGCAGCACTTTTTTCTCTGCATTAGGTCCAGTGAAATATGTGTATGGCTTGAAATTGTAAGTGCTTTTAGGCAGTAATGGTAAAAAATAACATAACACAGCCATCTGAACTATCGCGGCCATTCCCCTGCTAACAAATATCAATAGACATTTTGATTTTTGGTTGTCAAAATCACTTGTCAAGTATCTCGAATCTGCATGATATATCATCATAATCAATTTAACATCGAAAATACATCAATTCCAGTTGATACAGCTTAGAAAATGCATAGAAGTGCATAAGTAAATGGTGTTCATTAAATTTCGTTATTCATGTTCTGCGATTTTCTTTGTGATTCCAGTATTACTGAATAATCCTGTACAATGAGCTGCTGAACTGCGAAGTGCAATTAATAGCCTTCTTAAACTGATAGTAATTCAAAGTGTGGATTTAACGGAATACAGAGAAACCATGCAAAATTTAACATCCATATGACGAGTCACGTGAAGTGTACACTAATGAATTGTATTTTTTAAGTAATTTTCATGTGCACTTTGAATATAATTATGTACTTATATTGCAAATAAAAATGAAATTTCATAATTTAAGTCATTTGATATTTCTTTTTTCTGATTTCAGGCCTATTTCACTTATGTACTATGTTACTTACTAGATAAGAAAACGAGGCAGTTTATTATTTCACTGTGGGGTTAATCTAATTTCTTTCTCTTTTTATGGTGTTAAAAAAGGTATTATATTCAGAAAAATATGGACTACAAATAGTATATTGTTTGTAAAAAAATGCATGTTGAAATACCTTGGATTACACAGACTATCAGTAAATCAAGTAATGGATAATGAGGTTCTGCTAGATTAGGTTGTCTGATATTCCATTCTATTCGTCTATTTTACTGTAGTGTAATCATGATTTGCATATTTCTTTGCCCATTTTACTAGAATACTATTCAAGGACTTACCTGTAACTAATGCTGCAAGTGGCTTTGCATAGAAACGGGAATGGGAGAATCCCAGGCACCCATACATACTATTTGCAGTCAGCTTCAGAGCCATTTGACGAATGTTATACTAAAATAAAACAAAGAGACAACAATTATCATTAACTTAATTTCTGCATAATCATCTGCATTATTATTTAATATATTCATATATATTTCTGAACTGCCTCCGACCAGAAGCATGTGCTCATTTGGGTGGTGTCTTAATGAAAAAATATTGTGGGAAAAAATTGTAAACAGATTCATCTTATGAATTTTGATATCCCTATGAAAAATAAACTAATTAAGAAGTTTGTAAGACGTCCACAAGAGGGAAATGTAATCACACAGCAGGCAGTTGGAGTATGTTGAGGATGAGAATGAATTCCTTGAAAGAATTATTGTCCAGGTCTGTTTTATAATTTTAGTGAAATTCTATGTATAAAATCTCCAGTCACTTATGTTTTCATAATGTGAACTAATCATTCATATGTAACATTTTATTCAAGATAATACACCAATCTTATTTTAATCTTACAACGGAAGTGTATGGGTTGTCATGTCGAAACCTACCCTCAAATATTGCACATCAGTAGGTCTTCATTGCACATAGACCCATGCCAAAAATGATCTGCAAACCTTGTACAGTGTGTCCCACGCAAGAGTTGGCCAATGACGCGGGTTCCTGCGGCGCGGCGGGCACAGCTCCAACTCCCGAGCGATCGGGTGAAATATCTACGCTAATGAAGCCGCGATCGGTGTTACGATTTAGGTTCTCACATTTACAGTTAAAATTACAATGAAAATAAACACGTACTTCATCACAAGAAATGTTGGAAATGTTCTCCTCTTGCATCCACACAACACTGACACCTTTTTAGGAAATTTTCTTTCACGCGCATAAGTTCAGCTTCCGAGACAGAGTTCATTTCTCTTGTGATAGGCCTATGTCTTTAAGTTCTTCTAACAGTATGTGAATATTATTTATGGAGAAACTTGAAAAATAAAGTGTATAGGTCAACTTCCCGTACATTACAACGGAAACGGGTGAAATATCTACACTAATAAAGCCCGCTTATGGTGTAATGGTTCGGGTTCTCACAAAGAAAAATACATGTGATTTATCTGGCAATAGGCCTACTGATTAAAAAAATACATTCTGGCACGTTCTTATATCAGTTACCTCATTTTATTTTGATACAATTCGTGGATTTAAAAAAGACGAGTTCTCTCCCAACAAAAGCACGGTGTTTCTATCTCGGAAGCTGAATTTATGCGCGTGAAAGAAAATTTCTTAAAAAGGTTTCAGTGTTGTGTGGATGCAAGAGGGGGACATTTCCAACATCTCTTATGATGAGGTACGTGGTTATTTTCATTGTAATTCCAACTGTAAATGTGAGAACCTGAATCATAACGCCATTAGCGGCTTTATTAGCGTAGATATTTCACCCGCTTGCTCGGGAGTTAGAGCTGTAGTCGGCGCGACGCAGAAACCCGCATGATTGGCCAACTCTTGCGTGGGACACACTGTATATTCGAAATATTGAGTAGCCTCTTACAACTGTCAGCGGGAGGAGGTAGCAGCCTTCCCTATCTATTGTGTGCTTGGCATTATCTGTCACAGTGTTCCTGAAACCCTCATCAGATATAGGCCTATCTGTAGTTTGCCTTCTCTCCCTTCCTTTATCACTAAGGGAGGGAATAATATAATAATGAATAATATCCTCCTCTGATACACAATTTTGTAAGCCAGTAGGTGTCGTGAAGTAATTAGTACATGCTTATTTAGGATTAGCTAAGTGAATATCGTGAGTTGTTTACATTAATTCATTTTTTTTTTTTTTTACTTTGGCCTATAATAATGAGTACAATTATTAAGTAGTATGTTGGTCCAAGTTCTTAACACTTAAAGACTTTTGTCTGGACAATAAATGTCAATATACAGAGTAAGTTGATTGAAGCACTGGTATTGTGATTCGCTGTGAATGGAATATATCTTCACATATCATGCAAAGTGGTCACACTTCTGTAGCCCCTACACACACTAACAATCATAAGCAACCCCTCAGTGTCTGTACAGATCGTTTCAAAATGCGGAAACGATAAGAACAAATGATTATATAAAAATTATTTAGTGAAACATATTCTGCGAGTAACAAGGCAGCTCCTTCCCTCTATCATACGGAACACAAAACAAACACGTTTTCATCAACTTACAGTTTGTAACAGCAGCTAATTTTTTGCATGTGTCCATCTATAATGAAGACCTACTGATGAGCAAAATTTGAGGGTATTATCGCCTCTCTCATTGTGTTGACAGTTAACATCAAAGAAGTCGCCGCCGCTTGGAGTAGTTGCCACACTGCATAGTGTTAGTAAAGAGAGAGGGAAGATATAGATGCAGCAAAACACTTGTGGCAATGGCACTGAGAGAATTGGCAACACGAATTCAGTCAGCGGTTTCTTTTGAGAAAACCTTTTACAGTAACAACAAGCATTGTAATATGAGACCAAAGCAAGCCGCCTGTTAACGTTATGAGCGAGGCGATAATAAGTTTCAACATGACAACCCATATGGTTCCCTTGTTACCATATTTATCAAATGACATCGTTACAGTACTGAAGGCTGGAGCAAGTTCTGCTTCTTGATTCTACTCAATTCAATTAAATCATTCAAATAGTATGTTTCAGTGTCACAAAACACAAAATGCTGAAGATGTTTATTAACAGATGCTTATTCATTCTTTTATGTGGCTAGACCCAGATTTTACCAAAGAACTCATATTAATGAACATTTTTTCATGTCTAACTTGGCACAGGGCACATCGTCAGTAGAAACAGAAGAGGCCTCGTAGAGAGATTTTCTCATCCATGTAATTTATTATCATTACACATTACTTTCAATACAATGTTTGTTTACAAAATGTGGAATATTTGTATAGAAGTAAAAAAATTGCAGTTTGTGCTTGTCCACTGGCACCTGGTAGATGTCTAATAAGATTTCAATGCCTAATCTTAGGTGTAGTGTTTCTGCAATAAGCTTTTTAACCCTTTGTATCTGGGTCCAATTCTTGCTCATTGATCAGACTTAAGATTACATTTAAATTGAAATCCCACTTACACTACTGTGATCACTAGATTCAAAATCATCTATTTTATCTTGCAACTTTGCAACATAAGGTTTCTTTTCAATTTCTGAAATCTTGTTTTCAATAATGTGTTCACTGGGTACAAGATTATCTTCATCATCACTACAACTGTCAAATGCATTATCTGAAACTTCCTTTCCACCTCCTTTTCCACTTCATCCATTAATAGCAATGATTATTATGCAATCTTGTAATCAATCTATGCAATAAGAGGAAGTGTTCATCTATAGTTCTGTCTGTTTCTGTGTATATGAAGCCCAGCCAAATCTCAGATTTTTAACATAGATGGACTAAAGGGTGTCCAAATGCACCTTTGAGGCCGAATTTTTAATAAGGGGTACAAGGAGTGATAACCTTTCTTGAACAAATTTTTAATTCTTGCTTCTGGTCACGAGTGAAAAAATGGCAGAAAATGTTATTTAAATTTGCACTATTGAAGTACCAGTTACTGCTAAAATATTTCAATTGTTAAACGAATTGCAGGTGGCTTTGCTCTGTTGTCAAAACAACCAATTTTTTTTCAACATAAACACGTCAATTTGTCGGTCGCTTCAATTTTACTAACCCACTCTGCTTGATTCATTTGTTTATATGATATGATATGATTTATTTGTTCTAAGACACTTTACACTGGCCCTTAAATTATACACTTTCGAAAAGGAGCCGTACCTACCTTCCGGTTTCTGGCAGGTCCTTTTCCAGATAATATATACAAACATAATTAACACACGGCAGATAGTTCAACGTCATCAATCACCATTTGTTTATAATATAATGGCATGCAAAGATCTGATTTTTTTACATAGGTGAATAGAAGGGGGCTAATAAATAATCGATTTGGACAAAATTCATATGCGGGGGATTTTTGGGCCAGGGAACTTGAATCTGAGGTCTTTTTTTCCCCCATGCAACGCACTCTAATTGTGAAATGCACCTCGAAGCCAGATTTTTTTAGCTTTTTAATTATTAATTTGTATTAATTGTTTATGAATGATTTGCATGTAAGTAAATAACTTTTTCAATCAGATAAATTATTTTTAAAAATCTAGAAGCTGAACAAATAAACTGTGGTGAAGCCACAAACACCTGCTAATAGTTCAATATCTACACAAAATTTACGGTATTCAACAATGATAAAAATAGTAATGCAAGAGGGTTTAAGGCAAGGAAAAATGTCACTGAACTGCAAAAATTAAAAAAATAAAAAAAATAAAAAAAGCACTACATTTGGAAACCAGATCATAAATGGCACACAATGAAAGCAAGGATTCACTCACCACATGCCTGGTGTCAGGTTTAAACAATTTTGGGGAAGTTAATGAAAGTAATACATCCACAAAACAATAAAAAGGAATATTCAAATGATAGCAAATTCAGAATAATTTGAAACTAATGCAATTCAAACATTTAAAAAAATTGTTTTTGGTTTGTAGTATTCCTTCATTCTTGTAATAGTGTAATAGTGTAAAACTGCTCACCTGCATTTTCAAATCTGATGGGAGGTCTGGAGTATTCATCAGTTTCTTCACTTCACGTCTACTTTCTACCAACTTTCGGATTTCTGTTGGAAGAATACCAGGTTCCTGATCTTTATTTAGTAACAATTCCACATTAATTTCTTCCTGTAACCGAGAATAGTTGTAAACTGCATTGGAAGTTAACACAGTGAAGTTATATAGCATAACAATAATGAGTTGAATTGAACAATAGACTTCACTTTTGGTATAGTTTATCTGTACTAGTTTCAGTGCCATCACTACCATTGTCAACAGCTATACTTCAACTATACAACAGCCATACTTCTAACTTCAGTTGAAGTATAGCTGTTGACAATGGTAGTGATGACGCCGAAACTAGTAGAGGTAAACTATACCAAAAGTGAAGTTAAGCTTTAAATTCAACTCATTATATAATTATTACAAGGAAAGTTTATTACTTGCCGTTCTAAGGTAACAAGAGACAAATGGAATTAATCTGAAGAATTGATTAATGTGACATATTTTCAAAGAATGTTGAATGAAATTGCCTTATTCATACCTCAACCAAGCCCCATCCATATTATTATAACACAACTGGTATCAAAGGTGCTTGAATTTAAATCCAATAGGAAATTACAAACACATATAATATTTCATTTTTATCATGGTATCAAAGAAAGAAATGAAAAAAATCTCAGTACGCCAATGTAGATTAAAGTGGTTGTTATTAAGGACTGTATGTTTATGATATAGCATTGATACATAAATGTAGGTAGACAATTTATCATACTTGCATGTACATGAATATGTGACAGCCCTAAATTGAAGTTGCGCAACAAACAAGGGTCTATGTTACATTTTGCAAGTTTTGAGAAAACATGCTCCAAAACCTTTTTTGCTGGTTGAGTCAGGATGCCTCGTAATAATGTAACATAGAACTCTTTGTTCCATAAAAGTTATACGTCTTATCAAAACAATATTATCTAAAGAACACAAGTTAATATTAAGAGAGGAAAAGCAACAGACGAACAACGTGATTGTTGCAGATTGGCACGAAGAAAGCAAGCTAGTTACTTTCATGTTTGACATAGACCCTTGTTGCATGATTTTCAAACCATGTTTCCCTTTCTGTATAGTGATGTCATTTCTTATCATAAGGTATACTAAAACTAAGTGCACAGATAGATTAAAGAGGCACCATAGGCCTTTGTTCTGCAAATAACTCAATATTGAAGTAGTTCTTGGCCCACGTTGTTGTGATGCTTCTTTCTAGCCTAGAAGCCTCTTTATTTTATGGCCTATGGGTGGTATTCTCTTCGCTTTATTAACGTATTTCCACCCCTTCGGTAGAGCGGTGGGATCTTTGGGATTCCATGTGGAATAACATTGGTTTTCTTTAAATGAAATATTTGGCACTTTTAAATGATTTTATTACAATAATTCCAAATACTTCCAGTTACGAGGTACCACTCTATTTTACCCGAAAATATCACACTTAGCTAATATTATACTTGAATATTTGTGACTGGAGGCGGTAACTTGCATAATGTGATTTGCAGTCAATGAAGCGCAGGTCTTGCCCCCTTGAATTTGCGGCCGGCAGTCTTGATTGGGGGCCGCACATGTGGGTTATATACTCGAGACAATGTCTTGTAAAATTCGTAAAATCTTGCACGAGAAGGACTTTCAACTCTCTCGCGAAATTAATTACTGCATTGTGATTGGCTATTCAT
This sequence comes from Ectobius pallidus, assembly GCA_964059195.1. Classification (NCBI taxonomy): domain Eukaryota; kingdom Metazoa; phylum Arthropoda; class Insecta; order Blattodea; family Ectobiidae; genus Ectobius; species Ectobius pallidus. Next base: position 30,795,044 of record CAXKWD010000005.1, on the reverse strand, counting down.
ACAAGCTTAAGAAGTGTCCTCAATTAAATTATGTACGTTACAGGCTGCTACTGGTCATTTAGGGGAATCACCATTTATATGTGTTACGATGCAAGATGGGCCTATGCATACATCTAAATTTAGCCAATATCAATACCATATATTGCCTCATATCTAATTATTGCCTCAAATGTTCAATAAAGTAATTATATATATTTATTCCTTAGGTCTTTAGGGTGCTTTAGGCTATTTCAGAACCTAATTTCTGCTTCAATATTTACAAAATTGTAACAAAGACCCTTGTTCACAGTTAAGCTTCAATTTTCCATTAGATGAACGGGAAAGGAAAGGTTATGGCAAACTCAAAAAAGCTAGATTCAGTCTTAGAACAGCTAGTGTGTTGGATGTCTTCGATTACGTACACATGTGAGAATCCAATCCTTAAAACAGAAACCATTATTTTTAATGTATAAACTGGGATATTATACAGTGGAACTTTAACGCTGGCTACACACCTATAAAATCAGTAATTAAAGGAAGTTCAAATTGCTTTTGTCAGTAGTTGGTTGGATATCCAGCATACTTAGAGCAAATTGAAGCCCTCTATCACTATGAAAGTCTTCACAGCTACAGTTGACGGTTGAAGATGTTGGTTGAGGAAATTTAACCCTTTGCGGGCGACGATGTTTTATGGCTGTAGGCGGAAAGCATTTTAAAAGAAAAATAAGTTAATTAAAACCCTATTGAAAGTAACTTAAATCAGGCGTTCAGGCATAAAAACAACATATACCTTGGATTTTTACCAAATTCTGCCACTAATTTGCTCCAGGAACAATGTTTTATTATTTCGTGTGAAAATGTTTATGTGGAAATGGCAGAAGTTTCACTGAGTGCATTATATGTTTACATAATCCTACTCTAAGCTATGATTTTTAATAGGATCAGTATCTTGATAAAAATCAGAAGGCCCTTGCTGGATATTGTATACTGGGTCATTCCATGTCAAATCAACCAATTCTACTATGAGATTTGAACCTTGACCTCTCAGATTTGTATGATTTTTATTTCAGGTATTGTACCCCCCAAATCTAGTTTAAATTTCAAATTTCAAATTTTTTTTACTTTTGGTTTATGAGTTACAAGGGTTTAAAAATCCAAAAAACCACGATTTTCTATTGCTTTAAGATTATTATAAAATGCTATAGCTCAAAAACTATACCACCTAGAGAGCTCAAACTTGCACCATTTTTTCCTCTGAAAATTCCCTTTCATTTGATGTATCACACAGCTATGTTTCTTAATTTTTGAAATGTTAAAAAAGTTTCCAAAAAACTTTTTTTGAAACTTCCAAAATACGTACCCTCGGATTTTTTTGGAAAAATTATATATGTTGTCCACTCTAATTGACTACATGCATGCAAAATTTCAAGATGGGATCTCAACGGGTTCTTATTTTTTAAAATATTTTACTACCAGAATACATGCTAGTGAGGTGTATAGCGGACTATTTCTAGGCTATGAATACTAAGGTACATAGGCTAATTCTACCAAACCTAACTTATCTAGATAGCGTTCATATGTAACATTTCCCTCTTATTGTTTGTTAATTAAATGAAGTATAGTGTTGTTTTTCATTTAATTTTCATGTTACCTGTAACTAAGTTATACATAAGAACGAAGAATAAATTTTAATTTATATACAACATGCTAATAGTGAAATTTTGAACAAAGTCACTCATCTTGAATCACCCAAAACTCTTAGTAATATCAACTCATATAGTTATAAGTGGTAGAGGTTATCTTTTGCTTGGTTTTCCAGTATTATTTGTAGCCTAAGAGTCCCAAATAAAAGAAATGGGTAAAAGTTGTTTCACCTTGTGAAAAAGTTTAACTTGATATTTGCTTGGATGGAACTGTATTTCTTAGAATATTAGGTATTTACCGTATATAGTTAATAGTATTTATACACTTTAAAAGTTTTCACTGAGGGTAACACATTTTAAGATATTTTTCCAAAGCAAGAGAAGATAGCTTCATTTCTTCAGCACTTAAGAGTGTATGTTCTTCCCGTTGCTGTAGTTGGATCCACTGTTTGCAAAAGAGTGTTTCCTGGGACATCTAATAAATCCCTTGGTTGGACCTTTTGGGTGTAAAAAATTTATTCGGTACATACGATTGTATTTTTCTTCAATGCATCCCAGCCACCAAGAGTCATCACATGCTATTCCAAATCTGATGGTGTTATTTGGTTCTCTGTTGTCATACATTCAAGAGATTCATCAAGGCTGAAATGGTAAGGCTTGACAGTAATTTGACTCTCTGTGTGGGGTTTATATGAGTGAAACTTTTGTGTTCCCACAATCGCTTTTGATTTGACTGAGTCGAGAAAGTAATCATTCTTTAGTCTCTTCGTAGTTTTCTGTTGTGCAATATTCAAAGTCAATGTTTTTTATATTTTCCAAGGCAAATTCATAAAGTTCATTGGGTGTTAAAATTTGTTGGTCATATGGCCTTTGTAAGCTGGCTAAAAGCTAGCCACTTAACAGTCCTGCCAAGGCCATCACATGCACTCTTGCCATGGGATGTTGCAAAGAACTCCCACTCGGCCTCAACTTCAAAATCTGTTTTATGCAAGCATAAATTAAGGAAGTTTTTCTTATTCTTATACTGGGCAGTGCTCCCATCAGTAAAGTAAGTGATCTTTTTAAGTGAAAAAGGCAAGGTTTGCTTTAAGATTAGTAGCAGTTTTTTTTCTGGAGTACATAGAAAGCGTTTGTATGAAGTTCCAGACAATCTGATATAAAAACATACTGTACTGCAGGTGGTTTAGTTTCCCCTCCCATTTGTAATATATGATGAAAGGATGCAGTGTAGCTTGGCTGGTAGTCCAGTGGAATGATTGCATTTTGGCTTGTACGACAAAAGAGTAGTTTTCTGCAAAATCACAGTTGACTACTACATGGCCTTCAGTTAAATTTTCCTTGATTTCGCTTTAGTATTCTTTCTGCTGACTAGCTATAAATGAATGAGTTTTGAACTTTGTTAGTGTGTCCAAAAACTCATCAATAAAGTCATCGCTACATTTTACTACAGTTTCCATCACATACCTATCTACAGTTACCCACTTTTTCATTGAACTTTGTATTCAATAATTCTTGAAGTCTAGGAACACCAGGTCATTCTTTACAAACATTCATAAAACAATGTTGAGATGGTGGATTGGACATCATCTTGACCAGATAGGAGTGATAAGATTTCAAAGCAGTATCATCCCCATCCAATACAAAATTTTGCATTTTTGCACCGTGCATCATTAGCGTAATGTTTTGGTGTAAGGTACACACACAGACAGTATGTGTGCCACTTTTTTCAGCCAGGATACAGTTCTTCGGCCTCAGGTCGCAAAACTTTGAAAAACCAATTTTGTTTGCTGGGAATTTTTCATTAAATAATTGGTATATTTCTTGCAAATTTGCCAACACTAGTCTCTTTTGTACCTGGATCTTTCCATCTTTATTTCTTATGGTCACACATTTTTTTTTTCTCTGGCATCATTCTACTAATGTTGTCAGAATTGTAGAAGTCTTTTACAGAGTCAGCCTAGAAATAGTCCGCTGTACACCTCACTAGCATGTAATCTCGTAGTCAAATATTTTTTTAAACAAGAACCCGTTGAGGTCCCATCTTGAAATTTTGCATGCATGTAGTCAATTAGAGTGTACAACACATATAATTTTTCCAAAAAATCCGAGGGTACGTATTTTGGAAATTTCAAAAAAAGTTTTTTGGAAACTTTTTTAACATTTCAAAAATTAATAAACATAGCCGTGTGATACATCAAATTAAAGGGAATTTTCAGAGGAAAAAAATGGTGCAAGTTTGAGCTCTCTAGGTGGTATAGTTTTTGAGCTATAGCATTTTATAATCATCTTAAAGCGATAGAAAACCATAGTTTTTTGGATTTTTCAACCCTTATAACTCACAAACCAAAAGTCAGAAAATTTTGAAATTTTAAATTTAAACTAGTTTTGGGGAGTACAATACCTGAAAAAAAAATCACACAAATCTGAGAGGTCAAGGTTTAGACTGTTAGTTGATTTGACATGGAATGACCCTACTGTAATGGTAGATGATGGGCCTACATCGAAATTACTCACTTCCATTCAGCTGGATGCACTAGTGCACTATTGCCTCCGGTGTCACTTACGTCGCCCTTACTCTCACTAATGCTGCCGGTAGCAATCTCTGAAAAACATCCCTTACTGTCGCTAAATGATAATTCTGACAGTTCACTATCACTTTTAATAATTAATTCATCGATTTCAGAACCTCTAAGACACTCTGGAAGCTTGCTGCTCGTCTCGACTTGCCATTTTGTCAAAAAAAGGAGAAAACACAAAACAAAGAAACCACACTATTCACTAGATATGCACACCCAGTGAAATCCTCTACTTAAAATCATATGGAGCACATGTATAAGGGAATTCCTAAGTCAGAGTGGTTAAGAGAACATTCTCCTGCCATCTTTTGAAGTTTTAAGTACTGCAAGTACTTCGTGCTTGAGAAGAGCCGGTCACATTATGAGTTGGTCAGAGAACTCTTATATGAGTTTCTGCCCGCAAGGAAGAGTATAGGCGTGCCATATATGGGTTTCTGCCTGCAAAGGGTTAAGTGTGGGTAATGTCTTCAAGTAGACCAAGAAGGTGGAAGAGCATATTCCCCTAGGGAGTAACCATAAATTTGACAGTAAAGTCTAGTCATGGATGCAATTCCACAGACCCTTTAGATAATAGTTTCAATATTAGGATGAACTAAGGGTACGCTATGGGATAGTTGACTGAAGCACTGAGCTACAAACTGGAAGGTCATGGGTTCGATCCTTGATAATATCGTTGGTATTTTTCAATTGGCCTAATTCTTCTGGTAGTGCTTTGGCCATGGGGTCGACTCAGACTCTAACAGAAATGAGTACCAGGAGCAATTCTGGCAGTAAAGGGGGCCAGTGCTTACATCTGACAACCTTACCACCTTCAAATGCAGAATGTCTAAAATCTGGAAGCTTCTACTTCCTGAAATCCTAAGGACCTCCACGGCCTATACAGGGAACACTTTACTTTAGTAGTATTAGGCAAATAACGTTGTAGATCACTAAAAGCTTGCTGATATTTCTGAACTGGAAAACATGTGTTGACTGAACTCATATAATTATTATATTAACTACAAAATACCATATATACTCAAATCTAATCTAATACACACCCCAATTTTGAAATTTAAGATCATAAAAAAAGTTTGTTGGCAAATGCAATGAGCATTAATGGTAGGATATTTTATTTCATTTTAGGTATGCTAAAGCCTATTTTATTTGCTATGTATTTTATCTTAGTATTTTCTTTTAAACAACAATGAATATGAGAATGAATTAATAAAGGATCGGTATACAGCCAAACTTTCATACAACAATATTTGTGGGCCTTAACAGATTGTATTGCTATTAGAGTTATGGTTATATTGAGGGACTGTGAAGTATTACACATTAGGAAGACTGCATACGGAATACTGTGTGATCTGAAAGATAATTCAAAGAGGAGAGATACAAAGAAACGAAAAATAATTAATCACAAATTCAAATAATTATCTGGTTTATCATCACAAATCACGCCAAACTTTGAGCCTTGGTGTATGCCAAAAATTTCAACCTGATGGGAAGGGGGGAATAAAAACAGCAAGAGCACATTCACCAAATAGCCAAGACAGAACTAAAACTATTTGATCGTTACGGTGTTTTAACTATATATGCCTTGCATGTTGCAATAGGAACCAAACTCTTTTTATAGCCTTTGTACACGTAGTAAGGAATGTGTCACCCTCACTGGCCCTATTCTCCACCCTACTGATCCTTTCTCTTCAGGAATTTCTAAAATGTAACAATATTAAGCATGCTAAACAAAATTGATGGCTGGGAAGAAATACTGATCTGCTGCCTGCTACCAACCATAGGGCTAAGCTACTGGTTTGCAAAAAACAATTAAACTTCAGGGTGTTTCTAAAATAGCTTCATCATCGTAGTGAGAGTCATTTATCATTCTAAAGATAGGAAATTTGCAAGGACCAGAGAAAAACCTTGCTAAATGCAGTTTATCATTGTATCAATCTTCATTATACAGAGATTTTACTGTAATAGTTTAGGGAGAATGGAACTGCATGGAACCCCACTGCCTTTCAACAACCTTGGTGTTGCAATTAAATGTCAAAATAACATCGTCACCTACATGCCAAAACCATGAATGTGCATTTTACTAGTTTTGAGAAAAACACAATTGAAACTTTACAGCATAAGTAAAATGACATAATTAAAAAATAAGTGAATATTTCTGCTGGAATATGTCATACCAGCAGTTAGAATAGTATGTATACCATAATGTTCATTTAAATGTTACGAGGGTGTATCAATAAATAACTGGACTGATTTAATTGTATTTAAATAAACCGCCCTGGAACGAATTGGCTGCTAGCTGCAGAAAGGTGAATCCTTCGTCTAGCAGTGCTGTGAATCCCAGTCATGCAGAACGATTCAGTTAGGAGTTACACCCGGATATCGCAGGTGGTGTTTACTGTACCCAACATGGAACTGAAATTCCAGCAATGCGCATCGATAAAGTTTTGTGTTATTCTAGACAAAACTCCTACAGAAACCTTAGAAATGGTGGAGTAAGCATATAAAGACCATGCTTTAGGCAGAACACAAGTCTTTGGGTGGCACAAACGTTTCAAAGAGGGTTATGAAGACCTTCAAGATTCTCCGCGCCCTGGAAGACCCTTAACAGCAAAAACGAAAGTTAACATCAACACAATTGACGCAACTGTGCAAGAAGATCGTCGCATAACAATTGCGAAGGTTGCAAATATAATGAATTTGTCTTTAGGAACCAGATCTTGCCAGGACAGGATGCATTTTGCACCAAGACAATGCGCCGGCTCATCGAGCACGTGCAACTCAAGATGTCGAAGAATTGGACATTGAGATCATGCCTCATCCACTGCATTCTCCGAATCTCGCACCTTGCGATTTTCACCTCTTCCCTAAAGTGAAAAAGGAGCCACGTGGTCGCCATTTTCAAAGTGATAAGGAGTTGAACATCGATGCGCATTGCTGGAATTTCAGTTCCATGTTGGGTACAGTAAACACCACCTGCGATATCCGGGTGTAACTCCTAACTGAATTGTTCTGCGTGACTGGGATTCAAAGCACTGCTAGACGAAGGTTTCACCTTTCCGCGGCTAACAGCCGTTTCGCTCCAGGGCGGTTTATTTAAGTACAATAAAATCAGTCCGGTTATTTATTGATACACCCTCGTATTACAATCCTTTCCATGGCTTGATTTTGTCACATTCGTGGTTTTGGCATAACATCAAATTGAACAAATGCATTTTTATTCACACAATCACGATCGTCTTTAGAGCTTAAGTAAAATTACATAATTAAAAAAATAAGTGAATATTTGTACTAGAATGTCATATCAGCAGTTATAATAATAATTCTTCAAAGTACGGCACCACTCAAAACATTCTTTGTTGTAAAATGCCACAGTGCAAAAAGAGCATATGTATTCAATTTCCGCTCCTCTCATGCATTATTAACTTGGCAAGGATTTGAAGAATAATTTATTTTTCTTTCTGTCACTGTTGTTTGCAAGCTATATTTCTTGGTACCCTCTAATAGCTACCCTGCTGGGTTTTTGTGAGCTGCCCTTGAAATGGCTACTGCAGACCTTTTCCCCTTTTCTTTCCATAATTCATTTTCTAGGAATTCTTCTACGACAGTTTGGTGACAAGTTGTAAAATTTAGAGACCCTAAATGCATTGAATAAGACACTATTTAGCCCAGGAGCACTACAATTAATGGGTTTTTAAAAAGGTTTGCTTCGTAGATAGTCTTCACATATTATTTATTGAATTCAGTATAACTAATTATGGAAAATGATATGCATACAACCATACAGTATTATAATTTTTATATTAATAATTTCATCATTGTGTAAGAACCAGTGACAAATATGTTCTTTCCTCTGCTCAGTCAAAACCAAAACAAGACTGCATAATGCTGTCACTGTTTTAAACAAAAAATGTAATAAAAAGGATTTAAGACAGTAAAGAATCCAAGGACAACACACACTTTTTATCCAGTGATAAATAACAATGTTTTGTAGTCGAGAATTGCAGCTTTACATTGTTATGTAAGTGTTCAAAGTTACCACCAGGGTATAGAAAGAATTTGCATTCAAATCTAATGCTACAAAAAAAAAAAAAAAAAAAGGGGGGGGGGAGGGCACCTTAGCACTAAATATATGGTCTTGACAGAAAGATTCATAAACTATATGTACTCACATCATCATCCTTTCCTGGAGGAATTGCTCCAAGATTTACTGTGGTAAAGCAGATATTGTATTCCTGTATGATGCTTGGGTACAAGGAATTGAAGTCCATAAGCAAAATCATCTTGTCATAGAAGCCCTTACGGGGCTCCAACACAAGGCCTCCAGCATATGACGGCTTTTTCCTACCCACGCCCTTCTTCTTCTGGCCTAATGCAGCATCTCCATCCTCAGCATCTAATTCGTCTAAAGCTCTAACAGGTTTCTTACCATACTGTTTGTCCGGCACAATGTAATTCTTCTCCACAAATGCATGGAGTAACAAATACTCATTTCTTTCTGAACGACCACCCATGAGCGTTCTTGACATAACATTACCTGCAAAAAAGTTAGGACAGTACATTAATTTATTCTACATGATGGTATATGCTGATTATTTTATTATACTAGTGTATTTGCTTGCTCCAAGTTTAACCTAGGAGAAAATAAAGAAAATTCAAAATATAACTCGTGCTCACAAATATTACAAAGGCCAAATTAGCTAAACCTGACATAATTAAAAAGCATTACAACAATGGTCCCTGTACAATGGATAGATCCCCTTAGGGCTGTAATTGCTATTTCTCTGGGAACTGTTCAAGTGACATTAACACTTTTATGAATTTCTGATCAGATCTTCTCCTAAATTTATTCTCATGCAAAATCATCAGAAACAATAATCTGTGGAAACATGAAAACATATCTACATCATATTAGTATACAATAGTTTAAATAGTAAGTATCAGTCCGCCGCCGTGGGTGAGTCGGTAGCACACCTGCCTTCCACTCCGGCGGCCCGGGTTCGATTCCCGGCCGGGTGGGGGATTTTTCAGTAGTGAAAGATCCCCTCCCCGGGTTCAGGACTGGGTAGGTTAAGTCTTAGGTTAAGATAATGCACATTGTGCGCGATTCCTTAATTTATTATTAGTATACAATATCCAGAAAACTAAGCATAAATATTATTTGGAGTCATGGACATAATTTTCTCTTACATACAAGTATATATAATTTTATTGTATCAATTTAACTTCACTCTACTTAAGGAAACGAATTAAATGAAAGTGTGTTTTAAATGTTTCTTTACACACAATGAGTCATTTCTTCAACATTGAACTAATACTTTCAACCTCAAATTAAAACAGAAAATACCACGGATAGAAATGTTACACATAAGAAGATCTAAAAGTTAGGCCTACCAGCAATGTTGGTGATCTGTAGAGCAAGTGGCAACACATTGAGCTCGCACATGAGTCTGATAATATATGCGGTATCCTGCATGGTACATGAAACCAGCTTCATAATGCAATCTGTGCTCTTATACAGGGCCTTCACCTCATCAATGGTCACATCTTTCCTTTCATCTTCCTTAATACGAAGAACCTAGCAGAAACAACACAAATAAATTAACAAAACCAAACAAATGTATTACATAAAAAAAAATCATAAGCTGTGTGAAATAAAGGACAGCATTAGCAGATTTATTCTTAAGGAACTAGAAATGATTACAGCTTAAATTTTTATGATGTACTTTTAATTACAGATATGCCTACGGATGATTAAGTATCAGTCCTGTCACGGAAACCATCATTAACAGCCATTGGTGGCAGCATGCTGACAATAAGCCCTCTAATCCTAACATCTGCCAATGGTATATGACACAGCAATCCGATGGAAGGAGTGTCATGGAGTTTAGTTTTTTATATGCCTACATGTATTTAGAGTCCAATTTTTTTGTTATCATTTCACAAAATAAGTTATATATTTTTACATTGATTATTCTATTCATATGATGCGTATTTGATATTGATTAATAAAGTTTAACATTTCCTGGGATCACCAATCACTCTCATTTTTCTTTATATGCTAGCAAGAAACGGTTGGTATTATTGGACTACAGTGGAACCACATTAACATGTCTTTCTATGGACTGAAAAAAATTGACGTCTTAAATGAGAAAACATACTACTTAATATTTTTTTTAAATCCAAGGCTATGTAGGATATATTTTTTATGTTACTCAATACGACCCAAAAAGGCATCCAAATGGTTCAAAAAACCCAAAAAACACATTACTTTCTATGCCTAGCCAATAGTTACGACACATTTATAATATGTAAATATATAGGCCTAATTTTTTTATTACGAACAAAAAAAAATCAAACAAAATGTACTACAACTGAAGGACTGTATGGGAGTCATATTTAATGAAAAAACAGGAAAAATTTGACACAAAAAAAGCACCTCACTTTATTCTGAAACAAGCTGCATTCGACAATCTGTTTAAAAATACAGGAAAAATATGCCTGTTGGAAATTTAAAACATTCAATATTTCTTCACTTTGGCGAACATAAACTCAACAAAATAATAATTATGACAAGAATGGCGGCTAAACAGATGATGCCGGACATTACAGTCTGCTGCTGGAAAAACCGCACCAAATAAAAAAAATGACCAATGAGAAGCATCTACAAAACTAAGCTGACGATTGGTCCCATAGAGCAAAGAGAAAGACCGGAGAGTATAACAATGTTTGAATGTTGGAACAATGATTCCAGAATTGAAATTGCAGAAACCTGGTAATCGATTAATAAAATATAAGACAAAAACCAACTTCAGAGGCTCATTTCTTTGCTACAGAATGTTGAAAATATCACAGAAAATTTATTTTAAATTAGATTGCTTCAGAATTATTTGTTACATAGTATAACCTTCCTTGTAAATGATGGTGTACATGGTAGAAACATCTGAGTGCACAGAAGAGAATTACAAATGTACAGTAGACAGGTCAATTTAGTCTAAAAAATCTGATGTGAAAGTCACATAACTTCCTCTGCCCAAATAAAAGTTAGCAGTATTCACACATATCCTTGTACAGAATTGCAAGACACAATTTTACGCTAATTATCCTATAAATACCTCTTCTTTCAACGATGCGACTAAAAGCGCAGGCTATATAACAAACTTAAAAAAAAAAAAAAAAACAACAAACAGACAAACGACTGCAGACGTTTATTGAATTTTCCGCCGTAAAATATAATTTCCGAAATTTATCGAATATTTCCCTCAGATACTTCTTTACTCTATGCATGGCCAACAATACATCTTTCTCACTTCACATTCTTATATAGAATAAGAGGCCATGAAAGAGCGCGAATTCAGTTGTTCATCACGCAAGACAAACTTTCTACAAACAGTGGGTGAACAGTGGGTGGCTTGTAACTACCCTCAGAGAATTTTCTCGAAAAAATGTTTCAAATAAAAGTTTTAGTTCTTAGTATAAGCAACCCATTTGCAAAATTTAAAGAAAATCGTTAGAGCCGTTTTCGAGAAAATAGCGAAAAATGAAAATTTCTTCATGTAAAGTCCCCTTAAAAATAAGAGAAAATAGTCGCCAATCTTATCCTCACATCTTCAGAAGGTACCTGACCCAAATACGAAATTTTGTTTTCATACGATTTTCCGTTTTGGAGCTAGAGAGTTCACAGACAGACAGACAGACAGACACACAGACATGTTTCCAAAAATAGTATTTTCGGATTCAGGGGGCCTTGAAACGTGTATACATGCTAAAAACTCAACTTCGAATTTTGGGGTCGAAAACAATACTTCCTCTACCTATAGTGCCTATGGTACGGGCAGAGGAAGTAAAAAGTCCCCTAACCTAGAACAAATTCCAACAAAAGGTCTGTGAACTTCTTTTGGCATTACTAGGTGTATCCGACAAAATAAAAAGTCTACCAAAATCTGACAGCCAGAAGTGGGTTATTTCCAAGATGGGTGCTGCTAACCTTGAAAATGGCAAAACTCCTGTAACTTTGTGACACATCACTTAAGTCCTCTTGTTTGGAGACTAGTTTCCGGAAAACTCCTTCCCATATTCATTCCATGGTTGACACCATGTTGTTCTTGTTGTTCCTTGACTGCCCTCTGGTTTTCTTAAGATGATTTTGTTGATCAATTCATTGGAGGCAAGGATTTCAAAATTCATTCCTTTGTCTTGATGTTTGAGGATGAAGATTTTTTCCCAATTTATTAATTCCGTATGTCCTCTTGCAGATTTTAACAATTTTGCTTCTGGTTCAATGTCATGGTTTCTGATCCAAAAATGAGCTGATATAATTTAATATAATTTGATCAAAATCCTCAAACATCAAGACAAAGCAATGAATTTTGAAATCACCGCCTCCAATGAATTGATCAACAAATTAGTCTTAAGAAAACCAGAGGGCAGTCAAGTAGCAACAAGAACAAGAAGCAACAGTCAACCATGGAATGAATATGGGAAGGAGTTTTCCCGAAACTAGTCTCTAAACACGAGGACTTAAGTGAAGTGTCACAAAATTGACTCATTTCTTATATTACTATATTAGAAAACTTCACTGTTACAGACTTCCTGTAATAATTAATATCCTGTAACTTTGTTAATTTTTAGCGTCGAACAATTATTTTTATAGTTTTTATGGTCAAGAAATTAATTTCAACCAATAAATGTTGTCCATGGGATAAAAAACGGGAGTTAATAACGAACAATACCAGTTTTTAAGTCAAAGATTACTAATATTAAGTTGTATGTTTATATTATCGTAACACATTCTAACTACACTGATGCCCGAGTGCACCATTCTCTGGTTTTCTCAGCTATTTCGTAACCAGGGTAAAAGTAATATCGGGGTATTCTAAGAAAACCTGTGCACCATTGCTACTATACCGCAGTTTCCAAACGCTCGAAGATATCGTGGTTACTCTATTACGAATCCATTCCCATGGAGAAATTTTGTGTTGGTTTCTACCATGGCCACTAATTTCGCTCTCTCTCTCTGCACGTCTGATAGTCATGGTGACTCGCCTAGGCCCGCTGGTTTTCCATATTTCATTTATTTGTTGCCTTATTGTTCAATAAGAAATGTTCATAAGGATAAAATGGAATATTGCATACATAATGTCTGACTTTGAATTCAAACACCACAGATACTGCAACAATCATGAAAATGAGTTGGTTACGCCTACTACTGGATGGACCTGGTTTGGTTCAGGCCATTTCAATCTATGTTACAGTACAGTATTTGCAAAGATATGTACCATCGTTCATTCTTCAAATAGATCCCACCTATCTGTACATTTCATTAAAATAACATTTATGTTTTAAAGAATAATTCTCACATGTGTGCAATCCAAGGCAAAGCAACACCACAAAATCTTTTTTCTGAGTGCGACATAGCCTTGCTTTTATTTCCCTGTGACTAGTGAAAATTTTAGGTGCAAAGTCATGTATGTAGCCATGAAAGGGCTGTTATAATTATGTTCGTGTACATGTGGAAGTATGATAAATTGATTACATACTCCATATACAGTGAAACCTCTATTTTACACTTCTATAGGGGACCCCCCAAAAAAATGTAAAATCGAGGAATAGTAAGAGAGAAGCATGGAGACAAAACAAAGCATAGGCTACACCATTAAAATACCTTAAACTCACTTTTTAATAACCAAATGAATAAATAAAGATAGATCTACCGTGCGATGTGCGCAGGTTTCCACGGACGGGTGATGTTTTTTGTTTCTCAGCGTAGCAGGTTGATGAACATGACGCTTCTTGTACATTGCTTATGAACAGTGATATTAATGCAATTATGATATGCAGAATACAAAAACAACAAAAAATTAAAAGTTTCATGCCTATGTTCCCTCTATACGCAGGTGAGATATTTTGGTGTTGTTCATTAACACCCTGTACAAGAAAAGTAAAATACATTAGCTTGTTAATATGATTACAGAGAATGTTATTTAAGTTTAATCCATATGTTTGAGTTGAATTACCATGTTTGAGTTGAATTTAAGAGCTATGAAAGAGAAAAAAGTGTGTTAGATAAAATCTAGCATGCGAGTGATGGCGTGAGAGCCATGTACAGATAGGGGGGGGGGGGAAGCAGACCTACTAAAATATAAATTGCCGATATGAGTCACTGCGCTTGCCTAGAGTTCCATGGTTCAAATCTCAAAACCGGCCAATTTAAGTACATGGAGAGAGTATTTTCTAGCTCCTCGAGCGGCGTTGATCTTAAAGATTTTCTCTGCTTTGAGAATGTTCCACAAATTGCAAAACACTTTTCAATGTCACAGCGATTTTTTACTATTGTATTCAGCGTTGACACTGGTAAATTCATACTCGCCGCTAGATCAACACGTGTGCCCATGTGGGCATCAACTTTAGCAAGGATGTCCATTTTTTCCGAGATGGAAAACGCTTTTCGTTTTTTTTGCTGGATTTGTAGCCATTATGACTACCAACACTTGATACAAACTTAGTGTAACGAAACAGTATTATAAAATATTTGATCTTCTGACGAAGCCCTTCTAGCGTTCACAATGAAGAACCAAACTTGTCGCCGCCGGAAGTGTTGTCGCGCAGCCAAGAAGGAAAGTTATAGCACAGTATAAGTATTAATACAGTAAAGAAACTGTGTGTTAAGAGTCCTATGACAACATGTTGACTGGACGACACTAGCGCTCCATGCGGAGATTGAGTAAAGCTACATTCTCATCATATGAAATGGCTTGGGAAAATACATAAACACATCGCAAAATATGTTATGTTAAAAGAGAAAAATACAGAATATTTTTATTTAATGCAAATCTAATTTTAAATTTAAGAAATAATAAAACAGATAATGTATTATATTCTAGTTAAGAAGAGGTAAACAATACCTAAATAAGCTACTGTTAAGGACTGTACCTAAGCCTAGTATTTTTTCTTTAAAATCATTGCCCTTAATATAATTTATAATTCAAATATGACAATAAATAGCCTACATATTAATTATGTAAATTATATTATAGGTCTGTCACATTGTTCATCCTGCACGTCATCGTTGACAGTGTATTTTGATTCTTTGCCTTATATGGCTATATACGACTTCAATTTATCGTAGGTCTATGTAGCGTCAATTACTGCAGGAAGGACTTCATTAAACAAATCAAAAAATTCGGGAGCATTTGGAATTGAAGACACCGTCGGTACAGCAGTTTTAATTAACGAGTTTTTATAGGAATTCATAAACTGTCTGTTTTCGGCGTGTGTCAAGCATAGACGGTAATTTTCACTCAAATATTTTACATATTTTGTTACTAAGTTTTCTTGTCGACCATTAATGACCTATTTTATACACCAGAAATCATTACAGAATTACAGAATAAAATATTAAAATATTACATTAAAGTAATTTGAAACATAACCACACCAGAATCACGAGTAAGCCAGTAGACCTACAATAAATATTACTTATTTTCGTTCTTACCTTTCTGGATGTTTCAAGAAAGTGAAGAAATGCAATTCAGGATTTTGTCTTTTATTATTACTGAAATTTACAGCAGAATAATAAGGTCCTTTCGAATATAGCGTGTTCTGATAAATACAACACTCCTATTTATTTACATACTTCCCGGAGTAGTTTCTGTAGTCTTACATAATGGCCGCTACGATCGCTAGTAAATGCGCGCGCATGCTCGGCTGGCAGAAAAACGGGCTGAGTTTCTGTACTGTATTAATACTTATACTGTGGTTATAGCCCGCGAAACCATTATTAATAAAGAACTGCGCACAATGTGCAAAGAAGCAGAAACAAAGGCTTATAACCAACGAAAGTATTATAAGTGCGCACAATGTGCAAAGAAGCAGAAACGAAGTAGCTACACCGAGATAGCGTCTTGACGACCTATGCTCTTTAACAGAACAAGGAGGAATATAATGGTGACCACGGAAGCTTTTGTTCCAAAGTTGCCGCATTCCGTGTAAAATCGAGGTTTCATATACCGTGGGACCAAAAACTCCTGCGTAAAGTCGAGAAAAACGTAAAATCGGAGAACGTAAAATCGCGAAAATTTATGTATTGCTCTTATGGACGTTAAGCCGGGATTTTAAATTCTTGACGTAAAATGGGGGAAAACGTAAAATCGGAAATTGTAAAATCGAAGTTTCACTGTACCAATAAAACTCCGTGGCGCAACATCCCCGAAGGGACAAAGCCTACCACCCGACCGCTGCGTCATCTACCTATGGGCAGATGGCAGGATTGGGGGGCATGTGGTCAGCATGCCAACACCCACGGCCGTTAATCTATATACCGATACACAGGCTATATTACGATGCATGCAGCCTTCACTGTAAATTTGGCCTAGGCCCACTGGTATTCCATATTTCATTTATTTGTTGCCTTATTGTTCAGTAATAAATGTTCATAAGGATAAAATGGAACATTATATATATATCGTCTGAATTCAGACACCATAAATACTGTACCAATCGTGAAAATGAGTTGGTTACGCCTACTACTGGTTGGACCTGGTTTGGTTGAGGTAAGAAAGGAAAGTAATTTCAATCGATGTTACAGCACACTATTTGCAAAGATATGTACCAAGATTCATTCTGCAAATAGATCCTACCTGTCTCTCATTATTCATTATATTCAATTAACTTCTGGCCTAGATATCGAAAATACAATACATTACTCTGATCTCCATCTTAGAAAGGAAACCGCTGTTTTCTCACTTTACAGATCTTTCACGGCTGGTTAGCATCTTACCGCTGTAAAAATCAAAACCAAGCACGGTGCAATGAAAGTATGATTTTAACTAGGTAAACTAAGCAACTTTAACACAGTATTCTGAACACTGAGGTTGGTGCTCTCGGCCATTATACATTACAATTTTTTAAAATATTTATTCTAAAAAGTACACTTATATTATGCTAAGAAAAAGTGCAGCAAAATGGGAAAGGGGCAAAGAAAGTCACTCCATTGTACGGTATATTAGTCCTCATCACTGTCCAGTAGTTCATCATGGGAATTATCACAATGCGTAACTTGAAAAGATCCACATACAGAACTGCATGGAAGTCCATATTTTCTTAAACTGCAATGTTTACTACTGCAACTAGCCATACGATTGCAGCGTGTAATTATCAGTAGAGTGACTGGTGCTGCATTCATATCACACATTATGGGTATCAAGCTTCCAATCCCAATTCATAGGATTCATTTCACCAGCCATACTCATCCATATCATGGTCTCCTAGTACACTCTTAGACAACGGCATTTGGTGAAAGACTCAGTTGGAGGAAGACATTCTAGATGAACAAATGATTTGGCTGTGATTACTTTATTCGTGTTTGGTAACGTAAGGCTGCCAAAGAACTTGTACTGTTCCCGTCAAAAATAACTGCCACAGCTTAACTGCCAAGACTAGCTATATCAGCGAGGTTCTTGCCTGGTGAAGTGAATGCAGTAGTACATGAATGAAGGACACTATCACCTTTTACAAATTTTTGGAATACCGATTTTTGGGAAAACCGAACTTTGCGCCGCATGCGAGTCCCTCACTCCAACTCTCTAACTCCCTCCCATAGCTGCGGCATATGAACTACTAGTAGCGACGGTGGCGCCATCTCTTAATGAACTGATGAAACAGAAAAAATAATTTATTTCTTCTTTATTCTCTTCTTCTCTTCCTTTCCAGTCTCCTTCCTCTCTTCCTCTCACCTCCTCTTCACCCTACCTACCTATTTGAGACCTATTCATAATAGTAAATTTTGGATCGACCAGGATTCGAACCCGGGACCCCTAGCATTATAGCTAGGAGTCTTGACCACTACGCTACGAGTGAATGTTGAACACTAAAGGAAGCTTTCGTACATTAGAGTTATGTTAGGGGGATTTCATAAGTTTTAACGCAAGAATAGGTTTTTATAAGTAGTGTTGGTACAAGGGAATTTTTCTGCATCAATTAAGCCACATTTTATGTTATAATACGGCATTTTTTATAATTATGAAATATTATGTATGGTACGAGGGTATTTTTTGTATTGTGAAATAGCCTATTTTGTTGGAAGGGTCGTTTTTATAATTGTGGAATATTATGTGGAGGTGCAAGGGGCTTTCTTTATTGTGAAATATTAGGTGACATATCAATTATGCATTACCGGTGTTGAGCAACGGCTACAGGCATGAATAAGGTATGCGGAACAGGCGGCACGCATGAAGCAGCCAAGCGGGGAAGCGGTCAGGCGAGTGGAAAGGGGAGCAGCATGGGGCGCAAAGTTCCATTATGCCTGATCTCTTTTACCAACATCAGAAATACGAGAGGTGGAATCGCTTCCTGTCAATGCATGAAGAAATAACAACTGTGTACATAACTCACTGCCAAAATAGACTTAAAGTTATTGATTTAATATACTTTTGGAATTCCTCTTGACTGATTATCAGATTTAAAGTACAGTGGTTTGCCATTAGTGTCAGCGAAATGTAGAAGAAGAATCAATAGGTCTGTATCCTCTCCAACGGGTGTGGTGGAATGTTCCTGCACACTGTTAACTGCAGCTTTTGTAATGTCCACATCAGCGTCACCTTCCGCTTGATAACCCGTACAGCCTCTTATCCCATTTCTTCACTAATTAATTTGATTAATTTGATAATGACGCTGAATGAGTTAAGCAGAATGTCATGGAATACTACGCAATTTTAATTGGGGGGGGGGGGAGAGGAAACTCACACTATTAAACAACGTAACACAACTTAAAAAAATTTAACTTATCCATTTTTATCTTTCAAAAATGGAAACCGAGCTTTTAACGCATCAGTAAATTCACATTTTCGTTTTGGTATTTTCTAATTCAATCACTGTAGCAACAGGATTTACTAATAAGATGAAATTACAGCATGGGTTCCTAAATACGACAAAGCCAACCAACATGACCAAGCATGGTCATACTCATACTAAAAATCCCGAATAGTCCTGCAAGTCGTGAGGAGGTTGGACTGTCAACCAGTGTTGCCATTCCAATGTTTTTCTGGACTGTCCTTGGTGAATAAAAAATAAAACATACAACAAGAAATTTAAAATGGAGGAGAAAACCATGCCCTGAAGACTTATTTCGGGACAAAGGGACGTTCCTTTATTTTACAGGATGTCTGGGAATCCTAGCTAGGTATGTTCCCTCCTAAAGCTGCCACCCCTATTCAAAAACAAAAGAAGAGACTTCTGAGAATTTCCACAAGACAGGAATAAATGCACAGTTTTAGTTGTTCCATAGCTAAAGAAGCAAATGGTTACAAAATAAATGTCTTTAGCAATATCACAATATATCATAGTATCCAGAAAATATCAGTAATAGTTATGTGCCATCAAACTACAGTTGTATATCAATTTAATGTTATTACTAGCAGTTGGCGAGAGATTAAACTTTTCTGAATTACTTATGAATAAATTAACAGTATAGTGCCTTGTGACTGAAGAAAAATTAAGTGAAATCGGAAATTATTTTTTAAGTGTGTTGAAACTTCTCTGTACATCCAGGAAAAGGTAATTTGGCATGTGTTCTGACTAAAACATTAATGTATGAGCTAACTGACTGCATGTATTTATCATCACTGTTATTGATCGACAACAACAACAATAATCATAATAATAATAATTTAATAAATCACACAGGTTAAGTTTGATCTGATTCAGTTGCAGTCGAAAGGTTTACAACATTAGGCCTATATAATAAAGCTATGATAGGTCTAATTAATAGTTAGAGAGCAGCATCGTAATTAAAATTATGTAATGAATATAATATTCTGTTACTCAATATTAACGGATAAATCATGTTCTCCTCATGACTCTTTTGTACAGACATGTGAAACACAGTAGCCAACCTGGCTTAAGGAAAAATAACTTTAAATAGCAATGAAATCAGACATAACCAACAATTTAACATCTATTTTTTTGTACCTTGATAATTGAAAAACAATGCTCACTCATCATGTGTAAAATGTTTAATTATATACGAGTATTATGAAAATCACTAATTGTCGCAGTGTGCGCTCTCAGGTTCAACACTGTATTTTGGTAGTAGTCACAGTGAATGTATGAGAAGCTTGTATACCAAGATTGCCTGCCTTCTAAAGCGTGTTTGAATATGGGTGTTAGTTTTAACAACAAGAGCAATGGTAGAACAGTGTTATACAGTAATGGAAATTTACTCAAGTCTTCGTCTAGGTATATTTAAAGAATGTCAGTGGAACCGGCCATGAAAGTGAGAAGCAGGTTCATAACATAGGGAAAGAAGAGAGAAAGTTTAGAATGAGAACAACACTGGACATCAAAGCATTATGAAGTAACAATAACACTGAATAATAAAGACAATTGCTTACAGTTTCACATAATGGCCCAAGTTCATAACTTCGGGATCTAATCAGTTCTTTGGCTGATATTTTAACATCACACACGAGCCGTCCACACATAGCATTTCTCTCAAATTGAGCATTGCGTCCCTGAAACAGAAAATGAAAATTAATAGGTATATTATAAAAAATAATTTACATATTCAGCCAATTCATACACTTAATTCTAAGCAAGTATAATTGATATACAAAAGCTGCAGAATACTTTGTGGATGGTAAATCTGGAATTTTTTTTTTTTTTTTTTTTTTTTAAATTCACCCTCCTAAAACCTATAACAGATTGCTACACTGGGCATCCATTTAATGGTATGCTGTGAAATTCTGAACACCATTATGTACAATCCATGATGATCTTAGAAGTTAAAAATACAGTCTACAAGGAGATGAATTATCACAAAATAGTTTGTGCCATTGATGATAGCAATATTAGTGTTCAACCAGTGGCGGATCGTGGTTGTAGGAACAGGGTGTTGCACTATTTTACTGGAATTAGATGCATACAAATACATACTAAGATTACTTGCAACCTGATAATATATAAAAACTCGCTTCGCTCGTTCGGGGCTCTGTGATTTTCAGAAAAAGCTTTCTTTTATGATCTGACACTGTCTTTGTATTTAGACTGCCGTAGCCCATAATTACTGTTTAGCCATACTAAACCTCAGTGGCGTAGCGTGAGGTTAGATTTTGAGACTGAGTCTACCTAAATAAATGTTAAGAAAAGTAGAATCATAAAGAAAGAAATAAAAGCATCGTCAACCAAGTTATTAATAATTATAAATCCATTAGTATTATCATTAAACTATTTTTCGCCGCTGCATACCCCACTTCTACCAAATTTCATCAAAATAAAAATTGGTGAGGCAAAGCCCATTTGTTGATTTAATATGGAATGACCCCAGTGCCATAAAACTTAACTCAAGCCATTGTGGCATTGCTCAAAGCGTAGTGCCACAAAACTTAACCACAGCTATCTTGGCATAAATCAAACAGTCATAATAGCCGGGTCGGAACAGTAATATAACCCTCAATAAAACACAACCTGGTAAAGGCCATAAATGTTGTTATACAACAGTTTTACTGCATTCCTTAGGGTAATGAACTACAAAAACACATTAGTTTGTACTATAATATTAATATCACTACATATACAGGGTGTCCACCAAGTATTGCTGAAGAAATTCCAGACTATATTCCTGATTTTCATTGGTCATTTCAGAAATTCCCGATCAAAATCGATTATGAAGCACTTTCTAATAACTGTGTAAGAAAAATTATAGGATTATACATACTTTTAATAAGAGAAACTTTTAGTAACAAAAGTAATTGCAAACAATAATTACTTAGGCTATAACAGATACAAAAGTAAGGAACAGTAAAATAAATTAAATATACCTTCATATAGGTCTATTATTGTCTATAAGTCTTTTTGATCCCACTTATTTTTTCTTCAGCAACTTAATTTGTTCATCTAGAGCAGCTGCAGCTTTTTTGGACTATTAAGAATAGTTAACGCACTATTATTTATCTTCAGCTTTGCAAATTTTCGAATTTTCTCGGATATTTTAACAAATTCATTAACTTTTCCCGGATTTTCCCGACCATACGAAATTCCCGGTCTTTTCCCGGATTCCCGGCTTTTCCCGACCAGTGGACACCCTGCATATAACAATTGGCTATTTATAGAGAGCTAAAAATATAACTAATCCTTCTAAGATGGTATTAAAAGTTATTGTTAAATTTTTTTTATGCATTTTGATATAGGCAACCGACCCGGCAATATGATACTACACACATAATGAACCTCGGACTACAGTGACTTGTATTTTAACGTATGAATAAGCAATACTAACCTTTCCCATTTGAATATTAGCGCGGCGCAAACGACCAATCTTTGACCACTGAGGAATCTTATTCACATTCATTCGATGCAATAGCAATTCCAGGCCATAACCATACAAATCATGACCCACAATCAGATCAGGATCCAACTTGAACAGTTTTGCCAAGAAAAATCCCAGTAAACCCCTCTCTGTGTCCATCTTCTCCAGTTTTGTTGCCTTATACCGAAGATTAAAATCATAAGGCCATGGCATATCGGATGGACGAGTGAAAGCTGGCAAAAAAGAAACACATTTCAGAAATTTCAATGCTAAAATTTCATACAAATTTGAAAATATCACATGAACCACATGAATCAAAACAACATTTTACAGACATTTTCATTTCCTTAAAAATCCATTACTACCATACACAGTAGATATTTTTCCTAATGTTCAGCTATTCTAGCAGATGAAGTTAGCAGTTTTCCTCACCATACAAATGAGAATTTTTAATTTTAATTAAAAAAAAACTGTCAGAATTATAAATTTTACTTCACATGATGACCATTATAAGCGGATAAGAGGATTCTGATAGTTATTAATCAGTGTATTTTTGTACTTCTTGTTTATATTACAACTTCTCATAAAATTTTGTCTAATATTTTTATCTGCTCCCAATCTAAAAAATATGTATACTCTTTAGAACTGAATGCACCTTGTAAAGTAATACCAAATGTTGATTAAAATTTCTTGGTACAGTAAAATACCAGTATAATGAACACCAATATAACAACATTTTCAGTATTGCAAAATTATATATTGGTCCATTCCCTTTTCCCTATTTTGTGTGTGTTAAAACATTTCACTATAACAAATTTAGAACTTTCAGTAAAACAAATTAAAATTTAGCCTGTTTGCCTATATAAAATTTTCATTTTTCCGGCATATACTGAGTAATGTTCCCTCAGGGAAAGACATTCATGCCAAATTTTTATAATGAATGCATATTGTGTTGAGTGCTGAATGGAAATAACTTAAAGAGGAACTATGTAATCACTAAATGCTTTAGAAAAGCTGGAGTGGTTTATGAAGAAGACATCACAGATGACAGAAACAGAAGAGAACTGAAGCATGTGTGAAAAGTCAGATGGGCCAGCAAGTGTGAATTTTACTGACTAGTCAATGTGGACTGTAATGTGATAGTGTAACAAGAAATCACAGATAATGGAATTGTGGCAGACATTTTGAGAGACAGAAATCAATGTGAAGATGAAGTGGAAGATCAGCAGAGTTTGAATCTCAAGCAAGCAGTGCAAGGCACATATTCTTCAAAATTTTCTTCTATCACAAAGCAATATCCCAGATTCTGTTTTAAATTCATGTGTGGTGGTTGGTGACTATTTTGAATAGTTTTTTTTTTTTTTGTCTGGGAGTGTTCCAAAGAAAATCACAAACTTTAAAAAAATAAAGTTGAGAACGCTGTGCACTGGTAAAATTTCAGTGTAACAAAATTTCACTATAACAAATTAATTTCAGAGGTCCCCTAAATTTTGTTATACTGGTATTTTACTGTACATCTTAAGCTACATACTCTTCCAAAATAAGGTAGTCAACACTACCCTGGGCTCTTATTAATCTGGCTTTTAGTTCCTAGGTCTCTAGAATATTTTGTAAGATTTTAAATAATAAATAAATAAATTAATTAATATACCCAGCATAAAACATCTGGCATATACCTTTCTTGGAGGAATGAAACTAATGTTTCTCATCAATCTATCTTATATAGTTTCAACATCTTCAACCAAAGAAGGAACCTAATTGACCTCAAATTTTTATGTAGTTCTTTCACTAGTCATCTGCTTTCCAAAATTGCAATATATACTGCAGATCTAATAATACATTTAATGTGCAGTATGCAAAAACATCATATTATACATGTAAAAACTCTCCATTAGTTATTATGCTCCATTTTCAATAAACTTAATAAGCCTAATATTGACATATCCCAGAAAAGATCCACATTTTTTAGGGCGATAAACACATTAAATAAGTAGTATTTTATTTTACTGCATTTTGACCTACACTGCTATGTTAGTTCGTAATTTCAAATGTATGTTTGTAATCATAAGTATAAAAAACAATACATCGAAAAAATAAAAAAAGTGGAGCTTGATTAAAACAAACTTACTGATTTTCTCTGTATTTTTTTCATATTTATGTATAAGTGGAAATCCAGTCATGGAAAACACCACTAACAGCCATGGGTGTCAGCATGCTGACCACATGCCCCCCAATCCTGCCATCTGCCTATGGTAGATGACACAGCGGTCGAACGGTAGGCCTTGTCCCTTCAGGGATGTTGTGCCACGGAGGGAGAGGAGTATAAGTGGAAATAGGACCTTAATGTCAATTTTAATATAATCATAAGTGTTTATGTTTATTGTATCTTATTTGTAGTCTACTCTGTAACTATATTGTTGAGTGGAATAAATAAATAAGCAAATAAATAATGACAAAGACTAACTATTAAATTATTTTTTATTGATTTATTGTTTTACACCAAGAAAAACACTGGATTTGAACTAAACATGATGTACTGGAATTAATACCAGTGATAAGTGGTAGTTCACATTTTGGTAAATAATTAGGCTGCTGATAAAATAATTTCAGGCACTCTCAACAATCCATCATGATCATTAACCCTAGATCACAAAGCCTCGTCATTTTTATGATGCATAATTGGCAAAATTTATTTATGTCTTAATGTTTTACATAACAAATTTCTTTATTTTTCAGTAGCTTCCTAATTTTCAAAGTGTTTGGTTAGGGAGGATGCACTGTTGAAAGTCCTTTTTTTAATACAGCATTATCAAGTGTTGCAATGTAAATTTTACGAAGATTTGTGATTAGGCATCTAGAGTTACACAAGGCTGATGCAATTGTATGTACTAATTCAAGCAATAATGTAAGTTCAATGAATATATTATGCGATAATAGCTAAGAATTCCCTCACAAAGGCAAGATCGACATACCACTGGTAAGAGAACTGTTAGTCACGTCTGCCCTTCTAAAAAAATATGAATGACAACAACATACAGGAAAGAATGTTACCATGCATACTGCAAGGAACATCAAACTAACTCACCACAGAAATGCTCTTGAAAAGGAGGCTGCGGAGGTGCTTTATCAATATGAAAGGATTTATGAACCAAACATGATAACATAATGATTTCATTCTGGCCATTATGATGAAGAGCTGAGCGTATGTTCAGTGTTACCACAACAAGAGGCGGTGGTGCAGGACACTGATCCACACTGCATATGGTAACATTTTCTGGCTTCAGCACAGTAGCCTGAAAATAAAATGGCTGCTATTATAAAAGCATGCCTTGTTACAAAACCCTAAGAAAATGGATAATGGTCTTCCTGTGGTTTTAGCATGTTTATCCTCTATTTGGACTGTCTAGATTTTCAACTACCTTATTATTTACAGTAAAACCTACTTTTTACACTTTTCAAGGGAATTATGCAAAAATGTGTAAATAGCAGGAAGTGTAAAAGCTGGAATGCTATACCATATTTCATCGCTTAATCATCGCCACCTCATAATTGTCACACCTTGATTTTTCTGTCCAAAAATGGTGTATAAAAATTTCATCGCATAATCATCGCACGGGTATTTTGACATTATTCTCTCTTTCACGATGATTCGGAAATTTACAACTGACACACCGTCACTGCCATCTAGAGCACAGTAATTTACCCTCCACCCAATGCATTCAAGGTGAGGAACATGGTGACCGCTAGCTTGACACAATAGATAGGGGTAGGGGTGGCAACTCTCATGGAATTGCGGTAATGCCATTCGGGTCAGTTTCAGTATCCTACAGTTGCTTGCTTCAGTAGTATACTGTAGAAAATGGAAAGATATAGGAATTATACTGCGAGTTTTAAGTTGCAAGTAATAGCGTTCGTGGAAGAAAATGGAAACAGGGCTGCGAAGAGGAGTTTTCAGTGGGGGAGGGGGGAAACTTGTATGAGACTGGCACAAAATAAAATAACAATCACAATCAGCAGCGCACATCATTGGGAGCCAATAATTAATGTGTAATTTAAAGTTGCAATCACATCTCTCATGAAAAAATAATTGTAAAGAGTTTAAAGAAGACTAGGATTTCCAACAGACGACACGAGGTGCGAAAGGAGAGGTTCTGATCTGAAGATAGTGATGCAACTGCAGGGGAAGACAGTGCATTAAAGACGCGCGATACAGGCTCCAGCCAAGAATCACTGGACAATGAAGAATACAAAAAAAATGTTGTGGAAGTACATAGTATTTCAAGACATCAGGTCCAATAAATTTTCACCATCATATTATTTAGAGGTAAACACAAGTAATTCTACCTTTTTTTCAAATTGATCATCTTTCCACGAATTGATATGATTGACGTAATTTCATTGCACATGTAGTTTAATAACTCTGTAACTGTAAATAATAAAGTGCTCTGGTAGTATAACAATACTTTATCTTTCTTTGTAAGGTACGTCTATTGAAGGACTATATGTGGCATAATGGCCACACTGTGTTTTCACACAGGGAAAAAAGGCATAAAGAATGCAACGATTATGCAGTGAAATACAATATATTGCAAAATTTAATACATGAAAATAAATATAGATACCTATGTATACTTACATTACACAGGCCTGCATGATTTTAAGGTAAATTAGAAAACAGCTCAATTTGATAGAGATTATATATCACTTCTTGTTTAGGATCAATTTATTGCGCCATCACTTGTATAATTGATTTTTTTTTAAAGTTATGCATTATCTACTTCAATTATGATACAATTATTGAATTCGTAATATCTGGTAACTTCTAACTTTAAGTTGAATTTTTCTCAAACTGTTGGGTGTGTTATACTTCATTGTTAATAGAAGCACAGTAAGCTTTGTCATTTAGGCAATCTTGTAATCAAGAAAGCAAATAAAATAATAAATAATAATTGTGTTATAAGTAGACTTCGGACTTTTAGGTCGCTAAAAATGCTGTTTTAGGTACCTAAAATAGGCTCTAAAAATTGGAAAATAGGTTCTAAAAATCGTAAAATAATCTCTTATAAAATCGTTAAGTTGCCTATTTTCTGAAATATCTCAATTGCAACGCAGAATATTATATTTATTGAAGTCACCATTAATCAATAATCATGATAAAACACAGATATAGGCCTATGGTACACAGAATTATATAGACCTATTACTAGGGCCTGTATTAATAAATAACTAGTTCGGCCGAGCTCAAGTATATAACTGATTTATATATATATATATATATATATATATATATATATATATATATATATATATACAACTATGCTATGTTGGCAAACTATAATGCTGTGTCTGGTAATCGGTGTCCTAGTGTGAACGCTCCCATTCAAAGCAATGCTTTTCTGGAAGTGACTGGTATGGTCCCAGTGACGGTAACCCTCACATGTGATGAGGGTGAGACACTGCAGTGTCACTGTGACTGGGTGAGTCACTGCAGTGACCCCTTATGAAAACTCCAATTCAACTCCATTCTATCAATGATCATCACCGGTGACTGTCACTAGTGTCCCAGTGTGAAAGCTCCTTAAGGGAAGAAGAAGTTGTGTGGTTCACGTCAGACTTTTTAGTTCCATAATGTAATGAGCAAATAAAACACTGAATTTAACTTTACCGGTATTTTACTTTCAGAAGTTTCATAATAATGTCTATTCTTTGTATGTTCTATTTAATTCAATAAACCCAAATAACCCTTGACCATTTTGATATTAAAAAACTTCAACAAAATTTCAATTACTACAGCCATGCAAGGAAATACTATTATTCTTCTATGATTTTCATCTTGATAGCAATCCATACCACCTATCAGGCTATCAGTGATTTACGCTGAAGAATCTGAGAGTTGATGGGGAATGTAAAAGAACTATCAGGTAATATAAGTAGGCCTACTGTCGATAATTCTGACTCTTTGATGAAATTATGAACACACTGACACATACACGAACACAATGAATAATTCATAAATGATTTTAAAAACTGTCATTCACTCTACATATCACTTTATATTCTTACTCTTATTTTACAAAATCATCTCAATACATGAAGTTCAACAGAATGTATTTCTGTTGCATGCTATGCAGAAAAAAAAACTGCTTACCTCTAACTTACACCAACTGATAGGATTGGTAACTTGCTGTACACACTTTATATCCAACCAGCATGGTCCCTTCATTTTACGGTCCACTAGTAGATGTTCCAATGAACTTGTATTAGTACCAAATACATGGCTGAATGTCTCACCTTGCAAATCAGATGGTAGCATAGGATGGGAAGCCTAATATGAAAAATTAATTAATTAGCTAATCATTCAATTTAGTACCGCTAGTAAGTTATATTAATAAATACCTCAGTAGGCCTAATTTAGATCAAAGTAATTGATGTATCACTACAGTATTTTTCAAATGAGAAGCCATTTCCTTCACCGCCAATCATGTGTATGAGCTAACGAAGTGCCGCTAGCAGTAAGAGTCTTCCCTCTGTCTCGCCGTCTCTGATTGGACCGCGTATCTAAGCAGGAGAACAAACGGCTTGTCATCTGCAAAACACTTTATAGGCAACTATTTTTTGTGAAATGAAAAATTTGGAAAACAATAAAAAATTTGGCTAAAAATGCAGAGAACATTCAACTTGAAGCAAAATCAGGAAATAAGAATTGAAATTATGTGAAATACATTAAAAGCAATTTGAAGGTGGCAACTGAGATTTGATCATCGAAAGCAAACTGCGATGATAAAAGTTGATAGTTGATGTTTCAATCGATTTCAGCAGTCAATATTATACTAAAAACAAGAGTTAATTTGCATTTTGTAAATTTTGACACTCAGAACTCAGAACCTGAGCCTATTATTTTAATATATGTTTATATTTTTTTGGGTGTGGGAGGAGGGGTTAACTTTCTTGCTTGGGATGTCTTATTTTAAGCTCAAAATATTTTGGTCCCCATGCCTCGCTTTCTGTATCAAATTTGCTATAGCCTTAAAACGTAATGAAAAATTGGCTTTTATGCATCACTGCTGAAATAAATTACACAAAATTGTATTATATAAAAAATGTTGTTGTTGTTGTTGTTTACTAATGCTCAGGAACTTGGATTTCCTCCATTCTCCTTCGGGCGTTCCAATAGTAATGTGTGAGCTGGGTTGGTAGATCAGCATCAATCTTCTTGATTGCCGGGCAAGTCAGTAGGTGTTCTCCATTCATTATTGAAGCTGGATCGTTGCACAGGGTACATTGTGGTGAAGGATAGATGTTGATTCTATGAAGATGTGAAGCTAAGCAGTCATGACCTGTAGTTATGCGGAAAAGAGCAACTGTTTGTCTTCTGGGTAGATCAGGAATGGCTGATTTATTCCTCAGTAAGGAATTCCATGACTTCTTGTGGCTGTCTTTTTCATTTTTCTCTTTACATATTTGATTAATCTTATATTGGGTCCAGATCTTAGCATTGTTAAAAGGTATGCTACAATATGGAGTCTGTTTAATGTTTGTTCCTTTCTTTGCAAGGAAGTCAGCAGCTTCATTTCCCATAATTTGACAGTGGGCAGGTATCCATTGAAATGCAATGTCTTTTTTGAGACTTTGAAGTATTCTTGTTGTTGTATGTATTTCTCTTACTTTTTTGCTTTCTGGGTATGGTGATGCAATTGCTTGCAATGCAGTTTTTGAGTCCGTGAGGATTACCACTTTGTTAAATTTAGTTATATGGTTTAAAAGTTGCTGGAGAGCTGTGCTTATTGCTTGTACCTCTCCATCATAGTGTGTTGACAAGGGTCCGAGTGATATGTAGAATTTGAAAAAGTCACTATAGATTCCTGCACCGGCATTGCTGTGTTTGTCCAGTAACGACCCATCTGTATATATATGTACCCATTCTGGATTTGGGTAGCGTGTATGTATAGTTTCTAGAGCTAACAGTTTCAGTGTATTTAAGTTCATATCCTGTTTAGCAGCAATGTGTTCTATTAGGTTGTCTTCACATTTGATATCTGGTAGTAAGAAGGGATGAGCAGGGTGTAGAAGATTCTCTATATTATCAGAAGTATCCAATTTGTATTTTATCTTTAATTTTCTGATTTCCTGAAGGAATCCAGACTGGGTTTTCAGTTTACGGTCTTCATGCTTGTACGATCTCCAGTAATCCTCATTAGGAAGTCTCCGCAATTTCTCATAAAGGGTAATACTCTGTTTTTCTATCTGTACTTGTAGAGGGATGTTGTTTGTTACTATCTGCATTGCTGTGATGGGCGTGGACCTCACTCCGCCTGTTATTAGTCTTAGGGCTTGGTTTTGAACCCTTTCTAACTGTGTCATTTTCTCTGGTGTTGCAGTTATAAGTGATTCACTACCATACAAAAGAGTTGGTTTTATATATGTCTTGTAAGTCGTATTCAGTGTTTTCATGGATGATCCCCATTTACTTCCAGCCAATCTTTTTAACACGGTTAACCTCTGCTGAGCCTTCTCTGTTGTATGTTTAACATGTTCTCGCCAAGAGAGCTTGGAATCCATAGTTACGCCTAAGTAAGTATAGGCTTCAGTTTTTTCAATTTTATCGTTATTAATTTTAATCTGAATTTCTGGTTCAGTATGGCAAAGTGTAAAGACCTGGTATTTTGTCTTAGACATATTGATTTTCATTTCATTTTCTGAGCACCAATTGGAGAGTTCAGCTAAGGCAGCATTCATTTTGAGAGATAGATCATTGTTTCTCTTATGTGGTGCTGATGTCCAAATTATTAGATCATCAGCAAATAGTGCACACTTAATATTGCTGATTTTGGTTAGTTTTGGTGGTAGATCATTTATCATTATATTGAAAAGAGTAGGGCTGGAAATCGATCCTTGTGGAAGTCCTATGTGTGTCTGTCTATAGTTTGAGAGACAATTTTGAAATTTCGTGGCACAAAATCTTTGTATTAAAAAGTTATAAAACCATTTCAGTAAGTTATTGTGTATTCCAAGGTCAACCATTTTCTCCAATAATTTCAATCTAGGTACACTATCATAAGCTCCTTTAAAATCAACAAAGACAGCTAGTACTGTTTGTTTCTTATCCAAACAGTCTTTGATTTCTTGGCTTACTCGAACAACTTGTTGAGAGGTAGAGTGATTTTTACGAAATCCTGCTTGTTCTTGCTTTAGTAGATTTTTAGTTTCTAGGTACCATGTTAATCGATTACATACCATTCTTTCCATTAATTTTGCCAGAATGCTAGTAAGTGAAATAGGACGATAGCTTCCCATGTCCTCAGGTGGTTTATTTGGTTTAAGAATAGGTACTATAATGGCTTTTCGCCATAATGCTGGTATTGATGTTTCCCATATATAGTTGAAGATCTCTAGGCATGTTTTAAGCGTCCGAGGACCAAAGTGTTTGATCATTTCCCCTGATATTCCATCTGGACCTGGGCTTTTCCCTATTTTAAGCTGAGACACTGCTCGCTTTATCTCTTTGATATTAAATTCTGCCTCAAATATATCTTCTGAGTGAGTTTTGAACTTATTCTTGATATGACATTTACTATTCTTATTTGTATGTTCTTTTGATTTCAAGGTTGCATTGAATGTTTTATTGAATGCGTTTGCTATTTTTGTGTCCTCTGTAAGTGTTTTCCCTCTGCATATAATAGGCTCTTTTCTGTATTCTGTCCTATTGTCATTTAATAAACTGATATATCTGTGGACCTTTGCGCTATCTTTCCTGTAGTCAATATTTTCCAAGAACTTTTCAAATGCCTCCTTTTTTGCAGTGTTTATTTCTTTTCTAAGTGTTGCAGCAACTTTCCTCCATTCCTGGATGTCCTTAGTGTCTTGGGTGGTCTCAGCTTTCAACCTTGCTTTTTTACGCTGATTTTTCAGTGTGTCAAGGTTCTTATTCCAGAAAGGCTTGTATATAATTGTCTTACCTCTGGGAATATAGTGTTTTGCTGCTGTCAGAACATTTTGACAAAACTTTTTAACCATGTTATCTGGAGACTTATATTCTTCAGTTGTAAAGGAAACAGATTTTGTTTCAATTTCCTCAGTGAATTTATTCCACTTGGCCTTTTTGTAATTCCATGAAATCTGTGCCATGGGTTTATTATTTGCCAATTTCTTCTGTGTAACGATTGTTGTTATAATTGGCCTATGACCACAGCCCGGATCATCTACTATTATACGACTTGATCTGTCTATTATGTCTGTTGATAATAATGTAAGATCTGGGTTAGTTAGTGATCCGTTGTAATGGAGAAATGTCGGGGTATCATGAGTACTGTATTTCAGGTCAATATTATGTGAATGTATGAAGTCCAAGACTGTTCTGCCTGCTGGATTAATATCATTGTAAAAAAAAAAAAATAATAAGTACAGTCAAGCCTCCCCAAACCGCCACTTTAAATTAGCGGTCATCTCAATAAATGACCATTTTTCTGTGGAATGGATTAAGTTTGCCATATAGCCTCCCTTTAACGGCCATTTCACTTGGCGGTCAGCGGCCACAAAATTTCAGAAAATGACATGGATTAAAAAGAGGCCAGTCATAATCACTATGAATACTTTGTTCACCCTTGAAACTATCACACAGGCTAGCCAATGATTTTCGGAAGTCTAAAGTCCATTAAGGCAAGTGAAGTTGTCTCTAAAGGAAGGGACTGCAGCTGTCTGTAGCATTCAGCCACTGTGTTATGTCTAAGATTAACAGTATGGCGAGAATAGTGTCCAGAATCTGAATACACTTTTAGAATCCTTTGAAACCACACTGAAAGATTTTCTAAGGAAAAAGTGAATTACATTATGTCTCTCCATTTATGGTCACCTGTACTAATGGTCACTTTTTTCAGAAGAATGACTGGAGGTTTGACCGTACTTAATCATAATCATAATCTTAATTCACCATTAAGCTTACATTAGCAATAGGCTTCGTCAAGTAGTTCTTTGTACAAATGTATTTACAATAGTTAAAAAATAAAATAAAATAAAATAAAAATAATAATAATAATAATAATAATCTGAAACTAGGAGATGCTCATTTAAAATTACAAAAATTCAGGAACACGAATATCAAATCCACTTGTGGTGAGTAAGACCACTTTTTTACTTTCCAATTGAATGTTTTTAGTGGGAATTCTTTTATCTCAGAAGGATGTTTGTTGAAGAGTTTTAGTTGTTGGTAAGTATGACTATTTATGCTCTTCCCTAAATGGTTATTTGGCAAGTCCAGGTCATGTCTGTGACTGGTATCATAATTATGTACTGATGATGGTTCCATCAATACATTTATGTTTTCTTTCACATGCATGATACCAGTAAATATGTACAAGGAAGGTAATGTCATTATTTCATAATTTATAAAGCTGGGCTTGCATGTGTCTGTTGTTCTAAACCTAACATCAGTCTAACTGCTTTCTTTTGCCAAATGAAAACATTTTTAGCAGTAGTACAGTTCCCCCAGTCTAATCCCATACAGTAGGTATGGACGAAAAAAGGCATAGCATGACATAATTAATATATCTTGGCTTAAACATTTCTTTTTTTAATTTTCTTAATAGATACCATATTCTTGCTAGTTTTTTTAGTGTCTGATTTCCCCATGTTAATTTAGAGTCTAAATATCCCAAAGTTTTACTGCTTATTGGGCATTACTAGTGTGCATTGTAAATAGTATATTCTCAGTGTTACTTGAGTTCAGAGTTCAATTATTTAGGGAGAACCATAATTGAGCACTTTCCAATGATTCACTCATTTGCTGCCTTAGAATATTTAAGTTATTATTGCTGTTAAATAATGATGTTTCGTCGCTTCATTGGCATATAACACTGTGGTACAAGGTAAACTGCAGTTTAAATAATCATTAACGTAAACTAAGAACAAGAAAGGTCCCAGCAAAGACTCTTGAGGTACTCCTGTAATTATGGTATCAAGGTCAGATTTGTTATTATTTACAGTAACCATCTGTTGTCTGTTATCAAGATAAGATACCTTATAAACCGGAATATTACCCGGCCCCGAATAATACCCACACTCAAATTTTTCGAAAGGAAATTTGAAAGAAAAAAAATCTATAGGCCCATACACAAAATAATTTTACCAGTTTTATTCTTAATACATATTCTTCGAGACATTAATAAAGTAGTTTTTAAGATGATCTAGTTCGATAGGTATCGTGTACTTTGGTGTTAAAATTTTTACTGTTCTTTTTATTATGCACCAGGCAGTTTTATATTTGTTTTTTGAAGACAGCATTAAGTTATCATTTGCAATAATTTTAGACTTTTCTATGTTTTCTCTATATAGTTCTCCAAAATTTTCGTATCTTATCCTATCATCAATATTATTATCCATTCTGTATTTATCATAAAACAAAAGTATCAATGTGCACATTTTTCTGATTTTGGTTGTAAACCAATGTAATGCTCGGATTTTTGTTTTTGAGTTTTTTACTTTTATGTTAACCTTTTTTTTCTGGACAATTGATATTATAACAAAAAGTTAATATTTGATTTAAATACTAAATGCATTTTCTATATCCTTGTTATTATACATGTCATTCTAATTGCATTAGTCTTTGTCTGAACAATTCCAGTCTTTCTGGCGATAAACTATATTTTACATAGTGTGTGGATTGGTTAGACAGCTCGGTGTTTTTCTTATCTCTTGCATTTAAGTGGAACTCCGTCCATATACCGGCATGGTCAGATAGTAAATTTTGTTCAAGGAATTGTAACCTGTAATCAGATTTCTAGACACGACTCCTTTCTAGTGGATTTGTTGCGCCTGCAGTATAAATTGTGTGATCTTATAGTATATTGCGATACAAGTGCCGTAAGGCACATTTACGGGTCGAGGAAACAGATTGAAAACCCGAGGCGCAGCCGAGGGTTTTTAAGTTTTTGAGACCCGTAAATGCCTTTACGGCCCGTGTGTTGCATGCTATTTTTTGCACGATGATTATTTATATCAATTTAATTATACCTGTATTAATTGTGATATTACCTGAAAATATTATGTAAATACATTCTTGAAAATAGATGTTTATTTCAGAAAGTGATTCGCATGTGTTTGTTGTTATGGGAACCGAATATTTGTCCTGGGGGCCGTGTCCATAAAGGCTTGTATTATGAAGTGTATCGTAATGAATTATGACGTGGCGCTTGGACCGTAAGTTAACCTCATCGCAACGCCCTTAGCAACACGATTGTGTGGGAATTTCAACTTACAATCCATGTAAACAACTTTCGTAAGTAACACTTACTAGCTAAGGAGTGCAAAAACATGTTTAGATGGTCAATTGAATCTGGTGATTCATCTATTATGTTAACATTAAAATCACCAGCTATTGCGATAAAACAGTCATATTTGTCCATTAAGTGGATAATTAAAGCTTCTAGGTGGGTAGTAAATTCTTTCGCATTTGTATTTGGAGTACAATAAACAGATACTACAATAAAGGCATATTCACTTAATCTGATGGCTACAGTTTCACACACGTTACTTCTACTGTAATCTGATACATCAATTATTTCAAAACTTTAAATTGTTTTTTTATGTAAATTGCTACTCCACCATGAGTATTCTATGGGATTCAACTGCCAAAATAAAAATACTAAGATTATTTAGACTTCAAAAAAAAGCACTTAGGGTTATAGAAAAAATACCACAGATAAAATCTTGCACAACTATATTAAAAAAATTGTAATACTCATACTGCCCTGCTTATATATCTAAAGTGAGTCTCTCTTGGACTGGGGCCGGGCCGGGCGAGCGGTGAAACGTGACTGCTGCAGTGAGTCAGATATTGCAACATTCCGCTTGGCCAGCAGTTGGAGTGCATGCTTGTGAAGGTGAAGGTCAAACACGGCCTGTGCTCTCGTGTTATAATAAAGTTATATAGTGGTCTTTGTCTTAGTTCACATTTATCATTACACCTCGATCTGTGTTCACAGTACAACATAGGGTATTTATGTACAATAATTATGTGAAAACCTAGTCTTGCAGAGAAGTCGTTAGACGATTCAGAACACAATTTGCAGATGTAAATCCTTCAGGTAGAGAAACCGTTCGACGACTAGAAAACAAATTTAGAGAAACGGGTTCTGTGCTCGATAAGAAACAAAGGGTAAGAAAACATGTGCTTACTGAGGAGAAATTAGACGAAATAGGAGAAAGATTAGAGCATACGTCAACAAAATCCCTAAGACGACTTGGACAAGAAACCGGTGTTTCGAAGGCCTCAGCATGGCGAGCCACGAAACTGTTACGTTTGAAACCATACAGAGTATGGCATCTCCTGTAATAAGGTAAGTCCCTATTTTCGCTATTTTCATGGTCATGCACGAACAAAGTGAAAGAAGCAAGAGAAGTGCCGTGCAGTTCCTACACCTCGGGGCGCAGGGTGACGACTCGGCGGTCGCATGCACTTTTGCCACTAGCCCGGCCTCCAGTCGAGAGAGACTCACTGTATGAAAATAATAAATTATAAAGAGGATAAAAATGAAAACATGCATCATCATTATTTGAGAAATAATAACAACTATTTTAAGAAATCTTTATGAGGTTCTTAGGCAACAGGTTCTTTAGTGTATAGAAATTCTTGCAAAGGACCTATACAATCACTTACCTGATACACTGAAAAATAAAATCTTATCTAGTAGAAAATGTCTTCTACACAATAGATGAATTTAAAGAGAGGTCTAAATTATAAGATATGTAGGCTGTTTTTAGTAAATTATATCAGTTTATTAAATTTTATTATAAGTTCATAGCCTAGAATTTAAGTATATTTGTTTACCTAAAATTTATTTTGTTCAATTTTGTTCAATTCATGTACTTGACAAAGTTCATAACTTAGAAATTAAATATATTTGTGTACCTAAAATTTATTTTGTTCAAATTGTATATTTGTGTACCTAAAATTTATTTTGTTCAAATTGTTCAATTCATGTACTTGACAAAGCCATGTAAACCTTTTACATTTGGCTAATAAATCTTGAAATCTTGAAAGTCAATGGAGGGTTTCTTACGAAGATATTGCCTAATACAAAACTGTTGGGTACATACAGGTTAGTTTCATATTCTGACAGCCAATATTCATTTACACACATTATGTCAGTGGGCATTTTGTCAAGTATAACCTCTAACTGCCCTAATTTATATCTTACTAACTGTAGATTAATATGTGTAATAACTAGAGACAGGCAAAATATGAAATTTCATGTTCTAAAATATGGCTACTAGCGCTCTGAAAACTCGGATCTTTACGAATCACGAAGTTTAGATGGCAATGCAAGCAAGAAAAAAGTTCATATTTCATAATATTTTGGTAAAATCTTCATATTTCGTGAAAATCTTCATAAAGCTTCATATTTTGTATGATTTGCAAATTTTTCCTTCATTAATACTTATTTGACAAATGAATCGAGTTTTCCACATTATTAAAATGTTTTGAAAAATTTCCCTGGAATCGCATCTCAAATCCCTAAACCGCTAACTCCAGAAAGCTAAGACATTTGGCAACACTTCTAACTGTTAAGAGGTACCGTACACCATTCCGCTCTAATAATAGCCTACTTCCATTATGATCGGGAATGGAATTTCTACATATTGAGTGGAAGTAGTCAAATTTTTTTTGCATTCCGAAAGCTAACTTGACAGTTAGAGGAACCAGCTCACTAGCAGGGAGGAGGGAATATTCATTTATGTGTTGTTTGCGATTCGTGGTGATTTGGATCG
The DNA here is from genome assembly GCA_964059195.1 of Ectobius pallidus. NCBI lineage: Eukaryota > Metazoa > Arthropoda > Insecta > Blattodea > Ectobiidae > Ectobius > Ectobius pallidus. The sequence goes on along the minus strand of CAXKWD010000005.1, from coordinate 30,756,786 downwards.
TGTGCCTAAATCTGGATTGCGCAATTGGTGACAGAGTTAAACTGTTTTAAAACAGATGGAACGATTGTTATGTGCACATTTTGTAACAAAAGAGTTAAGTATGGAATATAGTCCTTTTTATTACCTGTGTAATATTATCTAAAGACAAATTTGTACTAACATTCAAATTATGTTTACGCTACATTTGATATCTTGGGAAAGAACAAATATAAGATGCATCTTCGCATGAGACATATCCCGGCCAGCCCTCCCCCAGTGAAGCAATTCATTTTATGCCGTGATCTAGTGAATTCTTTGAGGATGAATAGGCTGACAAACCGTTGGGTACAAGGCACATATTCTCGCATTTAATATTTGGTACAAGGGGCGCTCTGAAATTTTTAATATTTGGTACAAGGGGTGCTCTAGAATTTTTAATATTCGGTACAAGGGGCACTCTAGCAGTTTTAATATTTGTTACAAGGGGCACTCTCGCTTTTTTAATATTTGGTACTGTCGGGAGTGTCGGCGGCAATATACAAGGATAGTTTGTCACTTGCTTCCCTGAGAAACAAAATGTGAATATTAAGTGATCGAGTGGGCGGAGCTTAAAGTGCACTTAATATTTGGCTTTCGCCGTTATCTTTATTCTGAACAAATGGGTGACTGAATTACATAATAATTTTGTTATTAATTTATTTTTTAATACTGGTATCTGCAAACACAAAGTTTCAGCTGAAACAACACACAAATAGCATTATACATTAAAAAAAAATGAAAATTAAAAAGACACACACACAGTTCAGACGTTTCTTACCGACAGAAGATGTACTTTTTGCCAGAAAACATTGAAAAGCTGCTTTTATCTTATTGTAATAAATATTAGTTGATGTGATGATGTGATGTGAAAAATGTAGCTGAATAGAATATTGTGAATATTTAACGTATTAATTACCAGTTAACTAGTGTTTTTATTTTACTCTCTCATTGTGAATATGGTAGATATTCCTTTGTGTGTTGTCTTAAATCAAATAACAAATATTCAGATGATAAAATTGGTGATTTATTGCATTTCATAATATTTTTAATTTTTTTCTTCATAATTTCATATTTAGCATAAATAAATTTCATATTTTGGCAAAATTTTCTTCATATTGTGCCTGTCTCTAGTAATAACATTATTAACATTGGCTGTTTGCTTGCTAGGCCTAGGCCAAGTGGCTTGATCTAAGTTCTGTTGTGCTGGAGGCACTACATTTAAGGTTTCACCATATGTTCTATCATCTAAAAGTAGAGAAACTCCGCTGTCTGTTTTGCCTTTACCTTTGTTTGGCCTATCTAGTTTTTTGAATTGAATAGGTTTACATTAACATCATCATCTTGTACCAATTAAGTTAGGTGATTAACATCTTGGTTATTCCACAGGAAATCTTGGTTTTGCAAAGATTAGACTTTATTATTTTATAGAGTCAAAATATGCAATTTTTTCTTTGTTTAACTTTGTTAAGCTTGATAGGTCAAAAAAAAAAAAAAACTTAACCAACGAACTTCACATACTGCAATTTCAACAATTTACATTGCAAAATACTAAAATAAACGGTTAAAATAAGTATCTAATATTATCTCGAAAATTTTTCATTTGAAAGTAGCAGAGTTCCTATTAAGAGTGATTCTACTGCATTTAGTGAATACATGAGTTATACTTACAGGATATAAAACTTCCAAATATTCTGACACGATGGGAACACCCGGAATACTGAAGGCATAGTTCTTTGTAACCTTGCGAGATTTGAATTCCAAGATCTTGTGCTGCCCTGCTATCTTCTCATTGAACTCCTTGTACACATCCATCATTTTCACTTCCTCATCAGTCTCTGTATTGGTAGCCATGTCATAACGCTGAAAGACATCAGTTAGCACAAATGTTTAATCCTTTCAGAGCTAATTTATATACAGTAAAAACCTCGTTTTACATTCCTGCCATTTATATAATTTTCCACTGGTCCTGTCTTTTATCCTATATTGATAATACATAGAGTTTCTGCCATTAACAACTTTTAAACAGTTGTATTTACATATTTTCCCCACTGGCAGCATTGACTTTCGATGAAGAACTGTTTTCACTCAACTAAATTTCCAGTATATTGCCAACTCTTAGACATGATGTCAATTGCTATTTGTGTTAGTCCAGGTGAAGTTGGTTTATTTTGTGCGGGTGCAATTTACTGCATTTTATTATACTGTAGTTATTAATATAAAATAATTCATTGTCATGATTTGAAGCGAAAAAACAGAACAGAAAATGTATTTCTTTGCAAGAAAAGTCATAAATACTACATCGTATTAATTCACATGTCAGATCATGTGTTCAGTTGGCAAAAGAGCCTGAACTATCTCAACTTTGAATACCATCTACAGTAAATCTATTGAATAGTCAGAGCAATTATTTATTCGCTTAATATGTATGGCGCTACAAAAATATTGTATGAAAATTTTTGTAAATTCCCTAAATCTAAATAAATGGAGGTTGCACATTAATTTTTGAATGGTACATACTTGTTTCTTTTGTAAACCTTGAAACCTCAATATTACAAAAAACAACACGTAAATGTGAGAAAGTGGGGAAAATGGTATTTTACAACACAACCAAGTCCCACACTCCTACTCTCAATCCTTCCCCTAGTGGCGGCATTTGAACTACTAGCAGTGACAGTAACACCATCTCTTATGCAACTGATGAAACAGAAAAAATAATTTATTTCTTCTTTATTCTCTTCTTTTCTTCCTTTCCCATCTCCTTCCTCTATTCCTCTCACCTCCTCTTCACCCTACCTACCTATTTGAGACTTATTCCTACTAGTAAATTTTAGATTGACCGGGATTTGAACTCGGGACCCCTAGCATTATAGCTAGGAGTCTTAACAATTACACCACGAGTGAATGTTGAGCACTGAAGGAACCTTTCGTATATTTGAGTTATGATAGGGGGATTTCATGAGTTTGAATGCAAGGATCGGTTTTCATCATTTTGAGATATTTTGTTCGTTATGAAAAGAGTAGTGTTGGTGCAAGGGAATTTTCCTGCATCAATTAAGTCATATTTATTGTTATAATACGGTGTTTCTTATAATTGTGAAATATTATGTATGGTGCAAGGGTATTTTTGTATTGTGAAATAGCCTATTTTGTTGCAAGGGTTGTTTTTATAATAGTGAAATATTATGTGGAGGTGCAAGGGTATTTTTTTATTGTGAAATATAAGGTGACATGTCAATTGTAATTATGCAATACCGGCACTGAGGCTGAGCAGCGGCTACAGGCATGATGGCATGTGCTACAGGGAAGCGGTGCAGGCGGGAAGCGGCCAGGCGAGTAGCATGTGGAAAGGGGACTAGCTTGTGTCGCAAAGTAACGTCTTCCTGAGAAAGTTTGTGCAACATATTCTGCATCATATTTTAAATATAATGTAAGTTTACATGGGTACCTATATTTATTTTCATGTATTTAATTTTGCAATATACAGCATTACAGCGTTTACACTTCCTGCAATTTACACTTCCCTGCCATTTTACACTTTATTGCACCAGTTCCTTGAAAAGTGTAAAAAGAAGGTTTTAGTGTATTAATAGCCTATAAGTAAAAAGTGAAATAATCACTGGGCTCTAAGTTTGAAATCAATGAAGAAAATTTCAGTGAAATAGCTGGTTTCCATAAATGACAACCCTATCTCATGAATAAAAAATCTTCACATTTTGCATGAAACACTGCTCTTCTGATCTTACATCTCTGCATATTTTACACAGTTTTTAAGATGGCGAATTTATTAATCAGTAGCAGTGAAAAGGTTACTAATACAAAAAGAAAGTGCAAAGCACAAGCATCAAAAACATAAGTAAAAATTACCCTGTATATACCCAATAGTACCCACCCCTGAATAATACCTGCACCCAATTTTTTTTAAAGGAAATTTGAAGAAAGAAAGAAAGGAATGAATGAATGAAGGGAAAGGGGGGGGAAGAGAAATTTATAGGCCCATATATAAAATTATATTGCCAGTTTTATTCTTAATTAAACAGTTATAATTAACGTTGCATATCATAAAAGAATTAAATATGGTAGGCTAAAATGTAATTATAAAAATAACATGCATGGTAACAGCTAGCCGAAAACTCGCCGTCTTATATGCGCAGTGTAACACTTTCAACTTTCAACTCTCAATTTGTGAATCCAGATGTTCATCAGGAATCACACACAATGATGTGCATCCAACCCAAGGTCAAAGTCGTGTGAAAGTTCACCGAACTTTTCCCGAATTAGTGGTTATGCTTGTACTGTACGGTTTGCTTGGCGTCTCTAAGCGTAAAACTGTGATGCTACTACAAAGCATTGTGCTATATTGAGCCGATATGGCACAAAATGTTCAGATGAGAAGAGTCCAGTATTCAAGTAATACCCATACCCCAGTTTTCGTTTTTCTTGTGCATGGTAACAAAAGAAAATTAGGAATTTTAGGTGTACTTTTTTTAAAGGGGCATATTAGAAGATTTTTTAGAAAAACCAATGTGTGAAATGTTGTCTCCAACTGATAACAGAAGAAATAACCAGTACCTAGAGGTGTTCGTTTTCACTGATTAGCGCTAAAACGAAATGATGTATTCTAATGTCAAGATTATATTATCTTGATATATTAAGATGTTAGATACTATTTGTGGACACATGTAAACTGCGAAATAACGCGAATATCATAAATAAAACCACAAATGTCATAATCCGCAAAAAAAAAAAACCTACTTTTGGTATACTTTTCATTTTTCCCTATAAACTGGTACATGCATCACATGACTCATGCACAATGCGCGGACAAAAATAACAGAACGGTTATTTTAAAGCTGTTTCGCAAAATAATTGCTTCATGCCAACCAACTTCAAGAAGTACCAGCAGTCACTGCTTCCAGCCCTGAAACTGTTATTTTGTAACTGCTTCATGCAGCAATCACTGCTTTTTTGTAGCTGCTCTTTCTGACCTTGTCTTAGCACAAAGATCAAGAAGAAACACCATGGTGCCAAAACAGTTTCTTCTGCCACAACAGAATAGCAGGTGGCAGGTTATTTTGAAACTGTTTCGTTTGAGAAGCAGTAACAGTTGAAACAGTTTCACAAAATAACAGTTTTTCTACCACTATATGCGTGTATTGTTCTGTCTATTGTGGCGCGATGCCATTTTGAAAAAATATTGAGGAATGAGGAAACTTGGTTCCAGAAGGGTAGCCAACAGTCTTTTTAACGAACTGTAGTTATTTTTCCCCAACTTCTACTACCCACCCTGTGGATTACAATAGTGAGATGGTTGGCAACATTTTTGCAACCACCAGAAAACAAAAACAAACAAACAAAAAACAAACAAAAGAAGATGTTTCATTAACCTTTTTGGATAAGTTGCCGACATTTTCTTGTTTAGTTGAACCCTTGCCATCTTATAATATTAATAATAACAATAATAATAATAATGATAATAATAATAATAAATTGTCATTATATATTAATATTAGTTATAATTATTAACAATAATTAAAATATATCATAAATTAAAATAATAAATAATATCAATAACAACAACAATAATAATCATATGTGCACAAAACCCCACCTTTTGAATTAAAAAAAAACGAATCTTTAAACAATAAAAAACATTTTAAGACATTTCTACCAATACCTTTTTCTATTTGTTAAGGGGAATTTATCTCTTTTTTACTCCACTTTGAAGAAAAAAAACCTTCTTGCCCTTTAATGTTTACTCTTGGTGCATTTTACAATTTAATTTAATTGCTGTTTTAGATAAAAACCTACAATGAATTTCTCCTCAGTCTTTAATGAACATGAGAGAAGAGAATTTGTATTTCAGCAAACTTGGGACTGACAGCAAAACACTAGAGCATACCTGCAACAACGGGAAATACGAATATATTGTCTCTCTAACATAAATTTGTTTCCTAACAAGTTTAAAACAAATATTTGCTAAGATTGTGTCAAAATTCCAATTTTTCATTCTAGCTTGAGTTCCAATGGAATTTCATCAAAACTGACCAAAGTAGAATAACTAAAAGAAGGATTAAGCACTTACTTTCTCTCGTGGTAGAATAAATATCCTCCTTTGAATATTCTTTACCACTATGCAACAGCTGACATGAGTTTTAGCAGACTCAACCCAAACCTTTCCAAACAGAAAGACTGTGCCAGGTTGCTTGAACACTTCTTCATGTGCATCAAGCCAGAAAAATCTCAATACCTGAAAACAAATCCAGAACACAACTGAAATCCACAGCAACTATGTTAACATAATACCTAATTGGCACCAGAAACCTCTCACATAACAGAAGTTACTCCTACCATTGCAAAAACATATAAATTAATATGCATACAATGCTACTGAGAGTCCATATTGGTCCAAGTGCACCAATCTTCAGTTTTATTAGTCTTTATTATTGTACCTCCTATTTTATATAAAACCCTATTTCACCTTTCGGTATGTTAGGGTTATAGTTACATTCTCAATTACATCTTTCATATATACTCATTCCTTATGCTAGAATTAGATATTAATAGGATGTAGTCATGAACAAAGATGGATAAATAGATCAGTTTTCGAAGTGTGTTTACATTATATAGAGAAAATACTTATTGTTTATAATATTTTCATGAATATGGTTAAAAAATTCATTGAGTTTCCTGTAGCAGCACTTCTGCGATAGTATACTGGTGAAGGGTGGATCAAATGTCTTATTGCATTTGTCCAAGTGCATAATGAGTTCAAATCTTCGAACTTCAAAGGCGGGACACTCAAGTAGTAGATGTCTGGTCGTTGTGTTCACATACACAAATGTTATTACCTATCCTAAATCTTTCGAGATAATTTCCAAATTTACCATGTCCACTTAAAAATTGAGTTGTTACAAAATTAGGTGTTGTGAATTTACATTTTAATCTCTCATACAAAGAAGGGAAATATATCTCCTTTGTTAGACGTCCATTGTTGCTGTTCAACCATTCTGTATTCCACTGTTCTAACAAGTCTTTTTTAAGTAGTTCCTTAACATAAGAGATAGGGCACTTAGAGTAGTAGTATTCCATATTTGAGTTGGCAGCACATTTGGCCAGGTGATCTGCTCTTTCGTTTCCTGTGGTCCCGATATGACCTTTGACCCAGTTTAAGCATATATGTTTAGGATATTCATTTATCTTATTTCGAATGTTGGTTGCAATGGGATGACGATTAAACCTGTCGTTGATGGCGAGGAGTGCTGCTTGAGTCGCAATGGATGTGAGAAGAGCAATTAGTATCTATGCTCCATTGCAGTGCTTGTTGTAGGGCTAAGAGTTCTGCCTGGTAGATTGTGCATCGGGCGGAAAGCTTGTACTGTTGGCTAATGGTTTCAGTGTTATTTGTGTACACAACATAGGCACATCCAACCAGAGCATCTGTATCTTCTGTTCCTGGCATGCGAGAGCCGTCTGTGTAGATATGGTGATCATGGAGATGATTACAATCACTCTGAATAGGAGACTTGAAATACGTGCTTGGGTGCCCGGATGAGAGGAAGGGTACTTTTTGTTCTATTTCGCAGTTGGGAATTAGTGCTAGTTGTTCTCGGCTTTTCTTGATGTTTGTTAGCTTGGCTCTGTATAAACCGGATAAATGTAAGGGTTCAATATCAGCTATTATTCTTGCAGCATCAGTAGATACTGTGTGGTATGCCCTCGTTATCTGTAATAAGAAGCCTCTTTGAATTTGGGTGAGTTTTTGTTGAGCCCATTTTTTGTTTAAGGTATCCTTGAAGGCTGATGCACAATATAGTATCATTGGCTCAAGAGCACCCCGATATATAGTTTTAAGTATTGAAGTGTTTAACCCCCATGAAGGTTTAATGGCGATGGACAGTCCAGTAAGAAATTTACCGGCTTTTGTTGTAAGGGCAGAAAAATGTGGTCGAAATATGAGTTTGTTGTCCAGAGTTACTCCTAAATAGACCAAATGGTTAGCCATCTTAATCTCTTCTCCATTCATGACTAGTTTTGGTTGTTGCACTTTTCTCTTCCAGGTAGCCAGCATAGCTGTAGTTTTTGAGGGATTAAAATTCAGCTTGTTTTTGAAACCCCATTGATAGAGAGTTTCAAGGGCTGAGTTGGCTTTACTTGTCAAGTCCTCTATTGAGTTACTTCAGATTAATAACATGGCATCGTCAGCATATGCTATTAGTTTTGAATCTTCTGGTAAGTCCTGTTTGAGCACATCATCATATAGAATTATCCAAAATCCAGGGCTATATATTGATCCCTGGGGACAACCACGTGTTATACTTCTGGTAGCAGTGGAATTGAATATTGTCATTTGAGCTTTCCTATTTGTGAAGTAACTATTTATCAGATGGAAGATGTTTTTTGGGCACTTCATGGACTTCAGTTGCAATAGTATCTTCGGCCACCATGCATGATTGAAGGCTCCTGTGATATCAAGAGAAACTAACAAACCCATCATTCGTGAATCTAGTGTGTGTTTCATCCAGTTAATAACTTCGTATACTGCGTCTTCGGTTGATCTGTTTGGGATAAACCCAAATTGATTGTCACTTAGCGAGTTGTTACTGTAGAGCTGGAACATGACTCGATCTATCATCATTTTTTCTAAAATCTTACCCATGACTGGAATTAAGCTAATGGGACGAAAGGAATTTGCACAGTAGTTCTTCTTAGTGGCATCTATTTTGGGTATTATCTTGACAATGGCAGTTTTCCATATATCAGGGAATACTCCAAGATTAAGACATTTGTTATACAAATTAACTAATATATTAGGGTTGCATTTCTGAATATGCTTTATAATATTTGCTGATAGTGCATCAATTCCTGGTGCTTTATTATCATTTTGTTTCCAAATTGCACATTCTATCTCTTCTTTGGTGAATGGTGTGTCATCTTCCGTGTCTGGAGATCCAAGCGATTCCTGCCGAAGTCTGGCTTGATGCTGGTTATCTTCGGCATCAGATGGGAAAAACTCTTCACACAGAGCATTCGCAGTTTCAAGAGGGGGTTATCGTAAAATTGTTTCCTCTGTAAATAGTAGAAACCGTGTTATTGAGATTTTTAGGCTTTCTGCACATTTTATATACGGTGTTCCAGGGGTTTTGACTGCTCTGCTGTGAACAGAAAGTTTTCCAACTTTCAATTTTTGCGTATAGGATTGCTGTTTTGTATTCTGATTTTACCAAGTAATATTTTTCTTCGTAAACTTGCCATAGGGTCGGCGATCTTAATCTTGTAAAACGTCTTTTACAGGCTAATGGCCAAGTGCATCAACAGTGATTAAGATTTGGTTAAACAGTGTTTACCTACACACGTTTAAGATTTTAAACATGATTAAAAAGAAATGTGGAGCACCATTCCTAATCTCTGTTTACGGAACTGTGTTTAGCTGGCGGCTTGTTTAAACACAGAGCATAAAATCGGAAAGCGAGCGGAGTATAATGAACGCATTCTTCTGTTCACGAGGCCATTACCTAGAGGAAGAAGAAGAAGAAGTTAACAAGAAGAAGACACCATGGAGGAGCGAGGATATTCTCTGCTCTGCCTGTGATGTAGGGAAGCATATTATTATGTATCGGCGAGTCAGTGAGGTTATTGCATTGCTTTCATCATGTATAATTCGAGCTGAAGTTCTGAGCATATTTCCAATGTCCCCTACAACAATATTGAATGATCAGGTAGCATAATACCTCAATACAGTTAGGAAAGTTCTTCGAACGGATTTCCTCGCTGCACTATAAAATTTCTTCGCTCGTTTTCATTCCGTTCAAGATATTCCAGATATAATAACTCTCTTCAAAGTCACCGTCTGTACATTGTGTTTTCTTTGGCTTTTATATCATGAATACTGATTTTACCGATACGCTGCTACTCATGATGAATAAAATTTGGACTACATCAGTGCCGTCACTCTGGAAGAAGGCCATCATAGTCCCAATCCTCAAAAAGAATAAATCACCTAATGACCTCTCAAACTACAGGCCAATAGCGCTAACAAGTATATTGGCAAAAACTATGGAAAGACTAGTTAATAATAGAATTAACTGGTACCTTGAAACACACAGTATAATCCACCCTGCACAAGCAGGATTCAGACAGAATCGATCTACAGATCAACAAGTTGCAATCCTCGCCCAAAACATTAAAGACAACCTGGACCAGGGGCTTATTACAACAGCAGTCTATATTGACTTCAAAAACGCATACAATTCGATATGGAAATCAAACCTCCTCCTGAAACTAATGCAATGTGGAGTTAAAGGAAACATGCTAAATTGGTATAAAAGCTTCATCGGACAAAGACATTTTCAAATCCGTTATGGCTCTGCAACTTCCAAATACAAACAACTCCAAACTGGCCTTCCTCAAGGAGCTGTCACAAGCTGCACCCTGTTCAATGTCTATATCAATGACTTGGTAGAAACTCTACACAAACATCAACACATCAATGTTCTACTCTATGCAGATGATCTTGTACTGTGGACCTCTGCACCTAAAAAAGGAGCTAAACAACTTATTGAACACTCTCTTAATAGTGCTTTGGAGGGTATAAATAAATGGTGCCATGAAAATTCCATGACAGTGAACGTACCAAAGTCAGCCTGTCAGACCTTTTCACTATGTCACAACCAACTAAAACCAGATGTATTCTTTGATGATACCAGACTTGAGAACGTCTCAACATTCAAATACCTGGGTGTAACGCTAGATGCAAAACTAACCTGGAGAGAACACATAGACAACATCTCAGGAAAAGTTCAAGGTAGACTCAGCATCTTGAAACGATTAGCAGGCTGTAAATGGGGCTGCAGAACCTCTACACTCAATACTACATACAAAATGTACCTTAAACCACTTATTAAATACAGTGCAGGTACCTTAATAACAGCAACTCAACAAAATATCCAAAGATTGGAACAGGTACAAAATCAAGCCATGAGACTTATTACTGGTGGTGTGAAAACAACACCCATCTCTTCCATGTTATTCTATACGGGAAATCTTGAAATAAAGTTGGAGATACAAGAATCAGCCTTAAAGCTCCATGAGAAACTAATCCGTGTGCCTGGCACAAACTACAACTACACCACTCAATACCCTCGAAAATTAAAGACACAGGAAGGTCTTGCTCAGAAAGTACTAAAGGAAAAACAAAAACTAGACCTAATCCTAACACCTGAGCCAATACTACGCCCAGAAAACCCTCTAGACATGTACAACATAGACCATGCCCTCGACTTAACAGAATCACTACAGAAAGGTGATGCTGGCCCGAATATTCTTAAAACCATCGCATTAGATACCATATATTCACGATACCCGGAAGAAAAATGGATGCATATCTATACCGATGGATCCAAAATAGATACAAATGGAAATACTGGAGCCGGAATACACTGCAGCCTCTTCTCACTCTATTCATCGGTTGGAGCAAACCACACAGCATTTGATGGTGAAATTAGAGCCATCCAAATCGCTTTGAGACAACTCCTATGCAGACCAACAGCTCTTTCTAACATGGTCATACTATGTGATTCACAAGCTGCAATAAGAGCAATTTCAAATCACAACACACCACCTAGCCATGATATACTGAACTGCAGAAAACTTATCAGGAACCTACTTGATCAACAGAAGAAAGTAGTCCTGCAATGGATTCCATCCCATTGCGGCATTGCCGGAAATGAAGCTGCTGACACACTAGCAAAGAAAGGGACCCAAATCCATCCCTATCCAGTTAATACTGAATACAGAAGTGCTGCGAGAGTCATTCATCAGAAAATAAAAGCTACTCACCAGAAGAACCTGGAGAACCGCATCAAGGATTATCAGTGGAAAGACACCATCAAATCTATCCCAGACTGGCCAAGAAAAGAGGCTGTAGCAAGCTTCCGCATGACAACTGGACACGACTGCCTTGCAAAACACCTACATCATGTTGGCATTTTCACCAGCCCAAATTGCATCTTATGCAACACGAACTCCATCATGGATTCACATCATCTTACCATCTGCCCTGCCCTCAAGTGTACAACTTTGGTGGACCGATACTGGGAGGCAAGAGGGAAGATGACTATACTGTAAACATGTGCCTTCCTTGTTTCCAATGTTATGCTTTGTATTTTATGTATTTTGTATTAGGTGTATCGCTTTGTCATTGTTACTTGTGGCTAATGATGTACATCAAATTGCCCCTGCATTAAATTAAATAAATATCATGAATACTTGCATTTCAAAAATACACTGTCATAGCCTTGTTTTTTCTTTTGTTTTGCTTTCATATATTTTAAAAACATAAATACACTGTATCGTTTAACATGTTAAGACTTCACTGCCTAATATATATATTTTGCTTTCAGAATATTTTAAAAACTGAAATACAGTGTTCCATATAAGACTTTATAGAATGTGCTGCTACTGCTTTGTGTCTGTATTTTTTTTCTTTTGTAATATTTTAAAAACGAAAATACAGTTTACCGTATAATATTTTAAAAATTCACGCCCACTGTCTTTATATAATATAATAAACTGTCACAATGATTCGGACTGCAGTCTACTGAATAAAACTTCATGAATTATCTGTCAATACCTCATATAATTATTCACCAAGAATTATACAGGGCAGTAATAACTGTAATATCCTTATATATATTCAGGGTAGTTTTTCTTGTGAAATAAAAAAAAAAATGAATGTCACAATAAAAGAGATACATCAGTACGACACAAGATCAAGAAAGAACTTATACACAATAGGGCACAATAAAAAAGCATCGGAACGGGATCCATACGTAATCAGGGTAAAATTTTATAACAAACTACCAGACAGTATAAAACAGTGTATCGGGATAAAATTCGCCAATAAATTTAAATAATACCTATGCAAAAGCACTCTACAGGATAGAAGAACTATGAAATGGAGAGCCTTAGCATGTATCTCTATTGTATATCTATTGTATAACTTTGTACAATTCAGATTGTAAGTTTCGGACATGTCCAACATCATGTCTGTATTTGATACAGGGACGAAATAAAATTATTATTATTACTACTATTATTATTATTATTATTATTATTATTATTATTATTATTACTTATTACTGACAGTGAATTCTTAAAATTTCATACAGTACCGGTACACTAATTAAACTTAAAAATATTATGAAAAAAAAAAATTAGCCGCAACCGGGATTTGAACCTGCGACCTCCTGCACCACAGCTCAGTACTATAACCACTCAGCCAAGAACGAAGTTAGGAACATTGCTTGAATATGGGCAATGTGAACCGGTAAGGCTTCTCTTGTGTCGTGCTTCGAGACTTAAAATCGTCTTTGTAGGTCTATGAGATGTGTTTATATAATATTTATTGTACCTTACAGTTCGGAAAAATGGTATTATGATACTGATGACATTAATATCGAGACCTAATTCGTCTAAAAAGAGAAATATGAGAAGAAGAGAGTCTCATCTATTGTTTGCAGTCGACCCCCGCCATTTCAGCAAACTGCTAATCATTGTTTAGCTTCAGTAACCGCCCGATTTTGACTGTTTAAGTTTAATCAACGGTAATCGGTGATTTCGACACTAATCGAGGTTGATGCTCCATAACTTTCCCTAATCATAGGTTAGGAAGAAATTATAAACGCTGATTACACTAATCGGGGTCTGTGCACTTGGCCATAAGAGTCGTTTTCTCATTATTGTTAATTTGTCTGACCACCAGTAATTTTTTATTTTACTTGTTATAAATTTTGGGAGGTGTTTCTCACAAAGGTCAGTAACAGTAGAGGTCAAATTTTTAACTACCATGTTTATGTCTTGTTCTGAATTGCACTTATCTACTTTCTCCGCTATGTGGGCCAATGGTATTATACTGGATTGTTCAAAATGTCCCCACTTAACGCCCTAAGTTTTATATTTTCTTGTTATATAAATGCTAGAAGAGATAGCAGGAGTAACAGCTGTAGCTTGTATTTCTATAACAATAAGCTGATGATCTGAAAGGGATTTTGCCTCACTAACGTCCCAATCAGCAATATGTGGCAAAAGAAGGGAACTGCATACACTGATGTCAATAAAGCTGATAGAGTCTCCACGTGTGAAAGTTGGCTTTCCATTGTTAAGTATGTGTAGTCTATTAGCACAGCAGAAGTCAAGAGACTTTCTGCCTCTTTCGTCAATAAACTTACTACCCCATGCTTGATGCTTAGCATTAAGTCACCAACAATTAACAGGTGATAGTTGTTTAACTTCGTTTTTATTGCCTCCAGATTATCCAAGACAGCGTCGAAATCACAATCTGGCTTGGCGTATACATAACATATGTAAATATTTATGCCAGAGAAAGGAACGCATATTACAGCACAATCTGTTGAGAAAGTTTTAACACATCGCTATTTTTCGTGATAATGGCAGCTCGCGTTCTCCTATCTTGTAAATTGTCAGAAAAGATATTAAGGCTCTTCTTAAAACCATTGACACTGTTCTTCCTTGTGTTTGGTTCCTGTACACACAGTATTTTTACTTCCCTTTCGTCCAATTTATGTACGTTATCAAGCCCAGCATTTATTAGCAACTCCTGTGTGGGAATTAGCGACTTTTGAAGATTTTGCTGAAAGATTGTGAGCTTAGCCATAATTTGTTCTAGAAACTATTATGTCCACGATTTTCTTATATGCTGGACAGCTGGTCGAGGTTCCTTCATGGTGGATGTCACAAAGTTTGAAGTTCTCTCTATGTGCCTCTTTTTTATTGAATTTAATACAGTTAGCACATGCAATTGTTGTTCTTGGACAATCCTTACAATCATGGTTCTCAGCACAATGAGAACAGAGTGTCTCAGAGGAGCATGCCATACTTATGTATCCAAAACCGGCACATTTGAAGCAGTGCATGACAGGAATATGGTCTTGCACTTGACAGCGGCTGTACCCTATGTACAGCTTTCCTTCGCGCGTCACTGCATTGTGGATTCTAGGCGTGGTTCGAATCACTGCGTACTGAGTTTTCCAATTCCGCGACCTTCTCAGTCGCTGCAGTTCCATGTGTTCCTGTGGATCTAGAAGGCACTGCTTCACATGAGGATTCTGTTCAATTATACAATCAATCACTTCCTCTTCTGGCACCATAACCTCAATGCCATGAACAATGATGCAAGGGTCTCTTTTCTTTGGTATCTTAGCAGAGAGATCTTTGCTTTTCTTTTCTATGTTGCTAACGGACTCCTTACATTCTTCTTCGTTTTGCAACTCTAAGATAACACTTTTACTTCTCACTTTTCTCATTCCGTTTACCCCAACACCAATTTTGTGTTCTGTCGTTGCCTGTACTAATTGTAAGGTTTGTTCTGAATCTTTTACAGTTTCTGGGATCTTTGGAGACACTAGAACTACATTTTTTGAGCGTTTTTGTGTCTGCGATGTGATTTCAGAATACAAATTAGATCTGGTTTTTTATTGAGTGGCTGGTGGAGTTTGTGCTTTTAGTAATGAGTCCTTAAATACAGTTAAAGTTTCCTTCAATATATTCAAAGAGTTCACAATAGTTTCACACCACTTCTTTTCTGTTCTTTTATCCATCTTGAGTATTTGAAATACTTTATTTATCTCAATTTCTGCAGAGCTAAATAAGGAGTTAACATCTACATTCACTGCCATCTTGATACTTCTTTATTAGTCTTTCAAAATCACAGTATTACAATATGACCATGGATCCTATTTTACGGTAACTAATTGAGTTAAATTTTGGTAAAAAAATTGGGTTAATTTCTGTATTAGGTATTTAGCATAACAAAACAGAATTCCTACATTACTTCACATTCACAACAAATACTTAACTCTCATGCAATGAAAAATACTCCATATTTTTGCAAAAATACATAATCACAGGGATTTTAGGTCTTTTGTTTGTAAAACTAAATCTAAAAAAATAAACTCCATGGAGCTACATTTATAAAGGGACTAGGCCTACCATCCGATCGCTGCATAATCTACCATAGTCAAATGGCAGGATTGGGGGGAGGGGGGGTCAGCATCTCAAACCCACGGCCATTAATGATGGTTTCCGTGACCAGGAAAAATCCAAGGAGGTACAGGGGATCAAACCCCGTTGTGCAGATTTGTAGTCAGCAATGCTAACCATGAGACCACGCAGGTGATTTTTCTTTTGTAGACTCTCACAATTTTTACCAGTTTACTATTAATACTTGCCTTAGCGTAGATAAACTGGTTAACACAATCTCCTTGACCAACATACCAAGGTGCATCAACCATGTAACTACTCCAACTTCCTCCGACACTGGGATTCGAACCCAGGACCTTCGGCTTTCCATGCCGCCAATCTACCGAGCTAGCCGGAGTTTGATTGACAGCGCCAGATGAAACCTGAAATCTACAGCTGGGTCATTCCATGTCAAATCAACCAATTCTACTATGAGATTTGAACCTTGACCTCTAAGATTTGTATGATTTTTCTTTCCCAGGTATTTTACCCCCAAATCTAGTTTAGATTTCAAATTTCAAATTTTCCTTACTTTTGGTTTGTGAGTTATAAGGGTTTAAAAATACAAAAAAACTATGGTTTTCTATCGCTTTAAGATTATTATAAAATGTTATAGCTCAAAAACTATACCACCTAGTGAGCTCAAACTTGCGCCATTTTTTTCTCTAAAAATTCCTTTTAATTTGATGTATCACACTATGTTTTTTAAATTTTGAAATGTTAAAAAAGTTCTCCAAAAACTTTTTTTTATTTCCAAAATACGTACCCTTGAATTTTTCTGGAAAAATTATATGTGTTGTCCACTCTAATTGACTATATGCATGCAAAATTTCAAGATGGGATCTGAATGGGTTCGTGTTTAAAAAAATATTTTACTACCAGAATACATGCCAATTAGGTGAGTGGACTTATTGTACTAGTTTACTATATAAAAAAAATTATTCATTAATAGTACAGTTTTATTTTATATAAAATAGTTATAGCTATCTTTACAAAAAAGTTACAAAAGTTCAAAAAATGCTATCTTAATATGCTAAATAAAATTCCCTTTTATTTAAAAAAAATCTTCAGATTTTTTAAAACATTTAAATATGTGTGTGAAATAAGCAAAGCTAAGGACATCATTAGATTGGATATTTACTATGATCATTTATAGCTAGTCAGCAGAAAGAATACTACAGCGAAATCAAGGAAAATTTAACTGAAGGCCATGTAGTAGACAACTGTGATTTTGCGGAAAACTACTCTTTCGTCGTACAAGACGAAATACAATCATTCCATTGGACTACCAGCCATGCTGCACTGCATCCTTTCATCATATATTAAAAATGGGAGGGGAAACTAAAACACCTGCAGTATGTTTTTATATCAGATTGCATAGAACATAATACAATCGCTTTCTATGTATTCCAGAAAAAAACTGCTAGAAATCGCAAACCTTGCCTTTTGCACTTAAAAAAGAACACTTCCTTTTCTGATGGGAGTGCTGCCCAGTATAAGAATAAGAGAAACTTCTTTAATTTATACTCGCATAAAACAGTTTTTGAAGTTGAGGGAGAGTGGGAGTTCTTTGCAACATCCCATTGCAAGAGTGCATGTGATGGCCTTGGCGGGACTGTTAAGAGGCTAGCTGCTAAAGCCAACTTACAAAGGCCATATGACCAACAAATTTTAACATCCAAAAAACTTTACGAATTTGCCTTGGAAAATATAAAAAACATTGACTTTGAATATTGCACAACAGAAGACTACGAAGAGACTAAAGAATGGTTACTTTCTCGGCTCAGTGAATCAAAAGCGATTTTGGGAATACAAAAGTTTCACTCATATAATCCCACACAGAGTCAAATTACTGTCAAGCCTTATCATTTCAGCCTTGATGAATCTCTTGAATGTGGACAACAGTGAACCAAATAACACCATCAGATTTGGAAAACATTGCTGCTGGTTTTGTGACAATAGCATATGACGACTCTTGGTGGCTGGGATGCATTGAAGAAAAACACAATGGCATGTACTGAATAATTTTTTTACACCCAAAAGGTCCAGCCCGTTCTTTTTGTTATCCACAACCAAGAGATTTATTAAATGTCCCAGGAAACACTCTTTTGCAAACAGTGGATCCAACTACAGCAACGGGAAGAACAAACACTCAAAGTACTGAAGAAATGAAGCTGTCTTCTCTTGCTTTGGAAAAGTATCTTAAAAGATCAAAAGGAAACATTTAAATTGTGTTACCCTCAGTGAAAACTTTTAAAGTGTATAAATACTAACTTATTAACTGTGTACGGTAAATACCTAATATTCTAAGAAATACAGTTCTATCCAAGCAAATATCAACAAGTTAAACTTTTTCACAAGGTGAAACCACTTTTACCCATTTATTTTATATGGGACTCTTTGTAAATGATTACAAATAATACCGGAAAACCAAGCAAAAGATAACCTCTGCCATTTATAACTATATGAGTTGATATTACTAAGAGTTTTGGATGACTCAAGGTGAGTGGCTTTGTTCAAAATTTCACTATTAGCATGTTGTACGAGGGTTGGTCAATAAGTAAGGTCTCCAACACTCTAGCCCAAGCTGGCAACGTTGGATGAGAGAATTGGCACCACTGCCGTGTCCCGTTATTTCCCCTCTTTCAAACGAGCCATTGCTGCAGCCTCTGAACCTTTTAGTGTCCGGGAAAGAGCTGTGTATAATTACACAAAACTTGGAACTAAAACTATGACTTTTCGTAGCTAACATAGGCTTAAAATTATGACATAACATTAAAGTCATTTTATTGTAAATCTTCTCACATTTATGTTCAGATATATATAATACATTTATGATGTTTAATATTTGACACGTAGATTGCGATTCTGAACTTTGCATAATCTATTATAATAAATATTATTTGAATGAATTAAGATAGTTTGTAAGAAACATAACCCCACTTTCAAACGTGCAATATTCACATATGTTCCACGGACTTTAGAATAATGTTAAAGTATTTGGCATCATACTCACAGCTTCACATATTTAATATTGTTCCTTTAAAACCATTATTTGTTTATTAAAAGAATTAATTAGTTATTACATATATATTCGCATGGTGATCCTCATTTGTTCGTTGCGAAATCATTTAGTGAGTGTACTTCGATCTGACAATATATCGATACTGACTCGCTTCGATTTTCAATGCTGCCAATTTCCAGCAAAAAACTCATATAGTTTCCTCAAACAAATATGCAAGTTTTTATTATTATATAGATTTTTTATATTTGATTTATACTTTAAATCCATGGTGTTATTGTCCATTGCATTTGTTAGTATCTTTTCACGTCAAATTTACTTGTGACGCATTCTCTTATAAATATAATTTTGCTAAGTTTATTGGGATTCCCCTCACAAATTCCAGTACAAAACGCTCAGGCATTCAGTTAGTTTAGTTCACACGTTGAATCTGAAAGATTTGGACGTGGCTCTCATTCATTCCTGCTTGGGAGAAAGTGCTTCCCAATATATCATCAACTCTTCAATCATCAGCCTTCTTCAGTATCCAAGGAACTGGAAGCTGAATTTCTACCAAAATCTTCAATCCAGCAAGGATTTGATTTCAACTTTAAATCATCAATTTTCAGATAAGAAATTTGATTACTAAATATCACTCAAACAATAGCTTCGCGTGGGCGCGCTTAGCATATCTTGTTACTTCTTATATCTATTAATTGAAGAAAATCTTCAACTTCACATCTACCTTTTAATTGAAACCAATTTCAATTAATTAAAATTTAATTTCTTACGTGAAGAAAGAACTTCACCATAAACTTTCATTGTTCGCTTGGTGACGCTATAGCATTAGGCACGCCAAGGTGACGTCATATAGACGCTTGCAATTTCAACATATCCGTTTTCCTTTGTGAACATTTCCAACACATTTCAAAGTGTTTAATTTATCCATCTAACTTCAGGATTTATAGACAATCAACACATTACACATCATTAAGTGTAATTTATTACTTTAAGAAATATTTCATCAATCAATTTATAAACATTATTTGGAACTTTAACTTCAACTTCAGTACAAACTGCTACAGTTGTAATTATCATCATCAACATCAAGAAATTTCGTCATCTCTTCAAGATCATCAACTCTTCAAGCATCAACTTCAACAATTTTTCAGTGTATATTATAATCTCAGTTTTTAGTGTTAAAATAAATATCATTTATTCACCAGAAGGTTACAAATTCTTGTTCTTTCATGTATAGGCAAGGCGAGGGTTTCAGAAACTTACAGTCCATTCCAACATAATTCCCTTTCCAATCTACCTAATTGGTACCTCATCTACTAGCCTCCTATACAAGCTGTTTGAAATGGATCTCCCGATTTCCGTCCCCGCCAAGTGCGGCCTCTTGAGAAGTCATACGGTTTCTTACTGCAAAAAAGTTCCACCGATTGAAATTCACAGAGCATCCTGTATGCAACGATTAGAAATGTCAACAAGAAGCAATAAACAAAGTTCACGAGTAGTGACGCGTCGATCTTGTCACACCAATGCATCAACTTTTGCCAGCATCTCATCTGTGACGGCTGTTGTTGGTCTCCACTTCGCTCTTCATCTTGAATATTTTCTCCATAAACTTTGCAAAGCGTTCTGTGAATTTCAATCGGCGGAACTTTTTTTGCAGTAAGAAACCGTATGACATCACGGAGGCCGAACTTGGCGGGGACGGAAATCGGGAGATCCATTTCAAACAGCTCTATCTCGGACACTAAAAGGTTCAGAGGCTACAGCAATGGCTCATTTGAAAGAGGGGAGATAACGGGACACGGCAGTGGTGCCAATTCTTTCGTCCGACGTTACCAGCTTGGGCTAGAGTGTTGGAGACCTTACTTATTGACCAACCCTCATATATAAATTAAAATTTGTTCTTCCTTCTTATATATAGTTACAGGTATCATGAAAATTAAATTAAAAACAACACTACACATCATTTAATTAACAAACAATAAGAGGGAAATGTTACATATGAACGCTACCTAAATAATTTAGGTTTGGTAGAATTATGGGTATAATCGCATTGTAGGGGGGCCCACTTTAAAAACCAATTTTGTCATAAAACACCTAATATCACACTTATTTCGTTATAGATTATTCTCTGGAGATGTTGGCTTGATGAATGATTTTATCCCACCTACCTGCCCTAAACGTTACACTTTCTTTTATAACACGATCTAGCAAAAAGTGCCATAAATTCTGCCATATTTTTATGTCCGTTTGATGAAGAAACTCGTGATTGGACGTTACAGGTGTGACGTCTCACCAGTAGACCACGCAGAATTCTGGGAAACAGGTTCACCAACATAACAGAAACTTGTCACTAATTACTAATTTCGGGAGAATTCAGAATGCCCTATTAAATTAACATGGCTGTTCATAACCTAACAGAACCTGTCACTAATTAGTAACACCGTTCCTAACTTAACTGCCACTAAACTAGAATTTTGGGAGAATTCAGTATCGCTGGAAAACAAAAAAACATCACCCGTCCATGGAAACCTGCGCACATCACGAGGTGGGACCCCCTACATTGCGACTTTGCTGAATTATGTACCTTAGTATTCATAGCCTATAAATAGTCCGCTATACACCTCACTAGCGTGTAATCTGGTAGTAAAATATATTTTTTAAACAAGAACCCGTTGAGATCCCATCTTCAAATTTTGCATGCATGTAGTCAATTAGAGTGGACAACACAGATAATTTTTTTTAAAAATCCGAGGGTACGTAGTATTTTGGAAATTAAACAAAACAATTTAGGGAACATTTTTAACATTTCAAAACATAGCCGTGTGATACATCAAATTAATAGAAATTTTTAGAGGAAAACAATGGTGAAAGATTGAGCTCTCTAGGTGGTATAGTTTTTGAGCTATAGAATTTTATAATGATCTTAAAGCGATAGAAAACCGTAGTATTTTGGATTTTTAAACTCTTGTAACTCACAAACCAAAAGTCAGAAAAATTATAAGTTTAAACTAGTTTTGGGGGGTGCAATACCTGGAGAAAAAAAAACCACACACACACACAAATCTGAGAGGTGAAAGTTTAGACTGTTAGTTGATTTGACATGGAATGACCCAGTTGTACTATTATTCTGTCAGTATTTATACAGAAAGAGAGAAGGCAGTTTACAAGTATTACCTGTTCTCCACTGTCAGTAGTAATAACTGGAAGCTGTGAAATGTCAACATGTACTGGTACATCACTACCGGCATCATTATTGGTATTTCCTGCACCATCCATGGTTTCCCATGTTGTTGGCAATTCATCGGGCATAATCTGTTTAGATGTAATGCTGTAATTAAAATGTTCAATAAAATGGTGTGCTTTAAATATATACTTATCTATTAATTATTACACTGTTGTAACAGTGAAGTTTTTCTAATATAGTAATATAAGAATTGAGTCAATTTTTGTGACACTTACTTCACTTGAGTCCTCTATTTGGAGACTAGTTTCGAGAAGTTATTCCTCCCATATTCATTCCATTTTGACTGCTGCTTGTTGCTACTTGACTGCCCTCTGGTTTCTTTAAGATGAATTTATTGAACAGGTCATTGGAGGCGGGGATTTCAAAATTCATGGCTTTGTCTTGATGTTTGAGGATGAAGATTTTTTCCCAATTGATTAATTCTGTATGTCCTCTTGCAGATTTTAACAACTTTGCTTCTGGTTTAAAGTCATGGTTTTTTATCCAAAATTTATGTTTTGCAAAATTTATGTTTTGTTCTTTGAAAATTTTCTTGAAACTATTGTTAGCCAAAGGGTGGTAAGTGAATTTTTTGAATTTTCTATCATCTTCTTTACTGGTCAAAGTGCTAACATCTTTGACATCTTTCTGTCTTTTTTGTCTGACAATCTTTCTATCTACCAGATTTTTGGTGAAAATTCAAAAAATCACTTACCACCCTTTGGTTAACAATAGTTTCAAGAAAATTTTCAAAGAACAAAACATAAATTTGGCACCACAAAACAAGCATAGTATTGGAAATTTACTAAACTCCTCACTAAAAGACAGAATACCTAATTCCAACAAATCAGGAATATATCAAATAGAGTGCAAGGATTGCAACCAGGTTTACATCGGAAAGACTAAAAGAAATTTAAAAATCAGGACAAAAGAGCACTTCAGGAACATAAAGAACCATGAAATAGATAAATCGGCAGTTGCAGCCCATTTTTGGATAAAAAACCATGACTTTAAACCAGAAGCAAAATTGTTAAAATCTGCAAGAGGACATACAGAATTAATCAATTGGGAAAAAATCTTCATCCTCAAACATCAAGACAAAGCCATGAATTTTGAAATCCCCGCCTCCAATGACCTGTTCAATAAATTCATCTTAAAGAAACCAGAGGGCAGTCAAGTAGCAACAAGCAGCAGTCAAAATGGAATGAATATGGGAGGAATAACTTCCCGAAACTAGTCTCCAAATAGAGGACTCAAGTGAAGTAAGTGTCACAAAAATTGACTCAATTCTTATATTACTATATATACTTATCTACTTAGATTTTTTTAATTTGCCATATGAAAATAGTACAGACAGACAGAAACACAATATGCTACAAAATATAAAACAGTCAATTTTAGTTCTCAAAACAGATTACAAAAATAACACTCAACATTACAAAACAAATTCATTACATATTTTACAGAAAACATATAATAGAGTAAATTACACTTCTGCTGTTTCTTCTTAGCCCTTGACCTTGGGAGACTGCCATTAGAAGCATTGTAGTGAATTAAGAAATATAGGGAGGAAGGGCAACCTATAGTTAAGGGGGCGATATTTTTATGAATAAAAATCAGGACATGTAATGTTACCATATACTAATTTCACTTTAAGTTCAAAGTAGATGTAAACAAAGCCACGTGACAAGGGAGCGCTTCATTGGCTGGTGGACGAATTGTAACTTTTGCTGCTTAGTATGCACACTCTTGCTCTTAATAAAATAGTTCGGTTCAAACCATACCTTTTTGTAGGACTGACCTGACAAAATCGGGACGAATGGTCACCTTACCTGAAGTGTACAAAGATGAAACAGCAGTGGTCTAGAGAGGCCTGAATTCCTCAAAGGCTATGGGCGGATCGATAAGTGGGCGGGGACAGAGAGGAGGGGAGGGGAAGGTAAGTATATAGTTATGTATAAACTTATCTCCAGTGTAGCACTGAACAAGGCATGGGCCAAAAAGTAGCAGCTGAACTCTAGGTATTTAAAAAAAAAAAAAAAAAAATTATTGTTTACGTTAAAATGCAAAAATTCATCAGATCTGTACATCCAATTAAACACTAACCAGATTCTTAATTTAATTTTGAAACATTTTAAAGATACACAAGGGATGGGTCATAACTAGGGGCCGTATTTTTTGGTAACAACGATAAGCGCGAAATTTTATAAAACAACCTCCCTTAGCTATATTTAACTTTTATATGCTTAAAATACTAATATGAACCAAACTGAATCCACAAAATATCGCGAAATTTACTCGATTCCGCGAAATGTGTATATAAGCGCGAAATATGCCCCTTCTGTCCGTAAAGTGAGAAATGAGCATGGAAATATGCCTTAAAATCACAATATTGTGTTTTGGTGTACTGTATTTTTTTTTATTTCTTAGCAGCATGCCTTTTTCTGCTGTTTCTGTGGCTGTCAAAGATTTACCGATATATCGATATTTGTGATCGATTACAAGGATTGCAGAATTTACGCAAACATTGTCTGAACCAAAGTTTATCATTGCAGCATGTTCCCAATGTAGTATAAGTAATTTATTTCACGAAATACCCACCGAAATAGAAGGAAGTTAACACCGAAATCATCCATTTTATTTCACCAATAAATCAGGGCCCTAGGCATTACGTTCGTCATTTATTACCTTCTCTTGATTCAGATCATCCCTTTGAAAAGTTTTTTTAAAATTGGGGAATAGCAAAAAGTCACACAGCCATAGCGGGGAGGGGGGTGTGGACGCAGTTGAACCACGAGAATCCTGTATTCAGTCAAGAAAACGTCCGGTCGATTCCCAAGCTTCATTTGTTTATACTGTAAAAGTTAAGGCTAAATATTTTATTAGTTGAGAGTCAGCCACTGCAAAATGGATCTGACAAGATGTGAACAGCAGTCTTTTGTCAAAATAGTCACTATTCGAGAGAGAAATGCCACAGAATACCACAAAAAAGTGATGGAAGCTTTGGGGAATAATACTCAACCATACCGTGTGTTTTCATGCTTCCAACTAAGGCAATACATTAGAGTTGCATATGGATGAATATGGGTGTCTGTTTCCTTCAGTATCCTAAATCTAGTACCCATAATCTGCATTATACATACATTCCATACCCTGCCCTTTCATTTGTGTATTTCAAAATTTTAAAATGGTCCCACATTTTCAAAAGAAATAATAGTTTCTATGAGTTATGACTAGGGCCCTGATTTATTGGTGAAATAAAATGGATGATTTCGGTGATAACTTCCTTCTATTTCGGTGGGTATTTCGTGAAATAAATTACTTATACTACATTGGGAACATGCTGCAATGATAAACTTTGGTTCAGACAATGTTTGCGTAAATTCTGCAATCCTTGTAATCGATCACAAATATCGATATATCGGTAAATCTTTGACAGCCACAGAAACAGCAGAAAAAGGCATGCTGCTAAGAAATAAAAAAAAATACAGTACACCAAAACACAATACTGTGATTTTAAGGCATATTTCCATGCTCATTTCTCACTTTACGGACAGAAGGGACATATTTTGCGCTTATATACACATTTCGCGGAATCGAGTAAACTGAATCCACGAAATATCGCGAAATTTACTTGATTCCGCGATATTTCATGGATTCAGTTTGGTTCATATTAGTATTTTAAGCATATGAAAGTTAAATATAGCTAAGGGAGGTTGTTTTATAAAATTTCGCGCTTATCGTTGTTACCAAAAAATACGACCCCTAGTAATGCCCCACTGAACACCACTACAAAAAATGCATTCCAGATTGTTTCTAAAAATGTCAAGACCATTGGGAGAAATGTGTGCATTATTAAGGGACTACTCAGCAGAAGCTTAGAGTAGATATACTGTATCTTTTTCTAATAAATGTATTTTGGTAGATCAAAGGTTCAAGGTTACTTTAATAATCCTCATACAATTTTTTAATGCAACTGTTTTTTTTTCAGAATTAGAAAACACTGACAAATCAGCGGTAGCAGCCTACTTTTAGGATGCAGGGCATGAAGACGACAGGGATCCAAAACTATTAAAATGTGTCCATGGTCACAAAGATTTTTCGGTCTGGGAGACTGCTCTGGTTACCTCAGAAAAGCAGTGCAGCAGATGCTAACCTATCAACTTCTTTGGTTCCCTCAGCAAAGCAGTGCACCACATGGATGACTACTATCATAGTATATGTATTAATACAGTAACAAAACTCTGTCCGTTTTTCTGCATGCGCATACACCTAGCGATCGTAGCGGCCATAATCTAACACTAATGCAGGAAGTATGTAAATATATAAGAAAGATATATTTATTAAAACAAGCATGTTTCGAAAGAACCTTGTTGTTCTTCTGTAAATTGCAGTAATAATAAAGGAAGAAATATTTCAATTGGTATAAGACAATAATAATTTTAAGAGGTTCCGCCTAATATACCAATAATCCTAAAATGCATTTCTTCAATTTCCCAAAAGATCCAGAAAGGTAAAACAACAAATACGAAATATTTATTGTAGGCCTACTGGCTTACTCGTGACACTTGTGGTTATGTTTCAACTTACTTAAATGCATATGTTTATATTTCATTCTGTTGTAATGATTTCTGGTGTAAGAAATGGGTCATTAATGGCCGATGAGAAGGCCTACTAATAAGCATGTAAACTATCTGAGTGAATATATATGAGTTGAAACTTTTACACTAGACTTCACTTCTGGTATAGTTTTACCTGTACTTAATAGTTTATATGTACTTTGAACACATAGAAAACAGCCAGTTTATGAATTCCTATAAGAACTCGTTAATTAAAACTGCTGTACCGACAGTGTTCTCAATTCCACATAATCCAGGATTCTTTGTTTTGTTTAATGGAGTTCAACCTGCAGTAGTCTAATTGAGGGTAGAACGACCTACAATTGAAGTCGTATGTTGCCATATAACTAGGGATGGGTCCTCGATACTCTCGATACTTGCAAGTAAACTCGCTCGGTACTTTCTCGATACTTTGGTAATTCTGCAATTAAGTGAGAATGATAGTATTTTTTAACAAAAACTTGTAAGTGGACTGTTTCAAAAACTAATTTTAGTTTTATTGTACTATTATAGCCTACTGATGATATTCAATTTTGTCTCATTAAATATGCACATTTAATTAATTTAGTTGGTATTACACAGTTCTCTCAACTTTTAATTTACCTATTTATTGAAACTGTAATGTTGACGGTATCGAGTATCGAGAAAATCTGGTATCGACCCATCCCTACATATAACATAGAAAAACAAAATACACTCTCAACAATGAAGTGCAGGATGAACAGCATGACAGACCTATATTCAAACACTACTCTTTAATGTCATTATAATTTAAATGATGGTTTTAAAGGCAAAATACTAGGCCTAGATACAGTCCTTAACAGTAGTCTATTTAAGTATGATTTACCTGTTCTTAACTAGAATATAATACCTGTTTTATTATTTCTTAAATTTAAAATTCAGATTTGCAATAAAGAAGAATATTGTGCATTTTCTCTCTTAATATAACATATTTTGTGATGTGTTCATGTATTTCCCAAGTCATTTGATATGATGAGAATGTAGTTATAGTTACTCGCCGCATGGAGAGCTAATGTCGTTCAGTTAACAGGTTGCCATAGGACTTTTAACACACAGTTTCTTTACTGTATCAAAGAAACTGTGATACTACTCTTTATGACTGTTCTCTTACAACCCACCCTTGATGAAATGAACAAATCAGGCAGTTTGGGGCTTATACACACTAAGTAAATAAGGTATTTAAATAAAACTACATTAATTAACAATAGAATATTTTAAAAAGTTGTGTCCTTACCCATTAACAACTGGTATCTCTGAATCTTGTGCTTTTGGTACAGACTGCTTTATGGACTCAACACCAACAATATTTCCATTTGCAGGAAATGTCTTTATATTCACATGATCAACATTCTCTTTCCCATTTTCCACTTGCTGACATTCTATATCCATCTGGAAAATTTAAATCATAACTACTATTTTTTTTTTAATCTTTGAGATCCTACTTTCATTAAAATTACTTGGAGGAAAAAACTACTTGAGCAATAATCAAGACCTCTAATAGCAGATCAGTAATTACCTCCTTCAGGTCATCTTCTCCAAAGAGCAGATCATTTGAATCAAAGTTCTCTATTGTTTGTGATGCTGTTACTGGAGTGGAACTATCATCTGATGGTCTTTCTAGTTCACTCTCTTCAGAAACAATCTACAAGCAAAAGGTAGTATTAATTTAAAATAGTTGCAGCTTGCATAGTGATAACACGCCATTTAGGCCTATAAGTCCAATTTAATTGAGTTTTGGTGAGATGAACGTACACTTGCAAAATATCTATCATTTAGGGGCTAATACCCCTAATTTTACAGATATTCATGATTATTTATCTCCTCATGGGAGGAACTGAATGTATTCAGTCTTGCATCCTATTGCACTGGGCGAAAATGAATATATAGTATTCATTTCGGTTCTTCTTACTTCTTACTGAATGCTCATAGTTGGGCTTTGATATCTGGGAGAATTTAAAGAATAATTCTTTAAAATTGAATTGAATTTATTTTTCACGCTACCCCCCCCCCCCCCCCAAAAAAAAGTTTGGGAAGCCATAAAACTTAGCATTTATGAACAGTTTGTATTCTGTGCTGGAACATTTATCGCATCACATTCCAGGATGATCCTATGGTTCTTCCTCCTTGGCTGCACACTGTGCAATGAGCAGTTTGTTTTGGAGAAAAAAATTGCACCATGAAAGAATATCTATCTATCGCAACATAGAAGATGCATTTGTTAACAAAATCACATGGTAATATGGAAATCATTAAAATATTCCTTACAAATTAATTCATATTATGATACTGTCCAAAAGAACAATTATTTTCCTAGAACTAATCTAAAAACTGGTGTTATTTTATATTTTGTGTTATTTCAATACTCAAAACTGCATTATTTGGGGGTTAGGCGGGGGCAGTAAAAGAAAAGTTTGCAAATATTTGTAGAATTGAGAACAATTCATGTTATCGCAAATTTCATGGATCTACAATTATTTGTATTTGTATTTGTATTTATTTTCTTACACTGCAAATGGGTCAACAACCCGGTGGCAGTACCCAACGAATAGGAATTTAACTGTGAATGTATACAGTAAATCAACTAAGTGAAAAAGACATTTTAATAACCAAAAAATACTGTGATTTTATACCATTAATAATACTGTGAAGGTTCAATTATGTGCTATGCCACTAAAATTATTTGGAATTTTCCAGCTACATGAGTCAATAACATTTTTCATGACTCCTGTAATATCAGCTTTCCAGCATATGCATGATTTTTCAAGAGCGACAAGGATATAGTAATTCACAAATGACATGGCAAACGACATTATCAAATTATCCTAAACAAATATTTTAAGAGGTGACACAACTCACCTGATCTTCCTCCATGAGTGAAGGTTCCTCAACTTTTACTGGCTCTACCATTTTCTTATAGGGTTTAACAGCAACAGGTTTTGGACGAATAGCAGAAGACAATGACTTGAGATAACTCCTACAAGAAACAAACAAAGAAGCTGGTGTAAAAACACTGCATGACGTTCACATCACACCAATTTAACAACAACTTTCTGTAACTGTCCTCTATGAACACTATAAACATTACATTTTATGAACCTTTTACAAATGGTTTTAGAGGATGTCATCAATAATTCTAGAGAAATGCAGAAAGCCTTTAAAATCTCTCATCTTGGAAAGGGACATTTTATAACTGTAATTTATGACAATACAATTGGGCATTCTTCTATTTATACTAAATATGCTACAATATTACAAAAACGATTGCTATGGAGCACTCAACTTCACTAATTTACATGTACTTACACATGATGCGTTTCACAAGCAAGATGCTTGTGAAACGCGTCATGTGTAAGTACATGTAAATTAGTGAAGTTGAGTGCTCCATAGCAATCGTTTTTGTAATATTTGATTACTTCACTGTGATTCCCGCATATAATAGTGTTAATTATGCTACAATAGTTGAATTTCCTAAATATGCAGTTATATGCACAATAAAAGCCGTTCCATTTTCACCAGGATGCTTGGAATCTGGTTTAAATTAGTCGGAAACCTGAAATAATGCAAAGGGGAAAAATATGACATGTCATAGAAATCCACCCCTTACCTGTAACTAATGTCCTAATATAAATAATTCTGTGAATAGAAATATTAGGCAAAATTACTTATTAAAGAGCATGCTTTCATTAATTCCAGTTTAATATATACTAAGTATTAAATTTTTTAATGGATATAACACGCTAGAATATTTAGCATGGCCCACGATGTGTTAACATAACGTAACAAACTGCCAATCGTAAATTGATATTGTTAGCTCGCCTTGTTTGATAAATTTCTTCATAATGATGTCAGTGTCAGTAAATGTAAATAAAAGATTTAAAACACAACTAGCCGTTGAATATCCACGTAGTAACGTTGATGTTTACTCACTTCCAGATGAGGTAAAATCTTTAAATTTGGCAAACTTACAGCTTTTTTCCATTAACTGATAGGAATATTCCAAGAAGTTCATATTTGCAATTTTTTCTCCTCCAAAATAAACTTGCAATCTTTTTATTGTGTATTTTGCATGGCTTTTAGATGTTTTGACAAAAATAAAGCAATAGGCCTATTGTATATTTTTTCACGAATTGTACCCCTGACATACCAGTCGCTCTTAACAGTTGATTGAGTGCAAATAAAAGATTTAAAGCACAACTAGTCGTTGAATATTGATATAATATTTTGCATTCTATCGATGACTACTGATATCTACATTATATTTTTATGTGAGTATTTTTCTTATTCGTTCCTGTGCAGTAATATATCTAATGAAATTCTTGACAAGATAGATTTCAGATTGACTATTTATTCATTCATAACATATAAGGCTGCTTTAATCTTGAAACAAACATGTCAACGAATCGTAGGCCTATTGCATCATTAATATTATTGCCAGCGCATTTTGATTTGGAGTTTAACTCTTGAGATAAAATACAAAAATAACTTCTTTTCTGCATGGACCTATCATAATTGCAATTATCACTGGTTAAAAAAGCATTCTGGCACTTTGTTATGTCAGTTTACCTGATTTTATTATGTTGTCCTTCATAGATAAGAGCTCTTCTACTAACATTGTCCACAATGATTCTAAACTTAGAGCCCACTGATGGTTTTACTTAATGATCACTTACTTAAATATAGGGTTATTCCATGCCAAATCATCCAACAGTGGTTGCATGACCATTTTAGAAAAAAATAATTTTTTGTATACGAGTTCATACATGTTTCAAGATATCAAAACAAGTTTTCAAAAAAATCTTGTGTTCTTGGTTTCCCAGGGGTGTCCATTTTTCAATCCTGGTGTAACACATTTTTTGCGAATATAGCTGATTACGAATATTTTCATAACTCAACAACCATAAGAGTTAGAAATTTGAATTATGAAACATTTTGTAACTATTGAAGCGTACTTTCAGAAATTCTTGACAAGATAGATTTCAGATTGACTATTTATTCATTCATAACATATAAGGCTGCTTTAATCTTGAAACAAACATGTCAACGAATCGTAGGCCTATTGCATCATTAATATTATTGCCAGCGCATTTTGATTTGGAGTTTAACTCTTGAGATAAAATACAAAAATAACTTCTTTTCTGCATGGACCTATCATAATTGCAATTATCACTGGTTAAAAAAGCATTCTGGCACTTTGTTATGTCAGTTTACCTGATTTTATTATGTTGTCCTTCATAGATAACAGCTCTTCTACTAACATTGTCCACAATGATTCTAAACTTAGAGCCCACTGATGGTTTTACTTAATGATCACTTACTTAAATATAGGGTTATTCCATGCCAAATCATCCAACAGTGGTTGCATGACCATTTTAGAAAAAAATAATTTTTTGTATACAAGTTCATACATGTTTCAAGATATCAAAACAAGTTTTCAAAAAAATCTTGTGTTCTTGGTTTCCCAGGGGTGTCCATTTTTCAATCCTGGTGTAACACATTTTTTGCGAATATAGCTGATTACGAATATTTTCATAACTCAACAACCATAAGAGTTAGAAATTTGAATTATGAAACATTTTGTAACTATTGAAGCGTACTTTCAGAAATACTTTATTGTTTTCTTCAACACAAAATTTTTCATATGAAAATATGAGTTTGAAATTCGGGTAAATTTTTCCAAAAAAATCACTTTTTGGACCAAATTTTATATGAGAAGGAAGTGATTGTAAACGTTCAAATTTTTGTTATGTTCAAACCTACATGTGATTTGTCAGTGAGGAAAAAATCATGGTCTAAAAATACATCCCTTATTTCTAAACTGTCCTCGAATATTAGCGTTTTTCAGATTTTGACTACTTTTGGGCTTAAATATCTCTGGTGGGTACCCTTCAAAAAATCTGAAAAATTGCATAAAAGAAGCCTTTCATGTCCCTAACTCACAGTTAAAATTTCTATTTCTTGATTCAACTCCTATTAATTTTCTAGAACTGAAATATCACACTTTTTAGGGTAGCGTATTTGGGAGAAACTACATATAACTCAACAACCATAAGAGTTAGAAATTTGAATTATGAATAATTTTATAACTATTGAAGCTTGCTTTCAGAAATAGTTGTTTTCATCAACACAAAAATGTTCATATTAAAATATGTGTTTGAAATTCGGGTAAATTTAAAAAAAAAAAAAAAAAAAAAAAAAAAAAAAAAAAAAAAAAAAAAAAAACTTTTGGGCGAAATTTTATATGAGAAGGAAGTAATTGTAAACATTCAATATTTTTTTATATTCAAACCTGCATGTGATTTGACTGTGAGGAAAAAATCAGGGTCTAAAAATACATCTCTTATTTCTAAACTGGCCTCGAATATTAGCGTTTTTCAGATTTTGACTATTACCGGGCTCAAATATCTCTGATGGATACCCTTCAAAAAATCTGAAAAAATCGCATAAACGAAGCCTTTCATGTGCCTAACACACCGTTAAAATGTCTATTTCTAGAAACAACTCCTTCTATTAATTTTATAGAACTGAAATATCACACTTTTTAGGGTAGCGTATTTGGGAGAAACTACATAATATGTGATAGTGTGATATTTCAACTCTATAAAATTAATAGAAAGAGTTGTTTCTAGACATAGAAATTTTAACCGAGTTAGGCACATGAAAGGCTTTCATTATGCAATTTTTCAGATCTTTTGTAGGTTATCCATCAGAGATATTTAAGCCCAAAAATAGTCAAAATCTGAAAAACGATAATATTTGAGGTCAGTTTAGAAATAAGGGATGTATTTTTAGACCCTGATTTTTTCCCCACATACAAATCACATGCAGGTTTGCACATAAAATGTTTTTGAATGTTTACAATCACTTCCTTCTCATGTAAAATTTCGCCCAAAAGTTTTTTTTTTTTTTTTTTTTTTTTTTTGGAAAAATTTACCCGAATTTCAAACACATATTTTAATATGAACATTTTTGTGTTGATGAAAACACTCTATTTCTGAAAGCAAGCTTCAATAGTTATAAAATTATTCATAATTCAAATTTCTAACTCTTATGGTTGTTGAGTTACATGTAGTTTCTCCCAAATACGCTACCCTAAAAAGTGTGATATTTCAGTTCTATAAAATTAATAGAAGGAGTTGAATCAAGAAATAGACATTTTAACTGTGTGTTAGGCACATGAAAGGCTTCGTTTATGCGATTTTTTCAGATTTTTTGAAGGGTATCCATCAGAGATATTTAAGCCCAAAAGTATTCAAAATCTGAAAAACGCTAATATTCGATGCCAGTTTAGAAATAAGGGATGTATTTTTAGACCATGATTTTTTCCTCACAGACAAAGCACATGTAGGTTTGAACATAAAAAAAATTTGAACGTTTACAATCACTTCCTTCTCATATAAAATTTGGTCCAAAAGTGATTTTTTTGGAAAAATTTACCCGAATTTCAAACTCATATTTTCATATGAAAAATTTTGTGTTGAAGAAAACAATAAAGTATTTCTGAAAATACGCTTCAATAGTTACAAAATGGTTCATAATTCAAATTTCTAACTCTTATGGTTGTTGAGTTATGAAAATATTCGTAATCAGCTATATTCGCGAAAAATGTGTTACACCAGGATTGAAAAATGGACACCCCTGGGAAACCAAGAACACAAGATTTTTTTGAAAACTTGTTTAGATATCTTGAAACATGTATGAACTCATATACAAAAAATTATTTTTTTCTAAAATGGTCGTGCAACCATTTTTTAAAAATTTGGATGATTTCATATGGAATGACCCTATACAAACAAACACAACAAATTCATCTAACATTTGAGCTGAATCTTACTCCATGCTTATGCTCATTTCTATCCTTTTTGTAAATCATTGATTCAAATAAATAAAATAAATATATTCACATATGTAACAAGTCAATTATATGTAATCCAAGTCCCTCATTGCGAGCCATAAGGCTCATTGGGACCTTTATAAAAAAAATAAAAAATAAAAAAATAAATTTAAAAAAAACTTCAAAGGAAAGGACATAATGGAGAATGGAAGAAGCAACTTTAACAGACTTTTTACTCCAAAGGAAAGGATTCATATGTTATTGGATGGAAGAAATATATGGCCTGCACCATCTCGATCTCAGACTAGTGAAGATCTCTCCCAGCCATGCAGATGGACTTCTTGTCTATCCTAGCCCATAAACCTCTGCAATCGACCTTCACACCAGACAGAAACTAAAAAATGTCCAACATCCAGAAAATCAAGTCTCAACTTGGACTAATTGTTCCAAAGCACTAATAGTTCCAAAGCCAGCAACTGTTTCTTACTTTGTGACGCGAAATGATTATGCATGTCAACATAGCATTCTGGCGATAATGTAACAATGCTTTTTTCATCAATTAACAAAAGAGTTAGCTGCAAGCTTAATTCTTTGCACGTGCAAATCAGCACAACATTAAAAATATTTCCTTTTCAGTTCATATTCTTGGACGAAAATTTGTTGCCCATTTACTAAGGGTTTTTTTTTTTTTTTTTAAATCCAGGTTAATTCTTATTTATTTTAAAGTTTTACAATTCATATGACCTAAGACACCAAATGAAAATATATGGATATTTAAGGGAAATGAGTAAAGAAATATCCAGCCAAGCATACCGGTAATTTAATTAATTACCAAGAAGAAATCACATACACTTAAAATCATCTGGAAACAACCTAACAACCTAATTTTTAAAAATGATAATGATGTGGACAGTCATTTTCTACCAGAAGTGCCAGAAGTATATCCAAGTTGAAATCTATGGTAGTAAGTGCAACAAACGCAATAAAAGTCACCCAAGAGAGCGGAAGTAACATGACTTTACCATATTTGAAATCTGAGAAGGTACTTTCACATTGGGATAGCGAGCCCTAACACAGTGATTCAAGTTAGCTATTACTTAGGCACATTCAGTATGATTTCAGTCCCTCCCTCTGTCCTCAATACAGTGCTGTAATGTGCATCAAACCCAAAACAGAATTTAACTGCCATAGTGAAGAGTTGTGTAAGGAGGCACTCATACTCAGACTGTAAATCTTTCTTCTAAATAATCAAACCACCCTCTGAGAAAAGCTATACAGTCATACTTAACTTATACGCTAAGGGCTCTCACTCCTGTGGTTTAATAATAATTAGAGATGCTTAGTTTTCATGAATGATGGATTAACGAATTGTGGTTGTTACCAGTGATAAAGTTAAATCATTTATTTCAAAGACTTCTAGGATGATATATAGTCGTTTTACACTCACAAGAAAAATTTAAAATCTTGTATGTTTGAGAAATTATTGTTTTTAGTGTGACAATTTTCTTTTTGTGAACAACATTTTTTTTATTCACAGTGGAAGTCTCATATTTTAGAAAGATATTTCATTAAATCCTCTTAAATAATTTTAGTGACAGTCGCACAAATATACAGTATTATATACACAATAATACAATCAATACTAAAATTAAATAAATTAAATACTAGATAATAAATAAACCAAGTAAACGTTGAATTGGTAGTTAGTATTTAAGTGTAAAGTAAAAAAAAAAAATTGAAATTAAAATTATCTGTACAGAATTTCGAGTAGTATTTTATTTTTGCAGTCTAGCAGATTTCAATACAGAACTTAACACCATTCCTGGTGAATTTATTTTATATTTTCTTTAAACGAACAGCTGTATTTTGGTCCCCAGTAATTTATAACATATTCAATACCTAGATAAAACATTGTGTTTTTTACCGGTTTATTTATTCTATGGGCAACTATTACATAACTGATTCCTCAAATCTACAAAAAGAAAGTCCTAATATTCCTTTGATGATGTGTTTTGTAGAAATATGCAATATTTTGCACCACTTGTATTATTTTATGCGAAACAAGAGCAAAACTAACATAACTTTCGTACCGAAATTTAGCATTTTTATTTACCATAAAATAGGATCCCTAGAGATACTAGCTTATTTAAAATAAATGTGTTCCAGGAGTTCTTTTTAAGTATATATTTGCTATTATTATTATTATTATTATTAATCATATATAAAGATCACAGCAAATATATACTTAAAAAGAACTCCTGGAACACATTTATTTTAAATAATCTAGTATCTCACAGGCCACATAACAACAACAAGGGCCCTGTGTGGCCCATGGGCATCCAGTTGAACAGAACTGAGAGAGACAATTTATCCAAAAACTTATTGAACTAATGGAGCTAACCTGGCTTCCATATCAGGAGTCAATGTTGGAGGTCTTGTTGGTATCTTCTTCCCAGCAGATAAACGAGGAGCACCAGGTCTTACTACCTCAGAGCTCATATCACCATTGTCTAACTGTTCCATAATGTCA
Organism: Ectobius pallidus; assembly: GCA_964059195.1. NCBI lineage: Eukaryota > Metazoa > Arthropoda > Insecta > Blattodea > Ectobiidae > Ectobius > Ectobius pallidus. Next base: position 30,719,487 of record CAXKWD010000005.1, on the reverse strand, counting down.
CCAAGAACATCATCTTCATCGAGCTTCACTCGCACCTGCAAAGAATTTCATCTATTTTTTAAAGCATTTCTTAGTAATTTAAAGAAAAAAGAAAACATGGAATTATTCATTCCTATATGTTAGCTGTAAGTGGCATATAATTGAGACTGACAAATAAGTTTAAAATACAGATCCAGCGATGGCTTCTTCATCTTCATCTGATCATTTGAGGCAAAGATTAGTTTAAGCAATTTAAGTCTGCAGTATAAAAGCTAAAAACAACTGCACTATAGAACTTATGGGATATTAATTTTCTAATGGGTCATTCCATATTAAATCAACAAATTTTAAGAAAACTTTTTGCCACACCATTTTTTATTTTGATGAAATTTGTTAGGTGATATGTACCAATCTTCTGAACCCCAAAACAAATCTTTTTATATCTCTAAGAAATTTTACTCCTGAGATATAGGCATTTGTTTAGTACATGGACAAGCAAAAAATGTAATTACAGGCTTATTTTCTGAAAGCTGTAGAATTTCTATTTGATTGAGTAGGATGGTCAGATAGGGCTTATTGGAAAGCTTAAAGAATGGACTTTCATTTGTGCATACTAAATTAGATTTAAGTTAAGTCCAAACAGAGGTTTTTGGGGCTCTAATCTTCGTTCACGAACTGTTGTTTTGCGTAACTTTAGGCATTAAAAAAATAATGAAGGACTTGGAGTAACAGGCCAATTTTTTTTTTTTTTTTTTTTTTCCTGTTACACTTATGTATGAGGAGCATGTGTAGGAAAAAAACTGATCTGTTACTGGTGGTCCTTCACACTGAAAAATTTGCTTGAACTTCACAAAAATTTTAAATCTTGCTTTTTCTCGATCCCAAAAAGTAATGTTTGAAAAGTGATAAAAATCTGAAAATGCCAGAATGAGAAGCCCTTATAGTGTACTTTAAAATTAAAATAAAATCATCATGTGACTCAAAGGGATAGAGGAGCTACAAGCCTTTGAAATATCAAGAAAACAACACTTGACCACTACTGAAAATAGGCTAAGTAGGTAGGATAATTACCAGGGCCCAGATTCTGATGACCTAAAATTGTTTGAAAAATGACCTATAAAATGACCCTCAATTTTATAGAAAATGACTTAATAATTATAAAAAAAGTGACCTAAAAACATATATTTTATTTATAAAAAAGACCTAAAAACTTATATTTTATTTATAAAAAATTATTATTGTACACACAAAGTTATAGACTAGTTTGTATATAATTGTAAAAACTGTAAATAACTATAATGTTGTGAATGTTCTTTTCTCACGGAAGTTTATACTGACACTGAGGCACTGGTGAGTCAAAATTCGGCACATCCTTTTGTGGTCTGCCGGATTATATTGTTGTTTACTGAGGGTAAACAGTAGATTGCACTCTCAAATCCATGCAGGTGACAGAGTCTGGTACCAAGTCAATCTAATAACAATAGTAATATAATACAAAATGTTGGAGTTTCTTTGATTCTCATTTCCGAATGAGACATGTCAACACTTTAATGCCGAATTTTTCCTTCTTGCATTAAGCAAACAACACTTCAAAGACAGCACCGCTAGCGACGAAAAAAGTTAATACACTCAATGTAAATAAGGAAGCAAATGACACGAAAATGACAAAAAAAATGACCTAAAATTGAAATAAATGCCCTAAAAATTTAAAACTACATAAAATGACCTATAAAAATGCATTTCTATAATCTAGAGGCCATGATTAGGATGTATCCACAAGTTGGCAATGCCTATGCAGCATCAATAAAAAGATGACATGTCTTAGAATCCGGGCCCTGATTATTACCAACAAAATTTACTTTAAATTTACATAAAATACAAGACATTTTATTTAAAAATGTGAATTTTCCTCAGTTATACAAATTCCTGCTTTTTTGTGATATTTTCTAGCAAATTTCCACATTTGATTTCTTTTTAAGCTACTTTGCTGGCAATTTCAAGTAGGCCTACTGTATTTTCAACTATTGTATTTAGAAACCATTCTTATCCTGGTTTATTAGATGTAGGTACTGCATTAAACACTAAAAGCTGCATAAAGCTCTTTAAGGTTACATAAACTTAACCTTTTCTGTATGTTAACCTTTTTCTCCATCAGGTCCTCTAACAGATACACAATCCCTTGTCCCTGTCATCGTTCTGCTGTACTCATCATTTTCGTAGAAGTCTTTGACACGCTGCATGTTTATTGAAAAAAGCCTCATTATTAGTTGAAATGTTCAAATCAAAAGACTTACTTATCTTTCCTGTTATAGATTTGGCTATTTTACAATTCTCTTTGTTAACACTGAGGGTTTAGCTTCAACTGACAGCTTCTGCACCTTAACAGGAGAAATACCAATGGCTGAACAAGCATCATTAACTGTTTCAACAAGAATGGTTTCAGGTTTATAAATGCCTGATCATTCATCTTCACTGTCAGTACCGATATCTGTGCCTTGTTTTGGATTTTGAATTTTTTGTTTTAAACATTTTGTGCACAATGCTTTCTGTGGGATTAATTTCAGCTCAGGATTGCACATGGAAAGTGACATTGATAATTGTCTGAGAGATTTTTTAATAGGTTTTGAGTGAACACTTTATGGGTCAGAGCAAGACCGTCCATAAATATGGAAGTATCAGTCCGAAAATTCAGCCTCGTGAAAAGTGCAAACATTTTTTATATCATCACAACCAATTCTAACTGAAAATAATGTTTTTTGTTCTTCAGTGAACTCTGAAATAGTATGCAGTACTGAAAACCTTGAGTAAGATAATTTATGACATACAATATCAGCAGGACTAGTTATAAGTGGAAACAGTGTTGGGGACAGTTATAAGTGTAAATAGTGAAGTGTAGCTAAATGTGAAGACAAAACCTCTCACATGGATTAGCTCACCATGTGAGCTCGTCTGAGCTTTCCTACCACGAGTAGGAGGCCCTTGCCCGTAAGGGATTCCATGGGTTTATCTTTATCTTTATCTCTCCTTTGAAGATGCCAACAGAACAAGAACACTCCATCATAATAATATACTGGTAACAATTTCAATAGCATGTGTTCAACACAAAATAACAATAATTATACATTAATTTAAAAAAGAAACTAATCAAAAGACAGTGAAGTACAAACACATCCTACTTGCTTTGAGTCAACTCAATAAGTGAATAGTGGACAGCATTGAACAGAGAAGCTGGATCATATGAAGCTATACTAATTTCACTTTAAGAACAAAGTAGCTGTAAACAAAGCCACGTGACAAGGGAGCGCCTCATTGGCTAGTGGACGAACTGTAACTTTTGCTGCTTTGTATGCATACTCTTGCTCTTAATAAAATAGTTCGGTTCAAACCGTACATTTTTGTAGCTATTTTCATGCAGAGAAATTTAAAAACACGTTTCTGAAGCAGATCTGTGTATGAAACAATATTAATTTGATCAGATTTTCCTGACACATAATAACTAAGTGAACTAATTAAACCGTTACAACAGATGTAAATTGTAGGCGTTTACGACGGCTGTGTGAATGCTCAATCACGCCATCTTGGAATGAACTTGCCACAGCCCCCTCCCAATAACTTGGTTAGACCTGCTGAATGTGCGTTCATTTATTTATTTATAACGGTTATACAACACGTACGTGAGGACAAGAAAGTCGTGTGCTAGAACAAAACAAAAATTTTGTCAAAAGTTACATGTAACTTACAGCTCTGATAGGATTGGGGCGGTTACAAACAGAAATTAATGAATTCTAAGAGAAAACGCCTCTGAGGTGGGCAGCCAACATTGCAAAATGAGAGTAATTTTTTATACTCGTTAATATCTTCTTGTTAACTGTCTATGACTTTCTTAAATACTAATATTAAACCTAATTTTGTACAGATGTATCGATCTTTTCAAAATAAATAAAACATTTTTCAACAATGGTTCATGTCATAAAAAATATTTTAAAAGTACTATTGAGAACACTGGAATATACACAAATCCTCATTCCTTTTCTTTCCGTGGCGGGTAAATCTCCACGTGGTATTGTCACATGCTCGGCGGAGTGGTACTTTAGAGTTTGTTTACATCTACTTTGAACTTAAAGTGAAAATAGTATATGCATGTTCATGCTGGAATTTGTTAAGTTGGCAAGTACGCAAAAACTGTTTAGCTCAACATGTTACTGTTGGTACTGCTGTAGAATGGTGAAGACAGCTGTAGTAACGCCATGTTAGTTACTAGAGAGTTTCCAGTGTGTAATGACGTGCAGTGGAAGTGATGCAAATGTGTTGCATAAAATAAAACTCTACACTGCTGTTTTGAATCAAACCTAAATGTACCGGTATTCACGTCATTTAGCCTCTAAAACCAAATCATAACAGGTTATGGGCCCAGAAACGCCAAATGTTTATAAGGGTGAAATCAAAATAGGAAAAAACTATTAAACCAGTGAAAAGTTAAAGTTGCGTGTGTGGAACATCAACCGTCAATTCTGAACACGGAAACGAAGACAAAATGGCGGCTGAAGATCATGAAATAAACGACTTGACTAAGCTAATAAATGCAGAGACATTTCAGTTGTGGGAATTTGATATTCAAATTCTTCTGAAAGCTAAACAACTATGGGACATCGTGAGTGGTGACGAAGCCTTAAGTGATGTTGAAAATGACACTGGAAGACTTAAGTTATGGGTAGCAAAGGATGCTAAAGCACAATTCTATATCATTAGGAGTATAGATAAAACAGTAAAAAATCATATTTTAACATGTGCATATGCCAAAGATATGTATAATACATTGAAAGCAGTGTATCGAAGAGACTCTACTCAACAAAAACAACAGCTACCGATGGATTTTCATGGTTATAAGTTTGATAATTCTAAAGATACCATGCAAAACGTAAGTTATCTTACAAACATTGTTTTCAAACTTGAATAATTCAAAGAAGAAATATCAGAAGAAATGACAATCTTGTCATTTCTTAATAATCAGGAAGTTTACACAGTGAAGTATTTATTAATTAAAATTAATGAGATGGATATTACACTGACTTCACTAAAATTGCCACTAACCTGGACTGCAGTTTCGTTTAGGCATCCCTAAACATCCTCAGCTAGATTCCATCTGTATGCTCCTTTGTTTGTTGATCAACATGAGAGTCCTCTCGCGGGCCACCAATGAACTTACTAATGAGGTCCTCTTCCCCGGGAATTTCAAAATTCATGAGTTTGTTCCTGTTCTTATGTATATGTATTCTTTCCCAAACTGTCAGTTGCCTTTGTCCTTGTGTCCATTTCTTTAGTTCCGGTTCCATATTGATTTCGTGTCCTGTTTCCCAAACGTGGGCTGCTATTGCTGATTTATCAATTTGTCCATATTTTATGTTCCTGTAATGTTCTTTTGTTCTAAATTCCAGATTCCTTTTTGTTTGACCTATGTATTTTAAATCACAGTCCTTACAGTTGAGTTGATATATTCCAGATTTTTGTTTGTCAGGAGAATTATCGATGTGAGTTGATTTCAACATATTTTTTATACTGAATCGATTTACAGATGCTAAAGTGATGTTATGTTCTTTGAATACTTTTTTCAGTTTCCTGTCTGCACATGGGTGATATGTAATCTTCTTATATGTGGGTCTTTCTTTATCTGAGCTGAGTGTGGTTGTGTCCCTAATTAATTTTTGTTTTCTGAATTTTGATACTTTTTGGTCTACTATGTCTTTGGTGAAACCGTTGGTTTTTGCTGTATGTAAGATGTTCTGGTATTCCCTTTCAAATTCCATTTTGTTCAGTGGGATGTTTATTAACCTGTGTGTTAGGCTGTTCAACACGGCAAGTTTGTGTCCCATGGGGTTGAGGCTATTGGCTTTAATATAGCATTCTGAATGAGTTGGTTTCCTGTAGATGCCAAATTCCATTCTGTTGTTACATTTTATAATCTTTAGATCCAAAAATGGGAGATAGTTGTCTGTTTGTTCCTCCAGTGTGAAGTTTATAGATGGATCCTATATGTTCAGAAGTTTAAGGGAGTCCTGGATATGTCTGTGTTTGACTATTGCAAAGATATCATCTACATATCTGTGCCATGTTTTAAACATGTAGGGAAAAGCTGTTGTAACATGAGTTTCCAGAAACTAAAAAAGGCAATTTATGGATTGAAACAAGCACCTCAACAATGGTTTAAAAGACTTACTGACTTTTTAAGGCTTGAAGGACTGAAACCTATACAAACTGATCAAAGTGTATTTAAATCCATATATGGTAGAAGACTATTTATAGGAATTCATGTAGATGATGGTATTTAATAGGAAAAGATCAACAACAAATGAAAGAACTTATGATAAAAATGAAGAAAGAATTCCAGATCACAGTCAACAGTGAACCCGATAACTATTTGGGCATACATATCAAACAGACAGATGATGGGGTGTTCATAAATCAAGCTAGTTATGCTGAACATATTGTAAATGTCTATAATATGCAAATGTCAAAACCTACAAGCACGCCGATATCTAACCAAGATGTTTCTGCTGATGCAGCAAAAAACTCAGAAACAAAGTTTCCATATCAAGAAGCAGTGGGAAGACTTTTGTATCTGTCCTGCAAAACACAGCCTGATATTTGTTATGCTGTCAATTATGAAAGCCGTTATACCAAGAAACCTACCAAACAAGATGTAAACAATATCAAGAGAACTCTGAGATATCTTAAAGGATCATCAGATAAAGGGATCCAATACACAAACAAGGGAAGTACAAATACTCTAGAAGTGTACTGTGATTCCGATCATGCTGGGGACAAAGAAGAGTGCAAGAGCACTACTGGATATGTAATATACTATGCAAACGGACCAATTATTTGGTGTTCTCGTAAACAATCTATTGTTGCACAAAGTTCTACCGAAGCTGAGTACATCGCAGCAGCTTTATGTTGTCAACAAATGAAATATGCTAAATCTGTACTTGAAGAACTACTGTTAGAAAAAATTGATGTGACTCTACATATCGATAACACAAGCTGTATCAAGATGATAGAAGTCAATCAACTTACAAGAAAGTGTATATATATTGATGTCAAATATCACCTGATCAAAGATGAATTCAAGAAAGGATGGTTTAAGATCAAGTATTGTGTAACTAATGAAAATGTGGCTGACATTTTTACCAAACCTTTACAGCCTGTTAAGTTTGAGAAAATGATGAGACGAATTATGTCTTGAGTGAACTATAGAACATTGTGTCAGTTTAAATCAAATTTGGACAAATTATTTATTTCATATATGTTTTAAGAGAGTGTAAACAATACCAAATGTTAATTTATGTTAAAATGTTTTTGTATTAGTTTTTCCGTACTTGAGGGAGTGTGCTGGAATTTGTTAAGTTGGCAAGTAAGCAAAAACTGTTTAGCTCAACATGTTACTGTTGGTACTACTGTAGAATGGTGAAGACAGCTGTAGTAACGCCATGTTAGTTACTAGAGAGTTTCCAGTGTGTAATGACGTGCAGTGGAAGTGATGCAAATGTGTTGCATAAAATAAAACTCTACACTGCTGTGCTAAATCAAACCTAAATGTATTCACGTCATTTAGCCTCTAAAACCAAATCATAACAGTTCAAATATGACTTGGTCAGCAACCACACTCCAATAAACAGTGCATGTCCAGACAAGTACTGACCAGAACTTATGCTATAATAACAGTTAACATATAATTTCAATATAGATCTATAATTCAATATATAGGCCTTGTGTTTAATGCAGTATCTACTTCTAATAAACCAGGAAAGAATGGTTTCTAAACACAATGGTTGAAAATACAGTACTTGAAATTTCCAGCAAAGTAGCTTAAAAAGAAATCAAATGTGGAAATTTGCTAGAAAATATCACAAAAAAGCAGAAATTTGCATAACTGAGGAAAATTCTCATTTTTAAATAAATGTCTTGTATTTTATGTAAATTTAAAGTAAATTTTGTTGGTTTCATTACTACCTACCTACTTAGCCTATTTTCAGTAAAAATTAGATGAGTGTAAGTGTTTATTACAATACCGGTAATTAACTTTTTACAAATTCCAATGCAAACAGTCGCATGGGTCCGCATGGACCGTACATGCTTACGCAAAAGCACACAAACAAAAGAACAAATAATATAAATACAAAATAACACAAACAAACTAAATCTATTCCTCACCCTCCACACCAGTTCTCCAATTTGTCGCTTTTTCAAACCTGAGCTGTCTCGCCTTCCTTAAAAACTTCCCAATGCCTTCCTCAACGTTTTTTCCCCGTCAGTAACTCCAAACATTTCCGTTGCTCCCTATTTGATTCCATAAAAGATAATGGTAAATATTTTCCCCTCCAATTTTCCAAACCTTCACAATTCGCCAAAATATGAAACCATGATTCTTCCCCCTTACATAATGGACAAACTCTCATTCCGTTTTCATCTGTGATCTTAATCATTCTCCACACACCGAGTCTAATCCAAGCGAGGCCTAGTTTACTGACTTTAGATCCTTTTCCTATGTATTGCTCCTTCCCCCACTCCAATTTTAACCGCGATTGTAATTCAAGTGTTGTTTTCTTGATATTTCAAAGGCTTGTAGCTCCTCTATCCCTTTGAGTCACATGATGCTTTTATTTTTATTTTAAAGTACACTATAAGGGCTTCTCATTCTGGCATTTTCAGATTTTTATCACCTGTCCCACATTACTTTTGGGACCGAGTAAAAGCAAGATTTTAAATTTTTTTGAAGTTGAAGAAATTTTTCAGGGTGAAGGACCACAGTAACAGATCAGTTTTTTTCCTACACATACTCCTCATACATAAGTGTAACATGAAAAAAAATTGGCCTGTTACTCCAAGTCCTTCATTGCTTTTTTAATGCCTAAAGTTACGCAAAACAACAGTTCGTGAACAAAGATTAGAGCCCCAAAAACCTCTGATTGGACTTAACGTAAATCTAATTTAGTATGCACAAATGAAAGTCCATTCTTTAAGCTTTCCAATAAGCCCTATCTGACCATCCTACTCAATCAAATAGAAAATCTACAGCTTTCAGAAAATAAGTCTGAAATTACATTTTTTGCTTGTTTGTGTACTAAACAAATGCCTATATCTTAGGAGTAAAATTTCTTAGAGATATAAAAAGATTTGTTTTGGGGTTCAGAAGATTGGTACATATCACCTACCAAATTTCATCAAAATAAAAAATGGTGAGGCAAACTCCATTTGTTGATTTAACCCATTGGCACACTACTTTTCTTATGCACAGCGCACCCATAAACACTAATATTTTCAGGCAAAAATTGATTTCTTTACATTTATTATTACTTCATGCAAATTCAATTTTATGGACTAAACTGCATACCCCTTTTTATGCTGTGATGTTTTGTTGATCCCTGGAATGTTTGTTTACAGGTATTTTGTGGTGTGATACACCCTAAAACAGTCTGGAACGCCACACACAATTTCTTCCTCGAAGCCATTTTTCGAACTGAGTGCCTCGGAATCTCGTGATCACGTGATCATTATATCGATTTATAACTTAAACTTGACTTATTGTGTTGAATACAATAAGGTAGATAACTTTTGTGGGTATAATACGCTAATAAGACATGTCATGCCATCTTCTAACGGAAATCGGGAATAACCTCATATTCACGATCGATTTATACTTTGAAGATCGATATGAAGCATATCGTGTTGCATACCATTGCATAGAGAATTTATTCAGCTTTAAAATGGTATATAGAATGTTATGCCATCTACTCAGAGAAAGCTAGAACTAAAAGAAAAAGTGTCGGTTGCTCAGCCCGTCTGGCAGCCGCCAAAGTGCATATCGACCACATATTCACAATCGATTTATACCTTGAAGATCGATATGAAGCATATCATATTGCATATCATTGCATAGAGAATTTATTCAGCTTTAAAATGGTATATGGAATGTTATGCCATCTACTCAGAGAAAGCTAGAACTACAAGAAAAGGTGTCGGTTGCTCAACCCGTCTGGCAGCCGGCAAAGTGCGTTTGGACTTGGATTTTCCGCCCGTCCCCCAGACAGGGAAGGGCGCCAACGGGTTAATATGGAATGATCCTAATAGCAGCTGCTAGACTGGTCTTCACTTGTTGCCAACATGGTTCACTCTTCTTGAAAAATTAATAGAACCCTGAGATTTGTTGAAATAAAAGGGCTGATTTTAGTGTTAAATTCCTTCTGCATGGGTAGATAGTTTGAGAAGTTATTTGATAAACCAGGGGTGCCCACGGGGGAGGGGGTTAAAACGCAGATTTCGTCATTGAAATTTCTGGGGGGGGGGGGCAAAATATTATCGTTTTATGAATTTTCTGGGGGGGGGGGGTGTTGAAAATTGTTGCAAAATTAGCATTTTATATATTAAAAATAAAAACGGTCAAGTTCTGTAACTTCAAAAGGTCTCTTCTAATTTTTTATAAAGATAAAGATGAAGATTTTGACAGCCATGGGCGCCCATACCCGAGGCGGGGGGGGGGGGGGGCGAAAGGAAAAAAATGTATATTAATAATTATTATAGTCAGGTGTTTTTCTTTTAAGACAATTATTTGAAAGTCTGTTAAGACATAAAAAGTTTGCAGAAGTTTTACCAAATTGACAACATGGAAGCAGAATCCACAGTGGATTAGGAAAGGGGGTCCAGGGGTTTGAACCCCCAAAAGTTAAAACCTAAAATTCTACATTTGTATTTAAAAAATAAAATATTTATTTAATTAAACAAGATTTGTTGGTGTGTCAAATATGATATAGCAGTTATTTTCTTTTCATAACATAATGAGTAGGCCTATTATGTCGACTGTTCCATGTTTCATTCAACTTTTCTTATAAATAGTAATAAGTATTATAACTTAGGTAACAGTTTCTTGTTTAAGTTGCCATGTCTTAGAGTATAGTAAACAAATTTGCTAACTAGTTTTTCAGTGCTAAAATAGCTTAAAATGTGATTTTCATTAGTTCAACAATTAAAAAATCCCCAGGGGTGGACACCCGACTTAGGTAACATTTTCTTGTTTACATTGACATGCCTTAGACTATGGTAAACAAATTTCCTAACTAGTTTTTGAGTGCTAAAATAGCGTAAAATGTTATTTTCATTACTCCAATATTTTAAAATTTTCCGGGGGTGGATCTCCCACTTAGGTAATGATTTCTTATTTACATTGGCATGTCTTAGAGTATGGTAAACAAATTTCCTAAATAGTTTTTCAGTGCTAAAATAGCGTAAAATGTGATTTTCATTAGTTCAGTATTTAAAAATTTCCCGGGGATGGACATCCGACTTAGGAACATTTTCTTGTTTACATTTTCATGTCTTAGAGTATGGTAAACAAATTTCCTAACTAGTTTTTTAGTGCTAAAATAGCATAAAATGTGATTTTCATTAGTTCAGTTTTTTAGGTAATGATTTCTTATTTACATTGGCATGTCTTCGAGTATGGTAAACAACTTTCCCAACTAGTTTTTCTGTGCTAAAATAGCGTAAAATGTGATTTTCATTAGTTCAATATTTAAAAATGTTCTGGGGATGGACCCCGACCCCCTTTTTGGGGTGTATTTCAAACTCCCTGGCACTTTCGACCCTCCCCGCAATTATTTTCTGGCTACGTCATTGTTGCACTTATTATATTATTAATATAATGTTACAAAGTGGCCCAAGAAGTTAAAGCGACAAAAAATAAATTAATTAAAAAAAATTGCCCCTTCCTAGAAAATATCATATTGGCGCCCTTGTCGACAGCCAATTAGGTTGGGGGTGAGCAATGAAGTTTGAGGGGGGTGAGTCATGAAGTTTGGGGGGGTCGGCACCCCTGGATAAACTACCGGTACTACATGATATTGAAAAAAGTTTCTCATTTATTTGCGTAATACCTAAATATAGTAGTCAGAAATACATACAACTTTATTAAAAAACATTATCTGGCAACAAACATAAATTTCAGTTACAGGCCAGTATTCATAGGCGCAATAAGTCATACTTATATCCAAGTCGAACTTTAATTGCATCTTAAGTTGAATTTCTGGCACAAACAAGTCGTACTTATGACTTAGTTACTTTATAAAGCAAGACCTGATAAAGTCAAACTTATTGCTATTCATAGTCACTAAAATAGAATTGTCAGAATAAGGGTCCCCCTGACTTATTTCAGTTTAAGCCAGAACCATGGACAGTTATTTTGAGGATTTGGGCGAAGTATTAGAAGAAACTCGCGCCCCAAAGCGTTATTTGCAAAACATGATGAATCCATTGAAATTTAAAAAAGAGATTTTGTTTAAAGAAGACACAATTTTGGAAATATCAATCGCCTATCTTCCATCACCATTTCTCTCAGATAGCATTTCATATCGGCCCAAAGCTTCCTAAGCTGTTTTGAATATCTCTAAAACAATAATTAATAGCAAAATAAATACATAAGAGTACCGGTCTTATACAGAATATTCTCAAGAAACTACTGATCAGCTTACTTACACGTTGCATAATATGACAGGAAGAACTGAATTCTTTGTTTACAATTAACAGCGCCGTCTGTATTTTTATAAAACAACAGCAAAATATGTACTCAGATGGCTTTGCATTACACAAAATTTAAAAAAATCTTAAACACGATTCGCTAACTCAAGATAATTCAGTCTACGAAGTCTACAAAGTCTACAAACCGGTAAGTATTATAATAGAATCTGTCACACACCAGCTCTATAGCAAGTTGTGACTGCATGAACATGTTGTTATACAGTACCTCTTTCTTTTTCTTAGCTGGCATACTCATCAACATATTCCGAATGTTGTTAGATTTGCTACATCCAGCTTCAGGGGCAACATTATCAGAACCTTTCTTTCCATGTCTTCCTCTCTTAACACCACTTTCTCTTTTGTTACGTGATGCAGATGTAATAGAGTCATCATCTAGGTCATCATCAAAAATTTCACGTCCATCTTCGACATAGCCACATCCACCTGCAAAAAATTATACCAACTCTTAATAAAATAAAATTACCGGTACTCATCCTCAAAATGCAAAATGGTTTGTCTGAATCTATATAACTCGAGCATCACTGATCTGATTTACATGCAGTCTTCTATTAAATATACTTTGAGCTTTTGCTGTTGCTGGTAATATAGAATATTTTCCCAGGCTTCTAATCAGGTGGTAACTTGGGGGTAATTCCATATTAAATCAACAAATGGGCTTTGTCTCACCATTTTTAGGTAGATTTTCGCTATTGCAATGGATACCATTTTATGATTTTCGAAAAATTCTTTCATATCTTTACGTTTCATGCTCCCCTAAGTACGAAACCACCGCCCGTTCAAAAAAAAAAAATTGTGATATTTATATATATTTTTTTTATATATATATATATATATCTTTACACGATAGCGGCCATAATTTTGAAGATATTTGAACCAAATTTTATTATGTTATTTCTAGGCCCAATAGTTCGGACAAGTTCGTTAATGGGCAAAATTGGCCCAAGGGGGTGGTCGGGGGAGGGGGTTGAAATTTTAAAACATTTATATCTTGGCCCCTATGAAGTATAGAGGGAAACTTTGTTTGAATAAATTAGAGTACTCCCTATGGAGTTCACAGTGACACCAACAATTCGGGGGTTCGAGTGAGGGTGGGGGTGGGGGTGGGGGTAGGGGATGAAAATTCGAAACTTTTGAAACCACGTCTTGTGGGGTATCGTTGAAAAGCTCTTGATGAGTACTCTACAAATCAATAAATAGTTTCTTGATAGCTCTCATATGACGCGAGATTTTAATGTTTGAAAATAATAACACTTAAAAGAATTATTATAATATCATAATTTTGTCTTGTTTAGCGGCTTTGCTAATTTTATTCATTGTTGATCTTGCGCACGGCCTCCCAGAATATTATATCCTATTCTTGTTGTCAAAACAAATGATTGTAGGCTCTTCCTCTTTACCGAATTCAGTTCTTATTACTGCAGGTTTACCATGCCAAGGCTAAAGAAAAAGAGTGCTATGCAGCGACAATAAATTAAACCAAAAGCACTTCGAAATCTACCTCCGCCTGTAGGCCTGCCTAAAGGGATTTTTTATTTTGATGAAATTTGGTAAGTGATATGTACCAATCTTCTGAACCCCAAAACAAATCTTTTATACCTCTAAGAAATTTTACTCCAAATCCAGGCATTTGTTTAGTATACGAACAAGCACAAAAAAAGTAATTTCATACTTATATTCTGAAAGCTGTAGATTTTCTATTTGAATCAGTAGGATGATCAGTGTTAGATCAAGAGTCTGTAAGTTTATATGGTTTATATTTGCCTCTGTGTTAATTGGCGCTACCGCCAATTAATTGGCGCGTGAATTACTCATATCCTGCAGGTGTGAGCGTGGTAGCGTTACCACGCCATTGCAGCGAAGTCAGTTGAGATCGAGAAGTCATAGTCTATAGACCGCGTCACAATTGCTCCTAGTTGTCGGGACAGTTTTCGCTCTATATTATTAATACTCATCTGCAACTCCACACCAATCGGCTCTTGTATTGTTTAGCAGCCTGCGTGTGAAATTCAGGAAATAATATTGTATTTTAGTGTCATTTACAAGTATTTCCATTGTCTCTTAACCTAGAAGCCACGTGCAGTGAACAGGCTTTGTCTAGCGTTACATACACTATCGGGCGGGAGAATAGATATTCTCCGAGAATAGGAACTGTATTAATTTTCATATATCTTATTATATCAAGTGTTGTATTCTTATATTCAGAAATCAGGCTTCCTGATAATATATTATTGCAAAATCCTCAAATCTAAATCTCTGTTCTAGCTACCTACAGTCCATTGTCTCCTCGTTTAATCTTAAGTGGTATAATTACCTGGTCCTCCGTAAAACCTATCATTTATTCCTAGTTACCATCCCTAACATGTTCCTCACGGACCGGATCCTATGAGTTACACTCTCTAACATGGTCCTACCGGGCAGGGTTTGATATATTTGCAATAATTTTCTGAATATTGAACAGTGTGCGACACGTACTTGATTTTCGTGTGGACGTGCGTGTAATTCGTGGTTGTTCGGGTCGCTTCGTGGCGCACTCGAGTGATGACCTTCATGCCGCTTCCAGCGAGCTCTGGACAGCTGTAGCTGATTCTCTCCGTACGCGCGTGTTTCATGATCACCGCCTTCAGCCACGCGAGAAGAAGACTACCGCCTCCCCGACCGCCTCCAGTGTTTACAGTTGACTGTCTAATCACTTCTACTCTGTCAATGTTAATTGTTTCATCTCAACATGGAACAAACGGAAGATATGAAACTTTTAGTCAGACGTCGAGGTGTATGTAAAAGAAAGTTTACATTGACACAGAACTTTCTCAACGACGTACCTGAAGATGTTAGTATATTTGTGATTAAAGCGCATTATGAAAAACTGTTGAATGAAATTGAAAAGTTTGAAGCTGTGCAAACGCAGATTGAATCCATGGTGGAAATTGATGCAGAACTTGATAGTCACATACAATATGCTGACGAGGTATCAACGTTGTACATCAATCTAAAAGCAAGGTTAAGTGAGTTGATGCATGCTCATGAACCTACCTCAGTTAGTGTCAATTCACACAACAGTGACACACGACAATCAGTGAACTCTAGTGCTTCGCAGGCAAGTAATGCGATAAAACTTCCTACGATTCAGATTCCAGTGTTTACAGGCGATGTAACTAAATTTAAGCATTATTTTGATACCTTTTCAAGTTTAATTGTAAATAACAGCAGTTTATCACCCATTCAAAAATTCCATTATTTGATTGGTTCGCTAAAGGGCGAAGCTAAAACATTATTGGAAAATTTGCCAGTGACGAGTGATAACTTCCAAGTCGCCTGGGATATATTGTGTGCAAGATACAACAATAAACGGTTAATTGCTATATCCCACATCAAGCATCTGTTGTCCCTACCTGTAGCGCGTCAAGAAACAGTTGCAGACTTGCGAAACCTGTTGAATCAATTCCAAAACAACTTGCATGCTATTGAAGCATTAGAATTAGAAGTGCCACTTCATGAAGTCATTCTAATGCAATTGTTATTAGAGCATTTGCCAGACAGTGTGCAACGTGAATGGGAATCCAGAATCGATTCTCAAACATTTACTCCATTAGGTGAACTTGTGTTATTTCTAGAAGCTAAGTCTCACTCTCTAGAAGTGCTGTCGAATAATTCCTGCAACAGGTCCAGCCCATCAAAACCTAGAAGTGAACGTCGTGAGCCTAGAAATCAACATAATAATAGTCGTCAGTCATATGTGTCGACAACTGAACAGTTATGCCCTCAGTGTCAAGGCAGCCATAACCTGTCTAAGTGTAAACAATTCCGTCAGCTGAGTGTTGAACAGCGATGGAAAGTTGTAAAAAGTAAAAATCTGTGTTTCAACTGTTTTTCTAATACTCATCGAGTGAATCAGTGCAACGCATCTTCCTTCTGTAGCTGTGGTAAAGTTCATAGCAAGATGTTACACAACAGTGATCACAGGAGAACGGTTTCACACTCGAGTGAAAGCAGTGATACAGTAAATAGCAATAGGGCTGAGGCTCCTGCGAGTTATTGCTCAGTGAAAATAAAGCCAGTGCTTCATGTCTTACTCGCGACTGCAAGAGTCGAAGTGCAAGACAAGCATGGTAATTACATACAGTGTAAGGCCCTTCTAGACTCTGCCAGCCAGGCCAGTTTCGTGTCTGCGGATCTAGCTAGGCGTCTGCAACTTCCTACAAGGACAGCTGATACGCCTGTCAAAGGGATAAACGGTACTTCATCAAATGCTAGTCATAGTGTAAACATTAATGTGAGATCCATGGTTTACAACTATCAAAGGAATCTAGATTGCCTAATCCTTCCTCGCATAACAGGGAAGCTACCTGCAGTCCGAATTGATCCATCCTCATGGAATATTCCCTCTGACATTCCATTAGCCGATCCTAAATTTAATATTCCTTCTGAAATTGATTTACTGATTGGAGGAGCACTATTCTTCGAGCTTTTCCATGGTAAGATCCTGACCAATCCTGGTTTTCCTGCATTGATTAGTACAGAACTAGGTTGGATATTGTCTGGAACCATTCCTAAATCCTCTGTGAAAGGTAATCTGGATGCGGGCTCCCAGCACAACTTCTTCATCTCTACGGACAATGTGGGCAAGCAGCTGCGACGGTTTTGGGACCTCGAAGACTTTCCACAACAGATGGTAACACAAGAAGAGAAACGATGCGAACAGCATTATGCAGAGAATACCACTCACAATGACGATGGTAGTTCTACAGTACGTCTGCCAATGAAACAGCATAAAACTTCATTGGGTCAGTCCAGACAACAATCAGTTAAACAGCCTATTGAATCATGGCCCAAACAACCTCAGCAACTTGAGCTGCAGGACAGTAGTGAGCAGCGTGACACAGTTTGCCTAGTCACACATGCTGCAGAAGACTTTGTTACGCTTTTCCAAGCTAGCACGTTTACAAAGAGTAACTTCGTATATGCTACGCTTCATAAACAACTGTAGAAGCCAAGTTAAACGCCACGGCCTTCTCACAGTTGAAGAGTTACAACAAGCTTTGTTGCTTTGCATAAGAATAGCTCAGCAAGCAGCCTATTCTCATGAACTGTCTGATCTTCAGAGTAAGATGCAAGTGAATACTAAGAGTTCTCTCCATTCCTTGGTGCCTTTTGTAGACAAGGATGGCCTACTCCGAGTGAGTGGACGTCTGGAGAAAGCTGAGTTACCACATGATGCACGACATCAGCTTATCCTCCCTCCAGGTCACCACCTCACTAGATTGATAATTGAATCCGAGCATCTGCGACTGCTTCATGCATCACATCAACTGCTTATATCTTCTCTGCGAGAACGATATTGGATTCCTAGTGTACGTAGAATTGTGAAGTCTACGCTACACAGATGTTTAACTTGTTTCAAGTTGAAAGCCAAAGGTGCTCACCAGCTGATGGGCAGCCTACCTAGCTACAGGGTGACCCCTGCTAGAGCATTTCTACGTTCTGCGGTTGACTATGCTGGACCGTTCTTCATAAGATACGGCTCCCCCCGCAGCAAAACTCAGGTCAAAGCATACATTGCTATCTTCGTATGCTTGGCTACGAAAGCAGTTCACATCGAGCTGGTTTCCGACCTTACTTCTGATGCCTTCATCGCCGCCCTGCGCAGATTCACATCTCGTAGAGGACTTTGCAAGGAAATATTTAGTGATAATGGGACGAACTTTGTTGGTGCTAACAACAAGCTGCGTGAACTGCGTCTCTTGCTTCAGTCCAGCACCCATCAACAAGTTCTCCAAGACTACGCATCCTCTAATGAATTCACATGGCATTTTATCCCTGCTTCCTCCCCACATTTTGGAGGACTACATGAGGCTGCTGTCAAATCCATGAAATTTCATTTACGACGAGTGATGGGTAGCCAAGTGTTTACCTATGAGCAGCTTTCTACAGTTCTCACCCAGATTGAGGCCTGTCTAAACTCTTGACCTCTCCTACGCCTAAGTGATGATCCTAGCGATTCATCCTATCTATCTCCTGGACACTTTCTCATTGGAGAAAAACTCACAGCCCTACCTTCTCCTCCTATGGCAGAGAATGTCTCTCATGTTGCTAAATGGCATCAGCTACAAACCTACATACATCACATATGGCAGCGTTGGTCAGCTGACTACCTACATTCACTGCAGCAGAGGCAGAAGTGGTCTGCGTCCAGCGAAAACATTCAGATTGGTACTCTTGTGCTCCTGAAAGAAGATAATTCTCCACCGCTCCAGTGGAAGCTGGGAATCATATCATCAGTGCATCCTGGTGACGACGGTTTAGTGCGTGTTGTGACAGTGCGTACGTCTAATGGTGAATACAAGCGACCAATTGTAAAAGTGTGTCCCTTGCCTATTCAATAAGTGTAAATCTATTAGTAAATCTTGATCTATCCGCAAAGTGTTATGTAAAATCTGTCGATTTTAGGCGGGAGTATGTTAGATCAAGAGTCTGTAAGTTTATATGGTTTATATTTGCCTCTGTGTTAATTGGCGCTACCGCCAATTAATTGGCGCGTGAATTACTCATATCCTGCAGGTGTGAGCGTGGTAGCGTTACCACGCCATTGCAGCGAAGTCAGTTGAGATCGAGAAGTCATAGTCTATAGACCGCGTCACAATTGCTCCTAGTTGTCGGGACAGTTTTCGCTCTATATTATTAATACTCATCTGCAACTCCACACCAATCGGCTCTTGTATTGTTTAGCAGCCTGCGTGTGAAATTCAGGAAATAATATTGTATTTTAGTGTCATTTACAAGTATTTCCATTGTCTCTTAACCTAGAAGCCACGTGCAGTGAACAGGCTTTGTCTAGCGTTACATACACTATCGGGCGGGAGAATAGATATTCTCCGAGAATAGGAACTGTATTAATTTTCATATATCTTATTATATCAAGTGTTGTATTCTTATATTCAGAAATCAGGCTTCCTGATAATATATTATTGCAAAATCCTCAAATCTAAATCTCTGTTCTAGCTACCTACAGTCCATTGTCTCCTCGTTTAATCTTAAGTGGTATAATTACCTGGTCCTCCGTAAAACCTATCATTTATTCCTAGTTACCATCCCTAACATGTTCCTCACGGACCGGATCCTACTGAGTTCCCACTCTAACAATCAGATAGGGCTCAATGGAAAGCTTAAAGAATGGACTTTCATTTGTGCATACTAAATTAGATTTAAGTTAAGTCTAAATAGAGGTTTTTAGCTGCGTCTCCATTGATATAATTTTACACCAACATGTTGCAGTTAACATATGTTAAATGTTTACCATCAACTTGTTGATGTATACAAGTCAAGTGGTTTGCCAATTAACAACTGTCTCCACTACAGTGTAGGTTAACATGTGTTGGCGCAGTTACGAGCAGAAATGAATAACATTCAAAAAGGAAACGCCTCTGAAGAGGACAGCCAACATTACAAAATGAGAGGAGTTTTATATGCTCGTTATTATCTTCTTGTTAACTGTCTATGACTTTCTTAAATACTAATTTTGTACAGATGTCTTGATCTTTTCAAAATATCTATCACATTTTTCAACAATGGAGTATGCCATAAAAGATCATTTTAAAAGTAGATGCAATACTATTGAGAACACTGATATACCAAATACATAATACAAAATGGATGCCGGGAATATTGAGGAAGCTGTCGACTGCTGTTTGTTCACCCGGAAATTCCCGAACCAAAGTCAATTAAGCTGGCGATCGTTTTTCGTTTACCGGAAATTCCCGAAACAAAGCTGATATTGACCGAATAGTCAGCTGACTTGACATGCTCCGGAAAACAAATTAACACGCTGGGTTTGCATGTCAAGTCAATTGGAAGGCGAAATTGCAATATACATGTCAATATTAACTTGTTAATATTGACATGTTGGTGTTAAATGTATATCAATGGAGACGCAGCTTTAGGGGTTACAATCTTTGTTAATGAACTGTTGTTTTGCGTAATTTTAGGCATTGAAAAACAAGGACTTGGAGTAACAGGCCAATTTTTTTCCTGTTACACTTACGTATGAGGAGTATGTGTGGGGAAAAAACTGAGCTGTTACTGGTGGTCCTTCACCCTGAAAAATGTGCAACTTCAAAAAAATTGTAAATGTGCTTTTTTTTGGTCCAAAAAAGTAATGTTTGACAGGTGATAAAAATCTGAAAATTCCTGGATAAGAAGCCCTTATAATGTACTTTAAAATAAAAACAAAATCATCATGTGGTTTGAAGGGAAAGAGGAGCTACAAGCCTTTGAAATATCAAGAAAACAACATTTGACCACTACTGGAAATAGGCTAAGTAGATAGGATAATTACCAACAGAATTTACTGCAAATTTACATAAAATACAAAACATTTATATACAAATGAGAATTTTCCCCGGTTATGCAAATTTATGATTTTCTGTGACATTTCAGCAAATTTCCACATTTGATTTATTTTTTAGCTACTTTGATGGCAATTTCAAGTACTGTATTTTCAACTACAGTGGACTCTTAGTAATTCGAACCCCAAGGGGAATCAGAAGAAAATCGAATTATCCAAATTTCGAATTAACCAAAACAGTGACTTTTTAAACAAAATGCTGTAAAAATGTAAAAAATAAACTCATTGCAATAAATAATAATTATTGTACAGTGAATCTTACCTTAATGATTGCCATCCTGTTGTTATGATGTTAATTGAAACCATTTTTTTTCCACACCAAAATTGTAACCCTAAATTTAATAAAGGAATACAATGGCCCATTTAAGGGATGTTACGATCACGCGACTGCTTAAACCTTTTTAGAGTGCACTCATCAACACTGGGAAATTCCCCGCCTCTCATACGTTTCCTATTTCCCCCGTTTTGTGTAATCTAACTTTCCAAGATTTTGTCCTTATTTTTTATGTAGGTGGACAAAATGTTCGGTAAAATTCCATATTCCTTTGCAATGTCACACTTCTTTCTTTTCCCTCTCTCCACCTCTCGTAACACTCCACTTTTTTTGCAGGCGTCAAACGGTGTATGCTCCACGCTTTGACATTTTCAAACAGTCACACTTGGAGGATAGAATGAACATTAACATTTTCACAGAAGTGTTTAATCCCTCCAATACTGTAGCGGAGGGGTGGCGGAGGGGTGAACTTCACATTCCATTGAACATCGAGGAAGATAACGGTGGTTAAAAATACACTTTAGTACGGTACCTGCTAGGGACTAATGTTCTTCAGCGAAATAGAGAATACTTGTGGAATTCATGGAAACAATGAACTCTTGGAATCCTCACAACATTAACACGAGACAAATTTTGGCTTCGATTTATCCAAATTAAGCTTAAAAAATTCGAATTAACTGCAATTTTTTAACATACATTTATATAGGAATTTCAAGGGGAATGAGTATTTATTCGAATTATAGAGTATTTCGAATTATCCAACGTCAAATTAACCAAATTCGACTGTATTGTATTTAGAAACCATTCTTATCCTGCTTTATTGGATGCAGGTAATGCATTAAACACTAGGCCTATATATTGAATTATACTTACACTGAAATTATATGTTAACTGTTATTATACGATAAGTTCTGGACATGCACTGTTTATTGGAGTATAGTTGCTGACCAAGTCATGTTGAACATGCTTAGCTTCATATGTTCCGGCCTCTCTGTTCAATGCTGTCCACTATTCACTTATTGAGTTGACTCAAAGCAAATAGGTTGTGTTTGTGCTATATTATCTTTTGATTAGTTTCTTTTTTAAATAAATACTTCTGTAATTTTGTGTTAAATACATGCTATTGAAATTGTTGCCAGTATATTATTATGATGGAGTGTTCTTGTTTTATTGGCATCTTCAAAGAAGAAGTATGTCATAAATTATCTAAGTGTTCAGTAGGCCTAAGTTACTCCATACTATTTCCGGGTTCAGTGAAGAACATAAAACATTATTTTCAATTTGAACTGCTTGCAATGATATAAAAAAACTTTTTACAAGGCTGAATTTTTGGACAGATACTTCCATATTTATGGACGGTCTTGCTCTGACCCTACAGTCTTCACTCAAAACCTTTTAAGAAATCTATCAGACAAATATCAATGACACTTTCCCAGGAAAAGCATTGTGCACAAAATTTTTACAATAAATTCAAAATCCAAAACAATGCACAGATATTGGTTCTGACAGTGAAGATGAATGCTCAAGACATTTATGAACCTGAAACCATTCTTGTTGAAACATTTAATGATGCTTGATTTAGGCCCAGTTGCATAAAAGCTCCAGATATCTTCTAGACAGCTAATCGTTCTATACATCTATAGACTCGATAAACACCTTCCCATTTCCGAAAGCGAATTTGCTCAAGAAATAGCTAATGTCAGATAAATGAGTTGAGCACTTTGTCAATAGATGGAGACACGGTGCTTACTCTAATATCTAGTTGGCCGTGATTGAGCAGCAACCAATCGGAACGCTTCTTGCTATTCTATTCAAAATGGCTGAATTATCTTTCTGCTTTCTGCTTTTTCTTGTCTGCTGTTTCTCTGCTAAAATGAATGTAAAACGTGAGATAAACTACGGTAATTTCGATTTCGAGACTTGTGCATTAGAGAAAAATGTCACCCATCACAATCTGACAACATAATGCGTAAAACGTAACACATTAATTAAGTTATAGCTAATTTACCACAGAAAGGAATGCTTCGATGGTTGTTCCCAATTCTAATGATGGGCAATTTAACGCTGAAAAAGGCATGCTTGCAGTTGTTCCATATTTAATATGATGGCCTATTTATCCATAGGTCATTGCTTTGACAGCCTGATTCTTTCCGAAACTCAATATCGTCAAAGATCTAATTCTTTCAAGGAATACGTTTTGCTTTACACATCTCTAGGCCTAATTATTGCCTCAGGATGAAGATGACGAGAAAGATGATGATTATGTATTAATATTCGTGCTGTAAAATGGCAATATTTTCTTCATAAAGTGTTGCATCAGAAAATAAAATTAATATACTTAAGCTACATTTTTTCCGAATCTGAATATCATCGTAGGCTACTTCTTGAAAGGATTGCTGTATTTCTTTCAGGGAATATTTACTTCTGTATAGACCTAGGCCTTATACGATCTGGCATTGAAGATGACCAGCAAGAAAATATGATGTGAATTAATATTCGCGATGTTTACTTAAAGTATTAACTTACAACAGAAAATGAAATTAATACAAATAAACGATGGATACATTAATAGCCTAGGCTATAACAAAGTTCATCTAACCGATAATATACAATTTGTCTAGTACAGTATTATGAATTATTTCACACACAAATTAATAACCAATGCCAGCTTCATTACTACTTTTAATTTTAATACCATAACAAGCTAGTAACATAATGTAAGATTAAATGCTAACATAATAACGAAACATACATCAACATAAATATTTCGCATTTCCGCCATGTTGCGTGTTTATCTACCGTTTCGCCAGATATCTAGTGATTTATGGTGCGATAGTTTGTAGGGCGTGTCATCGAACGATTAGCCGCCATCGAACGTTTCAGAAACGCTTACGGATTGAATAATGCCATCTAGTAGATATCTTACGTTTCGGAAACCCGGCGTTAATGATGCTAACGGTATTTCTCCTGTTAAGGTGCAGAAGCAGTCAGTTGAAGCTAGACCCTAGTAAAATAGCCAAATCTGTAACAATCTTTTGATTTTAACATTTCAACTGATAATGATTTTTCAATGAAATTGCAGCATGCCAGTTTAGTGAATGAGTATGAGCAACTGATTCACAAGCTTACAGAAAAAATGAAAGTTGCATCTTCTACTCAAGAAAAAGTAACATTGTAGTTTAGCTCCTAGCAGTTTGAGTATTAGGGTCAATCCATATGAAATCATCCAATGGGTGTTGCTGACATATTTTATTATACTTTTAAGTATATATTTTCTGTTTCTATGTGTATCTGGGAGTACAAAACCATTTTTTTCACATTTCACAAATAATTATATTATTTTTGACAATTTTTATTGTATTTTAACACAGTTATTCGCTCATTTGACAGTGTTATTTTTTAGCATTTTCTTTATTAAAAATAAAATACTTCTGGTCAGAACACAGTGATGAAATTTTATATGTTGATTACTAGGCACAAGAAGAATATTTTGAGAAAATTTCAGATTTTTCTGTTCAGTCCCATTTGAGATATTTTAATTTGAAAATCAACAATTTTGCAAAATCTCGATATTTGAAGACTCATAAAACCTAAAGGATTTATATAAATGATCTCAAATTTTACTAGCATCTAGTGATCTACTCTATCTTTGTGGGGGGGAAATATGAAACATGTGTTTTCATCCCTTCTATGAAAAAAAGTTTTATAAAGTTGTTAATTTTTTCTAATCGGAACTGCATTTTCTAATAAAGTTTTAGATTACACTGGGCAACAAAAAAGAAACTTTTTTTTGTCTCAGAAAGAAAAATATGTGAATCTGATAGCATTTTTTCTCCTGAATTCAAATATGATATCGGTTTTTCTCCATCACGCAAGGTTTCCGAGAGACAGGCATTTATAATTTCAAACACTTTAATATTATCTACATTCTTAAATACACAATATCCGAACATTCGGACTCGCCTAGAAAGTAAGAAATGACGATTTTCTGCTATATTTCGCATGTGGAGCATCCCTCTTGATGGTCCAACAATAATTGGCCAGCATATTAGGATTCCATTTGCCTTGATATCTCTTTTCTATAGCTGAAATCTCCTGATGAAAGCGTTTCCCCATGCTCATCGCTCACTGCGCCAAGATTTTCCAGGAAGAAATCTAGGTGCGAGTGCAGGAAGTGAATTTTTAAGGACATATTACAGCCCAAATTTTTATAAGATGTTATAAGATCATTGACAATATCACAGTAATTTTCCGCCTTTCGATTTCCCAAAAAACTGTGAGTTACTTTTTTGAATGCTTGCCAAGCTGCTTTCTCCAGTGGATTCAATAGTTTCTCAAACTTCTCATCATGCATTAGTGATCGTATTTGTGGACCCACAAATATCCCTTCTTTAATTTTTGCTTCACTAATTTTAGGAAACTTCTGTTTTAAGTACATGAAACCAGGAGTATTGCCCATGGCTTTCACGAAATTCTTCATCAATCCTAGTTTGATATGTAAGGGAGGTAGATACACATTTTTAGGATTACACAATGCGTCATGTTTCACATTTTTCTGTCTAGGAATGAATGATTCGCGTTTAGGCCATTCTTTTCTGATGTAATTATTTTTTCTGTCCCTACTATCCCAAAGACACAAAAAGCAACAGTACTTTGTGTAACCAAGCTGCAGACCAAGAATACGTGCAATTACCTTCAAATAACCACAAATATTCCATTCATACACTGCATATTGAAGCTTTGCCAATATAAATTGAAAGTTTTCATATGTTTCTTTCATACTAGCAGAGTGAGCCACAGGTATTGATGGGAATTTATTTCCATTATGCAGAAGCACTGCTTTTAAACTTGCTTTGGAGGAATCAATGAACAAGCGCCATTCTGTTGAGTTATGTTCAATACCAAATGTCTCCATAAGAGAAGAAATGTCATTACAAAACACTAAGCCATTTTCTTCAGAAAAATAGCCTTTAAATTGAGAATGACGACTACGATAAGTAGCCTACATATCTTTGTATTCTTTTGAAGAAGATTCCATCCTTTTAGCCGGGAACCAAGCATTTCAGACTGGTTTTTGGATAATTTTAAATCTGGTATGAGATCGTTAAGATCTTCTTGAGTCAATAAATGAGGCTCAGATGAACATCTTTGTTCAAAAGTTGTATCACCAAAATCTGTTTCTTCTTCTTCCTTACTTCCATCGGAATCTGAGCTCTCTTCATCTAATGTCACATGTTCTGGAGGCTTTGGTATGGGCAATTCTTCGCTGTGTGGAACTGGTCTCATTGCAGATTGCAATTCAGGGTACACTACTGTATGTTTTGATTTTTACGTAATCCCTTTAATGTTTGTTAAGCAGAAATAACAGTCAGAGGAGTGAGTGATCTTTGGGTTCCCTCCAAATCATAGGGATAGCAAATGGCATGTGGCGTGTGCCATTCTTCCATGCAGTGAGAAGCCTACTACACGATAAACAACAGATATGTGGGGCCCAGGTCCTTGTTTGGTCCCCCACTTTACACCCAAAATAAAGTTCATAACACTCTTTTACTACTGGAGTAAGGTTTCGTCTTTGGGACTTGAGCGTCACTTCACCATATATATTACAAAAGTTGTTAGGATGATTTAAACAAGCTCTAGGCATTTTGTAACTAACAACAAATTAAAAGAAATAAATTTGTAAATATGTAATATACAATATACAATAATCCAGACACAATGCACTCACAATTACGTGTTTACTGGTTCACTGCTCTCTCACAACTGACATCGTTGTAATGAATGCATGCATGATCATGTTTGTGCCTGTCTGTACAGTCTGAACTTGCACAACAGTAGCAACGGTACCATTTGAGTTAGCTCATTTGGTTCCATCACATTTACAATGCTCTAGGAGTTTTTATTTTACAATGGACAAATGGCCGTTTATTAAAAAAATATATTTAAATCCATAAATTGAAATTGAAATTTAAAAAAAACTGTGGGTGATGGAGAAATTCCGAATACATATTTGAAAACATGATAAAAAACTGCATTAAGTACAACTATTGATACTCATGAGACAAAAATCATGTTGACCAGTGTTATTTCCTTAAGACCTAACTAATTTTTGGTCATAACATGAATTGTAGAATGTTTCTTGTAGATTAAGATGGTTTTTACTTCAAGTTGATATCTTCATAAATAAAATAGTTATTTAACTTACCGCTAACCTTTGAAAATGCCAAAAACGACAGATCCTTCTAAGCAAAATGGCCACTAGTTGCCGAAGCGTTAGTGATAAAAATGTGAAAAAAATGGTTTTGTACTCCCAGATACACATAGAAACAGAAAATATATACTCAAAAATAAAATAAAATAGGTCAGCAACAAATTATTTTATTATTGGATGATTTCATATGGATTGACCCATTACTAAAGTTCAGAGTGAGTTTAATGTCAGCCAATACCTAGTCTGCCAGTCAAAAATTTATTGAAAAAGAACGGGATTTTGCCACAGATTGGGGAGGACAGGACAGAGAAACTTGATGAAGTTTCAGTCAAAACTGTACAAGACTTCTATGAAAATGATGAGTACAGCAGAATGATGCCAGTGGAAAGGGATTGTGTATCTGTTAGAGAACCTGATGGAGAAAAAGTTAACTTACAGAAAAGGTTAATTTTATGTAACCTTAAAGAGTTTTATGCAGTACCTACATCTAATAAACCAGGATAAGAATGGTTTCTAAATACAATAGTTGAAAAAACGGTACTTGAAATTGCCACCTAAGTAGCTAAAAAAGAAATCAAATGTGGAAATTTGCTAGAAAATATCATAAAAAAGCATAAATTTGCATAACTGAGGAAAATTCTCATTTGTATATAAATGTAGGCCTATTGTACTTTATGTAAATTTAAAGTAAATTTTGTTGGTAATTATCCTATCGGCTTAACCTATTTTCAGTAGCGGTCAAGTGTTGTTTTTAAGATATTCCAAAGGCTTGTAGCTTCATCACATGATGATTTTCTTTTTATTTAAAAATACGTTATAAGGGATTCATCCTGGTATTTTCAGATTTTTATCACCTGTCCCACATTACTTTTTGGGACCAAAACAAAGCATATTTTACAATTTTTTTTAAGTTAAAGCAAATGCTTCAGGGTGAAGGACCACCAGTAACGGCTCAGTTTTTTTCTACATATACTCCTCAAACGTAAGTATGACATGAAAAAAAGTTGACCTGTTACTCCAAGTCCTTCATTGTTTTTTTAATGCCTAAAATTACACAAAACAACAGTTCATTAACGAAGACTATAGCCCCAAAAACCTCTGTTTAGACTTGACTTAAATCTAATTTAATATGCACAAATGAAAGTCCATTCTTTAAGCCTTCCAATGAGCCCTATCTGATCATCCTACTGATTCAAATAGAAATTCTACAGCTTTCAGAAAATAGCTTATGTCTGAAATTACATTTTTTGCTTGTTCGTGTTCTAAACAAATGCCCATATCTCAGCAGTAAAATTTCTTAGGGGTATAAAAAGATTTGTTTTGGAGTTCAGAATATTGGTACATAGTACCTACCAACTTTCATTTAAATAAAAAATGGTACAAATTTTTTTTATTTAATATGGATTGACCTTTGGGTAAATTCCAATGTACCGGTATTGAGGCCAATCTGAGGCTCCATTGTCGAGCAGAATGAAGTGACAAGAATGGATTGTTTTTAGGTAGATTTTCGAAGAAAAATCTACCTATTGCAATGGATACCACTTTATGATTTTCGAAAAATTCTTTCATATCTTTACGTTTCATGCTCCCCTAAGTACGAAACCACCGCCCGTTCAAAAAAAAAAAATTGTGATATTTATATATATATTTATATATATATATCTTTACACGATAGCGGCCGTAATTTTGAAGATATTTGAACCAAATTTTATTATGTTATTTCTAGGCCCAATAGTTCGGACAAGTTCGTTAATGGGCAAAATTGGCCCAAGGGGGTGGTCGGGGGAGGGGGTTGAAATTTTAAAACATTTATATCTCGGCCCCTATGAAGTATAGAGGGAAACTTTGTTTGAATAAATTAGAGTACTCCCTAAGGAGTTCACAGTGACACCAACAATTCGGGGGTTCGAGTGAGGGTGGGGGTGGGGGTGGGGGATGAAAATTCGAAACTTTTGAAACCACGTCTTGTGGGGTATCGTTGAAAAGCTCTTGATGAGTACTCTACAAATCAATAAATAGTTTCTTGATAGCTCTCATATGACGCGAGATTTTAATGTTTGAAAATAATAACACTTAAAAGAATTATTATAATATCATAATTTTGTCTTGTTTAGCGGCTTTGCTAATTTTATTCATTGCTGATCTTGTGCACGGCCTCCCAGAATATTATATCCTATTCTTGTTGTCAAAACAAATGATTGTAGGCTCTTCCTCTTTACTGCAGGTTTACCATGCCAAGGCTAAAGAAAAAGAGTGCTATGCAGCGACAATAAATTAAACCAAAAGCACTTCGAAATCTACCTCCGCCTGTAGGCCTGCCTAAAGGGATTTTTTTTGTGGAGCTGATGCGGCTAGGGGCATCCGGATTGGAGAAAAGGATTCTTGGGAACCGACCAATCAGGAACCAAAACATAAATAGGGGCTAATTAGTGTTTATATTTTTGAGAAACCAGCTATCTTAGTAAATTATCAGATATGATCAAAATTAGGAATGGAACAATAAATTACATTTCATACAAATTTGTCAACCAAATATGCAAAAAAAAAAATTATTTGAACAGTTGACCTGACCAATTATACAGAAAATATTTGTTGAAAACCAAGTGACATATTTCAATACCGCAGGCTTCTAGCTTTAACAAAAATATACATATAGGTATATTTTGATAATTTTCATGACTTCCCAAAAACACATGTACTGGTAGATTGACATTCCTGTGGAATTGCCCCTGAACAACATTATTTCAAAAGTTAATATACTGATGATTAATGCACCTCTCATCAGAAGCCTATAATTATTTAATGTAGAACATTATCTCAGAAAAGGAAGAGTTAGCTGATGAAAGTAACTTACCATCATCAACAATCCAGTCATCATCTTGTCTCTCCAGCACTCTTTTTGTATATTCCTTCTCATCGACTTCTTCATAAACATTATCAAGATTTGAAACTTCATACTTGTTTTTGCTGCCTTTTAATTGTTTCAACCTTTCCAATGCAGCTAGCCTTCCTTTCTTGTCTATCTTCTGTCTTTTGGCTCTTGGAGCTGGTGAGTCTACAGAAAAGAATATGTTATCAAAGCAATATCAGTCAATGGGTTACTTAATTTACTTGCTCTGATCAAACTAGATAATGGAAAGGAAACACTATATTCTGCTATATAGGGTGTTTCAAAAATACTTTTACAAATCTCAGGCATGGGTTTCTTACACCAAAAGAAGGAAAAAAGTTCATATGAACATAGGTCCCATAATCGTTTGTTTTCTCGTTAGGAACTGTTCAACACATCTCTGGTACACTCATAACACGTCAACACACAAAACTCATAACAAATGCTCGAAATGTTCTCCTCTTGCTCCTAGACATGCATGCACTCGTCGAATCATGGACTGTTGCACCCTTTCAAATACTCTGGGATGGTGTCGAATGGTTTCGCAGGCTTCCATGACACGTCGATGAAAAGTTTCTTCATCCGGCATGTCTGCTCCATAAACCAATAGGTTAAGGTGCCCCCAGAGATAAAAATCCAAAGGATTGAGGGCGGGAGAATGTGCAGGCCATGGAACTGGTCCTCCTCTGCCTATCCATCTGTCATGGTAGATACCAGTCAGTGTATCTCGAACAATGAGACTAAAATGTGCTGGAGCCCCATCATGCATAAACCACATTTTTGTCTTATTTGCAGGGGAACATCTTCGTGAAATAATTCTGGAAGAATGTTCTGGATAAAGTCCCTGTAGACAGCACCTGTAAGACGTGCTGGTAGAATGTATGAACCTACCAGACAGTCACCTACATTCCATGATTCGACGAGTGTATGCATGTCTAGAAGCAAGAGGAGGACATTTTGAGCATTTGTTATGAGTTGTGTGTGTTGGCGTGTTATGAGTGAACCAATGTGTTGAACAGTTCCTAACGAGAAAACAAAGGATTATGGGACCTATGTTCATATGAACTTTTTTCCTTCTGTTGGTGTAAGGAACCCATGCCCGAAATTTGTAAAAGTATTTTTTAAACACCCTGAATATCTTTATTTTTTTTCCTTAGAAAAACTAAGTTAATGTGAGTTCAAAGGAACTTGCGTGTCATTTCGAAGTCAGGTACCATATGAACTACCAGTACCGGTATGTGAATTTTCTAAACTTAATTAATTAAATTGAAATTAATCGTCTCTCAGGGTGTTCACAGATATTTCAAAATAAATTTCCCTGACTTTCCGTGACCAGAAACTTACATTTCCCTGACCACAAGAATCAATGTTTTCAAGGTTCTTTGTAAACAAAACAAACAAAAAATCCAGCCTCCTCCATCCCAATAGCTGGCCTTTTCACATCTTTTATTATCTTCTTTTTAATTACTTAAATATCACAGCAAATGTTTAAAAATGAATTATTAGTAGAAATTATTTATAATGACTGGAGCAATACACATGCCCCTCACATTTCACTCACTCCGGTTAGATAAAACATTAATCATGGTGAAAGTTATGCACTTTCAGAAGAATTCAATTTGCAATTTATCGAAACTGATGGCATCATTCGTTGATGTGCCATCTGTGAAGTAAATATTGCAACTGATAAGGTCAAAGTAACAGAATAAACCAGCACATCCAGTATAGCAGACATGTAAAGAACACATTAAACTTTGCAAGCCAAAGCCTAAGCAAACTACTCTGATACATGCCTTCCCTTCAGGAACTGAAAAGCAGTGGACATTGAATGACTTCAATGAGGATTTTGCCATGACATTAATCCAGTAAGGAATTCCAATCCACAAGATAAATACTGCATTCAAACCATTCCTTCAGAAGTACACACAAAGGTCAATACAGATGAGAGCACTCTGAGAAAAATTACATAGGCTACATCTAATATTTATGAGAACACCTTCAAGAAAATAAAAGAGGCAATCGGCAAGCATGAAGTGGGATTCATTTTAGATGAAACTACTGATGAGCTGCAAAGATATGTTTTGAATGTGTTGGTATTTACTTTATCTGTTCAATGGGTCGAACTTATGGTTTTTAAAATGTACCATCTCAAGAAGACAAATACCTGCACAATAATGCAATCATTCAATGATGCATGTATGAACCTGGCATTTAGGGGGCATACAATATGAAATAATCAGGCTTGTGCTGACTGATCATGAATGCTACATGCTTTCAGTTTTCCAACAACTGAAGGGTATATACCCCAACCTCAACCATGTGACATGTATTGCTGTGTTTTCAGAAAGTAACAGGAAGAATTTACAGCAGAGTAAATGACTTCATTTGTTGACAGGAGAAGGCAATGGAAAACCACTCCTGAGAGAAACTGACTTTTAAATCCATCAAATCACCAGGAGTCTAGTCTCTCATAGGACTACTACTACTACAACTAGTAATTGACTTCATTGCTGCTCTGAAGGAGATTCTCATAAAGGCTCCCAGTCATCTAGTTATGTACCGAGAAATGACTGGGCTCTGCCTTCCACAGCTTCCTGTCATCACAAGGTGGGGTAGTTGGACAAGATGTGCAGTTTTCTTGTGCGAAAATTTTGATAAAATCATATGCTTCATATGTGCCTTCGACTCAATGGATGCAATAGTCATCAAGCCGGCCCAACAACTACTCAACAACAAAGACCTAGAGTTGGAAGTTTCTGCAGTGCATGGCTACAAGTATTTGCCTGTGATGATTCAGAATTTGGAAGGTGGTATGGAGGAGGAACAGTGAATAGACTAAACTAAACTAAACTCCGCAGCGCGACATCCCCGAAGGGACAAGGCTTACCACCTGACCACTGCGTCATCTACCTATAGGCAGATGGCAGGATTGGGGGGCATGTGGTCAGCATGCCGACACCCACGACTGTTAATGGTGGTTTCCATGATCGGAGCCGCTACTTCTCTATCAAGTAGCTCCTCAATTTGAATCACGAGGCTGAGTGCACCCCTACCAGACCTCCCTACCTCAGAAAATCCGAGGAGGTACCGGGGATCAAACCCGGGCTGGCAGATCCGTAGTCAGCGACGCTAACCACAAGACCACGCTGGCAGTCGAACAGTGAATAGATGAGTGGGTATCTTCAACATTAACACCCCATGACATGGCAGTGGTTACTGCCGTCCTTATGTTAGATAGACAAGGCACTACGGAAGTCGAAATGTGTGAAAATACACTTTCTGGGCTGCCATTATTATAAGAACATACACACATAATAATTTATGATATGAAAAGAATTTAGTTCAAGATTTATTATAAGATAACTGAAGAAATTATGTCTTACACTTACAAACTTGTTACTCGACAACAGCTGGTGTATCAGAGGTGAAAATGTAGTCAAACAAGTTATCTATTCCCACATTCGCAGGTTCGATCACACCCGGGTCAAAGGCATTTATGTGAGACCGTATTTTCAGGCATATAAATAACTTCTGCAGGCTGGTGCAGTTGGGAAGCCAATTTCAAAGCTTGCAGGACCAGTTTAGGCAGACAACTTACATATGTGCAACAGTTCCATGTCTGTAGATGCACATGTAAGTAAAATAAGTTTGCAGGTGTAATGCAGTGTTTCAAAGCTTGCAGGATCGGTTCAGACAGTGTTAACCCATATAATTATGTGCAACAGTCCCATGTCAGTAGATGCACACACAAGTAAAGTAAGTTTGTGGGGTGGAGCAGGCAGAGTTTCTAAGTTTGTAGGATCACTTCAGACAGTGTTAACTAGTGTTAACTCATATGTATGTGCAACAGTCCCAAGTCAGTAAATGCACATGCAAGGAAAATAAGTTTGCAAGGAAGTGCAGGCAGTATTTCAGTGTTTCAAAGTTCGCAAGATCAGTTCAGGCAGTGTTAAATCATAATGGCTATGTGAGGCAGTCCCATGTCAGTAGTTGCATACGCAAGTAAAATAAATTTGCAGGGTGTGCAGGTAGTATGGCAGTGTTTCAAAGTTCGAAGGATCAGTTCAGACAGTGTACTCATAATGTATGGGCGAGTTTCATGTCAGTAGATGCACACAGAAATAAAATAAGTCTGCATGGTGATGCAGGCAGTATGACTGTATTTTAAAGTTTGCCGGATATGCCCACTCGGTGGTTCGGTCGCAACCTACAACCAAGCCCACTCCTGCAAGTCGGGTTGCAAACACAACTTCACCGGTCTGAGGGCGCCAATCTGTTTGCACAGATAATATTTATAATTCAGACCAGTTCTGCTTTCAAGAGTAGTGTGGACTTCCCTGGCTATATATTTGCTCAGACGGTAGTGAAACGCTTTCTCCGTGGGAATTTCGAATAATAGGAGCTGAAAATTGGATAAAATATATAACAAAGTGTCTCTTAATAGCGTATATTTATTAAGTGCCAGTATGGTACTTTATAAGATTGTGTGGGGGATGGGAAAATGTCTGTCTGTCCATGTGTCTGTACGCACCATAACTCAATTATGCTTTACAGGATTTTCATGAAACTTGGTATATGCATCCGTAACGTCCATGGGAAGAACCCTATTGATATTGAACCAAATCGGTTCACCAGTACTGGAGTAATGCCCAATTTAGTGCCTATTTTAATAGTATTATATTATAAAGGTGCCATAACTGAAATACGCTTTATGGGATTTTCATGCAACTTGGTATACGCACTTATGACGTCCATGAGAACTAACCTATTGAATTTGGACCTAATCGGTTGACCGGTACCAGAGAAAAAACCCAATTTTGTGTCTATTTTAAAGGCACGATAACTAGGCTCCTACCACCAACTCTCTAATGGGACCGCCTAGGAAGGAGGAGTTTAGGTTTGCGACCATGCCCCCCCCCCCCCCCGAGCCATGGTAAAATTTCCTGTCGCAAAAGAGATTCAGTGTGAGACATAATAAACCTCACACTATTCGGTATATTACTCCTAAACTAACATAACGTTCCTAACCTAACAATATCTGTCACTGATCTAGAATTTACCTATCATTATTTAATTAAATGCAGAAGCTTATTCCCTTCCACACCTTTCTAGGCTATTCAGTATATTGCTCCTAAACTAACATAACGTTCCTAACCTAACAAAACCTGACACTGACCTCGAATTTACCTATCATTATTTAACTAAATGCAGAAGCTTTACAACCATCATGTAAGCCATGGTAAATATTGAAGTGCACGTGCAGGCTCAGAAGCGAGGGGAAGCAGCCGGTGGGCGGAGCTTGGCTGGTGTGCGACTTAAATCTATCTTTTGCCAGCTTCTGCATTTAGTTAAACAATGATAGGTAGATTCTAGGTCAGTGACAGGTTTTGTTAGGTTAGGAACGTTATGTTAGTTTAGAAGCAATATACTGAATAGCACGAGGTTTATTATGTCTCACATTGAATCTCTTCTGCGACAAAACCCTAAACCCCGCCTTCCCAGGCGGGTCCCATTAAGAGAGTTGGTGGGATGAGCATAGTGCACGGACTAAAACTATTTTTTCTCAGGATCAATTCAGACAGTTACCACGTTTACAAGTGGGGTTGAAATCTATCTGAATCCGATCCCAACTCGATACATTCCCTGTTTACATGGAAAGTTCTAGGAGTGTATTGAGATCTGTTGTACTTTTGGATAACTTGGTTTTGTTTGGCTATTTGTGCGACTAACTTGTTGTAAATAATTGCAGTGTTTATTCCGTGATTAAAAATATTCTTAAAGGGGTACTGAACGAAATTTTTTTACTTTATCTTGAAATAAAATATGATTCTCGCTAAGTGCAGAGTCAAAAACCGTTTCTTTTTATGTTCGCTCATTCTCATTCTGTGAGCAATTTAAATTATACTGTTGCAAGGCTGTGACGTCACGCGGCTAACACGCCATGCCGTCAGCAGTTTCAGTTTGGCTTGCTCCGGTATTGTGTGAAAGGCGTCGGTCTTCTCAAATTCTGTTAAGCTATTATTTTTTTCTGAATCATACTTCTATAGGCTTGTAAAGAAATTTGTATTTCCTTCCATACACAAAACATGGTTAAAAGAAAAAGAAGCTAACTATGTAAATGCTATGAGTGATTTCAATTTACGTGTATATGGAGATGGACAATATGACTTGCTTGGTTTCTCTGCCAAGTATTATGAATTTAGCAACGAATAAAACACTAGATTTTGTAATTGTACAAAGAGGAACTGTAGCTGGTGACATTGAAAGAGCTGCTTGTGAAAAAATATTAAGTGCAATGAATGAGAAACTCCCTATTAAATTGTTCCTAATGGATAGACACAAAGGCATTAGAGCTTTAATGAAAAACAAATTTTTACACATACACCAAGAATTTGAAGTTTGGCACCTTACTAAATCTCTAATGAAAAAGATTAAAAATTTTCTGAAATCCTCCGTCATTCATGAATGGAAACAATCAATTTATAATCGTTTATGGTGGGCATCGGCTATGTGTGAGAATGACAGTATACTGCTAAAGGAGAAGTTTACCTCAATTCTCAATCAGATTGTTAACATTCATAGTTGCGAAGGTAATGAGAAATACCATTCATGTGCTCACGTCGTGCTAAGCGCTGATAAAATTAAAAATACTAAATGGCTCAGTAAGCATTCGAAGGAGTACCATGACCTATATAACATCATTATGAATACCAGATTTTCAGATGATATTATGCATCTCAATCATTTTTGTCCCTGCCATTGAATCCATCATAGCGAACGTCTTAAATATGTACCAAAAAGAACCCATTTTTCATTTGAAGGCATGTATTTACGGTCAATGACAGCAGCTCTTAACCACAACTTCCATCAAGGAAAAAGAGTCGTGGGCGGTTCAGTGGAATTTTCTAAATCATGGAGATTGGGTTAATAAGAGGAAGTACGACAAGAAAACATTTGAGTGGAGGCAAAATCTTGTAAAGAAAACTGTCAATGAAGTTAATGAACACACATCTCTAAAGTGTCCGTATGTAATACCAGATGTTAGGCCTACTGATCGGAATGACATACCATGCAGTATGGGTTCACTCCACAAAACCAAACCTACAAAAGCGGAAATGAGAGAGAGATAGTTTTCTCGGATTGGATTAACTTTGTGAACGAAGACTGCTAACAAAGAAATTAGTATGATGAGTTGAGGCAAGTTACGGTAGGAGAGAAGTGTAATCACAAAAATGGATACTCAACAATAAAGAGTGCAACAATAAAACTAATATTAAGTTGTGCTGGGGCTGTTCCGTGTGTAATGCTCCCTGTCCGACCTGAGCTAGCCAGGTGATGTCACGATGCGCTGCTATAGAGCGCTACAACTCGGAAACTGTAAGTTGGATCGAGTTTTTATTTTTGCCATAGTAATACACAATCAGAGCTCTTACTCATTTGTAAATAAAAAATATATGTAATTTTTTAGTTCAGTTCCCCTTTAAGTGTGTGTTCTATTAATAATTTCCAGTTACCTTAAACAAATGCCTTAACAGAGTAACATAACAATATTAATATTATAGTGTGAGTGAATGTTTTAAATCAAACTGACAATCAGCTGACGGAACCAATGAGGAACGCCATGCAAGTATATGTGCGCACACCAGGATTGAGTTTGCTAGCATTTACATGGAACTGAACACGACTTGGTACATGTCTGGCTCTTGGGTGTGCGTGTATTGGAAGACTCTGTCACGTATATTTACCAACTATCAGTCAATGTTGTGATCTAGGCAGCAATGAATTAAACAACATAGCCAACCAAACAGAATACATAATACTAGAAACACATTCCCTAGAGTAATAGTTTTGTCACAATTAAAAAAGGGGTCTGTGTGTGTTGTCTGCCACAGCCTACTTGATTCACAAGTCACGATGGCCATTCATACTTCCTACTCTGGCACTTGAGAACAGTAAAACAATTAGCACATAACCCCGTTCTACTCACAGGTGGCAGTTAAATAATCCCTTCCTACTCACGGGTGGCAATTTTATTTGATATAGACTTGTAGAGAAACGGCTCTTATCAAAACAAGTGCTGAAAACCGTTCTACTCACAGGTGACGATTAAATAATCACGTCTCTTATGTAAAACAAAACTCACCCATGGAGAATGGGGTTATTAAACTGACACCTATGAGCAGAATGGGTTTTTTCCCTGCTAGTTTTGATAATCCTTTCCCTACAAGTGCCTATGCCAAATTAAACTATCTGTGAGTAGAATGG
The DNA here is from genome assembly GCA_964059195.1 of Ectobius pallidus. Lineage (NCBI taxonomy): Eukaryota > Metazoa > Arthropoda > Insecta > Blattodea > Ectobiidae > Ectobius > Ectobius pallidus. Next base: position 30,680,885 of record CAXKWD010000005.1, on the reverse strand, counting down.
GTTCTTGCACTAGTTCTGATTGTAATCCTTTTCCTATGCAAAATAAAGCTGACACCCATGGGGAGAACAGGGTTATTAGACTATTCCCCCTATGTAGAATGGGGTTATGTGCTATTATTTTCTGTACTAAATATATTCTTAGGGCAATGAAAGTATGTTCGAAAATCAACAATCATAGGCAAGAAAATAGTAAAGTACATAGGGCAGAGAAAGTCATGTGTTTATAACGGTAGAATTACATGTTTATATATTTACAGTGTTTTCCATTATATTTTGACTGACTGTATAGTTTAATTCCATTTGTTTTGTTGGCTACGTCCTTTCACTGTCTCCTTGATGAACAATGACTGGCAGCCCATGAAATAACCTAGAAAGAGACTGCTTTCCTGCGTACACCCAAGAGCCAGACATGTACAGTCGGTCAAATAAAAAACGTCGGGCGGTATTTGATAAAGTATCACCAACGAGCATATGCAGATGTACAGGAAGACTTAAGGTTAGATTCACACCTGCCTCTTGTCTATCCATGTATTTTTCTTGATTATTTAGTCAATTTTGTTCCAAAATGAACCAGGGGCGGATCCACGGGGGGGGGGGGGGGGGGGGGGGGGGAAATGGGGGAAATTTCCCCCCCCCCCCCAAATTTGTAACATTAAGCACAAATTATTGAAAATTTATTAGAACATAACCCAAATACTTAAATTAAAGCAACGACATTCATTATTTTGAAATACCTTTGTAAGAAAATGCTGAAATTTTCATTTTGTTTTCAATTGTGTACTGGATATAATTAATTTTTATGAGTAAAAACTTCCCTTTCTACTTTAGTTCCCCCCCCCCAAAATGTCTCTCTGGATCCGCCACTGAAATGAACATATATAGAAGGCTGTGGCTATATGCCTCACATCCGCCATATTCTTGCATGGAAGTTCTTATAATATTAATAATGAATTAATACGCGAGGAATACGTTTATTCAAGGAGCATTTATTAAAGATTTTATTTTATAATACCGGTGTGCCTACTTATAGTGCAAAATCAATAACTTTGGCTTTATCGTATTTTCAAGCTTGAATATTACAATCTCATCAGAATTATGTAGGCTATTCTCATCTGTTCGCAATAGCGTAATGGTCAAGACATCGGAATTGAACGTGTGGGGTCAGAGTTCGATCCTTAGTGGGTTCTTGTATATTTTTTATTTATGTTTATTTTTTCAAATGCGGCAATGACTGGAATAACATAATAATTACTTCTAATGAATTATCATTTTTGGTTTCGAATTTTGGACACACACAAAAGAAATCAAGAAAGAAAATACGATTTTACAACAAATGCACATCTGTGGCATAAAAGAATAAGAAACGTACTGAAAATAGAAGATAACATAATGAAACATAATAACGAACTTAAATAAGAATAAAGCAAAGCAAAATAAATTATGACAATATATTAAGTTGAATATCGTGTGTTGCGCTTTCCACGTTGTTCATTTTTTCCCTCCTGTCGCATGGCCTCATATGTTCCGAGAATGACCTTTAATTTTAACTGCATACGAGTCCCGACGTATTTTATTTGACTGACTGTACCCACGACTTGAATCCGATCCATTCCTCCATTTGTTGAGGAATGGATCGAAAATTCATTCCGGACTGAGTTCGCATTTACATGATGATTTCAATACGGGGATCGGAGTCAGATCGAACTGAATCCAGCATGTAAACATACTGGTACTAAGTGTTTACTCATATATGTGCAACAATCCCATGTAAATGAAAAAAGTAAAATAATTTTGCGGGGTGGTGCAGGCAGTATGGCAGTGTTTCCAAGTTTGCAGGATCAATTCAGGTGGTTAACTTGTAACACCAGTTGTCAACATAACATCCATTGTTAAATAACAAACAAACAAAAACAAAAACAAAAACAAACAAACAAACAAACAAAAAACATGACACTTGATCAGTAAATAAGCCAAAATATGATACTCAGCAATAACAATATGAGATTGTGCTAATATTGTTTCTGTAATAGTTCTTACTAGCTCATCTTATAATAGTCGGAAGTTAAGTAAAAAGCAAGAACAGGTTGCACCTTAAGCTCCGCCCACTACAACCGTTGAGTTGCTATGGTGACCCATCACGTGATGGACGGTATTGGTAGAGGTTGATTTGGGAATGAGAGTTTTTTATTTCAATGGTATGCCACCCTCAGACAAGTTGATCTGTAAAACCAAAACGACCCTTGTACCAATTAAAAAGGATATTCCACAATTGTAATTAATATGAAGTTATCAATCTCCACTACATCATACAGCTCTCTAAACTTAAATAGATGAATTCCCGCTTCATACCACAACAATCACTCAATGGCGTAGTGGTTTAGACAACTAGGTGCGACGTTAGGTGCGAAAATTTGTAGGATAAGAGGGTAGGAGCATGAGTTTGATAGTGGTTATAGGGTTTTCTTTAGTATATTAATATGTTCACTAGGCATATCCACTTATATATCACTAATAAATTCAGGTAAACTGATGTAACAAAGTGCCAGTATGTTTTTTGTTTAATCAGTTATGATTGCAATTATGATATGCAGAATACAAAAAAAAATCAAATTGGCCGGTTTCGGGATTTGAACCATGGAACTCCAGAATGTGAGGCCAAGACGTTACCATCTCAGCCACCTGGGTCAGTTTAACTGTCTAGTTGGATAAGCGCATGTAAAGCAATATTGTTATTTGTCATAGCTAACTGTATTTTAATTGCCAAAGCCTTATAAGATCACAGTAAAACAATTGACAATGTTGTCATGATAACTGATTTGCATTTCATAAATTCTTTCGAATACGTATATTACCATAAAATAGGCACTAAATTGAGCATTACTCTGAAACAGGTCAAACGATTTTATCCAATATCAATAGAAGTCTTTCCATGGACATTATAAATGTGTATACCAAGTTTCATAAAAATTCAGCAAAGCCTATTTGAGTTACCACATCTTTAAAATAGACAATAAATTGGGTTTTACTCCGGTACCGATCTACCGATTTGGTCCAATATCAGTAGATGTCTTCCCATGTACATTATAAATGGGTATACAAAGTTTCAGGAAAATCCAATAAAGCATATTTGAGTTATCGCGACTTCTTATATATTAACATAAAAGGCACTAAATTGGGCATTATTCCGGTACTGGCCAACCAATTTAGTTGAATATCAATAGACGTCTTTCCATGGACATTATAAATATGTATACGAAGTTTCATAAAAATCCAATAAAGCGTATTTGAGTTATTGCGCCTTTAAAATAGACACTAAATTGGGTTTTACTCCGGTGCTGGTCAACAGATTAGGTTCAAATTCAATAGGGTACTTCTCATGGACGTCATAAATGCATATACCAAGTTTCATGGAAATCCGATACAGCATATTTGAGTTATGGCACCTTTCTATTAGAACGGCGCCATAATCTATTAAAATAGGCACTAAATTAGGCATTGCTCCGGTACCGGTGAACCGATTTGTTTCAATATCAATAGGGTTCTTCCCATGGACATTATAAATGTGTTTCCAAGTTTCATAAAAATCCGAAAAAGCGTATTTGAGTTATGGCGTGTACAGACACACAGATGGACAGACATTTTTCGTCCCCACACACAATCTCATTAAGTACCATACTGGCACTTAATAAAAAGTGTGAACCGCCGGTAAATAGCTGAGAAATCGACGAAATAAAGACGCACTATTTTGTGTTCTTACTCCATTAGAATTCATTGACAAGGGGACTGTGTGAGCCATTCGTACTTCCAACTCTGCCAATATTACGAAAATGACCTGTGGAGGATCAACTTTGTTATAGCTCCATGACCCCCCTGTTATCAGTTATATGATATGATGTGGCTGATGACATACCTGTGATTCCTTCTTGTCTGTTCGAATAAAGATTTTATGTTTGACTAAAAGTCTGGTCAATATTCTCTCACTAAACTTCACATATTTTTGGTGCCGAAACCCGGGAATTTGGAGAACTAACACGCCACGAGGGACAAAAGGTCTGTGAAATAACTTTCACTTGGAATACGGCTGTAAGTACTGTAATTTAGATATATAGAGATTGCGGATATAAGAATTAGCGACTTCATTTCTTCTACATTGAGCTTTCGCCATGAAAGGTACTATGGAAGCATGGCTTTCACGCATGAAACGAAAAAGAGGTACAATTAGATCAAATCTCACAAAATTCAGTGCAGAAATAAACACTTTAGCAGAGGAAGGAGTAGTAGATTATGAATATAGCCAGACAAGACTACAAGACGCACTAGGTCAAATCACCAAACTCGAGACGGTATTCACGAATTTTTATCTGATACTGAATATGAAGCCGATGCCGTAGACTGTGAGAAATACATTGACACGGCCAAGAAGGCATTGCTAAGAGTATCAAGAATAATCGGTGAGAAATTGACTTCAACAGTTTCTCATTTGAGCATCGCGCCCTCTACGGCCGCAGTACCAGCAGCATCAGCATCTATTGCACATTGTGTAAAATTGCCTGCTATAAAAATGGAACCATTTGCAGGGGATGTTGGGAAGGAGTGTAGATTTTGGGAACAATTCCAGTCCTCTATTGATAAAAACCCGCTAATCAACACTATTGATAAACATGTTTTTCTCCGAGGGTACCTCGAGGGAGAGCCTAGGGATCTCGTGGAAGGGATAGCTGTGTCTGCCGATGCTTATGAGGATACCAAGAGCATCTTGATTTCACGATACGGCGACACAAACCGCATCATCCAAGCGTATCTCGACTACCTGGAGGCGTTAACGCCAATAGTTTCTGCCATGCCCAGTTCACGTAATACGACATATATTGAACGTGCTGACTCGAAGTCAATACCTTAATGGTGGTATTCCTTCCGGTCTGGAGCCTGACTTTAAGAAAAATCTTCAGAAGGAATATAGATTTCAGGAGAAGATTCATGAAGACTTCTGGAAGCGTTGGAAAAGGGAGTAACTTTTGAAACTGAGAATTTTCCACGAAGTACGAAATTTAAATGGACGTCAGAATTGCCGAGTAGGAGACGTCGTTCTCCTTCAGGAAGACTTGCGCCCGAGACAAATGTGGCAACGTGCAATCATCTCAGAATTAAGACCTGGCAGAGACGGCAAGGTGTGAACTCTCATCCTCCGGACAGCCAGTGGAAAATACCTCACCCGTCCTATACAACTGGTCGTCCCATTGGAGGTCGACCAGGGTGGGGAGAAATGTGATGTACCTGTACATTGTTGCGATTCCTTGTCTGTTCGAATAAAGAGTTTATGCTTTACCAAAAGTCTGGTCAATATTCTCTCACTAAACATCACGACCCTTGCACCATTTCAAAAATACATTACCGCCAACTTCCCTTCTCTACCCTTTATTTATTTGTGTATTTTTTATATGGTGCAAGGGTCATTTTCGTAATGTTTTATTTTATTTTTTGTTCTGTACAAGTGGATATGCCTAGTGAACATTTTAGTATACTAAAGAAAACCCTATAACCACCACCAAACTCACTCCCCTACCCGGATAAGAATAAGTTCCAAATAGGTAGGTAAAGGATAGAAGGGATTGTATAGTAGAAAAAGGAAAAGAAGAGAAAAAGAAACAAAATTCCACATTTTCAACGCTGCTAACGAGAGGCATCTAGGCGACTATGGTGGAACTACTAGCAGTCCTGAGTGTGAGTTGAGTGGGAGGAGCTTAAGGGGCGACCTTTCTTGTTTTCCCCGTAAGTTAGAGGCAGATATTTACTCACATGTTTCTGCACTTTAGTACAGAATAAAGTAAATTGTCACACTTTCAGTAATGTCAGCCACATGGATAATCTCATGACTTTGACTATGTAGTTTTTCCTTTTAGTTTTGACAGCACAGGAGTCGGCAACTAAAGTAGTACTCATTAGAAGACTGCTGCACACGTCTTGTTGAAACAAGAGAGTAGTAGACCTGGTTATTATCGTAACATGAACTATTTTGCTGTGTTATTGAGGGCAGGCTACCTCCCTGCTCCTTTGCTGAAGGCTAATCATAAAAAAGAATTAATGTTTACAAAATATGATTTTGCCGAATGCAAACCAACATGCGCAAAAACATATCCTCTTCAGCTAAATTTCGGAAGATAAACTCTTTGATGTAGGAAGGGAAGAGCTCCCAGGTGGTGCCAAACTGCCTCCGGAATTTTCTTTTTGCCCTCATCCATAGATTCTGGATGTTGTTAGTATGGATGTCGGGATCTATGGGATCCACAAAATGTCTTTCACGATCGATGACGGAATGGAGATAGATACCATCTTGTAGGGTCTTGATCCCATCGTATGATCTGCATTCGTCTGACATTATGTGTGTGCCAGGGAGTATGTGCTGCTGGACTAGGGCTAACAGCATGGCCTCCGTCATATTTGATACCTCCGCTATGAAGCATCTACCACATCCACGCTCAACGCCGCCGAAAACCCAATGGCCATTAAGCCAATTGCCATTCCTCCATTGTCCCCTATGATGGAACATAGTTTCGCCGATTTCGACTATCCTAGGCGTTCCATCGTCATTGAAACCGCCTAGGACGATGGGATTTCGGTCGAGGGAAGTCCCGCATTCTTCACGGAGGAAGTTACACCAGTCCACAACGGTGGTATGCGAGACTTTCGTCTCCCGAACAATGACGTTCTGCGGCATATCGACGGACCAACAGTAAATTATAAACACAATTTGTCCCAGGGAAAGGTGGCTTTTCCCGAAGAAACTACCCTCCCTTATTGTTCTTGTTACCCCGCAAGGCCGGCAACCCCACCTCACACCATCCACACCTTGTCTATAGGTTGCTAAGTAGCAGGCCTTATGACAGGTTGGGCACTCATATGAGTTTTTTAACAGCCCCCTTTGTGCCAACCACTTTGCTGCCTGTAATGGCGTGCCCAAAGCTATTACTAAGCCTGACAGATTCCAGTCTTCAATCAGTATTTGATTGTTCTGCAAAATCTCGTTGTTTTCAACTAGAGAAAAAGCGCGCGGTTTCCTCGCCATCTTGAAGAGTGCTAACACAACAGGGTTGCCAGATCAGAAACGCAGGACAGTCGTACCAATATTAGAAAATATATATGAGGAAATGCGCACAATGTGTAAAGTTTAAATAAATGTTATTCTTTTTCATGAACCCAGCACGGATTGTACTTGTGAATGGTGTGGACAGAAATGTGAACGATATCATGCCCTTGACTGTCAAAAGAGGAACATCTCGCTAACAAGGCTAAGCACGGAATAACTCAAACACTCATGCACATTGTGCGAACTTCATATTATTATTATTAAATAAATGTTATTCCTTTTTGTCACTGCAGAACTGGGTCAGAGATTGCTTTCTTTGTTTGCACCACATTACGTGATACTATGTCTGCCGCACAACGAGCATTCACATCCGGGTTCTGGCTGGTGGTAGTTCTTGTTCTTACACACTCTGTAATGGAACCCATGCACTGAAAATCTTGTCATTATGTGCCTCAGGTCATATGAGCTTTTCATCCAGTCTCTGGTGAGCATTGCGTCAGTTGTGAAGAACTCTTCCCAGACTTCAGATCTCTTTAGTCTCATCGTCTCTACCAGCGCACAGTGTTCCAGAATTGAAATCTAGAGGGAAAAAACTAAAAATTCTTACTTGTTGTAAAACTTTTTATTTTTGCTGGATTTTCATCCCAGAAAACCCCTCTTCACTAAACTCAGCCTTTATCAACTCTGCTGTAAAAGGGTATGCAACTGCAGCTCTTCAAAGTTGTGGGTTGATAAGGAGTAGAGGCATCAGTCTTATAACAAGTTGCGCGACGTCAGAGATGAGAAGTCAGTGTGTGAGTTGTGAAATGTTATTTTGTTGTTCTGTCAAATGGAATTCACATCTAAAGGTATGGACTTGCGATTTATATAATAATTATTGAAATAATACTACATAAGAAATTACTGATATCATATTTATATGGATGTGTCTAGGTAGGGAATTTTTTTTATTTTCTAGTATTGTAGAGGGGGTTTAAAAAAAATACGTTAGAGATGGCACTATTAAATATATGTCAAGATGTAAAGAAAAGGGTTGGGTTTATGTACAAAAAGAATAAATTGTCGCAAATGATCCGTTTTTTTACAAATCGCGTTTGTATTTCAGGGGGGTAACCAGCAAACATAGACATTGGTGACACGTATGGAACTTTATGAATTACCGTGTCAGACAAAAGGTTCTACAAACTCATTGTGCAGTTATGTATTCGATAAGCTAGGATTAAAGGAGCATCCCAATGATTTATCTAGATTATTAGGAGCGGCTATAGCTACTTTTAGGTCAAATTTTGAAAAGCGCTGGAAAAAAGTAAAAAGAATTCTTTGAATGTCTGTTTCACAATTCATACCGACTAGATGTAAAGAAATGGCAAGTTGAAGGAAAGGAAGAAAAAAGTAAATGAAAGGAAGGAAGTAATTTTAGAACCATTCCGCAAGAAAATGGGTTTGATAGTCGTCAAGCCAAAGCTGGGGGTAGTGGAAATTCTAGCGATGGAAATGCGGCTCGACGCTTTTTCAGAAGTCCACAATTGTCTGCTACCTTCACCGGAGTCTAGGAAGAAATAATTCATCGATTCTTAGTAATTTTGCGTGTAATTTCCAGTGGTTTTCAAGTCAGTATTGACAAATTTGATAAATATGCTACAGACACAACGAAACTCTAGCTGAGTCTGTACCCGTGGTATTATATGACTGCAGTGTTCATAAAGTCCTAATTCATGGTGCACGGGTTATTGAATCAACCATTTTACCAATTGGTATGCTTTCTAAAGAGCGCAAGAAGCAAGGCATAAGCTCTTAAGAAAACTTCACTAAGGACATACCGGTAAATTTTCACGAAAGGAAAATATGAAAGATATATTGAATCTGTCTCTTGTCAATTCTGATCCCATAATCTCTCATTCTTCCTCGTTTAGACAGAACAATAGTGGAAGAAAGAAATATGCGAGCTACTTCAAGAACCGAAAGTGCCAGTAAGCAAGTCGAGTAGGGAGAAAGATGATCAGCAAGAAGAAAAACAGCAGAAAGTAGATGAAGATGATGATGATGAAGGAGAAGAAGAAGGCGGTGATAGTGATGATGATGCTCATGAAGCAGACGCAGATGCAGGTTACGTAGAGGACTAAGATACAAATTTATAGGCGTTTACCTCTTATTGTAAAATGTAATGAAAATTCTGCTATTTTGTTCATTTAAAATTTTAAAAATTATTTTTAATTTCGCAATTTATATTATAATTTTGTTTTAGGGCTTAATATCATTTATATATCAACTTTACAGAAGAAAAACAATGAAACAAATTTAAAAAGTTACTTTTGTGCGAGAAATAATTTTTTTCCTCTAGATTTGAATTCTGGACCACTGTGCAGCGCCACAAAGCTGGGTATTGACGGCAGAAGCAGCTCCAACCTTAACTCTTCCATCCAAGGAGGCACTCATGTCAGCAAATACACGAACCGCGAAGGAGTAAACTTTGACAGGCATAGCACTCGTTTAAAAAATGTGGCTTTGACAGCTTCTATTTCCATCAATTGCTTACGCTTCAGGTGTGGCCACATTAGTTCCAAACCATATGTTACTATCGGAGCAATTTTTATCTTAAATAGACTCATAGCAGTCGCAAGTGATAATCTTTGTAGGTGTTTTATGTCACTCATCGCTCTTGTCGCAGCGTTCACTTTATCTTGGATGTGAATTGTAAAAACGTTTCCAGGTGTCTGAAGAGTCAAACCTAGATACTTGAAACGTGTCGCAAGCGTGAGCGGCCTGTCTCTGTAGTTTATGGGTGTCCCTTTTCCGCCTTTCCTGAATGTCATTGATACTGTTTTTGTCTCGTTCAGCCGTAGTTCGTTCCTTTCCGCCCAAACTGCCACCTTGTTGAAAGCTGTCTGAAGATCCTTGTGATTGGTTGATGTTAATACCATATCATCAGCATACATGTATAGTTTTACATTTGCTGGTATCACTCTTACAACATCTGCCGTTGCGATGGTGAACAATATGGGACTGAGGGGGTCCCCTTGTAGGACCCCATTAGTTTGCTGTATGGGTTTAGATTTTGAGATGTCGTCACATACTTCTATCCAGTTGCTGCTCAGTAAGTTTTTAATTAGTCTGACTATGTGTTTGTCTTTCCCAACTATCCCTTCCAGTTTGTTCATCAGCATTTGCCTATTGACAGAGTCGAAGGCTTTTGAATAGTCTAGGAAGACTTGCGTGCAACTTGCCTCGTGGCGTCGACAGTGCTTCCTCTATGTCCTTTAATAGGCACTGTATGGCCTGGATTGTGGATTTGCGTTTTCTGAAACCGAACTGTTCTTCCGGTATACGTGGCTCGACTGCTTTTGTCAGTCGCTCGCATAACAATTTTGTTAATAACTTTAACAGTGTGCATTCCAATGCGATGCCTCTATAGGAATTCGGGTCATTGCTGTCTCCTTTGCCTTTATATAGCATTTTCACTGTTGAGGTTTTCCATCTTTCTGGGATGGTCCCCTTCCTCGGGCATTCATTGAACAGCGCGACAATACATTTCCCCAGATCTTCAGTTGTGTCTTTGAGATGTTCGTTATAGATAAGGTCTGGTCCGCACGCTTTATCGTTTTTGGAGGCTTTGATGGCCGATGTCACCTCTCTCTGTGAACAGTTTTATTTCTTCTGTTATGTCTGAGTTATTGGTATACTGATATATAGATCGTTTTCTTTCTCTTGTAGAACTTTCGTAAGATGTTCTTCCCAGGTCTTTATTGGAATGTTTCTCGGGTACTTTGGCTGTCTCGGGTTCAGAGCCTTGTAGGGATGCTTCTCAGCCTCCTCTATAAGTTTCCTTTCCATTTCTAGTTGGAAGATATCCTTTGTTTCCTTCACAAGGGCCTTGTATTGGCATCTTAAAAGATTATAGTTATGGAGACTGCTTTCTGACTTACTTCTTCGTACGAGGTGTAGGGCGTTAAGGGCTTCTCTACGAGCTAGATAGCACTTTTCGTTAAACCATTCCTTACCTTTTTTCTCCTATCTGTGAGTGGTGCTGCTTGGGCGATGAGCTTTTCTAGTGTTGCTGCTGCTCCATTCACATCCCCAGCTGAGATTAGCTCTAGTGTGGCACTGATATCCTTTTGTTGTATCATTTCCTTCTTTATCCTTCTAGAAACCCTTTTGAGCGGTTTGCTGTTTTGAATGTCGGTCTTGTCTTGTTTGAAGAAGGTTTCTACAAGCAGGTGTTTCCTGAGTGTTTCTCCAACTGTGTTTTGGCAAATCGCTGTGATGTGCGTTCTATTAGTAAACACTAGGTCTATTGCACTAGATCCATTCGAGCATATATATGTTATAATATGAGGATCGTTGACTAAGGTGAGTCCCTCCTCCTCTAGGTATTCCAATACTTGGGTTGTCTTGATCGATATTTTGTCCGTTCGGCAGTTCAAATCCCTGCTAGGATGACCGTGTCATTGGAAGTTGTCTTTCCTAGGGCAATGGATATTTCTTCTATTATATCCCTGGAGCTCATTTCAGGTTGGAAATATGCGCACAGAAGTATTCCTATGCTTGTGTTTATCATGAGTACGTTATCTGTGGTATGAGAAATCTTGAACATTTTCGATTGAGAAGGCATGTGATGCCCCCTGAAGGTCTCCCTCTGGGCCCTTGTCTTGCTAGATTGTTTATTGTATAGAGTTTCCTTGCCGTCCATTCTACCGTAAGCATTGTTTCTGTCAACACAACTACATCGTATTGTTCAAACATGTCGTCCGCTATTATTTCTGTTGCACTTTTAAGTCCTTCAATATTCCACAGGAGCATTTTTATGTTCCGTTTCTTCTCTTTACTTGGTTTTGAATTATTCCAGGTCAACTCCTCCGTAGCCTCTTCTCTGCCTGGGGGCCCGAAAAAGCCTTACTAGAATTCCTTTTGGCCAGAAATCAGCCTTTTCTGTTTCTTCGAGGTATTGGAACGGAATTCCTGTCTTGAAGGCCTTATTTGTTCCCATGGTTCTCAATTCCTCGCAGGTTACCTCATTAATTCCTTTCTTTGTCAGGAATTCTATCAGTTTCTCCTTGGTGGTTTCTTTTGATAGGCGACCCACATATAGCCACGCGGTTCTGTCTCCAGCTTTGAGGCCTAGGTCTGCTGAGTCGTCTGTACCGATGGTAACTTTTTGTCTCTGTTCCCTTTTATTTATTCTTCTTCTCATTGGTGAGAAAACGACACCTTCGTTATCTTCCTCTTCTTCCTCTCTCTGTGAGTCTGGTTGCACCGATCTTCTTCGTCGATGTACTTCTATCCATTGTTGATTGTCATTTGTTTCTTCTCTTTCTACTTTCTTTTGTTCTTTATGTTCAGCTAACTCTGCTTCCTCTTGACATTCATCTTGAGAAGCGTGGGCATCGGGTGCTTGAGTTGTTTGCTCTGTGCCTGTGGGTGGGAGGTCTAGTCCTGCCGTTTCGCCAGAACCTGTCCACGTCTCTATTTGCTCATCTCGTGGACCTTGTTTCTTGCCTATTTCTTCTTTCCTGTATTGGAATTTAGGAGTTTTTACTTGTTTCTCCATGCGCTCTATTATCTGGGACTGTGTTCCTTGAGACGTCACCTTTTTAACGACTGTTTCCCGTGCGCACTTCTTTGTATGATTCTTCACCTCCAATATTGCCTCTGAGAGCGAGTCGAGTTTTCTGTTAAATTCCGCTTTTATATTCTCTAAATCCCTCCTTAGCGTTTTCCCCGCCTCATAGAGAAGAAAGTCCTGTTCGCAGCTATAACAAAGCCACATCGGTTTTGACTTCTTTTTATTTGATGCCTTTAGCGCATTGAATTGACCGTTTTGTAATTCAGCGCAAGACAGATGATGGCATTTCTGGCATAGACCGTCACATAATACTGCGTTCTCATCTTCTACCCGCCGCTCACATATGGGGCAGTGATCGCCGTCGTCCTGATTGGACACGTGTTGTGTGTTTACGTCCGGCATGATGTCAAGTAGACCGTGAATTACGTCACTTCCTCTGTTGTGATCCGTTAGAATGAAGGGTATTTATTTCACCAAAAAATTCACTCTACGAACTCTCCTCCCGATTTTCTAATATTCACACTGCAACTTTTGGTGCTGCTTCTTATGACTTTAACTTTCTCATGGCCGAGTGCACCATTCTCCGGTTTTCTCAGCCGTTTCGTTACCGCGGTAAACGTAATACCGGGGTATTCTCAAAATCTCTGTGCACCATTGCTAAAATACCGCGGTTTGCTAATGCTTTGAAATATTGCGGTTACTCTGCTCCGAATCCATTTTTCCTTGATGGTTTCTTCCATGGCCGCTAGGTTCTCTCTCTCTGCACGTCTGCCAGTCACGGTGACTCAGCTAGGCCAAATTCAATTTATTTGTTGACTTATTATTCAATAAAAAGATGTTCATAAGGATAAAAGGGAATATTATATTATAATATAATAATATAATAATAATAATAATAATATAATAATATAATAATAATAATAATAATATAATAATATAATAATAATAATAATATAATAATATAATAATAATAATAATAATAATAATATAATATATTTATTCACCGTAAATTTCTATACAGAAATATTGGCTTCGTCAGGGAACTAAATCTAAATCTAATAACTAACAATTCTTATAACTAACTGTAACTAATACAAAGTGAAGGTAAGATTAATAAGATTAATTACAATATTAAGGTTACATCATATAACTCAGTAACTAGGTAAGACGTTACACTTATCTAGTTAATGAGTTCCAGGTCCAGGAATTCATCAACAGTGTACGGCATATGATGCAGGAGCATTTTTTTAACTGCCTTTTTGAATTGACTTGTTTGATAGGTTTTTAGCTTATCTGGGATTTTGTTATATAAAATTATGCCCCTGTGAAAAATACTCTTAAGACTGCATGCAATTCTATGAGTAGATAGGTGGATGTGCTCTGAGGTTCTTGTGTGATGTGCGTGGTAGTCAGAATTCTAGTTTAAAGCTTTCTTTGTTTTTGTGAATGAAAGTGACAGATTCTAATATATATACACAAGGGAGCGGTAGAATATGTAGTTCTTTAAATATAGTTTTACTTTCGGATCTAGGGGGTACTTGTTTCATAATTTTTATTGATTTCTTCTGAAGAATGAATAAATCCAGGGTTTTACTAGACATGCCCCATACAGCAATGCCATATTGGATTTGGGAGTGAATGAAGGCAAAATACATTGTTCTCAAAACTACTAATGAGGTTATTTTTCTAAGAATTCTCAATGCATATATATGACGACTGACTTTGGCTATAATCTTTTCAACATGAACGTTCCAGGATAACGTCGAGTCAATCCAGATACCCAGGAATTTTGTGCATTGAACTTCAGTAACATTTTGATTTAGAACCTGGATCTGAATTGGGATTTGAGATTTAAGATGGTTGAACATTATAAAGACAGTTTTACTAACATTAAGCTGCAATTTGTTGTCTTCTAGCCAGTGCTGGAGACAAACGTTGTTAGCATTAACGTTGCTCTGAAGTTCAGAACTATTTTTGTGAGAGACTAGCATATTGGTGTCGTCTGCAAATAGAACAGCCTTTGAGAAGGGTAAATGTTCAGGGAGGTCATTGATGAAAACTAAAAAGAGTATTGGTCCTAGAATTGAGCCCTGGGGGACACCTTGCTTTATATAGGAAACTGAGGAGCGAGTCGAGTTTATCTCTACAAATTGTTGACGATTATGAAGGTATGACCTGAACCAGTTTCCTGCTAGTCCTCTGATGCCTTGCGTATATATGTCGTCTGAATTCATACTTTGAATTCAAGCACCATTGATACTGTACCAATCGTGAAATGAGTTCGTTTCACCTACTACTGGTTTGGTTGAGGTGAGAAAGGAAGGTCATTTCAATCGATGTTACAGCACAGTATTTGCAAAGATATGTAGCATCGTACATTCTTCAAATAGATCCCACCTGTCTGTACATTTCAATAAAATAACATTCATGTTTTAAAGAATAATTCTCACGTGTGCAATCCAAGACAAAGCAACACCACGAAATCCTTGCTCTAGTTTGACATAGCCTCGCTTTTATTCCCGTACGACTAGTAGAAATTTTAGGTGCAAAATCATGTGCATAGCCATGAAAGGGCTGTTACAATTATGTTCGTGTACGTGCAGGTACTGACTGAAGGAATAGCTATGTTTTGTTCCCCCCGACCCTCACTTCCCGTAAATCCAGCGCTCAAGATATGGCGCGCGGGTAGTATGTATATTGATTACATACCCTATATACTGATACACAGGCTATATCGTGATGCATGCAGCCATTCACTTAAATTTGGCCTAGGACCACTGGTTTTCCATATATCATTTATTTGTTGCCTTATTGTTCAGTAATAAATGTTCATAAGTATAAAATGGAATATTATATTGCGTATATATGTCGTCTGAATTCAAACACCATAAATACTGTACTAATCGTGGTTACGCCCACTAGTCTACTCGATGGACCTGGTTTGGTTGAGGTAAGAAAGGAAGGTCATTTCAATCGATGTTACAGCACAGTATTTGCAAAGATATGCACCATCATTCATTCTTCAAAGAGACCCCACCTGTCTCTCATTATTCTTTATGTTCAATTAGCTTTTGGCCTGGATATCGTAAATATGATACATTACGCTGATCTCCATCTTGGAAAGAAAACCGCGGTTTTCTCACTTTACAGCTCCTTCACGGCCGGTTTGCATCTTACCGCGGTAAAAGTCGAAACCGAGCACGGTGGAACGAAAGTATGACTTTACCGAGGTTGGTGCACTCGGCCATTAATATATTCCAACACTTGGAACACAATTTTTCATGAATCACTATTTAATACTTTGCCCTGTTTGCGTTTCACAAACGCCTTCACTGTACAACACAGCTGCCACTGATAAGTAACCTCGGCTACTGTAGCTGCATTTGCTTAACTGTAAAATTTCACCCTTAACTGTACCATCCCGCCTCTTGACGCCTCTGGCCTGCATTACAAAGCGGATTACCCCTCGTTAAAATTGGCAATGCAGCTCAATGCCGCTCTGCGAAATAGTTATCTTACGTTATTAAAATATTTGTATTTCCTCTTAATTTTAGTAGTATTGAGACATTTAGCATATGAAAATGAAATTGTTCTTACTGAAGATGTGTTTAGTGAATTAAAATGTATTATTTGAAGTCTACAAAACAAGTAAAATACGTGTAAAGATCGACTGCAACTCTCCCATATAACCCAATGCTTTTTTCTCAATGTGGAATAGCCTATAGTAATGTATCATTGTTGTTTTTCTGTTTTTGTAGTTGTTTTTTTAGATTGTTGTTTGTGTTGTAAGCAATTGTGAGATTTTTTTGTTTGAGTGGTTTTACTATTTTGTGTATTCTATTATCTGTGAAGTTGAAAGTGACATATTTGGAGTTCTTGTTTTTATTATTTTCTTGTTGATTGTTTAATGTAGAAACGGGGTTTAGCTTTTTGCTGATTTTGTTTTCCTTAGAATGTCAAATATGATAGCATCTTTGAAACCGTTATTGTTTGCAATTTGCAAAATAGTTTGAAGTTCTTTGTTGTAGTTTTGTTTGCTCATAGGGATATTTAATAACCTATATATCATACTATTTAGAACTGCTCTTTTAAGACTGTTCGGATGATTAAAATTCTTATTTATTATATTGTCAGAGAAAGTGGGTTTCCTATAAATGCTAAAATCAAGTTTTTTGTTATCAAATTGTATAAAACGTCTAAGTAATTGATTTTGTTATTGACTGCTTCTTCTAGTGTAAAAGTTAAATTTCTATGTATTTTATTGAAGTCATATACAGTCGGTCAAATAAAAAACGTCGGGACTCGTATGCTGTTAAAATTAAAGTTTTGACGCATTAGTTCACAAGTTTCCTATAAAAAACACAAAATACAGGTCATTTTCGGAACATATGAGGCCATGCGGCAGGAGGGAAAAAATGAACAACGCGGAAAGCGCAACACACGATATTCAACTTAATGCATTGTCATAATTCATTTTGCTTTGTGTCATCGCCACATACAAATGCTAAGGTGAGAGAAAGTGTAGTTAGGGCTGTAATTGACCTGCATTTTTCGGTCTCTGAAGCAGCGAGAAGGTTCCATATTTATGAAAAGCAGCTCAGAGGTGGGAACTTTACTATAATGCGACCGGAAGTTTTCATAGCAAACGTTGATCTGGCCGGACGCGTATTTCGATGCTAAGATTGGTTGCAGAAGTTGAGCGTAAGTTATTGATTTTGCACTAGAAGTACCGGTATTATAAAATAAGATCTTTAAAAAATGCTCCTTGAATAAACATATTCCTCGCGAATCTATTAATTATTAATATTATAAAAATTTGCAACCGAGAATATGGCGGATTTGAGGCATATAGCCACAGCCTTCTATACATGTCCGTTTTGGAACAAAACTGACTAAATAATCAAGAAAATACATGGATAGACAAGAGGCGTGTGTGAACCTAACCTTAAGTCTTCCTGTACATGCGCATATGCTCGTTCGTGATACTTAATCAAATACCGCCCGAGGTTTTTTATTTCACCGACTGTACATATAATTCAAAATTTTGGAGTTTCTTTGACCTCATTTCCGATTGAGACCGACAACACTTAACGCCGAATTTTTCCTTCTTGCATTAAACAAACAACACTTCAAAGACAGCACCGCTAGCGACGAATAAAAAGTGAATACACTCAATCTAAATACATGAAAATGACTAAATAAGAAAGCAAATGACACGAAAATGACAAAATAATGACCTAAAATTGAAATAAATGCCCTAAAAATATAAAATTGCATAAAATGACAAAAAAGACCTAATAAAAATGTATTTCTATGATTTAGAGGCCATGATTAGGATTTATCTACAAGTTGGCAATGTCTATGCAGCATCAATAAAAAGATGACATGTCATTAGAATCCGGGCCCTGATCATTACTGTAAGCATAACGTACAGTGTATCGAAGAATCCCCTTTCCTGAAAATAGTAGTTAGGCCTATAGTAAGTTAGTTATAGGTAAGTCGGAGAGTGGGGCAGTTTTGTCCAAAAGTCACCTCTCAACTTTGTGAATTTTTTTCTCAACCTAATTATATTCAGGAAGAGGTACATATTTATTTATTTTTATTTTTATTTATTTACATGTATTTATGTGCTACTTGTACACTGATATGTATTGCACATAAATGTATTTTTATTATTACATTATAATTGATTGTTTTAAACTTAAAATTATTTTCCCTACATGTTGCAAGTTGGGCAAAACTAGCCCCAGCTGGGCTAGTTTTGCCCAGTGCATGGGGCACGTTTGATCACTGCATACAAATCAAGTTAGGGGAAAAGGTAGAATCGGGTGCACCCGAGTTCCCCACTCCACTCCCTAACGGGACCCGCGTGGAAAGTAGGGGTTTTGGGTGGGGAGATTCTTAAAACAGTGGAAAGACATCTAACGGCGGCATTTGAACTACTAGCAGAGTAGCGACGGTAGCACAATCTAGTAAGCAACTAGTGAAACAGAAAAATAATTTATTTCTCCTTTATTCTCTTCTTCTCTTCCTTTCCCGTCTCCTTCCTCTCACCTCCTCTTCACCCTACCTACCTATTCGAGACCTATTCCTAACCGTAAATTTTGAATCGACTGGGATTCGTACTCGGGGCCCCTAGCATTATAGCTAGGAGTCGTAACTCATTACGCCACGAGTGATTGTTGAGCAGTGAAGGAAGATTTTGTATATTTGAGTTATTATAGCATTCATGAGTGTTAACGAAAGAATCAGTTTTTATAATAGGCTATTTATATATTTTGTTAGTTTTGAAAAGAGTAGTGTTGGTGCAAGGGAATTTTTCTGCATCAATTAAGCCATGTTTTATGTTATACTAGGGCTTTTTTTTTAAATTGTCATATATTATGTATGGTGCAATTAATTGTGAAATATTTTGTTTTTTGAAATGTTCTGTTGGCATACCGGTACGTACAGCGTTTTTTATAATTGTGAAATATTATGTTTGGCGCAAGGGTCTTTTTATTGTGAAATAGCCTATTTTGTTGCAAGTGTCGTTGTTATAATTCCGTGAAATATTATGCTTGGTGCAAGGGTATTTTTTTTATTTTTAAATATTTTGTTTTTTTATAATCACTTTTAATAATAGTGAAATATAATGCTTGGTGTAAGGGTCTTTTTTATTTTAAAATATAATTTTTTTATAATCGTTCGCCATCGTTTTTTGTAATATTTTGTGAAAGATTATGTGGCGCCAATTATGTTGGCGTTGGTGCAAGGGAAAATCTTTTATGTTGGCTCTAAAAAGAGCCATTTTGGTGCAAGGGTATTTTAATTGTGAAATATTATGTTGGCCCTGAAAAGAGCCTGAGGGGGGGGGGGGGAATGTTCATTTCTGCAGCATTAATTAATTATTCGGAATTCTTCTGTATGGCACACCATTCAAGTCTAACACAAGTCTCTCGGCAATATCATAGTAGGATCTCTTACTTCATCTTTCCCAGCTTTCGTCCCAATACATGTAATAATCTAGGCCACCATAAAACAATGTTCAGTTGGCATATGTACGGCGTTTTTTATAATTGTGAAATATTATGTTTGGTGCAAGGTCTTTTTTTAATTGTGAAATAGCCTATTTTGTTGCATGTGTCGTCGTTATAATTCCGTGAAATATTGTGCTTGGTGCAAGGGTGTTTGTTTATTTTAAAATATTTTGTTTTTTTATAATTGTTTTTAATAATAGTGAAATATAATGCTTGGTGCAAGGGTCTTTTTTATTTTAAAATATAGCCTAATTTGGTTTTTTTTATAATCGTTCGCCATCGTCTTCTGTAATTGTGAAAGATTATGTGGTGCCGATTATGTTGGCGTTGGTGCAAGGGAAAATCTTTTTAAATGTGAAATATTATGTTGGCTCTGAATAGGGTGCAAGGGAATTTTAATTGTGAATTAAAAGTGGCCACTCTGGTGATTGCAATTGCATTGAATATAATTTGCATGCGTATAACACTGTGAGCTGCATTACCGGCATGTCCACTGAGAATGCTACATTTCAACTTACTACAGAAATACTGGAAGCGTTAGATAAAAAGAAATATGCTCTGGGAATTTTCTGTGACTTAGCTAAAGCGTTTGACTGTATAAATCATGAAATATTACTTCAAAAATTGGATCATTATGGGTTCGGTAATTTAACACTTAAGTGGTTCAAATCATATCTTTCTGATAGAACTCAAAAGGTAATAATAAATGGAAATGAATCTAACTTAGGGGTTGTTAAGAATGGGGTACCTCAGGGATCAATACTAGGACCTTTGCTCTTTTTAATTTTCATTAATGACTTGCCCTATAACTTAAGTGATGAATCAAAGGTATTGCTTTTCGCAGATGATACTAGTGTACTTGTAACAGGAACGTCACAAGAACATTTATCAAGAATAGCTACAAAGGTTTTTCACGAGTTAAACACATGGTTTTTAGCTAATAAAATGACACTTAATATTGATAAGACCCATTTTATACAATTTAGGACAAAAAACAGATGTATCTCAAATCTTGAAATTAATTATGGAACACAAATCATACAAGAAATTAGCAATGTAAAATTTTTAGGACTGCAAATAGATCAAAATCTTGACTGGAAGACACACATAGAAATGATAAGTCCAAAACTGAGTTCAGCGTGCTTTGCTTTAAGAATTTTGAATAATATATTAAAACAGGATGTATTACTTAGGGTATATTTTGCATATTTTCACTCGGTAATGAGGTACGGGATCATATTCTGGGGCAACTCTTCCCATAGGGAGAAAATATTTAGATTACAAAAGCGGGCAATAAGAATAATATGTGGAAACAAAAAAAGGGAATCTTGTAAACCACTATTTGAAAAATTAAAAGTCCTCACTCTTACAGGGGAGTATATATATACTCTGTTATGTGTTATGTGGTGAATAATATTGATAAATTTCAAACTAATTTTAGTGTACATGGACGTACTACCAGAAACATGAATGCTCTACACAGACCAAATAACTCGTTAAAACTCTTTCAGAAGGGTGCTTATAAGTGCTTTTTTTCTAACTAAAAAGGTGGCGGTACTCATTAGAAATGTTTTAACTGAATCTCACGGGCTCCCGTGTCTTCTGAGTTAATGTCCAACAATCGGGCCTATCATGGCCAGAACTGTTTCTCCCTTGAATCGCAGTAAAATTACCGGTACTTGCGACATACTCTTCAGATTCAGTTTATTTAGTGTTGGCAGGTTTTTGAGATACTTCAAATACATCGTCATGCTTTCTTTTATTACGCACCGGACCACGTGCACCCCCTGTTCCTACAACCGTAATAAACAATTATTAATTCACTTGCCTGTGCAACACAAACCAAGGGTTTTCTTTTCAAATTACGTATATGTAAGCAACGAATGCAGTTAAATTTAAACACGCACTAACCCCTGATTAACTACGGTGGTTAGCTACTTACTACTTGTTTGTTACTACGGTAGCATTAACTGCACTTGGTGCAATTCTTATACCGTTAGAATGGCCCTGACCCCACCCCCAACCCTCTTACAGTCCAGTAGCCACGGCAATTAACAGAAACTATCATTTGCTCGTGTGTAGGATATTATGTATGTAGAAATCTGACAAAACCAACAAACAAGCTTGATTTTAAATAAAACATAACATTTATGGGAATTGTGATAGAAATATTCCGAGTTATCCAAACTTTATTTTTAAATTAGGTGCCGGTACTGCATACCGTTGCGTACCGCCACAAAAAAAGTACTTGTGCTTATTATTCTGCAGTACAGATATATAACAACCTCAGCCATTCCATGAAAAGTGAGCCTGTTTTACCATATTGGTATTTTTAAGTAAGGTAGACATGTTGTATGTCAAATGAAAGCTAAAAGCTTATATTTTTAAATGTCAGTACTCATTTTTTATGATCTGCAAGTATCATTTTGTTATTGATTGTTAAATTTGAACATAACGAAAGCAACCAATTTCTTGATAAAGTAACAGTTCGTATTTAATCCCTATTGTTGACAACCTGGAGAATCAGCTGATTATTTCTCTCCAAAAGTTGTTGTTCAGTATATTACTAGTCTTATGAAGTATTATTATTTACTACCAAGGGTTAATTATAAATTTTGTTACTTGTATTTACGAGGTACTATACATTTGTCTGAACCGTAACAAAAAAAGTTAAAAAGTTTATTTTATATGTTAACAATAATTTGTACAATAGTAATATTTAATATTTTCTAACAAGAAGGGTTATGTAACTCATATCACTTATTAAAATTTTTGCATATTAATTTATTTCCATTTAATGAGCGTTACGGTCCAGACACCAAAAATGAGGACAAATACCCAGTGTTGACCCAAGTTTTAAATTACCCATTAATTTGAACAATTTCTAGATTAAAGATGAGCTTAAAAGACAAACTGTGATAAACTGGATTTTGGAAAAAATTTTACAGTGAACTGGTTTTAAAATTAATTATCAACTCCATTACCGAACGTTAAGAGACGCATAGGCAGTCATCCTATTTTGAAATGGAACAAAACTAAAGTGGAAATGAATGAACTTGTATAATGTATTACAGATACTTTTGCTGAGAATTACTCACTCATTGCACAGGATTAATTAATTCAGTCAGCTCATTGGGCCCATGAACAAGCAACACTGTTCACAGCTGTTGCCTGGCTCGTCTACTTATTCATCTAAATGCGTAAAAACTCAATGTTCAGACAGGAACTCCTCCACTGAGTAATAGTTATGCAATAAAAATATTTTTTCAGCTATAATTTGCTGTCTGGACATTTCTGAAGACAATCATATGAGAAATGAAAGCAGAATTTGCTAATGTAGGCCTACTAACGTAGTTAATATAAAAATATGTTCTAATGGTTCAGCAGCACAATTAATGAATTTTTTTTTTTACCTTTTTCAATCTCCTATTCTTTGGAAACAAGTTTCTCTAAATATTGAATGTAATATTTAGGCACCACTCTATGGGAAAGTGGCAGTGGATGGAGTTAGAAGTCAAAGCATAATATTCGGATACCAGCGAAGAGCCAAAAATATTTTTTGGATACACCTGAGCAGTTTTATAATGTGCAAAAAAAGTAGTGTCAGCAGTAAGAATACTATGGGTGCCAGCATGTGAAGTCAAAACCAGAGAAAAGGTAGTCTGGTATTCTTTGTAGTCCCAACCTACAGAGCGCTGATTACTTTCAGGTTACGCCAACCAGAAATAAATCACTAGTTGGTCAGACAAGTTCAGGTGCTTCACCATGATAATTTATTATCACCCTTCCTTAATCATCAGAGTAAATTAAATTTTGTGATTTTGTCCTTGTCAAGCTGAAAGACATACTAGGCTGAGGTAGGCCTACGTAACACTATTAGCGATGAATACAGAATCAACTATACTAATTCCAGTAGTACATCGACATGGATATGGTCTCAAGAAAAAGGTCATCTTTGTAGTACATGCTTCAGTCGTTTGTGTGGTCAAACTACCTACTGTCACTCATAATAGTGGATAATTTGTTTTTAATAGACATAATGAGTCATCCTCATAAGCATTCACCATTTCTTTGTGACAACAGTTTTATAAACCCTATGAAAGGGCCTAAGTTTATGTTAAATTACTTATTTTGACTAGTTAAGTGCTCATGGATCCTAGATTTTGCAAAACATGTGTAAATTTTCTATTCTCTTAATTTGTTAAGTAATTCTCACTTGTGTGATTTTACACAGTGTCTGAACCGTAACAGCATGTGTCTGGACCGTAACATATTTTGAAAATTTACTGTGTGTTAATTATTGAAAATTTGAGACTGATCAATAGTGCATAATTATCCTTGAACATTTATAAAGAAGGAAAAAAATATGATTCACCATAAAGTTGTGACAACTCACAGAGTTTTACATGTCTTTACAAAAATGACATGGGTAACCTTCCGTGTGAGTCTGAACCGTAACAGGGTACTTTTTATAAATTTCTTGAATGATTAATGTTGAGATGGGATTAAAAATACATCAGGGGTGAAGTACTATTTGAAGACAATTCATACATATTGTTAACCTTTTTGAAAATTTATCTTAACAATGAGTATGAGGACTCCAAAAGTGTGTAAATGTCTGGACCGTAACAATGGAATGGCTGAGCTTCCAAACAACATTAAATTATTATGTATTCAAAGAAAGAGCAAACCTTTCAAAACAGCTGTCAAGGAATTTTTAATAACTCACACCTTCTACAATTTGGAGGAATATTTCCAGCTTGGATAAATTTGGCAGCTTGCAGTCTCTGTAGGCCTATATTATTGTTATAACATGCATGTATTTTTTGATCTGACGTGTTCTATATCCTTGAGCCCCGCTCAACACAGGATCTACAGGACGAGATATCTACATCTACATGAGTAGCGGCCAGCGGGATAGGGGAAGCGGTCAGGCGGGGAAGAAGCCGGCAGGCGAGTATGGAGTGGAAAGGGGACTCGGGTGCGCCCGATTCTACTCTTATTCCTCAAGTTAATGTGGAAATGAAAGGCAAACATGTAATGATAATGCAATTAATTTACATTACAGAGCTAAAACACAAAAAAGTAGGCCTATCATATTTTGTATTATAACTAAGTTAAAGAACTGGCCTAAACAGGTGTACTAATATTTAAAGAGAAAATTGGAACCAATAACATCACAAACTCAGATAAAATTGTCTTCAAACTGAAATAAACATCTATTTAACCCTGCTTTAGCATAGGCCTAAGTCTAGTATTAAACTACCGGTAAGTTAATTGGCATAAGAGAAGATTAAGTCGCCCCCTTACGCTCCAAACAATGCGTTGCTGTTCGCTTGTTATCTCGGAACACCCGATCGTCCCTTCTCTCCAAACTCCCGATCGTACCAAATACAAGCTACCAACCCATACACCAAAATGACAACCCTCTAGCATACTCGGCAATCCCGACCAGACCACAATCACCTCTTCACATAATCTAAATAATGCATAACACTATCCACTTAGTTAAGTGCGCGAGCGGAGGCGGTAGCCGAAGCGAAGCGCCCTTGCATTTTCGAATAATGTACGATACACTGTTTGTCGGTTTCGAAAATGTGGCATATTATATCTTCCACACGTTAGTAAGCCTGTCAACTTTTGTTCATCTTTTGTTTACCGGTATGACGTCACACTACCAACGTCCAATCACGAGTTTCTATGTAATATGAGGACAGAAGAAGTGGTATAAAAGAAAGTGCATCGCGAGGGAGCGGTGGGTGGGAACATTCATCCAAGGTGCGACTTAATATTATTTTTTCCCAGTTAATTAATACCAGTAATAGAAATTCTAGTTAATGGGCAAAAATGCCCCAAGTAGGCTGAGCAAAACTGCCCCAATGCACAATTTGGAATAAATGGATCATTATTTTCCATAAGTGAGGTTATTAAATCACATGTCTGACATGAAAAGAAAGATTAAGGAATATACAACTATGCAGAAGACATAAAAAAGTATTGATAAGTATAAATTAAATGTGTTTACTTGGTAAAACAAAAATAGGAAATATAACTTTTTATGTAAATATTATTTTCTTCTATAAAAAATCTCCACATGTAGCTAAGCAGTCCAAATTTCCACAGGAAGTTGGTAGTTGATGGGAACAGATGTGATATCATACGAATGATAAAATGATTACCAAGGGAGAGTAATTCGATATTGAGCGAAACTGCCCCACTCTCCCCCCTATTGCAAACAGTTCTACTCAAGTGCTACCCTCCATTGCCTAGTAGATTATGTTATGAGCTACTAATTGTGCAATTCTATCATACATGACACAAATATGCTCTTAAAATAACGAAAACTGAAGCGAATGTTTTATAACCTTGTTTCTTTCGTCTTCGTCAGACATATCGCTTAACACTAAAGTACTAAAAATTCAGTGTATTCATAAACTTTTTTTGTATGAAATTAAAAGTCTTACCATCCATATCGCTCATCTTAATATGTGAAGAAAATGGACTGCCTATTTATTAAAATTCACATTATGTACACAACAAACACTAAAATCTACACCAAGACCGCCAAAATCCATACAAGACAAATTTACGCGGGAGAATTTAACACATGTCACATTTTTAGTACCCATAATTCATCTGTGATTAAAAGTAGGCAACTTCTATGGAGCAATAAATTATTCTACCATTGGCAACAACAAAGCTATTGAATTCTTTTAGCAAAAAGTTCGAGTTTCTAATAACCTTCTATAATTTAGATGTGATTTTCATTCGCAATTAATGTACATAGTTCCTAAATCTGATCTTTCACCAAAACATTCTTGGCATTCAAAATTGAAGTATGACGATGTTGGTTGCATTGAACTCGTCTATGATCATCTATTGGTGGATATTGGTTTTCCTTGGGTGAGGGAAAGGAAAAACGTGGGCTTTTAAAGTTTAAATCCCACTCTATACCCATGGACAAGGTCTTATTTAGGTACATCACAAAAACCCGAATGAAAATCCGATTCAGTATGCAAAATATTTATCTTTCAGGGACACTAAGACCATTGACCTACTTTCGTCGGTCGCAAAAATACCGTCCTTAAATAATAAAATAAATAAAATCATGTAAACTGACTTAACAAAGTGTCAAAATACTTTTGTTTAATCATTGATAATTGCAATTATGATATGCAGAAAACAAGTTATTTTTAAATCGATTTTTGAGTTAAGCTCCAGATTGATTCATTAAGCAGGGCGTACGGAAGAACAAAGGTCTAGTTTGATAAGCATATATGAAGATATATGTGGGTAGTGTTATTTGTCAAAGCTACCTATATTGCAGCTTCCAAAGCTGTATATGAACACTGTAAATGAACATGTTGCCATGAGAACTGATTTGCATTTGAAGAATTCTTTCTAATATATTACCACAAAATAGTCACTAGATTGGGCATTACTTTGGTAGTGGTCAACAGGTTTCTTCCCATGGACGTTATAAATGTGTATACCAAACCGCTGTTTGAAAAATTAAAAGTCCTCACTCTCACCGGAGAGTATATATACTCTGTTATGTGTTACATGGTAGATAATATTGATAAATTTCAAAGTAATCACAGTATACACGGGCGTACTACTAGAAACATGAATGATTTACATAGACCAGCTAACTCATTAAAACTTTTTCAGAAAGGTGCTTATTATTCCGCAATACAAATATACAATAACCTTCCAAAAGAGATTAAATCACTATGTATTAAAAGCAAATGCAAATCTTTCAAAAGAGCTCTGAAGCAATATTTAGTAACTCACACCTTCTACAATATGGATGATTTCTTTTCAGCTTGAGTAAGTGTGACATAACAATTCTTGTATCATGTTTTTTTTTTTTTTTTTTTATTTTTTATTTTTTTTTTTTTTATTTTTTATTTTTTTTTTTTTTATATAACATGCATGTATGTTTTTATCTGACGTGTTCTATATCCTTGAGCCCTGCTCAACACAGGATCTACAGAACGAGACATCTACATCTACATCTACATCTACAAGTTTCATGCAAAACTGATAAAGTTTATTTGAGTTATCGTGCATACAGACACACACAATCTCATAGGCTAGGGCCACACAGTCTTGTTTTCATGTTTCCGTTCTGCGTGAAAACACAGCGTCGGAAAGTCTGCAGTTCTCATGGCCACATGAGCTTGTTCTCACGCTGAGAATGTTAGTGTAAACAAACATGTTTTGTTTATTAATAAATTTCATTTTTTCAGCTAGTGCTAATGAGATATGTATCAGGTTATATTTCCACCTAAGCACTAGTAGGGTTGAAAAGAATAGAAAAAGGTTGATAAGGAATCAAAATGCCCTAGAAAATTAATTGTATAGTTTTTAATATAATTCTAAAAAACCAGTTTATAAAAGTACGAAAGAATTGAAAAAATTTTTACGTACAGTATTGATTTGTATAAGTGTTACACATAGTCATTACAGATAAAACATGTACAATATTAAAATTATAATTACAAATGTGTTGTACCAATTACAATATTTGAGAGAGTAAAAAGTCCTTGTGGATTATATCGATAAAAGTTTCTAAATTACTTGCTAAAGACAGATAAAATTATGTACATATGTATTTGCAGCTAATTAAATATAAGAAAATTATGAGGATATAGAAGATACGTCAATGAATAAAAAACCAAGTACACAAACTGTGGATTAATCTTCTATAGTAGAGCTGCTTAACATGTGATACGTAAAATCAGTGTTAGGTTAAAATCTTCTTATAGATGTCTAGATTTTATTTTCACTATAGTTATTAGACATAAGAAAAGATTTGTAAGGAATATAAGATGTGGCTTTAATTCAGTTTTGATTCCTTGTCAGCGTAGTCTATTCAAATTTCAAATATTGAAATTTGAATAGACTAGTCTATTCAAATTTCAAATATTGAAATTTCAAATATTGAAATTTGAATAGACTACGCTGACAAGGAATCAAAACTGAATTAAAGCCACATCTTATATTCCTTACAAATCTTTTCTTATGTCTAATAACTATAGTGAAAATAAAATCTAGACATCTATAAGAAGATTTTAACCTAACACTGATTTTACGTATCACATGTTAAGCAGCTCTACTATAGAAGATTAATCCACAGTTTGTGTACTTGGTTTTTTATTCATTGACGTATCTTCTATATCCTCATAATTTTCTTATATTTAATTAGCTGCAAATACATATGTACATAATTTTATCTGTCTTTAGCAAGTAATTTAGAAACTTTTATCGATATAATCCACAAGGACTTTTTACTCTCTCAAATATTGTAATTGGTACAACACATTTGTAATTATAATTTTAATATTGTACATGTTTTATCTGTAATGACTATGTGTAACACTTATACAAATCAATACTGTACGTAAAAATTTTTTCAATTCTTTCGTACTTTTATAAACTGGTTTTTTAGAATTATATTAAAAACTATACAATTAATTTTCTAGGGCATTTTGATTCCTTACTAACCTTTTTCTATTCTTTTCAACCCTACTAGTGCTTAGGTGGAAATATAACCTGATACATATGTTTTGTTTAATCGAGTCATTGTTCTAGCTGCTGTGTGCATGCAAATTATGACAACTCATCATTAACTAGTTAATGCCATAGTTGCATGTACTCTTCCATGCCCCTTTGAATGCACAGCAAAACGAAAAATAAGTTAAACTTTAAACGCTTTTCCCCATAAGTCACATTTTTCAATGCTTATGTACCTTTTCCTCAGAAGCTATTCAAGATAATTGGATGGAACTTTGCACGCTTATTGATAACAAATAAATGAAAATTCCCTTGGAACAGAACTTTGATATAGGCATGTATTAATTTTTTGCATTAAAAGAGGACTGACTTTTAACACAAATTTTGGTTCAAAAAATTAGATTTCTTAAAAAAAAATAATGGAAAGGAATTTAAGAAATGCCTCTATGGAAAGTTATATTGTTCCTTTAAAAGTAAGCAGGTCAAGTTTCATAGCTATCGATTAAGTAGTTTCCATAGAAAAGGTATGTAAGTGTGACGATAAATTTAAAATTTTAAAAAATAAAATAAAATAAAAATATTAATGGCACAAAAATCTCTTTAAAAAATTGTATATTATTACCATTGCATACCAATTGTGAGTAAAAATTTTCAATATCGTGGCTGCAATACTTTAGGAGATATGAACGATTTTCTAAAACTCGCATTCTGACCTATGTCCCCCCTTAAAATTGGTAGAATAAATTATGAATAATTACCCAAACATTGTATTTAAATCAATATTTCACTTAACCAAATTAGTTTTGTTTTCATAATCCACCTCTTCCCAGTTTTCTCCGACAACGACTGCAGTTATTGATATCCCGGTTTTTGAAATCACGATCCCGGATATCATACAAACAAGGGCGTTTCTGTACTGCCAAAATAATTCATTCACTATCTAAATGTTCCAATCTTATTGAGATCGATAATCAAAATGATGGTGAGAACTCAACAACTGCAACAGCTGCTTGGAAAGGAGGGACGTGTGGCCACTGTAGTCAGCATAAAAACCAGCCAACAAATGGACCCCAGCCCATTCTCTGAGTGGGCAACCTTGAAGACGAGCTGAATGACTCCTTCTCTGTGATGAATCACACTCATGTGGCCTGTCTCACATGTGGCAATGTAATCTATATATTTTGCTTGTTTTCATGCAGAACCGCAGCGTGGAAACAAGCCTATGTGGCCCTAGCCATAAAGTACCATTCTGGCACTTAATAAACACAAACAAGTTTAAATTGGGAAGACGAGAACACTCATTACTACAGTTCAAAAGTTGAAGACCTATAAATTGCCTAAAAAGATATATTATAAATAGTAACAGGACTTAATAACTGGAGAGAAAAATGTAAAAAAGTTATTTAAATTTAATTAATTACACAAAAATTGATTTACCTGCAATGTAGTGATGAATTTTTTTGTGTATTCATAACAGCGGTCCACATACACCTGTTCTTGCAGGAAATGTTCCAATTTGTATACTGTTCCAAAAACTTCTTGGAAGATTCATTGTTCAACTTAGCTAACAGGATATCTGTGCTAACTAAGGTACTTAAGGTCTTTTTGAAAAGGATTCGACTTAGAATATTCACTGTCACTACCACTGCCATTATGCACCAACAAAATATACGATTTCTTTTTCTCCGGAACTTGGGAAACTGCTCTCACATGTTTCTCATGCGCAACATGTTGCTGGACATATAACTGCTTTTCTGCACTAACTTTCAACTTGCAACATATGCAGAATAGTATTCTTCCATCAGTGAAAACAGTTCCACTCCAAATTCAGACACAAGTTGTCATAAAAAAGAAGTTTTACTAGCTTAGCTTCAGGTACATTTATCGTCTGACTTTCTTCCACAAACTGAAATGGACTCATACACAAACTCCCAATCTCCATTGTCTACTCGAGGTCATTGTCACAACTCGACATCGAATCACTGTTGCCAGTTCAATTTGAGAAAGAGCAGTAAAAATGTAGTTGAAAGAAGGTGAAGTTGATAAAAAAAACCATTAAGACTAAAAAGATAAGCTAAAAGGACCAATAAGCAAAATAAAAGGTGAAAAAATGCAAAAAAGAACAAATAAAAACTACCATTTTCTGACCTACTCTGATCCAAAATGAAAATGTATTATGGTATGTTGGGCCTCGTCTTAAGACAATCAAAAAGAAAAGGAATTTTCCTAACTTCCTAGCCCTACTCATTACACATTCTATTTGATTTCTGGATGAAAGTCAGAGAAATATTTTAGTTGACCTTATGGCTAAAATTCTGATAATTTTTTTTTTAATAGATAGGTGTTGGGATTTCAGAACTTAGTGAACACAGACATAAAACGTGAACATTGGAGAGTTGTTTACTTTTTTCAATCTACTCTGTTCTGTTTTTTTCTTGAGCACATAGATTTGGACATCTGGCAAGAAAAAAGTAATTTCAAACTTCAAATAACCACATGAGACTGGCTATTACAATTACTGGAATTACTTTCAAATTAATGCTCTAAGACTTATGATGGAACCGTATGGGTTGTCATGTCGAAACCTACCCTCAAAAATTGTATATTGATTAGCTGCTCATCCGAACTTTTAGTAGGTGGAAATTAATTGCCAGTCTTGCAAATTCAAAATATTGAGCAGCCTCACACAGTTGTTGGCGGGAGAGGGTAGCGACTCCAGCCTTCCCTACTCACCACACAAAGTATCAGACGTCACAGACACAGCCGCTTCCCATGTAGACCTATGTGTAGTGTGCTTTATCTCTCCACTTCCGTCTCATTATGGGGGCGAGTAATATACATATTATAATAATGAATAATACCCTCCTCTCATACAGATGTTTGTATTCCAGTGGGTCTCCTGAAGTAATTAGTATCTATTTGAGTGTTTAGGATTAATGAAGTAAATCTTGTGTGCTGTTTAAAATGGTAAAATAATATATAATTTCACTTGGCCTATATTGATGAGCACAATACATAGTATGTTAGTGTAACTTCGTAACACCTAAAGAGTTTTATATAGACAAATGTTTGACATTGGTAACAGGTTGATTGAAACGATAATGTTGTGGTTCCCTGGCAAAACCTATTTGTTTTAGTCACGCAAATAGAGAGATCACACATTTAGTCTATAACACCCACACATTCATATACAACCCCTGAATATCTAACAGATTAAATAATTTCAAAATGTGGAAATGGCAAGTAGTGATTATCTAAAAATGATCTATTACATTCAATGAGTAAAGACATACTGTATGTAAGCTCCTTCCACTACCTCACACCATACTGTTGTGTATGTTCCCATGTCCCAGCATGTGGGCTATTCAAGCGAGCTTTACAAGTGCCTACCATTGTTCGTTTATGGAACAATACAAACATGTTCCCATATACTTACAGTTCATATGAGCAGCAATTTTTTGCATGTGTCCATCTGTAAATTGATATGCAAAATCTGAAGGTAGGTTTTGATATGACAAACTGTACTGTTTCCTTGTTAGTAGAAACCTTTCACCTGAAGAGCCATCATCAAGAACTTGATCAGTTCTTCATAAAACAGTAAAATAAAACTGGGGATCATTATCTTTTGAGATGAAAACCCCTTGTCCCACCAATCAGCCCATCTACAGTTCTCAGTACGTATGCCACACAGAGTTAGATGGCTGAGCCTGTAATAGACCCAAAATTATACAGCTGACAGCTGACTTTTATTACATTCAAACTACCTGCAAGATTCCCTTGTAAATAATACACCCCCTAGCAAAATTTACAATGTTATGATGTATGATACAAGTAGCTACTGTAGAATTCATAATTTACTGGTAAGTGCTTTGCTGACAGTGTAAACTAACAACATAAACAGACCTACCCATTAAGTTCAACAGCGTGTCATATGTTCATAAATAAATAAATAATTAAATGAAATTTTTACAAAGCACCAATATCACATCACCTGCCCACTGTTGTCACATTGAGTGCAGTTAGAGGCATATTCAACACTATTGATATTTGATTAAGTGTTCTGAAAGATTATGTTTAAATGAAGTTAGTTGTATGACAGCCAATAGGAAATGAATTGGCAACAATGGTTACAGCTCTTCTGATTCTGTTCATGTGAAGCTATCAGCATGTTTACAAAAACAAAAGCTCTATGAAAACACATGGACGTGTTTACATAGTGTGGTTAATGTGGATACAAGTTTAAAAAATTCCATGGCACTACATTATGGCAAAATAAGGCCTATACCACCAGACTGCTGCATCATCTACTTCAGGCTTGACATAGGCAGATGAGGGATTGGGGGGGGGGGATATGCCAAAAGCCATGGCTGCTACTAGGAGTTTTCATGGCAGGAGTCCTACTTATTTATAAGTAGCTCCTCACTATCAGCTGTCCTCATGAAGCTGAGTACGCCACATTCCAGACATCTCTACCTCAGAACATTTTGAGATAACAGAGATCAATTATTTTCATTTTCATTTCCAGAGTGTATGTCTAGCAACAAAAGGAACAACATGCAGGTTACATGATTTCACTCCAAGCTAAATAGAAGACTGTACACCTGAAGATGGCGAATTAACACCGAAACGTGTTGTGAAGACTACAGCTACAGTGAGTCCCACGCAAGAGTTGGCCAACGATGCGAGTTTCTGCGGTGCGGCGGGCACAGCTCCAACTCCCGAGCGATCGGGTGAAATATCTACGCTAATAAAGCCGCGATCGGTGTAATGATTCAAGTTCTCACATTTACGGTTAAAATTACAATAAAATAAACACGTACCTCATCACAAGACGTGTTGGAAATGTTCTCCTCTTGCATCCACACAATACTGGCACCTATTTAGAAAATTTTCTTTCACACGCATAAGTTCAGCTTCCGAGATAAAGTTAATTTCTCTTGTCATATTAGGTGGTATAAATAAAACCAAGCAACGGCTCAAAACTCACTAATTCGTAGCAGCTGCTTGGTTTGGTATAAATAAAAAGCGGCTTCCTCAGCCACCTGCCTAGCCGTTGCTCAACGACCTTTACAGCTGAGCAGCTGCTTCGGATTTGGTATAAATAAAACTAAGCCGCGGCCCTCTGTTGCAAGCAGCGGCTTGCTTTTTCTGAGGTACTTCATTTGTGGACTCAGCTTGCTCAAGTGAAGTTTTTAATCATGTTTGGCAGGGTTCATGGGGGTGATTTTTTAACGAATACGAGTAATTTATATGGATTATGATGTGCACAGATGTAAAGAACCGGTTGTACAATAAAATTGTAAAACATGTGTAACTTAACTTTGTTATTTTTCTTTTTAATAATAATAATAATAATAATAATAATAATAATAATAATAATCACAAAATTAATACATAATTATAGGTCTAACACATTCTCATATTTTACTGGTATCAATATGAACTAAAATATTTCAAACGTGATTAATTCTTTTTTTGCACGATGTAACTAATTAGCGGTACTTACGAATTTGTTGCCGTGGATCGTAACTTGTCATTCTCACACGCAATCTGGTTGCTATGAAAACAAAAGAAATCTCCGTGCAGTAAAAATTACAAAAAGCACAAGTGCCGTAAGTAAAATCATCATAATACAAGCCTTTATGGAAGAGCGGAACCAATGCCCCACAGTTTGTGGCGACTTTAACAGGACAAATATTCGGTCCCCATAACAACCAACATATGCGAATCACTTTCTGAGTGAGCGCCTCGTTTTTTCAAACTCTTTCCTCGATCCGTATGCACCGCTTACGGCACTTGTATCGCAATATACTATATAACACAGTTTCAAATTGTAATACTGTAAACTAAATAGGTTAACTTCAAATCATATTTCAAAATTGCTTAGTATATTTCAAGTTTTTTTGTGTGGTTTGTAGTTTGTTTGTCACAGTGAATTTGTTATAGCCTTAAGATAATTGTAGTATGTGTTGTAATTTTTTTTCCTTTGAACCAATGTATTTATGTCACCCCTCTCATGAGCTTTGCTCTTTGGGGTTGTATTATATTATATATCAAAATTAAATTATATAAAAAAGTCTATTATATAGCAAGCAGATTCAAAACGATCGTATTGTATAAATTACTTATGGGAACTAATGAAATATTAATAAAATAACTACATATATTAATGTGGGACAATAAATTAAATTAATAAAATAACTACATATAGACCTATATGTATTAATGTGGGATAAAATCAGCGGATCTGAACAAATCTCACACCCTTAAAAGCTTATCTGGGTTTGTTTGTCTTACTATCAATTTGACCATCTTCCCCTCTTCATACACTCATCAACACTTGGAGGGAATGAAAGAAACTGGGTAGAGCGCCAGCTTTTAGACTCTTCAGTGGTATAGTCTGCACAAGAGCAAAATATTAAAAATGCTAAGATTATAAAATATCCTTATTATTTACCTAATAGTTACTAAGTAGACTTGTGATTTTAGGGCAATTGCCTACACTGTTAAGTATTAAATGTGTTTATTAGTATAAAATGTTAACTTTTGTTCATTAGAAATAAGTAAATTTGTATCGGTCTATTGTTCTAGTTAAATGCTTAATATATTAATTTACGAGCCTAAATATAATTTTTAGTGCCCTAAAATCAAGGTTTGCTAATAAAACATGAATACTAGAGAATATTGTAGGAGAAAAATTCATCTGACACTGGGACTTGAACCCAGGATTTTTCGATATCTAGGACTTTTGTATACTAGGGTTATCCTCTTGTCTCTTATCTTTCTCCCAAAATAATTTTTCTTTCTTTAAATTCAGGTTTTTCCTGCAGTTTTTCGAGTTCCCGTGCGTTCCCTAACTAGTGTTTCGTTCCTCAGCTCAAGAGTCGACTCCGCAGCTACAAGAACGAAGGGCACTGGAGTGAATCGTTTAGATGTAGATGGTGATTCGTCTAAATCAACTTCTATTCCTGCTGGATGATAAAAGAAGTTCATATTTTACTTCTTTGTATTATAATACAAATTAATTTAAAATAAATGAGTAAATACGGTATTTTTTTAAAATAAATTCTTACCTGCCATTCTTGTAATAGACGGATTTGATTCTGCTTGTAGCAGGTCCAGGAACTTCTGTTCCCAATTTTTTAAGA
Organism: Ectobius pallidus; assembly: GCA_964059195.1. Taxonomy (NCBI): domain Eukaryota; kingdom Metazoa; phylum Arthropoda; class Insecta; order Blattodea; family Ectobiidae; genus Ectobius; species Ectobius pallidus. The sequence goes on along the minus strand of CAXKWD010000005.1, from coordinate 30,644,555 downwards.
CTATCGGCTTATTCGCAGTGAGTCTCACGTCGAATGTTACTTTATCCTGCTCTTCAAATTACTAATTCTTTTTAAAATCTGATTTTCAGTTAACACTACGTTACATTCTCGTTCTAGCTGACTTCTGAAAACAGTTACTGCTAGAGATTTTTTCTTTTTGCACTCTTTCAGTTGAGATTTATTCAGTACTCGTTTGTGCATTTTCAGAATTTGCACGATCTGCTTTTGAAATACACTACTGTATTTTCTTCAACCATTCTAATACATTAAACTAAACTTTAAATTTTAAATCGCTGTACAGACAGTCAAGTGGCATGTTTGTTTACTCAGCCGCTATGTGTCGGGCGATATGGGATGCAGGTGTCCAATCACTTGCTACCAGTTGCCTGAGCTGCTGCTTGGCAGGGGGAGAAGTTTTTATTTATACCAAACAGACAGCGAGTGCTAGATTCTCAACCTTCTCATGAGCAACGGCTTGGTAGCAGTGGCTTCGTTTTATTTATACAACCCATTGCCTTTAAGTTCTTCTAATGTATGGGAAATCGACCTATACACTTTATTTTCCAAGTTTTCCCATAAATAATATTCACATACTGTTAGAAGAACTTAAAGACAATATCACATAGGCCTATCACAAGAGAAATGAACTCTGTCTCGGAAGCTGAACTTAAGCGCGTGAAAGAAAATTTCCTAAAAAGGTGCCAGTATTGTGTGGATGCAAGAGGAGAAAATTTCCAACATCTCTTGTGATGAGGTACGTGTTTATTTTCATTGTAATTTTAACTGTAAATGTGAGAACCTGAATCATTACACCGATCGTGGCTTTATTAGCATAGATATTTCACTCAATCGCTCGGGAGTTGGAGCTGTGCCCGCCGCGCCGCAGGAACCCGCGTCATTGGCCAACTCTTGCGTGGGACTCACTGTACAATTTTAACATAGAGCAAACATTTTTATGAAGATATGGTTACATTTTAATATTCAAAAACATTTCAATAGTTAATATTAGGACTACTTTTGTTAATATGCATGTTATTGTTATTATTATTTTAGACAAGTAATAATAAATAGAGTTTGGATGTTCATAACATGTCATATTTTTATCTTGACCGCCATTCTTACTGCAAACACAAATTAAACACGAATTGCTCTGCTGTTACCCTTTTCGGATCATTTTTATTTTGCATATAAAGTCATATTTTGGTCATATTTGTAATTTAATGTCATATTTCAATTATAAATTTGGTAAAGGAGTGCAATTATACAGTGTTTCTACTACATGTCGACTTAAATTTGAAATGTATTTAATTAATATAATTTTTTTGCCAAATTAACAGGTAATATAATTGTTCATATTTTATAGGGACATGCAAGATCTACAAAATATTTGGAGTTAATGAAGCGAGTAAACAGGAGCAAATTATTTAAAACTAGAAGTTAATTACAGGTAAAACTGTAAATCACCTGTAAAATTGTTAAAAAGTGATTATCTGATTGAATTCATGCGATGTAATAATTTAGTGTAATTAACTATTTTAAAATGGAATTTTTATTTTTAGAAACTAAATCTTTTATTAGGTCATATTTAGGATATTTTAGTCATATTTAGTCATTTTTAAGGGCATATTTGCAGTCATATTTACCACTTTTTAGGTCATAAACATCCGAACCGTAATAATAAATGTTACACTTTAATAATTTTAAGAAATTTTAACTATTAGGACTATTTATTGTTGATACACATAAGTTAATATTTTTAGACAAGTAATGTAGATTGCAATTTGTTTACAATGATTTTATAATATGACAATTTTAAATTAGTTTGTATAATTATTGTATTGTAATTGACCACTGGTGGAATACTGATATTAAAACACAGATCAAACCCGGACCTGCAAATGTGTCAGCATTGCTAACCACTAGACAAGACAGGCATTTTAGGGAAGAGTTTAATTGAAGGATAATGGACAGATAAGGGAATTATTCCAAGAATTACGAAGTTCATCAACTCTGGTATGGCACAAAAAATTGAGATGCTCGGGGGAACAAAATGGTAACTGCTACTGCCGTGAAACAAGTAATTTTTTAGTTTCCAACTTGTTTGGTGTAACAGAATGGTAGGTGATAGGTATTGATCTCTATATGTTCACACGAATTGAGTACAAAATTGAGCTGAAAATGAAATTATTCAGATTTCTAGGTTAATGAGAAATTTATTTGTTCTCTTTTTCAACACACTCCATTTGGCACTTACCATTTTGTTCTCCCGAGCGGCTCAATTCAGTTACTGTAAATAAGGAGGTATATACACCTTTCAGTTCTTTTATTCAATTATGCTCACTGAATAGCTACTTCCATAAATTCAGTACACAAATGGACTCATGTTTTCATGCCACTTGATTCACATATCCTTTATCGATCAGATGAGACGGAACATTGAAACTATCTTCAGTATCTTCTCACAATGACACTTGCATTTACATTCTGAACTTCACTTCACAGTAACAATATAAGTTCAATTTTTATTATGCATTGTATATGGATATAAAATTTTACAAGAAGATCTAAATGTTGTAGAAAGCTTAAATCTAACAGAATTGTTGTTTCCACTCTGTGAGGCCAGTACAAACATGAACGCAAAACTGCACGCATAAACAAAGCAATGCAACTTTTACAGCATTTCTGGTAACATGTAAGACTCTAAAAGAAAAGGTATTCGATTATCAAAAAGTACATGAATCTTCAAATTAAAAAAAAAAAAAAATAAAAAAAAAAATAAAAAAAAAAAAAAAAAAAATTAAGTTAAATTTGGCAAGCAATTCTAAAGAACACATTCACTTCATCTCCAAGCTCAGTCCATTCAGATATAAAGATCAACTCAAAGTAAGATGATCACATGGTTTATTGTCAGTAATCAATAGAATTGGGGGGTAAACATTGTGAAGTGTGAATATTATACTATAAGCCTTTCAACTTCACATAGTTATAAGTAACAGGAACCCCTTCAAAACGTATGTTCTAATTTGGCAAGTATAATGTTCAATAAGCAATGTAATGTTATATTAGAAATTCACAGTGGTGAAAAATTTACAAGCACACTGACAATAGTAATTTGAGAGATGGATGAAATGAAAACTAATCCCTAATCCTAGTAGGTTAGGTGACCAGACTTTTTTATTCTCCAGACATATTCTTTCTATAGCTTTGTCCAGGGTTGGGGGAGGGAGAAAATTCTAAAAAATCACAAAATACTCAGCTTTTCTTGCAATGTGTTTTTGAAACAATGTGTTTTAGCATTCCCTACATACTGAATGAAGTTGATACAATGACAAATGAATAAACAATTGATACATCAATTTTAGAATTATCTATGCTTCAAGGTAGATATTTCAGAAAGAGCAAACTAATAACTGTGCAGATTAAAGAGGGACTCTTTCATGAAATAACTATAAAATCTATTTTGTATTATTTTTTTTTATCGAATTCATGGTTATTGAGATGGATACATTAATAGACTGCAGAATGGAAACATCACACAGCTAGATCGCTGTTCTGGTGGCAATGTTCGCCACTAATATGAAAACAAACTCAGTATGTGACAAAGACACTTGACTCAACTTTTTTTTTTAAGTATGTGGTCCATGTACGAGGGTTGATCCAGAAATAAGGTTCCCATCAATTTTACAAATATACAACATTGTTTATTCTCATAGTAATGTACATCATTGGAAAGAAGACACTTTGCTCTATTTTTCGACATATTCGCCATCTTTTTCTAGGCATTTTTGTAGACGGTGCTCCAATTTTTGTAACCAATGTCGTAGAATTCCGCCGCCAATCCGTTGAGGAAGCGTTTCACCCCGTCTTTGACTTCATCGCCGCTCCGGAAGCGTTGGCCACCCAAGTGTTCCTTTAACTTCGGGATCAAGTGATAATCGCGATGTCCGGACTATACGGTGGGTGACAGTCCACCCAAAGTTTGTCAAAAGGTCCTGGGTTTGACGGGAGACGTGAGGTCGGGCGTTGTCGTGAAGCAGCGTTACACCGGCTGTCAGTCGTCCTCGCCGGCGGTTCTGGATATCTCGCCTGAGTTCCCTTAGTGTTGCACAACAACTGTCTGAGTTGATTGTTGTCCCAGGTTCCATGAAATCGATCAGCATTATCCCCTTACGATCCCAAAACACACTGGCCATGACTTTGCCAGCAGAAGGAGTTTGTTTGAACTTCTTTTCGACTGGTGACCCGGAGTGACGCCATTGTTTGGACTTTTCTTTCATTTTGGGAGTGAAATGAAACACCCACGTTTCGTCTCCCGCAACAATGGAGTCCAACAGTCCTTACGGAACGAATCTCGCACTTGGCGGGAGCAACAATGAACACCTTCATCTCGAACGGCTGTTGAGCCCAGGCTGAGCGGCGCAGCAAAGCGCGGCTAGGCGGAATCGAAAGTGGGAGAACAGCCACGCACAGCGGTGTTGCCGGATTTCGCCTCGCGCCTTGCCGTGCGGCTGGAGCTCTTTGGGAACCTTATTTCTGGATCAACCCTCGTATTAATCTTTGTATTTACTTTGTATGAAAACTGACAACATAATTAAAAACTGCAAATAAAAAGTTTATTCCCGATTCTTAACTCTGCTGACATGGGGAAAAAAAAAAAAATTAGAACAGTACAGATAATGTTTATGAAGTAAAGTATAGTTAATGATTAAGGACAAAATATTTTCCTTTGATAAAAATACTCACTTGGAACAAACACGGGACTTGAATTATTTGTTAGTGCCTAAAATTGGCAATAAAGAACTGTAAGCGCTCTGGTATCCATTTTAACAAATAACTGGCATTCAAAAAAGTCAGCTACATATTTGAAGCTAAGTGTAGATTTCTAGTAGTTAAGCAATAAAAATATAAAACTATCCTTCATTTTAGCAATTTTCTAAATTGGCCTTTTTATTCCCTTCATTGTGTGCGTAAGAATAATGCCACTACTACTAGTAATATTTATGATTATTATTATAAGTTCATAAATACTACGAAATTCAAATTCCAAAACAATAGTTATATTTTGTCATGTTGGATTAAACATTTTAATGTCCTGTTTCCAGTTCTAAGTAAGCAGTGGTAAAGAGCAGACGCAGGTAGGAGGTGCTGTGTGGAAATATGTAAAAGTGACACAAGGGTCATGGCTATCGAAATTGAAGCATACAGGATGAGGATAGGCACATTTGGGGTTAAAAAAAAGCATGGAACAAGGGAACTTCGGGAGAAGATTTAACTAATGTGGCGACCTGGGCCCTGGTGATAATAGTGCGACTGATAATTGGAGGGGTGGAATTGAACCCTGGCCCAAATAGCGGGAAAGGCTGCTCAGAAGAGGTCATAAAAAGCCTGGAAAGAATGGAAGAGAGATTAGTAAATAAAATAAATGGGGATACAAAATAAGTTAAACAAGAAATAAGAGAGGAGATAGCGAGAATGAAGACGGAAGTGGAACAACTGAAGACAAGATTGAGAAAATCGAGAATGCAGACCAGCAGATGAACTTAGTTTTCCACTGAATAGAAGAAAGAAAAGGTATCAGTGCTCTTCAGGAAGTCCATGAGCTATTGGAAAACAAATTGGAAGTTCAGATAATGGGATGGGAGTTCCTTACGGCACACAGTCGGGAAGATTCCGGGGAAAAGAACAATTATAGCCAAATGCGCGTCCACACAAGTTGTTTTTGCTACACTTAGGAGAACAAAATAATTGAAAGGGACTGCGATATACATTAACAGGGATCTATCTCCGACGGAGAGAGCAACAAGGAAGAAATTAGTGGAACGAATGAAGCTGGAACATAGCAAGGGGAAGAAGGCTATTGTACGAAACCTACAACTATATGTCGATGGGAGAAAGACAGACCTAAGTAGCAGCACGGTAGCAAGCACCAGGAAAGCTATGACCGCGTCAGCAACGGACGAAGAGGGTGCCGCATGTCAGGTTAATGAACGTAGGCGAGCGTGTGCAGCGACGTCATCAACTGGAGTTAACCGCCAAGAACCACCTGAAGCCGTACCAGATTATTAAGTTTCAAACAATAGAACTTAGCCGGGAGTTTTCAAATAGTAACTTGTGATGAAGTGTTAATTTAAAAAGATTAAGGTTCTTTAAGAGTGAATTGCCAAGGAGTATAGGGAGAAAGTAGAATAGATCAAATCATTATTGTAAGATTAGGGAGTTGAGGATCAAATAATAATTTAGTTTCTAGTATCACATCCATCACACGTCTCCAGCGTCCATGATAGCGTGTGCCCTATGAAGATATACGATCGGCAGTTCAATAAAGGTAGTGTTTAAGTACGAAAACTAACGTGATTGATGGCGTTGAACTATCTGCCGTGTGTTAATTATGTATGCATGTATTATCTGGAAAAGGACCTGCCAGAAACCGGAAGGTAGGTACGGCTCCTTTTCGGAAGTGTATAACTTAAGGGCCAGTGTAAAGTGTCTTAGAACAAATGAATCATATCATATCATATCATGTCCTGATTCATTCATTCTAATTTTTCCTCATTGTAATGCATTCATCTTCTCTTTTATCTGCTTGTATCTGGTCAACCTACTAATAGGAAATTTCATGATTGAAAACGGTAGATTAACTGTTTCTAACTTGTATCAAAGCCATTTTTTTACCACCTTTACTGAAGTTTCACCCACAACATTTTTGAAATGTGCTTTCATTACACAATTTTTTACTTCCACTCGAGATTAAGCATATCTTTATTTCTTTTTGAGAATTTGCATGCTTCACTTCATATTGGGATTTTTTAATATATTATCTGTAAATAACTATCTTTTAAAATTTTTTAAAATGCTCAAGTTTTTCATTGTTTTTTGATTACAACAGAAATTTTCATATCCTAATTTAATCTATTTTCACTGAAACATTGTACAGTGAGTCCCACGCAAGAGTTGGCCAATGATGCGGGTTTCTGCGTTGCGGTAGGAACAGCTCTAACTCCCAAGCGATTGGGTGAAATATCTATGCAACAAAAGCCGCGATCGGTGTAATGATTGGGGCTCTCACATTTATAGTTAAAATTACAATGAAAATAACCACGTACCTCATCACAAGAGATGTTGGAAATGTTTTCCTCTTGCATCCACACTGCAGCGGTCTTTTGTAACTTTATAATATAGTTATGTTTATATAAGAGTTATGTACGATTTGTAAAGGATGTAATATATATATCTTATTAAATATATAGAGAAACTGATATGTGACAGAAAGGACCAAGAAACCCCCAAAACGACCCGACCAAGGCGAAATCCACCAACAACTGACCCCCCTAGTTTGGGACATAAGATGCTAAGTCAAAGCACACGGAAAATTCATATCCATGTCGGACCGCATGTACCAAAAAGGGAAGGCAGGAACTATCTGCGGAATCACCCAGGGCAAGACGAAATAAGAAATCCCAAGAGTCCCATCTAACAAGCAGAATGAATATATATATATATATAAAATGAATAAGTAAGTTTGTATAAGATCTCAATATGTATTTAGTTCGTAATAAGTAGAACCAATATTTGAAAAATCAATTACGTTAAGCATACATAAACAAGAGGTAGTAAAATTAACTGCTGCCAAGCTTTACCAAAATAGTTACCCTGCAAGACATACAAAACTGGTTTCAATCAATTAACTAATATTTACTTTGATATTACAGAAATAGTAATTAAATATTAAAAGTCCAAAAATTCAGAAAAACAAAATGGGAAGCATGATTAGCCCTCCAGACCGCAGATCAAACCCCTGGCTGGAAAAGGTAGGAGAAAAAGGGAGACATCGTATGTATAATGCCAGATTAACTTCAACAAGCTTTTAATTAAGCTAAACAATATAAATATTTGTATAATACATTTGAGAAATATATGATTGATTCAATCACAAATATAAGTACCAGAAGTTGAAAGAAATATGCTTAGTTACTGTTACCCCCCCCCCCCCAAAAAAAAAATTATGCATCAGGCATTACATATCCAGAAATGCATCTACACCACAAGACCACTCACAGGTCTACAAGACTGGTCTGGTCCCGAAATACACTTACTCAACAACAACATCTATAAGGTGCCCACAGAATGAATGGAGGGAAGCGCACTCCATCCAATAACTTACTACAATAAAATCAGCACAACTCAGGGTGTCCCTCCCATACCACCCAACGAGAAGGCTACCAGAAAAAAATATAACTCAAACCAACCCAAGGCGTCCCATTCCACCTGAAGTTAGGCTGGTAAGAGAAAAGTGAACTTGAAAATATACAGCCTACAAGCGTCCCATACCGCTTAAGCGTAGACTGGCAAGAAAAAAACCTGACCGTGAAATCTCAGAACAAGAATATACCGTACTGAAGATTATATCAGCCAAAAGGGCACACAATAAAATACATAATGATTACTATTCTAGCAGTGCGGACTCGGGCTACCGCAAACCCTGCTCTCAAAGTAACAATAGCACTAAAAACACCTGAAACCAGAAAATTTTTACTGAAAGCCAAAATTTGGGGCTATCACCAAGTAGGGATCCACTACCGAGCAACTGTAAAATGGCACCAGGAATGTAAAAAATAATTCATAATATACATATATGTTGGCAGCACGGCGTACACCTACCGCTCTAATGGCTACCAACAATACTTCAAAACTTGAACGTGCTATAACATCCACAATGCCGTAACAGGCATGAAATATATATCGACCAGACCATCAGAGAAACACCCAAAGTGAAGGAGCAAAACAGTCACAATTACAGTAAAAAAAGAAGACCAATTAAGGGCGTCCCAACACAATACTGGCACCTTTTTCGGAAATTTTCTTTTTTACGCACATAAGTTCAGCTTCCGAGATAAGAGTTAATTTCTCATGTGATATTATCTATAAGTTCTTCTAATGTTTGGGAAATTGACCTATACACTTTATTTTTCAAGTTTCCCATAAATAATAATCACATATTGTTAGACGAACATAAAAACAATTTCACAAGAGAAATTAACTCTTGTCTCGGAAGCTGAACTTATGTGCGTGAAAGAAAATTTCCTAGAAAGGTGCCAGTATTGTGTGGATGCAAGAGGAGAGCATTTCCAACATCTCTTGTGATGAGGTACGTGGTTATTTTCATTGCAATTTTACTATAAATGTGATAACCTGAATCATTACACCGATCGCGGCTTTTGTTGTGTAGATATTTCACCCGATCGCTCGGGACTTGGAGCTATGCCCGCCACAACACAGAAACCCATGTCATTGGCCAACTCTTGCATGGGGCTCACTGTATAACACCATGGTTGTTCAAATTATGACACAAGAATAAATCACTAGTAATAATTCTTGCACTGTGCAACAATGAGAGTTAGTGCAAGCCTTTTTAAAATTATTTTAAGCCAGTTAACAGCTTTACTCAATGAATTTTAATTTTCACTCAAGAAATTTGAACATCATCATCCAAGATCTAAGAACTTTTCCAGGTCCCTACTAATATAAAACCTGAATTAAGAATACTTAAACATACTTAAACATAGTAGACTTCTGATTTAACATTTCTCTAGGGATACAGATTTTTTTTTTAACGGAGTTTACACTAAATGGGGTTTTGGTATTTGTAACGAAATAAAGCAGAGTTTATGCAGAAAGTTGATTTTATCTACTAAAACTTTTTTCCTTTTCTTTTTACAACCTGTGATTAAAATTATTTAGCATTAGAAAATACAGCAATTGCTGAATTGTGATCTAGCCAATTCTGGGATTTTAAGTGTCAGAATTCTTTTACTTCATGTATCACGCAGACATTTTCATGTATGGAAAGTGTTTTCCTCTGCCATCACTGAAACTTCCAGCTTATCTGGAAGTAGGTAAGCATTAACATCAGTGAGTGAAAGCTCGAAATGGGTAAACATTAACGTCAGTGAGTGAGTGAAAACCTTTGAAAGCTTTTTGGGGGGGGTAATAAATAAAATGGAAAAAAATTGAACTTTTAGGTCACAGACCAAAGTTTGCCGAATTTCAAGTTCCTAGCTCATCTGAAAATGGGTAACATGAATTTCAGTGAGTGAGTGGGTCAACTATGTGGCTTTTTAGCTTGCAAGTGTCCGAGGCTTTGCCCTCAGTAATTAACTAAAAAATTAAGAGCAAAATAATTAAAACATTATAATATTTATGAACACTTATACTCAAATCATTCATAAACTAAACAATTATAACGAAACAGCTAAAAATCTGGCTTTGGGGTGCATTCCATGATTAGAAACTGCAGTCTGGGGAAAAATGACCTCAGATTTGAGTTCTTTGGCCCAGAAAACCACTGCATAATGAGTTCCATCCAAATCAATCGATGCTTGTCCATTTAGGCCTATATTCATTATTCCTCTTCTGTCTATATTGAAAATTTCATTGTCTGCATGCCTTAACATAATTAAAAAATTAATCAACCAAGGTGGGCTTACAAAATTCAAGCGATTGATAATTCCAAGCAATATGATGAAAAAATAGCGATGCTTTTATTTCCAAGTTATGACAAAAAAAGGCAAAGCCAACTGCAATTGATTTGACAATTGAAATGTATTACTGAAAACTGATGCTTTGATAGCGCAAAAAATTCACGTTTTCTGCCAGTTTTTCAATCATAACTTGTGAACAAAAGCGAAAATTAAAAATCAAACTTCGAGGTGCATTCGACCACCCTTCAATCCATCTATGTTTAAAATTTCAGATCTCTGTGTGCAGTCGATTTAGCTGGGCATCACGCACAGACAGACAAACAGGTATAGATATCAAAAATTGCAATACTGCCAGCATTAATCTGATACACTATTTTTGCAAGAAAAGTTTACAATTCCAAAAATTATGCCAAATTTATGCTAATTTACATTACAAAAAAAACAATAAATAAAACAATATCATTCATTAATTGTATGTTTGAGGTTTTCAAAATGTTATGTAAAATTGAAAATATTCAATCATGGTGGCAGTAAATCAGGGTTCTACTGTACATGTTTTGAACTCAGAAAATCATGAAGTTCCGCAATATAAAAGTAACACACAATTCCCTTCAGAGACAAATAAGAAATGTTTTCACAAAGCACTTGATTGAGACGAAGTACAGTGCGTCTTTCGAGCGGGCGGACCGTCGTGCGGCGGCACCGGACTGGGTGAGGCCTGGCGCATCTTCCGCCAATGTTACACGTAAACGACCGGCAAGTCATGGGTACGGAACACTAACTACTGTACTAAATTACATTAGGCTTACCTGCATCACAACAGAGGTTGAAATTGATGACCTTGAACGTGAACACATTTTCTATATCTCCGAAAACAATTCTGGTTTACTCTCAAAAGTTCATGTTGACTGATTGCCTGTATTTCTCTCGTGATGCTGTCCTTCAATTCTTGTAACGTGTGCGGATTTGATGCATGCACTTTATTCTTTAACGTTCCCCATAAATAAAAATCGCATGGCGACAGATCAGGGGAACGAGGTGGCCACAATCCTCGACTAATTATTCTGTCACCATTCACACTTCGCAATTCATGCATAGAATTTTCAGCAGTGTGCGCTGTAGCTGAATCCTGCTCAAACCAGCCACACAATCTTTCATTTCTTGTTAGTAGCGGAAAAAAATTATTTAAAATAGAATTTACATAAACATGTGAATCAACTGTTGTGTCGTAAAATATGGGACCGATAATTCTAAGCGCACTCTCTGCGCACCATACCCCAACTTTTGCAGCGTGGTGAGGAACTTCATGAATCATATGGGAATTTTCGGTAGCCCAGTATCTATCGTTCTGAGTAGAAACGTGACCTTGAAGATAAAACCATGTTTCATCAGTGAAGAATTTTAAAAGTGTGTCCACTTCTCCATTATGAATGGACTGCAAAAACCAATTGCAATAATTAACCCTAGTTACAGGATCTTGTGGTTGTAAAGCATGAACTACACTTACTTTGTACGGCTTAAGTTTCAGAAGTTTTGTTGCCACAAAAGCTGCCGACTTAGAAATGTTAACCTCTTGTGCTAAACGTCTGAGTGATTTTTGGGGTGTGTGCTCTAACTGGGCCCCTACTTCATCGAGTTTCTCTTCTGTCAGTACACGGCATTGTCGAACATGTTTCTTGTTCAAAAAAGATCCTGTACACCTGACTTTATTAACAAGGTCATGAATAGTTGACCGGCTAGGAATTCGAACACCTGCAAATCGTTGTTGAAATTCTCTACACCTTCTTGCAGAAGAGTATTTCACTTACGTATCATAAAGAAAAATACGTTGCTCTAAAGTGTACTCAGCCATTATTAATGGACAAATTATGACCAAGAGACAACACAAAATATTTCACTAAACACGCGATCAGAGACGAGATAATTTTAATTTTACACTAAACACTCCCATAGAGTTTCTCACTCGACAGATCCATGCTGACTGATGCGTGAAGCCAGCGGTAGCTATAGCTACTGTCTGGCCGCCAGCGCCCCACTCATCACAGAGTCCAAGGTAGCCGCGGAACGGTCCGGCCGCTTGAAAGACGCACTGTACATCTTTCGCCCTGCCAAGAAGTCATACTCACTCCTGGAAATACCATCCCCTGAGAATTCAAGGCATACATCTATATGGATATGTGATTATAGATCAGGAAATACAGTAAACTTTCATCATTTAAAACAAAAATTACCACAATTGAATTACTGTACGTATTAATTTCAATTAAAGAATGAACAAAGTGAATGAAATATACACACTGAACTTCACTAAAAAGGTATATTTACCCAGGATGATCATTTCAACGGGTCTTCCCGCCATCATCAGCTGATTCAGACTGGCCCTCTGGCGGCGGATGAATGAACTTGTCGGAATCAGCTGATGATGGCGGGAAGACCCGTTGAAATGATCATCCTGGGTAAATATACCTTTTTAGTGAAGTTTAGTGTGTATATTTCCGATCTCAATCTTGCTACAGATTTCAACACTTCACTGTAAATTTCCATCTAATATTTATATTAAAGTGAATGAACTTTGTTTATTCTGAGTCAATGCATCAATATACAATATTAGTATGACTTTTAGCCTAGCATTATGTAATGAGAAATTCAGATTTATCTTGACGAAATCTGTACGAAATACGAAGAAAAAAAAAATACATATATATTTCCTTCAATCACTTTAAATGGATTCATTCTGTGTGTAAGCTAAAGTAGAGAACAAAGCCTTCATAGGGAAATTAGGCTGTGTCCGAAAGCTACATTTTTCAGCTGAAGTGAATTGACTGTACAACTGGAAGTGATATCAGAAGTTATGATTGGAAAGTACTTAGTTCAATTTGTAGCAATCATGCCTTTAGCAGCTAGCAATCAAGAACACTTGCTTATTGAAGTCTTGTAGCATATGTATTTATGAAACCACAGAAAATTATGTTAATTAAATAAGATGAGAAGTTTCATGGGCTTTGTCCATATTTTCAACTGCTAGTCAACCGTCAAATCCTTGCTTGGAGAATACTGATGTATAGGGCCCGGATTTGTATGTAAAAAAATGTTTTTTTTCCTCATACGTACATTCCTAAAACAAAGTTTAATATCCAAATCGAGGTCCGACAAACGCAAATTCCAAATTTTATTTCACATAAAAACACATATTTTACAAAAAAAGTTATGTGAATAAATATTTTCGATATTTTCTCCATAAATACATATTTTAGTACTTTTTTCGGATTTTTTATGTAATTTTTTCCCCCTGATGCTCATATCAAGGTCCGACAACCGCAAATTCCAAATTTTATTTTACATAAAAACACATGTTTTACAAAAAAGTTATGTGAATAAATATTTTCGATATATTCTCCATAAACAAATATTTTAGTTAAGTGGAAGGAAAGGAAATAGACATTAAATCCATGTCTGGGATATTAATACAAGTAAGAATCAGCTTGAAAAATTTTATGTCATAACCGGGATTTGAACACGGATCTTCGGCTTAATGCGCCGATGCTCTACCATTGAGCTACCATGACAACATGCCAGTCTGACATCAAATTCCTCAACTGATTCAGAAGACAAGGCAAACCACTGTTCTCGACGGAGAGAAACCTCCCGTGGTTTGCCTTGTCTTCTGAATCAGTTGAGGAATTTGATGTCAGACTGGCATGTTGTCATGGTAGCTCAATGGTAGAGCATCGGCACGTTAAGCCGAAGATCCGTGTTCAAATCCCGGTTATGAAATAAAATTTTTCAAGCTGATTCTTACTTGTGTAAATATTTTAGTACTTTTCCTCATTCTCTTTTAACATTTTACAACAAAAATTTGTATATCGAAAGAATTCAACACAAATGCTTCACTTGCAATGAGGTGAGAGTGATTATCAGGGAAGAACAGAACAGAACCCAATCTCAACATTGTGTAATTCACTTAAAGAAATACCATACGTTGAAAGGCAACTTAACACTATCTCAGGTTCGAAAATAGAAGTTCTAAGAACAAAATTTAAAGGTATGATTGAGAAAAATGGTGGTAAAGTCGCTCAAGTTTTGGAAGGCCAAAACATAATTGAATTGATTGTGTGTGTGTGTGTGTTAGTGACATACAGTACACCTCTTCAAATATGCAAGGTTAACATCGTGTGATGTAGAACATTCCTTTTCTCAATATAAGGCATTAATCTCGGATAATAGACAAGGATTTGGAAATGACATTTGTTGTGCACTGCAACTCCTGTCAGCATTTTACATCTGATGTTGGCGAGTTTCAATATAATTTGTTCTAGTAAGTTACGAACATTCTGGTGTTTTTTGTTTTTTTGTTTGTTTGTTTGTTTTTTTTGTTTGTTTGTTTGTTTGTTTTATCACATATTTTAAAAATTTTAGCAGATATTTTTAACATTTTTAGGACACAAAAAATAAATATTTTTAAGTTTTTTAGCACATAAAAATCCGGGCCCTACTGATGTACCTCTGGTGTAGATTTTTTGAACTTCTCGATCAAGTTTTCTTCTTGTGGTATTTCAAAATTCATTAAAAAATCTTCAAACATTTTTATATAAATCTTTTCCCAAACTTCCAGATCTTTAAGTTTATTTACTGATTTCAATAATATGACATCCTTATAGAATATTGTATCTGGTGAACATTATGTGAGAATATTTTAGGAGAAAACTTCCTCTAACACTGGGATTTGAACCCATGATCTTCGGCTTTCTATGCCGATGCCCTACCAACTGAATTAGCCAGTGTTAGATTCACAGCACCAGATGGAATCTCTCTCCTTTTTTCTCCTAAAATGTTCACTAGAAACACTATTCTGATATTTCATGAATACATATCAACACCTTAAAACAATAACAGTGGAAACCTGGTCATAAAATCACTAGATTAGTGTACCTCACAATTGTGTATATGAAGTAAATATCATTCAATGACATGGACCATTAAGGTTAATGAGTCATAGGAGAGAGATTCCACCTGGTGCTGTGGAACAAACTTTGGCTAGCTCAGTTGGTAATGCATCAGCATGGAAAGCCTAAGGTCTTGGGTTCGAATCCTAGTGTCAGAGGATCAGAGGATGCCGACTTGCCAAAGTGGTCAGGGCTTTTATGAATCAATATTAGGTTAATTTGTAATAATTTACATATTTTCTACGAAGTTAATATATCCACATATAATTACATGTAGTATAAATTTTTATAAAATAATTTTATACATCGATAATTGTGTTCTTTATTCTGAAATGAACATCTCATTATGGGTGGGGTTTCTATTGTTTAGGTTATTGAATGTTATTCATATAGAAATGTTGACAGAAGAAGTTACTAGGGAAAATCCTGCATTTTTTGCAGTTTTTCGATATTTTGTAATTTTCTTGAAAATTCGGTACTTATTTGGTTTTAAAAAATGTTTAGCCAGTGCAAATAGTAGGCAATTTAATGCTCTTTAACTTTTGTAATGGAGTGTTTAAGGCTAAAATGTGTTGGTTAGGAGTTATAAGGAAAACGCTGAAAACAAAATCCAAAAATTTCAAGGTTTTTCGGCTGCCCTGAAGTTTGCACAGGGTACTCGAATTGGAAAACTTGGATTCTACCCCATAGAATACCCACATACAACATATTAAAAGATCATTAACTTCGGACCTTTTTCCAGGTAACCCCAATTTTAAGTACCTGGTGACTGGACTATTACTAGTCTCTAGCACAGTGGTCGCCAAACTTATGAAGCTTCTGAGCTACCGAACCATTTTAAAATGAGCTACCAACCAAAAGAACTACCAACTTAAACAAAATCTTACATTTGTTTATTGCCTAAATGTGAAATAAATTTTAATGAAACTGTATATAACAAAAAGAAATTGAAATGGAATTGTACATAAGAAAGAAATTGAAGTGTAGTTAGTAATGAATAAATGTACGGGCAGGATTTTTTTATTACACTTATTAACTTCAATGAGAAGGATGGAACTCTTTTTTGTCATCAACAAGTTTTTTAATGTTCGGAGAGTAGGTAGTGGCTGTCATCCAAATACAGTTGCCCTAGTGTTCATCATGAGTCTGTTTCTGTACTTATTTTTAATAAATTTCATACAGGTAAAAGAAACCTCACACAGATATGTAGAACATTGCCTTCACTTTGAGAGTGACCTGGACCAAAATTGGATATTTTTCTTTAGGAACAAGAGGCCAAATATTTTCAGAGCTTGAAGAAAGTGATTTTACAGATAAATCATTTTGAAAATCAATCAGTTCCACCTCCACTGCAGCACTGTCTTCTTCAAAATCCAAATTCTCCATGACACAAGTAAAGAACTCTTGACGCGATCTACCAAAAATGTCTAGTAGCTTGCGATCAACGGTTTGGCGACCACTGCTCTAGCACATAGTTAATAACTTCAGCTTTCAGATACAGCCATGCTATTTTTTCTTCCCTAAAAATTCCCTGATACTACAAAATGTCCTGAATCAGTAGAATATCAGCTAACTCAATTTGAGCTGCATATTAAACACTCAGCATACCAAGCTTTGGAACTCATATGCAGGTTCAAAGCATTCCTCATTTAATGGCCAGTGTATGCCAAAAGTTCAACCTTCCTAAAAACATTCTGGAAGATATTGCACTAGCAGCATTGAAAGGATCTTTGGCCATACTTCAAAACCATGTGTATGAACCAAATATTTTACTTTTTTGCTTGCGTTTGCTTATATGTAACTTATGTACAATGCAAAGTTATTCTGTTACATAGTCTGATTCATCAGTCTTAAGTTTATATTATTGTTTGTTTCCTTATTTTTTCAATGTATGGTAACTTATTCTTTGTAAGTGTCACAGGAAGGAATTAAAATAAAATAGTTGAATAAAAAAATGTTCTAAGAATGTCTAGTACTGAAAAAATCAAACTGTTGGAGATTAGTTATACTTAGAAATCACATGCATAAAATGGGTATTAGGGTAGCAATGAATGTAGAATCTAATTTAACAGAGGAAACTGCTTAGCATTCCTCATTTAATGGCCAGTGTATGCCAAAAGTTCAACCTTCCTAAAAACATTCTGGAAGATATTGCACTAGCAGCATTGAAAGGATCTTTGGCCATACTTCAAAACCATGTGTATGAACCAAATATTTTACTTTTTTGCTTGCGTTTGCTTATATGTAACTTATGTACAATGCAAAGTTATTCTGTTACATAGTCTGATTCATCAGTCTTAAGTTTATATTATTGTTTGTTTCCTTATTTTTTCAATGTATGGTAACTTATTCTTTGTAAGTGTCACAGGAAGGAATTAAAATAAAATAAAATAAAAGAGTTGACTATAAAAATGTTCTAAGAATGTCTAGTACTGAAAAAATCAAATTGTTGGAGATCAGTCATACTTAGAAATCACATGCATAAAATGGGTATTAGGGTAGCAATGAATGTAGAATCTGATTTAACAGAGGAAACTGCTTAGCATGTCATTCTCAATAATAATGTGACACTCTTAGCTGGAATAACTCCTCCAGGAGGCAACATCAGGTAAGACTGCGAGTCAGTTTCTGAATCTGATCAACAGCACTCAACTATTTAGCTAACTCCAACTATGATGCAAGAGGTATGCACTACAAGCCAATTTGGACGAATGGTTTGGGACAGTGGAGGCCACCTCAGGACATATAATTTTATTACCATCATAGAAAAATACATGCCCAATGGAGACCACCTCGGAATATACCATAATATCAAATACTGTATGTGGTAAAATGTGATGCAGTTATTTCAAGGTAAATTTAATCAACTTATGAAAGACACATTGGCCAGAAGATTTAACTGCAGAATTTCATCCAGAAACAATTAATTGACTTTTCCCACGGAAGCCAAATTAAAATGAAAAAAAGATAAAAATATTCAAAGATCATTCAAAGTTATAGAACAGAGGATTGCAGTGCGTTCCTAATTCTTTTCAATTCACAGTTGCTGCATTCACTCTTCCTAGTTGCAGGACCCAATCTATGTTTGGCAAATGAAAGGTCCAAGGAAGTAATATGCTAAGTCACTTTTTTATCAATTTTTTTGTTTTTGATGTCATCTGTTAGGTTATACAGTAAACTATCTTTGAAGCACTTTAGAAAGAGAAAGAGCCTGCTAAGTCACAAGATACAGAGGCAAAAATAATTGGGGTACATGCTAAGGTTCATGTTGGTGATGTGGCTATGTTGCTATTGTTAATTTACCTCCACTTTTCTACTGTTGTTATTAGAAGGTTCTTGAGTGAATTGTAGAGATCTGTGAATGTTGGGAGCTGTTAATCTATTCATGTCTGAATCAGAGGCTATTAATGAAATTACCAGACCATCCAGCACCAAGATGAGGAATTCAAATTATACTTTATACAATGAAGTAACGATTATTAATTTATACACTTGATCTTTTGAGAAGAGTCAAAACTTAGCACGTTGTTTCACTTTTTTGTTCACATTAGGTTAGAGTAGGTAAAATAACAGCAAAGGTGCTCGAGATAACCAACTCATTTATTTATACCATATCTTCTTGCAACATTCCCCTTTTTTTTCCATTAGTATAGTATTTGTCTAATTGTAGCAAAATGGTTTAAAATAACTTGATTAGAAATACAATGGTTTATTTTCAGTATGTTCCTTTGCAACATAGTACATTAAAATAATTAAATATAAGTCAAATTGTATAATTTTTGTACGGGGTTAAAGTTAAAAATTGCTCTCCTGAAAAATGTATAAAAAGCGACTTATCACATTCTTTCTGTGGATCCTTCAAATGCAATCTAATTTTGCTAATGACAGGGTTTTTGGGACAACCAGCACTCACCCACATAATCATCATGCTTCTAGTAGCAATCACTTTCACTGGAGAATCTGAGTAAAAAATAACATTCAGTCTTCAGTTTCAAGGTTTTTTACAAATCCATTTAAAACCTATAGATCATCTGGCACAACTTACTGTGATCAAAGGATCAGTAACAGTGATCAGCAGCTTTAAAACAAATAATATACCTGGTACTGAATCTTGTACAGCAGAGCAAGTTATGTACTTAAAAATATATCAAAACACATTTTACCTTCAATTTTGTTTTCACTTAGCATGTGAATGTAAAAACATAGAAATTTTGCAAATTGTAATATGAAAAATATTTGTATTCCTGCAACAAGCCAAGTTAAGAATAAACTAATCACTGTCATAACCCAGATATAGTAAACAAACTTCTCTTGAAAGTCTTGAACAAAAAAAATTAACTTAAGAAAATCAGGTATTTTAGATTTTCATTCCTAGCTGTCGACATTACAATTTTATAAAAATGTAAATCTAGCTAACCAGTCATAGTATCCTGTGCTGTTGTGTTGTATTTCAGTTATCAGTGATGCCCTATATGTACAATTTATTCTACTGAAACTTAACATTTGTCTCTTAAAGAAATCACAACTGTATGGACATTTTGTTTTGTTTTAATGAAGGCATCAAACAATTCAAGAAAGATTATTTAATTTGGCAAATTCTCCTATGCTTAGAATTTCATCAGTGAAGATATTTTATGCAAAACAAAAACATCACTGTTCTTTATTCTATTATTTATTATGGGAGTCAAGTTTCTTATAGGTTTGTAATATTTTTCAAATCTTGGAGTACAAAATACTGAAGTATTTCATCTAGATTTCACTTCACTTCCTCTCAAATATGCAGACACTTTAAATAAGCAGCCACCATAGCTCAAGATAAGTGTGCAAGCATACCCCACTTTAAAAACTATTTAACAAACACTGGTGCATTTATATTCTATTATTTGTATACTAAAATAAATAAATTATTTACATGACACTACATACACAAAAATGAACACATTATGTGTTCTTTAGGCAACAAATTGCAGTAAGAGTCTAGGAACGTAAAAACAATTTCTAAATAAAATAACAATCACTTAATGAAAAAATTAAAAAAAGTCTGTGCATTAACAATGAATCAAAAAGTAGTGTGTGCATATGAGCGGTCAACTAATGATTTCTTAAACAACACAGTAAAAGCATTGTGTATTACTTATATGAACAAGGTATTTTAAATATAATATATATCTATCACAAGATCAATTATATAATAATTACATATGCTGAAATCACTAATTGCTGGAGTATGAGAACTTGCAAATTTGCACAATGTCTCCCCCAATTATTTTTTGAATGAAAAAATTCATTACATAATTTTAAATGCACTATCGTGATTATAAGAATTACAAATAATAATTCTACAAGTATGTAGCACAATCTGAAGGAACCATTTCAATTCTTTCTCCAGTGTTATAACCAAGCTGCATCTTACAAAAAGCGTTCATAGCTTGGCAAAGATTATGCTCATTATGAACCGGGCTTATAAGTCTTAACAAGATAATGTCCTCACTAAAACTCTCTTCATTTTGATTGGCGCTCGTCGTCATCATCATCAGAGAAGTCATCCTCAGGACTGATGCTATTGTTGAACTTTGCATGAGTTGACGATGTTGGAGAAAAATCGTAACGTCCAGCTTTAGGAGGAGGTGGGCTGAAAATAAACAAGATAAATGCTTTTCTTAAAGGAATTTAACAAGAAGTATGAAGAACTGTTAACCATGATTAATTTAATCAGGAAAACATTGTGAAGTGTCAATATTATGTAATAAACTTTAAAACATTCTATTTCACATAACAGTTTATTTTTTATTTTTTATTTAATGGAATTAATACAGCATGTTCCATTGCTTAAGTGCTGCAATACTACATGCTATGTCTCATTAAAAAAGTTAAGTATATACAAGTATCTACAATGTTAGATACATTAAATCATTAAGGTAATAGTTTCTGAGCAAATTCCAATAATTACAACTTTCTTATAAAATTCTATCATTGTACAGCTGTGTTATCTAAACTTGTATTATTATTAACTATAATGAACTGAAGTCTATTGCGTGTATAAAGCGTTTAAATGATGTATAGTGTTTCACAATGAGTTGATCTGGAGGAACCGGCCATTGCCTGTGTTTGATTGCAATGTGCTTTTTTAAATTGTCTCTCTGTTGTTGGAGTTTACTGCATCTGTATAATAGGTGGTCTACAGTTTGGGCCTCTTGAAGACAGGAGCACGTAAAAGCTATTGAAGCAATCAATGATCTACCTATCCCACTCGAAGAGAACAAGGTAGCAATCTATACGGACAGTAAAATTACCCTGGACTTACTTCAGAACAACCGCAATCACAGCTACCTTATCGAGCAGATCAGGAACTTAGTAAGAAAACTCAAGGATCACAAAATACATTTTGGATGGATAAAGGCCCATGTGGGATTTGCTGGTAACGAGATGGCAGATAAGCTAGCTAAGGAAGCAGCAGGAGAAGAAGATACAGAACCGGTATACTCAAAAATTCCCAAAACTGCAATAGTTCGAGAAATTAAAGAAGAAGGTCTAACAAAATGGCAGGCGGATTGGACCAACACGACTAAAGGAGCTACCTGTAGGGCCTTCTTCCCATCAGTTCGTCAGAGAATAAGACAAAGGATCATAATGACAGCACCAATCGCAGCAATAGTTACTGGACATGGAATAACCAAATCCTACCTGAAGAGATTTCACATAACAGTTTGTAAGTAAAAACTTACCAAATAGGAACGTATGTTTCAATGGGTAAAGCTTGATCAGCTGATGATGATGGTGAACCCATCAAAACGTACATTCTAATTTGGTAAGTTTTTACTTACAACTATTATGTGAAGTAAAATCTTTTAAAGTTTATTTAATAAAGTGTCTAGAACAATAAACTTTAAAATATAGAACTTCTCAATATTGTAAACAGTTAATCACTAAAACAGAAAATGTTCAAAGGCTTTTGCCTTCATCATCACCATCAGCTATCTATCTATCTTTATTTTTTATTTTTTTGGATATATTAATTTTTTCTAAACAGCTAAACCAAATGAATCGGCACATGCTAAAAGGGCCTCAGTCACAAAAAATGGCAAACTGAGTTAAACATGAAAATGGCATTTTATACGCTAAAAGGTTCTCATGTAAAAATGTTAATATAGTAAAAATGGATAACGTTGAGGAAAGTAACACCTTCCAGTAAAGTTAATTAGTTTAAAAAAAAAAATAGGGTTGCTTAGAAGCAGTTTTTTTTCGTTTTTCTCCAAACTGGGTTGCTTGAACTGAGGCCCTTTTAGCATGTGCCGATTCAAATAGTCTTTTAACATATTGGCACTTTAGAAATTTTTTTAAGTGACATCCATTGTGAATTTTATATTGTTTTGTGTTGAAGTTTTAGAAATTTTGCTTGACAATTTCATTTGACTGACATTATTCCATTTTTAACCAATGGAATGTGATGAATAGAGGTTCTATTTTACACCGAATAAAAATGTTAAATTTCAGTACAAAAATTGGTTTTCATTGAAGGCTATCATATTGAACTGATAGGAGCTACCATTTAAGGCCAGAAATGCATAAATACAAGATTAAGAAGAGTCAGGGGCATATTTTCTGGGCTACCAGCAGTAGCTCATGAACTGAAACAGCTTTTACACATAACAATGATTGATATGCCCAAAGTAGGCATAAAGTAATGAGCATCTTCTTGCTGAGAAGTGTAGTCACTCACAAGTCATGTGCATAAAAAATCACTGCGACAGAATACTACCTACTCAGAGCAGAAAGTATATACTCCTGCAACCAACGCGGAACATCCACCTGTATAAACAAAGCTAAGAAAACAAACAAAGGTCTTCTTACAGCAGGGCATTTAAATCACAGCCACATCAGCATAAAGAGGAGGATAAATAATTCTATCTCGCTACATGTTTAAAACATAATACTTTTTTTCTCTTCAAAATCCCAATAATTGCTAGTAGTTTGATTGAAAAGGGAAGCAGCAATGAAAGTAATTCTTACATATATAAATTCGAAATTAGGCTTCAATTTCAGGGAAATCTAAGTACAAAAAGTACAAATCGTGAAAACCAGGATAAAAAATAAAACAGACATGGAAAAAACTGGGAACAAACCCATGTTTTGAATGAGTGGAAGAAATAAATCCAGGAAATAATAGAGCATGAAACAAACCCATCAATCAGCAAATTTCAACAGTACAATATAAATGAGATAATTATTTTCGTAATATGCAAGAATTCGTTTTTAGAAGTTTACAATAATAACACTGGTCAACATGATTTTTGTCTCATGAGTATCAATAGTTGTACTTAATGCAGTTTTTTATCATGTTTTCAAATATGTATTCGGAATTTCTCCATCACCCACAGTTTTTTTTAAATTTCAATTTCAATTAATGGATTTAAATATATATTTTTAATAAACGGCCATTTGTCCATTGTAAAATAAAAACTCCTAGAGCATTGTAAATGTGATGGAACCAAATGAGCTAACTCAAATGGTAACGTTGCTACTGTTGTGCAAGTTCAGACTGTACAGACAGGCACAAACATGGTCATGCATGCATTCATTACAACGATGTCAGTTGTGAGAGAGCAGTGAACCAGTAAACACGTAATTGTGAGTGCGTTGTGTCTGGATTATTGTATATTATATATTACATATTTACAAATTTATTTCTTTTAATTTGTTGTTAATTACAAAATGCCTAGAGCTTGTTTAAATCATCCTAACAACTTTTGTAATATATGTGGTGAAGTGACGCTCAAGTCCCAAAGACGAAACCTTACTCCAGTAGTAAAAGAGTGTTATGAACTTTATTTTGGGTGTAAAGTGGGGGACCAAACAAGGACCTGGGCCCCACATATCTGTTGATTATCGTGTAGTAGGCTTCTCACTGCATGGAAGAATGGCACACGCCACATGCCATTTGCTATCCCTATGATTTGGAGGGAACCCAAAGATCACTCACTCCTCTGACTGTTATTTCTGCTTAACAAACATTAAAGGGATTACGTAAAAATCAAAACATACAGTGGTGTACCCTGACTTGCAATCTGCAATGAGACCAGTTCCACACAGCGAAGAATTGCCCATACCAAAGCCTCCAGAACATGTGACATTAGATGAAGAGAGCTCAGATTCCTATGGAAGTAAGGAAGAAGAAGAAACAGATTTTGGTGATACAACTTTTGAACAAAGCTGTTCATCTGAGCCTCATTTATTGACTCAAGAAGATCTTAACGATCTCATACGAGATTTAAAATTATCCAAAAACCAGTCTGAAATGCTTGGTTCCCGGCTAAAAGGATGGAATCTTCTTCAAAAGAATACAAAGATATGTACTTATCGTAGTCGTCATTCTCAATTTAAAGGCTATTTTTCTGAAGAAAATGGCTTAGTGTTTTGTAATGACATTTCTTCTCTTATGGAGACATTTGGTATTGAACATAACTCAACAGAATGGCGCTTGTTCATTGATTCCTCCAAAGCAAGTTTAAAAGCAGTGCTTCTGCATAATGGAAATAAATTCCCATCAATACCTGTGGCTCACTCTGCTACTATGAAAGAAACATATGAAAACTTTCAATTTATATTGGCAAAGCTTCAATATGCAGTGTATGAATGGAATATTTGTGGTGATTTGAAGGTAATTGCACTTATTCTTGGTCTGCAGCTTGGTTACACAAAGTACTGTTGCTTTTTGTGTCTTTGGGATAGTAGGGACAGAAAAAACCATTACATCAGAAAAGAATGGCCTAAATGCGAATCATTCATTCTTGGACAGAAAAATGCGAAACATGACGCATTGTGTAATCCTAAAAATGTGTATCTACCTCCCTTACATATCAAACTAGGATTGATGAAGAATTTCGTGAAAGCAATGGGCAATACTCCTGGTTTCATGTACTTAAAACAGAAGTTTCCTAAAATTAGTGAAGCAAAAATTAAAGAAGGGATATTTGTGGGTCCACAAATACGATCACTAATGCATGATGAGAAGTTTGAGGAACTATTGAATCCACTGGAGAAAGCAGCTTGGCAAGCATTAAAAAAAGTAACTCACAGTTTTTTGGGAAAT
Organism: Ectobius pallidus; assembly: GCA_964059195.1. NCBI lineage: Eukaryota > Metazoa > Arthropoda > Insecta > Blattodea > Ectobiidae > Ectobius > Ectobius pallidus. The sequence continues at coordinate 30,619,044 of CAXKWD010000005.1, read as the reverse complement.
CGAAAGGCGGAAAATTACCGTGATATTGTCAATGATCTTATAGCATCTTATAAAAATTTGGGCTGTAATATGTCCTTAAAAATTCACTTCCTGCACTCGCACCTAGATTTCTTCCTGGAAAATCTTGGCGCAGTGAGCGATGAGCAAGGGGAACGCTTTCATCAGGAGATTTCAGCTATAGAAAAGAGATATCAAGGCAAATGGAATCCTAATATGCTGGCCAATTATTGTTGGACCATCAAGAGGGATGCTCCACATGCGAAATATAGCAGAAAATCGTCATTTCTTACTTTCTAGGCGAGTCCGAATGTTCGGATATTGTGTATTTAAGAATGTAGAAAATATTAAAGTGTTTGAAATTATAAATGCCTGTCTCTCGGAAACCTTGCGTGATGGAGAAAAACCGATATCATATTTGAATTCAGGAGAAAAAATGCTAGCAGATTCACATATTTTTCTTTCTGAGACAAAAAAAAGTTTCTTTTTTGTTGCCCAGTGTAATCACTATAATACAAGTATTCACAAGAAACTTTAAGTGAAGTAATATAATAAATGAAAATATTTATTTCCATAATATTTTAGGATTAAGTTAGTTTAATGAAAATTCACTATAACATAATTACAACATTAAATATATACAAGTGTCCAAAATTAATGCAACAAACTGATATTTCTCCTTCCTGTGTCTACTGTACGAGATATTCATATAAAATGTAAAGTTGTGTCCGTACAGTCATGTTCTGAACTGAAGATGGCATTCCTGTCATCTTACAAACATGCAAACGATGACGTCAGTGCACCAATCAAAAGGGCAGTGCACTTATCAAAAGGGGCACTGCAGCATAGAGTCCAATATCAACGTTTGCTGTGTAAACATTTACTGCAGGTACTAGATGGCACAGAGAAGACGCCTAGAAGATTCTCTTCAGTGGAGGGCCATAGGAAGAATGGAAGCAGGACAGTCTCAAGCTGATGTGGCCAGATGGCTTAATGTGAATTGTTCTGTTGTTTCTCGGATGTGGCAACAGTTTGTAGAGTCCAAAAATGTATCCGGAAGACCAGGGCAAGGACGACCAAGAGTGACACCATAAAGAGAGGACCGTTATTTGGCTGTAAGGCCATGACGGTACCACATCTGACCTCACAGCATATGACCTCACAGCATCCATTGGAACAGCTGTATCGAGGGAAACAGTGTACAGAAGGCTTCGGCAGAGAGGCCTTTATTATCTGAGACCTGCTGTATGTGTACCCCTGACGCGTATTCACAGAAGAGTACGTCATCCACGTGCCAAGTGGATGGTCAAACAGTGAGCCAATGTTCTCTTTACAAACGAGTCCAGATTTGTCTTGAAAATGATTCTTGACAGATTCGCATCTGGAGAGAACCTGGAACACGATTTCGGGATGCAAACATTGTGGAAAGAGACTGATATGGAGGTGGATCAATAATGGTGTGGGCAGGAATTCTGTTGACTACCCGAACACCTCTTCATGAAATTGTATGAGTAAATCGGCAAGGTATCATGATGAGATCTTGGCACCTCATGTGAGGTTGTTTCGAGGTGCTGTGGGCCCAGACTTCGTACTAATGGATGATAATGCTCGTCCTCATACAGAATAGGTGGGGATGTTTTCCTGGAAACTGAAGATATTGCACGCATGGATTGGCCTGCTCGCTCTCCCGATTTGAATCCAATAGAGCATGTCTGGGAAGCACTAGGAAGATGACTTGCTTCACGTTAACATCCACCAACCACTCTCCAGGCCTTGCGAGCTGCTCTGCAGGCGTTATTGCCTCAAAATGAGATTGATGACATTATTCACAGCATGCCACGTCGTATTGCTGCCAGAGGTGGTCACACCCCATACTGAGCACATTAATGCATTTTTTCTGGATGTGTGTGAAAGTCTTTACATGTGAAAAAAAAAAAAAAAAAAAAAAAAACAGGGTGTTTTGTTTTACTGGTATGCACAAACTTGCAATAGTTTACTTTTTTTTATTCCTCATATTATTTATGCTTACTATCTGTTTATACTGTTTTGTGGCAAAATAATTCACCAAAGATGAAATTTCGGTTTGTTGCTTTAATTTTGGACACTAGTGTAATTATTTTTAAAATGTGATATGAAACATTCATATAACTCCCTCTATCCTTAATATAACCTGCTGAATTGCAGTAGTGCACATTCACTTGTATCAGTCTTGTTTCCAAGTTGCATTATTCGTGAGGCAAGACCAAAAAATCCAAGTCTATGTATAAAATGAATGGCTTATAACTAGCCTTCAGAAGTTTTTAAATAAAAGTTTTAGCACTTAGTATAATACATTATAGTAGGCCTACATAATAAGCCTATAAATTCATTAAACCTATTTCGAGAAAATTAAGAAAAATTAAAATTTTCTTCAAATAAAGTGCTTGTAAAAATGAAAAGAAAGTCTTCGTCGTACCTCGTGTCACATCCCTGAAGGATACACAATCCAAATAAAATCTTAATAAATGCACTCGCACATTTTTGCATAACCTAGGTGTGGCAATACACCTTTCTTCAAATTCTAATATAGAATAAGAGGCCGTGCTGCAGAGAATAGGTATTCAGTTGTATTAGCCTGATGCAAAACTTTACTGTTCACCAGGCAAGACTGAGTTTGTATGAACAATGCCTGCCTTGTAACTACCCGTCAGAGAATTTTCTTGAAAAAAATATTTGAAATAAAAGTTTAGCACCTCAATTACAAAATTGTTAGACCGCTTTTCAAGAATGTTGCGAAAACCCAACTTTTCTTCGTGTAAAGTGGCCAATCTTCACATCCCCAAAAGATACCTAGGCTAAATTAATAATTTTGTTTTTATACAATTTTTCGTTCTTGAGCTATGCAGACAAACATCTTCCTGAAAAAAATATTTTTTGATTCAGGGAATCTCAAAACATGACATCAGATTTCGGGGTCTACACAATATTTCTTCTACCTAGTACTGGCAGAGAGATTAAAAATAAAAATTCAAGTATTTTATTTTTGCAAATTTTCGTAAGGAAAATCCGTAGGGGTTGTTTCCAGCGCATCTGCAATGCCAGAGGGCTGTCCCTACATTATTTGTAGTTTTCTTTATTTCTGGAATGTCCATATATTCCGCGCGAATCACCCAAATAGCATGCAGTGAGTGAAGTGAGTGCCTTTTGGTAGCTTACAAATTTCCTAGCATTTGCTGAACCCACTCTATCTTTATGCATGCGGAATTGAAGCAGGCGCTATGCAAATGAGTACAAAGAGTGTCTTGTCACGTGGGCACAGTCAGTGGCGTAGGAAGGGGAGTGCGGGGGGTGCGGGCCGCCCCGGGTGCCATCACTCGGGGGGTGACAAAATAAAAATCTGCCTTTGTAAGTAAAAAATCGCTCAAGGGAATTTAAATAGAATAATAATATTATTTATAACAATTAAATAAGCTTAACTTTCTACAAGTCAACCTGCGTATTGAAACTTCTTTTAGTTTTAAATTCAGTCAAGAAAGGTAATAAAACGCCGCTGAACTGGCCGCTGTGTTGATACGAACAATAATAATATTATGGTTATGGGGAGGGGTGTTTATTTCTGCCGATGCTTGTCTCTGCAGTTTTATTAATTCAAATGAGACTTCAACAATCGGTGATATTTTATATCACTCAAGCTGCAACCAATTCTACCCACTGCGGCAGTCATGACTTTGACGAAAATAAACTTCGAATGTGAGTTGACTCCGAAGTCTCCTTCAATCTAGATTTTGAACTGGGATGTGCGCATATTTAAGAATAGATTATTAATAATACAGTTCCGTAAAATAATTACATTAATTGTTTATGAAATTTATTAGGATCAACCTATAAAAAATTATGTATAAATTTAGGCTTGCAGACAAAATCCCGGTGTCCGGGCCGGTTTACTTCACGTCCCGGTAAAAATTAAATTTGATTTTCTAGATGACCAAAAAAGTCTAAAAATAATTAACTATGAAGGATTATTTAGGATAATTACTTTTTCATGTATTTCTGTACTGTATGAAAAGTGAAAACAGTGGAAGCAAGAAAAGACTACCAGAAATGTGATTATTTCATTGAAGAAAAATGGCTCAGGCTGATTGGTCACTTCAAGGAGAATCACATAGCAGCCCCCAATCTGATCATGATTGTTGAGTATGCCTTCTGCGTACCTGCGACATCAGCACCAGTTGAGAGAGTATTTTCTTTGATGAACAACGCATGGACTGATGATAGGGGTTTGTTGAAGGAATCTACGGTCAAAGACTTGATGACATGTAAAATTAATATCGGATTAGCTTGTGAAGATTTTTACAACAAGATTAAAACAAAACAAAAAGACTTTCTAAAAAAAGTTCTAGCCAATGAAATGTACATGTAAATATTGTTCAAATTTTTATCCCTCATTCAAAGTCTTTCTTCTTATTTAAGTAAATTTTAAATATTAACATGTTAGAAATAAAATGTTTAAATTTATATGCTTATGCTATTTATTATTACACCTGGGCTCTATTTCATAAAAGTTACAATTTTACAGGTGACAGGTGACATTTAATTGTTTTACAAGTTTACATTTTGACAATTCCGTTTTTCATAAAAGCTGACAACTTTACATAAATGTCATGACAATTTTGTAGAATTGTATGACAATTTTACATATTGTTGTTTCTCAAAACTTTTGAGTTTACAGGTAAAAGTCTGACAAATATGTCAAATTTTAGGATACCTGCCATTTATGAAACCTTACTTTTTGTTGACATATTTACAAATTTACAAAAAATGTAGAATTGTCATTACAGAAGTGACAGGCAATCTTTCATATGTAGGCTAAGTCAGCAGGTTATGTAAATGTGTGGCATAACTTGGCAAAGTGTTTTTTGTGATTTAAACTTTCTTGTTAATAAACTTGCTAAATTGTCTTGTTAATAATGAAAACTAGTAGTAGTGATATTGGTAGCAGTGAAAATGATTAATAAATAGACATGAGACCTCGCAGGGTTTTTAGGTTAGGGATTAACCTAACTTTCAATTTCAGTGACTTTTCATTAAAAGAGAAATATAAATCACTTATTTTCGATAGTAATAATTGATTGCTTAGGTATCACATTCAATGCTGAGATCGATTATCGCACGCGTATATGAGAGCCCTCTACAATGTACTAAAGTAATCTTTAGGTGACATAAAATTGTCGTGTTTATGAAAAGGGTTCTTTTAGTCTTGACAATTTACATTAATTTGCCTGTAATGTAAGGAAAAGTTGTAATATTTATGAAAAATACAATTGTCATAACATATTGACAAATTTGTCAGATTTGACATAATTGTCGTATATGTCACACCTGTAGAGTTTTATGAAATAGGGCCCAGGTTTAGGTTCCTAATCAGTAACTATTTATTCATAGCATTGAGAATAAACTACCCTCTAAAACATTCTAAAAACCCGCCAAGGGTGTGTACCCTTGAATATCCGTGACGCTGGGGGGCATTCCGGTGTCCCGGTTGAACATTTCAGAAATCTGGCAAGCCTATGTATAATTCACATAACTTCCTCTGCCCAAATAAAAGTTAGCCTCCCCTTAAAAATAAGAGAAAGTTGTCGCCAATCTTGGTGTCATATCCCCAAAAGGTACCTAACCCAAATACAAAATTTTGTTTTCGTACGATTTTCCGTTGCAAGAGGCCGTATTGCAAAGAGCGCGTGTTCAGAGTGGGTGGCTTATAACTACCCTTCAGAGAATTATTTCGAAAAAGTGTTTCAAATAGAAGTTTTAGCTCTTAGTATAAGCAACCCCCGTGCAAAATTAAAAGAACATCGTTTGAGCTGTTTTCGAGAAAACTTTCTTTATGTAAAAATAAGGAAAACTTGTCTCCAATCTTCGGTTCACATCTTGAAAGGTATCTGACATAAATACAAAATTTTGTCTTTTTATCAAAATTCATTTTTTTTTAAGTTCGAGATTTCGCTTGGAAAACAAAATATATAAAAAAATCACTCAAAAAATAAAAATTTGCACAATTTCGGGAGTGTATTGTGGCCTAGATGTTCGCTTTATTAACGGTAACACCCTCAGTCTGTCGCTCACGAAAACAATGTATAGGCCTACCTGTCTGTCTATAACGTAATTTAGATTAATAATAATAATAATAATAATAATAATAATAGCATTTATTGTCGTTTAACAGTACAGTGTACAATGTACAGCATAATGTGCTTGATATGTATGTCTTTCCTTAATCCTAACAAAATTTACTGAATTAGGTTAACTATATCTTATATTCACCTTTGGTAGCACTGTTTACAACATGGCGAAAACATGGTAACTCGAATCGCTTTATGGATGGTTGATTCATAGTATACCATGATTTTGGAGCTTAGTTTTGTTCTTATATAACAATGTAATTATTACTAATTTTGCATAATCCGTTGAGTTTACGACTTAGGCCTACATCAGATAAATTCGTTGCAGCTGCATTTATCGACAAACTCTTAAACTCCCGTGGGATTACCTTTGACTATCCAAAAAATAACACTTGGGACTGTTCCAACTTTTAATAATTTAAATGGGGGGGGGACAAGAAATTTTCCGCACCGGGTACCACATAAGCTTGCTACACCACTGGGCACAGTGGGTGGGGGAGTCTGCTGGATTTTTATGCATACGACTGCAAGTAGATACTTGAAATCTGCTAGTATAAACTTCATACTCTCTTTTATGCATATCCCCCAATGTCATGAGGTTCACTCTTTTTCAGAGAAATGTACACTCTGCTTCTGACACCTACATGCTCACAACAATGTTTCCAATAGAGTGAACAGACAATGTAGTTGCCGCTGGCCAATCAATTTCCTTTGTGAGTAGAAGCAATTTCTCGTTATTATACAAGTGTGTGAATATATATATGTCCTAGCAGTGTGGAGTTTTGAATTTGTGAATATTGAAGTGTCTAATTAAGAGCAAAATTTGTTTATTTGTGTTTTCAAATTGTGATAAATAAGAATTTTTCAAAGCATGTCGTTTGAATATATATACTCGTATGTACTAAGTACTACAAGGAACAGTGGTAGCCTGGGTCTTCAAACCAGAATATACCCCACTGAGAAGAGTGACACCAAGATTCTACAAAACACCATAAAGATTTGTACAGTATACAAAAGTGTACAGAAACAGCAATGTGATATGCAATTTAAAAAATAAAACTTTACAAACTATGGTACTGTGGTACTGAAAATAAAATACAATGTATCACTGTCTCTCTGGTTCTTTGAAAATAGTAATGATTTCTATGAAAAAAACACTGTATTGAGATATGAATTTTCAAATTGTTTATTAAATTTACTTGTTTATTAAATTTACTTGTTTATTAAATTTACTTGTTTATAATGAACATGTGTTGAGGTGTTTGACGGCAATAGTTAACAAACTGATTCATAAATAACACTACAAAATGGACAACATTCAAGAATATTATTGCTACAACTCTTATTAATATAATTTATTATCATTAACTGAATGATATCTTGAGTAAACAAATCGAAAGTGTTTCCTTTTCTCATCTTCTACCCTGGACCATTATGTCTGGTGACAATCACTATCAGAATTCACTGACTCAGTACTTTTTATTTTGAACACAAAAGTCTTGTTTTCAGAATTTTTCGTTTGAAACTCAAGAGTGTGCAGGAAAGATGATCTGTAACATCACAACAAAATAAAAATGATGAATTTAAGTGTAAAGTGAATAATTATTATCTTACGAGCTACCAAGCAGTGTTCGATGTTTTAACCCTTTCACTGCTACAGCCATATATGCGACAGTGCATGTCAATGCTGGACATGCCATTGACGCATATGGGTCATTCTCCAAAAAAAGGGCAGATTTCAATGTTCGAATTTTTTTAAAAATAATTTTTGTATTTTGGACCATGTCTTTTTTTTATGTAATATTTCTTTCTGCAGAGTACTACTGAGGTACTTACCCTACTTACCGAGTGGTATTTTGCATTAAATTAACAAGGTTAGAAAATGGCGCATTCATGGAGGTGAGAAAATAGTAAGAAATAGTAATTATATAGCAGTTATGTGAGAATTATATTTAATTTACTGTATTAAATGTTATCATGAATAAGAACAATATTTATTACCATAAAAATGGATTAACACACAACTTTTTACTTATTTTTATCAATGTTAAAATAGATTATCACCTTAAAATCAAAACATGATATATTGTCATAAACTATTAGGCTATACCAGTATCTTCTTTAAACAAAAATAATAAATGCAGAGAGTTAAATATGTCATCAATTACAACATTAATTACACCTCTATGGATAGTCGAGATTAACAGTAATGGAGGTGAGGGTAACGCAGGTGAGATTTTTCTCTAATTTGTCAGGTGAGGGTAACGCAGGTGAGATTTTTCTCTAATTTGTCAAACAGCTTGGGAACATTTGAGGTTAGAAAATCTCAGTTCTAGAGTTTAACTTTGCATTCCTTATTATTATAATTTATAGCAAAAGTAAATATAAAAACATACAACTTTATCGTTGGGTGTAAGTAACGGAGGTGAGGAAGTCCAATTACCAACTCTGCATTTAGCCCTTTTGAACACAAACAAAACAACACTTAAAAGCACACTGACAGCTTGGCTTTATATAAATGATAAGAAAACTGCCAAAAGTTGGAGTCCAAGGAAAATAGAAAGACTACAGTGCCCTCTCTGTGGAAATAATTGAACTTTTATATTGTTTCATGGAGGTGAAGTCTCACTTTGGGACAGGCATGTTTAGTGCAAAAAATTGTCTTTACAAAATGATATATTTTCTTTTCAGTTATTAATAACTCATTTTTTGAGCTGTTTTTTCTTGTTATAACACTAAAATGGAATAAAAATTAAAGTCTGTTGAATTATGAAAGAATGAAAATGACAAGTCAGGCATTGGGACATGACACGGAGGTGAGATCTCACATACTGTGCCCTAAAATGCAGAAAATTGTAACTTTTGTTTAAAAAGTGGAATATGGGATCAAATAGACCTTATTTCAATCTAACTTATCATAATAATTCATAATCCATAAATACTTATTTTACACCAGAAAATCAACTGCGACATGAATCTGCCCTTTTCTGGAGAATAACCCATATACATGGTGCACCACTTTGCAAGTCAATAGATGAAACAAATTTTCTGTGAGAGCAATTCAAAGTGTGTCAGCATCTAGTGTCACCTGTTGTCTACATCCTGACAAAATCAGTTCCCTGTACCCTGCCTTGAACTGCCATCTGTAATTAATGTTTCAGGCAATGTACTGCATCATGCAGTAACACTATTGTGTTGTGATGACATGCGGGCATCTCTAGGGTTCCCTAAATCAGTCTAAACTTCAAGAATTAATGCTATGCTCTTGTTTCAGAGGAAACTGACAAATGATTTGCAATTGTTTGCCTATTTATGATTACAAAAGAAATTTGCAAATTAATTCAGCACCACCAGTTTGCACAGTGAATAATATGTTAGCAGGGAAAAGGTTAACATCACTTCATCATAATTATAACCACTGCTGAGAGCAAAAATACTGTTGGCATTCCCTTCCTGGATAACATGATTCATGTAGAACACAGCTGCATGAGTAACCTATTACGTTACAAGAAAAATTATATTACTGGGACCAAAGTTTTACTGGTGTTGTTTTATTATATTAATTATGTACCTTATATGGATATAATTAAGCAATGCCAACTGGCTTTCTGTTTGCAAGTTTGCTGGTTTGATCCCAGGTTTAATGTCAGCCTGCTTATGAATTTCTGATTTGCATAAAAAACACTTCTTTTTGTAATTTTTTACTGTAAGTACATACTTTAAACAATTCTGCTATAAATACATACACTGAAGAGAGTTATCACTCAACTTCACTGTTGTAAGTTTTCACTTACATATTTCGTGTTTCACCCTGAAAAGAGGACGTATCAGGGAAAAACAGGCATATGGCAACTATACAGTAACTCTGAGAAAGATTCCATACTGTGAGTCAGGATATTAGGAATTCAGTAAAAGTACTAAACTTACCTGATTGAGTCATCTTGTTCATTACTGTTAGATGAAGTTGGGCTACCATCACGATGTGGGCTTGCTGGTGGAGAGAGAGCTTGCATAATTCTACCTTTCCCTTCATTCCATATGTGAGACTGGAAAAGAAGAAAATAACTTATTTATTGGGAACTGTTTATACTCTAACTCGAAAAGTTTCAATAAATTACTGTAGAATTCAAAACCGAGGTTAAGATGAAGCATGTATAGTTTCCTCACATTGAATGAAGGCAGTGGCATATTCAGTATTCATCTCTATTGATATCTGATCACATGTGTGGAAGGATGTGTGTTCAATAGTTATTCACATGATAGTCAAGAGCGTGGCAAGGCTGCTTTACAGATGGAGTCATTACTCTGGCCCTGTATCTGTAATGCAAGTAACGTATACAAAAACAAAAGATCTTCATTTTCAAATCAACAGTAATAGAGTTTATATAGAAGTTCACCACCCTGACTGCCTTCCACCCCAGCGGTATGGGCGGATTGTGAAGCAAATGGGTTCAATCCTGAAGTTCTCTGCAGTGGGTATGATACAGAGGCATATATTACTGTTGATAGAGATATGTCCGTTGGATAGGGCTATTAAGGCAGGTGGTTCCCTTAGCATCCTTCGACAAGAGCAGGCTTCCACCCTTCCTCACTTCACCATCGTCACTCAAACCCCATACTATACTAAACAAACACTACTATACATACTCAGTTCTTCACACCTTACACTTTTTCCAGTTACACATAATCATATAATGTGGCCCACCCCAGTGGTGCATAAACAGGGTGACCAGATTTAGGGCTGCCACCTTTTGGTAAGGCTAAGGAGGGACACTTATCGAATATATGCATATCGCCAATCTTCATACCTAAATTTGTACATGGAACAATTTATTCATAAGAGAAAGATGGTATATATTCGTTACAAAGCCAAAACTGAATGGGCTATGTAACAGTAACACTAACATCAGAAAAGAAAAGGCTAGCAAAACAATAACAAAATATATAACAAAATATATAATGCGTTCCTCTTAGGCATAATTCAGGACGCAGAAAATGTTCTTAAAATGCGGGTTGTCCCGCCAAATTCGGGACAGGTGGCAACGCTAACCAGATTGTAAAACAAAAAAACTGGGACACCTTCCCAAACAATACAATATTCATACTTCTTTAGTTTTTTTTTTTTAATTTTTTTTATTGAAATTTAGAAGACCCCAATGAGCAAAGCTCACATTAAGGGGCTGTATACAACATGACATGCATTATGGTACATTAATTTCCAATTACAAATAATTTATAAATGTATACAAGAGGTACATTACATAGGAATATAAAACAAAATGATTTGATTATAAGAGTGAAGTGAAATGATAGATAATGAAGTGAAACATAATTACATAGTCTAATGATGACTCAGTGTTTGGCTTGGAGGCCGGTCCTATACTGGGACAGAGCCGTGGGGGGAAGCCCATGGCCTGACCGAGGGACACTTGGCCAGTTCCTTTCCCGGGATGGGAATGAGGGCACAACACCCAGTCTTGACCCAGGAAGGAAACTTTACATCTCTGTAAAATCCCCGACCCGGTCGGGAATCGAACCCAGGCCACTCAGGTGGCTGGCAGTCACACTACCAACTCACCCAAGGCGGCGGACACATAGTCTAATAGTGATCAATATATCTATTTATTAATATATAAAAGAACTTAATTAATCTTATTTAACCCGGCCGCGGTCGATGGATTTTTCAGGATGTAAAAATCCTGGGCATGGAGTCCTCTGGGAGGGACTTTAAGCTGAGGGTCCCGTGTCGTAGATTTACGGCACGTAAAAGAACTCCAAGCCTAAATTAGAGCCTCTGGACAAAATTTCTCTGCACTTTCACGTCCACGAAATACTTAGTTTCCAGAGGGGGGTCGCGAGGCGATGGGCTTACCACCTGTCCCTCTACCCTCTCTCGGAAAATAAGCATATCAAAATTAGTATAGGTAATGAAACCTCCATTGGAGGCCCCTTCGCCCCACCTGGGGATCATAGGGTACCAGATACCAGATACAGATATCCTTTATTGCAACATATTATGTATGAATAAAGCATTCGAATTGTTGCAATTAGAACAATAATAAAGCACTTTGAGATCAAATGTGGATATTAATTATTCAAGTAAGGCCATTACTCTCTGTCTGTACTTTTCAGAATTATTCAATTCATTTAGGAGCTCCTGATTTCTCTTTCCATAGTTTCTCTTATATAGGGAAATTTGAAATCTACTATACTCAGTGCAAAAATTAACAAACTAGCAAGCAGGAACAGGCACAGAATAAAAATGGCCATTACAGCATCAGGTAGTAATAGGATGAACCAACAGAAACGGTATGGTATTAGTTTTGACTAGGGTGGCCAGACGTCCGGCTTTTGGCCGGACTGTAAGGCTTTTGGATAAGCAGTCCTCCATCCGGCGCTGCTTTATGCCGGACGTTGATGTGTCCCCCTTTTCGAGACTCTGATGGATCGGTAAGCGTATTAAATAAATTTGTATTTTCCCGTACGTTCCTGCCAAGGAATCTATTCCTAAGGTTTGCACGCTTGTCCATACGATGATACCATACTATCATTTGTTTGGTGCAGTACGTGGCGTTGGCCGTACTGTTGATTGTTGTTCAAGTCTCCATTTGTATTGTACATTCATTGCATTGTACATTCATAAATAGAGATGAAAATCTCTTTTTGCAGTGTAAAATCATTTATTTTATATAAATGCAGTTATTAAGTAAAATTAGTCAGGATTATACCATGTAATATCTGCTGTCCAGCCGTCCATGCCCGAAGTTATACTATGCTAGATTACCGAAGATGTGTGTCCTCCTTTCTGACATTTTAGAAATGGCCACCCTAGTTTTGACCATAAGCCAACTTAAACTATGGCAGTAACAAAATATCACTAAAAGCTTTATTCTGTGATTCTTTGGTAGACAATTATCACTCTTGTTGCAACTGATGTTGCTATCAGGGGAAAATACAAAGCAATGTGTGAAATTTAGGTCTAGAGATTCTTTTTGTAGCAAAAGTTATGATTTCTCAAAAAACTGGGATATTTGGAAGTCCCGAAAAACTTCCTCAGGACACCTGATTGGTCCCTGCATCTGTGACTTAGAAGACAGAAAGATTGGCCCTGATGGTCAACACACTCACCTGGCTAGCAACCTGAGGGCAGCATATTCATTACATGTTCATTCAAGTCAATTTGATTTTGTATTTGTTATACGAGGGTAATTGTACAAAAAGTTAACCTTTTGTACGTTTTATCTATTTTAATTCTTTGAGAGTGTGCCTCAGGTGCCTTCCTTGTGTGTGGAAGGTAAAGACACCTAAGTGTAGAAGAAACAAACCAGTGAGTCTTAGAAATGTACCAAAAATGATTCATTTAGAGCACTTTTACGGTACCTAAAATAAGGGATTAGCACTTATTTCTGACTTTTTCTGCCACAATTATGCAGTTTTAAAATTTTCAGGCTTAAAATATTTTTAACAGAATCATCAGAGGAAACTTATATTTTATTCTGACCTGGTTGTAATGAAGGGGATGTAAAAGAACAAGTTGGCTTTGGCAAGGACAGCCCACCAAGTATAGTTAAAGTTAACATTTTAACAGTCTCCCACTACTCTTTAATTTCAATTGATTTCAGTTACTTCCATTTCGTGTCTGGTGTTTCTAAGCCTTCTGGTTCCTGCATGTGAAGTTATCTCTCTTTCATCTAAATTATTGTGCCTCATACCAAAGACAATCATTTTCGAAGCTCTTGTGAATTTGACAAGCATATCATCAAAATAAATGTTTATTGTGTAATTTTTATCATTATATTATTTTAACTATTAGTAAATATTTTTAAATTTATGTAGGCCTACCTATTATAACCTACCTTTTATAAATCTGTAATTTCATATCTATAATTAGAGGGCCTAAGGCTTTAAATTTTTAGTGATTAAAATTCTGAGGTTCAATAACAACAAAAGGTTTGGTTTCCATGTTTTATTGTATTACTTGATTTTGGATAACAGAGAAATAAATGGTACAAAATATGTTGCACAAACATTCTCGCATATATGTGTTAAAAGCTAGCACAGAAAAAAGTAAATTATAGATACAATTTTTTAAAGTACTTTTTATAACACTAAGAAGAATCTAGAACTGAAAACATCAAGGCCGATCTTTATGTACAATGCTATTTCCATGAAATAATAATAATAATAATAATAATAATAATAATAATAATAATAATTAGGGTTAGGATTTTTAGGTGCGCACCTTTTCTCGTAGGGTAAATTAAAGCTCTTCGGAAAGATACCACAGTGTGAGATTTTATCTATAGTCGAGAATGGAGACATTTTTGTAGCACCTTTTTTCCCTTTTTTGGTACCTTTTACCCCTTTTTTCTCAACAGTGCCCATAATCCCCTTTCTTCCCCTTTTTCATATACTGTAGCTTATCAATATTCTTCTAGAGTGCATTTTATCATTATAAAGCGTTATGAATGACTTGTGAGTTTCATTCCATTTTACTTCCAGTAAAAGCTAAAGACAAACTTGAGTCTAGTCTTCAGAAAAATCCGGATGTTGAGGAATTTGCCACATGTGTAGAGTTGCCATTCCGAGTGAATACAAAGTTTGCCCCACTGGTTTCTGTGGATGTCGAAAGAAGCTTTAGCATGTACAAAGACATTCTATGTCCTAATAGAAAGAGGCTTATTTTTAAAAATGTAGAGATGCTCAATGTCTTGAAGTACAACAGCTTCCTGTATTTTACTGTTTCTGGTGAGTGATGATTTGATGTGTTTTTTCGCAACTCAATAACTGTTAATATGAGATAGATTTTTTTGGATTACTTGAGTAAAATAGCACCTTTTTGTCCCCTTTTTTACCTTATTTTAGCACCTTTTCCCTTCCTTTTTTCATATAAAATTTGCACCTAAAAATCCTAACCCTGATAATAATAATAATAATAATAATAATAATAATATTAACAAGAACAACAACAATAACAACACAATAATAATACTAATAATAATAATAATAATAATAATAATAATAATAATCACCATCATCAATGGCGGAGATGGACATTTTGAGTGGGTGTACACATTGGTCAATAAATTATCTTTGTCTAAGTAAATCATGCATTTGACAAAATTTATTACCTGCCCATAACGAAAGAACTCTATTTGAGCAAAGAATGTACACAAGAAAAGCTTAAATATTTTGAGAATCTTAACTACCACAGTAAATATCTTTGAAACAGGTGAGATACTTTGAAATCATCGGACATGACCAACATCGCCAACTTTTCTTATAGTATAGAAACTTGTGTTTTACCAGTAAATTTTCTTTTATAGGGCCTATTTAATATCCAGTGGTGATAGAATTAAGTGGTCATATTATATGAATACAGTTCCTATTGATATCAACATTATTCCACAATGCTCTGCTAAGGCTCCCACCTCTGTTCCACGTGCTTAACTATGTGGATAGTATTGTGCATTATTTAGATTATCTGTACAAAATTTGTTACTTAAGAAAGTGAGTTGTAGAATTATTTTTAACACAACACCTCCCATTGTGGTACAAGCCACAGTCAATATAACAGTGCAGTATAACAGTGAGCTGCATTGTCGGCACAACATGACATAATGATCATTCGTAGACAACCGACAGACCAAATAACTACACAATTGCTAAACCGCAGTACCAGTATAATTCTTATTATTATTATTATTATTATTAATAATAATAATAATATTTAGGTTATATTGCATGCTTTAACTGCATATAGGTCATATCACGTGTTTAGAGTGTTTGCATGAACCAATAGTCTATTGTAAATAGTTATTCGCGTGCATATTGTTCAGTGATGTCTTCTTTTTTGGTATTCAGTTTAAACGATTATAATATCCAGTGACATAGCTACGATGAATTATAGAAAATAAGCAAGTCCTACAAATCTGGTGTTCGCCTTTGCGAATGAGGAAACCATGAAAAACCCAACTCAATTTGGGCAGCCACAAGGTTTGATTTGAACCCAGGACCTCTTCCCTACTAGCATATACCACCTCACTGTAATTGGTTTTGGTGTGTTCATTACAACTGAGCTAAAGGACTGTATTTCACAACAATATATAGCTTATAGTTTTCTTGTTGCAAAGGGCAACAAAATCACTCATATTTTAATTAAAATGTACGAGGGTGTATCAATAAATAACCGGACTAATTTTGTAATTAACACATAATGGCTATATTTCATTCAAATTTACTTGCAAACTTTCGAAGTATTCTCTGTCTGTTGAAATACAACTACAACGATTTACCATTATTCGAAACACTCACTGAACCCCTTTTCTGACGGTCTGTTCATTATACCCATGACAACATTGTTCAACTCCTTATCACTTTGAATATGTCGACCATGTAGCTCCTTTTTCACTTTAGGGTAGAGGTGAACATCGCAAGGTGCAAGGTCTGGAGAATACAGTGGATGAGGCATGATCTCAATGCCATATTCTTCGATGACATCTTGAGTTGCACGTGCTCGATGAACCGGCACATTGTCTTGGTACAAGATCCATCCTGTCCTGGCAATATCTGGTTCCAAAAGACAAATTCATTATAACTGCAACCTTCGCAATTGTTATGCGACGATCTTCTTGCACAGTTGCGTCAATTGTGTTGATGTTAACTTCCGTTTTTGCTGTTCCGGGTCTTCCAGGGCGCAGAGAACCTTGAAGGTCTTCATAACTATCTTTGAAACGTTTGTGCCACTCATAGACTTCTGTTCTGCCCAAAGCATGGTCTTTATATGCTTGCTGCACTATTTCCAAGGTTTCTATAGGAGTTTTGTCTAGAAGAACACAAAACTTTATGATGCGCATTGCTGCAGTCAGTTCCATGTTGGGTACAGTAAACACCACCTACGATATCTGGGTCTAACTCCTAACTGAATCGTTCTGCATGACTGGGATTCACAGCACTGCTAGACGGAGGATTCACCTTTCTGCGGCTAGCAGCCGTTTTGCTTCAGGGCAGTTTATTTAAATACAATTAAATCTGTCCGGTTATTTATTGATACTCCCTCGTATGTTCTGAAATTCGCATTTAAGCAGTACTTATTTTGTTTTTATCTTGATATCTATTAATTGTATAGAGAAATGTTTTAAACAAAAAATGTTCATTTTAATTTTCTCTATAACTTGACTGTGGTAGGTTTTTATGTATTGCCTGCTGTTTTGGAGATAATCTAGAAAAACTGAAAATGGATATGAGTCAAGTATCCTTTAAGCATTTTGGAGATAATCTAGAAAAACTGAAAATGGATATGAGTAAAGTATCCATTAAGCAATTTTTTCAGAAAAACGGATATAGCCATTTTGTTAATCATAGATAAGAGTTTCCAATTTTAAATTTTTATAAAAATCGTTAGAGCCAATTTTACAAAAATAAAAATTGTAAAAAACTTTTTAGGAAGTCCCCTCAATATTTCAGATACAGCACGCGCCCATAAAATGTACCTGTTTTTCTCGTTTAATATTTCATGAAGTTGGTAATATATCTTTCTGTTCTTTTCTGCACATTGTTGTGCAAACCTGAGAGAAAATTCCACAATGGTTTTCACTATGCCAGAGAGAACTATAATAGTAAAATTTTATTTAGAAACAAAATCTATAGTAGAGACACAGCGGAGATTCTGCAAACACTTCCATGTTCGAGAAGCTCCAACACCAAAGACAATTCGCAGATTAGTGAGGAAATTTGACAAATACGGAAGCTTACTTAACCAGAACAAGAGGAATTCAGGAAGACGAAGAACTGCAAGAACACAAGACAACATTGAAGCTGTGCGGCAGTTAGTAAATCAAAGTCCAAAAAAGGGGTATCGAAGACGTGCACAAGAATTGGGGTTGCACTCAACATTTGTAAGAATTCTGAAAGAAGAGCTCAAAATGTTTCCTTACAAAATTCACATGAGACATGCACTAACCAATAGGGATAAAGCTGAACGTATTGAAATGTGTAATGCTTTCAACAGAAGGATGGAAGAAAATCATGATTGGATACAGAATGTGTGGTTTTCTGATGAAGCACATTTCCACCTTAATGGTTCGGTAACAGACAAAATGTGAGATTTTGGGGTTCCAATCCACCGCATGATGTCATGGAACAGCCTCTCCACAGCCCCAAATGCACCGCTTGGTGTGCCATGAGCGCGAAAGGCATTATTGGTCCTCTATGGTTTGTGGATGACGATGAAAGGACAGTGAGAATAAACAATGAATGCTACCAGACTGTCATCAGAATGTTTCATGCTGAACTAACACGTTATGCCAACATCAATTCACAATGGTTTCAACAAGATGGTGCCAACTCCACATACAGCCAATACATCCATGGAGCTGCTGCAACAACTTTTCGGAGATAGAGTCATTTCCAAAAGAAGCCAGTTTCCTTGGGCCCCTCGTTCACCGGATCTCAATCCATTAGATTTCTTCTTGTGGGGCTACACAAAAGACAATGTGTATGCATGACACCTGAACACAATCTGCCAGCTCAAGAGAAGAATCAAAGAATTTATTCATGCAATTCCGATGGAAATATGTGCTAGAGCTATACACAATTTTGGGTTTCATTTGATCATTGTATGGGCCTTGCAGGTGGACATATCGAACATGTTGTTCTTAACAGATGATTCTCCCATCTTTGTTCTCCATGTCTGTATTTTTACAATTGATTTATGTCATTTATTCTCAAACTTATGTGCATTTAAAAAGAGGTACATTTTATTGGTGTGCCCTGTACAATGAACCGTTCACCCGCTGTGCTTGTCCACATACAGATGGACAGACAGACAGATAGACGTCATTCCAAAAACACTTTTTTTCTGTTTCTACGCATCATGGAACATGATTTCCCGGTGTTATCTCAATTTAGATTTTTTGTCACGATCACAAAACTTTCTCTATACTACATATATGCGAGAATGTAAAAAGTAAATAAAAAAAAATTAAGAGATGTCCTATTTCCTTCATAACAACCAAACTTCTAAAGCAGGAGGCTCTGGATTCAATCCCTGGTTCAGATTATCTTCCTCTGAAGATGACAATAAATGGAACCTCTTCAATAAGATAAAACCAATAATGATGCGATATTTCCTAAACCCTTTAAAATGATTCATAAGATGAAGTTGCAACACCTTACAACCTGGGCTAATAAAGTACAAAATCATAAATAATTAGCAGCCTGTAATTATCAAAGTTGAAATCCTTAATCTAAATTTAAAAGAATATAGAATCAAACCATGAACTTGGAAACAGAAAACCAGAATTTTACTGACTCTTCTACCCAGACTAAGATATAAAAACAACTCGTTAAGAAGACAAGAATAACAATCATCATCTTCCAGCAATAACATAAATTCACTTCTAAATCAAGTTCTCATGACCATTGCAGTAAAAGTGTTGAAAGACTTACATCTAATGTTAGTAAGCGATATCCTGGAAATAAAGCCTTTTATTTTATTCAACTGTGATCATATTTTAAATATTTAACTGACATCTGCATGGTCTAATAGTTACCATTGATAAATATGAATCTGCAGGTCTGGGTTTGATCCCCGATGCCTCCTCAGATTTTTATGTGATAGTGAGGTCTGAAACTTGACTCTTGAGGAAAACTGAGGAGCTACTTGATAAGAAGCAGCACATCGGTATTGAAAACTATCAATAACAGCCATGGGAGTCTGGGCGTTGACCATACACTCCTCAATCCTGCACTGTGCCTAAAGATGATGCATCAGTTGGATTGTAGGTCCTGTCCCACAAGGGATAATAGCTACCCTTACACACAAGCTTTATCGCTCGTGAAAACATGTGCATGTAAAGGCAATAGACAAACAAAAGAAACCGTGCGGTATGTCATTCAGGCAACGCTGCACTCTTTCGCCTGGAAGTGTGTGTGTATGTAAAGGCAGAAGACAAACAAACAAAATTTTCCAAGAGCACATCATCTCCTCTGTACTGAACTTTAAACAATATTGCATGCTCCTAGCTGGCGTGTACAAAATTTATACACTCCACGCACCATTCTTTTGAGAGAGCATTCACACGTGTTTGGCATTTACATGCACAATCTTCCACGTGTACTCTTTTGGTGACACTCTATCATGCGAGGAAGAACATGTTGCATTTTGGGCTGCATTTTTTCACCGCACGTGATTGCCTGCAAGCTCTTTCCCCTGATATTGTCCGTACGCTCCCAGGAGTGTGGTAAAGAACTTGTGTGTGGGGCTTGCAATGGTAATTACATCAACACTCATCCACTATTCAGTGTGTCTCATCATTTTTTCCCACAGAAGGGAACCATACATGAGGGTGTATCTACTGCATAGCAGGGAATAAAATAAAATACTGTAACAACTCCTTCTGACGTAAATTAATTACACTATAATCCATTTAAATAAAATCTGTCTTGACTAGGCGATTAATCATGACTACTGTCCCAGAAATTCAGAAACAATGTAGTTCTTTCTTAATGCTAACTGAAACCCTTAAAACATAGTTAATTTATTTCAACATATTTAGTCACATGGAAGTTATGATGTAAGGAATAAACATGCAAATGAACACACCGACATTTATTCAATGAATGTTTTAGTAAGAAGAACAACATGAGGGAGAATATCGCCTCATCCGTAGCTGACAATAGCATGAATGAAAGTGGCATACTTGGCAACGTCACAGGGATCAAAATAGTCTCTCCTCTAACACAAGTTGAAAACTAGGCAATCTCTTTTCTTGCCAAAGTAAATAAACAAAAGAGATTCTCAATTCAGTTACATGATGAAAAGCTATAGCAATGTTCTTGTTAATGTGAATAACGAGGTGTATAGCAATGTTCTTGTTAATAACTATTGCATTAAACAGTTACTAAAAAAGATAGTGGACTTTTTGTTCTGAAGCTACATATTAAGTATGTAGAAATACAATAAATGAGCTGTTTAAGTATTACTTTTTTAATGTTGAAGCATCTTCCGGGATGTGGGCCATGGTCAAAAGGCTAAGAAACCTCACCGGCCCACATCCCAGAAGATGCTTCAACATCAAGAATCCGGCCGTGAAAGCCTCAGATTAACTATTACTTTTGTTCCCCCTCATAGCATTGTTTGACAACATTGACAACATGATGGCAGGACATAATGATGGATATACAAAACGATGTTACTTAATTGCATACTCAGTTTGGCTAAAAAAGGACTTACAATGTTTTACTAGGCAGCCATTCAATTATCTACATAAAAATAAAAAAAATTCTTGTACTATCAACACGCTAGTCACATTCATGGACATGATGTATATTCAACATGCAAAATAATGGCAAGACTGAATAAGCACACTTAGGTGGTACAATCATAAGGAGAAATATATTAATTACAATTACCAAAGCAAAATTTATAGCGTGAAGTCAAATAGATATTTATTCCCATAGCAGTAACTGATAATGAGCAATGAGGGAGAAAACACTATTTATTTTATAAGATACATACCAAACGGCCTTCCCTCCCAAAAAGTAACAAGAAAGCATCAATGAAGTCTCGTGATTTTTCCTCCCACTTCTGGATCATGTCTACTTTCTTCTCACCAATGTTCTCCATCACACGCTTTCCTTTATCTTTCAGCTCATCCATTTTGTTTTGTAGGCGGAACTTCTTCTCCTGATAAAATAGTTTTTGAAAATAAAATCACTAATAACTAAAAATAATAATAAAAGTAACATGATCACAACAATGAATGACACATAACAGCGATAATTATGACAACATAACAAAAAAGGTATTTTAGAAGATTTTGTGGGTTTTTTAATTTTAAATAACTTAATATTTCTGGACACTGAAAGGTCTAGGCACAAATTAAAGAAAGTTGAGCAAAAGAAGTATTAGGTAGATTTCTGAGGACTGCTGCGACTTCCAAAAAATTTCTATGTAGATTTATATTTCATGGTCTCTTAAACTAAAAACCATTGTCAACTCAAAAGATATAATCTAGCTATATATTCATATCAATGTCGAGAAAGACTAATTGAGAAGCAAATACACTTGCCATAAACTTATGGAATTCAGAAGGAATAAGGAATAACAGATTAAAAGCAAAAGCAGAACCAACACAGAGTGTGGCCTATGGTCGGGGGCTCTGGAAACAAGGACTGGATGGCCAAGCTATATATACCTAGGTATATATTCATATCACTTTTTTACGGACACAATAACTGCTGTAATTTTGCACAAATCAATTCCAGTCTGATACACTGAAAATGTCAGTGGGCAAAATAGGGCCAACAGACAACTGAAAAAACACTGTCCCTTAATATAAAAAATATTGCATCTGTTTCAAGTTATTATACCTTATAAAATATATAGGAAGTTTATATAGTGAAGTTAATAAATATATCATAATACATGAGATGGAGAATTTAACA
The DNA here is from genome assembly GCA_964059195.1 of Ectobius pallidus. Taxonomy (NCBI): domain Eukaryota; kingdom Metazoa; phylum Arthropoda; class Insecta; order Blattodea; family Ectobiidae; genus Ectobius; species Ectobius pallidus. The sequence goes on along the minus strand of CAXKWD010000005.1, from coordinate 30,596,440 downwards.
TACAATAACTTCACTTAATTCAAACTAACATGAACATTTTTCGAGCCAACATTCTGACTCATCCTCAGCTATACTCCATCTGAGGTAGGACCAACAGCTGTGCCTCCTGGTGGGTGTTTAATTAACCTCTTGATAAGATCGGCATCAGCAGGTAAATCAAAATTCATCAGCTGGTCCCTGTTTTTCTCCCAAACTGTGACCTGCTTATGTCCATGGACATATTTCTTTAATTCCATTAATTCCAGCTGATGAATGTTGATTTACCCACTGATGATGATCTTATCAAGAGGTTAATTAAACACCCACCAGGAGGCACAGCTGTTGGTCCTACCTCAGATGGAGTATAGTTGAGGATGAGTCAGGATGTTGGCTCGAAACATGTTCAGGTTAGTTTGAATTAAGTGACGTTATTGTTATGTTAAATTCTCCATCTCATGTATTATTATATTATTATACCTCCTAACAGTAGTAACAGAAACTTTTGTTTGAAAGGTTTTTTTGGGAACACCAACTATTAGCTAAAGGGTGGAAAAAACATGGGTTGAAGGACAAATCCATTCAAAGTTATTATTAACTTCAAAATATTATCTAAAACTTGGGACACTAGGCTTTCGCAGCTCGAGTTGACACTAGAACCTTCTTGGTTTCCGGGTATCTGCCATGTCGTATTTAAGATTTCTGCCGATGTATCAACCATCTTGCCATGGTCTTTATCAAGGGTACTGCAGCTCACTACAAAAAAATCTTTTGTATACATAGGGGCAGTATGTATTTCCTTGCCAGTCAATCAGATTTCACTATTCAAGACTCTGCTGTGACTGGTCCCGTCACATGGAAGGAAAAGGAAAAAACGGTGGTCCTTTTCAGGAACAATAATTATTTTCAGTAGGATGAAGATGTTGGGTTTGATGATCTCCCTTATTTTTCTGTTAGTCCTGAATGTGACTGTGGCCAGAATCTTAGTTTTGTCAAACTAAATGGCATGTTTCTTGTCTTCAAAGTGTTCAAGTACCTCTGACTTCTCTGTTGGGAGAGTCTTCACTGCTCTTATGTGTTCTCTTAATCTCTCTCCCACTGTTCAATCGGTCTCTCCAATGTACTCATGTTGGCAGCTGAAGGGATGGTATAGACCCCAGGTCTCTGTAATAATGGCAAACGGCCTTTCTCTTTTCTGATCAAGTTGCCAATGCTGTTGGTAGAGTAGAAGATGGTCTTTATATTGTGTGATCTTAGCAATCTCTTGATTTTGTCAGTTGTTCCTTGTACGTACGGGAAATATGGCATCTTAAGTCTCTCTGAGGAGTCAACGGTCCTGGCCAGTCATACAGATAAAAATGTAAAAATACCTATTTCCATGCATAACTAATTGTTTAGTAGCCCATTTTAGATACAAGAAATAAATTAAAAATTCTTGCCTAAAATTAAAGCATAGTATAATAATTACAATTTGAGTTGAACTTAGACACTTATGCTTCACTTACCAACTTTTTGGTAGAACATGTTTCAAGGACCCTTGTCCCCATCCTCGGCTACGTGTCCAACTGACAAGTCCTGCTTTTGAAGGTCATGAAGTGTCCCTGGTGGTGGTTTTATGAACTTCTTGATGAGGTTCTCATCCTCTGGTATTTCGAAATTCATGAGATTCCTCTCAAATTTCTTTATATAGATTCTCTCCCAGATGTCCAGTTCTTTTGGTTTGCTTACTGATTTTAACAATTTTGGTTCTCTACAAATTCTGTGGTCATTTTACCAAGAATGCGTTGCAACGGCTGATTTTTCCAACGGAAAATGTTTCAAACATTGGTATAGATATGTGGATGACGTCTTTGCTGTGGTCAGTGAAAAGCAAATTGATGATGCACTAAAACTATTAAATCTACAAGAAAATTCTGTAAAATTCACAGTTGAGATTGAGAAAGAAAAAACACTTAATTTTTTGGATTTGAAGATAAAAAGAACAGTTGGCAAATTAGAATTTGGAATATTCAGGAAACCCACTCATACAGAAAACTACATCAAAGCAGATAGCCATAACCCCATACCACATAAGCATGCAGTGTTCAATAGCCTGACCCACAGATTGGTGAACATTCCCCTTACAGTTGAAGAATACAATAATGAATACAATCACATACTAGTAACTGCTAAAATGAATGGTTTCGACAAAAGACTAATAGATAAAAAAATAGCCAAATTTGAAAAACAGAAAGATATAAGAAAAATTACTACATTGTCTACCGAAAGAGAAAAAACAAAGTTCAAAAGGTTCACTCACCACCCCTGGGCAACACCGAAATTTCAAAAAATATTCAAGGATCATAACATAACTTTGGCCACTCACAACAGATTCAGCATAAAAAATTTGATTAAATCCAAACAGAATGATGATATACCTACTGGAAAGAAATCAGGGATCTATCAGATAAATTGTACTAACTGCAGCAAGATTTATATAGGAAAAACAAAAAGAAATGTTGAGACTAGGTTTAAAGAACACATGAGAAACCTTAAAAATTGTCAGTTGGAAAAATCGGCCGTTGCAACGCATTCTTGGGAAAATGACCACAGAATTTGTAGAGAACCAAAATTGTTAAAATCAGTAAGCAAACCAAAAGAACTGGACATCTGGGAGAGAATCTATATAAAGAAATTTGAGAGGAATCTCATGAATTTCGAAATACCAGAGGATGAGAACCTCATCAAGAAGTTCATAAAACCACCACCAGGGACACTTCATGACCTTCAAAAGCAGGACTTGTCAGTTGGACACGTAGCCGAGGATGGGGACAAGGGTCCTTGAAACATGTTCTACCAAAAAGTTGGTAAGTGAAGCATAAGTGTCTAAAAAAAACTAAACTAAACTAAACTCCGTGGCGCTACATCCCTGGAGGGACTTGGCCTACCACCCGACCGCTGCATCATCTCCCGTAGGCAGATGGCAGGATTGGGGGGCATGTGGTCAGCATGCCGACACCCACGGCCGTTAATGGCGGTTTTCTGGACCGGAGCCGCTACTTCTCTATCAAGTAGCTCCTCAATTTGGAATCACGAGGCTGAGTGCACCCCTACCAGACCTCCCTACCTCAGAAAAATCCGAGGAGGGACCGGGAATCGAACCCGAGCCGACGGATCTGTAGTCAGCGACGCTAACCACAAGACCACGCCGGCGGACATAAGTGTCTAAGTTCAACTCAAATTGTAATTATTATATTATAGTTGCTTCACTGTATATGTTCCATCATTTTTTAAATATTTAAAGCATAGTGCCTAATTACATTCTTTTGTAACCATTTTAGGTACCGAAAATGACAATTTTTCATGCCTAAAATTCTGAGTCTAGTTGTTATATCATATATAAAATTAGACTAGCAGAAAAACAATGCTTAAAAAGTAGACTATTAAATTTTTACCAAATAACTGTGCACTTATGTCATTCTCATCCCTCCAAAAATCTAACATCATACAAAAACAAAGAGTCTTTATACAGACAATATTATATTAAAAACCCTTAGTTTTATAATAGGTTTATTATTGTATAGGTACTTACATTTAGGAAAGAAACATTCAAGTCCTTCGCACTGTAACCTCGTGCAAGATTACGACGAACATAGATGTCATAGTCTCTTACAATTCGAGCAACAATATCTGATGTTGACACCCCTTCAGTACGTTCAGTAGCTACAAACATTCCTTTCGCTTTGAGCCATGCGTACAAATCTGAGCCATCATCATTGATGTAAGGGATCTCGTCGTGAGCTACAAAGTCAATCTGCAAGAAAGATGTCCAATTTCAGAAGGAAATACCTGATAACAGATTTCAGGAAGTATTAAGAGAAAAAACATGCAATACATTAATAAAAAGCTAGCAGTGATAGACCGTCATTTACTGCTGCTCACAACACAACACTGCTCTACTCCCCCTCCTTTTGTTTTAGTATAAATTTTGGTCCACTCTTCGGGAACTTCCAATTTAACAAAACAACTAGTTTTTGGTAAATGAGCTTCCTATAGGATACAGGTTCTGCCAGGGAAATTGAATGGTAAGTTTTGATATGAGCTCATTGATAGTTCCCTTGTTAAAATGGATTCCTTCATCACTCCAGGAGCAGATGCCAGAATTACTGATCATGCCTGGAGGTTTTGCAAACAGCCACAGTTTTACAACAAAGAGAGATGATGCTATTATACAAATAATTGAATTTATGGTTTCTTGAATATTACAAATTCTTCGTTGCTGAACAGGTATCATGAATTTTGGTGCCTGAACATTTTAGGAAAAATGTTCAGGCTGATTTACAGAAATTAAATTTTTTTTCTTCTGTTACGTATGTTACATTACTTTGTTACGTATGCTACACTGTGCAAAATAATGAACAAGAATAATGTTTTATTGTGCAATATTTCAACAATTTGAATGTTTTAATAACTTTTACATGATAGTTCACTCATATTTAAGTTTTTATAGTCTCACATGTCATCTGTTCACGACTGTTTATTCAGCATATTCACAGCTACCCTCCATATCTGGCGGCCAAATCCTCTATCCGCAACCTTAGGATGCACCATGCTGTGGTGACTGAGACCCACCCCTTATATATATTATATGTGTATATGTGTATTTGACCGCCTGATTGGTCTCGTGGTTAGCGTCGCTGGCCACGGATCCGTAGGCCTGGGTTCGATTCTCGGTACCTCCTCGGATTTTTCTGAGGTAGGGAGGTCTGGAACGGGGTGCACTCAGCCTCGTGATACAAATTGAGGAGCTACTTGATAGAAAAGTAGCGGCTCCGGTCAGACCACATGCCCCCAATCCTGCCATCTGCCTATGACAGATGACGCAGCAGTCGGGTGATAGGCCAAGTCCTTCAGGGATGTAGTGCCACGGAGTTTAGTTTATATGTGTATTTACACATACATATATACGAAGCAAGGTGTCTTCCCACACGCTTTAGCTTGGATTGTTAGTCAGATATTGTTTTCCAATTTCTCTTTGTTTTCCTCTTTCTCTTTCTTTCTCTAAATTGGCCTCAAATACCTCTTTATTTTGTTTTATCCTGACTCTCTATTTCCTAACTCTTTCCTTTGAACTTTCTTCGAACTACAAGCCAAATAGAATATATTTCGTTTATGCGTAATGTTATGCAATTTTGATTAAATACCGGTAATAAATAATAGGCCTATATTAATTATCAGGGCCCGGATTCTAATGACATGTCATCTTTTTATTGATGCTGCATAGACATTGCCAACTTATAGATAAATCCTAATCACGGCCTCTGGTTTATAGAAATACATTTTTATCAGGTCATTTTTTGTCATTTATGCAATTTTATATTTTTAGGGCAATTATTTCAATTATAGGTAATTATTTTGTCATTTTCGTGTGATATACATTTAGGCCTATACAGTGGTGCAGTCAGGATTTGAATCTGGGGTTGCTAAAACTTAAAATGCATGCTAATAAAATTTAAAAAAGATAATTTATTATAAGCTGGGTGCATAGGACTAATTTTTCAATTTTCTTTAAAACCCATTCTTATTCACTGAAGTTACTATCCTACTGCAAACATCATTAACATTATTATTATTATCATCATTATCTTCATCATCATCAAATTGGATATCAACACATATTTCCATATCACCTGTTTTTTATAAAAAGTTTGATATTCCATTTTTAACACATCACAATTCATAGCATTTCATTCAACTTTTGAAATTTATAGTTATCGTACCATTAGGTCTAATCAGAACTGAATCTGCTCCCCCATAGTATTTTATTATGTGTCTTTAAAGTGATCGTATAAAGCAGTAATATACAGAACTAAACATACTACCGGTAAATTGTTTCAACTTTCTGTGATGACTTGAAATTACTGCTATTATGGTACAGAAGATTTTAACATACTCTGCCAGTATGAATTCTGTAGCAAACATGGTGCAGTGGGATTTGGACTTGATTCAGCAAATGTAAAGCGAGGCTGCAAACTAATGCATTTGAAATCAATATAGAATTTCTGTTATGTACGGCGAAAATTAATTATTATTATTAATCCAATTAACAATTTCAAACACTGTGAAACATTTTAAATAATCTTGCATTCTTATCAGTTATCACTAATTTAACTTAAGTGAAAGTGGTAAACTAAAGAAAAAATCATTCTGATCTTGGGGGGCTTTAGCCCCCTTAGTGCCCCCATCCCCTCCAATGGCTGCACCACTGGGGCTATGTATATGAAATCAGTTTCAGCACTCAAATAGGCCTAACTGTAGGTCTATCAAAAAAGGCAAATTCATATTTTATTCCAAGGCAGTAAAAGTGTTACGTATGTTACACTTATTGTTTACATGTTTTTTTAGGGAAATAATTGTTCTTTTGGTGAAAATAGTTTTGCGATCATTAGAACTCATGACTAACCTTACTTCCACAAGGTAACAAAGAAATCCACCAGCTCTTTGCAATTGAATAAAAACTTTTTGAAGTTTTTTGTTACGTATGTTACATTTGTGACTATGACAACTTAATATGCATTTTAAAATAAACTCACTGGATGGATTAAGATGAAATGCAGGTAACATATAGAGCAAAAGATGCTGTTAACAATGACCTGAGCAGAACTTGTCTCTGCTGGTTCTGTACAAGCTGTCTAGCCAACTAAAAATATGTTCTTTAAAGATAACAAAGCAAGTTCAAAGAGAGCCAACTTTAACTCCATATTTCTTAAAGTAATTCTTCATTTTATGTTTTTGGTACTTTGTATAATAAAATATAGATATTCAAGAAATGTTTGCTGCAAAAATAAACATTATACACCAAATAATAAAAATTACCCCTCATGTCCACTTTCTCATGGAATGGCCCATAAGAGAAATGAAGAGTAGAAAGGCCACAGGAGATGATGACCTACCAGTGGACCTACTGAAGGAATTAGGAGAAAATGGGCTGAGAAAATGGACCGAACTTATCAACAGAATTTATGACACCGGAAAATGGCCTAAAGATTTCCTGGAAGTAACTATGATTGCACTAAGGGAGAAGCAACGTGCCAAGATGTGTAGTGATCACAGAACTATCAGCTTAATATCTCATGTAGGAAAAATTGTGGCACTGATACTAAGCAGAAGACTGGAAAGAAGAATAGAAGACATAATGGTAGAAGACCAATTTGGATTCCAGAAAGGAAGAGGAACTAGAGATGCAATTGGAATGCTAAGGATTTCATCGAAGACAGAAGAGCCTCTTCGAATTATCATCGGAAATCAAGAATTAGAGAACGTGAACCAGTTCAAATACTTAGGAAGTTTACTGATGAAAGATGCCTATTGCACCAAGGAGATAGATCAAGAATTGCCATGATCAAGAAAGCATTCATGAAGAAGAGAACACTGCAAACTTGTAGTTTGAACCTAGAGCTGCGTAAAAACCTGGTGAAGTGTTATATTTGGAGTATTGCTTTGTATGGATCAGAATGTGGACTTTGAGTAAAATAGAGAAGAAATATTTGGAAAGTTTTGAAATGTGGTGCTGGAGAAAGATAGAAAATATAAAGTGGATGGACATGATGACAAACGAAGAGGTTCTGAGTAGAGTGGATGAGAAGATGTCAATCCTACACACAATTCGTCGGAGGAAAGCAAACTGGATTGGGCACATTCTAAGAAGAAACTGTTTAATACATGACGTCATAAAAGGAAGGCTGGAAGGAACAACTAGACTCGGAAGAAGAAGAATTCAGCTGTTGGGTGATATTAAGGGGAAGGCGGAAATATTGGCTACTGAAGGAGGAAGCAGAGGACAGAAAGCTATGGGAAACAAAATTTGCGTACCAAGTTTGAAAACCTGCTGAAAGGCAGAATACTTACTACTACTACTATTCAAGCTTCAGGCAATGTTGTTAAGGCTACACATATAATCTGATGTGATTGTATTACGCTAAATTTATCTTAACTCCTAATGCTTCTTATACTAAGATTTTTCAATAACAATAAGGGTATATATTACAGACCCTTTATATATATATATATATATATATATATAAATTTAAACTCTTTGCAAGCAAAATGTGGATAACATAACCATGTGTGAGATTATTAATTTCTCGCACTTTATGTTGCATTATTATGCATAGAGAATGTTACTTGACTTCTCTGGAAGCCACGTAACATTCTCTATGCTCAATTTGACGAAATAAAGTATGGGAAATTCAAAATCTTGCATCAGGTTATATCCATCCACGGGTAATCAGGAGTTTCTTGTAGCATCAGCTTCAATAGGTCAATTTTTTGTATAAACAACTTATATAAATTCACAGTTTATCACAGTATTTTGTCATAATATTTAAGTGGTGCATAAGCTGAGGATGATCACAATGGTGTTTTTGACACATGTTCTTGGATAAACCAAGTAGGCTAAGTGAAGTTGAGTCTAAAAACCACTTCTATACTATCTTACCACATAAAGTATTTTAAATTTATGTATGACATTATAATCTTTGGAAGCTAAAGATTGACTACCTTATGTTTTGTTACAAACTCTTCATCCAATTCCCACGGTGCTTCCCTGACGACTTCATCAACGTAACGACAATGTCTCACTGCTTCGTACCGTTCTGAATCAGTCATGACAGTTCGTCCCTTTTTACTGTGCGTCAAAGCATCACTGCACACTGAAATTACAATAAAGAACACCCTGGTATAAGAAGGACGTTAGCACAGATAATATGAATAAATCTAAGACTGAAAAGACAGTGCAAGCAATGTTAAGAATGTGTTGCAGTAGAGGGACATCATTTTCAACACCTTCTATAGTCAAAGTTAGTAAAAAAAATTGAAAACTGTATTTTTAATATCCGACGGTAGCAGAGCCCCTTCACCAACAAATGAGAGCACTGAGGCAGGGACCACCTGCCATCTAGTGTTGTAAAGAATCCCAAGGAACACTTTATTATTATTATTATTATTATTATTATTATTATTGTTGTTATTATTGTTATTGTTATTATGATTGTTGTTGTTATTGTTATTGTTAATGTTATTGTAATTATTATTATTATTTTATTTATTTCCTTTATCAGCATGCCTCATTACAATTATTATTATTATTATTAATAACAACAACAACACTAAAAGTAACAAAAACATTGTAATTACCTAACAATTTTCAAACACTGCTTTCTCGATTTTAGATTATGTGATTTGTTACTTTATAGACTTTTTTACTTACTGTATCTTAAATTTGTATTAAAGTATTACAAGCGAAGTCCTTTTAAAAAGAATTCAAGAAATTATACACGCAATGAAAGTTATAAAAAGTTATCACATAATTTTTTATTTTGGGAAAGTAATTTCTAATGATTGATTACATGTGCCTTTAATTGATGAAACACTGAAATTAATTCTATAAAACTCAACAAATAAAATATGTTTATGAGAATTATTCTAATACACTTTTAAACTGCCAAGAGGAGTGGATATTTTATGTATATTTTACTGCATATGGAATAACTAACAATGTTTTATGCAGATGGATAATGCAAATATTTCAATGTCCTTTTATATTGTTTATTGCCAATATGAATATCAATCTGCAATTGTTACAACTAATTCATAAAAAATAAAACTTGAGCTGTACACAAGGGTACTGCTACAATGGCATAATGTATAATTCATCCTGCAAGTTATTTTGATTTTAGGTAGATTTCGAAGAAAAATCTACCTATTGCAATGGATACCATGTCATGATTTTCGAAAAATTCTTTCATATCTTTACGTTTCATGCTCCCCTAAGTACGAAACCACCGCCCGTTCAAAAAAAAATGTTGTGATATTTATATATATATATATCTTTACACTATAGCGGCCGTAATTTTGAAGATATTTGAACCAAATTTTAATATGTTATTTCTAGGCCCAATAGTTCGGACAAGTTCGTTAATGAGCAAAATTGACCCAAGGGGGTGGTCGGGGGAGGGGGTTGAAATTTTTAAAAATGTATATCTCGGCCCCTATGAAGTATAGAGGGAAACTTTGTTTGAATAAATTAGAGTACTCCCTATGGAGTTCACAGTGACACCAACGATTCGGGGGTTCGAGTGAGGGTGGGGGTGGGGGATGAAAATTCGAAACTTTTGAAACCACGTCTTGTGGGGTATCGTTGAAAAGCTCTTGATGAGTACTCTACAAATCAATAACTAGTTTCTTGATAGCTCTCATATGACGCGAGATTTTAATGTTTGAAAATAATAACACTTAAAAGAATTATTATAATATCATAATTTTGTCTTGTTTAGCGGCTTTGCTAATTTTATTCATTGCTGATCTTGCGCACGGCCTCCCAGAATATTATATCCTATTCTTGTTGTCAAAACAAATGATTGTAGGCTCTTCCTCTTTACCGAATTCAGTTCTTATTACTGCGGGTTTGCCATGCCAAGGCTAAAAAAGAAGAGTGCTGCGCAGTGATAATAAATTAAACCAAAAGCACTTTGAAATCTACCTCAGCCTGTAGGCCTGCCTAAAGGGATTTTTTTAAAATACAAATGGATACTTTCAACATGAAGAACTCTGTCTTCTATAAGCAGTGGAAGTGCAAGTTTCCTGCTGGCTGCAAATGTGTTTCTTTGGTGGGTTAAACAGGAAAAGGCGTTGAACATGCATGCTCATTCAGTGACTTCTGATTGCACTGTGCAATCTCTAACTCATAAACAAAGTGATGGGTGTAGTAGTGGAGCTCAATTCTTCTGCAATGTGTGCTGTGCAGGGCAACATTTTGAGTGTGATGGGGTCAATGTAATTCTGAGCACATCCAGTGTACAAGATCAGTAAACTATACAGGTTGCGTATTCTGGGATAGACCAATCGCAGCACTTGAGTGTGTGACGTCACAAGATTCCAGATCTCGCAATTTTCAGATTTTACTCAGTCTAGAAAATCTTACACCGCGTGATTAAACTCGTAACCTTTAATTAACCCGTGGTCGGATTCCTGTGAAATTTATACAGAAATAATCTACACACATCAGCCCTACTGATGGTTAAAACAGAGCCCTTAAAAAGCGGATAAAAATGTTTTTATTTCATTTTATAAACATCACCCGTTACACAAAATTCATGGAGGGAGAAGCAAATTTCACTATGCGACAATTTTTTGTATTTTTGTGTCCCGAAAAAACTTCAAGCGAGAAAGTTTTAGTGAAATAATTGAATTTTAATACAAATGAAGTTCCAGCCCCATGTCTCGAATGGTTTACGAGTAATTAAGTGGTAATTATTCCATGCGCTTCAGTGTCGGAGTGATTTGTGACGACCGTGAAATGTTCAGGAAGAAGCATATTTGACTATGCGACAATTTTTTTATTTCTGTGACCAGAAAATGATTCAAGCATGTGAGCTTTAGGGAAATATTTGAATTTTATTATACATCAAGTACCACGTTTATATTTTGAATGGTTTACGAGTAATAGAGTGGTAATTACTCAAGGCGATAAAGCTATCGGAACGGTACAGAGGTCTTTTTTATTCTATAAAATAGGCCTACTAGCAATTACGTAAAAATCCTTAAATATTTTAATCGTGGACTCAATAATAAAGGATATTAACTGGCTACTTGTACCCATACTGAAAGATTGACCCGCTGGGGAAAAAGAATGAATTAAACTTTTTCCTAATCTTGTAAATCTGCACTACTGTTATTTAGATATTTGTTGAATTATTTATTTTATTTTTTGATCCTTTGTGCTAGTAACTTTTATTTCTAATTACCTTATCAAATGCCTTATTAGTTTAATATCTTGTTACGCCCTTTTCATATTTTAATATAATTTATCAACATGAAAACGTATTACAGTTAAAATTGAATTGCCGAGGCTTTAAGAGCATGCTATCGGGTTATAGTGAGGGCAAGACGATGATACTTTTTAATGAAAAATTCATGGAAAAATCCTTTGAAATATTGTGTGATTTATGTAGAATGCATTGCGAAGCAATTTGTGTCCTTTTTGTTATGTTGAGACGTCGATTTTAAAGATCCTGCGCCTCTTTTCGTTGTGCTGCTCATGAAAGTTTCCCTGCCCTGCAATTCACAAACCATCCCTTAGTTTATTAGGTCTATATTATCTCTGTCGTCACATAATTTGTATACAAATGTACACTTTTGGCCGTGTTTCACCAATCATTACCTACATAACTTACCCCATATAACCCGGAGAAAATTATTATTAATATAAATGTATTGCTTTGATTACAATATTAACACAAATTAATACTCTACAATAGTCTACGCAATGTAATAATAACATTAGTATTGTACATGTTAATATTGATACATAAAAATTCCCGTAGTTTTTTTCTACCCTTATTATAAGGTACAATTTCTATACAAATATAGGATACATTCTTTAACAAATTTTCATCAAATTATACTAACATAACCTCTAGAATGAGGAATATTTTCTAGGCAACAAAATATTAGAACAAATCACCCTTTAGCTGTTATATAGGCCTACCTGTATTATATATTTTCTATTCAAATCTAGATCCTTTGGGAGATTTTTACAAGATTTTAAAGACAAATGCTGTAGAATCAGAAGAACATTTTAAGTAACTTGAATAACAGAACAGTTCACATCTTAGCTGTTTTCTACAATCTACAAAATTACTGTTACACACTGCCACAGCACATATCTGGCCCGGCATAATGGTTCAGTTAATTGCACTTTCTAAAGCACCTTCCATTTGTATTATTAAAAACAGTATGTACTGGTAATATGTATCCTAAAAGACTGGGGTCAAGCGGCCGAGATCAGTAGGTAGAAGCTTTGTCAGCGGCACCATGCTCTCTACTGTCGTGCTTGAAGTGCCAAATCATTCTGACACCTTGAAGCGCCCGGAATAATTACCACTCAATTACTCGTAAACCATTCGAGATATGGGGCTGGAACTTCATTTGTATTAAAATTCAATTATTTCACTAAAACTTTCTCGCTTGAAGTTTTTTCGGGACACAAAAATACAAAAAATTGTCGCATAGTGAAATTTGCTTCTCCCTCCATGAATTTTGTGTAACGGGTGATGTTTATAAAATGAAATAAAAACATTTGTGTCCGCTTTTTTAAGGCTCTGTTTTAACCATCAGTAGGGCTGATGTGTGTAGATTATTTCTGTATAAATTTCACAGGAATCCGACCACGGGTTAATTAAAGGTTACGAGTTTAATCACGCGGTGTAAGATTTTCTAGACTGAGTAAAAACTGAAAATTGCGAGATCTGGAATCTTGTGACGTCACACACTCGCCTGCTCGCCGCAACCCCCTGTCCTATAAACTCGCCGGAATACGCTACCTCTGTAGTTTACAAGCCTTGTCCAGTGTACGGGTAGAGTAAGGTCTGGTTGAGGTGTCTTCTCTCATAAGATCTTATTACAAGGGCCATCCAGAAAGTAAGTTCCAATCAACGATAAAGAAAATAAAAACATCAATAAGTAAGAAATAGGCTATTTATTGCAATATTTACAGAGATTCACTGGCTACTTCTCTACGTAGTCGCCACCATTATTGAGGCATTTATCTTAGCCGTATACAGTAGAGCCTCGGTAATTCGAGCTCCGGTATTTCGAGGTTCCGTGTAATTCGAGCTGGTCTTAAGAAAATTAAAATTTTCCATAAAACTAGAGTAAAATCCCGTTTTTATACGGTGTCCGCATGTAAGTTTTACGCATTTCTGAATGTGTTACATTTTGAGCTTTCATTCAATTTTTCCATGTACAAAAATGCAGGTAAAACTATCCCACTTAGGGTTTTTGTTCATAATACACAGAAATAACCATGGCTTCAGACTACTAATGCATTTCTATTACAGATTGACAGAAACCGTTAGGTTCGATCTTTCTTTGACGGGACCTCGTGTCAATCAATTGTACAGTGAATACGGTATTGTTACAGTAATCCCTACTCAGCGACAATGGTAACTAAAGTGTTTTCCTAGTAGCGCCGCTTTCCCATTCCACTCCATTAAGGGTCAGACAATAACTTAATCCTTAAAGGATGCCGATGTAGCAAATTGGAAATGTTTGACAATATATACATACAGGCGTAACACAGGTGTGTAGGCCTACTATATTGTTTATTAATTTATTATTTAAACCATTATTGTGCTCATTAAACATTTATTTGCGATTTACCCATATAATCCGTATAATCCGAGTTTTTTGTAATTGGAGGTAGCCTCAGCCCCAATTAGCTCGAATTATCGGGGTTCTACTGTACTAACAATTGTATGCCCATATCATAGGAGTCTGCCGCCAACGTCTGGAGTCATGAAACCACTGTCGTCTATACCTCAATGTCATTGTGGAAACGTTTTCCTGTCAGAAATGGCTTCATGAGACAGAAGAGATGGAAGTCACTTGGCGCGAGGTCGGGGCTATAGGGTGTATGGTCGAAGATCTCCCATCCAAACCAAAACAACTGACTCCACATGGCAATGGCTGTATGGGGCCGTGCATTGCTGTGCAAAAGCGTAATGCAGTTGGTGGGAGACAATATCAGTGCAACCATTTTCTCCTAGTGCGGTTCAGGAACTACTGGCGTCACAAGACTGAAACTGCACTGTAGCATTCCCACATACTCCCTCTCTACTGCTACGCATGTGTAAATGCATCTGACTAGTCATGCCATCTCTAGATGCGATCAGAACTTACTTTCTGGATGAACCTCGTAACACAGGTTTTTTTCTTCTACACTTAGGTGTCTTTACCTTCCACACACAAGGAAGGAACCTGAGGCACACTCTCAAAGAATGTAAATAGATATAATGTACAAAATGTTAACTTTTTGTAAAATTACCCTTGTATAACAAATACAAAATCAAATTGGCGTGAATGAACATGTAATGAATATACTGCCCTTAGGTTGCTAGCCAGGTGAGAGTGTTGACCATCAGGGCCAATCTCTCTGTCCTATCTTTTATGTCACAGATGCAGGGACCAATCAGGCGATGCAGTTATGCTTCCTCATTCGTTAATGCTCTCAACTTTGCAATGGTTCCTGATTGGTCACTGCTCTCAGCTTCACAATGCTTTCTAACCAGTTAACTCTCCCACTTGAATTACTATAAATACCAGCACTCTGTTTCACTTGGCACTTCAGTAATCCCTGAAGATGGAGAAAGTGTGTTCCTCTGAATCATCAAAATTTGATATAATGACATTTAATGTCTTCCTAATTATTCACCTGCCTAGCAACCCGAGAACAGTATATTCAGATTATACGCCAGGAAAACCTTAAGTCGAAAATGTAACATTTCCAGACAGACCATATTTGCTATACCCTAATGAACCTGATATATTGCCTAGTGCCAGTTCATTTTACCATTATTGTCATGGTGGTTTATGAACTTTGTAAGTGATTTTTTGGGGTGATGGCTACCCACTGTTGGGATGTTTTGTCTACTGGATAACTACAACCTCAGCTTAAGGTACAAAAACGGAAATAGCTTAAGAAATGACCAAAAACCATGTTTCTATGTGCGTAACAAGCTTTATAGATGAATTAAGAAAAGTACACATACAATCTTTTACACGAGAAACAAAACCATTATTTTATTGGTGTCATTTCAAGTCATAATGGAAGGTATTATATAATATACAAAAATGTTACAAATAAAATGAGAGGACTACATTGTATATAAGTCTCCTCATTACCTAGAAAATAAAGCAGTGATTTTACCTCCAACAATGAGGTAGACGTTAGGAAACAAATTCTTGGCTTGCATCAACTGACGTGCATGGCCTTGATGGAACAGATCGTATATACCATCTGCATATACTCGGATTGGCCTGGGCACTGAAACACAAGACAAGTAAAAGAATACATGATTATCATATTATGGAAACTAAGGTATTATTTTTAAATAGTCATAGCTGCAAATACAAATTTCCTTACCAAAACATTTTTTTTCTAGGTACCAGTATATAACTCATTCTCCATTCTCATTAAAATATTTTTCTCAAATAAATGTGTAACTTTGTTATTACTTTAGAAGTGTAGAGTGAAATTAATTACCTTACCTTAATAGCCGAACTCAATAATAATTTTAACATTTCTTAATTAGCACTTGAATTATTTGCTTGCCATAGAGCTGACAAGTGGTTCCATGGAATTGATTATTAACATCCAACTTCAAGAAAATACCCGTTTTATAGAAACAAACATGATCATTATAAATACTGTTATTGTTATAATGCACAACAGAACAGAAATAGCTAAATTTTAGTTAGTAAAATAAGTATGAGATTTATTTTTGAATAAATGTACACAAATTTTGTATACATTGCCTTTTTGGGCAAAGTGAAACATTATTAAGCATGACAATAAACATTGACATAAAAAAGAGACTGTAGAGTAAGATTACCTCCACAAAGTCTCTGGGTTTTTACGTATATACCTTAGGAGCGAGTCTCACCGCTCGTAGAGTTCCTGGCTAGGGGAGGTAGCTGAACCCTGATTGGCTTTCCCACTCCACGTGTTGTCTGTCTCTGTCTATGCGGCATTATCCCTCCACTCAACTATTACAGTATTTTCTACCACTGGAATCGTGGAGCATGATCTTTACTCTCTGCCTAGCAGTAGGTCACTGATCTTACGCGCAACGAATCCGCGCATCTTGGTAACGAGATGTAACGAGAAGCTCGCTGGCTGGGTTAGTCTTCAAGGCCAGAGACGTTGTGGGAGTAATCCTACTCTAACATAAATCAAATTGAAAGATACTATGAAATGTATAATTAATCAGTGTTTCAGGTCAGACTGGAATAATCCAAATCTTGAAGAAATTTCAAAACATAATTCTTTAAATATTTCAAATATATCAAATTGTCAAGAATGGATACAAAATTTAGGGAAGAGCTAATTTTTTTATATGATGTCTGGGATGGTTTTGAGAGTAATTTCTGATATTTTGCCAACAAAATTTTTTGCCACCATCTTGAAAAAAAACTTCAAAATTTTCGATTTTATTTGTTTTTGCCAATCTGCCAAAATACGCACCTGACAAATATGTGTTATTATCCCTCCTAAAAGTAGACGAAATTTGCTACAGTTTGAGATCAAATTGAGTTTTCTACCATGAATAGTTTCGGAAATAGAGCTCTTCGAATTTCAGCAACATTTTGCAAAAAATTAAAAAATCTGAACTTTTAACTAGTTTTTGCTCGCTATCTTCTAAATGACCAAACCTATGGTAAAACTCCATATGGAAACTTAAACTATAGGTAATTTTCAACTTGTCGGGTACTTTAAACTTATGCTACCTCTTACAGGTCACAAGATACAGAGGTTTAAAAATATATATATACAGCAACGATTGAATAATTACATGTGCATACAAGTTAGGAGCAATAACTGCACAGAACATTCGTTTATGTACAAAAAGACTTATTTAGCTGGAGTTCTGGTGAAAAACTGCACTGAATGACTTGTTTGTTCACAGTCTTCGGCACTTAGAGGAACCTGGGCAGTTGACGTCTGCTATTTCGTCCGTGATGTTCACAATCTGGCCAGTGTTGATAAAGTTCTCTTCAGCGTCTTCATCCAAAAACAAATTAAGTGACTCATCAGGAGTGTCGTCATCCTCACTATCGAAGGACAGGACTGTTAGTAGGCAATGTTTTCACACGACTGCCCATTGCAATGTTTGTGTATGGTTGTGCACTTTAATCCAGCTTTACGACACCCACAAGCGTTTAAACACCCCTTCTTGCAGGTACAGGAAATACTTTTCAGAATTGATTCTGGAGCTGGCTCCTTCTTGGCATTAAGAGGAAAAAGGTCCCTTGGTGTGTTCACCCAGCCCCACTTCAAAGGGTCTTTGTATTCACCGAGCCATGCCTGAACTTGGTGGTATGTTCGCATGGCATGAAGTTGAGCCGCATCACTGGTTGGGGCGGCCTCGCTAAGTTAAATTTCATTCTTCCTGCAGCTTTTACAAAATATTCCTTGCCGAAGTTCGTCAAGTGTTTGTGTAGCAGGGTCTCCTCCATATAAGTGAACCAAAAAATGTTGGCCCACTTCAGCCACTTCTCCTGATGTAGCTTGAGGGTTCAGAAATACATTGGCCTCCTCTTCTAGTTCAGGATGCTTCAAAATCGGCGAACAGAAGTGGTTTTTGAACAGAAGATGTCTGCAGCTTTGCCTCTTCCGCACTTTTGAAGATATGTATTCTTTATATGAGGGGATGGTAATGCAGTGAGGAGAATAAAGAGGTCTATGTCCTCCCCAACTACAAAGACAGTGTCGTATTGAGATACCATTGAGAAGGCAGTGCTAACAATCAAGACATCTGCATCTTCAACAGCCTGTTTCACTTGTATTCCAGCTTTTGGCAATTCATTTTTTAGAAATTCTACGAAGCGCCTCTTCTTGTTTTCATTGGCGAGAAAAGTTTCTTCTGAACTTTTCAAAACAGCAGTTCTATCAAAGATGACATCAGGAGATGAACGCGCAGCCCATCGGAGTCTCTCAAAATTCTTAGTGCTTGTTTGATTAGCGTGCGATGTGCGGAGCAGTGACAAAGAGCCTCTTAGTGCCACTCCTCTGATAACATGTTTCCATTTTCGGAGAACTGTATCTGCTATAGGAAATAATTTTTTCAGAGGACACTGCAAAGTGTTCTTCTAAAATAAAACGCAGTTCTTTCCAAATTAAAATGCTGTACCTACACCAACTTTTCTTTTTACATTGGTTTTCTTATGCCCGAGTGTACCATTCTCCGGTTTTCTCAGCTGTTTCGAAACCGGAGTAAAAGTAATATCGGGGTATTCTAAGAAAACCTGTGCACCATTGCTACTTTACCGTGGTTTCCAAACACTCGAATATATCGCGGTTACTCTGCTATGAAGCCATTCCCATGGAGAAATTTTGTATTGGTTTGTGTTGGTTTGTCTTGGTTCCTTCCATGGCTGCTAGTTTCGCTCTCTCTCTGCACGTCTTCCAGTACGGTGGCTCGTCTATAGCCCAAATTTCATTTATTTGTCGCCTTATTGTTCAATAATAAATGTTCATAAGGATAAAATGGAATATTATATTGGGTATATATGTCTGACTTTGAATTCAAACACCATAGATACTGTAACAATCGTGGAAATGAGTTGATTACGCCTACTGGATGGACCTAGTTTGGTTGAGGTCATTTCAATCGATGTTACATACAGCATTTGCAAAGATATGTACCATCGTTCATTCTTCAAATAGATCCCACCTGTCTGTACATGTCAATAAAATAACATTTATGTTTTAAAGAATAATTCTCACACCTGTGCAATTCAAGGCAAAGCAACACCACAAAATCTCTGTACTGAGTTCGTCATAGCCTCACTTTTATTCCCGTTCGACTAGTGGAAATTTTATGTGCCAAGTCATGTACAAAGCCATGAAAGGGCTGTTATAATTATGATAAATTGATTACATACACTATATACCGGTACATAGGCTATATTGTGATGCATCTAGCCATTCACTGTAAATTCGGCCTAGGCCCACTGGTTTTCCATATTTCATTTATTTGTTGCCTTATTGTTCAGTAATAAATGTTCATAAGGATAAAATGGAATATTATATTGCGTATATAAGTCGTCTGAATTCAAACACCATAAATACTGTACTAATCGTGGTTACGCCCACTAGCCTACTCGATGGACCTGGTTTGGTTGAGGTTAGAAAGGAAGGTAATTTCAATCGATGTTACAGCACAGTATTTGCAAAGATATGCACCATCGTTCATTCTTCAAATAGATCCCACCTGACTCTCATTATTCTTTATGTTCAATTAGCTTTTTACCTAGATATCATAAATATGATATATTACGCTGATCTCCATCTTGGAAAGAAAACCGCAGTTTTCTCACTTTACAGTTCCTTCACGGCCGGTTTGCATCTTACCACGGTGAAAGTCGAAACCGAGCACGATGCAATGAAAGTATGACTTTACCGGGGTAAACTAAGCAAGTTTACCGCGGTATTCTGAATACCGAGATTGGTGCACTCGGCCATTAGTGTTTTATCATTTTTTAAATATTTTTTTTATATTTTTTTTTTATTGGCCAATGTGAAGTTACCCAGGGTCCCTGACCGTAGGCTATTCCCGTAGACAAGCCATAAGTTTTACATTTACAATTTGAATGTATTTATTAATCAACTGTTCCTTTTCACTTGGCTGTGAAGTTTTTCCTTCGTCCTTTGTTACAAACACAATTACAATCCTGAATATATAAAAACAAGTGAGAAAACAAAAATGATACAGTTCTTCGCACTGCACTTATTCACCCTATTTTTTCAGTCTTCCTCATCCTGCTCTCGCCTGTCATCAAGAACTTTCTGTGCAAAGGTTTTGAATATCTCAAAGTTGTTCTTCCTTGTCCAGAAGGTTAAGCCCGGGGCCCACGGTTCGTCTTCAGTCATTGCAGCCGCTCTGAGTCGCCTCATGTATGGCACATGTATATGAAACATGGTACATGGAATCATCTTCGCAATTCTCGCAGCAACATAATGAATCTTCTGCTAAATTAAATCTGGCTAGATATGCTAAGAATGATCCATATTCCATTAGAAACTGCGATGTGGCGAAGTCCGGAGTTATCCAGGGTTGTTTCAGTCGTTTGATGACACTCGGGAAGAAGTCTTTAATAAATTCTTGGAAATACTGTTTTGGTTGTTAATTACCATGTAATATTTAACTATAAGACAACACAGGTTTTACTGTGAGAAACTCCATTTAGAATATCCTAGGCAAAACTAGACTTTTTGTACCTTCGATAAGTTTTCTGAAATGTGAGGAGTTGTAGATACCTCTGTATCTGGTGACCTATAGTAGGTATCAAAACGTTAAAATACTCAGCTTGTTGCAAATTTACTATAGTTTAAAAGTAACCCTTTGAAATTTTACTGAAGGTTTGGTCATTTAGAAGATAGCGAGCAAAAACTATTTGAAAGTTCAGATTTTTTAATTTTTTGCAAAAAGTTGCTGAAATTCGGAGAGCTGTATTTCCAAAACTATTCATGGTAGAAAACTCAATTTGATCTCAAACTGTAGCAAATTTAGTCTACTTAGGATGGATAGTAAAACATATTTATCAGGTGCGTATTTTGGCAGATAATGGGCAAAAACAGAAATAAAATCGAAAATTTTGAAGTTTTTTCAAGATTGCGGCTCCGGCGGCAAAAAATTTTGTTGGCAAAATGTCAGAAATTACTCTCAAAACCATCCCAGACATCATATAAAAAAAAATTAGCTCTATCCTAAATTTTGCATCCATGTTCCTTTTTTTTTTTGTGACAATTTGGACTATTCTTCTTTTAGTTTGTTTTGCCCATTCTCATCAAGGGACAACTGTCTGCTATGTAGAAATCATTTAGATTATGGTATCAAAAGCAAAGTGAAACTGCAGGTGTAAGAAACCATTATAATGTTTCAATGTAGTAGCCTCCAAAAAACTGGTAAATAATACTTTTAATATTATTTCCACAATAGGCAACCAATAAAGGAAATAAAAAAAAAAATTATTATAATAACTCAACTCCATGGAAACATGCTCAACTCCATGGAATAAATTTATTTATTTCATGGAGTTTATGAATTTCTAGTTAAAGCTTGCATGCAGCTAGAAGTGTTAAGTTAGGAAATCAATAATTTGTTTACACAATCAAATAAACATTACATACGATTAGCTGAATTTTTAAGACTTAGTCTAACAATATAGATTTTATAAATGACATGGAGTTGATGATGAATAAGTGAGACACAACTGAAATTCTGATTACATCTGCTATAAAAGTTTAAAGAGACTCAGCATATGGATTCTTTCACAACAATAGGAAACAACATGGCTGAAACTCTTCTGGGTGCATTTCTCCTGGCATTCAGAGATACGAATATACAGTAAAACCTGTCTTAAAGATCACCCCTCTTTAACGACCACCTCCTTTAAAGACCAATTTTTCTAGGAACTGACAGTAAAACCCATAAGGCCAATGTTATTTGTAACCCTATTAAATGACCACCCCTCTCCCCGACCAACAGACCACCCCTCTCCCCGACCAACAGACCAGAGTTTCATTTGCTTTAAACTCTTCTATAACAACCAAAATTGTAAAAAATATTTACTCAAACGGTAGGCATTAATTAGCATTTGAACAGAAATACTGATGTGGGCACTGCAAGACGTCTCTTCAATTTTCAATACAGTACTTTTACAATACTTCTACAAGAGTGATGCCAGAAATGTGAATATGGTTGAACAATGCTTTGGGCTGTTTTCCCCTTCGCGTTCTGGGAAATACTTTACAGTAGACAGCGTACAAGTACCGTACAGTGTGCGGCATGAACAGGACACATTCCAATCTCCTACCTCTGACCTGCTTGTTTCAATACCCTAAAGAATTCATGCCTTTATTATCTACACGATCGCAGTGACTCGGAGGGGTAATTCTATTTCTTATGAAAAAGTTTATTCAGTGGACATGAGGTGGTTTCTGAAATTCTCGAATCTAAGAAACGTGCTGAATGAGTCCCTTTCATTGTCCTCCAAGCAAAATGTAATGTAGGAAAAATAGATGTGTCTTTCTTTTCCTGGAAAACAATACCCCGTTATACTGTAAATAGAGGCTTGGTGTTATTGGCCTGCATAGATTAAAGTGTCTTATTGTTGTGAGCTTCACTCACTGAAAATGTGCAGTAAGAAGAGAATTGCTTTAAGCTTGGAGGAATGGGTTCAAGTTATTCATGGACGGGAAACTGGAATATTGGAAAGAAGGCTTGCCGAAAAATTCAAGTGTGGAAAAACTCAAATTAACACGATTTTAAAATAAAAACGAAATTCTCGATGAATGTTGCCAACTTCTGACACAAATTTGGCGAGAATTTTGAACGTAGTTTTCATATTATATTGAATGTCCCATCCCTCCACACTCTCTCCTATACCAAGTTTACGAAAATCCGATAAAGCATACTTGAATTATCATGCATACAGACAGACATTTTCCCATCCACCACACAATCTCAGAAAGTGCCATCTAGCACTTAATAATAATAATAATGGTAAAAATAATAATAAAATTAATAATAATAATAATAATAATGATAATGATAATAATGATAATAATAATAATAATAATAATAATGACAATAATAATAGTAATAATAACAACAATAATAGCAATCTCAAACTGTGGACTCTTCCCCATCCCTGCATTGCAGGACTATTAGTTACGCAATTGACATGAAGCTACTTATGAACCAGTGGCACAGGAGTGCTTTTCCTGTGAAACACAAATTAAAACAAGTGTTTACTGAAGCTTTTATTCCCTAAAAATATTAATAAAATTTGCAAAAGATGACAAAATAATAATTAAAACAAAAAAAAATTCCCCACTCTGTTGTAACACGATAACATACCGGTACCTTGTTAGCAGAAGGGTCAAATAATGTTTTCTTTACTGATATGGACCACCAAAGTTCGGATTAAATGGAATTTATCTTAAAATGCACGTAGGCTACTGTACTGTAATAGTTTTGGATGGGTAAAACTATAATAAACTTTTTTTTTTTCATAAGTGTAACTTTTTCTACAACATAATTTTAGTTTTAATATTGCTGTAAATCTAACTGTTTTAGCATATAGACTAATGTAGGATTAACAAGACAAAACATTGTTGTGATTTATTTAAAACAAATAATAGTTAAGAATTAAGGGAAAAAAATTCCATATGGATTAACTGGATAACAAAACAACCAGGGTCTGGATTAGCAGGACTCTCCTGTAACCTAAATGATGCCAGTTACAGATTCTCTCTTATGCTATAATTTAAAAAATAGGACTACAAAAAAACCACACACTCACACACTCTGAAAGTAGGAAAAAGTCTGTATAAAAAAGGAGGAAAACTTACCTTTTCCTGACTTTGCCAGTTTGTATGTAATACGTGTTGTGTAATCACAACGTTCCCTTTCAAGGATGGCATCTGCTTCATCGCTGAAAGGGGCCTGTTTGCAGATAGACTGAAAAAAAAAAAAAAAAAAAAAAAGACAGAAATAATCAAATTACTTTTGAGAACCATAAATTTTTACGTTATTATCAACGGAACTTTTAATTATTAATGTTTACAACACAAGGCACAAACTAGACTAATATATGATATCCAGAAGATTAAAGTTCACTTCGAAAAGTCCATTTGTTCAAGGAGCCATATTTAATAACTGATTCCCTAAAGAAATAAATTCTGTTACTGGCAAAAGATTCAAAACTGAATTAAAAAACTGCTTCATACAAATGTGCCCATACTCCTTACAAGATATTAATTAGAACTACTATTAATTACTACTGAACTTCCGTACAAGATATATTTTTCTCTTAACTTTATTATTCTATTGTATTGTAAATGTAATTATTCTGCAAAGTTCTTAGTATTGTGTTTATTGTATGTGTTGTATTCAATATACTGTATGCCTAATGTATTCATAATAGGCCTATTCGTATTTATTGTTATCCTAAGCCAGTACTGCTGGTCTTGAGGAATACTAAAATAAAATAAAATAAAAATATGGGGACAGAAAGTACCTTGCCCCCAAATGCAGCACCTATGCTGATCACTTCCTCAAAAAATATTTTTCTTTTAAATCTACACCAACTATGAACATGAAACAGAAATGTTCGGTTTATTATAGGATGGTATTTGCTCTCTTAAGATGAAAATATTATATTATCATCCTATAACTTGTGTTGTGTAAAAGTAAAAACAATTAAATAAACTGATGGTTGCACATTTTCTAGCTAGAATGTGGTGGCAGCTGGTGGTACTCAGCGTCTCATCTGCAGACATCTTAAGGAGCTGGAATGTGTTCTCATTGCTGAAACGTTGTAGTATACTACAGTGAGCCGGTGGAAAGAACACATTCCAGGTCCTGAAGAAATCTTCCGCAGCTGTAGACAAAACATCAAGTACCACCTGACCTGCTAGTCAGTCTGGCCACCTGCCTGGAAAATATCCGATATGCAATTAAATAAACAAAGATAAAAATAATTATAATTGAAGCATACTACTACAGAGTGTCTCACGTACAAGTTGGCCAGTTGTGCGGTGATCTGGCTGCAGCAACCACAGCTCTTACTCCTGAACGGTCGGGTGAATTATCTATTAGGTTGAAACCGCTAATGGTTAAATGATTCAGGATCTCACAATTACAATAATAATAACCATGTTCCTCATCACAAGAGATGTTGGAAATTTTCTTTCATGCGCATAAGTTCAGCTTCAGAAATAGAGTTAATTTCTCTTCTGATATTGTCTTTAAGTTCTTCTAGAAAAAATGTGGAATAATCTCCTTGAGGGAGTGAATATCACCATTCAGGCTTATGTGATTTCAACTTTTATTCCTGTCTATCTGTTAAAGTTTATGTTTGTCACACAAAACAGCTGCAGATAATTTAACT
This sequence comes from Ectobius pallidus, assembly GCA_964059195.1. Taxonomy (NCBI): domain Eukaryota; kingdom Metazoa; phylum Arthropoda; class Insecta; order Blattodea; family Ectobiidae; genus Ectobius; species Ectobius pallidus. The sequence continues at coordinate 30,570,967 of CAXKWD010000005.1, read as the reverse complement.
AAAGTTCGTATTTTGAATTTACACACTTATTGGAAACTATAATTATTAATTAACTATTAACTACAATTATTTTTATATGCGTAAATTATGGGCGAATAAGCCATGTTCTAAAAGAACTTAAAGACAATTTCGGAAGAGAAATAAACTTGTTTGTTTGTTTGTTTGTTTGTTTGTTTATTCACCATATAAAATATTACAATTTTTGGCTTCGTCATACAATATACAATTTAAATACCCTGCAGTATACATTAAAATTGCTGTTTACACAGGTATACAATTTGTGATCTATAAGTACAATATTAGCTGTTCAGACCCATTTTGCTCCATGCCCTACTCAGTAATTAATAAACATGCAAACGTATATATAATATCCACATCATTTTGTGAAATCAGAATAAAATAAAAGTGAAGTAAAACAGACCAGTATCGGTATGAGATTATCAAGATACAGTAATAATGCATTATTATATTTGATAAGGACAAAAATACTTATTCAAATTTAGAAACCGTGCAGTATTCTTCATATTCTTTTATAGTGTAGAATGATTTGGCAATTAAAAATTCTTTGAGTTTTATCTTAAAACTTCTTGTCGAATGTATTTCTTTAAGTTGGGGTGGTAGCATATTATAAAATTTAGAGCCAGAAAAGATTATGTTCTTCTTTGCAAATTCACCTCTGTAAGAGTTCAAGAAAAGGTCAGTACCTCTTCTCGTATAATGATTATGAACATCTGCATTTCTAACTAATTTAATATTTTTGTTAGTTTTAACATAGTAGTATCATCTGTTTTGGAAGCTGAACTAAGGCACATGGAAGTAAATTTCGTACAAGTGTTGTATGGATGCAAGCACAGGACATTTACAACATCTATTGTGATGGGGTACGTTGTTAATTTCATTGTAATTGTGATAGTAATGGCAAGAACCTAAATCATTACACCGTTAGCGGTTTTAGCTGTGTAGATAATTCACCTGATAACTGAGGAGCAATGGCTGCCACAACCAGGTCCCTAAGCGATTGGGCAACTTGATTTTATGTGTACAAAACAATACATGTTTTCTTACCAGTGGTATAAAGAGCATTGCCAGCATGTACTTTCTTTTACATAAATCAATTTTATGTTTTCTATTTACCCCCAACATAAATTTACCTTTTCATGAACTTTGTATCAATAAGTTACACATCTGTTATGTGTAATAAACAAAAAATAAATTAGCCCACATCATCTTTAAAAGCGCTCCATAGAAACATGTAGGAGCAAAGGACCAGAGATTACAAAAAGAAAAAAAACAGTTCTTTGACAAATTGATGTCTATGATCAAGTGAGCATAATATGCTCTCTTTCTAGACATGAAAGCAACAATCTATATAACATTTCCAATAAGATTAGATGTTTGGTTTCAACTGCTGTTTATACAATCTTAACATTTGCAATGAAAATTCCAATAAATTCAACAGTTAGTATTTTACTGTGTTGCCTGCATTTCAAATAACTGTATCCCTACCAATGCAATAAAATATGCTACTATATCAGAAAAACAGTAATTACCTTATGATTTTCTTTGTCCTAGGGTTATGTAGGGTTTCGGCTTTAATTTATGTTTAATATAGCATCAAACTGATTAAAGTTAAGTAACTTAGATGAAATAAGGAAATTATTGGTTTATTTTATATAGCTTAGAAGGCCCGGCATCGCCCGGGTTTTCTATTTTGTAATTGCAAATTAACTTATGAAGGACTTTCAATTTTTGAATTATAGGTCCTTATATAGGTATTTAGAATTTGAAATAGGAAGAATGACTTATCACACTCAAACTATTCCCTCAGAAAACGCTTGATACAACTTTCTATGGCTCATAGAGGATGTAGAATTCTGCATCCCATCGCTTGTACACAGCAAGCCTGGTAGGGGTTCAAATAAGAAGAAACAGAAATTCTGGTAACATAAAATGGTATTGTCTTTGCGGAATATTTTATTTCTCACTCTCATGTTACCATACAACCATTTTGGGGATGCAATTAAAAAGGAATTCAATATCATTTTCATTCTTCCCTCCCCAAAAACCTGCAATATAATAATATAAGTCACATATTACCATAACTCGTATTGTTTTCTCTATGTCCAGGGTAGAGAAAGTTATGTGACTGCATTATTTTAGTGGATTTCATTCCTTAATATTTATTTACAACATGAATTATATTGATAGCTTTTATATTTTGTGAAAGTCCCACTTCAATTATTTCCAAACCCATCTGAGACCATTGGAAACAATATGTTGCCATGCCAACTGTGATTTGGATTTGATAATTGTGTGTAAAAAGGGATTAAGTATACTCAAACACATTTGATTTTTGGCACTAAAAATCAAGATTTTGCAAAATCCTTTCTTAATGAGCACTTACATTATTAAACGAAGATACTGTCAAAATTCCAAGTCCCTACCTATTATAGTTTAGGCTCTGCGTTGATTCTCTGTCAGTCAGTCAGTCAGTCATTCATTCAGTCAGGACAAAGCCTCTTAGATGTTAAAGAATATCAAAATTGAATGGCTTATGTTATTTGTAAAGGAACTTAAAAATCAATATTATAACAAAGAAATGTTCCTCTTTTTGTTTAAAATCTTGTAACCCAAAGTATATCGATAACTGGAGAAAAAATAAAGTAATCATTTACTTCAATCTAGTGTATAAAAATACTGTAAGCAGTTAACTAAGTAACAAGTAAGGTAGTAATGTTTTTATTGTTGTAGGTCAAAAAAGAACAGGCTAGCATTCTAGAAAATCAGCATAAACTGGCAAACAGTATGGAAATTTACCAACCATTCACTACGCAAGATACACTCATAAAAACACCAAAACAAAGTCACATGTTACATACTTCTCATTGTTTACAATGATTGAAGACAATCTGTTCTAAAAATTCACACCATGAGATTCTGCCAAAACAACAATTCTCAAGTTCACAAACAAATGTTCTGCAGTTCTTTTCTCATCACATAGGTGTGCATCCCTTGAAGCTAACAGAAAAGTATTAAGTTATTTCATTATGATATTCTATAGACGTTAAAGATAATAATATCTAAGGTTGTGAAAATTAGATTATAACAAATTCCCTGTTATGACATAAATTTAAAGGCTTGGTTAAACAGAGAGCTACAAAATAATAATAATAATAATAATAATAATAATAATAATAATAATAATAAAAATAAAAATAAAAACAACAACGATGATGATGATGATAATGATAATAATTAATAATCAGCAATATGCAATTAGCAACATTACTCCAAACATGCCACATTGTGAGAAAGTTTCTGAGCTGCTGAATAAGATGAATTTCTTCTCAGTAGTATCAACACCAACAAAAGTTGTGGAATTATGCAGGATAATAATAATGCTTACTCAATGGCAATAGACAATTCCTAAGCAAGCTAAAGGAATATTATCTATTTTATGGAACACAGAGGTTCACTGCCACGCTTACCTGAGCCCGCAATTCAACCCTATTCTGTGCTAACCCCATCCAACCATCCCTGAAGGGACAAGACCTACTACCTAACCGCTGCATCATCTACCATAGGCGGATGGCAGGATTGGGGGGCATGTGGTCAGCAAGCCGACACCTACGGCCTTAATGGTGGTTTCCTCGACCAGAGCCACTACTTCCCTATCAAGCAGCCCCTCAGTTTGTATCACAAGGCTCAGTGCACCCCGTTCCAGACCTCCCTAAACTAAAAAAAATCCGAGGAGGTACCGGGGATTGAACCCAGGCCTATGGATCCGTAGCCAGCGATGCTAACTACGAGACCATGTAGGCAGTCTTTGCAAATCCTACTTCCTTTAAATCTATCCTAATATTGTCCTCCCACCTATATCTAGGTCTCCCAGTCAATATTTTCGAAATATGTCTTTCCTATCCCATGCGTGCAACATGTCCAGCAAATTTCATCCTCTGAGATTTAATTACCCTTACTATATCCGGTGACGAGTATAGGTTATGAAGCTCATCGTTATGCAGTTTTCTCCAGTGCCTATTTTCATCTCTCTTAGGCCCAAATATTTTCGTAAGCACCCTGTTTTTCGAACATTCTCAGATTATGTTCTTTCTGAAGAATTATCGACCATGTCTCACATCCATATAGTACAACCAGTAGGACAATTGTCTTATAAATTTGTATTTTTAGATTTCTGGTCAGAAGACAAGAAGATAAAAGTTTCTGAACTGCATAAAAACAGGCATTTCCCGATTTCAGCCGACACTTAACTTCTACCTTAATATAATTTGTATCCGTAATTACTGCTCCCAGATATTTGAATTTCACCACTCGTTTGAACGATTTACCGGCTATTCTAATATTTTGCAGCATATTATTTTGACGTTTCATGACCCTATACTTGGTTTTTTCTTTATTAATTTCCAATCCAACATTCCTGCAGGCATCAAAAAGATTTCCGCACTTCTCTCGATTGTGTTTATGTAATCGCAACATGTCATTTGCATAAGCTAAAATCGGGTGGTTGCCATTTAATTCTACCTACCTTGCTTTCTTCAAATTTCCTAGTGGCATATTCCAAAGCGAAATGAAAAAGGTGATAGTGCATCTTCTTGCTTTTAATGGCAAACCTATCTGATATAAATTTCCCTACCGTGACTCTGGTATAGGATTAATTTACACACATTTTGATCAGCCTAACTAACTTCTTTGTTATCCCAAAGGCAATGAGGATATTGTACAATTTGTCTCACCTAACTGAATCATATGCATTTTTTAAATCTATGTATTGCTGGTGAACAGACTTATTATATTCCCACTGTTTCTTTAAAACTTGGCAAATACAAAATATTTTATCAATGTTTGAGCTATTTCGCTTAAACTAACAATGGTGATCTCCAATGATTTCATCTGCATATGGGGTTAATCTTGACAGAAGTAGCCTATATTAGACAAAATTTTGTATGATGTTGATAAGAGAGGAATTTCTCAATGATTATTACATTTGGCCTTTTCTCCCTTTTTATGGATCGGTAAAAAAATAGATTCTTTCAATTCCCTTGGCAATTTTCTTTCTTTCTCCAAATTATAAGAATGAGTTTATGGATCTCCGAGTATAATCTATCCTCACCTGCCTTAATTTTGGACAACACCTGAAGATTTGTATTTTTTTAGTTTACATATAGCTGTTAATAATAGGCCTAATTATAATAATAATGGTAAGTGTGAAATTACGATAATGATAAGGATGATGATGATAATAATAATAACAATATTGATAATACTAAAATATTTGTGGTTTAAATTGAAAATAAGTTGAACCAAGGCCATGACAATTAATTTTACTTACTTACATTCATTATACTTATTTTTCTAACGTCCATTTTTTATTGTTTTGTAATATGCTGATAGTAAAAAATGTTAAGCCAATGTGAGAGTAATGATTTTTTTGTTACTGCTTGCATAATTGAGAAAATATCTAGACTACTGAATACTTAAGCCTGGTACTATCCTGATGAAAGCCTTTTCTTAGGTTGAGGGTTTCTAAATATTCTTCTGAAAGCCCTTAGAATGTACAAGACTTCTTAGTTGTAACAATAAGCTGATGAAGTGGAGTTTACAAGATTCAGATTTTGCAAGTTTCTTATGATATCATTTAAAAATAAAAATAAAAAACTTGTGTGAATCCTACTGACTTATGACTTATCCAAGGTATTAGAACAATCATTTAAAGAATTCATACCGATGACTAATTTAAATGTCAAACATCAAAATGCAGACAACAGATTAAAGACAGACATCATAACGAATTTCACTGTTTAATTATTCATTATTCATAAAGCCTTAAAAGAGTTAATCAAAGAAACTCAATTAGTGATCATATAATTGAAAGATCGTTAGGACATCCTACATTTAACATTAATTGCCTACCTCAAGCATTGTAAAGGTCAAGGCTAAAGAATACTGTTACACTCTATATTTATCTTCTGTGTCACAAGCTATTATCTAAGTATTACTGACAATGTCAATACAGCAAGTCTTATTTGATCTTTATACATTTATGAATCTAGTGAAAAGTATGTGAAACAGCAAATACAAATTCAGGACCAAATATGTACACCACTCTTGTATTCTTTACTCAATGGAGAAATTGTCTCTCCTTGAAAGCTTAGATATAAGTAGCATGACCTTCATAATTCAATAAAATAGAGATGGGTTCTCAATACTTTTGATGTCTTGGTACCCTGGGTATTCAAAAAGGTACCAAAATCACACAATTCCACTATAGATGAGCTCAGTATTTTTATAAATTATATATATAAAAAATACTAAATTTTAATTTATACTGTCAATTTGTCAGACGTGGCAGATTTTAAAGCGGTCGCAAGGTGCACATGTCTCAACCCAATTTTCAAAATAGCAGGTAGCAGATATATTGCAAGAAATTGGTCTTGTTTATTGCTCTACATATCCCTTAACAAAAGGGACCTTCCCTTAATTTCTGCAGATGTTCTAGTATCTCTGAAGTACAAATTTATTTTTGTCAGAGTCACTTTTAGATAATCAAAATTTAGGGAAAAATTTCATGAAAACTAGCCTTAATATTTCAGTAACAGAAAAAAAATGTAGGGATGGCAAAAAAAGAGACCAACAAGTCCATAATAAAAAAATATATTTAAACAAATTACCAGCAACACCAGACAAGCAGACTACATTCTGAAAACACTTTTTTCAGCTTCTAGGCATCATGAAACAGTTTTTCAGTGTTATATTGATTTGCGTAATAATCACTATACTTTCTCTACATTAGGGTACATATACAGCAAACTCCCGACTATTTGTTGTAGTTGGGATCATAATAAGCAAGGATAATAAAAAAATATGAACAATCCGAATGTTAGAAATATTATTATTCTGGTTTAAGGCAATGTTCTTATGGGCTATACATATAATTACAGTCAAGCCGCTTAGTGTGCAGCTCTGACATTTCTCGTTAGGAAGACAAGGGAGGGCAGGCTCATAGGATTGCCAATCTGCGGCAACTAGAAGTTGTTGAAAGAAGTTGCAAAATATGCTTTGAATGAAGTTATTCTACTACAATTATTACCTATTAAACTTTAAAACAGTTAAATGCAGCATCCTCACGGTGGATTCATGCAGTATTTTTATTTAGGAATATTTGTTGATACTAAGCGTATAGTATGCTTTCCACACAACCATGTTTCCAATGTTGGCAATGATGAGAGAGGAAGGCGGATGAAATATCGCAAGAGTCTGCTAGCACCAATCATAGGTTTTCGCGGCAAGCTCATCGCTTGAATATAGTGCGATGTTGCTCCATCTAATTTTGTGAGGAGCACGTGTCCTCAGTTTTGCTTTGTGCTTGTGCTGGGGAAGTTCCTTTGCTGTTTGTGCGTGTTCTTTTCCTGGTTAATTGTTTACAGGCTTTATTATTGGTAGCAATAGTGGCTAGCAGTTCGTCAGAATCGAAGAAAACAAAAATCGGCTCTTATAAGAGCCAAAGCCGTGAATTTATATATAGGCCTAGGCTGCATGAATATTTTGAGAAAGAGAGAGACAATGGAGGACCTCTTCTGCCTGTTACGAAAGTGGTAGATAGAGTTTGTGATGCTTTGGGAGTGGGAAAACCAACAGTGAAACGTGTGACGAAAGAAAAATGTCAAAATGACCTTAATACGCCGTCTGCTGTTCTATGTAATCCCGGAAAGTAGAGACCACGACCCAGCCCTAAAACATCACTTGACGCATTTCAGAAGGATGCAATTAGACAGCATATTTACCAATGTTATTTACAAAGAGTGTGGCGTCTTTCCTCTGGAGAATTAACAGAATGTCAGTTGTTTTCATTTACCCTACGTTCTCTAATACAGAGTTATGCCACCATAATTGCTTAAATTTTTTAATGTTCTGTTTAGTATAGTTCCATAAAATAGATAATATTCCTTTAAATTGCTTAAGGAGTTACCTACTGCCATTGAGAAAGTAAGTAAATAAATATTGAATAATTTTTTTTTTTTTTTTTTAAAACCTTTATTTGCTACATGCTCCATTGCATAGCGCAATATGACATGTTTGATGTATTAATTACAGTCTATGTAGTGAATACTTAGCCTAGATTACAATTTTGTGTAGCCTGTCAAAATCTATACTATTTACAAATTTCTGAAAATATTTTAAGTATTTATTCACTAGTTCTCTTTTATCTGCTGGCCAATGTCCCCCTAATCTAAGGATGTTTGTTTCTAGTGTTTTTCTTTCATTTTTTAGCACTTCGCACTCGAACAAAATATGGTCAATTGTTTGAATGTTTCTATTGCAGATGCAGGTCGGGTCTTCAATTATTTGGAACCGGTGTAGGTATGCGCCAAGTTTGCCATGTCCTGTCGTTAACACTGTGAAGTTATGTGTGAGGGTGATTTTTAGCCGTAATCTACATTGTACAGTAGGAAAGAAGGCTTTTGTTATAGCACCTTTGGTTGTAGCTTGCCACTCTGTTTCCCACCTTTCCAAGCAATTGGCTTTTAGAGTTCTTTTGACCGCGCTTAATGGTGTCCTGTTGAAAGCTGCTTCTACTTCAGTGCTGCCAGCTGCCTGCTTAGCCAGACAGTCTGCCTTTTCGTTGCCTGTGTTTCCGACGTGGGCTTTCACCCAAGTGAAATGGAGTACCCAATTATGCCGTTGTAGGTGTGCCGTGATGCATCGGATTCTGTCGATTAATTCGTTATGTTTCTTGTGGTTGCTGAGCAGATCGAGAGCTATCCTGCTGTCGGTGTGAATTGCGACTGATTTTTCTAATCCGTTTGTGTCTATGTCTTCTAGCTTTTCCAGTGCTTTGAGTATGGCGAATTGTTCTGCTTGATTGTTGGAACAATTATTGTGTAGCTTATATTGTAACTGATGGACAGGTTGGTTGTTTACATATATAACTATTCCAGATCCTACTCCGTTGTCGTTCTTGCTGCCATCTGTGTAAATATTTATTGGATAATTTCGTTCATTTTTTTTTGTTATACTTATTTTCTCTGCAGGGTGGGGCCAATGCTCATAGTTCGTAGGTGTATCCAGAATTGTTTCTTCCCCGGCGAGCGTAACAGCTCCTGCCGATTTTTTCGTTATGTTGTAGAATTTAGCAGTCTCCGTTAGCAATATTATTATTGGGGTTAATCCTGTAAGCACACATAGTGCTTCGTATGATGTTGTCCTGTATGCCTTGGCTATCTTTATGTTTATCAATCGCTGAACTCTTTTTAGTTTTTCAGCATTTTTTTTTCTTGTCAGTGATTGGATCCATGCAGGGGCTCCATAAGATGCCATAGGTAATACAGCTCCTTTGTAGATTGTCCTCATTACTTCTGATCTTAGTCCCCAATTGATTTTGGCAGACTTCGAAAGGGCGTGTATAAGTTTTGTTGTCTTTTCGGCTATGTAATCAACGTGCTGGTTAAATCGGAATTTCTTATCAATTATTACCCCAAGGTACCTCAAACTATCTACCTGTGTCATTCTCTTACTGTTTAGGTACAACTGTATGTCTGGTCCGGTTCTTGGTCTATTTCTTGTTATGAGAATAGCTTTCGATTTCTGCTCGTTAAATGATAGTTTATTGTTTTCTGCCCATGTTGATATTTTCCGGAGTTCGATATTGGCATTGTTTTCTACTTCTAGTTTGCTGGTTCCTTTGACTAGAATAACGATGTCGTCCGCAAAGGCAATGACTTTCGTGCAGTTTTTGTAGTCTAATTTTAACAGTGAATCATATTGGATATTCCACAGACCGGGTCCGCAGCAGGAACCTTGTGGGCATCCTTTACTTATACGTCTTTCGACTGTGATACTGTTTTCTGTAAGTGTGCAATGTCTCTCGCTAAGGTAGCTTCTAACTAAGTTGAAGAGGTTTCTTGGGCATCTAAATTCTTTTAGAGCGCAGAGGATGCTAGGCCACCAGGCGGCGTCAAAAGCTCCTTTAACATCGAGGGAGATCATTGCGACATACTGTTTTGAGTGTATACTCTCTTCTACAAATTTTTTGAGTTCCATGATTGCATCCACTGTTCCAGTTTGGGGTGTGAATCCGAACTGGTTCTTGCTTAATAGGTTTCTGGAGAACAGGTAATGCATTATTCTGTTTATAAGTATTTTTTCCAGAACTTTCGCTGCTACGTTTATTAGGCTTATCGGACGGTATTTCGATGCTGTGTCGTCGTTCTCTTTACCCGGTTTCCCAATTAGGATAATCATTGCTCTTTTCCATATTGCGGGAAAGTGTCCGGTTTCCAAGGATTTGTTGAAGATTTGCGTCAAATATAATGGAGTTAAGCTGTACACCTGTTTTAGGATGTCGCTTGTTATCCCGTCCTCTCCGGGTGCTTTGGATCCATCCATGTTTTCTAGTACTTCGCAGATTTCTTCTTTCGTGAATGGTTTATCGTTTGGTGTGTCAGGAGTTATTCTGGATTGTGTCCTTAGCTCTTTGTGGTGTTCATTGTCATTTTCTTCGTCGTCATTTGCTGTGAAATGGTCGATTATATAATTAATTGTTTCCAGGCGGCTCTCCGTATACGTTCCGTCCTCTTTCCTTAGTGTTGTAGACATGGGTTTGTTTCTTGACTTGCCTGAAGCGAGCTTATATACTGCGTTCCAAGGGTCGGTCGTCGTGGTGATGCTGCAATACTCTTTCCATGACCGTATCTTCTCCCTTTTAATGGTGTTTTGATACTCTCTTTTCGCTGTTTCGTAACCTGCTTTCCTTTGCTGTCTCAGATCTTCGTCCCCTCTTGTCCTCTGGTACCTTCTTCTTAGGGCGTTGGTCCTTTTCCTCATGATGGTTAACTCGTTGGTCCACCATGGGTTTGTCTTGTGGTTCATTGATTTCATAGCTCCTTTGCGCTTTTTGAAGGTGTTTTCACATGCTGCTGTGAGGATTGTCTGAAATGTTCTTGAAATATCTTCCATGTATATTGAATAATTAAAGCCCGTGTATTTAACTGCATACAACATGTGAAATGTTTTAAATTATTTATAGGCTTTTGCATTTGATTCAAATTTTGCGCTTCAAAAACTGCTCCCTGCTTCAGAACCGGCAATACTGCTTCTTTCCTCTCGAGAAACATCAGGGCCGGAGACCCAGCGGCTTGACTTTAAATGTGATTTTAATAGGCTGAAATAGATATCAAATTTGTCATAATGCACATTATCAAGTTTTCGTAACAATAATATCATGTATATAAATTTTAACCCTTTGAGAGGAGAATATGGATGTAATGGATACAAGATTTTTAATTTCCTCCATTTTGTGTTTCCATATTGTGCACAGAGAATGTAATGTAGCTTCCAGAGAAGCCAAGTAACAGTCTCTATGCACACTGACGAAATAAAGGGAGGAAATTCAAAATTAAATGCGGGAAATTCAAAATCTTACACTTTGTTATATCCCCAATCCGCTTGTAAGGGTTAAAAAGGGAAGAAGAACCTTATACGGTTAATTGGGAGTTTACTGTATGTGAGAATGTAAAGCGGGTCATCCTGATTCAATATACCATATTTTGAATTATGCTATACATAACTCTTGTGTACATCACCGTATTTTATTTCCTAATTTCTTAAATAAAAAAATACAAATTATCAAACATGATACAAAATACCTAAAATGAAAGTTACCATTGTTGCATTTGTAAGACATTTATCTCCCCAATATACTCTCCTAGGATTGTTATGTGCACTTTGATTTCAAAGAGACTTCCTTCTTCTTGAATGAGTGCATTTATTATCACTATGTACTAACAAGAACGTACAATGTCGTGCTTATTTACACAATTAGTGACACTTAAGTCAAGGTCGGTTTACATGTCCTTAGTCACATGTTTCTACATTAATCTAGCCATAACTTACAGCAAGTTCTAAGACATTTCTGCAACAATTGAAAAGAAGTAGTTATTATTAAGTGCCAGTATGGTACTTTATGAGATTGTGTGGGGGATGGGAAAATGTCTGTCCATCTGTCCGTGTGTCAGTACACGCGATAACTCAAATACGCTTAATCGGATTTTAATGAAACTTGATATATATGCATTTATAATGTTCATGGGAAGAATCCTATTAATATTAGACCAAATCGAATGACGGTACCGGAGTAAAACCCAATTTAGTGTCTGTTTTAAAGGCGTGATAACTCAAATACACTTTATCGGATTTTCATGAAACTTAGTATATGCATTTGTAATGTCCATGGAAAGATGTCTGTTGATACTGGACCGAATCGGTTGGCCGGTACCGGAATAATGCCCAATTTAGTGCCTATTTATGGTAATATATCACAAAAGCGCGGATAACTCAAATAGGCTTTATTGGATTTTAATGAAACTTGCTATGCGCATTTATAACGTTTATGGGAAGAAGCCTATTGATATTGGACCAAATCGGTTGACCGGTATCAGAGTAATGCCCAATTTAGTGCCTATTTTATGGTAATACGTTATAAAGAATTCAACAAATGCAAATCGGTTATCCTGACAACATATGTTTTACACTGTTCATATACGGCTTTGGAATTTGCAATACAGTTAGCCATGACATATCCCTTCGCATCTGATTATCAAACTAGTCAGATGTTTATTTCGTTGACCAAGCTGAATACTTTTATATACAGAAGATATATTACTGTGAAATAATTATGCCTACATACATTAAGTGGAGTTCTTTGCCTCTGAATTTTGTGAAATGTTGACATATTTTAAGAATGTCTTATATCAGTGTATACGAGTTTGAATTAAGGTTAAGTATCAAACTTTAGACCTTTGTTCTTCCGTAAGTCCTGCTTAATGAATCAATCTGCAGCTTAATTTGGAGATAGATTAAAAAGATAACTTATTTTCTGCATATCATAATTGCAATTAATTTATCACTGATTAAACAAAAGCATTCTGTTACATCAGTTTACCTGATTTTTACTATATCCTATTCCTAACTTACTATTTCTAAGTATAAAAAGACTATGCTACTTGTCACCAGTATCCCTGGCACCATTATATTAAATTACAGTTATTTGCAAAGAAATTATACATATTATTTCTATTGTAAAGATCCATTAATATTTGGGAGAACAAGAGTAATACAATGAATGAGGTATTGATCGAAATAATTTTCCATTCCAATTTTCACTAATTTAGATACTGTTTTGTTTTAATAAACATTTTTGTTAAAAAAATAACTGAGATATTATGTTAAATGTTCCATTATGATGCAGTCCGTTATACAGGAAATTATACAAATTATAGTTAACAAAAAGTATTGCAAAATAATGGCTTTTGTTAATTCTGTCAATCAAACAATAGATAATAATTAACTTTTCAATTTATGATTTAAACTAATTTTGCTCCTCCATTGTCGCCTAGCCATCTCATCTTCATCTTGTAGTAAAATAAAAATGTATTGTTGTTGCTCTTGAAAACCCGTGTTTCTTTTGCTTCTCAATTGATAGTGAAAAAAAGATCAGACTGATATCCTTACTAGGTAGTTATAATTTAGACTCTGTAGTAAACTTTCCAACTAGAATCCAAAACAACTCTCAAACAATAATAGATAATATATTCATAGACATAGAAAAGCACCCTAACTTTAAAATATTACCAATATTAAATGGATTATCGGACCATGATGCACAAATGTTAGTGCTAAACGATAGTAAGGTAAACGCAACTAAAAAACATACCCATATGACTAGAGTAATGAATGATGCTTCAATTTTAAACTTCAAACAAGATCTGAAGAATGAAAACTGGGGATCTATATTTTCCTATGACAAAGTAGACTGTAAATTAAATGAATTCCTAAATATTGTGTTGCGGCATTTTGAAACTAACTTTCCAAAAAAGAAAACTGCTAATTTACCTAATGTAAGGAATAAAACATGGTTAACCACTGGCATTAAAATATCATGTAGAAACAAAAGAGAGCTATATTTAAAATGTAGAACCAGTAACAACCCAGCTCATAAAGAACACTATAAAATGTACTGCAATACACTGAAGAAAGTAATTAAAGAGGCAAAGAGTAGGCATTTCTCACAAATAATTAATAAATCAGACAATAAAATTAAAACTATATGGAATATAATTAAAAACGAAACAGGGAGATCAAAGGGAAACAATGATTGCATGTCACTAACATACCAGAACAAAAAGCTAGATAATGTATCAGATATCACAAATGCTTTTAATAATCACTTTATAAACATTGCAGAGAAATGTATTCCTACAACTAATATTAGCATTAATGCAGCAGACCTACTTAAAACACCTATAGTCCAGAACCATACATTTCAAATCAAATTAACTTCCTCTAGAGAAATTGAAAATATAATCAAGTCACTCAAAAGCAAAAACTCTTCTGGATGGGATGAGATAAGTAATAAGTTGTTAAAAAGCTGCTCATCTGAAATTAGTAAACCTCTTAGTCATATTTGTAATTGTTCGTTAAAAAGTGGAATATTTCCAATAAGACTAAAGCATGCTATTGTTAAGCCCCTCTTTAAGAAAGGTGACAAAAATGTTCCATCAAATTATAGACCTATATCACTCCTAACCTCATTTTCAAAAGTTTTTGAAAAAGTTATGTACAACCGCTTAATACACTATCTTAATTTGAATAACATTCTTACACCATCTCAGTTTGGATTTAGAAGTGGCATGTCCACTGATAATGCTACATTTCAACTCACTACAGAAATATTGGAAGCGTTAGATAAAAAGAAACATGCCCTAGGAATTTTTTGTGACCTAGCTAAGGCGTTTGACTGTATAAATCATGAAATTCTACTTCAAAAACTGAAACACTATAGGTTGGATAATATAACACTAAAGTGGTTCAAATCATACCTGTCTGATAGAACTCAAAAGGTAATAATAAATGGAAATGAATCAAAATTAGGGACTGTTAAAAATGGAGTACCTCAGGGATCGATACTGGGACCTTTGCTCTTTTTAATTTTCATCAATGACTTACCAGATAACTTAAGTGACGAATCAAAGGCATTGCTTTTTGCAGATGATACTAGTGTACTCGTAACAGGAAAGTCACAAGAAGATTTAGCAAGACTAGCTACAAAGACTTTTCACGAATTAAATACTTGGTTTCAAGCTAATAAAATGTCACTTAATATTGATAAGACCCACTTTATTCAATTTAGAACAAAAAATAGATATATCTCAAACATTGTAATCAATTATCAAACACAAATCATAGAGGAAATTAGCAACATAAAATTCTTAGGACTACAAATTGACCAAAATCTTGACTGGAAGAAACACATTGTAATGATAAGTTCTAAGCTAAGTTCAGCATGTTTTGCGCTACGAACTTTGAATGATATATTACAACAGGACGCATTACTCACGGTATATTTTGCATATTTTCACTCTGTTATGAGGTACGGAATCATTTTTTGGGGTAACTCGGCACATAGGGAAAAAATATTTAGATTACAGAAGCGAGCAATAAGAATAATATGTGGAAAGAAAAAACGAGAATCTTGTAAACCGCTGTTTGAAAAATTAAAAGTCCTCACTCTCACCGGAGAGTATATATACTCTGTTATGTGTTACATGGTAGATAATATTGATAAATTTCAAAGTAATCACAGTATACACGGGCGTACTACTAGAAACATGAATGATTTACATAGACCTGCTAACTCATTAAAACTTTTTCAGAAAGGTGCTTATTATTCCGCAATACAAATATACAATAACCTTCCAAAAGAGATTAAATCACTATGTATTAAAAGCAAATGCAAATCTTTCAAAAGAGCTCTGAAGCAATATTTAGTAACTCACACCTTCTACAATATGGATGATTTCTTTTCAGCTTGAGTAAGTGTGACATAACAATTCTTGTATCATGTTTTTTTTATAACATGCATGTATGTTTTTATCTGACGTGTTCTATATCCTTGAGCCCTGCTCAACACAGGATCTACAGAACGAGACATCTACATCTACATCTACATCTACATTTCCCATTGACACTATGTGCAATTATTATAAAAACTAGATTTTATACCAAATGATTTGGAATTTAACTGTGCACCTACACAATATATCAGGGAAGTGAAAAATATTTTGAAGACCAAAATACATTGTTTTAAAGATTTTCTACATACTAAAAATATGTGGAGTATTCTAGCCATATGCTTATAAATATTTTTTGTTTCTTTGTAATATTAGGTTTGCCAGGACATGTCTAATTTTTAAAGAGGAACATATTTGACATCTTATGCATAAACAATATTTTGATACAATAAAAGAGGTACTATCACCTTCATCAGTAACAAACTATTGTTAAGTGTTCCTCTATTATCAATAAAACATGTTCGTAAGATTTTTTGAATACATAGCTGTATCTGATTACATTTTTAAGCATTTAACTGTATATGAATATACATAGGTGTCAACTTGCGGGGTGCTTTGCATTTTCAGCACTGCCAAAGTAATTATTGGGGGGGGGGGGGGGGAGGCAAGCAGAATCCTGCAATAATACAGGATCCTACCTGCATCTGCCTACAAGAAAAACAAATGTAGAATATGTGATATATTGGTGTCATAAACTTAAACAACAAAAGAGACGTAATGAAGAAAGCTATCGAATCCGAACGCTATAAATGACCAGTGTCTAAAGAGCAGTTGATCACAATCTAAGAGCTTTTAAAACATTTATTCAGAGCATAAACTTTGGTGCATTATTAATAAATAATTTACGTAAAAAAAGCCTAAACAATCAAAAGAAGCAGTGAGTTGCTGCTGCAAATGAGACTTCTGCTCTCACTTCACTTGTACAGTCATAATAAACCACAAAATGGAGAAGTTAACGCAAGAGGACAGAATAGTTAAATAGTAATAGTATCTATTAAACGATCAGTTAATACTGTATCTATTAAACGATCGCTTTTTTCGGGATTCTAACCCAATGCTTCTAATTGGGTGAATAAAGAACGCTTTATGGTTGACTGTGGATAATGTGAAACTGATTGTTACAGCTTGATTTAAAAGGAATACGCTGGTAATGTTACTTTCATCCCTCCTTCTCTTGGCCTTGTCCATCCCACACATCAATGGGTTGAATAATATTAATTTGAAAGGTGTGTTTTATTTTGAAAATAACACAAGGTTTTTTGTCTGTCTCCACAAAATATCAATTTTTCAAACAAAAAAGGCTAATAAATTTGACCAAGAACCTATTAGGACTAAATTAGGTCTTTTTAGGTTTTCATATTCCATTTAGGTGTTTTTAGGCACTACAGAATTAATGTGTGTGAATCCTATGGACATATTTCGAAAAAGTGTGCGAGAGTTTCTGGTTTTGGTAGCAAAGAAAAAGTAGGTAAAAACCTAAGAATCCAGCCCCTGCTAATTTTGAAACCTAGTCATGTGATTTCAGTTCTACTAGTCTTATAGTTGTGTGATCTTTTAAAACCTATCTCTAAATTGTGAATGGATAAGAACGCACAAGTACAAGACACTTTAAATTCTTCTTTGATGAACATTTTGTTTTCATGGGGAAATAAACCCAGATTGGATAAATGCATCACATCGAAAATAACATTCACTTTTGGTGCTCTTCAATATAGGATTCTCATCGTTTTGGAAATAAACCTTTAGCGAAGGTATTCCTAATGCATTTGGCAGCTAAACTCCTTTCAATTTTTAATTAGATTTTTATTTTTTTTAGTATTGAGAAGTCCTCACCATTAATCCAGAGGAAGCTACTCTGCGATATGGTCTCCTTGAAGTAATAGTGATGCTGTAAGTATCCAAGGACATTTTCTTTGTGTTTGTTACTATCTTCTCACACCACACAAAAATCACTTTTCTATTACTCAAAACCTCTCACAAACTGAGACCTCAGCTACGTATTGAGCATGATGATCAACTGCGTAATCTATCAGAGAGCATTCAATTGCCATGAATGAAGTGCCATGTCACATCATCGGAAGAGTAATCATATCTCTGCTCTCTGACCCAAACTCAACCCATTCCCCAGTCCACTTAAATATTATTGCTTTCCTCTGCTAAGTATGAAAGGTGTACTGGCAAAAACAAGCCCATTAAACCTTATCTACTTTATAATTATAGGAAAATTTCCTAATAATGTACCTTGTGTAAAATTATTTTCTCTGTACATTAAATAGTTGCTCATGTGGCAATAAACTTACTACTTTTTACTTCCTCTGCCCGTACCATAGGTACTATAGGTAGAGGAAGTATTGTTTTCGACCCCAAAATTCGAAGTTGAGTTTTTGACATATATACACGTTTCAAGGCCCCCTGAATCCAAAAATACTATTTTTGGAAACATGTCTGTGTGTCAGTGTGTCTGTGTGTCTGTGTGGAATATCTGTGAACAAGCTAGCTAAAAAACGGAACATCGTATGAAAACAAAATTTCGTATTTGGGTCAGGTACCTTCTGAAGATGTGAGGATAAGATTGGCGACTATTTTATCTTATTTTTAAGGGGACTTTACATGAAGAAATTTTCGTTTTTCGCGATTTTCTCGAAAACTGCTCTAACGATTTTCTTTAAATTCTGCACAAGTGTAGCTTATAGTGAGAGCTAAAACTTTTATTTGAAACTTTTTTTTCGAAAAAATTCTCTGAAGGCAGTTACAAGCCACCTACTGTTCACCCACTGTTTGTAAAAAGTTTGTGTTGTGTGGTGAACAATTGAATACACACTCTTTCACGGCCTCTTATTCTATATAAGAATGAAGTGAGAAAGACATATTGGAGGGAAATATTCGATAAAGTTCGGAAATTATTCTTAACGACGGAAGTTTCAATAAATGTCTGCAGTCACTTGTTTTTGTTTGCTATATAGTCTGCACTTTTTTTAGTCGCATCTTTTTCAGAGAAGAGGTTATCAGGTATTTATCGTATAATTAGCGTTAAATTGTGTCTTGTGTTTCTGTACAAGGATAGGCCTATGTGAATACTCCTAACTTTTATTTGGGCAGAGGAAGTTATGTGACTTTCACATCAGATTTTTAAACTTCATAACCCCAAAGAATTAAGATTAAAGTATGTTCTATATGGTATCTATGTTAAATAATTTCCTTTTTCAAACAAGTTCTAAGAAGAAATTGACCAGAAATCCTAGTTATAATTAACTGTCTGAACATCAGGAGGTCTTTGAAAAAACCCATCGAAATCATTATAGAGGATACAATTAACTTGTATGTTGTGCTACAATTAAATCAAAAAATAAATTAACCAACTTTTATGATAATTATCTGAAGCAGGGCCTTACAATAGAACTCATGCAAATCAGCCCTCCCTTATAGAGTAAAGCATTTAGCATTTTAAAAATTGTGTTTTTTAAGAACCCCTACAAGATGTCCACAAGTGAAAAAATAAAAAATCAAGCTTGCTACTTGACTTACCTTTTAACAAAAATACAACAAAAACTGCTTAAATAATAATTCCAAAACTTGATCCTTGTAGAATTTTGATTAAATGAATATTTTTATATATAAATTCCTCCTCTGACAATTTATTACAGGATTCCAGAGACTAAAGATTCCAGAGCCGGTATTCATAGTTGGTGACTTAAGAACAACTTAATAAAGTTAAACTTATTGAACAAGTTGACTTACATGTTTTTCGTATTCATAATCTTCTTTGAAGTCGTGTTAAGCTTAACTTCAAAATCTGTGTATATAATTATAATGACTTGGACATTGTTGAGAATTAATACAAGTACTCTTGTGTATTTATTTAAATATTAATAAATTGTTCTAGTGAGATTCAAAACAGCTTAGGAAACTGTAGGCTGATATAAAGTACAGCAGAAAGAAATTCTGAAAAAAGAATGCAAATTGATCCCAAATCCCAAAACTGTGGTTTTGTTGAAATGAATAGTCTTTTTAAATTTGTTGTCACTATAGAATGAAGCTTACATTTTAATTCACTGTTAGGAATGGAATGGACAGAGAACTTCGAATTTGTGTACACATCTGTTGAAATAACAGTTTGTCTTAATGTATTTCACACGAGCTTTTATTTAATACAGGAACTGCTGGAACTGGCCCCCTCCAGCATGAACAGATGAGAGCGCTGCAGAAAAGATACTCGCACCCAATGAAAGATTCCTGGCGTATTGCTAATAAATTCACACCCTGTGATTATGCAGGCAACTAATTCCATCTCGGAAATGACGAGTGTTTCATACATCAAAGCCTTCAGATGCCCCCATAAAAAGAAATCTAGAGGATTGAGTTTTGGACATCATGCTGGCCATTCAGTGGTCGGACTTCCTCTTCCAATCCAACAGTCAGGGAAAACATGGTCTAAATGCTCTCGCACATTCGGGCTGAAATGGGGTGGAGCTTCATCATGTTGAAACCACACTTCTCGTCGAATATGAAGTGGAACTTCTTCTATGAGGCCAAGCATTGTGTGTTGTAAGAATACCTTATACACATGGCCGCTTAATCGTAGCAGAAGGAGGTATGGACCAAATTTTGTGATTAGATATTATGCCAGCCCATACATTGACGGAAAACCTCTCTTGATGACTTGCTTTCACAGTGGCTTGAGGATTTTCGTAATCCCACACACGACCGTTCCTTGAAATTAAAACCAGTCCATCTTTGCTAAAATTAGACTAGTCAGTGAACAACACAGTAGAAAAGAAATCTGTTTGTTGTTGCACTGCCCAATTACAGAATTGTAGGCAAGGGCCAAAATCATTAGGACCTAAACCTTTTGAATGTGAAAGGGATGGAGCTGACCTTCATGTAGGACTTCCATACACTAATGTGGTTCACACCCATTACACTTGCAATAGCACGGGTGCTGGTAGAAGGTTCCTCTTCAATTTCATTGAGGATATGGTCTTCAAAATATGGTGTATGGCAAGTTCATCTTCTGCCGCAGTCTGCTTTGTGTACTTTAAGGTTCCAGAATCCCGCAAACGCAAATTAACAGGTAGAAAAGTTGAATGATGTGGATGTCGTCCATTCGGGAATCTTTCTCTTAGAGCCCAGCTGCTATTAAAGAATTACCTCTTGCTTCTCCATAAATAAGATGCATATCAGTAAGTTCAGCAAAAGTGTAACCATTCTCCATTTTCATTACTTTAAATTCATTTAGAGTTTTTGTACATAGTAAAACCTTACTATTTACTAATTCTGTTCACAGAATGATCAACTGTGAAAAAAAATGACAATCTATATCTTGCAACACTGAAGGGGGGAAAAACACAAACAAAACATTTTTGTTAGCGATGGAATTAGGTATAAAAGAAATAATGCAGTGGCGGGCAGCCATGTGATTAGTCTGTAAATTTTGCAATTTATGAAAACTGTAAATTATGATATAGCTGTTGATAAATGATTAAAAATAAAGTTTTTGCTGTTTGCCTTAATATAACAATCTGAATGTGTCGGTTTCCTGTAAATGCAAATTCTATTTTTGTGCCCATGTTTAATAATTTTAGATCCAGGAATGGTAGAAAGTTGTTCGTTTGTTCTTCTATTGTGAAGTTTATGGATTTGTCTTGAATATTTAGGAGTTTTAGCGAGTCTTGGATGTGTTTTTGGTTTACTACGGCCACTATGTCATCGACATACCTATGCCATATTTTGAACATATATGGAAAGGCAGATGTCACATGAGTTTCCAAAAAACTCATATAAAGATCAGCTAGGAATGGCGATAAGGGATTTCCCATTGCCAGACCTGAACTTTCAATCCAATTGGGCACCAACAAGCAATACTAAATAGTCTAATACACCGACTGATTAACATCCCACTCAATAAAATAGAATATGAAACAGAATACAAGAATATAATGTGTATAGCTGAAAGCAATGGATTTGACAAAAACCTAGCCATAAAGAAGGTAAGAAAATATAAAAAACAGAAATTAATCAATGAAACAACCACCCTAAAAACAGAGAAAGAAAACTTAACCTACAGAAAAATAACATATCATCCAATTGCAGACAGGAAACTAAAGAAAATATTTGGGGAATACAACATCACCTTGGCACCAGTAAATAGGTTCAGTATTAAGAATTTGATACAATCCACGCACCTGGACAAAATCCCACAGGAACAAAAATGTGGAATTTACCAGTTCAATTGCAACAACTGCAACTTGAAATACAGGCAAAACAAAAAGAAATTTGGGAACTAGAACAAAGGAACATCTTAGACACATTAAATATGCTCAAGGGGATAAATCGGCAGTAGCAGCACATGTTTTGGAAACTGGTCACCAAATAGGATTGGAACCAGAATTGAAAAAATGTATTCAGGGACATAGACAACTTACGGTTTGGGAGAAAATCTACATCCACAAGATAAGAACAATCTAATGAATTTTGAGATTCCCTCGGAAAATGACCTCGTCAAGAAGTTCATCAAAAGTCCACGAGAGGATGCTGATGAAGACCAACAGTCAGATGGAGTATAACTGGTGAACATGGTGGGAAGGCTCACCGAAACCTGGGTTCAGGTTAGTAATTAAAATTAGGGAAGCAGTGTATGGATCTATCTCAATATTATTTTTCGTAATATATTAACTTCCCTGTATAAACTTTCTAAAATTTTATATAACAATAATCCCACTTTTAGCAATATTTTTCTTTGATCCTAGCAGATTTCCTATCACAATAATGTTAAATGTAACTCACTTACAACGAAGCTATTACAGAAACATCTTTTTATAACAATAATTTGAGGTTCAATTGTTATTGCAAACCAGTAGCTTAGCCCTGTGGGTGTGGATGGTAGCTGCTATCAGATTAGCATCCTTCCTAGTCACCAAAATCGTTTTCTGGGACCCAAAAACTGTTCTATTGCTTAGAAATCCCAGAAAAGAATGGGTTAAAATAATCTCTTATTGCATGTGCAAAAGCACACAGGGGGTTCAGTTGCTACTTCAACATGCACAGCATGTGTAATTAAAATATCTCATTGGGCAAATGGTTTTCGTTTTGCCTTAGCTATGTTGTGAATTTTCTTTCTCTTCACTCTTCCCACCCTTTATGAATTTATCATATGCTTAGGTTCAAAGCTTGGCATGATCCGTGATGCTAAATAAGTCTAAATGGTAATTTTTCAATGAGGGTGAAATGCAGCTACCATTCATCAGAAGTCAATATAAATAAAATTAACTGTCTTTTAAGATTTGGATTTGTCATTCATTATTTTTGCCTTCTTTGCATGTCTTTTTCTTGAACTATCCTGGAAGATCACAAAGTATTCCAGCCATACCAGAATAAGTGAGCCTCAGGGGTAAAAAATAATTTAACTATTTTTGCTTTGTTTTGCTATCAAATGACCTCTTTAAATCTATATTTTCATGCTATGAATACACAAATGCAGAAATTTTCCTGGAATTAGTTTTTTACACACAAACTCGAGTATATGGTCACACTTATTCAATCTGGAATTTTTGTGTGTTCATGTTTATACACCTCAGTTTGATTTTCCCTTTACTTCCTATCAAAGATGTACTTCCTATTTGCTCTTCTGAATTAGTAGCGCAAAGTTACAAAGAGAATTTTTCCAAAATAATAGTGTAACCATACTTTACTTCAAGTCAAAGCTGAAGATGTTTGTGTATCCCGTATAGAACCAAATATGCATTAAGTTTTTATATCAAGAGGAGAAAAAAAAAAAAAATATATATATATATATATATATATATATATATATATATATATTATATGATTCCATTATATATATATATATATAATGGAATCACACTTTGCAGAAGTTCGTAAATAACTATCATTCATACATACCAAGTGTTAACCTTTCTCTATTAACTTTTTTTTTTCTTTCTTTCTTTCTTTTCAAAACAATTGGTGCCGTATGGGACAGACCATATTATTTTGTGAGAGATATTATCTTGTACGTAATTTAAATTGCAACTTAATTTTATAATAATATATGTAGCCTATATTATGTAATACACTAATAAACTACTCTTACCTATTAAATGCTGATTAAAACACTACCCGTACAACAGTCATGGGCAAACCCCTATCCATTGACACGCAACCCGCAAACTTGGTCAACTTACACATAGTTCGAAAAGAACGAGCAGATGGAGACACAAGCAGACAATAAGTGCAGTGGCGGTTGCTCATTCTTAGGGAAACACTAATTTCACTTAATAATGTACACTAAAAAAAAAAATACAAACAATTTTGCATTTTTAATTATTCTTTTACGTGTGCAATTATTTCATTATACAAAGCTTAGAATGTGCCGTAACGCCTTTCCAATCTGAACTGTGTCGCGACCTGTTGCTGCTTGCAAAGAGAGTATGACTCATGGATGGGAATAATCCACCATGTACACCGGATGTCCGCAATGCCATCTTGTGTGTTATGCGGGAAGGTCAAGAACCACAAGTGGTTCGCGAACCAGTGAATGCCCATGTATGCCGTACAACATTATATCAGTCACAAAATAATAGGACACCATAAGGCCTGTCCCACATAGCACCAATTTTTTGAAAACTAATCATATTAGAGGAATGTTAACACTTGGAATGTGTGAATGATAGTTCATTACCAACTACTGTGAAGTGTGATTCCATTATATATATTTCTATTCTTGATTAAAAAACTGAGTGGATATTATTGGTTCTGTAAGGGACACACGAACACCTTCAACTTTAACTTGATACAATAAATGAGTCAAGATTGTACAAAAAGCCACTAGATGTTATTAAAAATTTGTTAAAAGTACTGGGTACGTTGAAACTGTAAAAGAAACTTATTTTTAAAAGTATAATTAGTCTACAGATGTACAGTTTAATAATAGCTGAAATTGTAGTAAAATTAAGGTTTCAAAACAAAAATTTATTAATTTTCACTACCTAGTATAAATATGTCTCATATAGGCTATGTTTAATTTGAATGTTACAGAGCTAAAAACATTCTTAACAGAGTCTGACAATCTGCACAAGTCCCATATGGAACTTTTAAGTGTCCCATACAAAACTTGTTTCTTTCACATTTTCCTATATATTGATTCAGATTAAAGGTTTAATTATTGTGTTCCAAAAATATTTTACTGTTTTTGTATCTAGTTTTGAAAAAGCAACCTATACCTCAAATAAATACAGAGAATTTTAGCAATCTGTACATACATGTATGTTACATTTGGGGTCCCATAAGAAACTGTTCATTTTCTGATTAAAATATAATTTGAAGAAGGTATTTCCTGTGTAAGATATGTTTTAAGGTGTTAATGCAACAGCATTCATGCAAAATTTGTTTTGAATAAGAAGAAACTTGAGTGTACTCATCCAATAGACATTTCTAAAATTACTCTGATCGTCCCATATGCAACTTGGAATGTGTGCAGTCTTCCTAATATGTGACTTATCATAGCCCCTCAATTTAGCAATAATCCCCATATAACAATATAATCTGTTAGGGCCCACAAATATCATTATATGCAGGTTTGACTGTATGAAATTTTAATTTTTATCCAAAATTTTGGTTATCCGAAACCACCCGTTGTTTTGGTTAACAGTGGTTCTACTATTTATGGGATAAGTTATCAGAAAATAAGAAATAATAAAAAGGTATACTGAAAAATCCTTGAAAATATTATTCTAGGTCTCACATGTCGGTGTTTTATTTTATGACTGCCTCAAATTTGAAGAAACAGTAGCTAACATACCATTCTTGAATTTTTACCAGCAGCCTGTCCAGGAACACATGATTTCTATATTCTAAAACTGTGTGTGACACAACCATTCTGAGACTGGCAAACAGTTAGTCACTACTAGATATTGTTTTCAGTATTATGATTTATAGAGTACAGCTAATGAGGTTGAAAGTCCAATGCCCTCTATGAGCAGACAAACAGAATAAATAGACTGACTAAAAACTTGTCATTAACACAAACTTTGGAGCACATCACACCTGAATATGTGTTAAAAGAAAGTTAGAGAACAACTTTCAACAATAATTATTAACAGTAAAATAGGCTATCTACTATTAGTAGTCCGTACGTTAGTTCAAAATCTGTAAAACACGTTATAGGCACTGTACTGCATTTTCTATGGAAAGAAATATAACAAAAACTGACTTAAAGTTGAATACAGCAACTAAACAATAATTATTACTCATGCTTTAAAATAAATTATCCTTACTATTAGCACAACAAATCTGAATTTCTGACTAAGAAAGTTAAAATAAGATGACAGTACCTAACTTGAAAACAGCTGTGTTTTCTTGAAGTCAGATTATGTACAGTAGTCTAGTCTGATCCTGTTTACTGTACATATGTAATATTAGTGATATAGGAAAAGCCCCAGGGTCATATGGTACTCAACACAAGAGACTCTCCACATTTTTATCCAGGCTTATTAGCAAGGCCCGGATTCTTACGTTTTAAACTATTTTGTTTCTTGCTAGCCAATTGTGATATTAAACATAAATTATCCATTTCATTGCCATGGCAGTCACATAATCCAATCTTATAAAACCTAAAATTGGCTAAATAAGACTTTAAAAACTAAAAATGGCTAAAACGGCTTTTTAATTAAAATACAGTAAAACCTGTTAAGTTGATCACCTCTGTAACATGACCACCTGCCTTAATTGACAGCATTTTCATGGAACCGGCAAATCCCCATTTGATTATATGTAATGATATAAGTTACTTTGTAAGTTGACATCGTCAGTCACAATTTTAAGAACTTTCAACCTGTAAAACTTGACCAGTATAAATGCAGTTAGAAATTCCTTACATTAAGGCCTACTTGTAACCATCCTTCAATCTTATCCCACCTCTAAGCACTAAAAGAAATGAGCACCAGTGGGTACCACCTGGGTACTATTGTTATGCGTCGTGAACCCCCCTCAAATGTACAACCTCTTCAGTGGCAGAATCTGAAAAAGTACCTGTCCTATAAAGTAAATTATTCTGTAATAAACTTTTAAACTGATTCTTAAATTATGGGCTATGTCAATTAGAGCCAGTAATACCTATTAAAATAACTTAACTCCTTGTTACTTTAATCCTTACATAGATTTATACTTTAAACACAGAATTATAAAGTATCCATCAAGTTAAACAGGAGATTGTTAAGATTTACAGTAAAATCATACCATGTTTCGTTTCTTTTATTGACAATATGGCTAATAAGTAGGGCTTGGAAGTTTATGAAAAATAACATTTTTAATAATGCACTCTATTACAAGCTAGTGTTAAAATGTGTACAAGACATAAAAGAAATAACAGAAAATTGATGGTTTCATTTTGCATATTGTTGCATATCTTGTCAGTCTTGTGATAATGCATCATATTTGCATTTGCATGCTGATAGACGTGCATATTTTATTAATTTGTCACATATTAACAGAATATTTCTGACAGATTTTGAAAAGCCTATTGTGCACTAACAAACTAACTCCGTGGCGCTAACATCCCAGAAGGGACAAGGCCTACCACCTGACCGCTGCATCATCTACCATAGGCAGACGGCAGGATTGGGGGGCATGTGGTCAGCATGCCAATACCCACGGCCGTTAATGGTGGTTTCCATGACCGGAGTCGCTACTTCTCTATCAAGTAGCTAACTCAGAAAAATCCGAGGAGGTACCGGGGATCAAACCCAGGCCGATGGATCTGTAGTCAGCGACACTAACCACAAGACCATGCCAGCAGTCCCTATTGTGCACATCTCAGTTAATTCAAACATTTACAAAATAGACCTATTTGGCTAAGTGAATTTTTGAGAACTAACTGTATAATAATTAACAGTAAATAGCTTAGTGCCTTCTGAAATGTTTGTACAGTATTAAATCGACTTTTTACTTTAATTTTCAATTTACTAGAATTGATTGCATTGTCCTAGTTAAAAAAAAGTTTTGTAATCTAACTCATACAACTTCTTCTACTTTTTGTAAATAATAATGTAATTCAGCTATGAAGAGAATGTAAAGTACCGTATTAAATTTACTTAAATGATAAGAGCATATTTCATTGGTTCTGAAGCATATTCAGGGTGTCCACCAAGTAATGCTGAAGAAATTCCCAGCTTATTCCCTGATTTTCATTGATCATTTCAGAAATTCCTGACCAAAATATGAAGCACTTTATAATAACTGTGTAAGAAAAATTATAGGATTATACATACTTTAAATAAGATAAAATTTTAGTAACAAAAGTAATTGCAAACAATAATTACTTAGGCTATAACAGATACAAAAATTAGGAACGATAAAATAAATTAAATATACTTTCATATAAAATTCGTTCGCAGGCTTCCACGGCCGATGTTATACATAAAGTAATAATTGCTATCCGGGTTGGTCTAGAAGTCTTTTTGATCCCACTTTGCAATTTTTCGAATTTTCCTGGATATTTTAACAAATTTATTGACTTTTCCCGGATTTTCCCGACCATACGAAATTCCCGGATTCCCAGATTTTCCCGACCAGTGGGCACCCTGATATTTTACAAATTGTATAGCATATTTGCATGCATATTTCGTCTTCTGGTAAGAGCATTAACCTCCGGGCCTTACAAATAAGAGAAGTGCAATTCTTTGATCATAAAGCAAAATGTTGTTAAAATTAGTAAAAAATTACACCAAAATTGCAAAATGTAAGGACGGAGCTGCAACTATGTGCAGAGAGAAAGAAGAGGCCTGGAAGAAACTGACAGCTGAATTCAATAGTGTAGAAAAGCTAGCAACCGAGGAGATGGAAATATACATAAACTCGGTGCTGAAGTTGGGCTGGAACGAACCGGAATGGCATGCCAGCAAAGTAAAATTCTACTCTTTATCGATGCGACATAAATGCAGGGAGGGAAAAAAGTACATATGAAATCGGTGTACATTTTGGCAACACTTTTTAAATAAAGAACCATTATTAGGGCCATGATCTCCTGTTCCTGCCTGCACGGTTGCTGTAGATTCAAATACATACGCAAGGAAGTTGGTTATATTGGTTGTTATTGTAATTTAATTTCTATGTTATTCATTTAAAAAGGTATTTTGACTATAATGTTTGGTATCATAAAATGAAAAACAAATAAATAAATACCTGCATAAAATTTATAGGTTCCCCTAGAAAAAATGCCCAACTTCAGCACTGCATACACTGCATGCTGTAGCTAAAACAAGAGTTAGCTCGAGCAATAAGGATCTTTCTGCTAGCAGCTGGAAGTAGATCTAGTTTCACAGGTGTTACTTGTGGAAAAATCAGAATAAATTCCTCCCAATACAGATGATAGTATTCCAGAATAATGACAAAGTCATCCAGCACAAATAACAACTTGACAATAAACATGAGACCAGGTTTGGGAAATAGGACATGAGAACGATTTGAAACCAGAGCTGAAAAAGTGTATTCACAGACACAAACAGCTAAGAAATTAGGAAAAATACACATCCATTTGAACAAAAACACAATGAACTTTGAAATCCCTGCAAATGATGATCTCATTGGAAAGTACATTGTCCATGAGAGGGTGCTAATGCTGACCAACAGGCAGATCAAGTGTAGCTGAGGACGATAGTGGTGATGACCATCGAAACTGGTTTAAGTATGTCAATTCAAATTTAAGTGAAGTTTGTGAATCGAAATCCATCTCACAAGGGAACTGTATGAATTGTCATGTCGAAACCTACACTCTAATTTTGCATATCGATAGGTCTTCATTACAGATACCGTAGACGCATGCAAAATATTAGCTGCCCATACGAACTATAAGTGCATGAAAACATGTTTGTTATGTCCCATAAGGAATCAACAGCGAGCACTTGTAGAGTTTACTTGAGGAGCCTGCATGCAGAGTTCACGTGGCAACAGGGTGTGAGATAAAGGAGGGGAGAAGCTACCCTGTGACTTGTTGAATGTGCTTCATTAGATAATTTTTAGGTAGCTATTTCTTATCATTTCCAGATTTTAAACTATATAATCTGTATAGACATTGAGGGGTTAGTTATGATGGTTAGTGTGTGTGTGTGTGTGTGTAAGAGTTATAAAAGTGTGATAAGTCAACTATCATGGTGTTTTTTTTTTGCCATGCACAGCAAATCAAAATATTAGCACTTTAATCAACTTGTTCTCAATGTTAACATTTATTGTCCTGACAAAACTCTTTTAAGTATTAAGAACTCGGACTATCATACCATATATTGAGCTCATTATTGTATTTAAAAAATCACTGAACTAATTTAAACAGCACATGAGATTCACTTTGTTAATCCTAAAACACTTAAACAGGTACTCCTTACTTCGCGACTTCTACTGAATTACAAACATGTGTATCAAAGGAGGTATTATTCATTATTATATTATCCTCTACCATAATGATAAGGAAAGTCTAACTACATGTACTATCCACTGCAATACTGTTATAGCCGATACATCGGCACGGCACGCTCTGGGTAGGGAGGCATGCTCTGAGTAGGGAAAGTCCCAATTCCCGACAGCTATGTGAGGCTACTCAATACCGGTATTTTGAATTTCCAGATTTGCAATTAATTTTCACCCATTAAAAGTTCATACGAGCAGCTCATTTTTGGCATTTGTCTAACTGGAATGATGACCTACTGCTGTGCTAAATTAGAGGGTAGGTTTTGACATGACACCCTGTACGGTTCCCTTGTCAGTATTATTTTTCGTATGTATTTGTATTCTGCAAGTTCATAAACAATATGGTGATTAATACTAATAGGAGATTATGAGAAATCTTTAAAATGTACCTACATATTTTGAAGGAATAGTAATTTTTAAAAATAGTTAATAATCCAACGAACTTGACGCCAGAACTTCTTCTTCACTAAATCAAAATGGTGAACCATGTTATGTGCAGAAAATTCTTCTGTCAGTGAGATATTTATGTAGAGGTTAAGAAGCTAGATGTTAAAAATAGTGCAAGGGGGCTTGCCCCTTAAAATAATAGGAAGGAAACAATTTCAGAACAGGAGTCTTTTAAAGTTATTTCATGTACTCAGTTATAATTGAATTCAGTGACATGTAAGAACAAAGTTGCAAACTACTATGCACACCGTATGTTACATTTTTCCGTCTGTTTCTCGGTAATTTGTTAGCTCACTGAATAGAGTGTTGGCCTGGTAATCCAAAGGTTAGTGGATCGAATCCCCATGCATCCAAGGTAACCTTAATATAAAATGTTAGCTGTAGAAGGAGTAGTAAAAATAAGACAGTAAATTTTAAAGATAAAAACTGTGATCAGACAGCAACAAAGAATTACTTTCACAAATAACTGAGGAAAAACTCCTAGACTTTCTTTCACACTGCAAATAATAATAACTTACAGTTTAAAGTTCCAAGAAATTTAGTCTCTCCAAGGTTGTGAGTCGACTAGCATCACTTATCAGTATTCGGTACACATTAACAAAAGTATACACTTCTGTAAATGTTAGCAAAATGTAGGTAACAAAAAATAAAACATAAGTCATGTAACAACAAAGCCTACAAATAACAAATCTGAATCCAGGTCTGCTAAAACTGATAGAGAAAAATATAGTATCTCTACCTGAATACCTTCCTTGCATCAACGTCTTTTGTGTTTTGTTAAATGTCTTCATGTTTAAAACCAAATCCTGACAGAATATTATCATTAATATGCAACATTGTGAATAAGTGGGAGCATGCTCAAGAGAAGTGGCTCAAATTAGTTTGTGACACAGCCTTGTTATACATCATTACTTGACCTCAGGGTCACCACATCACCAGATGTGCCTGCTCCAGTGCCACTTACTCCACTCAGAAGAACAAATCCCTATGTCCATTCATCTAATGCAACACAACTATGAAGAACTTATTTTCCATTGATGTATAACTATATATGTCATTGATATAAATAAAATAAAGTGATATGCTTGATCATTCAATGATTATTTTAAAAGACTGCTAATTATCAATCTATTTCCATGGAATTAAAGCAACCAAATGTAGGCTATATAAACATGTTGAACTGACATAAATGTGCATAAAATAATACACAAAATTATTATTATTTAGTAGTAGTACGTCAGACTGCATGCGATCCCTGGTGATCCATTGAGGATTCTAGTTAGATGGATGCCAGCCAGTTATACTCGAACTGCCTTTTTCTGTCCACTGACATTCTTCCAACCAGCTTCCTCCATTCAGCTCTTTCTTTGACCACACTTAGCACATCTTTCCACTTCATTTTGGTGGCATTGGATATTTCTGCATGCCATCTTATTCTTCTTGCTTTTTCTCTCTTTCCTTCCATTATACCTAGCATTACATCTTTCTCCAATGAATTTGTTTTTCTCATTACGTGACCAAAGTATTTCAATTTTCCTCTCACTGCAATTGCTTCAAGTGACAAATCCGGTGTAATCTCTTCTAAAATTGATATGTTGGATACCGGTACCTTTAATAATATTCTCCATACCCACATTTCAAATGCATCTATCTTCTTCTTCTCTTAGCATACAGCTTTCACTGCCATACATCACTACAGGAAAAACTGTAGCTTTGATAATTTTGATTTTTGTCCTGAGTGAAAAATCAGAATCCTTCATTATCTTATTTAACCTTTTCATTGCTATCTTGCCTAGAACCATTCTTCTCTTAATTTCTTCTTTACAAAAGTTAATTTTGTCAACAGTTGTTATTTCTTCTCCACAGATGTTGAGATATTACCTGGCACCGTTATTTTTGTCTTTTTAATATCAAGTTTGAGGCCCACTTTATCACTTTCCATCTTTACACTGTTTAAGAGATCTTCCAAGTCTTTTGCATTTTCTGCAAGGAGTGTAGTGTCATCTGCATACCTGATGGTATTTATCATTCTTCCTCCAGTTCTGATACCTACACTAGTTTCGTCCAATTCGGTATTTCTCATTATGTGCTCAGTGTATAGGTAATAAAGCAGGAGACAGAATGCATCCTTGCCTCACTCTTTTTCCTACAGGAAACGTCTTGTGTCCTAATTAGTGTTTCCTGTATTTCATATAATTTCTTGATATAATGATTATATACCGTGGTATAATTATACAATATATTATAATAGACCTGAAGCATTTCAATTACTGGTACCCAACATAAATTTACTAATCAAACAGTTTTGCTATTTTTAGGCCTTTCATGTAATTCTGAAGTGTAACACTTTTTATTTTCTTTAAAATATATATACCACAGAATACTGATGAATACAAAATTAGTTTGAGGGCCCAAAATATATAACATTTCCTTCAACCACAAATGACACTCTGTGGAAGATGGCAGTATGACAGGGGTGCCCACAGGGGGGGTTAAAACGCAGACTGCGTCATTGAAAATTCTGGGGGGGGGGGCAAAATATTATCGTTTTATGAATTTTTTTGGGGGGGGGGGTGAAAATTGTTGGAAAATTAAAATTAAGTTTTATAACTTCAAAAGGTCTCTTCTAATTCTTTAGAAGTGAATAGTCAAAAAATTAGCAAAACGCATTTGCTTGTAAGCAACTGCCGCGCCAATGATATCAATCACTCTGTGCCGATAGCGGCGACTGCAAACTGAACCATTGTTGGTAGAATTATTGGAGTATTAGTTCTTACTGGGTTATTAGTCTTTGTACAATGCTGCCTGCAAGAATATTATTATTCTCGGATGTGATTTTACTGCATTCAAAAGCATGTGCCACCTTATAAGAACGGAAGGGAAGGTGTGGAAAAATCTGTCTATAACCAATCCTGCATTCTTAATTTGAAACTTGAGGTTACGGCTACTGGTTTCAGTCCATCTCGGCATCTTGAAAATGCGAAAAAACAACAGCAATTAAAATATATGTGTTTAGAACTATTGTGCAATGCCATTATTACGCATGACAAATGGCAAGATCACTGCAGAAAGAAACATCCGTATAAACTGAAACATAAGTTAGATATAAAATGCAAGATTACTGAAAGTAAAAATAGCGGTGAAGAAAAATGGAAATTGTATATTGATATAAATCCCAAGCAGAACCTTCAAGATAAAGATGAAGAATTTTAACAGCCATGGGCGCCCATACCCGGGCCGGGGGGGGGGGGGGAGGAGGCGCAAGGAAAAAAATGTATATTAATAATTATTATAGTCAGGTGTTTTTCTTTTAAGACAGTGAATTGAAAGTCAGTTAAGACATAAAAAGTTTGCATAAGTTTTACCAAATCAACAACATGGAAGCAGAATCCACAGTGGATTAGGAAAGGGGGGTCCAGGAGGTTAGAACTCCCAAAAGTCAAAACCTAAAATTCAATATTTGTATTTTAAAAAAAATTATTAAATTAAACAAGATTTGTTGGTGTGTAAAATATGATATACCAGTTATTTTCGTTTCATAACATAATGAGTAGGCCTATTATGTCCACTGTTCCATCTGTTATTCAACTTTTCTTATAAGTAGTAATAAGTATTATAACTTAGGTAACAATTTCTTGTTTAAGTTGACATGTCTTAGAGTATAGTAAACAAATTTGCTAACTAGTTTTTCAGTGCTAAAATAGCGTAAAATGTGATTTTCATTAGTTCAATATTTAAAAATTTCCCGGGGGTGGACACCCGACTTAGGTAACATTTTCTTGTTTACATTGACATGTCTTAGAGTATGGTAAACAAATTTCCTAACTAGTTTATGAGTACTAGAATACCGTAAAATGTGATTTTCATTAGTTCAATATTTAAAAATTTTCCGGGGGTGGACCCCCACTTAGGTAATGATTTCTTAATTAAATTGGCATGCCTTAGAGTACGGTAAACAAATTTCCTAACTAATTTTTCAGTGCTAAAATAGAGTAAAATGTGATTTTCATTAGTTCAATAAATTTAAAAATTTTCCAGGGGACCTAAGTGGGCCCCCACTTAGGTAATGATTTCTTATTTACATTGGCATGTCAGAGTCTGGTAAACAAATTTCCTAACTAGTTTTTCTGTGCTAAAATAGCGTAAAATGTGATTTTCATTAGTTCAATGTTTAAAAATTTCCCAGGGGTGGACACCCGACTTAGGTAACATTTTCTTGTTTACATTGACATGTCTTAAGAGTATGGTAAACAAATTTCCTAACTAGTTTTTGAGTGCTAGAATAGCGTAAAATGTGATTTTCATTGGTTCAACATTTAAAAATTTCCCGGGGGTGGACCCCCACTTAGGTAATGATTTCTTATTTACATTGGCATGTCAGAGTCTGGTAAAGAAATCTCCTAACTAGTTTTTCTGTGCTAATATAGCGTAAAATGTTATTTTCTTTAGTTCAATATTAAAAAAATTTTCTTGGGATGGACCCCGACCCCCTTTTTTGGGGGGTATTCCAAACCACCCGGCACTTTTGACCCTCCCCGCAATTATTTTCTGGCTACATCATTGTTGTACTCATTATATTATTATATTATTAATATAATGTTACAAAGTGGCCCAAGAAGTTAAAGTGACAAAAAATAAATTAATTAAAAATATTGCCCTCCCTAGAAAATATATGGGCGCCCTTGTCGACAGACAATCAGGTTGAGGGGTGAGCAACGAAGTTTGGGGGTGTGTGCAATGAAGTTTGGGGGGGGGGTGAGTCATGAAGTTTTGGGGGGTGGGCACCCCTGAGTATGAAATACCACACATATAATAGTACTTAATAGTCATGCTCTATAAATAATGACCTACTTCAGACAACCATACCACTTGTCTACTCCGATCTATTTTTGATATATAGAGCACAGGTAAAGTTACACTAACATACAAGTACTAGATTTTTTGATAAAACAGGCTCTAGGTTAAATTTAAGCTTAGGACTAGAATGTTTCGACTGGAAGACCGACCTACTGATAAATTACAATAAATTACAATACAAATAAATTTATATTTATAACCTGTAGAGAAAAACTTGTTCTAATCAGGCAACTGAACCCAGAATTCTTTGTTCAGCAATCAAATATTCTAGTCTAGGCCCTAACAAGGATTTATCAAGAGCTGTGAAAATTTGTCTTCACTCCAACAGACTTTGTTAAAACACATTTAACTTACACTACTGAGTGCATAATTGTGAATTCTATGACAATCTTACAACATCATATATACAAACCTCTAAATAACTTGTTTGCACCATGAATGTTGTGTTTTTGTGACACATTTATACAATAATCTTTCGAATTTTTACCCTATAAGGATTGATGGGAAGACTGTGTTCAGAAGGTAACTCGGAATTATTCAAGCAGTACCATTTATTGAAGGATTTGAAATTATCTCTGTGAATATTATTCATAAGCTCTTCACAGGCTATCAGCTGAGTTGAAGTTTTAAAAGTCTCCAAGCTTTCGGATTGAGTCTTTCTGTTAAAACACAATCTACTTCCAACACAACTCTGATCTGTGAAAAACTGAGAGCATTAAGCAAAAATCACATTCCCTTTTTTATGCACTCTTCACTGTCCTATACAAATTTTTACTTACTTAATCTCATGCTCCTAAAATAATGGAACTGAAAATCATGATGCCTCATATTTAGAGACATGTTTTCATAAAACTCCAATGTAAAATGAGCATATTGAGTTTCAGGTTGTAAGATTAGATACCGGTAAGATCATTTGTCACATACGCTTATAAAATGAGCAAACGCTTCTTTATAAACATTCTGAACTATAAACATATAAGAACCCTTTGGTATCTCATGCTCTATGCACACCTATATTCTAATGAATGAATTCAAGAATTGTTAACCCTGCATATTTGGTCCTAATTTTCACTTTTCCACGTTAATATCTAAAATTCATTAAAAGTAATTACTTACAGTGAATGTATTAAAATAACTTCAAAAGAACATGAAAGGGATATTAAGTACAACAAACCTGTGACTGGATTGAGCCAACACATGATTCAATATAAACATCACATTGGGGAAGTAAATATTGTGAAAGCAGAGTCCAACGAGGTTAAGCGAAAGGTATGCGAAACATGGAATATTAACTTATTGGTAATCAACAAACTAGCATGAGCAGATATGGAGGGAATTTGAGTGAAGAGTGGCTAAATTTGAAAAAGACGATGCAAAAAGGTAAAACTGAGTTAAAATTTCCCTCGATAGGAAACATAGAATACAGTATCCCCAGTGATTGGATAGGAAACATAGAATACAGTATCCCCAGTGATTGGATAGGTAAACATGGGAGATGTGCAACGTTTTTGATCGATAATGACAAGCTGATGAGACATATGGATGCTACCTTGTCCAGGAGTGCAAGACTGGTTTGAGTACACCTGATGAAGGCTCGAAGGCGGAGCCAAAATGTTGTGTTTGAAGTTATTTTAATACATTCACTGTAAGTAATTACTTTTAATGAATTTTAGATAATTCAAGAAATACTGCAAGGCAGCATAAACTTATAAGAAAACTTAAAATTATTAACTACAAATCAAAGGATGTGTTAACTCAAAGTGTGAACTCTGAACTGCAAATCAAAGGATGTATTAACTCAAAGCTAGAACTCTGAACTGTCCATCAGTACAATCAACTAACAGGACTCAGTAAAGATCAGGCCACCAATTGTTTCAATTGGCAATCCAGTAGTAAAACAATCAAGAATCACATTGGGGGACCTGGTGATCTAGTTAAACTTAGTGTCAAGGTCTATGCTTCAAACCCCATGGAACATTCAGAAAATTATCATGAAGGTCAAGACATAAACTTTCATAGTCACTATTTTTAAGTTTTAACATACAGTATCTTTAATGATAAACAATAAGATTTTCCTTGTAACTAACTAATTTTAGAATTGCATTCTTTTACTGTAGCCTAATATGCTGGCAGATCCAAGATCACAGCAGAAACAGCAATAAGCCAAGTTGGGCCTATATACAACACTGTGAGCTAAAGGTATCAAGTAGGGTTTATTAAAACATGAATAACAAATAAAAATAGAGGATTTTAATTTTTAAAATAAAACACGTTCTGAGAGTGAATGAAAATGAAGCTGTCGGAACATGCTATTTAGTGTCTTACAGGAAGTGATAGCTACAGAGGGAGGGATGAAGGGTGTCATCCTACATGTATAAATGTAATATTATTATTTACTGAATTCTTTCCTTTAATAATTCAGAAAATAATGCAAAATTGGTGAAATGATGAAAGTGACCAAGAAAGTATTACCGTATTTTATGGACCATAAGACGCACTTTTTTAACTTGAAAACAGAGCACTGAAAGTTGGGTGCGTCTAATGGTCTGAAGTACACTAAAAAATTAAAATTATGGTAAATATTGCCGGAATACCATCGTTATAAACAAAGTGTTGTAAACGATAAGATAGTTACAAATTTTGGCACAGACTGTACATCAGTGCACTTGTCACAGTCGTAAAATGAGGGTATACAATGCGAAAAGAAAGGAATGTTGAGTTCTTTTATACAAAAGGAGTGTCTTCGCTGGGTGGTTTAAATGAATACAATGACCTCTAAATAGCCTTGTCCCGTTACACTTACTGTATGCTGAATTGAGGGTTAGAGAGTGTAAAAGTATTTTCAGTCTTTCATGAGAAATCAGTTCAGTTGTTAAAATTTACACAAAGTCACCTGTACAGAAGAGATTTTCGAACAATGCAGGTTTTAAGTTAGAAGTGATTTACACCGATTCCATTGTACAAGGTTATAATTTGCTTATGTAATGAAGTATATTATTCCCTTTAAAATATTTCGTTTAGAATCACATTAACTTTATTTTCCTTTAAATTTCCATCCTAAAATCAAGGTGCGTCTTATGGTCTGTAAAATACGGTAATCATAACTCTGAATGGGAATCACAGTATGGGGAAGGAAAAAATTATATTGGAGCACTAGCAATTTTATCAGCTATAAATATTACAGGTAGCCTATAGAATTAGAAACAATTAGAACTTTCTGTAAAACACTCAAATGTGTTTCAATCATTCTAGGTTTCTGCGCCAAGTTTTTGACATACTCTCTCATGGACATAAACAAACAACATCATTGACTTCACTTTTCTTCAGAAAGGGATGGTGCAAGGTGAATGCAATCTATAGGTCAGTCTCTCTCTACATTCCACTATTTTTGTTGGACCACGAATAAGAAAACCATTTTGGACAGATTTCAGTGACATCAATAACCAGTCTGATGTACCATGTGGTATTCAGCTAAAACTTTTGCAAAAGCACTAAAATTGTATGGGGGAAGTAGTAAAAAAATTTCATAGTGGAAAACCAATCTTGTTGATCATTTCTGGTGGGCTTTTGTGGATGAAGGACAACTTATTGAAATATCCACACCAATTTTAAATCATGTACTGTACGTAATATCCATGAATGGAATGAGAAAGGAACATTTACAAGATGTAAGCATGATAACATTGAGAAAGATAGAGATTGGATTATACCTGATCATAATATTTCAAAAAGGGTATCATTAATCCTCAATTTCTAAATGACCTGAAAAGTACCAACCACTTCTGCCACACTAATGCCCTCGTATCCTGTCATAACACGCACCTGATACACACTCCTAAACGCAAGCATTTTCCACACGATGGAATGGTTACTCAAATAATGTTAGCAGTGATCAAACAAAACTTGAATGCGAGCCGCATGTGACAAATTTGAAATACAGTTCTCTAATTTTTCTAACTAGTGGATACAGAAAAATCTTATAAATCTAAAACTAATACTAGGCGAGAAAACATGCAAGATTGTGTTATTGAAGTTGCTAAGGGTCACAGACTGTCTGTGTGGTCTAGTGGTTAGTGATGCTGACTACACATTTGAGGTTTGGGTTCATTCCCCCGTTTCTCCTCAGAATTTTCTGAAGTGTGGGTCACATAGGCCTAATGCCAAACTTTGAAGACCCAATGTAGCAGAAGATGTCCCTAGGAATATTGCATCTCTAAATGGTGATAATGGGATAGCAATAATTGAGTTTAATGAAGTGATATTTTATTTCAGCATTTTGTAAGTATAAATAATTATTTAGGTCCCAATTTTTAATTCAAGACAACAACCATGTTTCTAACAACAGAATTTCAATTGGAAAAGTGAACAAACAATAAACAAACATTTACACACATATGTGTGAACAACAATGTAACAATCCCTTATTTAATTCAAACTATGGTATTGCTCATTGGCAGCGCAAGTGACTGAGCCGGAGATGATGCAGGTTTCAAACAAATCACTATAACAGTGAAACCATTGCTCACACTGAAATGCCACAAAGACTATCAGAGTGTCTTTTTCAATTCTCTACTAAAAATCAATTTCGAACCTGAACTGGTCCTTTAAAGAAATGTCCTAATGTTCTATACTATGCCACAGCAAACTGACAGAACAAAGCAAAATATCACTTGATGAAAAATATGTCAGTTAGCTAATGTTCAATCAATTTGAGGGTTCAGGGATATAAACATGTAGGCCTACCTAATGCAAACTGAAATGAGAGACCAATAATGTAAACGCTAAACGGAATGAATTCTCCACAACTCGATGGACCAGCTTGTTATGCTTGAATAGGCCTAAATGATTTAAGTAATAAGAATAAATAAGAAAAAATAAGTGGAACCTTGCTGTGTTTGCTTGATCATGATACAGTTTTAAAATAATGCACAATACATATCCTAGGAATATTGTTCACTATATGATAATATTTACTGAATATATTTTTTTGTTTTCAACATTTCACATTCATGAAATTCCATTCCAACTATTATTTAATGAACATTAGCCTAGTTTTATGATTACTGGTATACAAAATACATCAATACACCTCAATATGGACTTATTTTGAATGTTTCAAATCTAGTCTAAGACTGAAGCAGGCATATAAAGTGCCAAGATTTTTGTTTGGCTAACTATACCAGCAGATTTTTTATTTTGAAAAAAAGTGTCTAAGATGGAGTTAATTGTATTTAAAAAAAATAAAATCAGAGTCAATAACATATTTTCTTAATTTAATCTTAAAGTTAATTGCATTGGTGTATAAAAATATATAGCCTACACTTACCATTTGTCTAGGTAAAGCTGAAGTTGTAGCAGAGGGGACACTATTGCTGTTGTCGTCTTCCTCTAAAGGACGCTTTCTTGACATTGTACGAGTATTCAATGGAGGCTTCCATACAGCTCGTTTTTTAGTTGTACCTGGAAATACAACACAGCTATATTTACAATTAGCAAAAAACCCAAGCTAAAGATGTTTAGGCTACCATAAGGAAGTTCTAGATCTACAAGCAGGAGCATTTTTAGGCTTTTGCAGGTGCCAAAGATAGATTTGAAGAGGAGGTTTCAAGCTGTCGACGTTTAATACTTTAATATTTTATTTCAAAACATTATAAGAGTAAAATAATATTAAGCTATGTTCTGGACCCAACAGGTTAGCTGCAGAAGGTAGGTAGATTCCAATAACATATGAAAAAATAAATTAAAAAAACCAACAAATCTCTAAGAATTAAAAATCTCATTTGTATGCTTCTTACATGAGCTACAACAGGAGGTCTGCCAATATGTAAAATATTGGCTACCCCGATAAGCTGCCCATGAGTTTTATGACAGAGGGAAAATCCGGCAGTGACAGTCTGTGACATGGTAAAATAAAAGAGCCAATAAAATATAATGATGTGACAGTGATGATTATCCTCAATTACAGAGTTCTATACTCCTATTTTTAAAATGTAGGCTAGCATTATTGTTGTTACCGGTACATAGATTTTGTTGGTGGTAAATTCATCTTAAATAGGGAATGAAAATCTTTCCATTGTCTATGCATGTCAAGTTACTATTAAATTAGCCTGGCAGGTTTCTATTATCACAAAATATGACTGAAAATTTTTCGTGGAAAAGTTCTATAACACCTGCAAACTGTACTGGCCTGTCTTTAAATATCAAAGGGACATTTAAAATACTAGCAGCAGCAGCAAGATTAGACAAAATGAGTAGGAAGCTAAAAATGCAAAACTAATTATTAATAGATAATCTCGGTCCCAGGGCAGGACCAGCCTCTTCATAATCATCATCATCATCAATGTATAAAACATGAATTTCTTAGTAACTATAGGCCTATCCATTTTATCAAAATTTGAATGGAATAAAATTCATAAAAATTGTTGTTCCATTTGTCATCATTTATCTTTCAAACAGTGGAAAACTTTCACTTTTCTCGTTTGCTTTTATGCAGTTCAGAAACTCTTAACTTCTAGTCTTCTGTCTAGAAATCTAAAAATACAAATTTATAAGACAATTATCCTGCCGGTTGTCTTACATGGATGTGAGACATACTCTTCAGGAAGAACATAATCTGAGAGTGTTCGAAAACAGGGTGCTTAGGAAAATATTTGGGCTTAAGGGAGACGAAAATGGAGACTGGAGAAAACTGCATAACGACGAGCTTCATAACATGTAGGCCTACTCGTCACCAGATATGGTAAGGGTAATTAAATCACAGAGGATGAAATGGGCTGGACATGTTGCGCACATGGGGGAGGAAAGACTTATCTAAAAAATATTGGCAGGGAGACCCAAAGGAAAAAGAATACTTGGAAGACCAGGATGCAGATGGGGGGACAATATTGGGACAGATATAAGGGAAGTCGGATTTGCAAGGGACTGTTGGATGGAGTTAGCATAGAATAGGGTTGAATGGCGGGCTAAGGTAAGCACTCAATGAATCTAAGGGTTCCATAAAATAGATAATATTCCTTTAGCTTACTTACGAATTGTTTATTGCCACTGAGTAAGTAAATAAGTAATTATTCTCAATTTCTTACGAAGCCATTTGTATGAGTTCAATGTGATTGCAAATAATATATTAATATATCAAACAAGATATAGGTAACCACAGCAGGTAATAAAAAGGAACAGTTTTTTTTTTAAATCCAAAGGTTAATAAAATAAACTGGGATACAATGCAATGTGTGGAAATGCCTTCAAAGTCAGCAATATGTAACATGTTATTCACTCTATAGGCTAAATACAAAACAATATTATATAAAAAACGAAAACATCCAAGGACAAACAGTAATATACACAGCCACAATATCGCACACAATGAAGACTGCCATAGAGATTGTATAAAAAAATCCTTGGTCCAGAAATATGTTTTTATGATGAGACAATTAATTGCCAAAGCATATAAAAGCACTATTTAGTTATTTAAGAACTAGGAAGGAATTCAGGATTTGATAAACCTATTATTTTTGTATTGTCACTTCATTATTATGTCCATGGGCAGGTCCTTGGACTTTGTCTGATCCTTCTAGAGAACTGACCAGCTAGGAAGATGTTGAGCATGATTAGTACCATGCAATGCAAAGGTACACTTCCTTTCCACTTACTCTCCTCTCACCGGTGCTAGACCTGTTTAGGAACAGGTTGGACTGCTCTCTACTCTTGGCTTCTTCTTGACAATAAGACTTAC
Organism: Ectobius pallidus; assembly: GCA_964059195.1. Lineage (NCBI taxonomy): Eukaryota > Metazoa > Arthropoda > Insecta > Blattodea > Ectobiidae > Ectobius > Ectobius pallidus. The sequence goes on along the minus strand of CAXKWD010000005.1, from coordinate 30,527,554 downwards.
AGAAGTGTTGTGATCCCTGCTTTAGCACACTTTCTTGATACCTAGGCTACTTAGGGAATTTGCTTTAAGGCTTACATGCACAGTTCTTCTTTCATGGTAAGAGTATTTTGATTCTGACACCTCAGATTTATCTTGGGTTTTCTATCTGAGGGAAAATTAAAAAAAAATAGTCTGTAGGAGAAATTCACATACACATGAGAATCATCAAATAGGCAAGATCAGGGAAGAACTTTGCATGTAAATGCAAATTTTAAGGTGTCATGAAGGTGTGCAAATAGACAGACAAAACTTCCAGCCCCTCTTATAGGATACAATAATATGCAATTTTCATTTGTAATACTGGTATTTTGCGAAATTAAAAAATTCATTACTTTCTACACTAACTGCATGGGCACTGAATTACCCAGTGTCACTGAGAGCTATAGACATAGGCCTAAATATACAGACACATCTATCTGCAGCACCTTGCTCCATGGGCATTAGCACATCCTGCTTCTCATGCCACACTAGCTGATATATACTGTATGAGTTGTTTATTCAGCAGTTAGAAGAGCTGAGTGTATTATTGTTATGAGACCCATTACAGGGTGTGTCTGTGTACTGTGAAGCCCAGTCCGTAACTCTGTGATATTTCAGTAATATATTTAATTGTTTGTACTGCGTTTTATTGTGTATTGCCTAGTGTAAGATAGAATTCTCTCTCTTCTTCTTGGAGGAGAATTATCAGTAAGAATTAGTGGCCTCCCGTAGCACAAACCTAACAGTGTGTTATAAGTATTTAAAACTGTATACAATCTTCGTAGACTACAGGAAAGCCTTTGACATGCTAGACAGAACCATTATAATGAAGAAGCTAGAAACAATAAATGGGAAAGATGACTATTTGACACAGATTATTCAGAACATCCTTACAACAAACAGAATAACCATTACCGACAATCTACTAACATCCAAAGCCATAACACAGACAAACGGCGTACTGCAGGGTGACCCTATAAGCCCCCTAATATTCAATATCACCACAGCAGATGTTGCTCAAACCTTGAAGTCTACATCAAAGGACACAAATATATTCATATATGCAGATGACATGGTCTTATGTGCGAAGAACCCGGAAAGCATTCAAAATGCATTAAACTCCCTGGCAGACTGGGCAAGAACAAACGGACTGGACATAAATAAGGACAAAACCATGCAGATGATATTCAGAAGAGGAGGAAGAGTATCAAGAAATGAACACATGTTTTTAGACAACCAGCCACTGCAATTAACCAACCACTACAAGTATTTAGGGATCACCTTCCAAACGACAGGCACTTGTTTCAGTATACATGTGAAAGAAAGGGCCGTAGCAGCAATTAGGGCTATGAGTGACATCGAGCACATTCACAGACTCTCGATAGAAACCGCAAAAAGACTCTTCACAATAAAAATAGTCCCCATTTTGTCGTATGGACTAGAGATTATCTGGAAGAATCTCAGCAAAAGAGATTTGGAGCAACTAGAAAAGGTAAAGGCAACATTCTTGAAAAGAGCTCTACGGGTGTCGAGATTATCCCCATCCAGATTGGTGTACGTGCTTGCACGAGAACCTTTCCTCATAGAGGATCTGAGAATAATGTATCAATTACCGTCAACCAACAGCTATCAACAGCTCCTGGAAGAGAGAGTAAGAAAAAGAGAAGAAATCACACCAGATTTTTATGCAGTTGAAGCCATGACCAATCGTACCTGGGCCAACGCAGACCAACCATTACGCCATGTAGTCACCAGATATGCTATTCACGGTTTCCACCACAAAGTTTGTAGACGACAGGGCTTCCATCAACCAGATGAACAATGTACGTGTGTGCTTTGTGACCAACGGTGTGATCAGTATCATTTGGAATACTGCAAAAAAAGGATACTGAGCCTGAAATCGTACAGCAAGGATGGCACCTTATAACTTCTTATGCACGTTTGTGCGCATTCACCCATTTATTTATAAGTATTTAGGCTTTCACGGCTGGCATCTATTGAAGTCAACTTTTCCGGGCTTATGGGTCTTGGTCGGTCAGTTTTGCTGGCTGACGTTTTGCCGCGAGCATGCAGTACAGTCGGGCCACGATATCTGCTTCCATGAAACGGAGGTCCTCAGTACCACACCACAATATTATCCCCGATTATACCGTGAAGCAATAGAAATACAAAAACACAGAAACAACTTCAACCAAAAGGAAGAATCACAGAAAGTACACAAAACATGGTTTCTGGCTATAACAAAAACGAAATTAAAAATAAAACACTCAGAAACAGTTTAAGCCATTCAGTCCAATCAGAAAAAAGAACAACATCCCATGGTGGAGCGCTGACCAATCAGCGTGCAGAAGACATACTATTGGTCCTATGGGGAAAACAGTAGCAGTTGATACCAGACAGCCATAGACACGCTCTGAAGAGCCCGACTCAGCCCGCGGCGAAACGTCAGCCAGCAAAACGGACCGACCACGGCCCATAAGCCTGGAAAAGTTTATTTCTAACAGTGTGTGATTTAAATTTTAAAAAATTGTGTGCACAAGTAATCCACACTTATTAAATGAACTAAAACAGAGCACAAGACATGAAATAGAGCCTTCCAGAGCGAAAGAACTAATGCGAGTTAGTAACAATTTTTTCAGAAGATGAAATATGTGAGGCAGAAAATGGGAAACATTTTCAGCATCTTCTGTGTGCACAGTAAGCACAAATTTAAAGGCCTCTCAGTTAATCAGGGGAGCATGATGGGTCTGTTTTTTTTTTTTTTTTTTTTAATTTATTTACAGCATGCTCCATTACAATATCTGTTGCCCTCAAATTAAAAATTAGTTGCATGTTCACTTATACTAACTTTACATTTTTCTACTTATTTTCTATCGGCCAGTGAAGCATGAGACATGGCACGTGCCAGCACCCCTAATACGAGATGCTGTAGATAAATGTCTCTGTATATGGCATACTCGCTACCATATAACCTATGTAGAAGTTAGATCTCTCTGAAGCAGTCTGCCTGTCCTGGCTGTTAAAGTGACTGCATGATATAATTAGCAACTACCCAACTGTAGTTTCCTAGGTATGGTTTTGGATATGGATGGCCACCATCAGTAGTTTCCATTCATTAGCAAATCTCACTTAGGTTAACTTATATGATGTTCCAGTAGTTTCCATTCATTAGCGAATCTCACGTAGATCAACTTACATGATGTTCTCTACGTACCGGTATGTGTGTATGCACACCATTATTTAAAAAAAAATAATTCCATACCGGTAGTTTATCATTTTTTCCATTCCTCGCAGGGGAGAGAGATAATGCCAGGTTAATGGCAGTTAGGTTACAAACAGTGGCATAGCCCCAGATTAATGAAGTTATTTTCTGTAGGTTTCTCACTATGAAGCGCAATGTTCATGTACGGAACAATAAAGTCTTATTATTATTATTATTAAATATTTAAGGTAAACAAACCCAAAGACAATGCTATGCTGAAAGAATACAAGTGTATGTTTACGTTTCATTTCAACTGGTGGTTAGCTGCAAAACGAACTTGGAGGGATAGTATGTGATATAACTGCAGTATTATTATTTACTTTAACAATGTGCTCCATCCAGCTATGGTACTTTTTTACACATTTTAAAATAATAAATTTACTTGTATTTTTATTTGCATCTGTGCTCCTCGCTAGAACATAGTGCAAAACCTACCCTACGTAAACTGGCTCTGCTAATCTGGGACTATGCCTAGTATGGCAGTGGAAATCCTAGGTTAGTAACAAACCCTAGAAGTCATTAAACAAGTCTGAGCTTGTGGATAGAAAATGAAAATTAAGTTACTGTGAAATTACTTTTTAAATGTCACTCTGGCCTACACTCCCACATAAAAAATAGTGGGAGAATGCTGCATAACCTACATAAGGTGGCTTCCAGGGAGAAAAATATGTAAATGTCTCGTCGTAGATGTATAGGCCAACGAATTACAGTAAGGATATTAGGCTATTACTTTCAGCCACAGTGAACTCAAATAGTTTATGGTTAAGTTATTATCATACACAATTCTCATTGCTCATTTTCGGCTTTAAGCGTAGGCAATTTATTTTATCAATGTCCAAATTTAAAACATTTCAAGCAAATCTGAGAAACGTAAGTGCAAGTCGCTATAATGGATTAAAATGTAAAAATCTGTAAATGAGCATGACATGTGTCAAGTATGTCTGTATGTAGGCCTATAATAAATGCATTTAATTATGACACAAGTGGACTAACCACATTAGGTACTCCTTCTTCCATTTAAGTACAATACAAGATTTGAAAACTATTAAATTATTATATTAGCCTATACCGAAAGTGATATCTCACTGAACTGAATTTAAATGCCCATATGTCAATCTACGAACTATGGTGTGATGATAAATTTCTGTTGTTGATCCCTTAATATGACCCACCTCTTAAGTAATAAGCATAATTATCTGCAGTTAACACGTATTGCAATTTGGCTCCCCATAACAGCCGGCCGGCAAAATTAGCAAAACTATACAAGGATTTAAATTGTAATTATAATCCACAACATTCTTCGGATTCCATACAAGGTTAGTACCACAAAACCGTAATAGGGGGCAACGTTGTAAGCTGCGCGATACCGTTGCTCATAAACATGACAACAAACACGTGCACTCAAAACATGATTACGTCAGATCGGTCAGATCACCCGATCGTGACGTTCTTGTGACGTGTTGAATGCAGAGCAGTGCATTTCCCATACTTTTAACCCTGATTTTTTAAAAATTCTGTATTATCGCTGAAACTAATAAAAACACATAAGCCTATAAATGATTGTGAAGCAATATTTCTCTACCTGTTTCAGCTGTCTTCTCATATTTCCCACCAATATTTTGGAAATAATTTGCGAATTCTGTAACGAAAGGTTCTTCCTTTCCGTCATTTAGTTCTTCAATACCGTTTTTTGCGACTTCAACACTTTCAGTTTCTGTTGACATATTTTAAAGTTATTTGCGCGCTTTACGACCACAAGAAGCTATCGAAAATAATACTTTGTGCCTCGGGTGACGCGGTATGTTGTAAACTGAAGCGCAGCTCAGTGCTCACGCTGCAGGATCTAATTCGCAGCAGCTGATGAGCAGGTCCCACGTGTACAGTGACTCACGCGGCGAATCGTCACACCTTCCAACACAACAATGCAGCAAAGAAATTCCAATTAAACTGGGTCTCCTCAAATAGTGACTCATTATTTGTCACTGTTGCACTTGAAAATGTAGTACGATAAGTGAGGGATTCCTAACTGCCGCATACTCTTGTAGTACTGTAAGGCCGGTTAAAAATAGAATAAATGGGCCGAACTGACCTTCTGCTTATGTCCATTCACTCTACTAGGGTTGCTTAGCAGCTTGATCTCTCCGAAAATAACTGTTTCTAAATGACATTACAATATTTCCCCACTTACTTACAGAAAAAATAATTTCCTGCACTAAAAAAGTGAAAAAAAAAATCAAATAATATTTGTAACTAGTTTACACTATTGTAACTTGAAACTTTGCATAGTCTCTAGTTTTTTTCTTCTTTCTTTGCAGTGTCCCTCCCCCAACCCCCCAAAAAAGATATATGTACCGGTAGCTAACGGAGCCTGCGATTCATCACTGCTCTATCACCTAATATCATAAGCATTAAAATTCGATATAATTTATAATTACCAGGCTCCGGATTTTGATGACCTAAAAATACTTTTAAAATGAGCTATAAAATGACTGCAAAAGTAAAAAAAAAAAAAGTAAAAAAAAAAAAAAAAAAAAAGACCCAAAAATTTGTATGAAAATGCTAGTTTATTCATCAGATTTGTGTCTATTTACATTTATGTTGTTGACCCAATTTGGCTTGTGGTTAGTAAATAACATACGGTTAAATGCAAACAGCAAACACCGTGTTTCTGTATCCAAATTATAATTATAACAAGAATAATTTATTTGTGCTCATTTAGAGTTCTGATAGTATTTAATGTAAGTAAATGCACAAAAACTCTATATAATGCAAGAAACAACACAATGAGAAAATGATGTCTTTATATAATTTATAATATATATAATATAATATATATTGAAAAAATTGCCTAAAAATTTGAAATGTGGAACAAAAGACCATTTTAAATTGGGGGAAAATGACCCCAAAAATTACCATTTTTATAATTTAGAAGTCATGATCAGAATATCTGTACTAGCGAACAACATCCATGATGTACCAGTTAAAAGATGATATGTCATCAAAATCCGGGCCCTGATAATTACCTAGTTGTATCATAAATACTGTAACAAACTTTTGACGTATGCTGCACAACCAGTTCTATAGTTAAGTTCTGCTTTATTACACCCTGATTCACTGTGAGTTTGTACATGAAAGAGGAAGTTATTAAAATACATGTTTAATACCAGTGAGCTCAATCAATGAAATAAAATAAATATGATACCAGGTGCTCAACTGTTGTTACGTCATGTAATACCTACTCAATGCTTGTCATGAATTTAGTTTAGATGGCTTTGGTTTTCATTTGTCATTTTTAAAGGCCTCATAGTTTTAATTATTCAAGGTATGTCTTGACAATTGTTGCTAATACCAAAATAATTTTATTTATTTCTAAATACATAACATTTCTTTGTTTATTTTTATTTTATCTTGCAATTATATATTTAGTATAGTGTTTTTTCATGTATTGATTAATTATTTTAATGTTCAGATCAAGCTATTGTTTTGGGTTAGCGATTTTAATTATTTCAACCTTCTGTTGTTTTTTAATGTCATTCTACTCTTCTTCTTCAAAATGGACAACCAAATGTATGTTCCATTCTTCCTATTCAAGAGCAATGGGCTCTTTTCAACTTACAAGCTTTCTAGAATTACAAAACAATGCTAAGTTCGGGCGGAAAGCCTTTCATCTTCAACTTTATTATGGATTAAGCAATCCTACTACCTTCTAGATCGCATTCAACACAATTTAAGGATCTCAAGGACTCCTTTACGAAGTTTAATAGTGCTTCACCAATTCTCTGGACATTTGTAATTTCAAAGGGAAATCATTCAATCTGTGAGTAATATCATAAACCACATACCACATACCAAGGACCATGGATTAGTTTGGCTTCGATAAGATGGGCAATCCTAAAGGAATTTATGTAACTGCGATTTATAAATAAATGTAGACATTTTATCGTTTAGAAAGCAAAGTGTAAATCGTTTATTTCAAATCATTGCTTTGAACTTCTTGTGCTGTGAATAGTCAACCTCATTATTTGCATAAGCCATTAAATACAATTTTCTAGCTGTTGAAGTAACATTTCAACAGGCTTATCTTTGCGACGACTGGATTATCTGGTCCTCCGATTGATACAGTCTGCCAATACATTTATATGTGTATCTGGATAGAGTCATTACTTCAAGATTCACGAAGAACAATTTCATCTCAAATCGCATGTTTATGTTAACCAAGCAGCATCATCACTCTATGTGTATATAAACTGTTATACCTTTATTTGTGGTTGGAAATGCAATAGAGTTTGTGTTTCGAACCGCAAATCATTCAAATCCATTCTATTCTTCATTTGTTATCACCGGGAATCGCACCCAGAATTATTCTACGGTCCGCTATTCGTATCAGAGGCCGGGTTGCCTGGCGGTAACAACTGTTATATAATTGGAACTCCAAACCAGCGAAAGATGCCCTGAAGATGGCATGAAAGAGGAAATGTATACCTGCAGTTTTCAATACGGAATGGGGAGCCTGCGAAAATAGAGTTGCTGTGATAGTGTGAAAGAGGAAGTGTATACCTGCAGTTTTCAATACGGAATAGGTAGCCTGCGAAAATAGAGTTGCCGAGATAGTGTTACATAAGGGTGGGCAATCTGCAAGCAAAGTTTTCCTAACACTAAAAAAAAAGTGTGCGTGGAATGTCACGCGACAGAAGTGAAACTTGTTTTAATTTTTGATTATTGGATTTTTTCAATTTTGCATTATTGGACTTTTTAATTTTGGGTTTTTGGACTTTTTTATTTGTTTTTTAATTTTGGATCTTTAAATTTTAAAATTTTGGATTTTTAAAATTTTCAATCGTTGAATTTTTTATTTTTTTATTTTTTAAATATTGGATTTTTGGATTTTTAAATTTTGGATTTTATAATTTATTAATTTTTTTAATTTTTAATTTTGTTTTTTAAATTTTGGAAATTTGGATTTTTTATTTTTTAAATTTTGGATTTTTGGATATTTTAAATTTTGGATCTTTGAATTTTTTAATTTTGGAATTTTTTATTCTTTTATTTTGGATTTTTTAAATTCTGGATCTTTGAAATTTTTATTTGTTGGATTTTTAATTTTAGATTATTGATTTTTTAATTTTAGATTTTTTAAATTTTGGATTTTTAAATTTTGGATCTTTGAATTTTTTAATTTTAGATTTTTTAAATTTTGATTCTTTGAATTTTTTATAACTTAGATTTTTTAAATTTTGGCTCTTTGATTTTTTTTATTGTTTGGATTTTTTAAGTGCGGTAATGAACCTCCGGGTTCCATAAAATAGATAATATACCTTTAGATTGCTTAGGAATTGTATTGTCTATTGCCATTGAGCAAGTAAGTATTATTATTATTATTATTATTATTATTATTATTATTACTACTACTACTACTACTACTACTACTACTACTACTATTCCCATTTGCAGGTCCTCGTACTAGGTCTGAAAAATTTCCTTTGATTACTCCTAATCATTGAGTCGATTGTTTTCTTTGCAGTTCGCTCCGAAACACATTAGTAATTTTGTGACGGTTTTCAGCATTACATTAATTTTGTGACGATTTTTGAGCATTACATTAATTTCGTGACGATTTTTGAGCGTTACATAAGTTCCCGATTTACCCCTACCGCCGCTAAAGAAGTTTCACTTCAAAAATGTAGGAATCAATCGCATATTTGTTCACCGGACCATTCACGATTAATTGAAACCAAGGTTGTTGCAGGCGACCCGAAACAAGATCGCCCTCAAACTCTGAGGACTCCTGCAGCCCAAAAGGCAGTGGCTGAAATCTGGTCTGTAAACAGATTGTGATGGCTCGTGAGATATAGATTTCATAAAAATTGATGTCCAGGCTAATAAGTGATGACCTTGGAATTAGAACTTATTGCTGAAGTACCGGACATTATCTCAAGTCATGGCCCTACAGCATTAAGCACACAATGGGCATCAGAGGATTCTGTTTACCGATGAAAAAAATCTTTATCACAAAAATGATAGGGTGTATGCACCTCTTGGAAAGCCCATGAACTAACTCGAAAAGTTCAGAGGGGCCACAATCTCTCCTCAGTAATGGTTTGGTGGTGGGGAATTATTCTGAATTTTTGTGAAAAGGGTGTGATAATAATATAGGAGTGTATGAAAAACACTATTGGAACCAGTTGCAAAAAGCTTAAACAATTTATTGTTCTGCAATCAAAATTGTAGTTTTCCAGAAAATTCTATTCCAGCTCACAAGGCAATATCATCTCAAGGGGTGGCTGGATATAGAAAATGCCAGTTTATATATCACCTGCAGATTTGCCGTCTAGCAAGCTGGACCTCGACCCCTTGAACTACAGACTGTGGTCAGTGCTTGAGGACATTGTCTCCAATAAGAGGCACCCCACAATTGCCAGTTTGAAGCTTCTTTATTGGAAGCAGTGGAGGATTTTCCAGTGGATACCATGTGTAATTTAACAGATGGGTGACCAGAAGGTCTTAAAGCCTGTGTGGATGCAAACAGTAGCCATTTTGAAAACTGATTGTTGCTAAGTCTAGTCAATACATGTAAGAACATCATATTAAATGCAAATTAAAATGCCTCTATCCATATTTCATTTTAGAAGTTGTTACAGTATTTATGAAATGACTACGTATATTAGAATAAAACTATAGTAAAGGAGCGCACTTGCATATCAATAGTTACATCAGTGGCAGCGTCCGATCATGTTGGTGTTGCACAATGACCAGTCTTTTTGTAAAGAATATTTAATTTTTTCTTACCTTATACAGTGAGTCCCATGCAAGAATTGGCCAATCATGCGGGTTTCCGTGTCACGGCAGCCACAGCTCTAACTCCCGAGCGATCGGGTGAAATATCTATGCAAATAAAGCAGCGAACGGTGTAATGGTTCAGGTTCTCACATTTACAGTTGGAATTACAATGAAAATAACCACGCACCTCATCACAAGAGATGTTGGAAATGTCCTCTTGCATCCACACAACACTGGCATCTTTTCAGGAAATTTTCTTTCACGCACATAACTTCAACTTCCGAGATAGAGTTAATTTCTCTTGTGATATTGTCTTTAAGTTCTTCTAACAGTATGTGACTATTATTTATGGGGAAACTTGAAAAATAAGGTGTACGGGTCAATTTCCCATACATTAGAAGAACTTAAAGACAATATCACAAGAGAAATTAACTCTATCTCGGAAGCTGAACTTATGTGAGTGAAAGAAAATTTCCTGAAAAGATGCCAGTGTTGCGTGGATGCAAGAGGAGGACATTTCTAACAGCTCTTGTGATGAAGTGATGGTTATTTTCATTGTAATTCAAACTGTAAATATGAGAACCTGAACCATTACATCATTTGCGGCTTTATTTGCATAGATATATATCATCCGATCGCTCGGGAGTTAGAGCAGGGGCCACCGCGACTCGGAAACCTGCAACTCTTGCGTGGGACTCACTGTACTATTAAATTACTTCCCAATCATCTTTGTGCTAGGATTTTATTTACTTCAAATATGCCTCTCATGATATTTAACAATTTTAAATCATCTAAACATATAAGTGCATGTTGGTTGTCACAATTAAAATCACTGTTCATAAAAAATATGTTTTATGATATAAATGATGTCATGTCCTTCTCCTCCTCTCTTCATAGAAACCGTTTATTCACTTTATTTATTTAATTTTGTCTGTCTTTATGGCTGTTAAATTCCTATAATCTTGTAAAATTTTTAAAGTGTGTGTAATCAAATATCTTATCACAATCTAAATCATCAAATATTGTAATAATTGTAGTGATTTCTTGTTTATATCATTTATTGTGTCTAATGAAGCCATGGATCTTGTATTCCTTATGCTGAATAAAGAATTGAATTGAACTGAACTGAATCCAGTTGCAACTACTTCCTGCCTCATGCACACAGTGTATGCGAGACGCTTGACTTTACAGTAACATCCTTGGCTTTTAAACGTTTTGGTCGTTGCATGAGCTATGCAGCGACAAGGCATGTTTTTGCCACTACAGCGCCCTGAAGCTTCTCTATGTCATGTTGATTGCTAGACTTCTAAAACCACGTCACAACCTTGAATGTAGTGTAGAAAATGAAATTTATTATATCTGTAATGCCCGGTTTCTATAAACTCGTGAATTACCTATGGGTAAATTATCCATGGACAAATTAGTTCCATTTAACCTACAATGATATAATGAGCAAGGCCTTGGAGTTGTACAGTTAATTTAATTCAGAAGGCTTTGATTCTCATTGTTTAAATATTACTATTGATCCTATGAAAGGTTAAATTTTATCCAGCCATCCATGAAAGGATAAATTAACCCGAAGATTTACCCTTGGAAAGATCTAGCCCGAGTTTGTAGGAACATTTTTTCTGTCATTTTCATATTTATCCAGAGGACATTTATCTAGAAACTCGATAAAAGTGTATGTGATTGCTATCTTTAAATTATTTGTGTTTGTGTGGTGTTATTTTTGTGTATATTCAGTCCATTGGATAATTTACCCATAGGTAATTCGCGAATTTATAGAAACCGGCCATAAGTAAAATAATTACGCTTAAAGTAATTGTTTTTTGCACTTGTGTTTCCTATCAATAAGTTTTTACTCTCGTAAAATGGCAATAAGTGAAACCTGGTTATTGTCCGCAAAATAAAATTTCAAACAGATACACTAAGTGAGAGCATCTATTTCTCTATCTCTCACCTCTCTCACACACTCAGCAGTTATTAGGCTACCGGTATGTCTATTCATATTGCAAAACTACCCCCTTCATACCTGATTTCTTTTACCAGAGAAAGCAGTTTCAAATTTTCATTAATGGACACATTTTGGTCAAATTGACCAACACTCAGTGGAGGCTCGTAGCTGAAATTAGTGGGGGTGCTGCTCCAGAAAATGTTTAGCCTTTGCTTTAAAATTGTGTAAAAGGAAACATACATATATAAAAATAAAAGTTATTCAGAAACTTGATAAAACCCTAATAGAACAAAAAAAAAAAAATTACTTACTTTAATCTAAATTGTTACAGTTCAAGCTTGATCTGTTCGTTTAAAAATGAAATACTTTTTCTTGTTCTAATTTCCACGAAAAGATCAATAATTTTCTCCTTGATTTGCCATGGTTCAAGTTTTCTGTTAAATAAAAGAACCGAAAAATGAATCAAATAGAATAGCTGGAAACAAGATAACAGTCTAATTCTACGTTTATCACATTCAAGAATATGGAACATGGTTTTTAAACACAACACACTCAGAGCAAAAATTAAAAAATTAAAAAAAATTACCTTCCAACAATACGCCAGGGTCGGCACTGTGGAAGCAACAGTGCTTTCTCTCCCTCACAGCTGGTGCACTAGCCGCGGCATAGGCCCTAAGCACGTAGGCCACATATGCGGGCCCTTTGTGCCAAGCTCTGGTAACAGGATGATTGGCATGCCCAAAGGCCCCCCCCCCCCCGAAGCAGATTCTACTGTGAGCCCCCATGGAACTCCCCAACATCGAGCTAGAACCAGAAACCACGCCCCCAGGGTCCCTCAGGCACTCGTGTGTGCCACGCCCCCAGTCCCTCACAAAGAGAGCCCCTAGGGTCTCGACACATCAGAGCCCACACACTAAGCATGAGCTACCCTGATGGCTATATAGTATATTGTACAAGTATAAAGAAATAATTAAAGAAAAATAACTCATTATATTAAATGTTATCGATAATAACAAGTTGAAATAGGGGGTGCTGCAGTTCCACAATGCCTATACACGAGCCACCACTGCCAACACTTCACAGAACATGAAACAAATATTCTTAAAAGAAAACGAAAGAAAGATAGAGGCCAAATATCAATGCCACCCTCTTCTTGAAATGCCAGGTAGCAGGATGGGTAGATTCTTGAGGTCACTGAATACTCACGTTTTGTTAAGAATTGAAACTTTACAGTCATTTCCACTGTGGTGCAACTCCTTAAGGCAGTGTTTCTCAACCTTTCAGTATTCGCGGCCCAGTTTTCAATCATAATTTTCATCGCCCCCCCCACTTACAATAAAATGTATACAACAATAATGCATTCTGAGTATTTTGGAGGCCCCTGAAATCGAGAATCTTTTCCGCACTTTGTAAAGACATGGGTTCGGTGCATTCACAGTTATTATTTTATTGCGAGGCAAGATGGTTATCACGTGGGAAATTTTTACAAGGTGTTTATGAATTAAGAGAAGAAATCGCCATTTTTCTAGAAGAAGAAAACAGACCGGAAGCCGAGCATTTTCGCGATGGTTTATTTGTGATGAAATTAAGCTACTTGGTCGACATATTCGAGAAATTAAATATCTAGAACCTTCAACTCCAAGGAGCAAATACACATATCTTGGATACGAGTGATAAAGTTAATGCTTTTTGCAGAAAATTGGATTTGTGGAGCAGAAATTTAAAGCAAAAAAACCTAACAATGTTTGCAAATGTGGATGATTGTATTAAAACTTACAAGGCTGAAGAAGAACATGTAAAAATGTTTTTGTAACCATTAAAAATAATTTAGCCACGCTAGAAAAAATTTTTAAAAAGTATTTTCTTGCAGATGATAACTTGATAGAGAGTTGCGAGTGGGTGAGGGATCCATTTCCTAAGACTCCCGAAGGACTTTCAATTGATGAAGAAGAAAAATTCATAGACTTCACGACAAGTGGCGAAACCAAAAAATTAGTGATAAATCACTATTTGAATTTTGGGCAGCAGTAGATGATGATTCTTCTGCACTAAAAACCAGAGTTCCCATTCTATTGCTATTTTCAACATCCTTCCTTTGCGAAACTGGATTTTCTGCTTTGGCTTCGTTAAAGACAAAATATAGATATCGGCTAAATATAGAAACAGAACTGAGAGTGGCTATTTCTAATATTGAGCCTTCCTTCGAAAAACTTTGCTCTGCAAGACAGGCCCAAGGAAATCACTAATAATTATTTAATTTGTTTTTAATTTAGTATGTTTTGATAAAGTGAGTTTTTATTTAGTAAGTTGTTTTACTTTTTTTTAATTTGACGAAATGTATTTTGTTATCTATGTGTATGTTTTTCTGTCAGTTAATAATATTTTCTCTTGGATATTCTCGCCCCCCCCTCTAGTCTGCTCGCGCCCCCCCTAGGGGTCACGCCCCACAGGTTGAGAATCGCTGCCTTAAGGGTTAAGGGAATCTCAAACTTGACAGTCTAGAGGTTGAGGTTCCCGGGTAGCAGTCAAACGTGGAGTGAAGGTACCATGGAATTTTAAGTAGTTTTTGTCTGAAGAAAGGAATAAGAAGGAGCTGTCTAGTATGTTGGTAACTAATCTAGTTCCAACAGAAAACCCTGAAAAAGAAATATTTTGCACTTTGAAGGATAAAGTTTTATCGACAGTAGAAGAAGAAAGTGTAGTATTAATTTCTTTATCTTCACACGTGGGAGCAGATGCATGGCTTCTTCTATATGCATCGGATGCTGCTATGCATGGACATAACAAAAGATGTTCCACAAACAGTGCAGTGGATTCGGATGTGATTTCCATAGCTTTATTTGCATTTCTACACATTGCAGAAGCCAAAGAACTGTGGATCGAGTGTGGATCAGGGAAAACTTTTACAATATTTGTCTATTCATGAATTTAATTGAAAACTTCCCAATGGACTTCACATTCATTGACTGGGTGTGACATGGTGTCATTGTTTCCTAGCATTGGGAAAGATGTGCTTGGAAAACATGGATATAATTTTGTGATGTTGACTTTGAAGTCCAAGAATTTTCTACTATTTTAGCAACAGAGGTTATGGCCGAAGCATTGCATTTTATTTACTTGAGCGTTTTATGGTATTAATGTACCATGTCACAAGTATAACAGAACACACACATATATATAGGCCTACATCAAACATGAACAATACTGTATACTAACATGAACAATACTGTATACTCAGATGGGTAGGCCTAAACATAGAACACATCCCACCAACAGCAGATGCCTTATTATAGTCACTTAAAATGCGATATGTTTAATGTAACATTCGGAGAAACTGCTTGACGAAGAGACCCTTGGTTAATGTTTTACACCAGCAGGATTCGAAAACAGTCAATGGCATCATGTTTAAATCCCTCCGCATAACAATTCCATAGCAAACATTGTTGATGAAGTGCTGGTGTAAAGAACAATGTTCTGCAGCTGTGTAAAAATTGGACTTCAATGCGCCTTTTTGAATGCTTGGAAAGATTGTTGCTGTTAAGTTTAAATTACTGCACAGCCTTGTACAACTCAAGTAATTGTTCAATGTGATGTTTGTTTGTATATAGAAATTATCTGTATTAGAACTGTTGTAAGTGAAGTAAAACAGTTATTTGTTGAGAATAATTTATATTCTTAAATTACATTTTGTATTATTATATCATTCAAACCATGAACAGGAAAATAACAAAAATGTGTAAAAATGCAATAATTGAAAGAATACACAAGAACTATTGCAACTACAGCAACAGAAATGTAATAAGTTTCTTGTAAACAAACAGCTGTTCTTTAAAATGAAATCAATTTGATCAGAATCTGGTCAATGGTTTCTGAGATATGTGATTTTATACAATCGGTTGAGCAGCCATACTAATGTCATTGCTTGTGATGTAAGCATTACTAAGGTTGCCTCCTGGCTGATTTAGAGTCTTTGATATGTAGCCTATTTAGTCAACCCTCAAAGTATGGTGCTGGGATCCAGAAGTGAAATATTTTTATGCTTGTTCCACATACTAATAACACACATTCTTAGGACAGCATGCTCTATTTTCTTGTTGTTATACATCACCAGTCAGGCTCAATAACAGACCATCGTAATTGTGGTCGAGGAACAGGAGGTGGCACGGTCCATGGAATATTCTTTATCAGCAATGTGGATTCGCTTGGCCAGAAATTTGTGAGGGTAAGCCAGTCCATAATGTGGGCAAAAGAACCCAATGCAGCTACTGCAAACTTCACAGTCCTACTTTGTGGACTTGACTGTGGCTTTGGCCATATAATTTCAAAATGTGTACCTCCTGTAACAATAAAATAAATATTTAATCTAAATGTTCAAGTTGTCTGTGAACAGTGGCTGAACCTAGGAGGGAACCTTAGGGGCCGCAACCCCTTTGTTTTTCTTTGACGTTAATTTGACTTTTTTTATTTGTCGAAAATTGCCTCATAAAATAACATTCAAATTTAATTAATTACAAAACAAATGTAAAAGCATTTACGTATTAGAATCTGATGATTATAAAATGCAAGTTGCATAGTATTTATATTCTAGATGCATTGTGACAACCCACAAGACAACAGGAACTCTAGCAGTTGTCAGCCGACAGCCCTGTAGATGTCAAAAGACATAACTTCGAAGCAGTTTGGAAATCACACAGAACTGCATCATCAGTTGCCAGAGGACTTAACTCATCATTTTTCACTTAATTTTTTTTCTGAGGGCAGATCCCTGGACCTCCCTTCTTTTTGGGGATATTCCAATATATGCAAATTTCCTTTTTATGTTGCCCCCCTCCCTCCTTCAGAAAGTTCTGGATCTGCCCCTGTCTGTAAATGAAGAACTTCTTTTAAAAGTCTTGATAATACTGAGATACATGATCTGTTAGGTAGTACTTCGATTACAAGGTAAGGAAGCAGCTTTCATACTCAATTAGCATACTTCCAGGACTTCTGTTTCCTGTAAGCAGATGAACTGTGGTGAACCTCTTTATTGTATGTGTTATACATCAATTTAACAATTTAAATTAACTTTATATCTATTTTTAAAAATTAGTGTCATGTCCGGCTATTTTATGGAAAATTAGAGTTTTTTTAGAGAAAATGTACTGCTTTTCATTTTTCACATCTGGTAACCCTAAGTGATACTGATCAAGCTGAATCATGTATTGTATAAACCTGAACTGTGAAATGTTTTCTCAATCTGAACTCAGTGACCTTGTGACAGCCTCAAAGAAAAGGCCGAACTACTTTCATCTAGACTGAATGAAAAGAATTTCCTAGCTGAAGATACATCTGATCTCCATGCTAGGGATGGGATATTGATATCGATATTATTGAATATCGATATTTTGGTTTTGATATCCGATATTCTGAGATTGATATTTCATTTCCGATAATATTGTGATCGGTCAAGAAAACCACCATTAACGGCCGTGGGTGTCGGCATGCTGACCACATGCCCCCCAATCCTGCCATCTGCCTACGGGAGATGACGCAGCGGTCGGGTGGTAGGCCAAGTCCCTCTAGGGATGTAGCGCCACGGAGTTTAGTTTAGTTTAGTTAATATTGTGATATCGATATTGCTCTTTGATAATATTGGTTCTCTCAATTCAAGAAAAAGAGTAAAATTGAGGACGAGAGAGGAGCTATTATAACATATTAATTTATAATAATGGGTACAATTAATGTTTTACGCAATATCAAGTTAGAAATTAATAAAATTGAAACATAAGTATAACGTATTGAATTGACAGCTATCAATATTCAATTACACTTACTTTCAGCATTTCTGGTCGTCAATTTGAGTTTTGCAGCTTCAAGGATCTCTTGGTTATCCTTATTCATAGAATTAACAACAAGCATCCCTAAATCACTATCTACTCTTATACAAATCAACGGCCCTAAATAGCATGCTTGCTCCCTCATTTCGTGAGACATCGGGTATACTCGGCGATGTTCGTCTCTCGCAGTCTAAACTTTCACGAAGAGTACAAAATTAGGAAAACTGTTTCTTTATTATATAAGGCCTAAGTGAAATGAACACAATGAACAAATATTCTAATTTTATTTTTACTTACAATTTTCATAGCTCTGAAACACAAACATTTCTAATAAACTGCCAGTGTAAATTTCTTAAAAATCCTGGATTCAATTAATAATGGTGGGCGAAGCCACAGGCACCAGCTATAATATTGATAGTTTAACCCTGGAAGTATCGCAGACAATAAAAATCCAAACAAACCACACCTTCCCTAGAAAAATTATATATTTCTGAAAATTACACTGAATTTATCAAATAAAATTCACATCATATTCATCTGTCAACAAACAGTTGAGAAACAATACATATTATCCACCGAGAATTACACATGAGTAATACAGTCTAGAAGGCAGTGGTATTATCAGTGTTCACAGTTAACTTTGGAACTGCATAATCGAATCTGAGATCGTTTTCCCAGGCAGCGCTTTCTAATCATGGAATGTACTCTAAAGCCGGAATTAAGCTGTTTCATGAATTAATAATAATTTAGTTTATGAATGATTCACGTGCAAGTGTTAATAAATATAATGCTTTAATAATTATTATATTCTTAATTTTTAATTTTTCAATTAATTATCGTGGGTGAAGCCACGGACACCTGCTAGTAGGGTACAAATTCGCATTAAACGACAGTAGGTTTGTTCCTAGAGCACTCCGAAACCATGAACACAAAGTTCATGCATGCACACTATTTCAGTTTCCATACATTCCACAGTGAAATTGTCAATGTGCACATGCATGAACTACGTGTTAATGGTTTCTGAGTGTTCTAGGAACAAACCTATTATCTCAGTAAAACTTTTGATATTATCTAATATTGATATTTTCTTACCGATATAAAACTAATATCGATATTAGTAACCGATATTCATATTGATATTTGTTTTCGATATCCCATCTCTACTCCCTGCTGATAGGTAATTTTGACAACCTTAAATCTTCATGTGTCAACTGTATAAGAATCTTGAAACCTCAACTCCAGGTTCTTTAACAGTCTCTAAGTCCTGTAATTGGGAACTACACTCCGTTATAAACTACTAATCTCCATGGCACTACATTCCCAGAGGGACTAGGCCTACAATCCGACCATGTACAGGCAGATGACAGGATTGAGGGGCAAGGGCTTATGGTCAGCATGCTGACACCTACAGCCATTAAGGATGGTTTCCATGTCCGGAGCTGCTACTTCTCAGTCAAGTAGCTCTTCTGTTTGTATCATAAGGCTGAGTGCATCCCATTGCAGACCTCCTTATCTTAGAAAAATCCAAGGAGGTAAAGGGGATTGATCCCGGACCTGTGGATTCGTAGCCAGTGACACTAACCACAAGATCTTGCCTATACCCCTTTATAGATAATTTAAATCTCATACTGTGACCCTAATAGGATGTTTCATGAAAATATTTTCAAGGATTTTGTCTGATTTGTTTAATTTGGGATTTTTTGATGGCATTCTACTAGGTATAGGACATTTTTCCCCGATTCATTGTGGAGGTGGTGGCTAGTTGGTCACTTAGGTTAAAGGAAGAAGATCCCTATTAGGGGTTTAGCTCTTTCACCACTAACATATTATTCACTGTGCAGACTGGTGGTACTGGATTAATTTTCAAATTTCTATTGCAATCATAAATGGACAAATAACTGCAAATAATTTTCCAGTTTCCTCCAAAACAAGAGCACAGCAATATTCCTTGAAGTTTAGACTGGTTTATGCAACACTGGGTAGCCTGCAAATTGTCACAACACAATAGTTTTATAATTAGGGCTTGGAAGTTGATGAAATATCATTTTTTTACTTCCTCTGCCCGTACCATAGTTACTATAGGTAGAGGAGGTATTGTTTTCGACCCCAAAATTTGAAGTTGAGATTTTAGCATTTATACACTTTTCAAGGCCCCCTGAATCCAAAAATACTATTTTTGGAAACATGTATGTATGTCTGTCTGTCAACCTGTGAACAGGCTAGCTCCAAAACGGAGAATCGTGTGAAAACAAAATTTCGTATTTGGGTCAAGTACCTTCTGAAGATGTGTGCCCATGATTGGCGACAAGTTTCTCTCATTTTTAAGGGGACTTTACATGAAGAAATTTTCGTTTTTTGCAATTTTCTCGAAAACGGCTCTAACGATTTTCTTTAAATTTTGCACATGTGTAGCTTATAGGAGAGCCAAAACTTTTATTTGAAACTTTTTTTCGGAAAAATTCTCTGAAGGGTAGTTACAAGCCACCCACAGTTCACCCACTATGTGTAGAAAGTTTGTGTTGCGTGGTGAACAATTGAATGCGCGCTCTTTCACGGCCTCTATTCTATATAAGTACGTGAAGTGAGAAAGATGTATTGTTGGCCATGCACAGATAACGCAAAGAACTTCTCTGTGAGGAATGCGAGGAATGTGGACGTTACGCACGCATCTAAGCCGGCAACCAATTAGAATCGGCCTAGCCACCTGTGATGGTACCCCTCACCTTCCCCTCCTCTTCCTCCCTTCCAACAAAGCGATATACCTCCTCTCGTCCCTCTAAACAGCAGAGCACCCCGCAGGGCAGTTCTCTGCTTTGGACAACAGTAAGTATCTGAGGGAAATATTCGATAAAGTTCGGAAATTATTCTTAACGACGGAAGTTTCAATAAACGTCTGCAGTCACTTGCTTTTGTTTAGTTTGTTATATAGCCTTTTGCATTTTTATTAGTCGCATCA
This sequence comes from Ectobius pallidus, assembly GCA_964059195.1. NCBI lineage: Eukaryota > Metazoa > Arthropoda > Insecta > Blattodea > Ectobiidae > Ectobius > Ectobius pallidus. Next base: position 30,506,771 of record CAXKWD010000005.1, on the reverse strand, counting down.
TTTTCAAAGAAGAGGTTATCAGGTATTTATCATATAATTAGAGTAAAATTATGTCTTGCGTTTCTGTACAAGGACAATATGTGAATACTGGCAACTCTACCATTAAACTATTTTTATTTCCTCTGCCCGTACCACAGGCCTAGGTACTATAGATAGAGAAAATATTGTTTACGTCCCCGAATTCGAAGTTGTGTTTTTAACACAAATAGCCTACACGTTTCAAGACCCCCTGATTGTGAACAGGATAGCTCCAAAACGGAAAATCGTATGAAAACAAAATTTCGTATTTGGGTCAGGTACCTTCTGAAGATGTGATCTGAATATTGGTGACAAAGTTCTCTTATTTTTAAGGGGACTTTACATGAAGAAATTTTCGTTTTTCGCAATTTTCTCGAAAATGACTCTAGCGATTTTCTTTAAATTTTGCACAAGGGTTGCTTATACCAAAAGCTAAAACTTTTCTTTGAAACTTTTTTCGAACAAATTCTCTGAAGGGTAGTTATAAGCCACCCACTGTGAATGCGTGCTCTTTGCAATATGGCCTTTTGTAACGGGAAATCGTACATAAACAAGATTTTGTATTCGGGTTTAGGTACCTTCTGAGGCTGTGACATGAAGGTTGGCGACACCTTCTCTTATATCTAAGAAGAAAATTTTGTTTGTTTTTTTTTTTTTTTTTTTGGGCCATTTTCTCAAGAATGGCTCTAGCGATGTCCTTCAAATTTTGTACATAGAGTGCTTATGCCGAGATAAAACTTTTATTTTAAATTTTTTAATAAAAAAATAATCTGAAGGGTGGTTGTAAGCTACCCGCTGTTTGTAGAAACTCTGTCTTGCCTAGTGAACAACTCAATATGCGAACATTCACGGCCTCTTATTCTTGCGATTCTGTACAAGGATATGTGAATACTGCTAACTTTTATTTGGGCAGAGGAAGTTATGTGACTTTCACATCAGATTTTTTTTTGAGGCTTAACACAATGTAGGATGTAGCATAAATTCGTCTCGTTTCAAAATGAATAAAAATAGACAACTTTTAATTGGAATTGTATTCTGTCCTGGTCATTCTTTAGGAAATTTTCGTTCTCTTGTGGCATTTTTCCTTACTTTGTCTACAGAATGAACTTTACATTACATTAAAGAGATTACAGTCAAAGCGATCTCATAATTCCTTACTTCCAGACAGTTAAATGCATATTGATTTGAAATCTTTATCGTCAGACAAAAAAGTACAATAATCATTAATAAATATGGTAAACATAAGAATAATAATATTAATAATCTATATAATAAGAGGACGTGTTTGTCTTTCTGTCTGTCTGTGTGCGATGCCCAGTGAAATCTACTGAACGCAGAGATCTCAAATTTTACACGTAGGTGGATTGAAGGGTGGCGAAATGCACCTCAAAACCGGATTTTCGATTTTTGCTTTCGTTCGCGAGTCATGAGTGAAAAACTGACAGAAAACGTGTTTTTTTTTGCTATTGATGCATCAGTGTTGAAAATATTGCATCAATATCAATATATCGATAAATATAGATATATCGAAAAACTTCCCTCTTTTTGATATATATTGATATATTATTAATCAATATCAATATAACGATATATATCAAAATTCAATATCACTTCCAAACTGAGGTCATATCTGAGGTCGTTTTCCCAGGCGGCACTTTCTAATCATGGAATGCATTCCATAACCGGATTTTTAGCTGTTTCATTATAATTATTAATCGTTTAGTTTATGCTGGCACCTGTCTGTCTGTGCACAGTGAAATCTACTGCACACAGAAATATGAAATTTTAAGCATAAATGGACTAAAGGGTGGGCAAATGAACCTCGAAACCGGATTTTTAATTTTTGCTTTCGTTCAGGACTTATGAGTGAAAAACTGTCAAAAAACGTGATATTAGAGGCTAATATTTTTCAAGGAAGGACTCTTAATAAAGTTGATAAAGAAGCTCTGTATGAAAGAATTCATCACCATGATAGGACAGGACATGGAAGTAATACAGTATAGCTGTTTTCATAGGACAAATTAGTTTATTAATAAGAATGTTTTAAATATTTTGCTGTTAAATAAATGATTTAAAAAAAAAAAAATTAGCGAACTAATAAGCATGGGCAAAGCTGCGGGAAAATGCTAGTCATTAATAATAGTAGTAAACATAAGAATAATAATATTAGAAAACATAATAATAAAAGTAGTAGGTCTAATATAAAATACTTAAATCTTGTCCTTTGTTTACTATTATTTATTATTATACTACTGTATATTCCTGTTTTTAAATATATATTTAGCAATATAAAGTCATTCTTTCAATTTTTCATGTCATATTTTACAAATTTAAGGTCATTTTATAAGTAATTTTTCAGGCAATTTAGGTCATCAACTTCCAAGCCCTAGTTATAGTGTATTTCAATGAACGATGCAATACATTTCCTGAAATATTTAGCTAATGAAGGCAGAGCAAGTAATAGAATAGGGAATTAGACAACAAATGACATTATTCACTGACACTTGTAAAATAGCTATGGCAAATTTGTTTCGTCTATGGGCATACAAAGTGGCGCATCGTATACATGCATCAATAGCAGTGATGCTCACTGACGCATATATACGGCTGCAGCAGCGAAAGGGTTAACTCTTACTGAAATTATTATTACAGTATTCATAAGATCCTAACTATGGTATATTTCTTGCATGCTTCACATAACAGGAAATAGTGCTGAAGGTAATGGTCACACATCCATATTGGTGTACATCCAAGTTCTGTTCATCAGCGATAGCCTGGATGAGGACTAGTCCATAGGAGACTGAATGACTTTATTTTAAATTTAATTTTGATTATTTTACTTTACCTTTTTTTAAATTGGATTGCAAATGTGATGAAATATGAGTTTATATAAATAAATAAAATATACAATAAGTATTGATGACACCACATAATAGTGATTCTGGTGAACATTACATGAGAATATTTTAGGAGAAAAATTCCTCTGACACTGAGAATTTAACCCATGCCCTTTGGATTTCCATGCTGATGCTTTACCAACTGAGCTAGCAAGAGTTCACTCACCTGGTGCCATGAGTCAACTCTGACTAGCTCAATTGGTAGACGTGGAAAGCTGAAGGTTACAGGTTTGAATTCCCAGTGTCAGAGGAATTTTTCTCCTAAAATATGTTCAATAAATAAAATGTACCAGTACTTAATTAAAGTAAAATTAAAAAAGAACAGACTAGTTTTGTCTACATTTTGAAGTTTTGTTAATTCCCCATAAGAATTATAGAGAATTCATGGTTTTGTCATGTTTGTACAAATGGTGACAAGCACTCATAACAATATAAGTTATAATACACACAATGACAGTTAAATGCATACCATACACAACATTCAAGGTTTCAAATGTCAGTGACATTTAAAATTGCTGACAAAGGAAATCAGACTCCAACAGCAAAACATGAAGCAAAAGTTGAATAGTATGCAAGTATAGAGGAAGCAAGCAATATGACAGGAAATATTTTGAAATAGTTAAAAAGAAATCAATGACTTAAATCTGCAAACTACACATTTTCATTTTCTACCCAAGCATCAGAGCTTACATTTCAAAATCACGAAACCACAACTCGTAACATGCATCAGGAGAGAAAAATATTAATAAGACTACAGAACACATGTTTCCTAATGGGAGAGTATGAAAGTAAAAAGACATGAGACCTTAAATAAATAATTTTTAAAATATGAATGGTCCACAGAAAGAATATGCCAAGTAATTTTTTATAAATTTTGCAGGAGAGCAATTAACTTTAAAACCCTACTAAAGCTATGCAACTTGACAAATAATTATTTTTACGTACTATGTTGCAAAAGAATATATTGAAAATATACCATTTATTTCTGAATTGTTTTGCTACAAATAGACAAACACTATCCTAATGTCAAAAAAAGAGTTTTGAAATGCTAAGACATTTTTTATGAATTTTAAAGGAGAGCATTTTTAACTTTAAAACATGATCACAACTTTATCAATTTATACTGTATCTATTTAATTTAAGCATACTATGTTTCAACAGAAAACAGTATAAATAAACAAATTAGTTACCTTGAGCAGTTTTATCGCTATTTGACACACAGTACCCTCATCTATTATACAAAAAGCAAACTTCGTGCCTCATGAATGCACAGCCAACACCACCTATTAACAAGACAGTATTCAATTGTGAGATTAATTCCCATAGCAACTGGGGGGGGGGGGGGAAGCACAGAATGACTTGAATGAAACTCACTACGCATGGGTTTTTTGGGCTAGGGAACTTGAATCTGTCTTTTTTGCTCGGCATCACATTTTAACCATGAAATGTATATCGAAACTGTGATTTTAGTTTTTTAATTATCAATAGTTTATGCATTATTTGGATAAGGTTCATGAGTTTGTGGTATATTTTAATCATTTCATTTTGAATCTTTATGTTGTTCTATTCATTTAATTATTTATATTTGTTATAGAAAAACAATATAACTAAGAATAAAATTATGTAATTCATGCAATTTATGTAAAAACGATGTAAGTATTAATAAATATAATGTTATATTTATTTTTGTGTTAAATAAATTACTTAAATTAAAAATCTAGCAGTTGAGTAAATAATCGCGGGTGAAGCTGCGGACACATGTTTGTGTGAACAAAAAAGTTGGGGTAAGTTTTTTAACTCAGCGCATTTTTGTACACATGCATCGAGAGCATTCCTAAACACAGCGCTGGAATCCATCAGCTTGTTCTCCTTTCTAGCGCATGAATTATCGCACTTCAAACGCTTCCATTGGTATTGGGTACTGATGAAAATGCAATTGACCACTGTCGTCTGCTTTTCTGTATAGGGAAATCGTAACTCGTATCACTTAACCCAGGCCTTTCCAAATCGAGCACCCTGCGCTGGTGCGCACCATCGAAGCACCCAACGGCAGCCCGGTGCTCTCCTTCCTCACGTAGCGGTGTGCGTCAGACAGCACAATGGGTAGCTGACCTCGCTCTCTTAGTGGATGTAACGTCTTATTTAAATGATTTAAATATTTAGTTGCAAAGGAGAAATTAGTTAATTAGCACCATGTGTGACAGAATTAAGGCTTTCAAAATGCAGAATTTATTATTTAAAGATCAACATAAGCCGGAAATTTTGACAATTCCCCTTCATTAAAATCATTATATTTGTTTATTTATGAAAACGTTGGAAAGTTTCAGACGTCGTTGCAGAATTTGCACGATGAATTCAATACCCATTCAAAGAAATTAATGATATGGCACCTCAACTTGAAATATTTATGACGCCATATTTTGTCCTGAAAATAACCATCATATTTCCAAACCAAGGTGACAAAAGTACAGGTACACCGGCGATTTGCTTTCATTTTACATAGGTATTCATCCACAAAAATTTTCCAAACTTCACACACTTGCTTTAAAATTTTACGCCAGTGTTCGAGACAACCTATGCATGCGAACAGATGTTTTAAATTATGAATTTAAATAAAGGAAAACTTATGTCTGATGTTGCCTTACAGGCTGTACTTTGAATTTCCATTGCCAAATCGATTGTACGTGATATTTGTTAATTAGTTGCGGCAAAACGATGTTAACAATCTACTTAAATTCTAAATATTCATAAACACAATATAAGTAGAGAATAAAATGGTGTGTTTATGTGTTCACAAAATTGTTATTAATAATACTGTTTTCGTAAACTGAGTGCTGGCTAGACCTGTGGAGCTGCCTCTGGTGCTACACCGGTGCTGGCCTGCGCCGTGGAAGCACCTCAGTTGGAAAGGCCTGACTTAACCTATACATTCTGTCAATACAATGGAGGAAACTGCAATGAGATGGAAGAATCTTCAGATTCAGAAAGTGATTCTAGCGATAATGGTAATAAGATTGATGTTTTATTATATGACTGGTTAATCAAAATTTTGCTTTTATACAATTGACAAATTCTTTCAATGTTAAGAATTTGACATATGAACAAGTTTGGAAATTTTACTCAATTATATCATTTAAGTTAATTTAATCCAATATGTTTATATAGTAACGTTTTTTGACATTGTCTAATGCTTGTATTTTATGCTTAATGACAATAAAGTCTCACATTCACATATGGTATGTGAAAAGCATGCCAAGATTTGGAATTTTCAGTTTGTGTTTACATACGGTAATCCAACAGACTGTTCTTAATTGCATCACTCAACATACTCATCGCATAAGCATCAGCTTTAAAAAAGTGCATTTTGTCCAATGACTTTAAGAACATGTGCATAAAGAATAATATGCTAAGTTTTACTTCCCCGCAAACGATCTAGTGAATAAGTTAATAATCATTACTTCACTGCATAAAGTCTTAATTTCTTTTGAACTACATTCATCAGGCCATAACATTTCCTCATCTTGGTGCTTGGTGGTATAGTAGTTTCATTAAAAGCCTCTGATTCAGACATCATATATAAATTAAGAGCTTAAACACTCACAGGTCTCTCTACAATTCACTCGAGAATCATTTGTCGTAATGACAACAATGGAAAAGTGGAGGGAAATGAATACGAGCAATGTAGCAGCATCACCAACATGAAACTTAGCAACTCTTTCCCACATTTCAATTGTCTGTACCCCAATTCTTTTTGCCTCTGTATCTTGTGACTCAGAGGCTCTTTCTCTTTTTGAATGCTACAAAGATAGTTTACTATATAAGCTAACAAATAGCACCAAAAACAAAAAAATTGATAAAAGTGACTTAACATGTTCTTTCCAAGGACCTTTCATATGTAAAAAAGCAAAATCCCAAAATATGCATGCAAGGGCATTGGGTAGAGCTGAACGTTGAACAAATTTATTTTTCAAGAATAAAATAAAATTGTTAATAGTTGTTTAAATTTATTTTTGTTTTCATTTTTGGATTCAGCATAGTTTTCTGCTTCTAAATATACAGTGTGGTCCGTTTGAGATGCCAGAAAAGTAAAACGTTATATTTAAGAGGTTAATGTACATAGCTCTGTGCAATTTGCTGTAATGTAAGTGGAAAGGAAGGGAGTTAACGATAACTGATGTTTCACACTTCGGACACATGGCTTGGCGGTGCTATCGTGCATAGAAGACAAAATGGTGGTCACGCCACAACAGTGCACTCAGTGTTTAGTATGGAATGCAAAGTTTTCTGTTTTTAGTGTATTACAAACACAGCGGGCTTTCCGACGTTAGTACAACTGTCGGTATGCCCCTTCGCATCGAGACATTGTTAACTGGTACCACATGTTCTTGTTGGTCTCAAAATGCCTCGTACAGACAGAAGGTTACGTGATAGAAACAAGGAAGAGGATATTTGACAAGCCATGATTCAGAGTCCAAAAAAAATCACTCCGTCGCTTATCATTAGAGCAGAATATGTCATACACAACATGTCAAAGGACGGTACGACGTACCCATACCGTATTCAGCGAGTGCAAGTGCTGACGCAACATCATTACAAGGCTCGTATGAATTTTGCTACAGTGATGTGTGAGAGAAAGGACTTGACTCCTCCAGATTTTTTTGTGTGGGTGTATATCAAGTCACCTGTGTACACACAAAGACCACAAAATGTAGCTGACCTACGACAGATGATTACAGCGGCTTTTCAGCAAATCCCTCCAGAAATGCTCCGTGCCACGTGGTGAAACCTGTCCGCGAGGTATGATCTGTGCCGCATTCGCAATGGAGGTCATGTTGTGTGCTAATGTCCTGGAATACAAAACTTACAGGTTTCCTACACCTGTTTGTACCATTAACAAGTAATAAATTTAAATAGTTTCTTGTACACAATGCTTTACTTTTCTGACGTCTCTAACGGATCACCTTGTATAATGGTAAGTTTAAATGCTAAAATAACTGGATTTTAAATTGGTGGTGTACATGCCACATCATACAACCTCCATTTTTTTTTTTCATTTTCCCGTAAACTTTTTTTTTTAGCTTCTAGTACCATTTACTCAAAAACTACTGAAGATAGAGAGATGATTTTTTTGTGCTAATGTAGACCTAAACTATAGGATTCTTCAAAATGAGTAGAACATTATAAAAAATAGTGGATTCAAGCAGTGAAAGCTTAGAACCACATGTGTTATTTTTATACAAAAAATTAAAGACATAGGAATTTTTCATATTCAGCTTGTGTCATCGGGTATATGAAAATTCTGTTCTGCTCATTTTCTCAAAATGTATGTTCTTTACATGTGGGGAAAGTTTTAAAACTGTAAAATTAGTAGTTTTCATATGATGATAATTATAATGATAATAGAGAACATTTTCTTTTTTGATACTGTACTCTTCTTTCTTCCTTCTCTATAATAATAGTGTGTGGTAATTTATTTCTGTGACTTGTTTTCAACTGACTCACATCTGTTTATTACTTGGTGTAAAGAAAATTAATCTGTGTTTGATACAACCAAAGAAAATAGAAACTTTTTGTATGTGTTACATATAAGAAATTGAGTCGGCAGCTCTTCCCAAAGAGAAAAGTTTCAAGTCTTCACTAATGGTTGCATGATGGTCAAATTGATCGACTCTTGAGAGGACTTGAAACAAACATTCATACAAGAAAATAAAAGAAAGCTAGAAGCCAAATTCCAATCTTCTTGAAATTCCAGAAGTTAGGTAGCAAGACGGGTAGATTTGAGAGGTTACAGGATAGTCATGTTTTATTAAGAATTGAAACTTTACTGTCATTTCCACCATAGCACCATTTCTACCTTAAGGGTTTACCAATCTTATCACCAAAACTCCTAAGTACATTTTTCCTAAACATGATAATAAAGAGATACCTTTATAATTATTTGGGACTGTTTTATTTCCTTTGCCTTTATAAATAGAAATCACTAATGCTCTCTTCCATTTTTCTTGTGTCCTACTTTAATTTTTTATCCATTCAACAATTTAATTAGCAAGTCTAACAATACCTTTGATTTTAATTATTTTAAAATTTGTATAGGTACCGGTATATCATCTACCCACTTACTTTCTGTTTTTGGAATTTTTATAATTTCTAAAACTTCATTGCTACTGGTATCATCATCTAGACCACTTATGTAATGAATATTTAATACATTGTAAGAAGACTACCTGCTGGAGAAGAAAAGGTCCTTAATACTTCAGGCTGCTGTATTGTGCTCTGCATCAGTTCAGTGACTTCTGCTTCATATGTCAGCTGGTTTCCCCTACATGTGCAGTCTCCACATGTTTCAGATATCAGCGCACTCCTTCTGTCGCCTGTAGAGAAATGCTGATTATATCTTTGCCACTGTGAACTGGTTGTACTATCAAGAAAAGTAGATATCAATACAAATAATTTTCAAAATTGAAGTGGAAATGTATACTCTAATAGTTTTAATAGTAGGACCTAATACATAAATATGAATATAGTTATGACACATTTAATATAAAATCTGATATTAGTGATCACAGTATATTAATATAAAGTATTAATATTTCCTTCTATGAAAACAAGAAGATTACAAGAAACTATTATTATTCCTTACTACTGGATCTAATGCAAAAGTAATCAACAGGGTATGGAGTTTTTAAAGATTCATAATACTTTTTTAGAAATAATTTTATTTGTAAAGGTGACATAGACTAATGTTTTGATAATCCTATGGATTTTATTAATATTGGAATTACTTAATCATTTTGCATTTAAAACTATTTATGAGGAAACTATTCCTTGGATAACAAATGAACTTTTATTATTAATCCAAAGAAGAGACATTTTGCATGCACATGTTAAAGGACATTGCATTAATATTAGTTTAAAATTGGAATATACGAATCGGAAATATGATTACTTCAAACAAGATAATTCTAAAAAGGAAATATTATGAAAAATGTTTAGAAAACACTTACGGTAATCCAAAACAATTTTGGAAAAAGTTAATAAAACACAAATCAATTATTCAGATTACAATTATACTAATGAAGTTACAGAATGTTGTAAAGACAGATTAACTATTAGGGAAGAGATATTCCTCAAATATTTAATTAATACTTTGTAAATATAAATTCTATATTAGCTCAATCAATACACTGTGACAATATATTAAATACTGAAAAACAATTTACTGAAAGGGATCAATGTTTTATTGCACCGGTTATGGAAATTGAAATTAAAAATATGACTGCTAACTTGGAAAATAAATTTAACATATCAAAGATGGATTAAAAACCATAATTATGCAGTCCCTTAATAGGTTTATTGCAGATTCTGTAAATTATTCATTTCTGACAGAAGTTACCCAAAAATGTGAAATTTCTCGTGTGATTCCAGTATTAATAACCGGTGATACAAACCTTAGGAAATAGGTTAGTGTCCAATAAATTATCACTAAATGCTCAAAAGGTAGTACTTATAATATTCATAAACCCTCAGTTATTCTAAAAGTTGATTCTGTAATTACAGTGATACCTATGCAGCAAGTATCAAGTGAAAAGTATTTAGGTTTAATAATAAATGAAAATTTAAACCAGGTTATGCACATTTCAAACCTCTGCAATAAAATTCCACCAATCATTGGTGTTTTGCGACAACTGGGACGAATATTATCAAATTCTAGTACCTAGTATAAGACCTCTTCTTGGAAGCCAAATTATGAGCACATCCCTGTGTAAACAGGAGGCCTTTGCCCTTACGGGATGTCTCTAGGCTATATTTTTATTATTCCCTTATTCATTCTCACATATTGTATATGGTAGGTCTATTTATATGGGGATGTTAAAAAAAAAAAGATCTACATAAGATAAAAAATCCTTCAAAATAGGGCTGTATGAAATCTTTCAGGCTGTCATTACTTAATAACAGTCAAAATATTATATGAACAACTCATAAAATATAGTGCTGCAATAGTAAACAAACATATTATTCATAATAACATCGTATAACGTTTTCTTGAAGATATGCATTCCTATAGCTCAAGACAGAAATAAAATATTTTCATAACTCATTCACAACTGGTTACTTATGGACTATGGGGTTTGAAAAATATTGTGGCAAAGGCTTTTAATGAAATTCCACAAGAAATAAGATCTATAAAACCTTTAAATAATTTTTAAAAAGTTGAAGACTGTCTGTTAAATGAATGATGTAAACAAATTTTTGTGACTTTAGATAAATATTTCAATTGTAATTACTATATTCTTGTAAACTACTGTAACAACTTTATTATAACAATCTCAAAGCATGTCATTACTTTGTATACTGTCCCTTAATGTGAACTGTTGGCTCGTTGGGACCTTTTGTTAAATAAAAAAATAGTGGGTATTTTAATTACTTGGATATGCGTAATAAATGATTGGGCAAGTGTGAAGAACGAGGAAAGAACTTTTCAATCCATTCATGCACTCTTTGCCATGGTAAAACATTGCCCTCAAATTGTGGAAAGTCTTGTATGGATTTCAGCTCCTGGTACACCTTCAGACGACAAAAAACAGATCACTGCATGCTGTTCTTCTTTGGCGCAAATGCTAAGTGGTGCAGCCATGTTTAATGTGCAACAGTACAACAATAAGTGGAGTCATAATGGTCAAACATTTCACTCACGGAGATAAATGAACAACATGTCAACACACACGAGCAGCCAAGCAGTGCAGCCAACTTACAAAAGATTAAACAAAAAGTGCGGATACTTATTCACTTACCAACTTACAAAAGATTAAACAAAAAGTGCGGATACTTATTCACTTACCCTCATATAATAAATATGTGGACGCTTGTCCTTTTTTCCTTATGAAACCTGCTTGGAATTTTCATATTATGCTACGCTTATTTCGTCAATATTTTAAATCTTGATCACCAAAATTTCTACCTGCATTTTCTACATAAAATATTGAAGTTCCTCATTATCTAAATTAATAAAATAGAAAATATAGGTCCAGTCCAGCTGTACCTGATGCACTTGAAGAGCCATCCCTGTTGTGACCTGATCTTTGTTTTCTTGAAATTCTACTGTTTTTGGAATTATCTCCACCTGTAGATCGAACATCATATACCATGACAGCTGTTCTTGTCTTGGGGTCGACTTCACTATTTTCATTCACTTTACTTAAATACTGGAACTTTTTACTTTGGTCCCCTCTTCCATTGACATTAACCTGAATAGCAATTGGATGTTCTCTATATAGCTTCGTGAGTTTCCTTCACAATGGAATGATGGTAGCATCTGGAAAACATAACACTTAACTTAATACATAGGTTACATAACAATATTACATAACAATATTATCATAATAATATTATCAACACATAACAATACATTAACAGTATTATCATTATATAATTTCTGTAGTTTTTCCAAACAAAAACTGTGACAAATTGTATGAATGAGATATCAACAAAAATATTTATTCACTATGGTTGGAGGAGTTTACATTATATTGTGTTTCAATAAATTCTTTGTCTACCAAATTTTATTAAAACTTTATCTTAAATGTTATCATGAAGAGATCAGTATTTGGTTCACTATCACTTCTCATGTCATAGGTCTACATCAGCGGCCACCAACTCATTGCACAATGAGTACAGCAGTAAGTGCAAGCTTACCCATTGCACGCTAGAATCATTTAGTGCGCACACACTGCGTGGTATACTGCCTCTCTTGAGTTCAGTGTCGGCGTGCTCGTTAGGCTTTTGAAATTAAAAAATCAAATTGGTATGTCAACAGATGATTGTTGTATAAATTTTTTATTACATTATTATTTCATTATCATTTACTTATGTTTTCTTCAAAAAACATTCGTGAAGTCATGATGTTTGTAACAATGCAAATATTGTACAATATATTCCTAGCAAAATAATACACACAAATTAATTCTGTAGTTTTGAACATAGTTGAAAACTTCCTGATTTTATTCAATTTTATAGTAGGCCTACCATAATTAAATTGTAATGCCACAAATTCTGTGAAATGAAAACAAAATCTAGACTCATTCCTTTAAATGACACACTTCCACATTATTTTATATTATTGAACATAAATATTAATACTAAAGTTATATTTGAAACAAAATTCAGAGAAACTATATCTCCATGTAATACGTCAGTATTAAAGAACAGCTCAAATAAAGCATTTCACACTACAAAATCACTCATTAGTGGAAACTAGTTTTCTTGATTTTTGTTGTCTCTTTTGACACAGAAGTTTTTTAACATCTGGAAACAATGTTTGTGCAGCAGCCAGTCTAAGTTTACAATTTAAGTTTTCATCTGACAAATGACTTCTGCTGTGGGTTTTGTTTATTTTCATTAGTGAAAAAACTGCTCGTATATGTACGTAGACAAAATCCTAGCAACATGTCTATGCAGTCGGGGGAATTTAGTTTGGAGAAAATCCGAATAAAAGTCACTCAAACATCTCTTATATTGGTATTTGTTACCAAAAATATAGGCGTCGATCGGTCGATGGCCTACTAATTGGAACACAATCTACACCCAACATAATGCTTGGAAGCTGGTGAAATAGATGACCCACCTTTGCCGACCGAACCCTGGTTCAAAGAGACATCACGTGGTGCACAGAGGTCGCACAGTGCAAGCCTGCTTGCACATGCACAAAATACAGTGAGTTGGAGACCACTGGTCTACATATATCAATACTTTCCTATAACTTAACTTTACTTTAATAAAAACAATCACACCGTATATTTATATATATATATATATATACTGGTAACCTATAGGTCTTTCACTAAGATTTATCAATAAGGATAATCAAAAGTGAAAGATTCCATCTGCCACCATGTCCCAAACTCTGAGTAGCTTATTTGGCAGTGTCGGCAGTGTCAGCACAGTCAGCTCAAGGTCTCAGATTCAAGTCCTGGTGCTGGAGGAATTTTTCTCCTAATTATTTTCATGTAATGTTGACAGATACATGAAAACATGAATATATCTCCACGCCTGTGTGGAGTAATGCTTCCTACTTACTAAATGATGATCCTATGCTGTGTATAGCCTACAATTGCAAATCAGAACTACCCCCAAATCACAAGTAATTTTGATATTCCATTTTGACATTAATAAGAATGGATCATGATACCAGGGATATCATTTCTCGGCAACAGAACAATGTATTCCCTTTGAAGATTGGTGTAACATATATGGGATGTGCATGGCATTTCCCTAATATCTAAATTAGAATGAACTCAAGGTGAAATTTTGTTGGTTATTTACAAGGGAACTATTAATGAGCGGATATCGAAATTTACCTTCAAATTTCGCTGACAGAACCTATATCCTGTAGGAAACTCATATATCAAATTTTTAATGAGTTTCATATGTCCTTTGAGGGTAAAATTTATATATTGATAATATATTATTCCACCTTATACCCTCAAAAAATGAATTAAATAAAACCATGTGTGTTACATAATAGCTTGCAGTAATTCTATTACAATATTAAATAATGAATATGATTCAGTCTTGTGGAAATCTTAAATTAGGCATGTGATTTTTTAACTTACTCTACTAAAACATTTTAGAGGTATTTTATACACTCTTGTAAAAATGGTGTAGGTTAAATCTTAAAATACTGAAATGAGAGCTCAGTTTTACAGTGTACTCTGTTGGTTTACATGGCCAGTTATTTTTAAGAACATAAAATCCCAGGTTTTTTGACCTAGTAGTCAATATTTAAAAACTTTGAAAATATTATGTGAGGGGAGTATGGGCAGGATGACTAGATTGTAATACCAAAACCCGGGACTCCTTGCTGAACAATGCAACATTCAAACTTTTTCGTCAACATATTTATGAATGAAGTAATAATAATAATACTAATAATAATAATAATAATAATAATAATAATAATAATCTATTTGCCATAGACTAATTTAGTCTTTCGGACATTCACGCAAACTGTTGCAACTAGAATAATATAAAGCACCTGGAAATCAAACACATTGTGCAAAAAATCTCAAGATCAGGGACATTTAGGTGTCCTGAAAACTTTCTCAGGATAGTGTACTCAAAACCAGGACGTCTGGGCACCCTAGTGATGGGCGTCGCACTTTTGGTTGATATAAATAGGGTCATTCTACAAGAGGTTACCCTAAGGATGAAAGCTTGAAATAAGACAAAACACTTTTATTTTTTTTTTTCCAAAATTTTGTTTCACTTTAATAACTACGTTAGTTTCTTTTGAAAAAAAAAAACAACATCTACAATAACAACAACAAATGGAAAATAAATTCTTGTTGTTTCTTTCCAGAACTGTCATTTAACAGTTCAAAATAAGCCTCATTAAAGTAAGAGTACTGAAGATAAACTAGATAAAGTACTGGTATGTATTATGAAGGTGAAGAATTTGTGTGTTAATAACTCACTTGGGTTCAGATAGTAAAAGTAGTAGTACCAGTAATAACATTTTTCTTTCAAATACCAAAATATCTCTACAAGATAATGGAAGATGGGATATTTTAGAACTTGAGTGCCTCACATGGTAACAGGATGTCACCCTTCAGTAACTCATTTGTTTCTGTAGTCATTTACTCAATTGTTGTTCCATGAGTTCATTGGATTTTATTTGGTTTGCAAGTTTGTAACTTAATAAGACATTAAATGGAAACTACTCGTAATGCCTCTAATATATCCGTCTCTACAACCAGTGAAGAAAGGAAGGTATACATTGTTATGGTGAAATTTAGTTGTTTGGTTTGTTATAGATTGTTTCATAGTACTAGTACTGGTAGGCCTACCTCATTTCACAAGAAAGAAGTTCAGTATTCTACATCAATAATATTATGTCTACTAGGGAGTAATAAAAAAGTGTTCAGTCCATTTTATCTGAGGTGATCACATCCCCCCTTCAGGTGAACATATTTTTATTGTGAATATTTGGTATTTCTGATGAACATACACTAATATCTACTCCCCTTAAGCTCCATCCACAATGTGCAGTCGGCAGTTGGTAGTTGGTAGTCGAAGTATAATGTGTGGTGAGTAATGGACGCCATTCACAATGTGCAGTTGCAGTCGACAGCAGGCAGCCGGCAGTTGGTCTCGAGAAATTCATCTTCGATTACCGACTCCTTGACTGCAAGTAACATATTACGAGATTGAAAATGATTTACTAGTGCAAATGAACATATTAGCATACTACGAGAAAGTAAGATGTGTTTATTACATATATTATGCAATTACAAAGCGATTCCTCCACATTTTTTATTCTGTAAAATGTTTCCCTAACCTCAATGTCGACTGCATATTGTGGACAGCTCGAGTGCTGCTCCCAAGCAGCCGACTGCAACTACCAACTGCAGACTGCACATTGTGGATAGAGCTTTAAGCTGGTCCAGATTGTATCACAAACAAAATAAGGGAATTTAGCGATTAGGTAGAAAGAGGAAGGACATTTTCAGAATTGCTTGTACTATTTTTATCTAAGGGCATCCTAAAATTTAATTTTCCCTGGAATGCCATAATAAAACTGACTTTAAGAATACAATAAAATAAACTGAAATTATTAATTAAATGAGATGGTCAACTAGCAGTTGAAAATGTGGCGAAGTTCATGAAACATATGTCCTGCAAAAATGTAAGTAAAATTAAGTTTAAAGTGTTTAAATGTCAACCATCTCATTTAATTAACATAGTATATTGCTTCACTGTATAAAAGTTCAGCTAAAAGCATTATTATATGGTGTTTTAAACTGAAATGAGTTCAATGTGTAGTGTTGTGAGTAAATATTATCATCACACTGAATTTAATAATGTTCAAGATAAGTTATAAAAGGTGTGATGTGAACCACACAGCTTCCTCTAACCTTAATATTCCAGTGTAAAGTACATGAGTCCACCGCCTTGGGTGAGTCGGTAGCGCACCTGCCTTCCACCCCGGCGGTCCGGGTTCAATTCCCGGCCAGGATGGAGATTTTTCAGTAGTGAAAAATCCCTTTCCCGGATTGGGTGTTTGTGTTTGTCTTTAGGTTAAGTGCTAGGTAGGGGACTGGTGCACTCTAGAAACAAATCCGCTTAGAATACCCCCTTAAGAGATCACCAGGGGTGTAATTATATTACAACGGAAATATATAAAACAGCCTACTCGTTGCTACAAAGGAATTCTTTTTTATGATCCCTGACTTTCAGTGATGGTATTCTATTTGACCATTGAAACCAGTGCCCATACCAGTTCATGCCATCTCACTTCCCTCACTGCTTTTACTAATTTAAATTATTATGAATCATGTATGACTGTGCCTTAGACAATTGTTTATACTCAGTTCTGAATTGCAGGAAAAGCAAAAGGCATTTGGATTTCCTAACGAGAATGAATTTAAGTGGCTGGTGTTCTTGTCACTATTTGACATTTTTCAGATGGCACACATGATAAATTATTCTCTACAAGTTAATGGATGTAAGTAATGACATAATGTAATAATCATCTATTAATTTCAAGAAGTTGAATTGAGGAATTATTTATTACCTTATCTTAAGTAGTCAAGGACTCAATTGGATCACACTTGAGCAAGAGGAGTCATGAAGATATAGGCATTGTTCTAAGATTTTGAAATTCTATAAGTTTATTGTAATTGTTCTTAGCTTTGCTTGTTTCAATTCTTGTATTTGTTCTTAGCTTTGATTGTTTCAATTCTTACTTTATGTTTTTGTAATCTTGTGGTAATGTATTTATTTTCAGCTTTGTTTATATTTCAGTCATCACTCATTTGTTTTGCATAGATATGACTAATATTGGTTGCCGCCATGCATACTGATTTTTTTTGGTCCTAATATGAGCTTATGCTCAGGGATTGTACCTTCAAAAATAAAGAAATAAATAAAATTATTGGTTATTTTGAATTAGAGGAAGGCTATAGAGTGAAATTTGCATTAAAGACCTCTGATAGTTTAATGAAAAATCAATATACTGCAGTAAAATTAGACGTTTTGCATTAGACGTTTTAAGTGAAATGTGTATGAAACAATCTCTAACTTTTGACTTTCTGGAGTAAGATTCGTTTGGAATGTAATTTAATCATTTGAACATAAACCAAGGCTTGCAATTTTTAGGAATTACTGTGGGAATATGATTGGAAAATGTTGAACTTGCAACATTATTTTCTGTTTCCAGTCATTGGTGTTGTCATACTTTTCCTTTTCTATGTTGTGGTGGGTGTACCCCTGCTGTTGAGTCAGCTGCTTTTGGGATATTTTTCTCAGATGAGCTATTTGACTGTGTGGAAAATATGTCCCATTCTTCAAGGTAAGAGTGTGTCACAAGGAATTTATTACATTTATCTGCAAGATGATTCAGTATGTTGATTACAGGTTTCTTGAATACAGAAATAAGTACGAGGGGGATCCAGGAAATAACGACCATTTTGTTGTAGTAATTAAAAAAATCATATTTATTTGAAAAAACAAAGTCTGTTACATAACTGAAGCTTCCTTTACTTCTCTACATAATCACCACCCACATTTAAACATTTGTCGTATCTGTTCACTAGCTTTAGAATTCCCGTGTTATACTCCTCTGCCGCCAGTTCATTAAGCCAGGTGTTCACTGTCTTCTTCAACTCTTCATCACTTCCAAAACGCGTACCACCCAGAAAGTCTTTCAGCATAGTGAAAAGGTGAAAATCGCTAGGAGCAAGGTCTGAACTATAGAGCGGATGATCAAAGATTTCCCAACCGAATTGATCCAGCAATTCTCGAGTTGCAGCAGCAGTGTGCGGGCGGGCGTTGTCGTGAAGAAGCACAACTCCTCTCGAAAGCATTCCTCGCCTCCTGTTTTGGATGGCATTGATCGTAGTGTCTTTTGGCATGAAATCCAGCAAAAGAACACCTTTGCGATCCCAAAAGACAGTAGCCATGACTTTTTGTATTGAGAGAGTCTGTTTGAATTTTCTCGGTTTCTTGGGTGATGAGGGATGATGCCACTCACGTGATTGGCGCTTGGTCTCTGGGGTGTTGTGAGACACCCAGGTCTCATCACCAGTCACAATTTGATCAAGAAAGGCGTCTCCATCTGTGTGATATCGCATCAAGAATGTCAATGCTGAGGCCATTCTCTGAGTTTTGTGTTGGTCACTCAGTTGCCGTGGAACCCATCGTGCACAGATTTTGTGGTAGCCAAAATGTTGCGACACAATTTCACCAAGCAAAGAACGAGAAATGTCAGGAAAGGCAATATGCAATTCGTCGAGTGATGTGCGACTGTCTTGCAAGATTCTGTCGTTCACTTTAGTCTTCAGGTCTTCTGTGATGAGGGATGGGCGTCCGAGTCGAGTTTCATCGTGGACATTTTTTCGCCCATTGTTGAACATTTCGCACCATTTTCTCACATTTCTTTCATTCATTACAGTATCACCATACACTTCTTTCAATTGCCGGTAAATTTCTGCAGGTTTCAAATGTTTGGCATTCAAAAATCGAACCACACTCCTCACCTTACAGTCGGCGGGATTATCAATCACGTCGTTCATTTGAAATGAACACAAAATGCACAATGGCGACTTGTTGCAACCAGTACTCACAACATTATGAGAATACATGTTAAGGAAGCCAGTTGACCTTCAAACAAGGAAGGGGAGTCAGCTGCGCGGCGGGTATGCGCAAACGGTTGTTATTTCCTGGATCCCCTCGTAATTTAATCATTCACATGTGAGTCGGTAGCATGTCTGCCTTTCACTCTTGTGGTCTAGGTTCAATTCCCGGCTGGGTTGGGGATATATCAGTAGTTTTTTGTGTTAGGTAGGGGACTGGTGCACCCTGGAAATAAATCCGCTGAGAATATGCCCTTAAGGGATTACTGAGGATCGTTTGCGACCCGATGGAACTCCCCCACACACACACATGTAGAAACCTAAGTATGTTAGTTAACTTAACCTAGATGCCCTAACTTTTCTTAGTTCCCTTTCAGAATAAAACCACATTACTTTATTTTAACAAATAGTGAATTCACTTGGAAAGACTGGATTAAAAAAGTAATACAATGTGAAATGTTAAAAGTGTCTTTCATCATAATAATAAATTATTTATATCAATGAGACATGTGTCCATTTAGCATTTATGAAATGTTTCTCACATGGCTCTTATAACTATAAACAGCTACCCATCATTATAACAGGGGGGCCCACCAGTGGCGTAGCAAGCTTAGGTGGTACCCGGTGCGGAAAATTTCTTGTCACCCCCCCCCCCCATTCAAATTATTAAAAAATGGAACAGTTCCAAGTGTTATTTTTTGGATAGTCAAAGGTAATCCCACGAGAGTTTAAGAGTTTATCGATAGATGGAGCTGCAGCGAATTTATCTGATGTAACTCGTAAACTCAATGGATTATGCAAAATTAGTGATAATTACTTTGTTATATAAAAAAACTAAGCTCCGAAATCATGGTATATTATGAATCAACCATCTATGAATCGATTCGAGTTACCATGTTGTGACCAGTGCTACCAATGGTGCATATAAGACATAGTTAACCTAATTCAGCCAATTTTGTTAGGATTACGGAAAGACATACATATCAAGCATATTATGCTGTACATTGTACATTGTAATGTTAAATGACAATAAATGCTATTATTACTATTATTATTATTATTATTATTACTCATCTAAAGTACGTTATAGACAGACAGATATATATTGTTTTCGTGAGCGACGGACTGTAGGTGTTACCGTTAAAAAGTGAACATCTAGGCCAAAATACACTCCCGAAATTGTGCAAACTTTTATTTTTTGAGTGATTTTTTATATTTTTATATTTTGTTTTCCAAGCGAAATCTCGAATTTTGGAAAGATGAATTTAGATAAAAGGACAAAATTTTGTATTTATGTCAGATACCTTTCAAGTTGTGAACGGAAGATTGGAAACAAGTTTTCCTTATTTTTACATAAAGAAAGTTTTCTCGAAAACGGCTCTAACGATTTTCTTTAAATTTTGCACATGGGTTGCTTATAGAGCTAAAACTTTTATTTCAAACACTTTTTCGAAATAATTCTCTGAAGGGTAGCCACCCACTCTGAATACGCGCTCTTTGCAATATGGCCTCTTGCAACGGAAAATCGTACGAAAACAAAATTTTGTATTTGGGTTAGGTACCTTTTGAGGATGTGACACGAAGATTGGCGACAACTTTCTCTTATTTTTAAGGGGAGGATAACTTTTATTTGGGCAGAGGAAGTTATGTGAATTATACATCAGATTGTTTTATAGGTTGATCCTAAAAAATTTCATAAACAAGTAATGTAACTATTTTATGGAACTGTATTATTAATAACCTATTCTTAAATATGCGCACATCCCAGTATGACGTGAATTCAATTTCTGTCTCTGGAAAAATTATCCTGAATACAGTGCAAAGGCCACCACACAGAAAAGCTTTGCTTTGCTATGCTATGCTATGTTACGACATGCTAACCAATGCCAAGCTACGCTCTGCTACGCTACACCATGCTAACCAATGCCAAGCTAATGTAGTACTATGCTATGTTATGCTATGCTATGCTAACCAATGCCAAGCTAAGGTAGTGCTATGACACAAAATGGATGCTAAGCTAAGCTGAGCTAGAGAACTGTTTAAAGATGGCTACCATACTGTATTATATATACATAGTCTTTATTAAGTGCCAGTATGGTACTTTATGAGATTGTGTGGGGGACAAAAAATGTCTGTCCGTCTGTCTGTCTGTGTGTCTGTACGCACCATAACTCAAATACGCTTTTTCGGATTTTCATGAAACTTGGAAAACACATTTATAATGTCCATGGGAAGAACCCTATTGATATTGAACCAAATCGGTTCACCTGTGCGGAGTAATGCCCAATTTAGTGCCTATTTTAATAGATTATATTAGAAAGACGCCATAGCTCATATACGCTGTATCGGATTTCCATGAAACTTGGTATACGCATTTATGATGCCCATGAAAAGTACCCTATTGAATTTGAACCTAATCTGTTGACTGGTACCGGAGTAAAACTCAATTTAATGTCTATTTTAAAGGCGCAATAACTCAAATACGCTTTATCGGATTTTTATGAAACTTCGTATATGCATTTATAATGTCCATGGGAAGACGTCTATTGACATTCGACCAAATCGGTTGGCCAGTACCGGAATAATGCCCAATTTAGTGTCTTTCATGTTAATATATAAGAAGTCGCAATAACTCAGATATGCTTTATTGGATTTTCCTGAAACTTTGTATACCCATTTATAATGTACATTGGAAGACGTTTAATGATATTGGACCAAATCGGTAGACCGGTACCGGAGTAAAACCCAATTTAGTGTCCATTTTAAAGACGCGGTAACTCAAATACGCTTTACCGGATTTTTATGAAACTTGGTATACACATTTATAATGTCCATGGGAAGACGTCTATTGATATTGAATAAAATCGGTTGACCTGTTTCTGAGTTATGCTCAATTTAGTGCCTCTTTTATGGTAATATACGTATTCAAAAGAATTTATGAAATGCAAATCAGTTATCATGACAACATAGCCTATTGTTTTACTGTGATCTTATAAGGCTTTGGCAATTAAAATACAGTTAGCTATGACAAATAACACTATTGCTTTACATGCATTTATCCAACTAGACCGTTAAACTGACCCAGATGGCCGAGATGGTAACGTCTTGGCCTCACATTCTGGAGTTCCATGGTTCAAATCCTGAAACCGGCCAATTTGATTTTTTTATTTTTTTTTATTCTGCATATCATAAATGCAATCATAAGTGATTAAACAAAAACCTACTGGCACTTTGTTATATCAGTTTACCTGATTTTATATACATTTGAAGTAGTGCCACAGAGACAAGGATACTTTTGTATTTCTTCAATCAGTTTTCTTCCCTCGGTCTGTTTTCCATGAAAGTAATAAAATTAAACACACTGAAACAGTGAAAGTGAACACAAAAATGCAATCTGATTATGTCAAGAAAACAGTTGAATGTCAGGAAAACAGCTGACTAAACGCATGTGTGAAGTCAGCTTCATGAAAATTGCCTGCCCAGTGATCTGTGAATTGTAGCACAGCTCACTCAGCTTAGCATAGCTGTCTGTTCAACCTATATAAACTGCACTGGAGGGATTTTCTAGCATAGCATACCATAGCATTGCATAGCATAGCTTTCTGTGTGTGGTAGCCTTCCTTAAGATTCCTCATAAGTGAACTGTCACTCTGTTTCATAATTTTGATTGCAGGCTTAGGCATTACAATGACAATTATAAACTGGAACCGCACAACTCTTGCATTAGAATATACATTCCAGTTTTTCAAATACCTTCTGCTTGGCTTACAAGGATCACCGCCATATTCAATGTGTAGAACTGAAGAAAAAGAATGTGATAGTTTACAATCAAATGAAAGCAGACATACAAAATGCTGTAGAGAAATAAAACGGACTTTGGGGCAATGTGAAGAAAGAGAAAGTAATGAATTACTATATCCTGCCTTACACTTTTACCAGTAAGTAAAATAATTTATTTAAAAACATACTGTTAGCACAGAATTCAAGAAAGTTTAAATCACTGATGCCATTTTTGTCTTCTCACTTTTATAAGGTAACTTAAAATAAGTATAAATTAAAGAGGAGCTTTTTTCAAAAGATAATAAAAATTTACAAGAGAAACAAAAATTATACTGTTAGTAAAAACCAGATTTTTTCAGCGAAAACATGATTTCAATATCAAACATTTCATTGTGTAATAATTTTCATTGACAGCCGATTTTGAAAAAAGTTTGGGTACCGGTACATTAAGTTAGAAAAAAAAAGACTTGGAATGTTAAGTTTTGAAAACAATGTTCATAAAACAGAAGTGATTTATTAATTTTTTATTTTAAAATCTGAGAATTTAAAAGTGCCAACTTAGTACTTGAAAAACAAAAACAAAATTGAAATGAAAAAATGTTCCTATCTTCATTTCACACAACAGAAAAATTCAATATGAGTAAGAAGCTGCCTTTAACCTGCCTTGTATCAGCTAGAAAACTAGTACACAACAATGGATTCAAATTGACTAATTTCATATTTCAAGTGGTATCGTATTAATCAATGACCTTAATAGATTCCGCCTGATATACCACTAAATTTGTTCAAACACAGCTAGAAGAAGAAGAAGAATATGATCAGGAGTACAAGATCACATCTATTGAGTAAATTGCTTATACAAGGGTTGATTTTTTAGTAGTGGCAACTATTTTATTTCTCCACATATAGCATACGTACATGGCTCTAACTTTTATAGGCCTTCAACGTAATCACCACCATTGCGTACAACATGTTCCCAGCGATGCGGAAGTCTTTGGATCCTGTTGGCACTGCCTATCTGTTGATGGTGTGAAGAGAGCAGTCGGTTGCCTGTAAAACATCTTCAACCATATGAATTAAATCAGGATTAGATCAAAGTCACAAGAACTTAAATCTGGAGAGTATGGAGGGCGATATAGCTCCTCCCAGCCCCAGCGACTGAACAGTTCAGACACAACTCCTGCTGTATGCACCCTAGCGTTGTCATACAGAATAATGGGTGGATTGTCCATGAAGTGTCACCGTTTTCTTTTTAGGGCTGCTCGCAGATTGTTTTGCAAAAATGAGCAGTAGTACTCCACAATAATGTTCTGGCTTGGGGGAAAGGTATGTTTTAAGATCACACCATCCCAATCATGTTTTACAGGCAACTGATCGCTCTCTTTGAACCATCAACAGAGTAGGCAGTGCCAACTGGATCCAAAGACTTCCGCATCGCTGGAAACATGGTGTACGCAATGGGGGTGATTACATTGAAGGCCTATAAAAGTTAGAACCATGTACGTATACTACATGTGGAGAAATAAAATAGTTGCCACTACTAAAAAATCAACCCTTGTATGTTTATTAACTTAAAACAAAAAATTCACAATAAAAACAATAACAACAACCTTAACAATAATAATAGTCAATATGAAAATAGTGGAATCTACAAATTTACCTGACAAGACGGCAAAAAAGTATATATTGGACAAACTGGAAGATCTGGAAGACAGTGGAATCTACAAATTTACCTGACAAGACTGCAAAAAAGTAGCCTATATATTGGACACACTGGAAGATATTTTAAAACAAGATATAAAGAACACTTCTCTGATATTAAATTCAATAGAAACAAATCTACATACACCAAACATCTCTTAGACAATCAACACAGTCCTTCTTCTATAGAAAATTCGTTAGAAATCCTGCATAAACAAAATAAAAGCCTAAAACTCAACACTTTAGAACAACTAGAGATTTATACACAGTGACAATATTAAAAATGAAAACCCCCCAACCAAAATACGCTTTTCGAACTATACCTCAACCTAACAAGTAAGGAAAAGATAATCCCACAAATCAGTAGAGCTTAAGTTCTCAAGAGGCAATAACATGTCATCACAATGATCACCATAATTGGTAAGCTTTGCTCATGCTTTGGTTCGATAGTTATCTCGTATACACATTTTATCCAAACTTAATATTTCCACACAAATGAACAACACCAAAATATTTTACCTGCGTATAGAGGTGACACAGAAAAGCAACTTTAATAAGGAGATTTTTGCTCTATGACGTAAAATGTGTATGCTACAGGGCATTAAAGTCATTACAATTTGATGCTCGTAAGTCAATAATGAAGCGAAGTAGGGTTGAAATTTTCATTAAATTGATTTCATGCCTTCTTAGTGATTGATGAAAACCTTATTCTTAATCATTCATCAACAGCTATAGCCTACCATAAATTAGAATTTTCATAATCTGCAAAATTTACAGACTAATCACATGACTGCCCACCGATGCATTAGTTTCTTATTCCTAATTCCAGTGCTAACTAAAACATTTAGTTTGTCTTTTTTTCCCCCTCAGTGTTGCAAGATGTTTATCGTCATTTTTTCATAGTTGATCATTCTGTGAACAGAATAAGTAAATCGTAAGGTTTTGCTATGTACAAAAACTCTAAATTAGTTTAAAGTAAAGAAAATGGAGAATGGTTACACTTTCACTGAACTTGCGAATATCCATCTTATTTATGGAAAAGCAAGTATGGAATACCCCCAAGAAAGGAGGTCGGGGATCTACCACTGGAAAATTTAAATATTGAACTAATGAAAGTCACATGTTACTTTATTTTAGTACTGGAAAACTAGTTAGCAAATTTGTTGACCATACTCTAAGACATGCCAACGTAAACAAGAAATCATTACCTAAGTCGGGGGTCCACCTCCAGAAAATTTTAAAATATTGAACTAATGAAAATAACATTTTATGCTATTTCGGCACTGAAAAACTAGGTAGCAAATTTGTTTACCATACTCAAGACATGCCAACGTAAACAAGAAATTGTTACCTAAGTTATAATACTTATTACTATTTATAAGAAAAATTAAATAACACATGGAACAATGGAAATAATAGCCTACTCATTATGTTATGAAAACAAAATAACTGCTATATCATATTTGACACACCAACAAAACTTGTTTAATTCAATAAATATATTTTTTAAATACAAAAATAGAATTTTAGGTTTGGGGTCCAGACCCCCCTGGATCCCCCTTTCCTAATCCACTGTGGATTCTTCTTCCATGTTGTCGATTTGATAAAACTTCTGCAATTTTTTATGTCTCTACTGACTTTTAAATAATTGTCCTAAAAGAAAAACACCTGACTATAATTATTAATATACATTTCTTCCTCCCCCTGAGAGCTGGGGGAGGGGGGCACCCATTCGTTTGAGGATGGTTAATGAAGGTGGCTTCACATTTCAAGTGTACGGCTAATGAAACCTGCAAGTTTTTTAATAAAAATTACATCAGAAGATAATCAATGAAAGTGATTTCACATTTTAGACATAAAGTTGATGGTAAGTTGTATAATGCAAAGTCATATCTAATGAAAATTTTACTATTTCCAAACAGTTATATTTGATACGGTTTGTAAAATAAAATGTTTACTATTTAATTCAATTGTTTTCAATTTTCAGACAAGAAGTCAGTGGGCTGGTAAGTTTTATATACAAAAGATTCTAAATAAGACTAGTGAAAATGGTTTCACATTTCAAACATTTATACCTTTTAATTTTTTTAAACACACTTCTCATTTCAGATACAAAATTGCTTCAAGACCTGACTTGGAACATTGGAATGGGTTTTTTCGAGATATGGGATGGGATACCATTGTGCTGCTCCCACTACTGATGCTGCTTATCTTTTACATCACTGCAAAAGGTCTTTTCTTATTCAACAAGGTTAGAACATCAATCCTATTCTGGCTGGAAATAAATAACAAAGAGATAACTTTTTTATTTATTAATTTTATTATTATTATTATTATTATTATTATTATTATTATTATTATTATTATTATTATTATTATTATTATTATTATTATAAATATTTCTAAAATCTTTCTCACTGCCATATCTGAGCTGAACTGGTGTTGAGTGATTAAACTGCCTCACTCCCATACCTGGCTGGAAATGACTTTGAGAGTTTAAACCACCAGTACTGAACTAGGTCAGATCAGAACTTGCAGTTTATGTGTTAAAAATGTGGCAGATGAGGAAGTTAGGGAGTTCTCATACAGATGACAGGTAAATAACACTTCACAATGAAGTAGTCATGTGAATTTCACGATTAGTGATAACCAGGGCCCGGATTCTGATGACCTAAAATTGTTTGAAAACTGACCTATAAAATGACCCTAAATTTTAAAGAAAATGACTTAAAAATTATAAAAAATTACCTAAAAACTGATATTTTATTTATAAAAAGTTATTATTGTACACACAAAGTTATAGATTAGTTTGTTCATAATTGTAAAAACAGCAAATAACTTTAATGTTGTGAATGTTCTTTTCTCACGGAAATTTATACTGGCACTGAGGCATTGGCGAGTCAAAATTGGAATTTCCTTTTGTGGTCTGCTGGATTATATTGTTGTTTAATTGAGGGTAAACAGTAGTTTGCACTCTCAAATCCAAGCAGGTGGCAGACTCTGGTGCCTAGTCAATCTGATAACAATAGTAATATAATACAAAATTTTGGCGTTTCTTTTATTCTCATTTCCGACTGAAACATGACAACACTTAACGCCGAATTTTTCCTTCTTGCATTAAACAAACAACACTTCAAAGAAAGCACCACTAGCGATGAAAAAAGTTAATACACTCAATGTAAATACATGAAAATGACTAAATAAGGAAGCAAATGTCACAAAAGTGACAAAATAATTACCTAAAATTGAAATAAATGTCCTAAAAATATAAAATTGCATAAAATGACAAAAAGTGACGTAATAAAAATGTATTTCTATAATCTAGAGGCCATGATTAGGATTTATCTACAAGTTGGCAATGTCTATGCAGCATCAGTAAAAAGATGACATGTCATTAGAATCTGGGCCCTGGTGATAACAAAAATATTAAACTGTTACCTAGAACATTATTTATTTATATTTTATGAATAACCGCGGCAGCTGACAATAAATTTTGGAGAGATAATTAGTATGCACCTTCAAATTTTCGGGAACTTTGCACCACCTGAGGCAAGATGACATGTATTACAGAATGACAGGAATGCTAAAAATGGCTAAGGACCTGTACGACAACCTGCTGATAGCATATTTGTCTGCCAGGTAGAGAACTTGTCTGGAAGTTCACCAAGAATTGAATACTTTGATCTTCTGAGAAAATCTATCTGGGAAGTCAACTCCCAAATTAAGCTAGCATAAAGATGGAGAGGCTGATAAACTACCAACTGCCAGTTAGGGAAGCATGGTGGAAACAAGATGGAAACACTCCGAAGCTTCATAGCCACCTGAATTTCAGAACTGATGCTGGAAGATTTAACTTACACAATAATGCCATTTTAGTCACACATTAGAATGAAGTAGAATTGTGCAAATTGATTGATGTGCTTAAAACGATATACTGTTTTCTTATGTAATTTAATTGTACAAATACAAATTAGAGTTGCTGCACCTAGCGGAGGCCTATTGGACTACAACAAACACACCTTTTTGCTCAACAAGCTAAGGATCATTTTACAAAATTTTACTGCGTTCTTCCTGATAGCAGTTCGATGGAGGAATTACAAGACATCTTCCAGTTAAGCTATCTGGAAGTCACATATCAGGAGGAATTGTTGGGATGTGGTAATACAGGCCCTAAATGTGACGTGCTTAATGTAGTGTACTCCACGGAATATTTACAGCAAGGAATGAAGTGGGGGGGGGGGGAAGAGATGGTAACATTAACACAATATGTCACACCTCTCCCTTACCCTATTGATGTGGAACTGTATTTTTATATACGGTATAAGGACTTAAATTATATATAAAATTATGAATTATAGACACAATGCACAAGATATCGGCAAATTTTGAACACTAATTTGTGATAGGCTACTCAAGATAAGGCTTCATATCTCTTCTGCAATGACCCTATTATGAGATAAACCTAATTAAACTTTTAAGTGACATTGAAATCGTCACACAAGTATCACATTGATATTATATTACCAAGAACCAACTTCGTATTATATTACTATTACTTAAAAGTTAAAAATCCCTTTAGGCAGGCCTACAGGCGGAGGTAGATTTCGAAGTGCTTTTGGTTTAATTTATTGTCGCTGCATAGCACTCTTTTTCTTTAGCCTTGGCATGGTAAACCTGCAGTAAAGAGGAAGAGCCTACAATCATTTGTTTTGACAACAAGAATAGGATATAATATTCTGGGAGGCCGTGCACAAGATCAGCAATGAATAAAATTAGCAAAGCCGCTAAACAAGACAAAATTATGATATTATAATAATATCAAGAAACTATTTATTGATTTGTAGAGTACTCATCAAGAGCTTTTCAACGATACCCCACAAGACGTGGTTTCAAAAGTTTCTAATTTTCATCCCCCACCCCCACCCCACCCCCACCCTCACTCGAACCCCCGAATTGTTGGTGTCACTGTGAACTCCATAGGGAGTACTCTAATTTATTCAAACAAAGTTTCCCTCTATACTTCATAGGGGCCGAGATATAAATGTTTTAAAATTTCAACCCCCTCCCCCGACCACCCCCTTGGGCCTATTTTGCCCATTAACGAACTTGTCCGAACTATTGGGCCTAGAAATAACATAATAAAATTTGGTTCAAATATCTTCAAAATTACGGCCGCTATCGTGTAAAGATATATATATATAAATATATATATATATAAATATCACAAATTTTTTTTTTGAACGGGCGGTGGTTTCGTACTTAGGGGAGCATGAAACGTAAAGATATGAAAGAATTTTTCGAAAATCATAAAGTGGTATCCATTGCAATAGGTAGATTTTTCTTCGAAAATCTACCTAAAAAAAAAATACTTTAATCAACATTTCTTAACAACTTAGCTCAAGAGTTGATTAATATAATATGTATTGGCATGGCTACCATCAAAGTTACCTGGTTTTCTTCTCCAACACTAGAATATGATTTTCACCCGGCATGCACTTTTAGCCTGAAGGCAAGTCTGTGTTAAATAGCAAGTTCAGTAGGCCTGCTAAATTTTGCCATCCATCCTGGCTCAGAACTTATAGCAGGATTTCATCGAAACTGATGGAAATGTTATACAATGCACGGTTAGCAAAGATCTAAAATACGAAAGAATTTAATACTGACTTGTATGCTGCTTTTACACAGTTGATAAATAAGGTAAGCCATCTATGGCCTTCAAAGGTTTCTTGAAAAATACACAAATATGTTAGACCCGGATGAGAGTACTTGAATAAAAACATTACATTGAATAAGTGGAGGGAAAGGAAATAGACATTAAATCCATGTCTGGGATATTAATGCAAGTAAGAATCAGCTTGAAAAATTTTATGTCATAACCGGGATTTGAACACGGATCTCCAGCTTAACGCGCTGATGCTCTACCATTGAGCTACCATGACAACATGCCAGTACAACATCAAATTCCTCAACTGATTCAGAATACAAGGCAGACCACGGGAGGTTTCTCCGTTGAGAACACACATCCAATGGTGTCCTACATTTGTAGGTACTTTGAAGCCAAGTTATTATTTATATACTATTAATTAAGTGGAGGGAAAGGAAATAGACATTAAATCCATGTCTGGGATATTAATGCAAGTAAGAATCAGCTTGAAAAATTTTATGTCATAACCGGGATTTGAACACGGATCTCCAGCTTAACGCGCTGATGCTCTACCATTGAGCTACCATGACAACATGCCAGTACAACATCAAATTCCTCAACTGATTCAGAATACAAGGCAGACCACGGGAGGTTTCTCCGTTGAGAACACACATCCAATGGTGTCCTACATTTGTAGGTACTTTGAAGCCAAGTTATTATTTATATACTATTAATTAAGTGGAGGGAAAGGAAATAGACATTAAATCCATGTCTGGGATATTAATGCAAGTAAGAATCAGCTTGAAAAATTTTATGTCATAACCGGGATTTGAACACGGATCTCCAGCTTACCGCGCTGATGCTCTACCATTGAGCTACCATGACAACATGCCAGTACAACATCAAATTCCTCAACTGATTCAGAATACAAGGCAGACCACGGGAGGTTTCTCCGTTGAGAACACACATCCAATGGTGTCCTACATTTGTAGGTACTTTGAAGCCAAGTTATTATTTATATACTATTAATTAAGTGGAGATCCGTGTTCAAATCCCGGTTATGACATAAAATTTTTCAAGCTGATTCTTACTTGCATTACATTGAAGCTGTTTAGCTCTAGCGTCTATACAGACATTTTATCTCCTAATAGAAACAAACTTGCTATTCAAAACTTAAAGATGCTTGCTGTTTTGAGGTACAGTACAACAGTTTTATGTTTTTTCCTCTCTGTTACTCTGACAAATGATACTATTAAATAATCTACTGTAGAAATAATTTAGCTATTTTATGAAAATGTAGGTCTACTGATTTTTAGCGACTTGAAGTCAGTGACAAGAATAGGAGAAACAGAATTTATCAAAATAGTTGAGTAAAGCAGCACCTTTTTGTCCCTTCTTTTGCCTTATTTTAGCACCTTTTCCTTTGCTTTTTCTATATGGAAATTGCACCTAAAACCCTAACTCTGGTTATTAAAAATGAAAGACTGGTTGACTAATGCTAGCTTTGCAATATAGGATACTGGTAATGTACCAAGTTGCGAACACCAGTGGTGATATTCAGCCGGTTCGCACTGGTTCGCACAGGTTCGTGAGAACCGGTTGTTAAATATCTTGTAGGTTCTCCGAACCGGAAGCTTCACAATGAGTGATTGCCTTTTTCCAAGATCAAATTCACGCCAATCCACAACAGTTATAATACACATATGAATTTACTAGAACCAAAACACGCCATTTATGTTCGCTAGCGGTGGACTACCACCATAGGTAGCAAGCGTGCGGTTAAGTTGGACATTTTTAACCACTGGCCGACAAGGTGGAAGGCAACCGTGCTACCAACACCTCCCGGGTGGGACTCTAATTTAATTCTTCAAAGTTATAATTATGGGGACCTTTGGAAGAAAGATATTAAGTAACAACTAAAATAAAATAAATTAAAATAAAGTAAAACATGCAATAACTATTGAGTAGCACTGCATTTTGTAGGCCTACATGTACAGTACTTCTCCCTATAAATTCTTCAACAAGCAAAATCGAAAACCAACTTTTCCCCGTTATCTGTATGTTGGGTGACACTTAGAAGAGCAATGTGTGAAATTAACTCTTCTCTATAATATTGTCGAACGTAATAATGTCTTCAGTCTTTTCAAAGCGGAAAAAAGTATTTCGGAAAATGCTGGGAAAACTGGCATTAACAGAGTAAATTTGTCGTAGGCTATAAATTTGAAGGATTCAGAAACAATTGCAAACATCGCGATCGTTAAATTAATTGAAACAAGGGAGATCATGTCATTTGTGTCAACGCTTGTATAAACATATAGGCTAGCCTGATTTTGGTTTTGCACCGACTAAACATTTTTTTTAGTAATAATAGGCCTAATAATTATTATAATAAATATTTAAGATAATTCACAGCAAATTATTGGGTGCGCTTGAGCCCATATAAGATGGCGCTACTGGACAAAATAGCACATTGGGCTATTTTGAATCAACATCAAATACCCTGATGAGAACCGGTTCTTAAACTGTTTGAATATCACCACTGGCGAACACTATTTATCACCATTTACAGTTATAAGTATGACTAACATGAAAAATTCCAACTTACAATAAGTAAAATAATTTAATAATTTCTTAACTTTCTTCTTTTTTCTATAGTCCAAAATCAAGAAATTAATTATCTTCTTCATAGTCATGATTGCTTCTTTTGGAATAGAGTTAATGTTTGGTCCTGGATGGAAAGTTTTCAACAGTGAATTTTTATTTTTTTATTTGAGTACTCTTGAAACAATTTTCTTGGTAAGTGACCTTATTAAATAGCCTACTGCTTATTTTTGTAAAAGTTGATTTATTTATAAAAATCTATTGGAGTAATGTGCAGTGCACTGCCTTACATTCAGTGCTATTCAAAAACTACATTGACTGTCCACGTGGCAGTCAGGTACCTTCTCTTGTTATTAGTGAACTGAATAGATTTATTTCAGCTCCAGTGTAAACATTCTCATTGCTATGTTCAAAAGTGCAGTCTGCTTTTAGATCATGACCAACTTTACAACTGGCTACATGCTATCGCTACATATTAAAATATATGCTACATTTTCTCTGCTGTATTACATTACTTTTCTATAAGAATGGTAATTTATTATCATTATGACTTAATAATCAAATAGCCAACTATTTACAGGAATCACAGTGAAGTAATGAAATATTAAAATTGAATAGGGTTACCACCCAACTTCACTACTATAACTTTTCACTTACACAGAACATTTTTCACAGACATCCTTGTCTGCATTGTCAGTTGAGGTCAACCTGACAAGTTTGTTGGAAGACTAGGGAATGTCTCTTCTAGGTGTATCAACTTAGTGATGAGGTTGTTGATAATAACTTCCATAAATTTTGAGAATCCAAAGGATGACCTCATTGCTAAGTAGATATGTCAAGCAGAGACATCTACCAGTCTTTTAACAAACAAGTTGATCTCAGTTGACAAGAATGTCTGTGAAACTTATAATAGTGAAGTTGACTGGTGATCCTATTCAAACGTCATGTCCAGTAATATGTAGAATTTCTATTATCTTAAACATTATCTGGCATTGTAACATCAGCTTAAAATTGATTGCACACAAGTAAGCTTCCTGGGAAAAAGTAAAAAGACACTAGTGCAGCTGATTAAAAAAGTAGGGTAGTTAAAAAATACCTGAGTAATATAAAATATAAACCACTTTTTTGGGCCACCATTGAGTTGGGCACCCTCGGCGAATGCCGACCAGCCGACCTGACCAGTCCGGGCCTGCTTTGAAAATTGTGTTTAGTTGTTATTCAGAAGTCAGTATATTTGGTGTTTTATAGGCCTACTTGTGAACTTCAGTTACAAATGTGGCTCATGAACCGTTGAGAATAATTGGGTGAAAGTTTTGGATTGTGGTAAGCTGACTGAACACAAAAAAAGGCATGACTGTGAGAATTTACACGTTTTTCATTCTTTCATATCTTTAAATCATCATTAGCCTATTAAATATTACTCACTGTCACATAGGTCTACACCAGTATGATTAAAATATTTGTAAAAATATTATCTTTTTCTTTATACATAGTATATGCAATTATAAAATTATAAAAATAAAAATTGGTGTTTTTCTCAAACTTATAAATACTGTCTCCTCCCGATTAAGATTCAATTATTCAACACTTGATCAATTAAAGGCATTTGGTTAATTGATCAAAATCTTCATCTATTGACAGCTCTAGATATTATGTTGATGTTATCATTTGCATAGTGTTATTGTTAGATCTTGGGCTATGCCTTGGATGCCAGGTTTAAGAAAGTATGAGGAGATTTTAAAAGACTGAAATAAAAATGAAATGACGAAATGGCAAACTATTTAATTATTTGGATTATTCAACTTTCTCAATGCTTGATCACTTGTTTCTTCTACCTAGTAACAGTGCAAACTTTTAATAGCTTCAACTGTTTTATATTTCATCTGTCTAAATTGTGGTCTGGTTGGTTACATTATCATACCACTTGTCCCTCTTGATTCTATTTCAAACTTATGTTGAGCTGAAAGAACTGGAAACTGGAAACAATCTCTCTGTGTTCGACCATACTATAAAATGTTTATTACACATGACGTAACTGTATCATAATGAACTCATTTCGGAACTGATTTTCATTATAACATCGGTGTGGTATGGATTATTATGGAACACGAAATGATCTTGAAACCTTGAGAGTAGCAACTGAAAACTGCGCAATAAACAGCCTGTGTTTAAAATTAAATCAATTCTGTTCATGTTAATTTAATATCACATCACAAGGTATACCCATTGCTTGAAATGGACATTTCAAATTGCCGGTATACTTTTCGAAGACTAGTTTAAGTCATACCTTTCTAGACGTGTTGCATCTAAGCTAAAGCAAAATTCAGTCTTTCCCAGGCCTCAGCAGCTGCCTAATGCACCTCCTAGGAGAGAAAAAAAGGATTGACTGATTTCACCTAGTTACGTTACGTGACGATTTTATTGGTGGATTTGTAGAACGCCAAGGAAATTAATGTGTCTGTCATTCAAGTAGTCTGTCATGCAAGTTATGTGAATATGTTGAAATGAAAGGAATTAAGCAGGATTTGAGAGTTCAACTCCAATATGATATATTATACATTATATATGAAAAGTAAATTGGTTTGAAATTCTTAAACGAAAAAATAAAAAGTAATAAAAAAGTCAGTATGAAATTCACTGATGCAGAGAGGTACAAATATGGAATAGGCCTACTGGCTCTTTTTGAGCTCTGGTTATAACATAACAGTCTCACAAACAGACCAACTAAAGTTTCTGATGTTTATGTACTGGTACTTATTCTTACTTGTGAATGTGTTATTAAAGTAACCCAATATGTAGTCCTTGACTCCTACTTTGAAGCCTGTAGGGAAGAGAGTTTCTTGTTTATAGAAAATGGGGGAATGACAAATTGTTAAGTTTGTGCTAAAGTTTTACATGCAACAGGAAAATACAATCTGCAGCAACATTACTTACAAACCATGAATGAACTGTAGTTCAGGTCAAGGAGTCACAAGATTATTTTCAAATAGAAAGGGACCTAAACCAAGAATTCGAGGATGTGAAGTTTCAGGATGTGACACAATCAGAATGAATTTTTCAGATATTTACTTCTCGACTGTCAGACACATTATTTAGAATACTGCAATCGTATCTATCTTGTAGAACATTTTCTGTGAAACTCGAAAATTCTCAATCTTCCGTCAAAACCATAACTGCGGGTGTGCCACAAGGGAGCGTTCTTGGCCCGCTGTTATATCTTATTTATGTATCTGACTTCCCAGCAGACAATAGCCTGACAATAGCCCAGTTCGCAGATGATGTTGCTGTCTTAAGTAAAGGGTCCTGTGAGACAACTGCTAATAAAATTCAGGAATTTGTCAATCGGATTGATGATTGGTGTGTTAAATGGAAAGTTAAAATGAACCCAAGAAAATCCAAAACTGTTCTCTTCACTTATAAACGGAATGTACATCATCACCCAATTTACTTACAAAATGAAGAAATACCCCAGGCTGATAAAGTAAGATACCTTGGTTTAATTTTAGACAAAAAACTTACATGGAATTCCCACATTACTCAACTAATGCAGAAACTCAGATACAGAATTCATCGGGTTAAACATCTCATCAAAGGATCTTCTTCATTGCAACTTCAATTCAAAAGACTTATTTATATATCTTTAATCCGTCCTGTATGGTCCTTTGGGTGTGCTCTATGGGGATCTGCCTCCAAAACACAAATCAACAGAATTCAGACTCTACAGAACCGGGTTTTACGACTCGTCGCGGATGCACCTTGGTATGTCCGCAATGCTAACCTTCATGCCGATCTGTATTTATCCACAGTGGAAGCTACAGTCCAGTCCTGCTACAAAAGACTTTATAAAACATTCACTAATCATCCAAATGAACTAATTAATGAGATCCCTCATCATCTACCACCTGACCGCCACTTACGTCGACTTAAGAGGAAATGTCACAGTGATTGTTTATGTTAATTCCAGCCTATACCTACTTTACTTGAGGACAATCATTGGATTGCGACCTCTCCTCATGTTCCACTAATGTTAACAAATCATTATATTTATGAGCACAATTGAAATATGCATTTGTATAATAAAATTTTCTTATATTAAAAAAAAAAGAAAAAAAAAAAAGATATTTACTTATTCTATAGACGTTGATACTGTTCCTTCTGATCTGCAGCTTGAGCTTATTGACTTGCAATGCAATCACAATCTAAAAATGAATACCAATATAGGAGAAGTATGAGTGATTTTTGTTCAGATTTCCTTTTAAGTAAATTTTTCCCACTGCATAGACATGCTGCTATGATTTTGTCTATATTCAGTACTACATACATATGCAAACAATTTTTTTTTCACCAATGAAAACAAAACCGTCCTGTAAAGCTCAGGTGCCAAGGGCTGCCACAAATGTCCCTACAATGGGAAAGAGAAAAGTTAAAGAAGAAGAAAAACAAAACGCACAGCATAAATCAATTATCGTATGACAATTAAAATGTGAACTTAGACTGGCTGCTGTAAAAACACTGATTCTAAGTCAGACTGAAAAATTCAATGCCATACCCGGGATATCAACCAGAATGTTCGGCTCTCTGTGCTGCTGCTCTACCATTGAGCTACCATTAAGCTGCCAGTACAACGATAAATTCTCCAACTGGCTCACATGCCCCGGAATACCACCAGGCATTTTCCATTGATTCTACATGTTGAAAAACTGCTGCATCAAAAAAAGAGGAAACAAACATTCAGAAAATTAGCTTCCATGGTAAGTGATTTCGTGTTGTGAATTGTTGTTTGAGCTGTTCTTTAATACTGGGTTGTAATGCATTGAGTTTATAATTTCTCTGCATTTTGTTTCAGATACCTTTATTATTAAAGTTTATGTTTATTGATATAAATGTGGAAGTGTGTGAATATACATGATTACAAATTTTATGTTAATTCCATGGAATGTTTGGAATTACAGTTTAATTATTACTGGTATGATACTGAACAAGATCAGCAACCTTTCTAGTATGTACGAGACTAAAGTAACATGTATATTAATTTGCTACGAGTAATCTATGCTGTAGATTATTTGCATTGCAACAAATATCAAGACTGTGGGGAATGTTCTTTGTAAGAAATATAAATAAGAGAATGATAATAAAATAAAAATGTACTAAATACATTTTGGCAACCATATTATTGATATTCAAATTTGATCTAAGTACAGTTAATTCCACATTTCAAAAGCAAGACGACCATGCTGCCAATTGCAGCAATATCCCAGCGCACTGTGTGTGCAGTTAATGATTCTAGTGATCAAACGGTACATTTGATCTTTCTGCTGATCCCAGTATGCAATTGTTAGTGGCCACTGTTATAAAACATAGGTCTAATGTTATAAA
Organism: Ectobius pallidus; assembly: GCA_964059195.1. Classification (NCBI taxonomy): domain Eukaryota; kingdom Metazoa; phylum Arthropoda; class Insecta; order Blattodea; family Ectobiidae; genus Ectobius; species Ectobius pallidus. Next base: position 30,468,126 of record CAXKWD010000005.1, on the reverse strand, counting down.
GGCATATATTAATTCATACAAAATACTGTTGGAATTCTACCTTACACAGTAATTGTTCTAATTACAATACATTGTTTCATGATATTGATGTCTTTTTTCTAGTAAAATAATTAGGAATGCCATTGTACATAAAGCTAATTTAGTAGTACACATATAACTTATCAAAATTGTCATTATTTTGTTTGATTATATCTAGCATTATCGTAATTGTTAAGAACATGATTTAAGTAGCATATTGGATGAACTATAAAATCAATAAAATATAATAAAATAATAATGTAATTTCATTTTTGATGTATTGCAGGAAATAAAAACTGCAATTATTGTTGTCATTAAAAATATCCATTTTTCATCGGGAGTGATGATTACACTAGGATCCTATATGCACACGAAGTGCAACATACAGAGACATGCAATTACCACACTTATGTCAAAGTTTTTTCTTTCCCTGTTGTTTTCTTATCTCATAATGATGGCAGCAAGTACAGTGTCAGCCTTTCATGGCGTGGATTTCCACTGCATAACTCTATCAAATGGTTAGTACAATTCACTATAAAGTATGAAAGTAATATTATAGATAACTGTATAAGTGGTGAATACCACCAGATATTAATTAACAGGGTAGGATTTTTAGGTACACACTTTTTTTCGATAGGGCAAATTGGAGCTCCTGTGAAAGAAAGCGCAGTTTGAGATATTCTCTCTTGTAGAGAATGGTGGTAATTTTCTAACACCTTTTTAGGGTCTCCTTTCTTTCTCCACAATGTCCATCATCCCCTTTTTTGTATTGTACTGAGCTTGTTAACCCTTTTAGAGCTGAATTTCTGTATTATTACATGAACTGTATTGGTGCTCAAAAACCATTACAGTGGTAAGGCGTTACTTAAGAGATCAACTGTTCTTGGCCATGGCCACTATCACATCACATGCTGGTCTTCACTATTCATTCAGTCTTAATAAGTTTGATATTTAAGCATTCATGAACCACAGATTATTATCTCTGTCAGACAGGAGCTCCAGTTTATTTGCAAAGCAGTCAGAAACCAGGAATACATCGTTTGTGCATGCGCTTTTTCTCCACATGCATTCGTAAAGCGAGAATTTGTGATTCTGATTGTCAATCTTCTGTTCGATGTGTTCTCACGGACAGTTTCTGTACTATAAGAAAAGTTTGTGGGCTCTACCATGAATTGTTATCAGAGACATGCGCAGTAGGCCTAACCTATTTTTACACGCCCGACTCCTCCCTCCAATAACGTTGTGCCTGATTTATAAGCATAGGCTACTGATAAGTATGAATAATGGAAGATAATTAAGTTTCCCAAAATATAGTTTATATTGGCGATGCATATTGCATGTATAACAGGTTCAAGGGAAATACATATTCTTTTCACATATCATATTGATTAAAAGCAGAAACTATCGATTCTAAATTCTTCCTACCGTTCGCAAAGTGCAAATCATGGATAAGTTACAGACTGGACATGTGCAGTACAACAAATTCTCAAGCAGTCACGGACTTGCTTTGCTAACAAACCTATTATCTTCTGTTTGTCTGTTAACTATAATATTAAACATTATTACTTGTCACCTACAATTTTCATGTGCTTTCCTCTCTTACTACATAATCAACAGAATTCCTTAAGGACAATGGTAACTCGCATCCCACTACTTCTATGCATTTGTCCCACCTTAACCTATTTTCATTTAGAAACCTGAACTCATTTCCATTAGCAGACATGTCACCTCCCCAATGAACTCCCCATAGCATTTCTTGTGGCATTCATTGTAAACTCTAGCCCTGCATGTATTCTCTCTTCCTTTGCTTCCAGATTTCTGAGAATGATATTAACTTCTTCACTTTCTCTCATGGGGTCCGGAAGACTTATATTATTATAAGTAATCATCAAGTGAAATAATCAGTGGGCTCTAAGTTTGAAATCAATTAGGAAAATTTGAGTGGAATAGCTGGTTTCTGTAAATTATAATCCTAACTTATGGATGAATGATCCTCACATTTTATACAAAGAAATACTTTAACAATCTTATTTCTCTCCTTTTATACAATTTTAAGGTGACAAATTTATAGTAGCAGTGAAAAAGGCAATAATCTTCTAAAGCGCATTTCGTTGTTTATAGCCTAAAACTTCTGAGTTTCATTGCTATTTAGTATGTAGTTATCTTGGTTTTGTTTCAATATCTAAGATTTGAACTAATTTTCAATGAACTTTACATCAGCTTGCAGTGAACATGAGACTGGTGAGCTGTCTGCCTTTAGCAAATAAGGGAATTGAAAGCACACCTATAACAATGAAAAATAATTATTAAATATTAAATTTGTCTTTGTAATTTCATAGTTATTATTCAGTAGCCTGCTGCTTGTCAATGTATGTTTTTTACAAAATGAGTTTATTGGTAGCTTTCTGTCCCCTATTTTGCCTTATTTTTAGCACTTTTTCCCTTCCTGTTTCCATATGGAGATTGCACCTAAAAATCCTAATCCTGGTAATATTAACCTTCTGCATATCAAGCAGAGTTCTAGCTTTCTGTCCCCTATTTTGCCTTATTTTTAGTACTTTTCCCTTCCTGTTTCCATATGGAGATTGCACCTAAAATCCTAATCCTGGTAATATTAACCTTCTGCATATCGAGCAGAGTTCTTTGGTAACCTGATGTAACTATTTTGTTATTTATAACTTCACCGATTATTTAACTGCTTCAATCATAGTTATTTTATGTGTGGTTCCCAATAGTCACATGGAGAAATGTGCATATCTGGATGGTGAATAAGTATTTTAGTACTTGAAAGTGACTTTCTAAAACTCAATCTGTTATTCAACTCTGAGTAGTGTGTTTTTGCAAGCTTTCAAAAGTATCATCTACTGTTTGAAATTAACCAAATGTGTAACAGAAACTGCCAGCGCCACGAATGCACATTAGTTGTAAAAGGCCTGCCTTCCACCCTGGTGGCTTGAAAGTGAAACGTACAAAATGTATAATACTACACATGAAAGATAGAACCTAAACTCATTCGATACATGAAACAAACAAACAAACTGCCTCCCATTGGAGGTAGCCCAGTGGACTCAGTATACTAACAAAATAACGATAACAAAGAATGATAAGTTAGAAGAGAACAAAAGTTCGACAAGTATATGGTCCATCAATAAAAAACATGGTTGTGGAGTATTTGATGAGATTTGTGTAGGACCGATAGCAAAATGCTGTCCCCCAAGGAAGCTGGTAGGTCGAATTCCTTCCTGAAATCCTCAAAAAAACTTCGGGATAGCTCCACGAGCACCAATCAGAAGTCTATACACTTTAAGATCCAGCAGATGATATTTGATCTTAAAATATTCTTCCGTAGGCTGGTAGATGTTAACTTTCTCCGTGTGGACTTCCATGGCCTGATGACAACCTTGCTCAAACCTGATGGTAGGGTCAACAATTATTCCATATCGATTTGTCTTAAATGCCAGAATATCAATCCGCCTTGCTGAACTATTGGTGGCTACACAAGAAACCTCTTCTTCCACTGTCCATCCCTTTTCCCTCAATGCAGCAGCCAGCATGGAACGCACAATATGGTGCCGAGAATTTCTAAGCAGCATTCCACGGTCACATTGTCCCAAGACGTGTGCAAGGGTTTCTATCTCCAGGCAGTATCTGCACCGGGCTCTGTCAAGGAACCGACCAGGAAAGGAATGCACTGCTGCTACACTGCAGTTCATTTTAAGACAGGCTATCCATTCAGATGTTGACAGACCTCTCTTGTTTAAGACCCAGGTGTTAGCTTTAGTGACTTCGCTGTAAAGTTCAACACCTTTGCCTCTTCCAGATAATTTTGTCCAGCTTTCATGTTCTTTTTGCTGCAAACTGCCTCGAAATTTTCGAACTGTATTCTTGTTTACTTCAGCTGGAACAGAGAGGCTAAGCATATCACATGATGTCTTAAATTCACTGTCCAAATTCCTGAGTGCATTCACATGTGAGTTCTCTGCTCTCATTAATGATATGCAAATATTGCAATGTTGGAGAACAGCTTCCCAGGAGGCACGGATTAAATCAAGCACTCTATATTTTTTACTGGTGTACATCATGCTGTTTGGTATGTCTGCAGGCAAAAAGAGAATCTCTTTAACAGAACGTCTAATGATCTTGCTCTTCCAAAAAAGTAGAAGACAATTAATGCAAAGGAGCCATCTGTAGAGGATAAATTAGTTTGGGCCAAATGTACTGATTGACGATATTCAGTTTCTGATCAGGTCATAACATAGGTGTGGAGATCAGATATTCAAGATCGTTTCTAAGAGACACTATCTCTTTCTGGACTAAATTTTACTTCTTCTTGAAAAGTGACACCTAAATATTTAATAGTGTCCTCCGATCCAATTGCCTCAATAGACATATTGTCAAGCAGATATAAGTCTTCTTTCAACAGTGCCCCATTCTTTATATTAATAACTGCAGATTTCTGACAATTTATCTGTAGTCCTACATTTTGGAGCAAGGTCATGGACTGAGGTTAGGGAGTTGCTGATAACAACTAGGTCATCAGCAAAAGCACATAACGTAACTTTTTCTAGTTCAGGAGTTATTTCGTAACCATAAGCATCAGTAATCTGTTTTTCTGTCATCTCTTTAAGAAGGAAATCAATTGAGAGTTTAAATAGGGTAGGGGAAAGTGGGGATCCCTGAAATACTCCCCTCTTAAGTTCCATTGAATTAGACTTATTTCCCATTGAGTAAATTCTTGAGTTATTTCCGCTTGATAGAGATTTTATTAATTGGAAAAGACTGCTTGGTAATGATTGACTATGAAGAACCTTTTCCAAATGAACATGGCCAACTCCATCGAAAGCTTGTGTCACATCTAACATTACTACGACAAGATCTTCCTTATTCTTTTTTGCCTTTTGTAAACATCAATTCACCAAAGAAATATTTATATAAGTGCCTGGTTCATTCATAAATCCTCTTTGGTTATCATTCAAGGAGATATACTGTCTCAGTTTATTATCAAGAACTCTTTCAATAAGACGCCTAATTACAGAACATTCAGATATAGGCCTCCAGTTTGAAGAGAGGTTCCTGTCCCCTTTCCCCTTATAAATAAGGACAGTCTTTGCTTCCCTCATGGCATCAGGAACAACATTCCACTGCAGCATTATTTGTATTATTAAATGAATTACAGTAGAACAGTCCGCAAGTTTTAACGTCCTTACCAAAATGTTATCTGGACCTGCAGCTGAATCTGATTTCATAGAGTTTAATGATTTTCTTATATTGTCAATTGAAATACAAATGACTTATCAATACCCTCTTGATCACATGTAGAAGATGTGTAATTATGCAAAACTGCAGTATTTTAACTTCCCCGTTTTAAGTTCATAGATTCTGTCAAAACATCAATAGGTATGGTACAAGGACCCCCATTGTTATCAGCATTCAAAATAGTGTGGACACACTTTTTATGTTCGTTATAATACTGGTACTGCAGAAGACCAAGTCAGCATCATTCATAACTTACGTGACACGGGTCCATGCAGCCCATGTATGTAGGCAGCATACAATTTTTCTTGAGAAGGTGCTATGCATTGATGGCAATGGGTTGTTGGCATGAAAGGGTTAATTTGTTGCCTCCTGATTACTCAGCTTCCAACAATAATTATCCTCTGCAATTCAGATGCTCCCAACTGCCCCATATCCCTACATAACAGCTCCAATCTGTCGCAGTGCTTCATTGGCCTTAAGAATGGAGCCTCATAACAACCCTGAAATTTTAGAGTATCTCCAATTAACAACCTGGTTTGTAGCCTGGAAAAATAGTCCACTTAGAGAAAATATAGAAATTACTTAAATAAAAAGTTTTAGTTTAAGACTGACACCATATTATCAACAGATTCTGTCAATTATATTCAGACGTCAAAACTAAATTCAATTATTTTACATTGCCATGGATGGTGTGACAAAAGCATGGTAATGCGAGCCACTATATAACCGACTGAGATATTTTTGGGTCTTGAAATAAAGCAAAGTTTGCTTAACTGCCTTTTATTTGTGCTGAAGTTCTTTAAAAAGTTTGACCTGATATTTTGTAGGATGCATGATGATGATTTTGTCTCCAAAATTCTGCAGTTTACACCCAGAGCCCATGACATACATGTTCAGAGGCAAGCAGACAAATGAGCTACTAAGGGTGTAAATAATCATTTTCTGCATAAAATGTATTAGGTGTGTACTACCCGCGTGCGATTTCACGTATGGTAAGCGCACATCAACAGCGTAAGTGTGAGGTATGTGGACAAACAATAAATTGGATGCAAAATTCGATAATTACTTACGATGAATCATTCTCGCTATTTTTTGTAGTGACATTTAATATACGATTTTAATGCAGTGCAATATTATAACGTGGTGACAATATTGCGTAACAATTAATTACATATCATAAGGGTTTGGTTATCAAATAAGTCATTTTCCTCCGGGAATAGAACATTATACAATATGGGCTCAATATTTTTACGCTGGACGACTAGTTTTAAGCATAAAGAAGAGTCTTAGCAGAACAAGCTTCATCATTTCGTGTTGTAAAAAGTAAGAGAGGTAAGGCATCTAAAAGTGGAGAAAAATATAGGCCTAATTTTAAACGTATTTAATACGTTTTGTGTAAAGTTCGCTCAACTTTCAGTCCATGAAATTGACATCAGAGTTCACGGGAGTGTCAGAAATTAGCACATACGGAATTCTTAAAGAGGTGAGGAAAGTGTTGGATGTACAATGATGTGTTTGTAAAATCAGCAATTTGCAAAATTGTATTTTTTCCATGTGTCAGAAAAGATAATGTCAATAAATAAATAAGGATCCTGAGACAGAATGAAAGCTTAGTATTGAAGCCACTAGATGTCAGGGCGTAATTCGCGTTTCAATGTTGTCAGATCTGCCTACAGAATTGAACGAAACATACCAAATCAGGACTAGAGAGCCGAGCACCCAAGAAATCACGCACGGATAGTATGTATTCAATGCCAACCCTGTTGCTCTCATCCATTTGGGGTCAACACCGAGGTGGATAGGTGGCAATAGTGTGGGCCATGTATGAGGTATGCACTCACTGGATGGGTCACATTACATGGTGACATGCAACTGGCAGAAGTTTAAGGTGTGGAAGATGAATGTATGTAATGGTGTTTGTGTAGTGTAATGTGGGGTATGAGGGATGTTGGTTAGATGAGGTAGGGTGGAGGGGAAACTGGTGCTGACATTAGCATACTCTTGTTAAAAGACACCAAGGGGACCACCAGGCTTAACATCCCCATCCGATGGACGAATCTCTATCAACAGTGCATATGCCTCCACATCATATACATTGCAGAGAGGTTTGGGATTGAACCTAGGTATATTTGGTTTTAGAAGCTGTACACAACCACCTCTTCTAATTTCAGACCTCGAGATCAGATTAAAAACTGTCCCTACTGTCAATCAAACCCAGGCTGCCAGGTTGGAAGCCAGGCATTCTACCAACAGTGTCATGGCATCAGACATAAAATGTATTTGAGCATCACCCATTTATGATCTGACCTGATTCTGATCAATTAACTTTGGTAAATCCATGTGATTTATTCAACAAATTCTGCAGTCACATGGAATTCAATCCTTTTAAAGACTTCACTAAATTCTCAATTAATAATTTTAACATTCATGGATGTAAAATCCTTAGTAATTACCGGTAATAAACAATCTATATTTTACTTGAGGCAGGACTAAAGATGATTTTATTTTTATTTATAGGATGGCTGGCATTGTATGTAATTCCTACAGAGTTCCTAAATACCACTTCAGCAGTAACCATCATCTTAAGTTTCCTCTACTTCTCGACCTTAATGACTTTAATGCTTGTGTATTTGGTAAGAATAAGAATAACTGGCAGGTGCACATGAATAAGAGGAAGTGTCATAAAAATTGATTCTAGGATATTATAATTAAAAGGTTTAGTTAATTTTGCAAGGTCAGGCATTATATTTATAAAAATAATTTAAGTGACTTTATTAACTGTTTAATACTCCTAAACACATTATAATGCTCTTGTGAAATATTATTCCATCATAAGGAGTTACTTATCGTGTAGTTTTGTGACATAATCCCTTTAGAACTTATATTTTTAAGACCATCACAGGAATATATTTTAAGCTTACAGATGTTTCTATGATGTAGAACAAACTTTAACATGCTCTTATAATCATAGAAGTCTGTAATATTATTTGTTAATGTAAATTAATTGCATTTTTAAATAGTTACTGGAACATATTATTGTTTCTCGGGCTTCCAACCAGGTGAGTTAGAGGTTTGGTTCCAAGCTTTCGGCAGCTATCTTCGCTGCCATCTTCTGGGAGAAGTGAGCTGGATTGGGAAAGAACTGCTTCATATTTATAGGAAAAGACTGGATAAGCTAGAACGGGTGGGGGAAATAGGACAATTAGAAAATGGAATAATTAAATGGAGAGTTCTGATTGGTCAGGAAGGAAAAATACAGTTTAATAATGATGTTGATTGTGAAATCGTTATTGGAACATTAAAATAATAAGCTCAGCTTTGAAGCAATCATGTGTTATCTTTCTTCCATATTGGAATATAAGTTTATTCCAATCATGTAGATAGCTTATTGACAATGTAGATAGCTATTAATAGTAGGAGGGTTAGTTGTTTGTAAGTTTTCTTAATATAAAATGCTGTGATTAGGCCTATATGTCACATTTCATGTGTGCATGTCTACAACCAAATTTTATGACCTATGGCCTGTTGGTTGTGGTATCTTGTACAGCCACCATGCGCACTGCTGCAAAGTGGTTGTTTCTATTTCAGCCAACGCTTCTGTTGAAATAGTATATTGCGATACTAGTTCTGTAAGCGGTGCATACGGATCGAGGAAAGAGTCTGAAAAAACAAGGCGCTTGCACGAGTTTTTTCAATTTCCAAGATCCGTTATGCGCTTACGGAACGAGTATTGCATGCTAATTTTTGCACGATGATTATTTGTATCAATTTAATTATATTAATTGAGACATTAGCTGAAAATGTTATGTAGGCCTATATACAATATTGAAGACAGATGTTATATTTCAGAAAGTGAGTCGCATGTGTTGGTTGTTATGGGGACTGAATATTTGTCCTGTTAAAGCCGCCACAAAATGGGGGGGGGGGCCCTTGGTTCCAGTCTTCGATAAAGGCTTGTATTATGATGGTTTTACTTACGGCACGAGTGCTTTTTGTCATTTTTACAGCACTGAGATTTCTTTTGTTTTTATGGCAACTAGATTGCGTGTGGGAATGTCAAGTTATGATCCACGGCAATAATATTCGTAAGTACCACTAATTAGTTACATCGTGCAAAAAACATATTTAACATTTTCATCCAAACCTAGCAGAAACACAGGAACCCACTTGATTCGCTCCTCTTCCAACTAAGGTTTCATTTCATAAAAACAATATGCTTGGCTGTTGTTGTATCATGACCTGATAAGTTGAACACTCACAACTGTTGCCTATAGAAGGCTACACTCTTTAGCTGATGTCCATCACTGTGGGTGAGCATGCCTCCCTTCCACTCTAGTAGTCCGAGTTTAATTCTTGGCTGGGTAGGAATTTTTCAATGGAGAGAAATCCCACTCTTGGGTCCAGAACTGGATGTTGAGTGTTGTCTTCAGATTTAAAGACCCCCCATGACCAGTTAATCTTCCTCATCGGGAAGAAGTAGTGTCTCCTAGGTGTTCAATCTCAAAAACGGGCTATGGTTATGCCTGGCCTGGGGAGAGCCCAAAAAACTCACCAGGGTTAGTGGTGGCATTGGATTTAAAAATTATCCATTACCTGACATGAAAATTTTTCTTCCACCTGATTTTCTTATAGTTGGTTTTAATTACAGCTTTGTTATCTGAATTTTAATATAACAACCCAAAGCTCGTCACATGCTTCATTGACAAATTCAGATTCCAAAATTCATACTTGAAAGACTTCTTTATCAGATAGTTTGGGTTTTTGTTTCGTTTTTAATCTTCTTGTAATATGATCAAAATCCAATCAGGAGGGAGGCATTTTCTGTTCGAGTCACTCCTTGTATAGTAAGTTTCAAAACTGGGTCTAAACAGTAAGAAATATTAAAACATCTGCTTTTACTCATTGCCAATCTTTTTACAATCGGTTCCTTATTCAGGCATTATAAATTTAGACGCAACTGTGAATAAAGGAACAACATATGCCCTTTCTCCCCAGCAAATCTGATGTCAGTTCTTGGTTCAGAGACAGATAATTCGAGTTATCCTCTTTTTCATGCACTGTGCCTGGCACTTGGCAACTGAGCTCAGAATTCACAACCAACCAAGTTGACATAACCCCATTAGAACAGTTTGTAGATATTTCTTTCCACTAAACACTCATAACAAAACTCAATGTTTAGGAGGATTAAATAGATTACATTCTATTCTATCCTATCAATTTATATCAATATTTTACTTAACCTCTTTTTCATGTGCACCTACAATTTAATTATGATATCTGTAAGTTTGGATTACAAAATAACAGCTCTACGTTTCTTGCAGTAAGTTAAGTGGTTGAAGTGAAATGACTAAAACATTATTTGTATATAATGTCCCAGAATTCAACCTAAAAAATTGGAGGAATTGTAGAGTGGACTCAGGGAAACATTTTGATGTAAGGAACTTATGGTCTATGGGTTAAAAATACAACACAAAGCGTAAAATATGTTAAGGATCTGACCATCCCTGAGCCATGCCAATTGCTGTCTCTTTCATTTTTCTTTAATCTCACTCTTCTTGATCAGTGCTCTCACCCGATAACCATGGGGACTCTTGGCAGCTCTGTGGTACCTTCAAGATATTGCTACTGTACTTGGCATCTTCATTATTAAATATTATACAATTGCAGACTAAATTTAAACATTAAATATACTTTTAATAGGCCTAAATAAATAATATCTGATAATGATTATCAGTTTTATCATTTTTGTCTACTATTATAACCTAGATAATAGGCTTATTCCATACTCTGTCTATACAAAACTAAAAAGATAAATGTGAATAAATATCAGTATTTCAAGAAATAAGCCTATCACGACAGAACCCAAAACATAAATGTGATAATAAATAGGCCTTTAAATAATAATAAATAATAATAAATAGGCCTACATATAATTTTTTGTGTGGCTGAACTTAAACTTAAGTGTAAATTAATAGGCTATAACTTTTGTTAACATTTATATGCAATTGTCATTTTAGATTTTAATCAATACATTACACAGCATAGGGGTGGTCTAATTACTTCATACAATATTGTTACTCTGACCTACTAACACATTTTACCACAATCCATATAAAGTATGACATAACAATTTTTTGTGCTTGTTCTTATAAGTCATACTAGCTTAAAAGGCCTGGCGTCGCCCGGGTTTTTTATTTTGTAATTGGAAATTAACTTATGAAGGACTCTCGATTTTTAAATTCTAAAAATTATCTGTTAATCAATATTTTCTTATTTTTCCAAACAGGCTATAGTAACAAATATTATGATTGATGGTATAATGGATTTCTTCCCAAAAATGAACATTTCAAGAACTTATATACTCGGGGGTGTTTTACTATCTATAACTATGTACAGTTATGTACTAACTGGTCCTGTAAGTATTATGTATAGTATATTTGGTTATTTAATAATCTGATTGGTGTTTAACCTCTTGAAGACTTAAATCAGTCTCTCTCAAGAACAGGTAGGAAGATTAAAGAGCTCCATCATAAGTGCATTTTCCTTGGTTAAAGTAAGAGATAATTCATTCTGAAGTTTGATTTTGAATTTTTGGTATTTTATTATTCCATTCTTTATAATGGTAAAGGTACAATCTGAAAATATAGAGCATTTAGTTCTCAACCTTCAGCATTCATAAATTTGCTTCATGTATGGTATGGAATCAAACCAGATGGTAAACATTTACCAGTAAGTAGTAACTGATCACAACACTAATGAAATGAGATTTTAGGTTGAAATAACAGTAATGAGCAGGGTTAGGAGTTTAAGGTATGCACCTTTCTTCGTAGGGCAAATTAGAACTCCTAGAGGCAATTGTCTAGCACCTTATCCCCCTTTTTAAGAACTTTATCCCTTATTTCTCAACCATGCCCACAATCCCCGTTTTTCCCCCTTATATATATTTTAATACCTTTATAATGATCTTCTAAAGTGCATTTCATTGTTTACAACCTATGGCTTTTGAGTTCAATTGCTTTTTTAATTTTATAATTATCTTGGTTTCGTTCCAATCTAAGATCATTAAGTACTTTCAAATTTCATCAGTTTGCGGTGGGTATCAGAATAATGAATCTGTCTGCTTTCAGCGATCATGGGATTAGGCTCACAATTAAAAATAATTACTAATATTCAATTTTTCTTTATAATTTCACTGGAATTAATCAATGCGTGAATGCAAGTTTGTTACATAAGAGTTTAATGGCACCTTTCTGTCCTCTATTTAGCCTTATTTTTAGGAACTTTCCCCTTATGGAAACTGCACCTACAAATCCTAACTCTGGTAATGAGTTATTATGAAGTGGTGATTTCAGTAATAAACAATGATCACATAGGGCTAGTAGTGCATAATACTAACAGAAGTGACAGTGAAAGTATAGTAGGCCTATTATATTGCAAAATAAGTGTGGACAGTGCACCATTGGATAATCCAAGAAGAGTTTGAAAAGGTGAACCAAAGGTGAGTCTTTTTTATTTCCTAGATTTTCCAATGCACTTAATGATGTGTATTGCACATTATGATTTCAATTATATGAATTTAGTAGATAATAAAAGTTTAATTATGTGAAAATAATTAAGCACTTAGAACAGCTGTTGTCAAGATACAACATTATCAACTTTATAAAATACTAGCAGGTGCCTGCGGCTTCGCCCGCGATTATTTACTCAACTGCTAGATATTGTGTTTAAATCATTTATTTAACAGAAAAATAATTAAAATATTATATTTACTAACACTGACATCGTTTTTACATAAATTGGAGAAATTACGTAATTTTAGTCTTAATTATATTGTTTAACGTTAAAAATACAAATAAACAAACGAACAAAACAAATCTTATGCTACCATATAGGCATACAAATTCGAAATGAAACGATTAAAATGAACCATAGACTCATGAACTTTACCAAAATCATGCATAAACAATTTTATTATAACGATTGATAATTAAAAAAACTAAAAACCCGGCTTCGAGGTGCGTTTCATGATCTAAGTGCGCCACCCGGAAAAAAAAAAGACCTCAGATTAGAGTTCCCTAGCCCTAAAAACCCCCGCATAGTGTTTTTCGCCCAAATCATTCAATGTTTTCCCATTAAAGCTTTGCCCGTGAAACTTGTAAGCTGTAAGGAACATATTGATCAATTCTAATATTTTGATTAAAAGGTTGAATTTACTAATTATTTTACATAATCTACAAAATTTTGAAATACATCATTTACTCAAGTATAAATTTTAATACCTTCCCTAATTTGTCAAGTCTCGTTTCATTTATTTCCAAAGCCTTAAGTGAAGACTGCCACCAATACTGTTGTCATGTGAACTGTGATTTGGATTTGATAATTCTGTGTAAAAAGGGATTAAGTATTTTCAAAAACATTTAATTTTTGGCATTTAAATCAAAATTTTTCAAAATCCTTTCTTAGTGAGCACCTACATTATGAAACGAAGGTACTGTCAAAATTCCAAGTCTCTACCTATTTTAGTTTAGTCTCTACATTGATTTTCTGTCAGTCAGTCAGGACAAAGCCTTTTATATATATAGAGATAGTAGTATTTTAATCTTGATAGTGATTGATACATTGATTGTTTTAGCGCATGCGCAAGTAGTAGCTTCATGGAATATTGAAGGTTTTGCATTGTACCAGCTGTCCTCTGCGGGTATTTAAATGACGCAGAGCTAACTCTCGGAATATCCTCCGCCAGTGTTTAAACGCCATGCACAGTCATAACACACATTTTGCTTTGGGTATAAGTTTTCAATTGTGTGATCTGTCTTGGAAGCAGGTATCAATAGAAAATTCCACCTGATAGTCAGGACACAATATGTATCCCATCTTCTTTCATTTTTTTTCATACTTTTGTGTTTCTCATTTTTCCCCTTTTTTTTTTTTTTTTTTTTTTTTTTTTTTTTTTTTTTAAACGAAATGTGTCTCTATGACTGGTTAGGAGTAAGATTTATTGAAGGCTGATCCTTTCTGTATCTGTTTAAAGACCTCCCATATATCTACTGAGAAGGTAAGCAATTATCAGGAGTTTGAGCAAGTGGTTTGCCAACTTAAGACAAGAATTTCTTCTGTATTACCACCTATTTACCACCTCATATTTATAGTTAGCAGAGCAAAAACGACTACTACTCGTGGTCTGAGGCTCTGGGTTCATCTGTGTGCAAACAGTTTCAAATTTTATTAATGCATGACTGAGATAAGTGAGTTAACAGACTGGCTTGCTCAATGTGTTCCTAAAACGTCAAACCGCCACAGAGAAAGAATTCACGCACTGCATTCAAACCTGGTCTTTTCATAGTCTTCCCAGATGTAAATATGGTAACCTACTACAAAGAAAGGTAAACTGCAATGCAGCATGCTTTTACAGAATTAAGGATGCCACACACTGCAGAGCTGTACTCACCATACACTATAAAAAAAAGCCTATTCTTAATCAGCTCAAAAACGAATCAATCTGTACTAGCCATTGCAGACATACTACAGTAGAAGTATTTAGTCTCGTACTGTACTGCTACCTGGGTTTTTTTAATATTCTGTGCAAAATGATTTTAATAAGACAGCCTATTAGCATTGCTGCCTAAGGATCCACAGGCCTGGGTTCGATCCCCGTTAACTCCTGGGATTTTTATAGGTTTGGGACGGGCTGCACTCAACCTTATAATACAAACTAAGGAGCTAGTTGATTGAGAAGTAACAGCTCCAGTCAAGGAAACCATCAATAATGGCCATGAGTATCAGCATGCTGACCACATGTACATCAGTCCTGCCTTCAGCCTGCATTGAATGATGCAGTGGTTGGATGGTAGGCCTAGTCCCTCCATGGGGTTTAGATAATTTTTTTTAGTGGTAAACATTTTCTTAATAACCCGTAAAATTTCAAAAAGGTCCTCTTGTCTACTTGAGATTTTTAAATTACCGTTCAAGACTAATTTTTGAAGCTTTTATTTACCATACAAGATTTTATTTTATACAATCATGGAAAATACTAAACAAATTAAATGAATTCAGAGGGAAATTCGTCATGATAATGACAAGAAATAGCAATTGCAAATTTATGTAACTTCAATGATACTACTACTACATTGTTAGAAGTAGACATGTGGAGATGGAGATTGGAGATGGTAATTATGTGAAATGACCATACTCAACAGATTTATTATTCTCTACTAGAAGTCCAGGTTCAAAATTTAGATGTGATGGAATCATTTCTCTATGGACAAACAGCTCTATAGTGGGTGACAGCCTTTAGGGATGTGTGGACAATAATTTCACAACTTACCAATTTCATGTAGATTATAAAAATAATCACAAAACTAGATAAAGCTGGTGAATATTCTGTAATCCCTTTCTTCTTGTTCTTGTTTCTGAACGGTGTACAAGATTTAACAAATGGGTTGCATCCCAGTCAGTAAGAGACCCCAGCTGTTGCAATAAGCTTCACTGTCTTGAGTTGCAAAATATTTTTAATGAGACGGAAATTTCTTTTTTCTGTTGCAATGTGATTCATTAAATTAAACTCTGCTTCCAAAGAACTCACAGTCACATTTTAATATCTTTATACATTCCGAAATTAAGAGTATCTCTTGTAGGAAGATCCTCTTCAATTAATTCACATTTCTGGTTTGCCTGCAAAATTGAACAGAAAAGAATGATAATTAATAAGAAAGAATTATTCATTATTGATGATAGGTTTTCAATTTTATATCACTGAAGAGATTATAGAGAAAAACTAGTCCTATGCAGGAATCGAACCCAGGTTTTTGGCTTGGTATGCTGATTCCAAGATCACTCAGCTCCTGCAAGATAATTATTTAAGTTCCTACAATCGGAACGCTGTCCATACATACCAGGGTTCAGTGTAACTGAAGCTGGTGAATTTCTTACAAAAGTAATTTTAACAAATTGAACAACCGGTTCTGCAAACTGTGACAATTTTAACTAGTTCATGTAAACCAGCTGAATGATGCCACTGCATAGGGTGTGTTGAGGTATATTTAAAAGAAGGGACATATGGAACTATAATCTGTGTAGGACATTTTTAATTAAATAAGAACATGTAAATTAAAATAGTGGAAAAAAGAAAGTGTTAAAAACCATTACGAACTATGAAACCATTTGCTTCTGATGTCCTTCTTTCTCTTGTGCCCTGTTCCTGTAAGTCTGGATGTGGAAATTACTGTGGCGCCGTAAATATGGATTTAGTTGCTCTGCCGTGGGTGAGCACTCTAATGGATTCTCATGTCTGAATATACAATAGTATGATGAAGAAATGGGAGGTTCTCTCAATGAGAATATTGTTTGAATATTTGTCTGAATTTATCATAGACAATAGTATTATAATTTATTAATCATTATGGTAATGTACAATTTTTTAAAGAAAAATATTAGGAAGCTTGCTGTAAACAGTCAGGTAGTTTTGATAAGTTCTTAATGTTGTACCTATACCTTGACCAGAATCAAGAACTTTGATTGGTGTGAATGCTGAAAACAATGACAATTTAGTCTCCTTCACTAAACAAAAGAAAAGATAACAGTTGAAATATGAAAAACATTTTCAAGTTTTTATCTGACTAGGTTTATCAGTTAACGTTCCTCCAAATGAAAAACTTAAATCCCATGTTCTATATGCTTTTAATTTATTTACTGAATTTAAATAATTAATAGCATCTTCTTCTTTATGTCCACCACTTAAAAATACAATACCAGGTATACCACATGGTATTGTAGAAATTAATGCATCTAATGTATTCAATCAATCAAAACACAAATTCTGTTGAAAATGGTTTGTGGGCCCACAGCAAATTTTTCTTCCCCAGTCTTAGCACTGCTGATCACATTTTATGTTTCCAAAATTTCCATAATTCTGGAGATTCCTTTGCAACCAAGTTCATTAGATAAGTAGCTATTATGCCACTGCTTATTGACATTGCATATTATTTGTGGGAAATGGTATAGAACTGACTGGTGAGTAAAATGGTTGGAGTTGATGGCAGGAAGGGGGAAGAAATGGGATAGGGGTATGTGTTTGTTACTTTGTTTCGTTCTCTCCCAATTCAGAATAATTAATTTTCTATTAAAACGCCTCTAGACATAGATTTTGAAAAACTGCATTCCTTGAACTACTAAGAAAAGCCAAAACTGCATGCATAGGGTGACCATATTTTGCGGTAAGATGGGACATCCCAAGCAAGTCAGTTAACTGCCCCCTGTATATATTTTAGAATTTGTTATTAATAATAATAATAATAATGGATAATATAATAATGCATAATAATAATGAAGGAACTAACACATTAAGAACAGGAGAGTATAATTACGAGCCTATAGATTGTATTCATTGTAATAATAAATATTAAAATCTCAGACGAGATCTCTGCCCTCTCCTCATCCATTCTTCATGTTGAAGTTGAGGACAAACAACGATTGATTTTCAGAGACAAGAAAGTGCTTCATGTCAGGAAACTGTTTAAATGCATGAGGACATGAAATTAGTACCTGATATTATGTTTCATTAAAAAAATGGTAATAGATTATAATATCAATCGAGAAAGTTATCACTGCACATTTACACTAAAGCCCACAATACAAACAAGAACTGGATAACAATTGGGTTTTTAAAGTAACTTGCCAAGTTAGTATTCTATATGGAAAAAAACTTATGCAAACATAAACATTAGCTTCTTGTGTATGGCTACTATATTAAAACCCTAACCACTGTCGAAATGACATATGCGGTAAAACAACATGCTACAACACAAATTCTCATCAATCAATTTCAAACCTTAAACATACAGTTGAATTTGAATTTGAATTTGAATTTAGCCTATGAAATTCCTTAACGGGCAAAGGCCTCCTGCTGATCGCAGGGAAGCTCAGGTGCACTCATTAAGGGAGCTACTCCTAAAGAGTGTTGTGCTACGTCCGTTTAGTCACTAGTTTTATCACTGTCACATCACTATTTTCATTATGTTTGGTCTCATTCCTCTACTTGCAAATTTTCTTTTTCTAGATCTTTCCACTGATCCCTGTTTCTGGCCTGCCGTGTCCATTGTTTTCCCGCTCGTTGTGTGAAGAGGTCTGCCCATCTTGTCCTCTGTCTCCCTTCGGTTTTTAAAATTAGGAAATTCTACAACAAAGTTCTCAAGCATATTCCTAAATCTGTATCAAACAAGGATAGTCACTGATTTTTGGAATACCGATGGAATGACTCGAACACTCCTACAAAATGAGACTGTCCCATTCAAAATGGCATTTATGATCACCCTATGTAAGTAACGTATGGCTTATGTCTATATCTATTTTAATTACTTCCTGTAACAGTTAAAGGCTGCCTTATGACAAAGTGTACCATATATCGAAAAATACAAGGAAACAAATATAAACTTAAGACCACTGAATCAGACTACGTAACAGAATAACATTGCACTTGTACATACATATAAGCAAACACAAGGGAAAAAATTTAAAATTTGGGCCATATGCATGGTTTTGTCGGCCGTGGTGGTCTAGAGGTAGCGCGCCCGCCTCTAGATCCGCAGGGCGCGGGATCAAACCCAGCCGCGGTCGATGGATTTTTCAGGACGTAAAAATCCTGGGCACGGAGTCCTCCGGGAGGGACTTTAAGCTGAGGTCCCGTGTCGTAGATTTACGGCACGTAAAAGAACTCCAAGCCTAAATTAGAGCCTCTGGACAAAATTTCTCGGCCCTTTCACGTCCAAGAAATACTTAGTTTCCAGAGGGGGGTTGCGAGGCGATGGGCTTACCACCTGTCCCTCTACCCTCTCTCGGAAAATAAGCATATCCAAATTAGTATAGGTAATGAAACCTCCATTGGAGGCCCCTTCGCCCCACCTGGGGATCATAGGGTACCAGAATGCATGGTTTTGAAATATGGCCAAAGATCCTTGCGATGCTGTCTAAATTTTAATTTTCATTATAAAAATTCAGTAGGTACTTTTTAAAACTATTTTTATGTATTCTTATTGTTTTATGTCAAAATTTCAAGTTGTAATGTCATTGGGAAAATAAATTACATATAAGTGTTTGTGTACATAATTTTTAAACACATTCTTTCAATAAGTGTGTACCTTGAAATACTCATCCTAAAAATGTCCTATTTTGCTTTATTTATAGCAAATTTACTCACCTTTGAAACTGTTCCATATGATGCTTGCTTTAAACACCTTAGTTTGGGAGATATTTAACAAAAACCCAAGAAAAATCATAATTTTTACAACTTTTTGAGAAAAATGTGAATCTTTGAAAGCCTGTATCTCAGACTCGCTATTTAAGTTACAGACATAGTTTTGGGCTTAAAAATCATTGTAATGTACTCTAGTAAAACCAAATGTTGAAGAGATATTAAAAGAAAGGTAAACAAATGTTGATGTTTTGTCAACATCAAATGGCCCATGGTGTCAACCGATGTCGAAAAGTTGGATTTTACAGTACAGGCCCAACACTAACAACATATCAAAAAATCAAAACTACCCAACCTTTTGCACAGCAAATACCTATTTTCTGACGGAATTTATAAAGATGATGTGCTTGTTGGAAATGGAAATTCAATCTGATCATTCATTTTGCTGCAGATAATCTTAGGAACCAAATAAACAGAACAAATGATTTTGATGAATCATTTTAATTGAATTGACTCCTCAGATTTCCCATATCATATAATATTGGAACATATCCCAATAGTCACAGAGTTCTTAGCACAAACAACACAAGCAACAAGAAACATTAGTAAGGAGAACGGACACTCCAGGAAACTGGATCAGGACATACTGAAACAAGCCACTAAACAGATCGAAAAAGCAAGAGAACTGGCAGGGAAGGGACAGCTGGACGAAGCCATGCACATATCAGAAGAAATAATACACGCAGCCACCAACCAAGAAGAAGGAGGCAGGCGCAATGTTGGTTTGACAGGGAATGCTACAAGGAACGAAAAATAGTTCTGCGGGCTCTGGACAAGGCCAAAACTCACAGACAGCAAGAAGATCTAACACACTATGCAGAGAAGAGGAAGAAATATAAGCAATTAATAAAAAACAAAAGAGCAGACCATATAGAGAAAGAAGCAAAGAAACTGGCTGAAGAAGCAAAGGCTAACCCCTTCCTAGCGCTCAAGAAGAGGACTACAGCCACCGCAGGAGAAATACCTATAGAAAGATGGGTGTCACATTTCAAAAATATTTTAAACAGAGAGCTGAAAGATCAAGCATATGACACCATCTCCGCAACAGAGTACAGACATATACAAGACCCAATTACAAAAGACGAACTGCAGCCAGCAATAAAACTCGGGAAAAACAAGAAAGCGGCAGGACCAGATAACATTTACACAGAACACCTAAAGGAAGCCTCGAACACAATGCAAGATCTCTGGTTGGATTTGATGAATAAATGCCTTGAAGTAGGGGAGATACCTGCAAGCTGGAAAACAGCAACCATGAATATACAAAGGGAAAGGAGACACCACAAATTTGGACTAGTTGAGAGGAATAGTATTAGAAAACACCACTTTAAAATTGTTCACCAAAATACTCAACACGAGACTCATGGAAATGACAGACCGGTATATACCGGAATGCCAGTTCGGATTTAGGACAGGGAGAAGCACCATCCAAGCAGTAACATGCCTATTAGAGCAAATAGTGGAAGCACTGAGACACCCCAAAGGAAAATACTACGTGGTCTTTGTAGACTTCAGGAAGGCCTTCGACCTGTTAAACAGACAGATACTAATGAGCAAGCTAAAAGGGATGATCAGGAGTGACCACCCCATATCGAGGATAATGGAGAAAGTACTGGCATATAACTACGTACAAATAGACAACAACGTCACAACCTCAGAGAAAATCACCCAAACAAATGGCGTATTACAAGGTGATCCAATCAGTCCCACACTGTTCAATATATACACAGCAGATGTCACGGAAATAACGACAGCAGAATCATCAGCTACAATACTTATGTATGCTGACGACATGGTGATCGGCTCTAAAAGCAAGATAGAGGTCCAAGAGACTATCGACAGACTCGAGAAGTGGGCAAAAGAAAATGAATTAACGGTCAACCAAGAGAAGACCGTACAAATGATCTTCAGGAAAGGAGGGAAAACAGCAGCTGGAGACAACATCTCTCTCCTAGGAAACCCACTGGAAATAGTCAATAGATATAAATACTTGGGCATAACACTACAGACCACAGCAATGTCATTCAATATACACATACAAGAGAGATCAGCAGCGGCTATCAGAGCCATGTACAACATAAGAAACATAACCAGCCTCTCAATAAGCACAGCAATGTCACTCTTCAATACAGCAATAGCTCCGATCATAACATATGGAATACAGATCATTTGGGAGAACCTTACAGTAAGCGATCTAACCAGGATAGAAAAGGTCAAGGCAATGTTCATGAAAAGAGCAACTGGGGTAGGAAAAAGTGCACCCTCGAGACTGGTGTATGAGCTCATGAGGGAAACATTTTTCGTCGAGGACATCAGAGTTGAACACCATCTACCGTCCACAGAGCCTTACCAAAAACACATAGAGAACAGAAACAGGAAAAGGAAAGAGATAGAACTGGAGTTCTACAACACATCAGCAATGCTGGAGAGAACATGGATCAAAGAATGCCAAGAGCAAAGACATGTGACAACCAGATTAGCCATACATGGTTTTCACCATAAAATTTGCCTGAAAGCAGGATTCCACAAAGCAGACAAGAACTGTGTTTGTAAGCTGTGCGGTGGAAACTGTGATACATACCACATAACTAAATGCAAGAAGAGAGAAAAATCAATAACTGAGTACAGCAAGGAGTAACTCATACGCAAATGCTCACTTGAGTGCACCTTTCTCATTCATTCATTCATAATATTGCTAGTACCAGTGGTGCAGCCAAGAGGGGTGCTAAAGGGGCTAAAGCTCCCCCCAGTCCCTAGGTTAGAATGATTCTTCTTTAAATTAATATTTCATTTTCACTGAAGTTCAAATTAGTGACAAGAATGCAAGATAGTTCAAGATATTTCACATACAATTTTTGATACTGTTGATTGGATTAATAACTAGTTTTCATTGTACATAACAGAAATTGCATTCATTTGCAGCGTCGCTTTACGTTCACCGAATCGAGTCCAAATCCTGCTGCACAAAATTTACTGCAGGATTTATAATGGCAGAATAAGATAAAATCTTCTGTTAACACCAGTAATTTCAAGTCATCAAGGAAGTCAAACAATTTAGTACGATTAGTTCTGTATATTACTGAAGAAACAACAACCGATATTAAATTCTTCTTCATTCCTCATTCAATCAGCTGACAGAAAACCGTTTATTTTTAACTCTCGTTTGCTACACCGTTTCACAAAATCATTTTAAAAATATGCTTCTACTTTTAATTAAGTGGAAGGAAAGGATATAGACATTAAATCCATGTCTGGGATATTAATACAAGTAAGAATCAGTTTGAAAAATTTTATGTCATAACCGGGATTTGAACACAAGGGTAGGACGCCATTTGGATGTGTGTTCTCGACGGAGAGAAACCTCCCGTGGTTTGCCTTGTCTTCTGAATCAGTTGAGGAATTTGATGTCAGACTGGCATGTTGTCATGGTAGCTCAATGGTAGAGCATCGGCGCGTTAAGCCGAAGATCCGTGTTCAAATCCCGGTTATGACATAAAATTTTTCAAGCTGATTCTTACTTGTATTAATATCCCAGACATGGATTTAATGCCTATATCCTTTCCTTCCACTTAATTAATAGTATATAAATAATAACTAGGCTTCAAAGTACCTACAAGGGTAGGACGCCATTTGGACGTGTGTTCTCGACGGAGAGAAACCTCCCGTGGTTTGCCTTGTCTTCTGAATCAGTTGAGGAATTTGATGTCAGACTGGCATGTTGTCATGGTAGCTCAATGGTAGAGCATCGGCGCGTTAAGCCAAAGATCCGTGTTCAAATCCCGGTTATGACATAAAATTTTTCAAGCTGATTCTTACTTGTATTTGCTTCTATTTTATTTCAAAAGTAAAATGAAATGCTTTGTATTATGTTAAAACTTTGTATAAACAATAAATGAGACGGAAAATGATGATGATGATGATAATAATAATAATATATTAATAATAATAATGTTTGCAATAGGATAATAACTTCAATGAATAAGTTGTAAGGAAAACTAAAGAATTAATTCCACCTAACTTATAATAAATCAGGCTATGTATACATTTTTTTTATTAATATGTACTTTACAATTTTAGCACCTGCCAGATTAAAATCTTGGCTACATCACTGGCTTGTACTCAATTAAATGAGCTTTCATATGTGCTAGTACTCTGTAGCTTTGTACTGCTGACAACTTCCAAGCCCCACAAGGTTTTTGTCAAGACATACATAGGAGTCCTCATTCCTTTTGTTGCTTATAATTCATCTGACTTTTAATATTTCATTTTTATTTATTATAGAGTTTCAACTTCCTGGCATATATAATAACAGAAGTAGTCCATCCCATGCTAGCACTAGGTATGTGTGTACTTTACACATTTTTTGTATTCTGGGTGTATGGAGTCAACAGACTTTATGATGACTTGTACTTCATAACTGGTTCCAAACCATCAAAGTTCTGGAAGATTGCATGGCATGCTGATGTTATCATCTTTCTTGTAAGTATATACCATTGTTTAATAAAATAGGAACCAGCTTATAGGAAACATATGGAAAAGTATAAGAAAAGTGCATTTTAAAGAAGGTTGAGTTTCTAATGCCACCCGTTCACTTTTATGCCTTTTGTATTCTATACTTGGTGGACAGCTGACTAGAGCGGGCAGTTTTTTATGTTATGTAGGCTATCCCTTTAGTGAGCCACATTATTTGGAATTGTATTACCATGAACATGCAATGAGAGATGAGTATATGAACATGTAGGAGTTGTAAGAGCGATTATGAAATAAGGAAATGCCAAAATGAAACTGCATGATTACATTTGCATACTTTTATTACAAAACCCAAAAAGGCCACTGATTTTAATATCTCCAACTGATAAATGAATCACTCTCAAGAGTGATATATTTTTACACTATGCTGACGATATTACATCAATTGACTTCCAAGTTCACACTACAATTGAATATAGGATCAGAATAGTTCATATACGGCTATCCCAGAAACTGAGCTTTACCCCAAAATATTTCACTTTTTACCTAAAAATGGCCAATTTAGGATATACCAGGTCTCTCTTCTTAACCCTGTCACATCCTGATCACTGCCTAGCCTTATATAAGGAACTCGCACACTGAAAACTGTTGATTAATTTATTAATATAGTTCATTCAAATTTTTTAGCTCAAATTTATGGGAATGTTGAACTATCAAGATCCGAAATATCAAAACTCTACAGTGCTTAAGATCAGATTATGAAAAAACAGAAGACGTGAGACACTGAAACATATTCTAGTTATATTTTGTTTATTATTTATTTCAATCTAACAGCATGCAGACTGCGCACTATTGTTGGCAAATCTATGTGGGCAGTTCCAAAGCAACCAACAAAGCACTCATAAATAACCAATTAAATGTGTTACTTATCTTTGAAAATGTATACAATATTTGAATGGTATGACTGACGGCAGTTAAGACCAAAAGAACAGATAATAATAAAACAAGAAGCATCTATTAATTAAGTGGAGGGAAAGGAAATAGACATTAAATCCATGTCTGGGATATTAATACAAGTAAGAATCAGCTTGAAAAATTTTATGTCATAACCGGGATTTGAACACGGATCTTCGGCTTAACGCGCCGATGCTCTACCATTGAGCTACCATGACAACATGCCATGTACTGGCATGTTGTCATGGTAGCTCAATGGTAGAGCATCGGCGCGTTAAGCCGAAGATCCGTGTTCAAATCCCGGTTATGACATAAAATTTTTCAAGCTGATTCTTGTATTAAGAAGCATCTAATTTGCACATGTATAAATTCTGACAATTGTCATATATACTGCAATGTTACTGAAGTGGATATTCTACAAAGTGTTAACGCTCTGTGCTATAAATTTACTGAAGCTAAAATTGAAGCGTGGCAATAAGTCTATCATACAGGCAAGATAATATAATATTTTTTTAAGATGATACAATTTTGCACTTTCTTCTTGCCAATGCAATAATTAACCAGAAGTGCCTCATTTTATCATGGTGACAAAGAAACATCCACTACGTACTGACTTTCATACAACTTCATAGTATAATGATTTCTTGGGCTTTCAACCAAGTGAGGAGGATTCATTCCGAGCTTTTGGTAGCTATCTCTGATGTCATCTTGTCTCAGCAGAGATAGCTGCTGAAAGCTCAGAATCAATCCTCTTATCACCTATGCATATATCAATCAAATGTGTAATAGATCGATACCGTAAAATTCTGAAAATAAAGTTGTTTTATCACTATACATATGTATACTACTCAACAAGTTTTTCATAACATGGACAAGAACAACAGTTTTTATGTAATTTGTATGTGCTGATTTCGGATATGACATTGAAAAAACTCCTACACATCACATTTAAAAAAAAAAATTGCATTTCTTAGTTTGCGAATTATTCCTATTATGTGGTTGCACAGAGGGTAGGTCACTTCTGGCTCTAATTGACTAAGGAAAGGAAATATGGTTGCTGGTTGTATTGGAAATTGGAAATACGGACTATTGGAAATATGCTTGTATTGTGAGACAAAAATAAACAATTCAGCAATTAGTTTTGACTGAGGAAGTGTTGTGAGCGCTACTGGTTATTCTAGTTTAAAAGGGGAGGAAGAATATTTCATGGATAATCCACCCATGTATAATCGGAAGTTTGGTGTACGTATAATAAATACATGGCAGAAATGTATTGTTTGAATTAATTCATAACATCACAGGCTTAATGAATATATTCTCCTTTACAGATAATGACACCTATCTGCATATACATTAGAATTAACCAATCAGATCTGACCAGTCATCAACGGAAAGCTTCAATTGCAATGACTATAATTTTTGCTGCACCTGCTTTATTGGGTGCTTTTTTTCAGTACACAAAAGCACTGAAAGCTAATGTAAGTATGAATATTTTAAAATAACGGGCAATTTAAACAGATTTCTTGTATGCATAAAGCTAAACAAAAGTGAAACACTTTGGCAATATGTTTAGGGAAAAGCTCCATTACAATTTCCAGACTGTATCGGATTTTTCAAACAAAAGCTTTGGTATTATGAGTAGGTTACATAAATTCATATACTAGTAGAAAACATTTTAAGTATATGCATATTTGCATTATCCTCTTATAATATACTAGAAGGTGCCTGTGGCTTCGCCGATGAAAATTAAAGCATTATACTTATTAACACTTACACGTGAATCATTTATAAACTAAATGATTAATAACTATAACGAAACAGCTGGAGTGGGTATGGAATTGCATTCCATGATTACAAAGTGCTGCCTGGGAAAAAAAACGTCAGATTTGAGTTCTCTGGTCCAGGAAAACCCCTGCATAGTGAGTTCCATCCAAATCTATCAATGTTTGCCCATTTAGACCTATTTCATTATCCCTCTTCTGTCTACATTGAAAATTTCAGATTTCTGCAGGCCTTGACATTATAAACAAATAAATCAACCAGAGTGGGCTTACAAAATTGAAGTGATTGATAATTCCATGTGATATGTTGAAAAAATCACGAAACCACCTTCAATTGATATAATTGAAATGTAATATCAAAAGCCGATGCTTCGATACTGATAAAAACAACGTTTTCTGACAGTTTTTCACTCATAACTTGCAAATGAAAATGAAAATTAAAAATCAGGCTTTGAGGTGCATTCGGCTAACCTTCGGTCCATCTATGTTTAACATTTCAGATCTCTGTGTACAGTAGATTTCGCTGGACATCATGCATAGACAGACAAACAATTCCTCTTATTATTATAGACAGTGAATTCCAGATTATTGATGTTAATGGAGGGCTAGGTTGCATGTTACCGAAAAACACGAAAAATCTGATTTTATGGTCAATTTATTGGCAAAAAACACGTAACTTAAGTCTTTATTTTGAAAAATAACATATAATATTTGTCAGAGAAATTAAATAGCTCATTGCTAGGTGTGATATTTTTGTTTTAGAATCACAAAAAATGGCCAAATTTGATACAACATTCTTCAGAACCGATAGAGTTCATTTATAAATTGTCCTTAGAAAGATCTAATATAACATATCATGGCTCAAGAACCAATACTGTATAACACACAAAATGTAAGTTTTACAAAAGAAAAACCTGTATAAAATGCATTAAAACAGCTCAAAAGCCGTATACAGTAGAACTCCCTTTATCCAGAAAAAATGAGGGAGAACGCTTTATTCACACTAAAAAAATACACCACTACATACTACAGGAAACAATAATACACTCTGAGGTTATTAGCCCTATTGAGGCTTGACTGGTGACGAATAATTTAAGATTTACACTACATGAATTCCTGGAATTCGGAAAAACGGCTCTCTCTTTGTATGGTACTGACCTTACTATTCACTAAAACATCCCTTGTAAAAGATATAATACATATTTATGATCTGTTGAGGACCAGGCAGTGAAATTTTTACTGCAAGAAACTACAGCATCATATATTTTTTTGGTCTTTTATTGTATTTTTTTGAAAGCTTTAAATATAGGTCTCAAGAAAAAAAAAAAAAAAAATCAAGTTAGAATTTTTTTACAAATGGTTGAAAAAAATTGGTTTACAATAACTTAGTTGATCAAAGTTCAAACAAGCGGGGTCCTACTGTAAATGTATTTGTAGTCATGAAATGAGATGACCAATTCTTACTTATGTGAAAATGGTCTGTATTGGCTGTAAATGCTTGGGCATGTTAAATATGTGGTAATGAAATACTGACAATGCTATGTTTTGTTACTTATGCTACTGCAATTCTGAATGTCAGTAGTTCTAGGACGTACAATAGTAATAGAATTTGTTTGTTAGTATTGTTATTCGCGACCATGTAGGCTTATGCCAAATGTATTTACCTGAATTGTTGAATTACCATCTAACCAAAATTGAAGGACAGTGCTATTCAGATATATATTTTTTATAAGTCAATTTAAAGTTTTTGAAAAACTATAAAGAATACAAACTAATATGACGGACATACAAATATGTATATATGTATACTTGTTACACCAAAAAGTTTCACATACCTTGGATTAAATTATCCAGTAGTAATAAATTCCTCCACTAGTTCACACTTGCTTCCAGCCACTAACAAACCTTTCTGAGAAATAAACCGTCTGTTGCCTGACGCAAAATCGGCAAACCTTCATTCAACTTTGGGGATGTGTCGTGCTGTCATAAATCAAAGTACCCTTATTTAAAGGTTCATTCGTGATAAGGGGATATGTTTTCAGTATTATCAAACTGTTGTTACTCAATTTTACAAGGGTGACCAAAATGAGTTTTGTCCCGCTAGATACGTGTTTTGGACCACTGTGCAGTGACTTATAAGAGGATAGGTGCCCATGCTCCTTCGTGAAAGCTTGCACTCCTCCCAGTATTTGCATGTGGTCTGTGACCACCTGCTATCAGTATTCTGTACTGATACATAATGATCCTAGTCTGTGGTGAATACATTTTGGTTTAAAAGTTGGGTTAGTTTCAGATATATTTTATTTATTTTAAAATAATCATACACCTAAGGACCGTGCAGGCCATAAATAAGTTTGTAAGGTCCGTAATATATTGCTCATCCACCGTGTATTTCACATTAAAAACAAACAGATGTATGGCTCAAATAGTGCAAAATATTGCATATTTTTGCAAACACAGTACTTTTGTTATAGCAAAAATAAATTTAAATAAACACCCTACATATCAGATTATTTATCTATTAAGTATTTTTAGATATTAAACTTATATCACTGACATGACTGCAATTCAACACAAAACTTGTCTCATTGAATATTTCTTGTATGGATGTGTACATGTGTACTTATCATTTAAGCCCTTGTACTTAAGCCTCTACTACTTTCTAAAATTTTAAACTTCCGTTGAAAAATGAAATTTTAATTCAATAAAAGAAAAATGTCACAAGAAAAACTAAAATTTTGCATCAACACAGCTGTGAGGTTTAGTGGTTAGCATTACTGACTATCCAAGGTCTGGGTTCGCTCCTCGGTAACTCCTTGGATTTGGTCTGGAACAGAGTGCATTCAGCTTTGTGACACCAATTGAGGAGCTACTTGATAATGTGAAGTAGAGGCTCCAGTCAAGAAAACAATCAGTAACGGCTGTGGGAGTCGGCATGCTCACCACATGCCCTCCAATCCTGCCATCTGCCAATGGCAGATGATGCAGCAGTTGGATGTAGAGCCATGGAGTTTAGTTTGGTTTTAGGAAGGTCTAGAAAGGAGTGCTCACAGCCTTGTGACACCAACTGAGGAGTAGCCTACTTGATAAAGAAGTAGCAGTTCCAGTCCATTAAGAAATCAATACCAGCTGTGGGAGATGATGATGATAATGATAATAATAATAATAATAATGATAATAATAATAATAATAATAATAATAATAATAATAATAATAATAATAATAATAATAATCTTTATTGCCTTTTGACCTTAATTACAAGGTATTAGACATTAGGAACTACAGTGAGTCCCATGCAAGAGTTGACCAATGACACGGGTTTCTGCGTTGTGGCGGGCACAGCTCCAACTCCCAAGCAACCGGGTGAAATATCTATGCAAATAAAGCCACGATCGGTGTAATGATTCTCAAATTTACAGTTAAAATTACAATGAAAATAACCACATACCTCATCACAAGAGATGTTGGAAATGTTCTCCTGTTGCATTCACACAATACTGGCACCTTTTTAGGAAATTTTCTTTCACGCGTATAAGTTTAGCTTCAGAGATAGAGTTAATTTCTCTTGTGATATTGTCTTTAAGTTCTTCTAATGTTTGGGAAATAGACCTATACACTTTATTTTTCAAGTTTCCCCATAAATAATAGTCACATACTGTTAGAAGAACTTAAAGGCAATTTCACAAGAGAAATTAATTCTATCTCGGAAGCTGAATTTATGCGCGTGAAAGAAAATTTCCTAAAAAGGTGCCAGGATTGTGTGGATGCAAGAGGAGGACATTTCCAACATCTCTTGTGATGAGTTACGTGGTTATTTTCATTGTAATTTTAACTGTAAATGTAAGAACGTGAATCATCACACCGATCGCGGCTTTATTTGCATAGATATTTCACCCGATCGCTCGGGAGTTGGAGCTGTGCCCGCCACGATGCAGAAACCTGCATCATTGGCCAACTCTTGCATGGGACTCACTGTATATAATAACTTGTGTACCAATATAACAATTTTTTCAGAAGTAATTTAAGTTATAAATACATTTATGAATTAGATATATTTTAGGTGTAATTTGAATCCCTTATTTGTGCTAATTTCTTTAAGATTGTTGGGTAGTTTATTATAGATAACATGCTGACCACGTGTCCCCAATCCTATGGCAGATGACACAGGGAGAGTAGGCCTAATCCCTCAAGGGATGTAGAACTTATAAAAGAACAACATTTTGACCTACAAGTGTTTAAAACAAACAATTTTAATACAAGTAAGAATCAGCTTGAAAAATTTTATGTCATAACCGGTTATGACATAAAAAAATTTTTCAAGCTGATTCTTACTTGTATTAATATCCCAGACATGGATTTAATGTCTATTTCCTTTCCTTCCACTTAAACAATTTTAACTTTATCAAGTGTAGACTCAAATCAGGAAATGCCTGCTTTTATGCAGTTCAGAAACTCTTATCTTCTCGTATTCTGTCCAGAAACCTAAAAATGAAAATTTATAAGACAATTATCCTGCCGGTGAGATCATGGTCGCTTACTCTTCAGGAAGAACATAGGGTGCTTAGGGAAATATTTGGGACTAAGAGAGATGAAAATGCAGACTGGAGAAAACTGCATAACGACGAGCTTCATAACCTGTACTCATCACCGCATATAGTAAGGGTAATTAAATCACAGAGGATGAAATGGACTGGACATGATGCACGCATGGGGGAGGAAAGACATATTATATAAAAAATATTGACGGAGAGACACAAAGGGAAAAGATCACTTGGAAGACCTAGATGCATGCAGGAGGACAATATTAGGTTAGATTAAAGGGAAGTAAGATTTGCGAGGGATAGTTGGATTGAGTTAACACAGGCTGAATGGCAGGCTCAGGTATGCGTGGCAATGAACCTTATGGTTCCATAAAGTAGATAATATTCCTTTAGCTTACTTAGGAACTGTCTATTGCCAATGAGTAAGTAAGCCATAACCACTATTTGCAAATCGTCCATTCAGAGAAAACTATCTCTACCAATAGATTTTTGCCTGGCTCTACAATCAGGCTAGAGATTAGAGAAAATTTTGTGAGAGGATAAGTGCCCAGGGTTACCATGCCTAATTGCATGCGTATGCATCACTAGGCTAGCTCCCTCCAGTATTGTATCTACTCTAAATTTCAGAGTATGTAAATAAATTTCTAGGATCCACCCTCTGTCAGCAGAGAAAAAAACCCTGAAAACCTCTGTCAGATTATCCAGCCATGGTTTTCAACTCAGAACTTCCTGAATGTGAGTCAGTGACTTCATCAACTTGGCCAACCTTCTCAGCAGAACCAAGAGCCCATTTAAATACTAATGAAACTTAAGTAATATTACTTTGTTGTTTTTAGAATTGTATGCTGTTGCTTAAAGCAGACTCAACTTGGGGACCACCATCAGAAAATCTGAGGTTTGAGCGTAAGAATTTCAATCCAAGTGCTTTCATTCGTCACAAAGAAAGGCATGTGAAATGTTATCACAACTGTCTACTTGGGAATCAAGAACTTCGAGCATTCATAAAGAGAATAGAAGCAAGACGACAGGCATATTACACATACCTGGGAAGAACTACTACTAGGGAACAGGCAGGGAGATCAGATTAAGTTTGGGAAGTATGGTCAAGTAAATCTGTGAATGACATTTTGTTAAAAAAAAAGTACTGTTAATAATTACAAATAAAGTTTTGTTACCAAAATATGATGTGTCAGCTTAGGCTGATCAGATTTTTAATGGTCCAAAAGGGGACATAGGAAATTTTGATTTTAGAATTAATTATACATTAATTGCAATCCAGTATCAGAAATTTCTCTCACAAAGTATTATACCAGTTGAAATTCTAGGGGTCAATTGCCAAAGTATGGTCTTTACCATAATGCAAGCAGTATCTTTCAAACTGTGGTCAATCTCTCTGTGATTTCTAAAGTGGACTAGATAGCATCACGGTAGAAGTCAAGGCCCCTTATATGCACACAAAGGGCACATTAAATACTATCAGTCAAACCTGCAAAATATTAAATTTAAAACAGTATCTCATCAAAAACTATAATTCGGTACACAGATGATGCAAATAAGAGAGTAAGTCAATAAGTAGTTGCACTTTTTGTTTAATCTATTGTAGGTTGTACGGCGTTGTGCTCGCACATTCAAAATATTGTTGATTCGTCTCCACTTGTGGAATGTTTGACCATTATGACTCCACTGAGTGGTGTGCTGTTGCATATTAAATATGGTTGCACCACTCGGCGTTTGCACCAAAGAAGAACAGCATGCAGTGTTCCATTTTTTGTAGTCTGAAAGTGTACCAGGAGCCCAAATCCATCTAAGAATTTCTGCACAATATGGAGGCAATGTTTTACCACGGCAAAGTCGCAGCCTATCCTTGCGATGGGCTGTGACAATATGAAGCCAAGTTATAACTTTGACTGTATATATAGGGTCAGTATTCCGCCCAGAGAGGAATGGACTCGTGGCCCACGGGCTCCGGAGTCTGTCAAGGGGCTTGTCTGGTATACGGATGGCTCCAAGACGGACGAGGGGACCGGGGCTGGCATCTATGGGCCTAAGACGAGGCTGTCGTACTCTTTGGGAGGTTATACTACAGTATTCCAGGCTGAAATATTTGCTATTTTGGCCTGTGCTTATCATATTTTAGGGATGCCTTGGCTGCAAGGTCGGATTAGTATCTGTTCTGACAGCCAGGCTGCCCTGAAGGCACTATGTGCCAGTACAACAAGGTCTAGGTTGGTACGAGAGTGCCAAAAAACCTTGGATATTCTCTGCTCCCGCCGACCAGTACAGCTTTGCTGGGTTCCTGGTCATGCTGAAATCAGAGGAAATGAACTAGCGGATAAGCTAGCAAGGGAGGGCTCGGCCAATGTCTTTATTGGACCGGAACCTGTCCTTGGTATTACTCCAAGAAGGGCCAGACGTGAGGTCTTAGACTGGATGTCTCATCAGCATGGCACTTTCTGGAGTAATCTCACTACTGCTAGGCAGGCTCGAGCTATGATCGAGGGACCTAGCAAGAAGAACAGCAAGATTCTGTTAACCCTTAACCGGGTACAACTTAGAGGTGTAGTTGGCCTGTTAACAGGACACAATACCCTAAAGAGACACCTACATGTGATGAAGCTTAGTGTGGATCCCACATGTAGGAAGTGTGGTAGAGAAGATGAGTCCTCTCTACACATATTGTGCGAGTGCGAAGCACTTGCTACAATCAGACACTTTCTCCTGGGCTCGGATAAACTGAGACCAGATGACATAAGGAGAACTAACCCAAGATCTATCCTGTCCTTCTTGAAGGCAACAGGACTTGAATGAATTCTCCAGTAAGAGGGGCACAATGGGCCCAATTATGTGGCCTACGTGCACGGGACCGAAAGGGCCCCACCCATTCATTTCATTTACCACGGCGAAGCATGTACGATAGGATTGAAAAATTAAAAAATGGTCAGACAAGTGTGAAGGACGAGGAAAGAACAGGATGCCCATCCACATCCACTAGTGACGCCAACATTGAGCAAGTGTGTATCATGATTCAGAAAAACTGAAGAGTGACTGTCGATAAAGTGGCAAACTATATGCAAATTAGCCATGGTTCTGCATTTGACATTATTCATAACAGGCTTGTCTGTGCAAAGTGGGTCCCAAAACAGCTCACTGAACAGCATAAGCACAATCGTGTGTCCATCTGCCAATGCTTACTGGACCGCCATGCTAACAAAGGTGAAGCTTTTTTGAAACAAATGAGTTTGAAAGCAAACGCCAAAGCATGGAATGGAAACACCCTGCATCTCCAGTAAAAAAGAAATTCAAGAATCAACCTTCTGCAGGAAAAGTGATGCTCGCACTTTTCTGTGACTCACAAGGGCCAATACTGCAACATTACTTGGAGAAGGGCTCAACAAATCGTGTATTACTGTGGAATGTTGAGCAACGAGCTGAAGAATGCAATTTGAAACAAATGTCTAGGCCTATTGTCAAAAGGAGTTGTTTTGTTGCATGGCAATACATGCCCACATACTGTCACCCACATTGCTCGAACTACGTGAAATGGATTTTGAGGTGTCAGAGCATCCTGCATACCAGTCCAGAACTCGTAACATCAGATTTCCATCTTTTTGGCCCACTTAAATATGCCTTAAGGGGCCATCAATTCACCACAGACCAAGAACTGAAGGAAGCAGTGCATACATGGCTTGCTACTCGGCCAAAAAACTTTTTTTTTCTGAGGGCATCAGGAAGCTTGTGCAACGATGGATCAAGGGGATTATGTTGAAAAATGAGATAATTGAAAGTTTTATTTTGAAATAAATTTAAAAAAGAGAGTGTGGATACTTATTGAATTATCCTTGTATTACAGTAGAAAGTATGTCATGTGGAAATTTGCATACATTAATAAGTGAAGCTACAGCCGAAACCCTCAGTTGGTTCAACCAAAATCATCTCAAAGTCAATACTTATAAGACAGTCACAATACATTTTCATCTCATACGACAAAACAATATGCTTGAACCTATAGTAATTATCTATGTCAAAACAATTTCAAAAGCAAATCAAATACAGTTTCTTGGAGTATGGATCAAAGAAAATTTAAAATGGGACAAACGTACTGAGCATTTAACAAATAAACTCAGTATGATCTGTCAAATATTTAGTTCTGTAAAGGCCCTGGTAACTTGAAATCAAGTGACTTTCAGAATAAAGATTTTGTTTAGTAAAATATAGGAGTGAAAATCCAATGTTTTCTATGATGCTTCATTCTCGCAAATTTGAAGAATAACTGATGTGGCTTCCAACGGAGTGATATCACAGCTACCTTCCTGCCCACATGCTATTCACTGCAATACACGAATTTTGTATGGTTAAGCAACTTGTGTCTTATTATTGTCTGCTTGAGTCGTGTGCCAGTCTGTCGGAAAAGCCTTGATGTTGTGTTTTTGGGTTCTTGAATACCACAAATATAGATTTAGGAATAAGTATTTGTAAGTTTCCAAATTGAGATCAATCACCAAGCAGACTCAAAGCATGGCTGAATAGAATAAATCAGCGTAATTTTGAGCCTACCTGAAGTCTCTTACAAGTTTAAATTTAATTCATTACTTTGGTTTTGTTTATAGCAAAAGTTCAAATTATAATAATTTTTCTCGAAATCAGTTGTTCTATTAATTGAGGTATCACTTGCATGAAAATAAATGGCCAAAACTAAGTATTTAATAGACATAAACCTAATACTGAAGAAAGACCAATTGAATTTAAAACAATGAATTTTACTTTCTTGAACCTCAGTGTAGTTGTGGATTCAGGGTTAAAATTTGAATCAATCATAATACGAAATTACTCTTCCTTCAGCAGCTTGAAAGTGTCTGTACTCTTTGTTAGGCTCAAGGTATTCATGCTAAATTTGTTTAGTTACACATGAAGGTATGACTTTCTTGTAAGGTCGGCTCAAGGTATTTTGGTGCCCTAGGCGAGAAATAATTTCAGTAACCCCCTAAATTGTCACCTCAACCATTCCATTTTTTACCATTTGATTGAACATGGAATTTCACATTCTTAGTAAATAGTAGTAGTAGTAGTAAAAAAAAAAAAAAAAAAAAAAAAAATGAATTGGCCTAATTTGAGAAAGGTTTGTATTTATAAAGACATTTTAACATTTCTAGATAGTATGGGGATTAAATAAAAAAATACCTTTAATTGAAAAGATCATACTGTTTTATATATTGACATTAACAAACAAAGGTAATTGGTTGACCTTAACACACTTTAGACTTCACTTTTACCTGTATTCTGCAGGACGATCGTTTCGTCTTTTTCTGCATTTTCAACTGCAAGTCAACTGTCAGATTTCCATTTAGAGCATCCCGATGTGCCCTCTGGTGTAGACTTTACAAACTTCTTGAGTAAATTTTCTTCTTCCGGTATTTCAAAGTTCATTAACCTGTCTTCAAATTTTCTCATAAAAATCTTCTCCCAAATCTCTAAATCTTTATGTTTATTGACTGATTTTAATAATTTTGCCCCACTGCAAATGTGGTGATTGCTGTTCCAACAGTGGGTTGCAACTGCTGACTTTTCTATTTGGCAGTATTTCAAATTTCTCTTGTGTTCCTTAAACCTAATGTCAATATTTCGTTTTGTTTTTCCAATATATATATTATTACATCCTGAACAATTTCTCTAGTAAATTCCCGGTTTTTCCCATTAGGTATTTTATCCATATGTTTGGTTTTTATTAAGTTTTTTATGCTGTACTTATTTTTTGAAGCCAAAGTTATATTGTATTCTTTGAATATTTTTTGAAATTTTTCTGTAGTCCATGGGTGGTATGTGAAATTTTTGAATTTTGTTCTTTCCTTCCCAGCTGATAAAGTTGTGATTGCTTTTAACTCTTTTTGCTTTTTGAAGTTTTCTATTTTTCTGTCAATTAGTTTTTTACTGAATCCATTACTTTCTGCAGTCTTCTGAATTTGTAAATACTCTTGTTCATATGCTTCTTTTGTTAATGGGAGATTGACCAGTCTATGGCTGTTGATTACTGCATGTTTGTGTGGTCTTGGATTGTAACCATCAGCTTTTATGTAGTTGTCTGTATGTGTTTCTTTTCTGCTGATACCAGATTCCAATTTATGTCCTTTTCTGATCATTTTGAGATCCAAGTAGTTCAACACGTTGTTAACTTCTGTTTCCATTGTGAAATTTATGGTACGTTCTTGGATGTTTAATAATTTTAGTGCGTCTTCAATTTGCTTTTCATTTGTTACTGCAAATACATCATCTACGTATCTATACCACTGTTTGAATATGTGTGGGAAAGATTGAGTCAATTTGGTTTCAAAATAGCTCATAAATAAATTGGCTAAGAAAGGGGATAGAGGATTTCCCATGGATAGGCCAGACTCCTGTTTATAAAATTTTCCATTAAATGAGAAGAAAGTTTGATCAATGCACAATTCTGTAAGTTTTAGATATTCTTTCATGGTATCTTTAGCCAAATTAATAGATTCTAACCAATTCTGTAGGTAGTTTAAAGTTTTTTCTTTCAGAAAACTGGGGAATAAAGACTGTACATCAAACGAGACCAGCCTGTCTTTAGTTGTTATTTCCACATCCTTGATTTTTTCCACTAGTTCAAGAGAATTCTTAATGCTATGGGTCTTAAATTGCTCAAATCCTTGAAATTTTTTTGTTAACCATTTTGCCAAATAATATGTGGGTGTATTAATGTTATTAATAATTGGTCTCATTTTGTATTTTATGGATCTTTGGCAAACAATAAATTCTTCCTAATGTAGGGCTATGACATTTCAGCTTGTATCTATCCTTCTCTGGTATTATCTTACTTTCCCTCACAGTCTTATCAACATCCTTTATGCACTTATTCAGTGGATTTGCATCTAGTTCTTTAAATTCCTTGTTTTTTAACAAATCTTGCGTTCTATTTACATAATCTTCTTCATCCAATATAACCACCTTATTCCCTTTGTCTGCTTTTGTGTATATTACCTCTTTCTTATTCAGTGACCTTAACAGTTTTTCTTGTGATTTATTCCTAAATTCCTCCACAGATCGGTAGTGTCAAGAGAACCTGAAGAGACACACATAAATTAGGAAACCCAGTTTCAAAATTGTGACTGTAAATGTAGGGCCTACTTCTTCTGGTACCTCGGACTCTAAATGTTGCTGCCCCTAACTGTTTCTAAAGATTTCCCTCCTTAAGGCGGCTGCCTGTTCATCTATATGGATGAACCGGCCCTCTTTTTCTGAAGGGCTTCCAAGAATTATTCCAGTAGATGAATTATCTATAAGCTACATATCGCATAATTCTTATTGTTCATTACTCGGAACCCTTCCCTTTCAAAATTGGATTCCATCCTCACCATGATAACATGCCTACCAGTGTTCAATGAGTCTCTGTTTAATACAACATAATAAACAGAATTAAGCACTGTAATACACTCAGCACTCTTATCACCTTTACAACAGCAGAAACACTCATGATGAGTTGCTGGCGAAATGCTTTCTACTGCAGCTACACCAGCCAGTGCTAAACGTATTTATTTGGTCTGGATTTCAAATTTTTTTTCTTCTGGTCTTATAATTAGACCTTTCTTGCGCTCGAATTGATATGACCTAATTCCAAACATGACTCGAGAAACTATATATGTTATAATTATTTGCTGACCATTAAAGTAAGATTCGATAAAACCAGTGAATAGCCATTACAACCACACAATCGCGTGCAGTAAAGTAACTTCTTACAACATAATGCCAATAACGATTCTCTCCTACTGCTCGATAAATTTATAGCAACATATTATTTCACATGTACTGCCAAGATGTAAACAATAATTTAATTCTATTTATTGTTTTGGTAAAATTGGCCTTTGTGCAGGAGTATGCACACAACCACCACCGTCTCGAGAATTACACTGCCTGTCCTATGCGGTGACATTAGAGATGGCAACACCTACTGCACCTTGCTGCAATAGCCTATACATTACCGTACATTGCTTTATGCTCTGTGTTGCCCTCTGAAGTATAAACTCAGAAACTACCTAGGTAAAATATGCTGGAATTTCGTGCTATCTGGATGTGAACTGTGGCGTCTCTGCTGGAGAAATTAGGCAAATGAGCAATACTCTGAACTCCATGTTAAGATAAAGCATAGGACAGGCAGTGTAATTCTCGAATCGGCGGTGCACACAACTGATTGTTCAAATGTTTCTGCTGTAGCATTGGCCAACCTTGATTATACAAACATGAAGGCATTATCATACTATGAGAAAATTACTACTTGCTTATCATCTGTTTTCACCAGTGAAGGAAGTGGGAAAAAACCAGAGGTGGTATGCTCACCCAAAATTTTTCCCTATCATACCCCAATTTGACAAAAGCATATCCCCTTACTTACATCATGATTATTATGGCATATGCAGGAAATTGTTCTATACACAACGGTGTTTTTAATCAACTTCCTTCATGAGTAACAACCCTGCTTTATACGGTAAATGATCAAGGAACGCAAAAGTCTTAAACATCTTGTACTCTCAACTGATAGACCTTTATTTATTTCAATAAAGATATTTTAGAAGTATTTAAGGCCTATTTAAACAATATAAAAG
This sequence comes from Ectobius pallidus, assembly GCA_964059195.1. NCBI lineage: Eukaryota > Metazoa > Arthropoda > Insecta > Blattodea > Ectobiidae > Ectobius > Ectobius pallidus. The sequence goes on along the minus strand of CAXKWD010000005.1, from coordinate 30,428,249 downwards.
TTACAATATTTTAGCAACGAGAAATATTTTTGAAACATCAGATCTAGCAGTACAGTCATTAAGAAGGTAATAAAGCCAATCACAAGTTATGGTCACGCTCTTCTATTCTGGCAATGCCTACAGGTGAAAGCACACCAGTGGATGAATGACCATGAAAAGTAATTATATTATGACTCAAACGGATAATAGGGCCTTACTTTTTGCTACAAAGGAACATTAACAATTTGTTAAGATCCACTGATTTTCAATTATGACAGTAAGTTTTTCGAACACTGACACCAGTGACAGTAAGCCATTGGGTCACCAGCGCAAACTGCTTCACTTCCCTCACTGGTTTTCACCGTATCAGTGGCCTAGCCAAATTTTATAAAATTTATGCTGGTGCATTGTATTTTGAATCTGTAGACCATAAGTTTCTTGTATCAAAATTATTGACTGAGTTCACTCTATATTCCCTCCAATTTTTTTAGTTGAATTCTGGGACACCTGTATATATGACATTGGAACCAAAGAGACTGGTACACATAATAGATTAAAAATTGCAAGGTGAGGATATAATATTAAAGAATAGCAGAAAAAGGGCATAAAGGGGATTATGGGCTGAGTGGAACAAAAAAGGATATAAATCCCAAAAAGGGAGAAATTACATCTATCCTCAAATGAAGGAACATTTCACACACTGCTTTATTTCAGAGGAGCTCTAATTTGCCCTTGCATATGATCAGTTTTTCTTATTTATAATTTTTCTTTTTATCTTCTTACTTGTACCTACACAAAATTCAGACCCGTATTATTTGAATGAGCATTTGAGAACAACATCCGAAAGAGATACATATCCAATAAAATGTGAGGCATAAATCTTCAGGTAACTTAACTCAGATGACTCTGTTGAATCAGTCTACACAGTATTAAAAGAACTGCCATTTCTCTACAGATGTTTCTATATATGTGTGTGTTTGGCCTAATGTTTTCAACATCAGACCCTAGATAAACATTTTAATTATTACAAACATGCAACTCAATTAATATGAGGCGAATAAATATAAGCAGAGTTAAATATTAACCATTGTCCTTTGCCCAATTCAGTTCAGGCGCTGGAGTCCATCCTATCTGAATTTTCATTATTCTTATAACTATCAACAGGTTCTTTAGATTCATCTCCTTCTGATGGAACACTGTTCCATGGCTGCTCATCTGCAGTTCCAAATATCATGAAGAATATGTATGACAGTAAAGTGATCACAATGGAGATGTAGAATACAATGTGCCACTGTCCTATCGTTTGCTGAAATAAAAAACAAGATCTGATATAAGGTGTGAAATTATGTTACACTGTAAAGAATTAGTAAGAAAATAATAATTTTTTTAAATAGTTAGAATTTAAAAATAGAACTAACAAAACTCACTTGAAGTAAAAATTGCATACTATTGCACCAGTGTAAAGAAATTCACTGCAACCAACTTTGGTTTTAATCGCATGGAAATACTTTTTTAGTTAAGAATGTGTGTATAAGTTATTTAACCCTTCGCGGGCAGAACCCCATATATGGGACACCTGTCTGCAGCCTCGAAGGCGGAAACCCATATATGGGTTCTCTGACCGACTCATGGCAAGAAGAAAGTGTCTAACAGGTTCTGAAACTGAAGCATTAATTACTCAGTGATAGTGAAGTGTCAGAATTATCATTTAGCGATAGTAAGGGATGCTTTTCCGAGATCGCTACCAGCAGCATTAATGAGAGTGAGAACGACATAAGTGACACCGGAGGCAATAAATAGTGCACCCAGCTGAATGGAAGTGAGTAATTTCGATGCAGGTCCATCACATAACCTACTATTACAATCTACAATATCCAGCAAGGGCCAGTGATACCTTCTGATTTTGATCAAGATACTGATCTAACTGAAAATCATAGCCTACTTTAGGCTTTTGTAAACTTATAATGTGCTCAGTGAGACTTCTGCCGTTTCCACATAAATATTTTCATGCTAAATAATAAAAATTGTTTCTGGAGAAGATTAGGGGCAGACTTCGGCAAAACTCCAAGGTATATGTTGTTTTTATGCATGAATGCATGATTTAAGTTACTTTCAATTGGTTTTTCATTAGATTATTTTTCCTTTAAAAATTCCTTTCGTCCACAGCCATAAAACATCGCCGCCCGTGAAGGGTTAATAGATTCAGTTTGATAAAATTGAAAATGTTAAAAATTCATTGTGTCTTTTTAAATGTTCAATTTCTAATAGTGGTTGCAAAAATTGTCATAGCCTACTGCATTGAAAAGCATTGTTGACTCTATTCCTTACATTGGCAGCCAGTCACTAGAAAATCAATAATCTCTGTGCAAGTGCATGTGCATTGTATATGTGGCAGTAGATGGCAGTTAGAGGCTTGAATGGTATGTAATTCATTGGAATAAAACAACTATTTGTTATTATTTCACAAATAATATTCACAAATTCTTAATATAATAATAGTACCGACAATCTAAAATATATAAGTTAGTATATTATGAAACGAGTTTATAATGGCATTCAATAAGATGTAAGTATGTTTATGAAATAAGTGCAACGAGTTTCATAATTTTCAAACAAGTGTCTTAATTACCATTATAGGCAAGTTGTTTGGCCATAATTAAATGTCTAAGTTCTTAGTTTTTAGAATACCTTGTAATATTGATCTAACATTTCTATCACAGTGATCAGCTGCTATTAAGCTTTCCTCTTTTGCAATAGATGGAAGGCGACCAGGCATGCAGGCAGCAGGGCTATTTTAAGGTGTATTAATCTCAAAGCAATGCACATTAAACACTCAAAAGGAATTCAAATTATTATACTATTAAAATTGAAATGAATAGAACTGATTTTATTTTAAATACAGATTGCTATTGTGCAGTTTGAACTGTTGCTTTCAAAGCTTGAAGATGGTTCAGTGTAAAATATTAACTGATACCACATCAGTGTTATAATGAAATTCTGTATTAAAATAAATGTCATTATGATACTGTTAAGTCACATGCAATAAGTGTAGTATAGTGTAGTCAAAGTCTTAGGATTGCTAATCGCCCTTCTAAGCCCATTTAGCAAATATACTTACTCACAAAATAAAATACCTCTTTTAGGCCTACTACTTGTATCACAAATGACCATATAACTTTTGGGGTATCAATGAGTACAAATACTTTTTACTTTGTTTAATTACTAGCAGGTGCCCTTAGCTTCACCCATGATTATTCACTCAACTGCTAGATGTTTTATTTAAATCAGTTATTTAACTGTCGGCCGCAGTGGTCTGGAGGTAGCGTGCCCGCCTCTAGATCCGCAGGTTGCAGGCAAGGTTCTTAAAATACTAAAGGTTAGTCCACTTGCCACCCTGAGCGGTCATTGGCTGCGGGATGTGACGTGGCTAGGATGTCAGGCAGCCCCTTTCTCATAAGAAATGAATGGAGAACAGATGGTTTTTAACCTTTATTATTTAATTACAGGCAGCAACTATCAAGTGTTCTAACATGCCAACCCACAGTATAAGAACTGATCTATTAGGCTGTGTGGTAGAAATTGTAAAAATCGATCGGGTTTGGTTTAAAAATCGTAGTTATTGAAGCTGTTTTTACAGGCTAAGATCACATCTGCATTTGATGTTAAGATAATATGAATGTATTGGAGTTTCATGAGACTATAACACAGGACTATTTCTAATGTTCTTATTCGAAATAGGCAGGAAATAAGAACCACATTTATAAATTAATTTTAATACTTCATATTAAAATACGTCCACCGCTGTGGCTCAGGAGATGCGTTCAATTCTCTCACGCAGCGGGCCCGGGTTCGATTCCTGGTCGGGACAAGTCACCTAGGCGAGGTTTTTTCCGGGGTTTTCCTTCACCTTTGAGACAAATGTCAGGTAACTTTAGGCCCTTGTGGTCCCCGGATATCGTCTGGCCGTCATTATCAGCTTCATCCCCATCCTCGCCTTGTTCTGCATGAGTGTGTGTGTGAATGGTGTGTACCGTCCTATGTGTTCGTGTTGTCTCGGAGGTGGCCCCGCGTTGGGCTGATCACTCATCGGGGGAGGCCATCCATGTCCTTGTCTGGTCAAGAAAGTATGTATGTGATTCAAAGATAATCCCTCTCCCAACAGGTCGCGGCCCTGTAAGGCCCGGGCGGCTTGGGTCGCTTAAATCCTAAAAGGGAGAAGTAAAACTACGACAGAGGGAAGAGAGGGAGGGAGGGATTAAAATACGGTAGGCATAAGTTATAACTATTTATAAACTACTTGCAGGAAAAAAATCTATACAGTACTAATTACAATTAGGCCTATATTAGTTACTAAATTGCCATAAGGTAATGTATCTAGTATGTACTCTTTCACTGAACAAGGGAAGTATTTTTATACCACACACCAACTCGTTTAATTTGAAGGTATTTAATGACAGCCATGTAATTTTCGCCGGTGAGCCGGAATTTTCTCCCTCAGTAGAGGGAGCCTGTAAATCTATAGAGACAAAGGTCTGTTTCATTTATGCCATCGACCTGGAACGGGATAGAACCCACGACCATGGGCACATAATTCTCCTCCTAGGCTTACTATGTAGCAATCATTATGATTGTTATATCACTAGGTATCACAGTAATTTATATTGATATATAGGTTATAATAAAACATTTGTTGATGTATGACAAGATTTAACGTGACTTTATTCATAGACTACTTAAGACTTGTCATGTCTAAAAATATTTACCCATCCAAACTACACAACTGAAATTTTTAGCAAGATATTACATGACAACCATTATAAAGTTTGCATTAAATTATATTAATTACATTTAAATACATATTACTGATACATGCACACTACTTCCAATAATATATTATATAAATAAATACAGTAAGTTATTAATTACATTAGTTGTGACATTATCTAGAATAAAGGCTTTTAATCACTAAAACAAATACATTACTAAGTAGCAACACATTACTTCCTGTAAATCATGGAATCTATATTGAAGCCTTCAATATTAATTAGGCCTATATTATTTGTTGAATTGTGAATGGAGGTCAGTAGAATATATAAATTTCTACTTTCTGCAGTAGACCTATTAGAATTAGTCTATAAAACAATGAATAATAACAATAACATCAATTAACAGAAGTTACTAAGGTATTTACACATACAACTAATTGAGTTAATGTAAACTTATTTCTATTCAATCTTATTTACAATAATTCCTCATATGAACTAAAAGTTATAGGCTATACATTATTCTCGTGTCTCAGCAAAAGAAAATAACTGTATGGCTCTCCCTCTGGCCCTGTCAACCTTGTGAGGTCACAAGACAAAACCGCGGGGTTTGGAGAAAGTTTGAAAACATATTTTATATTTACTGCAAGTAGTTTATAAATAATTATAACTCTCAGTTTTTTAAACCGTGCATAGAATGACTAAGAAATGATGAACACGCTATACATTAAAGTCAATTGATATTAATTATTTACAGTATTATGATATTAATAACGGTAAAGCTGTAGTTAGTGAAGGATTAAGAAAAAAAATAACATTTCCTCCCTATTTCGAATAACAACGATAGAATAGTCTTGTCTCTTTAAAGTATAATACATTAAGTTAGCTGGACATCATCTGCAGACTCAATCTAAACCTCTAAAAACAGCTTCAAAAGATACAATTTTTAAACCAAACCATAAAGACTTTTACTATTTCTCCCACATGGCCTAATAGAACAGTTATTATACTTCAGGTTGACATCTTACAACATGAGATACTTGCTGCCTATAATTAAATATTAATTTTTTTAAATCAGCTGTTTTCCATTCACTCTTACGGGTGAGGGTTGATCTGTCAACCTAATGACGTCACAAGCCAAAACCGCGCGGTTGGAGAAAGTTTGAATACATGGCCAAGTGGCACCCCCGTGGGTTGCAGGATCAAACCCGGCCATGGTCGATGGATTTTTCAGGACTTAAAAATCCTGGGCACAGAGTCCTCCGGGAGGGACTCTAAGGTGGGGGGCCCATGTCGTAGATAAAATAACTCCAAGCCTAAATTAGATCCTCTGGACAAAATTTCTTGGCCCTTTCATGCCCAAGTAATACCTTAGTTTCCGGAGAGGGTTGAGAGGGAATGGGATTACCATCTGTCCCTCTGCCCAAGGGGGATAACAAAATCCACATAGATAACAGAAACCTCCACTTCGAGGCCCTTCACCCCAACATAGGGGATATAGGAAACCAGATACAGATACAGTTATTTAACTGAAAAATAATTAAAACATTATATCTATTAATACTGACATAGTTTTTACATAAAATGCAGGAATTACATAATTTTATTCTTAATTATATTGTTTTATGTAATAAATATAAATAATTAAATGAACTAAACAAATCCTGAGCTGCAATATGGGCATACAGATTCAAATTAAAATGAATAAAACGCATCTCAAATTTATGAACGTTACCAAATCATGCATAAACAATTAAAATGACCGATAATTAAAAAAGCTAAAAATCGGGCTTTGAGATGCATTTCACGACTTAAGTGTGGGGGAAAATAGGGAAAATACTACCCATATTCGAGTTCCCTAGCCTAAAGAGCCCCGGCAAAATGAGGTTCGTCCAAATCACTTAATGTTTTCCCATTTCGGCATGCACTCGTGATCCCCCTTCTGTCCACCTATGTTAAAAAAATCAGATCTCTGCAAGTCGTAATCAAATTAATCAAGATAGCAACCGAGCAAGGCCACCTTCAATTAATTTCATAATTGAATATGGCACAGTCTTTTTATTAGCTGGAGTTGGATGTACACGGAAACACAAGTTCAAACGGAGTTATTTTCATAACAGTTGTGCTAAGCGGTCAAATAACATAATATTTCTAGAAGACAATCATCAAGTGTTGTGAAAATAATGATGAATTAGTGGAACATGATGAAGATGATTTTTTAAAGCACTTTCTGAGATTGGTGTCGCTGATAATAAAGTAGACATCCGCATATTCAGATACGTCTTGAAGGAAAAAGATAGGATCATTTATGAATTGCAGGAAAAAGTGAAAATATTATTACAAAACCGAGCGGAACCTATGGGATATTTAACCATTGCAGAATGTGAGTTAACTAATCCCTCTTCTAACCCTGCTATGTCCATTAATAGCAATGATGCAGTTTTGCAACAAATCCAACGTCCTTCATGTGATGCTGAAAATGCTAGGCCTGCCAATAGAGGTATGATCTCTGACGCAATCACGAATTTTTGACCAGCGAAAAGTGTGAAGGAGAATCCTGCTTCAAAAGGTGAGGTTATACCAGGACCATCCACAAGTAAGCCAAATGAAATGTTATGGACAGAAGTAGTATGAAAGAAGTCAAAACGTCCAGTAGTGGTAGGAGTCAATAACAATAGGAATAATGACATGGTGATCAAAGGTGTCCTGAAAACTGTATCCCTGCATGTGTTTCGACTATCACCTGACACAAAAAAAGACGAAGTTGTCGAGTTCTTGAAACCTATTTGTCCCGAAATTTCTTGTGTACAGTTAACATCTAGACATCTGGACCAATATGCATCCTTCAAGATAAACATTTACGAGGAAAATGTCAAATCTGTAATGGAACCGAACATATGGCCAATAGAGGTATGATCTCTGACGCAATCACGAATTTTTGACCAGCGAAAAGTGTGAAGGAGAATCCTGCTTCAAAAGGTGAGGTTATACCAGGACCATCCACAAGTAAGCCAAATGAAATGTTATGGACAGAAGTAGTATGAAAGAAGTCAAAACGTCCAGTAGTGGTAGGAGTCAATAACAATAGGAATAATGACATGGTGATCAAAGGTGTCCTGAAAACTGTATCCCTGCATGTGTTTCGACTATCACCTGACACAAAAAAAGACGAAGTTGTCGAGTTCTTGAAACCTATTTGTCCCGAAATTTCTTGTGTACAGTTAACATCTAGACATCTGGACCAATATGCATCCTTCAAGATAAACATTTACGAGGAAAATGTCAAATCTGTAATGGAACCGAACATATGGCCTCAAAACGCTCGCATTAGGCAATTTTTGTACTCACGTCAAAACAACGATCAGAAGAAAGAGTGACTATCAAGTGTCTCAATGCTCCGCCAGCCCATGACGTAAGGAACACTATTGACTTGTTTTATATACATATTCAGTGTATAAGAAATAAGATAAATGAATTGGATCTACTATTCAGTAACAATCAATATAAATTTCTCTGCTTTTCTGAACATTGGTTAAAGACTGACGAATATCCATTTTATAATATTAATGGCTATAACCTGGCAAGTATATTCTGTTGAACTGTTTTAAAAAATGGCGGTGTGAGTATTTATGTTCTTCATGGTATTGAATTTTCTGAACTAGATATGAGTATCTTTTGTACTGAAGTACATTTTGAAGTTGTTGCTATAAAAATTCCTTCCAAGAACCTAATCATTGCTAGTATCTACTGCACTCCATCTGGTAACATGGATATATTTCTCAAGAAATTTGAAGAAATGATGTTGTACTTCACTAGATTAAAGCTTAAAGTCATGATATGTGAAGACATTAATGTTAATGTATTAAATAATTGTAATACAACTAACTTCTTCTTAAACTTATTGAGATGTTGTGGTTTTTATTGCTCAAATTTTAAACCTACCAGACAGAAGGCTTGTTTGGACAATATTATTGTTAATTTTAACCAGAGTGAGTATTCAGTTAATGTTGTGGATCCAGCTCTTTCTGATCATCAAGCTGTAGTTATTTCGTTGTTATTTCTCAAGATCAATGACTTGAGCTCAATACAAACTAAGTCAATTCTCAAACGTCTTACAACCCCTAGTAATCTGAACTACTTCATATATTATCTTTGTATGTACTAGTTGGGATGAGATTCTTAACTGTAATAATTATATGAATGTTGAAGAATGTTTTAACCACTTTTTTAACACGTTTATGTACTTATTTGAAGTATCTTTCCCTCTCGTGAAGGTAACAGCAAACCATAGATATGACAGTAAGAAACACAGATCTAATAATTTCAATGTTTCATCCTCAGTGACAACATTGTCGAGAAACTCATCACCTTTCTCTGCGTGCAGAGTCCTTTGACACAGGCATAAATTGTTGGTACACCGCTAAGATAAATGTCTCGATTACGGTGCTGATTATGTAGAGAAGTAGCAAACAAATCTTTGTAAATATTGCAATAAATATTTCTTACTTACAAATGTTTTTGTTTTCTTTATTAGCGATTGGACCTTACTTTCGAAATAACCCTCGTATTTTGGTAACGTAGTAAGAAAAACAAATTCATTGGAGAAAAGAAAAGGAAAGAGAAGGGGAAGAAGAATAAGAATAATATGGCATGCAGAAATATGCAATGAAAACAATCTGAAGTGGGAAGAAGTGCTAAGTGCGGTCAAAGACAGATCCAAATGGAGGAAGCTAATTATTCAAAAGTAGTCAAACGTTTAAAACACTTTAGCTCACTTTACGTACCATTACTAGGACATGTTTCAAGAGGTTAGTTCCCTCCCATCGTCGGCTAGCGGTCGACTGGCGCTCTTCTGGCGACTGTGGTGTGTGAAGTTCTGTGTACTGCCATTTTTTTTTTCTTTGTGGTGAGTCTCCCGACGTCATCTGCAGGCAGGATCTCAAAGTTCATGGCATGGTCTTCATTCTTGATAATGAAGATTTTTCCCATACATTCAATTCAGATGTTTTTTTCACATGTTTAACAGTTTTATATCTTTCTTAACATGGTGGTTTTCTGTCCAGCAGTGGTGAGCGACTGCGGATTTTTCAGTTTGCATTAGTCTCACGTTTCTTAGATGTTCCTTCATTCTTGTCTCTAGCTTCCTCTTAGTTTGTCCAATGTATACCTGGGGGCAGTCATTGCATTCTATTTGGTATATGCCCGAGAGTTCAGTTTTTGGTTTGTTGTTTTTCAATGGATGGTTTACCAGGGATCACCAGGGATCGCATGTGATCTGATGCACCTACCTACCTACCTATTTCCTTTACTGTTCCTTTTAGTGCAAAAAATGCAAAATCCATAATATGCATTGTAATGAGTTTGCTATTATTAATGGTACTGTTATGTGAGATATTGAAGTGTTAATATTCACACTCACAATTACAGTATGTCACATAAGGAATTATTTCTATGATAATAGGTCATCAATTCCATTGATAACTACTAACACTTTAGTTAATCTAATTCACTGATAGGTGAATTCCTATAAAAAAAAAACATCTTTGCAACACACTGTTACCGGTATCTAGAATGTTAATTTACTGATACATTAATCCAGTCTCATTCAATTATAGCAATGGCTATGAAAGAAAGCAAACAATTCCAAATATAACAATAAACTTAGATTACCCTAGTTCTCTATGAAGGCTAATAACTTACCAATGCATGTCAAGGAAGGACTGAACATCGATTATACGAGTATGCAACACCCTTCTGGGAAGGTCATTGACCAATGACAGTTAATTTAACAATAACTTATACTGACAATTTAGCAGTGGCATTGGTGACCAACGTTTCGTAGAAATATATAGTTCTAACATTATAAATTAGTGTACCTTTGTTCTTAATTTGGTTGAAGGCTGAAACCACAGTCATTGAGATCAATGAATATAGGCCTTAATATGTCGCTGATGGAAGTTAGGTGCAGGTATGACTGAAGAAAAATGAGAAAATCTGGTTAGAAATATGCCCAAGAAACGACAAGTGAGTCCTGAGCTCGTTTGGACTTACCCAGAAGCATGTAGTGGCTACAATAATTATGACTGACTGCTACCAAGGCTACCGTAGATTAGATCATAGAGTTCCAGCATTTTGCTGTGAACCATCTGAATTTTGTCAATCCCAGCTCAGAAGTCTGCACAAAAACCACAGAGGGAGATTGACACCCTGAGGCAGGCCTGAAGTTTGTTCTTCAGCACTTCGATTGGCTGGCTATGATCATTCTTCTCATTGGTTGACGCATACAATGCTGTCATATATATATATATATATATATATATATATATATATATATATATATATATATATGAGAAGAACAAGCATAAGATTAGTGACAGGTAGCACAAGGTTTGTGACAGGTTAGATTAAATTAGAGGGATCACAAACAGAAACACAAAAATGACCATAGTTGAGAATGCAATGTTCTTTAGAACCTCAGATATAGAATTCATATATAAATTTAGTTTGTTCTTTAATAAAATAGAAAATTAAAGGCCTATAATTATAATCTAAAATGGCATAAATTGTACTGGTTAATCACAAGATTTGGCAGGAGGTCATGTCATGGGGAACAGGATGCAGAATTGATCTCATTGCAAAACAGTGTAGGCCTACAGGCAATCTGACGATACTGATGGTGGTTATGGTGTTGCTGCTAGAATTACTTGTCACTAAAAACGCACTTGCCATGTAAGCAAGTAATTAAAATGATTTAAAGTACAAAAAGCTATGATGTAAGGTTTCATGTGTAAGTAACTGACAAAAATGTTAAGTTTGGTTCGTCATCAATTTCATCTGGTGTATTGGTGCAGGACGCTCCTCTGCAATTACAGCATATTGGAACATTTCATCCCTTACTTCCTGCAACCACAAGCATATCGGCACCCCTTTGAACATTTGCAGGCAATATTATTAATCAGCTCCTGTGGGGCTTGTTCGGCTGTTGATGGTAATGGGAGAAGCCCATGCTTAGTAACCTTCCAACCCCACTGAACTGGGTCCATCAAAAGACCATTTCATAAATTAATTTGTATGAAAGCCCTCATTGTAGGCAGTTGAGCAGCTTCTTCAGTTTGAGGAAGAGTAGCCAAGTTGAAAGTATTGTGTACTAAGGATTTGGTATAGTTTAAAGCATGTTTCATTCATAGACGAAGATTGAAGATACAATCCAGCATATAAAACAGCAATTGCTTTTGCGCCGGCAGCACCAACTTCATCTGTAGTTGCATCACGGTTTTTAAATATCTCGACAATCCTTTGTACCTCCGCATCTTTGTCGAGAAGGCTTGCCAATTTCATCTTCCACTGTCTTAAAATGGCAGATGTTGAAACGCATCTGCTGAAAGCATGAAGAAATAATATATTTTCTTTAACTTTGTTTGACATTTTGAAGTGTGTCAGGGAATAAAGACGGTCTCTGACTTTCCTTTTCCAGGCTTCATAAAAAACCGATCGCTATTAGGAGCTAAGGCAGTAATCATTACTCGAAAATCTATGTCTACTCCTACCACAATCACACATTCAGCCCTTCTGACAATGGTTGTGTCGGCATCCTGTGCAGCTTGTTCGGCAGCAATGTTTTTATATGCAAATTTCTGAATTAGCATTGAGATGAGACTTTATCGTCCCCTTCATTCAAGAGAAATTTATCTTTTGGCATTGTCAGTAACATTGTTTCATCAAATTCAATGTTCACTGGAATAAACTTGTTCCTTCCAAGGTATTCTGCAGATTTTATGCTCTTCTCTGTAGGGCCTTCTAGGTAGTCATCAAATATTATGGCTGATCACGCCCCTTACTATTTTTTGACATACTCTACGTATTTGTTGAGGACTGAAGAGAATTTTTCTCTCAACTCCCACAGTACTCGATTAAATAGGAACCCGCCGTCAATCACACAGAGAGCACTTCTGATGTTTGAAGGGGTGTCTACTGATTCAAACAATTTATAGTAAATATATTTACATGATTTTCTCAACATTCCTTGTTCATCAAATAAAGATGGTGGGCAAGGAGTCAGTTCATATGTAAAGTAATTTCTGAGTTCGGATACTGTTTTTTGTGAAATGCAATTCTCCTGAAAATGGTGTATGGGTCTATTGGTGAAGCCTCACATTGGTATCACTCTTTTCTTTCTGGAGAACTTCACTTGACCAAACATGCTTCCGATAATGCTTTAGTAACATAGGTGCACGTTTCCAGTAATTGCATTGGAATTTTTGTAGAAAAATATATCCTTGGTAAGGAAGGAATTTTATTCAACGAGCCAACTCTTTGCTGGTCTTTGTTTTGTTTTGTTTTTAAAATCCCTTTATTTATGTTAGGTGTATCTGATACAGCATTCGGTGCACTGTAATGTCCAAATCTATTACTGCACATAGTACATTTTACAATGCAAAAATAAGGTTTAAAAATTCAAATCACAATTTTGTAAAAAATTTAGAAAAATTATTGTTCTTTGAACTCACATATCTTCCTAACAACTTGACTTAATTTTAAATGTAAGGTGCTCATTCGATGCAGAATTTTATGTACTTTTGTTTATAAACGAGAAACTTTTCCTATAAATGCATCGTTTAGGAGTTATCAGTGAAAAACTGAAAAAAGTCCAAACATTTCTAGGTTTATTGGACACCCCTCATACAGCACAAGCAGAAAATTGGTGCAGACTTCAATAAACCCTTTTTGCATGTAAATGAAGAGATTTAAAACTATTTCCAGCTTTCCCGGAATTAATTAGCCTACACCCCCCTTTTTGGCTTATGTTGCCTGACCTAGTTCTTTTAGTTTTCACAGGGGTGCCCACAAGGGGGGGTTAAGACGCAGACTGTGTCATTGAAATTTCTGGGGGGGGGGGCAAAATATTATCGTTTTATGAATTTTCTGGAAGGGGGGGTTGAAAATTGTTGCAAAATTAGCGCTTTATATGTTAAAAATAAAAACGGTCAAGTTTTATAACTTCAAAAACTCTCTTCTAATTCTTTAGAAGTGAATAGTCAATTTTTTTTATTTATTTATTAATATTACGATGTTTCGGCCCAAACCACTAGGCCTTCATCAGGTGAAGACCGAATAGTCAATAAATTAGCGAAACGCATTTGCTTGTATATATAAACAACTGCAGCGCCAATGAAATCAATCACTCTGTGCCGATAGCAGCGACTGCGAACTGAATCATTGTTGGTAGAATTATTGGAGTAAGTTATTAGTTCTTACTGGGTTATTACAGTCTTTGTACAATGCCACCTGCAAGAATAATATTATTCTTGGAAGTGATTTTACTGCACTCAAAAGCACGTGCCACCTTATAAAGAACGGGAGGAAAGGTGTGGAAAAGGTGCCGAAAAAACAACAGCAATTTAAATATAAGTGTTTAGAATTATTGTGCAATGCCATTAATAGGCATGACAAATGGCAAGATCAATGCAGAAAAAAAGATCCATATAAACTGAAACATAATCTATAATCTATATTAATAAAAGGAAGTGTCTGTCTTTCTGTCTTTCTGTCCACGATGCCCAGCGAAATCTACTGAACGCAAAGATCTGAAATTTTAAACATAGGTGGACTGAAGGGTCGGAAAATGAACTTGAAGCCGGAATTTTAATTTTCGCTTTCGTTTGTGAGTTATGAGTGAAAAACGGGCAAGAAACATGCATTTTTTTTTGTTTTCAAAGCATCAGTTTTCATTTATACATTTCAATGTCAAATCAATTACAGTTGGCTTTGGCTATTTTTGTCATACCTTGGAAATAAAACTTTCGCGATCGCTTGAATGTTGTAAGCCCTAAATATGGTCAAACATTGTTTTATTTGGACGAAACTCACTATACAGGAGTTTTCTGGGCCAAGGAACTCAAATCTGAGATAGCTTTTACCAGGCGACGCTATCTAATCGTGGTATGTTGTCCACGTGATTTAGGTGTTAATAAATATAATGATTTAACTATTATAGTCTTAATTTTTCATTTTTGAAATAATTATCGTGGGCCATCGCTTGATTTTGTAAGTCCATCCTTGACGATTTATTTGTTTAGAATATCAAGGCCCGCAGACATAGGCTATGAAATTTTTAATCTACACGGAAGAGGGATAATCAATATAGGCCTAAATATGGTTAAACGTTGTTCCATTTGGACGAAATTCACTATACAGGGGTATTCTGGGCCAAGGAACTCGAATCTGAGGTCGCTTTTACAAGGTGACGCTATTTAATCGTGATATGTAGTCCACATGATTTAGGTGTTAATAAATATATTGATTTAACTATTATGCTCTTATTTTTTAATGTTTGAAATAATTATCGTGGTCGAAGCCGCGGGCACATGCTAGTTTAGATAAAAATACAAGATTACTGAAAGTAAAAGCAGTGGCGAAGATAAAAGGAAACCGTATATTGATGTAAATCCCAAGCAGAATCTTCAAGATAAAGATGAAGAATTTCGACAGCCGTGCGGGTTAAAGGGGGCCGATGCCCCCCCTAGCTGTCAGGGAAAGGAAAAAAATGTATATTATAATTATTATAGTCAGGTGTTTTTCTTTTAAGACAATTATTTGAAAGTCAGTTGAGACAAAAAGTTTGCAGAAGTTTTACCAAGTCGACAACATGGAAGCAGAATCCACAGTGGATTAGGAAAGGGGAGTCCAGGGGGTTTGGACCCCCAAAACTCAAAACCTAAAATTCTATATTTGTATTTTAAAAAATATTTATTTAATTAAACAAGATTTGTTGGTGTGTCGAATATGATATAGCAGTTATTTTCTTTTCATAACATAAAGAGTACGCCTATTATGTCCACTGTTCCATATGTTATTCAACTTTTCTTATAAATAGTAATAAGCAGGGCCCGGATTCTGATGACCTAAAATTGTTTGAAAAATGACCTATAAAATGACCATAAATTTTAAAGAAAATGACTTAATAATTTAAAAAAATAACCTAAAAACTGATATTTTATTTACAAAATTTTTTATTTTACACACAAAGTTATAGACTAGTTTGTGCATAGTTGTAAAAACTGTAAATAACTGTAATGTTCTTTTCTCACGGAAATTTATAATGGCTCCGAGGCACTGGTGAGTCAAAATTCGGCACATTCTTTTATGGTCTGCCGGATTATATTGTTGCTTATTAAGGGTAAATAGTAGTTTGCACTCTCAAATCCAAGCAGGTGGCAGACTCTGTTGCCAAGTCAGTCTAATAAAAAAATAAAAAAATAATAGTAAAATAATACAAAATTTTGGCGTTTCTCTTATTCTCATTTCCGACTGAGACATGTCAATAATTTAACGCCGATTTTTTCCTTTTTGCGTTAAACAAACAACACTTCAAAGACAGCACCACTAGTGACGAAAAAAAGTTAATACACTCAATGTAAATATACATGAAAATGACTATAAATAAGGAAGCAAATGACGTGAAAATGGCAAAATAATGACCTAAAATTGAAATAAATGCCCTAAAAATACAAAATTGCATAAAATGACAAAAAATGACCTAATAAAAATGCATTCAAGAATCTAGAGGCCATTAATGGGATTTATTCACATGTTTGCAATGTCTATGCAGCTTCAATAAAAAGATGACATGTCATTAGAATCCGGGCCCTGGTAATAAGTATTATAACTTAGGTAACAATTTCTTGTTTAAGTTGCCATGTCTTAGAGTATAGTAAACAAATTTGCTTACTAGTAAAATGTGATTTTCATTAGTTCAATGTTTAAAAATTTACCGGGGGTGACACCCGACTTAGGTAACATTTTCTTGTTTACATTGACATGTCTTAGAGTGTGGTAAACAAATTTTCTAGCTAGTTTTTGAGTGCTAAAATAGCGTAAAATGTGATTTTCATTAGTTCAATATTTAAAAATTTTCCGGGGGTGGACCCCCACTTAGGTAATGATTTCTTATTTACATTGGCATGTCTTCTAGAGTATAGTAAACAAATTTCCTAACTAGCTTTTCTGTGCTACAATAGCGTAAAATGTGATTTTCATTAGTTCCAACATTTAAAAATTTTCTGGGGATGGACACCGACCCCCTTTTTTGGGGGTATTCGAAATTCCCCGGCACTTTCGACCCTCTGCAATTATTTTCTGGCTACGTCATTGTTGCACTTATTAGGCTATATTATTATGTTATTAACTTAATATAATGTTACAAAGTGGCCCAAGAAGTTAAAGAGACAAAAAATAAATAAATTTAAAAAAATTGCCCCCCCTTGTCGACAGCCAATCAGATTGGGGGGGTGAGCAATGAAGTTTGGGGGGTGAGTCTTCAAGTTTGGGGGGTGGGCACCCCTGGTTTTCATACTAGTGCTTTAGGCTGAATGTTTATCCAGTTTACTCACTAATGGGACCTGTCTGGAAAGGAGGGATTTAGGGTTGGTGTAAACAGTGAGACATCTAGTGGCTACTTGTAGAACTACTGGAACACCATCCTACCTACCTATTTGAGACCTATTCCTATCCTACAATTTTATGCATCGAGTGGGATTTGAACATGGATCACTGGCTTCATATCCAGTAGTCTTAACCACTATACCATCGAGTGATTGCTGAAATGTGAAGCGAGCATTCATCTGTTTAAATTTAGGGAGGTACATGAAATAGCGGGGACTGACAATTTCGTACTTATTCATTTTAATTGTGAAATATGAAGTTGGCTCTGAAATGAGCTGTTTTGGTTCAAGGGAAATTTTAAAAGGTACAAGGGTCGTTTTCGTTTTATTAATCAACTTGTCTTGTGGATGGCACACCATTCAAATTTAAAACTCTTGACTGGACCATATCATAATATGTCCTCTTACTTCTTCTTTCACTCATTTGGTCCCAATACGTGTAATAATATTCCACAGTACTTTTCGTATTGTAGTAATTAGAGCATATTATGTTATGATACAAAATTGTTTTTTTCATGGGCGCAGCAAATAGTGCAGTATAACAGTGAGCGAGCTGCACTGCCGGCAGTGAAAGGCTGGAGGCTAGGGGTAGTAGGGGAAGTTGTCCATCGCCATGACAAAGCATGGCGGGAGAGAGCAGAACTTAAGTGACGACTTGTTCTTCTCTTTTGCCAGCAAATTTTGTGAGTAACCAGTGTGGGAAAAAATAAATACTTGTGGCATCTTAGCCCCCAGTCCTACTCACTAACGGGGTCCACCTGGAGGGGTTTAGGGTGGGGAGTAACTATAAACAGTGAGACATCTAGTATCTGGTATCTGTATCTGGTACCCTATGATCCCCAGGTGGGGCGAAGGGGCCTCCAATGGAGGTTTCATTACCTATACTAATTTTGATATGCTTATTTCCCGAGAGAGGGTAGAGGGACAGGTGAGACATCTAGTAATGGCATTTAAATCACTAGCAATGCCATCTATTACGCAATAGGTAAAATGAAGGAAAAAATTAATGATTTGGACCTATTCCTAACCATAAATTTTATGCATCAACCGGTATACAAACCCAAGAGCACTAGCACCATAGCTAGCAGGCTTAACCACTACATCATGAGTGATTACTGAGTGTTGAAGGACAAATTCATCCATTTTGGTTTACAGAGCTTTAATACATGAGAAATACCCGTTTTGGTGCAAGGGTCATTTTTTATAATTGTGAAATATTAGGTCTATGTTGGCTATGAAAAGAGCCTTTTTGGTGCAAGGGGCATTTTTGTTGTAATAATTAAGTTGTCTTGCAGGTGGCATACTATTTAAGCCTCTTTAGCGTTACTCAGGACCCACGAAGGAGAGGATATTGATTTGAATGGTATGCCACCCACAAGATGAGTTGACTAATAAAATGAAAATGATCCATGTGGCATTTAAAACTTCCCCTGAACCAAAATGACTCTTTTCAGAGCCAACTTAATATTTTCCAATTACAATATGAAATTATCAATCTCTGTTATTTCTAAACTTAAACAGATGAATTCTCGCTTCACACCACAACACACTCGATGGCGTAGTGGGTAAGACGATAGGATATGATGCTAGTGGTCTGATGTTTAAATCCCACTCGGTGCGTAAATTTGTAAAATAGGAATAAAGCCTAAAAAGGTTGGAAGGTTGAAGAAGAAGGGAGAGAAAGCGAGGAAACAGAAGATAAGAAAAGAAGAATGTAATTATTCTTCTCCATTTGTAACGCTGCTAGTACTTCTACCAATGCCTCCTAGATGTCTCTCACTGTGAGTTCAGTGGCCAGAACTTAAGGGTGACTTGTAGATGTAGATGTAGATATCTCGTTCTGTAGATCCTATGATTGAGCAAGGGGAAAGGTTGAAGACCAGAGGAAGTGAAGGTGTGGCTAGAGGAAGGTAGGGGAAGCAGATCGTTGGCATGGCAATGCACAGAGGAGAGTGGAGAGCCAAGATGCCACCAGTAACTTATAAATTATGTTACGGTATTTCATATGCCATGCCAGGAAAATCTGAAATACCGGTAATACATTATGCCATTTTACATTATTAAGTGTCCACTTCTTAGTAACTTTTCTTTCATTTCGCGTATTTTAGGATGAAACTGGGTTATAGGCCGAGGCTATGCCTCATGCGACGATACACGTTATATTTGGTTTATTCCCTGGCCGCTTTCAGTGTTTACAGCAGGCAGTGTCTTATCTTCAAATGTTCTACTATTACCAAACAGGCTAAAGTGATCTTAGTTTTAGTGACCGTGTAAAATTTTGAGATTTTGGGCAAATTATTAACAGGAAAATCTTGATTTTGCTTTTCACAATTTTCTTTCAATAGAATGTACCGGTAAGTATACCAGAATGTATTATCAGTAAATAAACTTACAGCGAAACGGTAATTTATGCCGCGCACAGGTTTTCCTTCCACTGAATAATAAAAGTCCCTTGCACCAAAGATAATATGTCACAACTATAAACAACAAAATAACATTTCATAATAAAAAATGACCCTTGCACCAAAAATCGGGTACGGAATCGTATTTCACAATTATAGGAGTGGGAGTGGAAAACTCGTGCGCGGCACAAAATACCCTTTTCCCAAACTTACCTTCGTTTTAGTGGTCGTGGAGAGTTCTGAGGTTTTTGGCAGATTACTAACAGGGACAAAATTTTGCGTTTCAAAATTTTCACTAGTCGAGAGTGAAGATGTTGAAATGGAATAACCGATATTCAAATTCAAATTCAAATTCAAATTCAAATTTATTGGTCTTTAGGCAACTGGAGTTGCATTAGACTAGTGTCACATTACATAATATAAGGTGACATAATACCTTAATACAATAATAAATATAATACCATTAAACAATAAATACATATACATAAGTAAATAAGTACATAAATACAATAATACATATAAATTATAAGAAGGTTGAAATATAATATATAAACAAAGATTCAAATGGAATTACATGACATTTCAAATAAAAAAGAAAAATACAATAACATTCTACAATGAAAACCTAGTCTACACAGTTCTTCTAAACTCCTAAGTATTGGAAAAGTAATATAGTTAAATTGCTATGTTCAAATATAATAATTAATCAAGTGTGAGTAGGATGAGATATTATAGTCTAATATTATCTTCTAAACTGTATAGTTAATAGTTAAAACTTTATAGATTCCTTAGTAGGATTGTCTTTGAATTCATTTATTGAGTAGAGACCCTGCCTCCTGAGCCAGTCGTCAATTACAACTTTAAATCTTTGCAGCGGAACATGATGTGCACTTTTAGGTAGGAGATTAAATAGTTCTATGCTCAAGTATTTATAGCTGTTATGGGTTGTTGATAATCGAAAGCGTGGTGGATCAAGCTTGTGATTATTTCTAGTTTCATGAGTATGAATTGATTGCCTGAGGGTGAAGTTATTAAAATTTTCTTTGGCAAAAACTAAACAAGAGTATATGAATAATCCAGGGATAGTTAATATTTTTAAAGTTTTAAAGTGATCTTTACAAGAGTCTCGGTTTTTTAGTCTCAATATACATCGGAGAGCCCTTTTTTGCCATATGAAAACAGAATGTGATTTAGCAGAATTTCCCCATAATAAAACACCATATAGCAGATGAGAATGGAAAAAGGCATAATAAGAATCAAAAAGTAATTTATCACTAACATTATTTTTTAGCTTATGTAGTAGGAAGTTAACTCTTGCTAGTTTTTTGCATAGATTGGTAACATGATTATCCCAGTTTAATTTTTGATCGATGGTAATCCCTAATAACTTGACTGATCTATTTTCCTTATTTAGTGTGTTCAAGGTAAAGATTATTTCCTCAGTCTTTGAGTTATTTAAATGTAATTTATTTGAGTTGAACCAAAATGAGGCTATTTCTAACATTTGACTATTTTTTTTTATTAAATTTTCAATTGAAGTGTCTATGTTAATGATGGTAGTGTCATCTGCATATAAGACAGATTTACAAGGTAAAAAACTTGGGAGATCATTTATATAAATTAAAAATAGAAGGGGTCCGAGAATAGATCCTTGCGGAACTCCCTTTGTTATTTTAAGTAATTCGGATTCTTGTTCCTTAACTCTAACTTTTTGGTATCTATTACTCAGATATGAGTTAAGTAATCGGAGTGATAGTTGTTCTATCCCATAATATTCTAGTTTTCTTAGTAATATGCTATGTGAGATTGTATCGAAGGCTTTACTGAGATCAATTAATGTAGCACCTGTAAGTCGTTTACTTTCAAAATTTGTATAGATGTCAGAAATAATATTTTCAACAGCTTTAACAGTTGAGAGATTTTCTCTAAAACCAAACTGTGAACTGGATAGTAGGCTTGATTTTTCCAAGAAGGAGTTAATTTGTTTATGCATACATTTTTCAATGATTTTGGAAACAATAGGGATAAGAGATATGGGCCTATAATTAGTAGGATCAGTTATGTTACCTTTCTTATAGATGGGTACTGTAACAGTTAGTTTTAAGCTGTCAGGAAAAACTCCTTGTGTGAACATCCTATTAATTATGATATACAATGGAAATCTTATTTCCTCGAAAATCTGTTTAATAATAAAATTTGAGATTCCATATATATCCTCTGATTTAGAATTATTGAGTTTCATGGTTGCTTTACAGAGATCTACTTCTGTTATTGGGGTCCAAGAAAATTTATTAGTACTAACAGTAACATTTTTCATTAGCTTTAGGGGGTCTGAGCTGTATGATTGATCTTTAGAAGGAGAATTAGGTGCGATATTGACATTTGCAAAAAAAGTATTAAATTCATTTGGTGTTATCGGGGTTTGTATTGTTGGTTTGTGAGTGTTAGTTTCATTTTTTATTACCTTCCAGGCTGCCTTACAGGGGTTTTGAGAGTTAAGAATGTATTTGTCATTGGCACTTATTTTTGCAAGTTTAATTTTTTCTTTATAAAGCTTTCTCATATTTGTATAGATGCTAAGGAATTTGCTATTTCTTTTACTTTTTTTGTAGTACATTAGTACCATGCTTCTGATTTTGGAAAGCTCAGGTGAAAACCAATTATTTGAGGCTTGTGGAGAATTTCTATTTGTTTGATTGTAGTTAGTAGGTCTGTCAGTATTTATTTTTTTTGTAATTCTAGGACAGCACTCGTTGAATTCCTTTGTAAGCAAATCCATAAAATTGTCACAGTTTCTATTTACATCTAAATCACTAGATAAGAAGTAAAACCAGTTAACCAGGCTGAGTCTGTTTTTCAAGTTGTAAATAGTTTGTTCATTAATTAGTCTGAAGGTGATATGTTGTGTTTTATTAGTTTTTAGTGTAGAAGGAGTGATTAGGAGCAGGCCATCATGGTCTGACAAACCCGTTTCAACCACACTGATATCAACATTATTACTATGTACATTGCTTATTATATTGTCTAGGCAGGCTTCTAGTCTAGTTGGCTTATCATTTAGACAGTAGAATCCTAACGATCTTAAGGTGTCTAGTAGATATGTCACATTTTTTCTTTTTTCTCTAACATCTATGTTTATATCTCCCAAAATATATATTTTGTTATTTTTAAATTTAGGTTTATTAAGATATATCAAAAATTCTTTCATTTTCTCTATAAAGTCCTCCTCGCGAGAGGTAGGGGTTCGATACACTGAAGTAATAATTACTTTTTGCTCAGTTAAGTGAATGGCTGAGATCTCAAAAACTTCTTCAACACTAATATTCCCAATTTCTAACATAGAAAATTGAAGTTGATCTTTCTTTACATAAATAGCTGACCCTCCATGATTTGTGTTTATTCTACAAAAATTGCTCGCTAGTGTATAGTTGAAAGGTACACATAGGTCTATTTCTGTGCTCTTGAGCCAGTGTTCATTTATACTGAGTACAGAGCAGCTTAATGAGTCCAACCAACACTGAAGTTGTTCAGTTTTGTTTTTTAAGGATTGGATGTTTAAGTGAAAAATGTTCAAATCCTCATTTTTTGAGTTTGATAAATTACTTATGGTAAAGCAATTAGTAATTTTATGTTGTAGATTTGTGCTATTTTGCTTCAATGTGGTTGTCGTCAATAGGCTGCTTTTTATCTTTCCACTATAATTATAATTTTGAGTTTTTACATTTTTCTTTGAGGTCCTGCTTATTTCCCCCTCTAAGAAATCCCCTCTATGAGTCACTGGAGGCCGTCTATTTGGTACTGGTACATTGATTCTCAGCCGATAATGCTAACTGAACTAACGACTGTGCTCGTTTTGAAATCATTGTAATAATAAAAATGACCTAAGAAATATGTAAATAGAAATTATAACAGAAAAACTTACATAGCGTAAGAAATTCAATAACCTGCAACCTTTTCCCGCCACAAACACATTACTATCATGGATGCCAATATTACCTGATACTAGTTTCAGACTTTAAAAAATGCAAACAAAGGGATTTCATCGTTATCTCTAAATATTGACAAAAATTGGGGTTTATAACAGTATAATTAGAGACATTTATTTCTTTATGCAACTATAGTTTTAAAGGTAAATCCCCATTTGTAGTTCTTGGAGCATCTGTAGCTATTCCATACATTTTGTCTTATCATATAGTGTTATCAGTGACAATATCCCTGTTATCAACGCTTTATTTATTTGCTGCTAATTCATTTCGTTTTTGTAACTCATTTATAGTTTTCAGTTTCCATATAATGGAACAACGTGGAATTGACATTTCATTTTGATTTTGATTTTCGCGATTTCCCAACCTTTTCACCATGCGAAACGGAACTGCCAATGTAATAGGGCTACAAAATCATCACATTCACAGGAGCATTGTAATCTAATTAATTAAACGGTATCAATTAATCCAATACCTGATTCGTAAAATATATTTCTTTTTTGTGAATTTACCGATATTAATAATTTAAAATACGATTGAAATTTGAATAAGGTACAAACGAAAACAATATCTATGTTGTCAATACTGCAACGCTCAGCTGATCTTTATTATGGTGGTGTTGTGTACTAATCATTAGAAGAAAGTCATAATTTATATATATTGTCATGAACACAAATCATTAATTCATGATAATTATTAAATTTATGCTGGCATTAAATTATATAAAAACTAACACTGCCTTTTCTGTATAAACGTAATATATAAAGTTGCTCTTAACCTTAAAATAATGTATAGTGCATTAGTAAGCATAAGCAAATTACCAGAAAAATCCATAATCAAAGCCATAAGGATATGTAATCTTTCCAGTAAAAATGTTAAACTTCCCAAGAAACGTAGCCCAAGAAGGCATTTTAGGAATTTAGACTCTGGTGTTCCAAATCCAGGGATTCAAAAGCAGTTAGATAATTTGGATCCTATAGATAGGATGGCAGCTGAAACAAATTACGTTGAAGACATGGAATCTGATTTTATGCAACTTGATAAAATGCATGAACTTCATGAAAGGTAAACTTCCTAAGAGCTAAGTACGTTTAGGTAAGATGAATATTAGCATTTAACTTCAAATTTCTGTAGCACATCTGTATTTCATTTGTGTGAAATGACTATTGAAACTTTCAGAATGTAGTTGATGAATGTAGTGTGTGTATTCATTGAAAGAAAATTGCTAACTTACCTAATTTAAGAAATAAACCATGGTTAACTAACTCTGTGGCACTACATCCCTGAAGGGACAAGAACTACCACCCAACTGTTGCATCATCTACCATAGGCAGACAATAGGATTGGGGGGCATGTGATCAGCATGCCGACACCTACGGCCATTAATGGTGGTTTCCAAGTAGCTCCTCAATTTTAATCACGAGGCTGAGTGCACTCCTACCAGACCTCCCTACCTCAGAAAACTCCGAGGAGGTACCAGGGATCGAACCCATGTTCTACATCCACGTGTTCTATATCCTTGAGCCTTGCTTAACATAGGATCTACAGAACAAGACATCTACATCTACAACGTTTCATATAACTTAATTGTAAATAAATAAAGACACAATAACGTGCGGCCAGAAGACCAAAGCTTGGAAAGACGTATTAGAAAAAAAATCTCAATGATTTATGTATAGCGTAGAGCTTTATCACTGGTACTCACTACTAAATTGCGGTATTTTGTTACCTGTTGGAGCGCTTTCAACCGCATGGAGCGGCCATCTTCAGCAACTCACAGAATATATTACAACAATTTTCAAATAAAATTATTATCTCTTAGTATAATATATTAAAATACATCATATGTGTATATATAGGCCTAAATATATTTATATGTATTAACTTAAGCTTATTATACAATTCCTTTAAAAATCTAAACAAAATTTTTAAGCTGTTTTCTAGAAAATAAAGAAGAATAACATTCTCTTCAACTAAAGTGGTTGTAAATATGGAAAGAAGGTTGTTACCACGTTTTGAACCCCATATAATCTAATGCAATGCGCCCATAAAATTTTCTTTACCTTAAGAATGGGTAATACACCTTTCTTACTTCACATTCTGATATACAGTGCGTCTCAGACAGATTGCACCCGCCGCACGTTGAGTTCCCCCCACATGACGCTTCTATCCCCAGTATGCGGCAAAGGAACACGGCTAGTGGGTGCAATCTGTCTGAGATGCACTGTAGAATAAGAGGTCATGTTGCAAGGAGTAGGCGTTCAGTTGTTTCAGCTTGAGCAAAGATTTATCTTTAACCAGGCAAGACTGAGTTTCCTTGAACGATTGAATGGTGCTGGCTTATAACCTTAGGAGAACTTTTGTAGGAAAAAAACAATTTTAAATAAAAGTAATATTTTTTTAGTATAAGCCTCTCTTGAACAAATCTAAACAAAATTCTCAGAGCTGTTTTTTAGGGAATTAATTAAAAAATTACATTATTGAATTATTGTTAACTTACGAATAAATACTAGCCTATATACAAATTACAATATTAAAAATTCATATTTACATAATTATGCTAAAAACAGTTCTATTTTATAACATCAGAAATAAAATATTTCTTCTGATGAAAAAGAAGGGAGAAACGTCCCCATTATACTTGCGGCATTTCCCCTTTGGATGGCTATGCGTATGAGCTGCCTCAGATATTCAGTGGCGCGAGGATCGTTAGTAATGGACTGCAGATGTTTGCCCAATTCATTAACGAAGGGTTTGGCTTCAGAACACCAGGGATGAAAGGTTTCCACTGCGAAGACAACAAAGATGTACTCGTCGATTACAGCACGATATTTGGACCTCTTTAGCTGGACAGCGGATTCAGCAGCAGACCCAGCAAGTTTACAGGTGGAGGATAAATGGGATGGTGCTACTGTGTCTACACATGTTGCGTCCCACATCAAGGATTTGCCTTGTCTCCATGGAATTAGTGTATAGTGGCATTATAAGTAGTGAAAGATGTCGCCAATCTTTGTATCACATTCCCACAAGATATCTAGCCCAATATAAAATTTTGTTTCGGTATGATTTTTCATTATCAAGCAAACCTGTTTATATGTTTCTAAAAGTAGATATTTTGGATTCAGGGAACCTTAAAACATGTATTTATGTTGAAAATCAGACATTGAATTTTGGGGTCAAACACAATACTCCCTCTACTTATAGTACCTATAGTACGGCTAGAGGGAATAAAAACAGAATCTCCTGAAAAAATAATTGATTGTCCAAACTTTCATAACAGTTTGATCTAGTTTTCAATATTTTAGATCTTTTTTATGTATTGGCAATTGTTCTTAATCACCACTGACATTATGAAAGCAGCTAAATAATTTTGTCTCTCCATTTTAATTCAGTTCGCAAGAATTATACCCTCTGGTTAGGGTTTTACCTGCACATTTTCCTACAGTAAAGATTGCTGCTAGTTAAGGGATTCTTACCAAAAATTAACTCCTAACCAGATATTGTAAAATCAAACTGTCAGTAAAGTAACCGTAAAAGTAGCTGTAAATATTTTACTGGAGATGATAATAATGGGCCTAAAAAGAGCTAAGATTTTTGCAAGAGCAGAGTCTTTCCTATCTTCTTTTGCAGCCTTACTAATTAAAGCTGCTTATATTC
The DNA here is from genome assembly GCA_964059195.1 of Ectobius pallidus. Classification (NCBI taxonomy): domain Eukaryota; kingdom Metazoa; phylum Arthropoda; class Insecta; order Blattodea; family Ectobiidae; genus Ectobius; species Ectobius pallidus. Next base: position 30,401,025 of record CAXKWD010000005.1, on the reverse strand, counting down.
GCATTGAACGGTTGTTTGGTTGATCACAGCGCAAGTTCTACATAAGCTGTATTACTAATAAACGCAGCATAACTGCCAAGGATTACACCGGCTTTGAATGCGAAGTGTCATGAAACACATTATGGTGATGACATTACTAGCCTCCGGCTATAAAGGACTGCAGAACTCTGATATCGCCATCTGTCAGAGCAGTGAACGAACAGTAGTGTGTCATCTGCCGAGAGAAAATCTAGTTTCAGTATTTCATTACATTGTTTTCAGAAGTCTATAATCATGGGTAAAATTATGGAAATATGTACCGCAAACAAGGAACATTATTTATAATTCCGCAAAAGCAAATCAGAATGTTTCCCAACAAATTACCTTAAGAATGGATGCATAACCTCAAAATTCAACCTCAGACAAATACGAAATGACCGGCTGTTAGGGATATCGGCCATCTTGATTATTTACCTCAAGTTTATACAAGGGGGTCAGGCTGTGTAAAGCATTGCACACATTCAGCCTTATGCAAGGTTTAATAGTATATTTTTCTTCTTATCTGTGTATATTCCTGGTATAAATGTTACAACTGAATTATTAGTAAGACCGTTTATGAACACATCTATCTTTTTTTCTTACTAGTTTTACTTCTTCCATTTTAGGAAATATGCACCCATATACAGGACAGCTGACCACCGGCGTGGTCTTGTGGTTAGCGTCGCTGAGTATGGATCTGCCAGCCCGGGTTCGATCCCCGGTACCTCCTCGGATTTTCCTGAGGTAGGGAGATCTGGTAGGGGTGCACTCAGCCTCGTGATTCAAATTGAGGAGCTACTTGATAGAGAAGTAGTGGCTCCGGTCATGGAAACCACCATTAACGGCCGTGGGTGTCGGCATGCTGACCACATGCCCCCCAATCCTGCCATCTGCCATAGGTAGATGACGCAGCAATCGTGTGGTAGGCCTTGTCCCTTCGGGGATGTCGCGCCACGGAGTTTAGTTTTATATAGGACAGCTATCTGTGATCTATTGATCACACATGTACATACTTTTTTGATTAGACTTGTCCCGACCAGTATTCGAACTCAGGCTCGCTGCATGAGAGGCACGCATCCCCTGTGCCACAGTAGTAGACTGAACACATCTATACTGGCAGTAGGTCTAAATATTCTGCCCTTAACCAGACTATAATTTCTGAGATAGCTTTCAGCCAATAAGAAGAGCTATGTTTCCATCTCATCCTCTCTATAGAGACTTCAGACACAGCTAAGTGAGGCATAGAACCTAGCATTGAACCAGTAAGAGGTCCCTGTTCTTGTTCTTCAATTCTCTTTTCCCTATTGACCTATTCTAAAAGTTCCCTTTTACTACACAAGGACTTGTCATTTCCTAGGTCCTTTCGCCTTTCTAATAGAGCATCTGCCAAATATTCGGCCCATATCCAGACTATAATTTCTTCGAATGATTCCTGCCAATGAGAAGCTCTCTTTGTTCCTAAATTGCTTTCCCATCAATACGTCATCACTCATCAGTAGTCAACTTGGGAAAACTTAAAATGAAGTAAAATGTAGGTTGGAGATAAATATTACCCTAGCACATAAGAACTAAACAATCCTGAGTAAGTGGCATCAATATATGCAGGGAAGAGACCAAACTCGTAAAATATGAATGAATGAATAGCTGGAGGTCTAGCATATAAGGGTAGGAAAGGGGTGAAATGTCTATAAATGGTGTGAGTTAGTCATTTGCATATTTTAAAAATTCTTGAAATTGTTGGTGCTACAGTATGGAAAGGTAATAATTTTTTGTTTTGAAAATATTTTTCAGTGAGATGAAGCAACATAAAAAAATTATCCAACGAAAGATGGTTGGCTACAAATATTTTAAACCAGAGAAGAATCCCAACCTTCTAACATGGGCAGAAAAAGAACAAATACGCTATCTTCATGACAGCGACAATGAGAAGTGGTGTGTGGAGAACCTTGCTCGGAGTTTCCCCGCTTCAGAAGAAATTGTTGAGGTAGGTACTTAGAAACACCTTGCTGTTGGGTGACAGATGTAGGTCAGGTTGTTGCAAAGCACAACACCGAACTGAATTTCTATGAGAGTTATCCTACAGGAGGACAGTGTATTTGTGTATATGCATGTGTAAATGTGCATGTGCTGACATGACTGTGAATGAGTGTCTGTATATGCACTCAGAAAACAACATTTCTAAAAAATACTCTATTTTTCCAATGGCTTCTGGAGAATTTAATTTTAAGGATTTAAATTTATAAAACAGGTGTCTTAAACAGAACAACATTTACTTTCAGAAGTAAGTGTATTTAAACATTGCATTTGTATGATTCTGCCTGTAATGTTATTTGACTGATAACATCTTCTCCTTCCGTACATTGTCCACATGTGTTGAAGACAACTGATGCCATACTTTAAAAACAAGGACATATTTTGTTGTTCAAGCTTAAAGTGATTATTACATGATTATATTAAAGCTGTACTGTTGAATGCTTATTATTGCAATTACTTACTTTAATCCGAGTCCTCTGTACTCACAATGCGAATGCACATTCCGAATTACCTTAATATTGAGTCCAAGGTAATATGCCATTATGTACGTAGATACACACATAATAACGCTTCCGTCAAACTGAATGCTTAAGTAATGAGTTGATAAAATTGAAGAGCTTTTAGCAAAAACAACCATAGTCCAAAAACCAAATCACTAGGTATTTGCAAAAAACTGAATGGATAGTGGTTGTTTTTGCTAAACTTGGTAAACTTTGTAACCCTATATTTGAGGGACTATAGCAGATTTTGCCATATCATGTAGTTTAAACAATGACCAGTAGGTTGTAGCACCCAATGACACAGGAAACTCAATTTTCAAATTTTTGGACTAAGGTTGTTTTTGCTAAAAGCTCTTCAATTGATATTGTAATCTTTCTCATTTTCGTCACATATTATGACCTTTTACTATAATAAAAATGAAATTTACTGTTGGTCTATTTTATCTTGTAGCATCAATTTCCTTCTGAAAGTGAATAGATGATAGGTATATAGCTATGTTGTAATGATCTTTTTTCCTTATAGGGCTATCGCTGTTGTTAAGTACTGTGGTGAGGTTATGTCGAGTAGTAAAAGTGAATTAACTAACCAAATGGAGGGAAAGGCTAGGGACGAACACTCCTTTGCTTCGATTGTCAAAGACAGAAATGCAGTGCGTGTTAAACATTCTCCGACAGATGCTACCGATGCTGGGTTTCAGTTGAAAGTGAAAGAAAAGGTGACGGGAAAAGGAACTGGTAAATCTAACAATTTGAAAATTGCAGCTAAAGTATCAAGAAAAAAGGCAATTTTCGTGACGAGGTTGGCATCCGAGGTTACAGCCGCTGAAATGAAGATTCATTTGGAACAACATAACCTGTGTAGTAAAGTGACAAAATTAAGAACTAAATATGATTCGTATTCGTCTTTTCATGTTGAGGTAGACGAATCAGAGTTCAACAGAATACTGAAGCCCGATTTGTGGCCCGAAGGCTGCCTGTTCTCGGAATTTTACGGAAAACTTAAGCAGGAACAGATAAGTAATCTGGCCGATGAATGACTTAGGGAAGACAATCATAATGGATTTAAGTTAATCCATACAAATGTGCAGTGTATCAGAAACAAACTGGAAATTGTGGAAGCGTCATTTTTAGGTCTCTGCCCAGATGTGATCTGTGTCAGTGAACATTGGTTACAGAGCAGAGAGATGGATCTGTATGTTCCTAATGGCTTTAAAATTGGCTCTGCATTTTGTAGATCTATTCATAAAAACGGTGGGTCCGGTATATTTCTTAACAAGAGACTAAATTTTAAAGCTATTGACATTGTTGACAATTGTATAGAAAAAACTTGTGAGGCTTGTGCAGTTGAAATTTTAGATTACAATATTATTGTAATCGCCTTATATAGATCTCCAAATGGCGATTTTTATGATTTTCTAAATAGTTTTGAAGCAATACTAAAAGAAATATGTAAAAATAGGCCTAAACAAAGAATTATCATTGGAACCGATCTAAATGTAAATATTCCAGAAGGAAGCCGTCAGGCTGGCCAACTTTTGGATCTGCTCAGGACTTTTAATATTTATGCCACTAGTTTGAGCCCTACGAGAGGGACTTCTTGCCTAGATTATTTTTTAACAGACATCAGTAAGGAAATGATTTCGGTTAGACATATAGAATGTTGTATTGCAGACCATGAATCTCTGCTGTTGATTGTAAATAGGAGTAAACTGAAAGTAAACAGAGAATTTATTAGGTTTCGTAACATGAATGAGGCCAATATAGAAATGTTTTGTCAATTTATGTTTGATACTGATTGGGAAATTTTAAATAATGAAAGAGACATTAATACTGCCTTCGCAAACTTTATCAATCATATGATAGTACACTATAATTACTGCTTTCCATATAAATATAAAAGACAAACTAAGAGTGCTGTTAAATGGTACAGTAATGATCTCGATAAACTACATCGCCGAGTACTTGCTCAGAGGACGGTTTTCAAGTCTACTAACCTGGAAAGTGACAAGAAAAAATACAAACTGCTGAATGACAATTATAAAAGTTTAGTGGTTGAAAGAAAGAAGTGTGCTCATGATAATTTTATTAATACAGCCCATAATAGAACTAAAGCAGCCTGGAACATAGTTAAAACGGAAATAAACATGAATACTTCTAACAAGGTTGAAATTGAACCACAGGCTTTTCAACAGTACTGTATTCAGTCAGTTAATGATATTGTTAATAGCTGTCAAATGGATATAACAAAGGCCATGAAACTATGTGAAAATGCTCCACAATGTGGTACAAGTTTAAAATGGAAACTAATCACCAGAGAGGAGGTGTACAACGTAACAAGCAAATTGTCAAATTCTCGGAGCAATGATGTGTATGGCATGTCCAACTACTTCATTAAGAGTATTATCCTGTCTATTTTAGCCCCTCTAACTACTTTAATTAATCTATGTTTCCAGTATGCAATTTACCCTGACCGCTTGAAAATAAGTAAAGTTGTTCCAGTCTACAAAAAGGGGGATAAGAACTCTCCGGCTAATTATAGACCAGTAAGCTTGGTACCAATTCTGTCCAAGATCTTTGAATCTCTCATGCATAAACAGTTATTGGAATATCTAAGAGGCATAATATCACCCAAACAGTATGGGTTTTTGGAAGGAAAGTCCACGGTGTTAGCTACTGAATATGTAGTCAGAGAGATCATCACAGCTTTTGAAAATAAGGATCTACTATCACTAACAGCCTGTGATCTAACTAAGGCCTTTGACACCATAGATCATAAACTGATAATTAAAAAGTTACAATACTATGGGGTTAATAACGCTGAGTTGAACTTAATTAAGTCCTTTCTATATGACAGGAAACAGTTTGTTAGTATAAACGACCAAAGTTCGGATATTCGATCCATAAACTGTGGAGTTCCACAGGGATCTATACTGGCACCATTACTTTTTCTCATTGCAATAAATGATCTATCTTATAATATACCAGTGGATATCGTGTTATATGCAGATGATGCCACTCTTTATATCTTCTGATAAAAGCTTAGATCAGATGAAACATATGGAAATGGATGGCCTCAAAGCTGCAAAGGACTGGTTTGGTAGAAATGGGTTTGCTCTAAATGATTCAAAGACTCAAAAATACTCTTTTGGTCTTACAAGCACGATACCTAATAACTGCGACAATATTAAATTACTTGGTTTTCACCTGGACTCTAAGCTTACTTGGAAGCCCCATGTTGAAAATATTTGTAAGAAAATGGCGAGAGGTATTTTTGTTCTAAGAAGAATTAAGAATTGCATTTCACTCGAAGTTTTAAGGACTGTGTATTTTGCTCTTTTACAAAGCCATATTGTTTATGGAATATATCTCTGGGGTCATTCCAGGGAAACAAATTCGATTTTACTTCTCCAAAAAAAGGCCCTGAGGATAATGGCAAACAAAAGTCAGAGAGAAAGCTGTAGACCTCTTTTTACTGAAATGAATATTATGACAGTTTTTAACTTATATGTATTTTATTGTATCTTATTTGTCAAGAATAATCTAGAGAGTTTTACTGATATAGAAATGCATAATTATAATACAAGACATAGGGCAGATTTAAATTTACCGAAGTGTCGTTTAAATAGTTCTTATAACACTTGTTTTTATAATGGAATTAATTTATTCAACAAACTGCCTTTAAGCGTCCGTTACTTACCCATAAATAGTTTTAAAAATTATGTATATGCATGGCTAATAAGGAGACCATTTTACTCTGTACACGAATTCCTTACTGCTGACTTTGTCTTATAAGAACTGTTATTATGTATATTGACGATGCCTCACCTGTATGGACATAGGCTAATAAACATTATTATTATTATTATTATTATTACCCTCATAAACCAGCATACTCATCCCCTCAAAGAGAAAGTAATTAGCTGTATGCAAATACAGTAAAACCCTTTTTTAGCAAAGCTTGAGAGACCAATTTTTTTGCTTAAATAATGAGGTTTGTCTTATATTGGGCCTTTCATTAAGCACTTCCTATCTTTAAATTTAAATAAAACAAAGTATGTGTGAGATATCATCAAAATTTTTTATTCGTTTGAAAGGCCTATCGATGCCATAATAATGGAATATAACATCCTGCAAATGTCCGCCGTGGCTTCGCTGGGTGACGCGCATCCGAAATGTCCAATTTTCCATGACTGGCGCATAAATCAGGCTGAATTTGACCGATGGCATGGGTTATGTTGTCTTTGAGGGCCGCCGCATGATCTCGGTGGCCAGTGACTTTTTCGGGATGCATTGGACGCTCTTGGATCTCATGTGGGCTGGTATCGTCCCAAATTCGACAGTTTTGTTTATTAACGTACCCATTCATCCAGAAACGGACCTCATCGCTGAAGATGATTTTTCAATGAAAATTAGGGTCAGTTCCCAACTGCTCCAGAGCCCATTCAGCGAACACACGTCGTTGTCTATGGTCGTTTACCTTCAGCTCCTGGGTAAGTTGAATTTTGTACGGGTGCAGGCCCAAGTCATGACACAAAATTCGCCAAGTTGTGGTCTGCGAAAGGCCTACCTCTTGTGAGCGACGTGAAATAGACTGCCTCGGATTCTCCTGCACACTCTCACGGACAACGGCGATGTTTTCGGCAGATCTTGCATTTTGTTGTCGTACGGGTGTTGGTTGATTAGTTGCTGAACTAGTGGACTCAAATTTATCCACCACACGAATAGTTCTCTCGGTAGGACGATTATGGCGACTGTAAAATGGGCGAAGCGCGCGGAACGTTTCCCGAACAGAACATCCATTTTGATAAAACAATTTTATCATTTGCACGTGTTGTTGAGCGCTATATCCATCCATGGTGATTTGGCAAAATAGACTGAATAAATGACAGCCAATTCGACAGATGTAGCTTCAACAATGTGACCGCTACCAACTGTCAAAGTTCAGAAGTCCCTATTGGAAGACCCTTTATAAATAAAAATTAACAAAATTGTGCAGATGTATTTAATTTACAGTATTTTATCCCATTTTTTATTAAGTTCATCTAGATCTATGATTATATCAGTACACAAAGAGTCTATGCCAAAGACGATATTTTAAGCCTAACACGAGACACTATGATACTACCTGCAGAGGGCAGTGAACTAGTGACAAAAGAACAAGTGTCTTAAGGTGAAAATAGGTGGGGTAGGGGTGCAAAGCACACAAAGGCACGTTTTTGCAGACTTTGATATATGCCACTATCTATAAACTTTGCCTATTCTTTATATGTAAAGAGTGGTTTCCTCTCCTCTGTTGAGTTAATTGAAGCCATCAGATGTGTTCTAAAGATGGCTTAGCTCTTTTCTCATGACTATCGAGCTTGATTGGGTCACCAGTTTTGAAATTTACTATTACAAGTAAATAATTGTAAATTCTCAAAATATTATCACACTTTTAAATTTTTATTTTCGTTGATCAGGGGACTCTTGGAAGCAGGGGAAAAATAGATTGTTCTTACGATAGTTGTTCATGGACTTCAAATTTAATCTTTAAAAACAGGAATTCCTTAAAAGCAGAACGTTAAAGCAGGGTATTACTAAACATTCTCAGATCCCCCCCCCCCAAAAAAAAACCACTTGGTCCCTTCCAACATAGGCCTACAATGTAAAAAAGCAATAAGACAAAGTTCGCCAAATTTTTTTTGAATTTTTGAAGTCATTTTATAGCTCATGTTTTAAGTAATATTAAATCATCAAAATCCGGGCCCTGGTGATTATATAGGTCCTGTGAATGAATTTATGTACATTTGTTGCCTAACGAACCTCTCATCGATTTCTTAAAATAGTTTTTATTTCTCATATAATGATGATGCATGTTTTGATTTTTATCCTTTTATAATTTATTATTAGAAATTTAATATTTTCATATATTTTGTACAATGATGACTGCCAGCAGCACTCAAAATTACCACAATGGTGTTCTGAGTAGATAGCTAATTCTGAGTGTTCCAGTGTTAACAAGTTCTAGTAGCTTGACACGAAAAAAAGCTTCTTATGGAAGGAAATAAAAAATAGTCTAAAAATCTATGATAAGGTATGTTTTTATTGTGCATTATATAATAACATTACCTGTGCAAAAGTAGTCTCCTTGTCTAAGTCATCTCTATAAAATGAATTTCTTCCAGTTCCTTTTCACCGTCACCAATTAGAAAATTCTCAGTCTTGACTGGGAAGCGTGTATGTAAATATTATTAGGGTGCTAAAAATGCAAAGCACCCCTGAAGTCGGCACCTATGCTAACTTCAGTACACTTTATGTCAAGGACTGTACTTACATGAACAGTACACAGTTCCTTTGTGAATTGGCATGTTCTTTGGTGAACTGTGAAGTGTAAATAAACTGCAATGCCGACCATTTGGGAAAGCTCTTAATAGTACCATAACATATAGAACTTGAGAAGTGTGATCACTCGCGCCGCCATACCATTGTTTATATGGAGATGGCTGTGGCACTGCGGCGATCTGTTGAAGTGCTGGCACTGTGATCAGTAAAGATGATATTGCGTGCTAAGGACATTGTAGTTAGGTGCAAGGAGTGTGTGTTTTAAATAATCAAATAACGTTGTTTGCTAATGTGAAGGGTTATTTTATGTCACTTCTGAATCAAGTGTCTTTTTTGTAGCAACATAAAATTTATCTCTAATTTCCAAAGGACATGTTTTTAATCTCTAGGTAAAATACAACATGCCTTCATGTTTTTTTTGCCAAGTTTTAGAAGCTGGTACATGAAGTATTCCCCGGAGAACCATTTTTTTAAGCCATCGAAAGATAAAATAGATTTAAAAAACAGGATAGAGCAATACAAAAGAGAGACAGACGGCTTACTGATAAAAATTATCTATGTTCGTAGCATTTTTCCTGATGACATCATTATCAAGTCAGATATCCATTATGTCGATGGCAATACCATAAACATTCCATGGTCTAGCTGGCATTTGAAGATAGGAGCCGTACTCCACATTTTCAAAATTTTCCAGAATATTTCACAAAGCATTCTACGGTTTGGAGCAATCCTATCTAATAAGAGGAGAATATGTCACACTCCAAAGGTGTTTGTAAAAGAACTGACACTTGAAACTTTTCCATCAATTCCTGATCAGGGTAATTTGCCATGTTTGTTGTATGAACAAAGCATAGAATCACCCCCTAAAGGCGGCCTCATTGATTAAAATCAAAGAGTACATCACCTACTTGAAGTAGAAAAAAAATATTAATAGAAATCTGACCAGAGCCAAGAACAAAATTTCCATCCAGAAGGAAAAAAAAAAAAAAATACTATCTCGAAAGGAAATTAGCAGCTCAGAACAGTTCAAATTAGATAGTAAAGTTAAACCTCTTTCTAAAATCAGAAGATAGGTTTTGATTCAATGCTTTAAAAAAAAAAAGAAAAATTTTCAAATTAAATAACCTATGTATTTATTTAGTAATAGAATTTTGTTTAGCTATTAACTTATATGTCGGCCGCGGTGGTCTAGAGGTAGCGTGCCCGCCTCTAGATCCGCAGGGCGCGGGATCAAACCCGGCCGCGATCGATGGATTTTTCAGGACGTAAAAATCCTGGGCACGGAGTCCTCCGGGAGGGACTTTAAGCTGGGGTCCCGTGTCGTAGATTTACGGCACGTAAAAGAACTCCAAGCCTAAATTAGAGCCTCTGGACAAAATTTCTTGGCCCTTTCACGTCCAAGAAATACTTAGTTTCCAGAGGGGGGTTGCGAGGTGATGGGCTTACCACCTGTCCCTCTACCCTCTCTCGGAAAATAAGCATATCAAAATTAGTATAGGTAATGAAACCTCCATTGGAGGCCCCTTCGCCCCACCTGGGGATCATAGGGTACCAGATACCAGATACCAGATTAACTTATGTAAGTTACATCTACAATTTCCAGAAAAGAGAAACGTGAGTTCTGAAATAAGCACTGATTGTCATTAAAACTGTAATATCCTGTAGGATTCCACGAGTTTGAAGAGGTTATTGTATCAGATACATGTGTTGATGGCTTTAGATCGAAAAAATGTTTTGGATAACTCAAACACGAGTAAGAATCACTTGTTTGGTTAAACGCTTTTGAGGCATGATTTTTATATGTATAAAGTATATCTCTTAGAAAACGATATTCCCTTATATCGCCGTAACTAAGCATTCTGACTGTTTTCGTGTAAATTGTAGTAGTATTTTCATAATTAGGTGCCCTGCTTAGTCTTATAGTTAGCAATCATCTTTAGTGACCAAAGCGCTTCACTGCGGCGGACCACCTAAACTACAGGAGTGATTACATTTTTCAAGTTCTATACGTTATGATAGTACATTGTTCCACTTGAAAATAAAATGTAAGTTTGAATTTTAATAGTGAATATTTGTAGTGTTTCCCCCCTTCATTGTGCACATTTGGTAGTGCATGAATGCATGTTATGACTTTGGGCACTGGAATGAAAGGAGATTATCATGTTTTACCCACAAGAATATCATATTCTGCTCTCTGTGTGACTTTGCTGTTAAAGGTGGAAGCTAGAAGATTTTTTTTGCGTACATAAGGAGTTCTTCAGTTTGGCAAATCAACCTGTGCGTAATGCCAATGTATCGTATATACATTAAAATATGAATGCAATTTTTTCAGTATATGTTTTTAGCAAATTTAAGATGATTCCTCATTTTTTAAGTTACCGGTTTGAAAAATCTTGTTTTATAATCGAGGAAATATGATTGCTGCATACGCAAATTACCTTAAGATAAAAGCCTTCAGGATTAAGGCTATGATGTTTTACAGAAGCATGTTTTTACTTTCATCCCCTTCCAAAAACTTTATAAAAAGATTAACTTATCTGTTTTTAAGTTATATGAACTTTAAATAAAACAATTTCTGGTTTAATACTCATAATTCAGGTATATTCGCTTTTAGATAACTGAGATCTCTATATCCTGTACTTATAATAACTTGGAGAAAGACGTTCTTCAAAACTGCATCTTCTTAGAAGGGTACCTATCTCCGTCATGCTCCTACAATCCCAGAATAAGGTGTTGAGAGTTGACTTACTTTGGAACAAGTGTTTTATTTATTTTGAATTTTCTGTGATATAAAAAAGTATGGAAAAAATATTTCAGTTCCAGAGTATAACAGATATAGACTTCTTCATGTTTTGAGGACTCCTAGTTGTAAAAAAGTTGGTTGTAAAATTAAGTCTGCACTTTCTTGGCTGGATTGTACCTGAATGGTGAAGGCCATTGAGAACAAATAGTAAATAAGTTTTAATGTGATTGGCAAAGCTGATTTGTTCCTTAATAGATTCTATATGTTTCAACAGCCACCTTTCCTTAATGCCTTTTTATATTTTTTATTTATTTATTTTCATTCTAAAACTTTGAAGGTTCTCCCGATGAATACAATGTAACTGTTCTCAGGTTTCCAGTCGGGTAGTTAGAGAATTACATTCTGAGTTTTCGGTGACTGTCTGCGTTGTCATCTTCGGAGAAGTGAGATCCAGAGGTTATGGCTTTGTATATATACCCAATTATACAATGAACCAATTGTATGTATGTATATATATATATATATATACTTTGTATATACATCACCATAACCTGTGGATCTCACTTCTCCGAAGATGACGATGCAGACAGTCGCCGAAAGCTCAGAATGTAATTTTCTAACTACCCGACTGGGAACCCGAGAACAGTTTCTATATTTTCATTCTGATTAAATTTTATGACATATTATTTCAGAAAATTCTGAAGCAGCGCTGGCAGCCTGGTGATTCTGCTCGAATTTTGAAACATGATGAAGCTGTAGAAAGAAACTGGGATTTGTTGAGAAAAGGGAAACTGGAACTGGATCCAAAACTGAAACAGCATATTCTGCAATTCACTGATAGGATTGTACCTTCTACAAATAATGCTACACATCCTTCTGTTGAGGAGAAATGGCAGCCAAGACCAACAAGGACTGAATTTGGGAGCATTATAGATAGCTATAAACATCTAACAAGTTCTAAGAGCTCAGAAGACACTAGTAATATAACATTAAATTCCCCAGGATTTAAGAATCAAATTATGCAAGGAAAGGACTCATATCTTATTCCAAGTGAACAAAAGAAGAGGCAAAGGCATGTAACTTTAGAGAAGTACCGTGAAAGTCTACTGAATGATGCCAATGAATACAGTGAGGATGTCAAGTTGATGCTGCAAAATAGTGATGATCAGAGTATTGCAACTTCACAAACAGAATTATCTGAAATTGATATTGGACCCAAGGGAGGAATTAAGAAAATGGAAGATGAAGTATCAGCAGAGAAAGTGAAAGTTGAGATACAAACAGCTGATTATCCACCAGAAAGAATTACAGTACCCCGCAACAAATGGAAAAAGGGCTGCATTTTTAAAAATGGGGATTCGTTTTATGATGATGATGGAGCTTTTCTGTATAGAGTACCTGGATTAAAATAAAATGGTTTAATTTATTTATTTATTTAGTTAGTTTTGTCTGAAACACTAGACCTCTTTGCAACCAAAATTTCTGAGAACCTATGTAAAACTCCATCAAACCAATGTATTTTTTCCCCCTCAATTTAAAAACCACTCTTTTCCTGAACTACCAATCATGATTGAATAGCAGTTTTCTTACCCCATTAGGAGGTCAAGTTTTTAAATTGCAGTTTAACGTATTAGAGAAATTCAGAATTTTGTTTTCAGAATACAGCTTTCTAATGTTTTCTAATGCTAAAATAAAATCTGACAACACTGTTAACTGTTCATGTAGAATAGCTAATTCTTTAATCACATATGGACTGCAGATATTTCCAGGAAAATTAAGATTGTTTTCGAGTGTTGCTACTGCTGTACATTGGCTCAAGGGTCTAACACACATATTATTTTCTCCCTTCCAACAGTTCCATTTCTTCTGATTGGAGTAAAAAGCTGCTCAGACATCTAAGATGAAAAGTGCATTTTCTTTAAAATGTCAAGTGAAAGCAAGGAAGTTTGGTGATTTGGAAGTGTCTCTCTTCCTAAGGTTTGACGAAGCAAGAGGATATCATTGCCATTAAATGAAACAAAAATCTTGGTTTTATTTTAAACTGTACAGTTAGATTTGAGAGGGATGAGCTACAAGCTAGATACGTGAAATTGGGGGGGGGGGGGGGGGAGGTATTATTTATCAACCTTCATTTCTGCGTTTTAGGGAAAGTATGGTATTAAAAACTGGGGAGTAATTCAGATTTTATTTGTTGGTCGAGGTAGTATTAGAAAAATGCTTGTTAATGTGTTCTTACGATTCAGTTTAAATTTGTCTGATTTGAAGGAGATTGTACTCAGTGTATTAACTAAACTCCTTGGTGCTACATCCCTGGAGGGACTTGGCCTACCACCCGACCGCTGCGTCATCTACCACAGGCAGACGGCAGGATTGGGGGGCATGTGGTCAGCATGCCGATACCCACGGCCGTTAATGGTGGTTTTCATGACCGGACTCAGTGTATTAAGAAACTCTGAATATACTATTTCACACTTTTTGTATGGGTCCACATATGAGAAATAATTCAGTTTCCTATTGGATAGTATCATTGTCACTTTGTCCTCTATAGGGAAGTAAGCTTAACTAAATTATTCCAAAAGATAAATCCTCCTTTAGGATGCCCTATGTGTGCAAAGAGAACAGGATTTGATGAAAATGGTAGTAAAAATAAGAGAAAATTGTTGTCGTACTTTAAGACACATCTCCGGAAGCTACTGAAAGAACCCAATTATAAAAGTTTGTTTTTATATGATTTTCAGGTTTTGAGCTTTGCTAATCACAGACAAAAAGACACTTTTTTTTTTTTGTGAAAATTATAATTTTGGGTTCAGGGGACATCAAAACATGTACTGTTGCTAAAGCTTGACATGGAATTTTAGGGTAGAATATAATACCTCATTTACCTAAGTACATAAAGGTAGAGAAAGTTAAAAAAAGAAGAAAAAAGATCATGGCACTATGCTTAGTTGTTTTGATGTAAAGATGCCAAGTTTTTATTAAAATAAATATAGATATCGTCATTTAACACTGATTTCACATACCATAATATGATTAAATAATTTAAGCCCTTCACTCCTAACGTATTATTCACTGTGCAAACTGGTGGTGCTGAAATAATTGGCAAATTTAATTTGCAATCATAAATGGACAAACAATTGCAAATAATTTGTCAATTTCCTTAGAAACAACAGCACAGCACATATTCCTTTAAGTTTAGACTGATTTACGCCACCCTGGGGATGCATATTGTCACAACAAAGCAGTTAGATATAATGCATTTCAAAATAATTAGCTACAGATTGCAGCACAAGGCTGAAAACAGGAAACTGATGGTGTCAGGAATTAGACTACAGATAACACTATAGGCTACGCATACTCATTTTGACACTATACACTTACTCACTTTGTCTATAGGCAAGCCAAGTGGTGCATCATACATGTATATATGTGTCAATAGCCCGTCCAGCAGTGATGTGCACTGATGCATTTATATGGCTGCAGCAGTGAAAGGGTTAAATCAGGCAGCTGAACCAAAGAAAATGACATAAAGGCTGCAAGTTGTGCATGGCTGATCGTCTTAGACTGATATTTTATAATTATTGTGTACTTACATTGCCGTTGGTTAAAGCTCCCACAGTGACTGGTGTTAGGATCCCAGTTACACTACTGAATGTTGTTGATATGCCTGATGTAGTACCAGCGAAATTACTTCCAAGGTCCAGGTGATTTGTTAAACTGCCACCACAGAATGCAGCAACACACAACATGCTAACGATAAGGAGCACCACAATGGCTGTAGAATCACAACCCACCATTGTGATCACAAATAGGAATAGGGATGACCCAACAGCACCTGAAATTATTTTAATATAAGATTCTGTACGTTTTGAATAGGGATTGGAAGTTGATGACCAAAAAATGCCTGAAAAATGATCTATAATTGACTTAAATTTATGAAAATATGACATGAAAAATTGAAAAATGACTTAATATTTCTAAATATGTGTTTAAAAAAGGGAGTATACAATAGTATAATAATAAACATAGGATAAGATTTAAGTTTTTTATATTACTTACTTACTTACTTATTTACTTACTCACTCAATTCCTCAGCAAAATAAAGGAATGTTATCTATCTTATGGAACCTGAAAGTTCATTGCCGCATTTGCCTGAGCCCGCCAATCAACCCTATTCTGCGGTAACTCCATCCAACCATCCCTTGCAAATCGTACTTCCCATAAATCTATTCTAATATTGTACTCCCACCTACGTCTAGGTCTTCCAAGTGGTCTTTTCCCTTTGGGTCTCCCATTCATTATTCTTGAGATGTCTTTCCTCCTCCATGTGTGCAACATGTCCAGCCCATTTTATCCTCCGTGATTTAATTACCCTTACTATATCTGGTGAAGAGTACACGTTATGAAGCTCATCGTTATGCACTTTCCTCCAGTCCTGATTTTCATCTCTTTTGAGCCCAAATATTTTCCTAAGCACCCTGTTTTCAAACACACTCAGGTGTTCTTCCCGAAGAGTAAGCGACCATGTTTCACCTCCATATAGTACAAGTGAAGTGAAGTGAAGTGAAGTGATCCCTATACAGGCCATGGAGGCCCAGAGGGTTCCAGGAGGTCGAGGCTCCCAGATTTTGGACATTTGGCACATGAAGGTGGTAAGGTTGTCAGCCTTACGCACCAGCCACCTTTACCCCCAGGATTGCTCCTGGTACTCATTTAGGCCAAGGATTAGGCCAATTAAAAAATCTCAACAACCTCATCGGGAATTGAACCCGTGACCTTCTGGTTTGTAGCACAGCACCTCTACCACTACGCTACGGCGTACCCCCCCATATAGTACAACCGGCAGGATAATAGTCTTATAAATTTTTATTTTTAGATTTCTGGACAGAAGACGGGAAGATATTTGTTTCTGTAATTATTGCTCCAAGATTTTTTAATTTCTCCACTTGTTCAAACGATTCACCAGCTATTCTGATATTTTGTAACTCATTAGAGAATGAAATGCTGAAAAATGCAAAATAATAGGCTATTTTTAATTGTTTTGAGGCAAGACAAATTTATACTACATCCTGCATTGTCTGTGATGTCTCAGAAAAAAGTTGACATTTCATCAACTTCCTTAATTATGAATATATTAAACCCTATAATTCTTTAATGTGGGATGTTAACATGCTATGCTTTTCAAGAGCCAAATCTAGAAGCATAACATCATATTTTCAAAATATAAAGGTAATGGAAAATAAAATTGTAGCAATTTATAATACTCACTTATTGTGTTAAAGATACGTATTATTGTAATTGGTGACAGACGACCACTTGCTCGTAATTTCTGGGCCAGGCCACCAAACAGTATTCCACCAAAGGGAGCAAAAAGAAATGGCATGGCAGAAACTACTCCACTCTGTAAATAAAAATTACAGTAGGACCTTGATTATCTAGGCTACAGCAAAAACTCAGATAAAAGGGTCGATTGCTGTTTATTTAGTTGTTTCATACAATTTACATTAACAGCCTACTCTAAGTGGCCTATGCTTGAATTTACTATACTATTAAAGAAGCCTACAAAATTGACACATAATACTTACCGGTGCTGTATGAATTTAACCTTTTGGTGCCACATACCAAAATGATTTGTATTGCCCTCACTGTCTACTGAGTGCCAGCCTTTGTATTGGTTATACCTGCTCGAGTGCAATGACTTTCTACACAGAAACGCACAGTTGTTGAAAATACACATAATGGACAGACTTTTTCCTCCCTGTGGGATGTTTTTTCTAATTATAATAACGGAGATACACATAATTTAAATGATAATCAGTGGCGTAGCTTAAGGGTAGACTTTGAGACTGAGTCTACCTAAATAATATAAGGAAATAGTGGATTCATAAACAAATAAATAAAGGCAGCAACAACCAAGCCATTAATCATTATAAACTCACTAGCCATGGCATCAAAATATTTTTCGCAGTTGCATTTCCCAACCCCAACACATAAAGCATCAATTTGTGGTGCCACGTGCTTAGGCAGCCTCAAAATCTCATGATGTGGCAGTAAAGACGAGCGAGCTGAGACTAAGCAATGATTCACCCAGTTCAGTTTCATCAAGTGTGAGTTATATGACTTCTCCCACTAAACATTAACTTACTCATTGCGAAGACAGGCTAATTTGTTTTGCAAGAGCGACATAAAGTGGAGAGATTTTTGAGAACGCTAGTCTCTTCACTCAAAACTGTTCGGTAGCACTGGGCTGTGACGTCACCTCCCGCATCACGCCACCAAATTTGAATGTTAAATTCACAAAAACGGATTTTACAACCCCCAGCATGTGTTCTGCCACTCTTGAAATACTCATGCGACTTTCTCTACCTTAATAAAATTGTTACTATTTTCTTTCATCTGATTCCAGCTCTTAGAAAACACAACACAATGTTTTCTACCTTAAACGTTAAAATTACAGTTTTCTCCCTCCATCTCTGGGAATTCTCACGCGACTTTTTCTACCATAATAAAATTGTTGCTATTTTCTCTAGCCTTATTCTACCTCTTGAAAAACTCACAGAACGTTTTGTACCATAAGAATTACAATAACTATTTTCTCGCGTCTTCTTCCATCTCAGGGAGCTCTCACACGACTTACCCTGTCCTAATAATTTTTTTCTATTTTCTCTCGTCTTATTCTAGCTCTTTGAAGACTCGCACACTTTCTCTAACAGAAGCATTGAAATTACTATTTTCTCTTGTCTTACTCCATCTCAGGGAGATCTCACACGACTTGCTTTACCCTAATAATTTATTTGTCATTTTCTTTCGTCTTATTCTTCTTCTTGGGAAACTTACACAATGATCTGTATCTTAAGCAACAAAGTACCGGTAACTATTTTCTTGCGACTTATTTCACCTATTAGATCAGTCACGTAATTTTGTTTAACTTAAGCACTGAAATTACAATTTTCTCGTGACTTATTTCACCTCTTAGAACACTCGCACAACTTTCTCTAAGTTAAGCATAGAAATTACTATTTTCTCGCGGCTTAATCCATACCTGACAACTCTCGCATGACTTTATAACCTTGTTAAATACCTAGGTAATTGACCGTGTAGAGATAATATTATGTAAAGTTAAGTAATATTGAAAGAAGAAAAGAACTGACGCCATAAGTAGTCTCTTCAGATACCTGCTTTCTTGAAGAGCCCTCGAGTATGAAGCCGGACAATAGACTGAATAAAGGGAAGGGTACGGTAACATAAACATTACATTCCTCAGTCATTGGACTGAGTGCAGTGTTAGTTTATCTTAAAATTATGAATATTTCCATGTTGCACATTTTAATATAATAGGTATGGATAACACCATTTTCGACTCTATCGTATGAGCCAAAGGATAAAAACCAACTTCTAAGCTTGATTTAGGCGTTTTTCTAAAATTGAATCTTATACTTTATTTTTTAAAATCTATGTAACTTAGTTTAGTTTAAAATCCAAATCCATTAAAATTCGATAATAATTAATAAAGATTGTGGTATTAATACTAATACTACTACTAGCCGACTAGTAGTAATAATATGTTATCTTACTGTTATATTTATCGCTACATAAAATTGTTATGTATATGATGTCTTTGTCACTGCTGCTATCAGATAAACCACTATCACTGTCACAAGGTAAATCATCTGTATTAAAGTCATACTGTTCTCAATACTATAATAAAATTATTCATCAGCTTTTCTGCTAACAAAATGTGTCTTGCAAACTTTCTCCCAATGGTTGCTACCAAAGAAAGAAATTGCAACATGACAATATGAGAAGCAGGAACCGAGTGAATTAGCAGGTGGCATTTTAGAAACAGTTTTCGGCAAACAGCCTGTTTCTGAAAAGGTTAATCTTTGGGAATAAAGTGTTTTTGTTTTTCCCCATATCATTATCTCATTAAAGAAAGTTAAAAAGCTTACATAACAGTAGCTGGTGGATTGGTCAGTTGGGTGTTACCAATAGCTCCTGCAGAATGGATGCACAGTCTTTGCAAGAGAATCTGGTTCTTGCTATTATGGGCTAGCTGTTAAGGTTGCAATTGCAGTGAAAATAAGCAAGCATCAGTCTTGCCCAGACATGGAAATTTTGTAAACTGTTTCGCTTACTTGCCATGCACACAGTTCTGGCATCTTTTTAGAAAATTTATGTTCCTCATCTGAAATTGAGTTAATTTCTTGCCTGATGTTTTCCTTCAGTTCTTTTAAGTGATGATTTGTTGCATAACCTTATTTTTCAAGTTCCTGATAAGTTAGTATCCTCTTCAAGCAGTCACCTTGGTTTTCTTGGTGATCTGATGAGGTAGGACATTGACGTACAAAGTAAAATGAAATGAAGAAACCAGACAAAACAATACAGCTTGCTAGATGCGGTAAGATGTACATGGCATTATGACCAATGAGTAAGTGTAGCATTTTACAAAATTGCTACATCTGGGTAAGACATGGGATACTGGAACTTGCATCCCCTAAGTGAAAGAACAAAAATTATACTGACCTTTTGCAGATTGAAGTGAAGAACTTTGCTGAGATAAGTCGGTAGCTCAGACAGAAGTGTTGATCCAATCCATGCATAACCCAGACTCATAATTACATATGCCCATAATGGCATTGATGTAAGAATTGCTAACCATGGGACAGGATATGCCTTCTGCAAGAGATGAAAGAAAACTGAAACAGACACAGTCTACACAGCAGATATTCAGTCCTATAAACTGAAGTTTAAAAGTTCCAGTCTACTTTCTGAAGATAAAGTTAGCTTACACTTTTCTTACCAAGTATAACAGGAACATATAACCCAAAGCAAAGTTGTGTCCTTTATTGGCTGCAACCAATATCTTTCAGGCCAATATTAATATTAGATGGAAATCTTCAGTGAAGTGTTGATATCTGTAGCAAGATTGAGATCGGAAATATACACACTAAACTTCACTAATAGGTATACCTTGATTTCCGATCTCAATCTTGCTACAGATATCTTTCAGGCCATTCATACGAATAGAACAAACAGCATTGAAGAAAAGAAGCAAATTTTGCAGTTTTGCTAGACTGGTAAAATCACAAAATTGGATTACACTTTGTATAATGGTTTCTTGGGCTTCCAACCAGGTGAGTAGGAGAACTGATTCCAAGCTTTTGGCAGCTGGTCTTTGGAAAATAATTGTGTTTTATAGGAGAGACAGGTAATTGTAGTAGGGTGGGAGACCAATGAGAAAATCAGAAAATGGAACAATTAAATGGAGAACTGTTTGGTTGTGAAGGGAAAAAAAAATTTAATAGTAGTAGGCCCTGCTATGTGATATGAAATGGATGCTTTTCACTATTTTGGAGTGAGACAGGCCAATACTGGCTACCAGGCCTAGCTAAGCTGTAGACTGCCATCCCTACTGAAGTTCCAGCCTTGATCTGCGTTTCCAAGGCCTCTG
Source organism: Ectobius pallidus (assembly GCA_964059195.1). NCBI lineage: Eukaryota > Metazoa > Arthropoda > Insecta > Blattodea > Ectobiidae > Ectobius > Ectobius pallidus. The sequence goes on along the minus strand of CAXKWD010000005.1, from coordinate 30,379,961 downwards.
CTGCAATTTGGTCCCAGTAGTAGGCCTATCTCTGCCTCTCTAGGATTTTGGTTCAGTCATAATGGATCTTGTGTCAGTGTCGACACAGTGCTGGGCCACTTCAGACTTGTCTGGGTAATACAGCCTGATGCATCTGCAATGTTCTTTTTCCTCTACAGCCTGAATGTCCGATGTAAACATATCCACATTCACAGGGGATTTGGTGGATGCCTGGTGTGCATAGGTCCAATGAATCCTTCATGGGGCATACCATTCTGTATTTTCTGATGGGGTAGGTGGACGGTTTTGATATTGTGCTCTCATTGAAGCCTGGATATTTTATTGGAAATGGGAGGGAAGAAAGAAATGTAGGCTTGGCGGGTTGTGGGTTCAGTGGTTTGTGGTTGAGCTCCAGCGGTCTATTTGAGGTTCACTGGCTGTGTGAATTCTGGTGGAAAGTGATTTTCTTGTGATTAATTTCTGATGACAAGCTGACGGAATCAGAAACTGCTCTGACTCTATAGACGAGGGTCCTAAGTATCCCTCTATGCCCTGAAATCATTGTGTTGGGGACAAGAACGGCATATAACCCTGCCGTAGAGGCAAATGATAGGTAGGGATGTTAAATAGAATCTCTGGTAGGAGGACCAATTATTGCCTTAGCAATAATAACAATTGAGGAGAGCTAAATGGACTTATCGAGGTCGCTGGGAACAGAGGTCCATGGAATGTAATATTGGAAACAAACCTTATACATAAATGCACTGAATTAGCTGAATGATAAATTGAATAACAAATAAGCTGAAATAGGATTGCAACACTTGCAATAAACACTGTACTGAGATTTGGCGCGTAATTGCGACCACGTGGCAATAAATGTTCTGTATTTATGCCAGTACTGATTCTTATATCAAAACACTTGGAATAATTGTTGTATTCCGTTTAGGATGAATTAACACTGATATCTTGAGAATAATTACACTGTATAGCTGATATACTGTGAACGCGTGGGTTGCACAATGCTATCGAACTAATACGAGCTTCAAGAAGAATCTAGGAATACGATACTGATGAATCTACTGTACTTAGTGTAGATTAAATACCCGCACACGACAATACTTGTATCTTAAAGTATTGTGCACTAATTCGCAATTTAAGAGCAAAAGCCACTGCTACTATTGTCTTGAAAAAGGCGCAAATTGAAGAGCGATTCAACGTGAACTGTTTCATGTGAATGCTGGATGATGACTGAACTGGCATGACGCCGATTAATAGGCGCGAGGCCTCTCAAGATTACACCTGCCGGAAATATGGCCGGAGAAAGAGCGCTAAGAACATGTATCAATCCGCTGAAAACTGCTGAGTTAATGCAAATAGATTTAGCGGAGAGTTTGAACAGAAAGACTAACTAGACATGTATAAAAATGCTAGTAAAACCTGTAGCTTGCGCCGACACATTGTATCATCTGACACAGAAACTGGGGTTATTATATTTAGTTATAAAAACTGTATAAATAAAGTAAATGCAAATAAAAAGAAGTAAAAATGGATTAGATCTCTCAAGGACTTTTTCGACCCCTAAGACAAGTTTTGTATCATACCTTAACCTGTCCCTTATTAACATTCTGAAAACCTGATAATCCTAACTTTCAACCACATGGCCACCAACTCTCAACTTGCTAACATTGAGGTTTGGAAGGTGATTTTTGTATGATTTGGTTGTACAGTGTATATAGTAAAAATATTCAATTTGGTTGAATTAATTTAAATTTAATTTAAGTGACGCATTCAATTCCCTTGTTGAGCAAGATACGAAATTGTCACTACACACAATTCAGATCACACACTGTATGACCACATCGTACATAATCTTCCTAAACACAGTGTTGGCAACAAGTTCCTGAAAAAGGCTGCCACTTGCTGTTAAAAGCACTCCCACCAGATAGTTTAAAATTATTACCAAAAAAGAGTGGTTACAATGTTTAACAAAAGTTAAAACATTGATTTAATAAGTCACTACACATGGAGAACATTCTAGAATATAATTTAAATGGTTATATGGTTATAAAGTAATAATACCAGGAACAAAATCTCTTTCAAATGTATGGTAAAATGTGTACAGTTCCCTCGTAAACCCATCTTTAATAAGTGGAGAGTTCTAAGGAAAACAAGACATGTGTCGAAAAACCCCAAAGTAAAACAAGCTGCGTTATAATACCTCCCTGTGACTTTCACAAACATCTCAAAATTATGTTATTACCTACCTTACTTTGTTGTTTTAAGCTAGTGATGATTTTAACTTTTTCTTCTTCAGAAATTCGAGGATGGTTTTCTGGGCTGTCATATGCTAAAAACTGCCATGGTATGTACCATAATATCCCAAGAATTCCAAACAGGTAAAAGACTGTAGCCCAATCCGTATGCTCAGCAATGATTCCAGAGAGACTCATGGCTAATACAGTGCCGAGAGGAATTCCTGTAATTTTAAATTGAATTTAATTGGACCATGTCATGGCTGTACACTGGAGATGTGTATATGTGTTCTAGCCCTCCTTGTCCAATGCAGCAGGTTTAACAGCATCCCTTGACTTATGGCACTGATATCTCACTCATCCAGTTCACAAATGACTTACTAAAGAATGGAGCTAAAGACATTAAGTTTCATTAATGTCTTCCCACATAATTATATTTATTTATTTATTTATTTATTAAATCTCCAAGTAAGAGCCCTATTTTACCTAGGTATGACAGGGCTATAGTTAAAGAATAAGTATGTTAAAATTATGACATGCAGGAAATGTTAAAATGTGGCAGTAAACAATAAACAAAAGTGAACATAAACACAAAACGTTACAAAGTCACATTTAACAAAGAAAAGTTAATAGAAATTGTTGTGAGAATTAATCACAGTGTTTTAAAAACTCTGTTGACAAATATTTTGAATTCTGTAAAACAGCATAGGTTTTTTAAAAATTCCATCATTGGATAACCCACATTGGATAACTTAGTCACATAATTATATTAAGACACATAATTATATTAAGAAGCGTGCTTTTTGTGGATATAGCACATGATGAAGTTTTAACCTTTTCATTGTTAAAACTGGTGATGCTGAATTAATTTGCAAAGTTCTTTTGCAATCATAAAATAATGGATAAACAATTACAAAAAACTTGTCAGTTTCATCTGAAACAAGAGCACAGCAAGTATTTCTTGAAGTTTAGATTGATTTACACAACCCTGGAGCTGCATGTTGTCACAACACAGCAATGTTAGTTATTTCAATGGATGGGGCAATACATTGTTGGAAATATAAAACTTCAAAACAGAGCACAATTTAAAAATCCACAATGGATGTCATATAACCTATAAAACTCGACGTTTCGGCTCACCCACTAGGCCTTTATCAGGAACACTAAATGGAAGGAAATGGAAGTCCCACTTGCTGCTCTCCTCGGCTGCAACTCGCGCATCACTAAGCCAAATCGTCGGTTTCACTGCCTTCTGGATCGTTTGGGACATTAACTTGGAGACTTGTTGTTCTGCCAAATCTTTTTACCCAACCTTCCGGGATGTTATAATCAGAATCCAAGCTATCGATAGCAGGGGGCGAGGGAAATTTTACCTTGCGCATACTGTTGTTAAAATTCTTGATTAGACTTAACCAATCTTCTCCGAGGTCCCCATCATACCTATTCAAACTCTCTTGGTTGCCAATGATGTTTATCGCCTCCACAATTTTCTTCTTTATGGGGTCGTGTTCGATTTTTACAATCCTCAGTTTGTCAATGTGGTGCTTACTGTCGACCATGTGTTGGATTAAACCGGTTGCCGGTCTCCCGAGCCTTACGTCCCTTTCATGCTCCATCATTCTCACTTTAAACGACCTCCCTGTTTCACCAATATACGAGCCCTTGCACTCTTTACACGTGATCGAATATACTCCAGGTAGTTCCATCTCTGTCTTTACTCTGCCACCCTGTTTAAAGTTAGAAAATATACTCTCAATAGTTCACTCAGTCTTGTATGCTGGAATTAAATCATATTTCCACAACAACTTACCCATCTTTCCACTAGTCATTGGTTTATAGGTTAAGCTGACATATTTCTTATCCAGGTCCTTCTTGTCTCGTTTGGCATTATCACATAAATTTTTGGCCCTGTTCCAGATTTTATTTATCCTTCTGCTATTATAACCGTTTTCCCCAGCCAACTTGAAAATTTCTTCCTTTTCCCTCCTCAGATCCTCGGTGTTATTACACAATTTGATGGCCCTAGTTGCAAAATTACACCAGACGTTGGAAATGTTTAGCTTGAAATGGCAGCCCAATTCCAAAGAACAGGGAACTGATGGTGTCAGGATGTAGACAACAGATGACACTATATGCTGACACATTTGGAATCCCTCTCTCTGAAAATATCTTACATCTATTGACATGCAAATTGGTGCATATATATGCGTTAGTAGCATGGTCAGCATTGATGCATGCTGACAGTGAAAGAGTTAATATAAAAGGGGGACAAGCATGATCTCATTTTAACATCTCAGATTTAAAATTTTGTTATTTCGAGAAACTGTTTTGTAATGCAGTTAGGTAAAATTGCTGTTATCAGTCAAAATATTGATTGGGAAACCCAAAGAGAAAAGACCACTTGGAATGCAGGCCCATGTAAGCACGGCAATGAACTTCCCGGTTCCTTAAAATGGCTTGCTTAGGAATTGTCTGTTGCCATTGAGAAGTAAGTAATTAATAATATGTCATGTTTCTGATATACACCACATTTTATATATATATATATATATATCATAAACATGACATATTATTAATTACTTATATATAGGGGGAGAATGTGGAGGGATGGGACACAGGAGGGATGGGACGTTCAATATAATACAAAAACTACAATTGAAATTCTTAACAAATTGGCCTCAGAAGTTTGCAACAGCAATAGTCTGCTATATTAGAAAGTATGGTGGATCTTATGCTGTAACTTTAAGAGAAAACAAACTTACTTCATTTCTGTCAATAAATTATAAATTTTCCGACTTCTAAAGAGCCTTGTAATTTTTAAAATTGGAAAATTACCATATATATTTTGTAACTAATGAAAAGATCTGACTTTTCAGTAGTGTAGGGCAATTGAAAGTAAGGCCTATGTCCTATAGTTTGGGTGTTAGAAGCTAAATCATGTGATAACTACAATGCAGGAAGGATGGGACATTTTTACGCAGGAGGGAAGGGACACCATTTTAATGAGAAACATAGCCTCCCATATTTCCTGCAAAATTGAAAATGTATTGTAAAGTGTTTTTCTTCTATTTGTAGTGATATGGGTTGATTTTTGTATATGAGAGATAGATTTAAAGACATGCTGTATTTGGAAGTCGAACTTGCTTACTTAAATTTTTTTTTGAGAGACTTATTGTTCCGAGTCACCTATTATAACTCTCTTGTTGTTATGTTCTACTTAAATGCATTGAAAAGGGGCTTTTTTAAACTTTATAAGGATTTCCAACGTTACTTATATGGACATTGAGGCTCAAAAGCTCTGTCCCATACCTCCTTGAACAGTGTCCCATGCCACCTACCCAGGTAGGAGGGATGGGACACTTGATAATGATATAAAAAATGTTATTTATCTGCAAGGTAAATAAAAATTTTAATCTTCAGTATAACATATTTATATTCTGAAGCCAAGCAGTTTTCAGAAATGCAATCAGTTTTTGCCTACATTAAACCAAAAAATTAAAAAAAATTAATAAAGTAAAAACGTCCCATCCCTCCACGCTCTCCCTATATATTAGGGATGGGTCCTCGATACTTTCGATACCTCGATACTCTCGATACTTGCATGGTATCGGCATCGAGCAATACTTCAGAAAACTCGCTTGATACTTTTTCGATACTTTTGTAACTCTACAATTCAAGGAAATGCGGTATCTCTTTCCGCTTTTAGTAGTCTACTAGATACAGTAAATACTTCTATCTATCCTTGAAATGGAGAAGACCACTCTGTGACTTTTGTCTAGTCATAAATAAAGACTTTCCGACTTTCAAAATCCAAACAGAAGAGATTCTTAATTGTTTCGTTTCCTGTCAAACGTTTCAATAACAACCAACAAGCAAGCTGACTGTCCAAACACCATTGTAATGTTTGAACAAAAACGTGTAAGTGGACTGTTTCAAAAACTAATTTTAGTTTTAATGTAGAGCTTAGAAAAATTATAGGCTGCTAATGTTATTAAATTTTACCTCATTAAATATGCACAATTAATTAATTTAGTTGGTATTACACAGTTCTCTCAACTTTTAATTTTTAATGTACCCATTTATTGAAACTAGAAATCTTGACGATATCGAGTATCGAGGAAAAATCATGTATCGGTATCGAGTATCGAGAAAATCTGGTATCGACCCATCCCTAATATATATATAATAGCTTAGAAGGCCCGGCTTTGCCTGGGTTTTGTATTTTGTAATTGGAAATTATCTTAAGAAGGACTTTCGATTTTCAAATGATATAGCTATAATTAGGTACCTTATATAGGTACTTAGAATTTTAAATGAAGAACAACTTATCATACTCAAACTATTTGCTCAGAAAACGCTTGATATAGCTTTTTATGGCTGTAGAGGATGTAGAATTTTGCATCCCATCGCTTCTATCCACCAAGCCTGGTAGGATTTGCAATAAGAAGAAATATGAAATTGTATTGTCTTTGCGGAATATTTTATTTCTCACTCTCATGTTACCATACAACCGTTTTGGGGATGAAATTAAAAAGAAATTCAATATCACTTTCTTACTTCCCTCCCCAAAAACCTGGGATATAATAATATACTTATTGCCATACCTGATATGGTATTCTCTATGTGCAGAGTAGAGAAAGTTATGTGACTGCATCCATGGGCGTACGGTGAAATTTTGTTCGGGAGGGGTTCAAAGGGTAAAGTAGCCCAAGATCAGTACAAGCCTTGGGCCTGGCATGCACGTGATCCCGGGTTCAAGTCCTGAGGTAGGCAGACGTGTCATTCGTGGTGGACAAAGCCCGGCGTAGGGAGTTTTTCTCGAAGGCCTCCAGTTTCCCCCATTCATTCCACCAACACTCTCCACCTCATCTTTCACTTTCCCCGTCATCATCATACCATTTCCTTTTCCTGTTTCCAGTATGCCCTCGCTGCAGCACCTGTTGTGGTCATGAAGTTACTGGATGGTGTGCTACCAAACTGGCGGCCTATTTCCCAAGGGGTATCGAGGCAGCAGCACACGTGGCATAGAAAAGGTATCTGATGGATTAGGGAAGTTCCGTGGGGCTCGTGATGAGGCCTGTTGATGGGGGGGCCATTGGGCATGCATATCATTCCATTACCAGAGGATAGCACGGTGGCCGAATGGCAAAAGTGTTTAGGGTCGTTCTCAACCCACCTCCTACCCTATCCTATTCTAGAGGGTAAAGTCGTCGCAGATTCATGTCCTTGTGCACATTGTTATTTAACACTTTTAAAAAATAACAAATCATTTGTATTGTGATCATTAGTACACTATAATTAACATCTAGCACAGTCTTTGGAACTTTTTCTTGAGGTTTCTGTCCATTTCTCGTTTAAGGTAGAGTCTAAATAAATACTTTTTTTTTTGACAAAAATTAACATAATACTGCATGATGTATAGGGCACGTTTTTAAAGCCATCTGTAAGTCGAACGGTGAGTATTCGGAGTTGTATAATAATTATTGTATCATGGTTTTGCAAGAAGTGGAAATAATAATATATAGTGGGCAGGGAACTAATAGCTGAGTGCTACCATTCTTATAAATCATGTTATACGCATGTTAAATTCATTAAAATTAGGTACCTAACCTTACCGGGCAGTTATGGATAACGTTTGGAGTTACTTGGAAACCAACATTAATTGATTTTTATGTGGATTCTTTTCTTTTCTCGCCTTGAAACAAAATCAACTCATCACTTTTCATGTTTATAGGACTCATACTCTGATCAAGAGCAGTTCATAGTTTTTGCACGAAAATAAACTCTATTTATGAATGAAAAAAGAAAATCTCACAATTGTGCATCTTTTTGTGCTAGTGGCACTTGTCATCTGCTTCTCTGCTCTGCCATGTCTGTCATCTAAGAAGCATCGTACATAAAGTTCGATGAGTCTGATGACAATCAATGAGTTTCATCACACAAACACCGGTGAGTTTAATATCAGTTGAAATTTACTCCATTAAATACACCGACAATAGAAAAAATTGACAAGCAATAGTTCGATGGCCTACCCTACTGTACAAACAACAGATCCCGAACTCCTGATATAGCCTCGAAGATAAAAGGAGTATAAACACAGCAGAAAAAAAGTTGATTGCTAACATTGTAATTTCGTAAATATATATATTCAAACTCTGCAGGATATTAAGCTGAAATTCAATGAAATTCTGATACCCAAACGACCTCACCACATGGATAACCAGACTACCGAATCCGAAAGGAATTTTATTCACTATTATTAAGGTGAAGAACTACCAACACCACACCGTTTTGAAATTTGAATCTAAAATAAATTACGATAAATCTTAAATAACACATTGATATGTACGAAATTTAAAAATTTGTGACAACCGAACCAGCGATTTTTTACATTTCATTTCATAATGTTATAATCTTAAAAATATAGCAGGCATTTCGGGGGGGGGGGGGTTCAACCCCCCCGAACCCCCCCTTACCGTACGCCCATGACTGCATCACATTGTGCATTATTTTTGTGGATTTCATCTTTAATATTTATTTACAGCAATGAATTGTATCGTTAGCTTCTCTAATTTGTCCAAGTCCCGTATCATTTATTTCCAAACCTACCTTGAGACCATTGCCATCAATACACTGTTGTCACGTGAACTGTGATTTGGATTTGCTAATTCTGTGTAAAAAGGGATTAAGTATTCTGAAAAACATTTGATTTTTGTCATTTAAAATCTAAATTTTTCAAAATCCTTTCTTAGTGAGCATTTACATTATGAAATGAAGGTACTGTCAAAATTCCAAATCTCTACCTATTATAGTTTAGGCTCTATGTTGATTCTCTGTCAGTCAATCAGTCAGGACAAAGCCTTTTATACATAGAGAAGATAATGATCACACCGATATAGCAGTGTGGTCATTGCTGCTATCAAATAGATCAGTATCACTGTCACAGGGTAAATCATCTGGGTAAAAACACACACTAATAATATGATCTTTTCTAATAACAAATATGTCTTGCAAACACACTATGGTTACTATGAAACACATAAATTGCTATGAAATGAGATCTGATAATCTGTTTCATTAGTACAAAGTCCCCTTCTGAAGGTCTAAACCATATATGGGCAACGGCCGGCCCGCGGGCCGGATGTGGCCCTCCCCGACTTTTGATCCGGCCTGCGGAACATCTTAAAATTGCACTCGAAAAAGTAAATATTTTCGGTTCACGGATTGATGCAAACATTGATTATCTCCTTTCTCAAGTTCAAGCTCAAGCTTCTCATTAATTTTTGCTGATTGTAAGTAAATACCTAATCAGTTCGATATTGTTCTCATTCATGTAACTTTAGCATTATACTTTATAAATATAAAAAACCGCATCATGGTTATTTTTTCACAATTACCTGTTATCTCCGGCCCGTGACTTCATAAATATCGTAAAGTTTAGCCCGTATCTTTCCAAAGGTTGCCCATACCTGGTCTAAACCCTTATAAATAAAAATACATTTATGAAAAAAGAGGGAAGAAACCTGTTCCTGTTGAAGTATATCTGAATGTAAAGACTGATTAAAAAACATTATTAGCTGGGAGTCATTAGTGGTATTTCATATAATTTTGTAATGCATACAGCAGTCATTGCTATCTAAAAATACAACAACAATGCTATCTCACCTGCATATATGATGCTTGACACAGTTTGTCTTTCCTCCACTGGGAACCACTTTGCAATCAGAACATGCAAAGAAGGCAACACAACTCCCTGTAAATATAGGCCTATTATGTTTATATTAAAATGTTGTGAAGGATGGTACACACATCCTACCTGATTTCCAAATGTATTTAAAATAGAAATTTTATGAATGGTGAAAGTTTCATCCATACGAAATTTTCATGAAATAATTAAGGCTAGGAACACTCATTTTAGAAATTCTAAATTTTTGAAGAACAAAAAGCTGTCCAGTTTGGAACTGACTATACTGTACAAGTTAAAAGTTATAGTATTAAAGATCAGACATATATATCAGTCTATCAACGACTATTCAACGTAGTTCATGACAAATATGCAAAGCATAATGCAATATACACTAATGGATCAATGTGCAACAGAAGAAATAGTTGTGCAGTGATATATCCTGATCACAGCTTGTTATATAGACTGCCTGATTTTTACATTATATTTTCAAATGTACTCTTTGCAATTAAACTGTGTTAAACATTCTAGAAACAAGCTCCTCTGATCCATTCATAATCTTTTCTTACGTACTCTAAGTATTCTACAAGCTATTTGCAATCTTTCCTTAATCTTGCATATCTTATATATGATTCTTGAACCATTGACTTTCTGCATAAACCAATGCATAGCACAGGGAGTTTTTCCTCAACCTTTAAAATTCTCTCGAGTAGTACCGGTGTATAAGAAAGGAGATCCTAAAATACCAGGGAGTTATCGACCAATCTCTTGCATACCAATATTAGCGAAAATTTTTGAAAAAATTATCAAAAAGCAAATTTATAATTATTTTGAAAAGTATAAACTTTTCAATGATAGTCAATATGGGTATCGAACTGGACGCTCAACGACAAGTCTTGTAGATAGTCTAGTTACACAACTGCTTGTAGCCTTAGAAGATAACTGTTCAGCGGAGATCACCTTATGTGATCTAAGCAAAGCTTTTGACTGTGTCAGACATGATATTCTTCTAAGCAAGCTAAATCATTATGGTGTACAAGGAAATGAGTTATTAATGATAAAATCTTATCTTGAAAACAGAAAACAGTTGGTAGATATAAATGGTAAACATTCTGAAATATTGAATATTAGATATGGTGTCCCGCAAGGTTCAGTGTTAGGGCCAATTTTATTCTTAATAATGATTAACGATATCAGCATAAACCTATCTACATTTTCATTAATATATGCAGATGACACAACTTTACTAAGTGCCCATAAAGATCTTAACCTATTAAAAAATTTAGCAAAAAATTCGTTGGAAGAAGCAGCAGCCTGGTTAAAAAAATAATGGCCTATATTTGAATGAGGAAAAAACTAAATCATTACTTGTCACACTAACTCCAGAAAATGATTATGAAATTGAAAAAAATGCAACATTATTAGGAATAACCATTGACAAAAATCTATCATGGAAAGAACACACAGAAGTGGTTTGTAAAAGGCTCTCACGTGTAATATATTTAATAAGTAGATTAAAGAAATGTGTATCTTTAAATTATGTAAAGACTGCCTATTATGCATTTTTTCAGAGCATAATAAGGTATGGTCTAGTAATATGGGGTAATGGGGTAGGAATTAATCAAGTATTAGTCATTCAGAAAAAGGCAATTAGAATAATAACTAATGCTAAAAAATTAGAGCACTGCAAGCCTCTATTTATAGAGACAGGTATACTAACAATAATAAATTTATACATTTTTGATGTCTTGTCATTAGTAAAAAAAACATAGAAAACTATCAAACACGAAGTCAAGTACATACATATCAGACTAGAAATCATAATAAACTTGATCTAATTAGTTGAAGGCTAAACAAAACAAAAGGATACTATAACAATATTGGGATAACATTATATAACAAATTACCAGATAAACTTCAAGAAATGTCCCCAAATTTATTTACAGAAAAACTATATTCCTGGCTTCAAAAAAATCCTTTTTATAATATTCAAGAATACCTAGAATCTGACATACAAATAGAATAGAACAACTTAGTGCAAATAATTAGTGTAAAAAGGTAAGAAATTAGTGTAAACTATAAGTATACTTTGTTCATTTAGTGTCACTTAGGTTATAGTATTAGTATAACAATTGACTCGTATAATTATATGTTTATAAGATTGTAAATAATTATAGATTGAATTAGCATAGCTTAGGTTGTTGTTGATAAGTATTAATGTTGTTGATAAGTATTAATGTAAATAGCTTACATGACCGATTGCAGTTTGTACTGCCTAAAGGTCTAACAAATAAATATGAAATATGAAATCCGTGTTCCTGTAAACGAAGTTCAGTTCTTAATCCATAACACCAAAAATACAAGAAAATATGTAATCTTAATGTGGATACTTTCACACAGTGGAATCCCTGGCAATGAATCTGCAGATCAGGCAGTGAAGGAAGCAACAAAGCAATAATAGCTGTTATATACACTACATATATGTAGTGTATACACTACATATACACGCTGTTATATACACTACAATAGTGTTACATACACTAAACGGAAGCTTTGTTTGCAGTGTAGGACTAAGTGGTTCAGAAAATCAACAAGCAAACTCCATGAAATAACTGAAAATTCCACAAAGCAGTACCAAATTAAGAATCTGTCTAAGAAAAATCAAATCTTGATGAGAATAGGACACTGTAAGAAAACTCATAGCTATCTCCTGAAAAGAGAAGAACCTCCTATTTGCAATCTTTGTAACAAGATCTTAACAGTTAAACAAATCATCCTGGAATGTCCCAGTGCCACTGAAGGTGACAGACAAACAGAATCCCAAATGATCTACAGGCAGCACTGGACTTGCCATCATTATGCCATCAAGTACTGAAGTTTTTAAAATACTCAGAACTGCACAGTGAAATTTAAAATATGTAGTAACTGATCTATTGTAATGTTTTTTTTCTAGTGTAAATTAATGTTATACAATTATTATTGTACATACTATAATGTACAAGTCATAATATGACAGGTTGAGTTAAAGTGACTACAAACACCTTAATTTATAAAAAGAAAGTTATAAGGAAGAAAATTAATTCACAAAATATTAAAGAATGGGTAAGGCAGCTGGTGTTTAAGCAGCAGCGTCGCCAGGAATTTTATTAAGGGGGGGCAAAATCAATTTCGGACCTCAATTTCAAATGATTAGGCTAAACACATTAATATTCACTTAGTTAACCGGATCGTTATTTTGAACCCAAGCTGAATTCGACGAGGCTACAAAGTTTTTTAAGTTAACAGAATACGCTCTTTTGAGCAATGGCCTTGGTGAGATATTATTATACATATATATATTATAGTTGTAATTAGTTAATACTTGCTAAACTCATTATAAAGTAATTCTATTTTTTTATTCTCCATGCTACAACTGTAGGTTGACAAAGAGTACCACAAATAAATGAATCCATAAGTGAATCTAGAGGGGGGCAGTTGCCCCCCCTTGCCCCCCCCTGCCGACGCCCATGTGTTTAAGGGTAGGAGTAGAGAATCAATAGTTTGAGAAGTGAGTGAGTTGGTTTGTTAGTTTGCATATTTTCTGAACCCTCAGTATTTGTCTCAGTAGATATTGATACCAGACAATATTTATGCCATGTGTTATCTCTCCCATATTAGTATGACAGCGGATTCTTAGCTGAGAAGTAGTGTTACAGATAGATGCTGAAGACTATCAGTACAGATTAAAGATGCTGACGTGAAGATTAAAACATCTACATAAACAAAGAAGCGCAAAGAAGTCTGTGTAGGAAACTTATGAGAAGAAGGGCCAGACTAGTGGGTCATATTGTAAGGAATTTCCTTTCAGACTAAATATATTTTTAGAAATAGCAATTTTTTAACCATTTCAGTTGTAATAAGCCTATACCTTGAAAAAAGGCAAATTTCTTAGCATTACCCTGCATCAGCAAAACTTCAGGAGATGAATAAAATTATAAAGAGTAGACAGATTTCTTAGGGGTTTCACTGAGTGAGTAATAATTAATACTGACATGCCTTAGAATTTCTCGTATTCATATGCAATCATCACCTATAGCAGCAGTTCCAGTTTTCTGTTATACCCCTTGAGTCCATTTGATTCGCTTATCACTACAGTCACATTAAAACTGAAAATAAATTAGGCTGCATCCAATTCATGGAGTGTGCATTTTTGTTATAGTGTTTTTGTATACATATTCATGCAAAATTATGTTAAAGAAACACACACACATATATACACACACACATATATATAGCCTATATATATTTATTTTTTTAATTAATTAATTTTTTAATCTACTGAATGATGAAGAGGAATTTGTCCTTCATGATAAAATCATTTCAGAATTATAGCCCTACCATTTATCCCACCCTTGTACTTTGCATAACAAAAAACTGGAGCTTTTTGAAACCATTTTTATAAGAAAGTCAGTTAAGTATTTATAAGTTTAAAATAAAATGAGATCACTCACCGAAACAACTCCTATTAACACTCTTAAAGTGATAAATGCAGCTACACCCCATCTAGCAGCAAAGGGGCATATTGCAGTGAACAGTCCTGTTAACAGAATTCCTGGTCCAAGTACATATTTGAACCCAATGACTTCACTGAGACGTCCCCCTAGCATGTGAGTTACTAGAACTCCATAACTAGCTGCTGACAAAATGTTGCCTTGTACTTCCTGATCCCAGTCAAATTCACCATTACTCTGCAACATAGCATTAGTAAATAGATGAAGAAATGTTGTTTAGCATTATAAAAATGTGGAACTAAGGGCATTAATTCAAGTCTCTTCAACCACCCTGCATTCGTTATAACATTTATTAAGATACAAGTGACATGGTATTTAGCAAAAAGAAGACATAGCTAACTGCAAAAAATATCTCAATAGACATTCAAAAACAATTTCAGACATCATATATTTGGAAGATAGTGCAAAACTTGCAATGGTTGCAAAACTTGGACGATAGCAACAGAAGAAAAAAGAAGATTGTCAGCCTTTGAATTGTGGTGGTGCTACAGAAGAATGTTAAGAATATGATGGATTGACAGAGTCACCAATGAGGAAACATTAAGAAGAATTAATAGTGACAGGAAAATCATATATATTATTAAACAGAGGCGGAATTCGCTATTAGGACACTTAATCAGACATCAAAACTTTCTGCTTACTACGAGGGTTATCCAGAAAGTAAGGAGCGTTTCCACCTGATGCCGCCAGGCGCGCACCAATAGCGTATACAATGGTGTGCTCGTACTCGGCACCTCAGTCAGCGTCCAGCTGTGCCAACGGGAACATCTCTGCGCTGCCCCTTTTTTTATTATTCAAATTTGAAATGTGTGCTGCAATCCAAAATCCCACCAGTTGTGAGGTGCGGTATGTGATTCGTTTTTTGTTGGCAAAAAACTTAAAACCAATAGAAATTCATCGGGAACTGTGTGAAGTGTATGGGAACAATGTAATGAGTGTGTCAGGAAGTGGTGTATTCAGTTTAAAAATGGGCGAACAAACGTTCATGATGAAGAGAAGAGTGAACATCCGAGCATTGTGACTGACGATCTGGTCGCCCAAGTTGACGAAAAGATTCGTGAAAACCGCCGTTTCACAATAACTGAGCTTTCTCTGTGTTTCCCAAAAGTTTCACGGACTTTATTTTTTGAAATTGTTTCACAGAAGCTTCACGACGATGAGGAGCTCCAGGTACGCGTCACTGAGTGGCTGAGATCACAGGCGGCAGAATTCTATGACACAGGAATTTCAAAGCTTGTCCACCGCTTGATAAGTGCCTGAATTTGAATGGTGATTATGTTGAAAAGTAGTATTTTAGTCCCTCTTTCACATGTATATAATAAAATGTTTTTCTTGTACTTGGTTTCTTTTAAAATTCCAAAACGTTCCTTACTTTCTGGATAACCCTCGTATAATAGAGGGGCATATAGAGGGCACCCAAAATTAACCTACATAAACAACATCAAAAGGGAAACTGGATGCAACACATATGCAGAACTGAAGGAATTGGCCATGAATAGAAGTAGATGGAGAGCTGTCTCAAACCAATCACAAGATTGCCAACTAGAAGAAGAAGAAGAAGAAGAAGAAGAAGAAGAAGAAGAAGAAGAAGAAGAAGAAGAAGAAGAAGAAGAAGAAGAAGAAGAAGAAGAATACAAAGAGTGACATGAGCAAAGAGAGTTTCATAATTTCATTACAAGTATCTCAGTTACCATTATAGGCAAAAGTTGCGTATGACTGTTTTCATCCGACCTCAATTAAATGTTTAAGATTTAAGATTTTAGATTCACTCAAACAGATGGGAATGCTGCCCTTTGTAATCAGCTGTTCTCGTAGTTCTTGCCTCGATCAGATATCGGGTCATGAGATCCGGTCAAATTGAAGCTTCTTTTTGGCCGTTTTCTTGAGACCAGCAGATTTTGACAACACAATATGTATTCATTTTGGTATGGTATTAAAATTAACACAAACAGAATTGACTTTATCTTAAATACAGTTCCCCCCCCCCCAATTTTCAGTTCCTACTCTCCAGGTTTCAAGATTGTTCCGTGTTCTTTAATAATCGATATTATACCCATGTTATAATGAAAATCAGTTTTTAAATTAATATCATGATACCATTATGTCACATATAATAAGCATATTACCTAGGTATAGTATAGTTGAACAAAATATATTAAAGGGAAAGTAAACTAAAAATTCAGTATCATTTTCTTCATACAGATTGAAAGAAATTGTTTTTAAGAAATGATATTCACTGTTAGAAATGTTTTACACCTTCACATTTAATCACAAAACGAATATGTTTATTGTAACGCGGTGGGCACGTGACGTCACGCTTGACGAATGCTTGGCTCAGTCTCGCCCGGTGAAAGACATTTCACAGCATTCTGTCTACTGTTACAGTTTTTTAGTGAGGATCTGTTCAAACAATGGTTTATCGTTGTCTTGTGGGGTGTACAAACTCATCGTCAAAGAGTGATAACACACTTAAAATATCTTTCCATCGATTTCCCAACAGAGATAAGTCACCCGAACGTTAATAAGCAATGGCTGATAAAAATAAAAAGAGAAAAATTTGTTTCTACTAAACACAGTACGGTTTGTTCACAACATTTTGAAGAAAATGATACCGAGCTTTTGGTACAGTTACGAAGACAGTTAGCTGGAGAAACCCCGCAATCTGTTTAAAAAAGAAGTGCTGTGCCATCGCTTCTTTTGCGTGGGAAATCTGAAACACCGCCAATGAAGAAAAGAAAATCGTCGTACTTGAGGAAGAAGGAAATGAGAGAGTTGTTGCAAGATTCGAACAGTAATCCATCAGTATCCGGGAATGGACAAATTATGAATGTGGAATCTAATATTTATGACGAAAATTCAGTTTCTAACAGCGTAGGCATTCAGTGTGAACTAGGATATTAAACTTATGTCAATGTTTGCACAGATTCATTGAATGTTTCTTCTAGAAATTGTGATTTAAATAGCTCTTTTAGCATTTCAGACATTTCTACTACCGCAAAAGATGATTCTGAATCTGAAAGTGACTCTGTTCGTATCTTGAAAAATATTTTGTTTTTGAACTGTATTAGCTCTAAGTATTAACTGATAACGACTGGCAACTAGTGTATCTTTATTTATAATAACGCTATTTATAATATCGCTATCGAATGAGGCATGTTGTGTTATACAGTCTACAACCTCCTTCTGTTCACAAATTACTTCACAGTCCCAACAACACACACTCTCGTGGCCCGTTTTCATATGTATACACAGCCCACATTTACACCATTCCGTATTTTCTTTTCTTCCTTGCAATTCTTTCAATAATTCCTTGTCATTTTCTTTTCGTGTGATATTAATTTGTGAATACCGAGATTTGTCCTTATAAGGTAACATTGCAGACATCTCTATCAACAACAAACACAAATGAGACTTTGTGGTGTATTAGAAACACACGCGCGAGCATTACAGCAGCTGTCGTCCTGCCAGCGAGTTAGTCAATCGTGACGTCACAGGAGCTATTTACTTCACCCGTACAAAGCGTAATATTAGGCGCCTGAAGTTCACAAGATCACCATTCGTTTCGTAATTCAAAGCTCCATGCGATGAGATTAAAATAAAATAATGGTATTTTTTTAGTTTACCCTTCCTTTAATAAAGGCTTCTGTTTCTTATTTGTATTCTTCTTATGGTATAATTTTAAACAATTCAATATCGATAATTAAATTTCTGAGATAGTCACTAGATGGCTCATGCTACATGAAGGAAAACGGTGTGCTTCAATCTGTGCCGGCTCTTCATGTGATGCTGTCTCACTAGTTGGAAGGAACAAAGAGGGAGCCGCATATTGCTCAACAAATTTATTTATCATACAACACCATCAGAAAAGGCATATGTTTTACTATCATCATTTCATTCTTCAAGGCATGTAAAGAATAGGGTCACAGTGAATCCTGTCCCGTTGATTGAAGCATGACCAGGCTCTCGTCATGTTGGGCACTATTATTATACCCTGGTTCTTGGAAGGTTGGAGTGGGGGTGATTGTCTAGAAGGTCCATCCAGGAGCAGCAACACTTTAGCTCAAGACAAATTTTACTTCATGAAGTAAGTGATTTGGGAATTATCTACAACTAGCTGGCATTTATTTGCAACACTGCCACCGGGTTGTTGGCTCACTTGTAGTGTAACAAAACATAAATAAAAACAACCAAATATGTGACCATGCCAGAAAAACCCAATCATTACAAGTTGCAATAGAAAACAGCTTTCAGGGTGTAAGATGTTGATTTTTAGATTTTGATGCCATCTCTTGGTTTCATTCTTGAACAACGTTATCTGATCACAATAAACATAAAGACAGCATTACTAACCATAGTATTTTCAGTTTGAAAAGAGGTATTACACTTGAAAACCCATCATAAATCACAATGAAAACTTAACATACTCCTTAAAGTTTTCTTTGTTACTTTTCATGACAGAAACGTTAAATACAGTCAACAGAAACACTTTTACAGTTTACCTGGACATTCTGAAAGTCCCATGATGAAGATTTACAACATGTTAAAGATCTCCAAGCCTAAATGAGAGCCTTTTGACTAAATTACTTTGCCCTTTCACCCCCAAGTAATACTTTAGTTTTCTCTAGATCAGCCATAATCAGTAGGCAGCTTTATCTGCTCCACTCCCATTTGCATCAACCACAAGGAAAGCTGGGAAGCAGGTCAGTTTGTAAACTCAGTGGCAGTTCCTGTAACTTAATGTCCTCCATGGTAAATGGATACTTACCGACAGGACTGAACCTGATCTGTTGCTGTGCTGAGGGAGGGTATGAATGATGCTAACATTTTCCCCTTTGCTCCTCTTTTTGTTGCTTCCATCACGCTTAAGTGCTGAGCAGGCAATCTCCAAACCAGACTGCTCAGTACGACGATGGTCTAGATCAGTGGTTCCCAACCGTTGTGACCTGGCACCCAAGGGTGCCGCGTGATTGGCTAAGGGGTGCCGCGAGATATTGAGATAAAAAAAATATACCCTATACTGAAGCCTAAAGAGAGGAGTAGGCTAACCTAATGAAGAAAGCAATTAAACACTTTTGCCCTTTTCAACATCCTATTTATGCGAGCAAGCCTTCTCTGCCATGGTGACAATAAAATCCAAAGCAAGAAATAGAGTGAATAACCTTGAGGATGATTTGCGTGTTTAATTGTCAACTGTAAGGCCCGATATCACGTAGGCTATCTGTGCTCTAAGCATCAGTCACAAGTTTCACATTAATCATTTATCGAACAAAACTATTGATGTACTTTTACTCAGTGACTGTTGTAAAGTTTACTGTATTATGTTATGGTGTAGGCCTATGTTACTTATTATATAATATTTCAATAAATTTTCATATTAAACTGATTTTTTTAAATTCAAGGAAGGGTGTCCCTAGTGTTTAATGTATTCCCAAGGGTGCCGTGAACTTCAAAAGGTTGGGAAACTCTGGTCTAGATGGTCATTGAGGCAATATGCTCACCAAGCCACTCTGTCCTCTATAGGAACATAAGCATAATAATAATAATAATAATAATAATAATAATAATAATAATAATAATAATATTTACCTTGTAAACATTTGTACATGCAATAGGTATCGTCAGGTGTTAAGACTATAGTAAAATAGTGAACTAATTCAATAAAAGCTATTTACACTTGAAGTGGATAGTTCAAAGAATTCATTGATGGCATATAAAGGTGTTGCTGCTAAGAGCCCCCAGGTGCACTTTTTGAACTTGGCAATAGGCAGATTCCAGGCTATTTCCGGGAGTGTGTTGAACATATTCAGTTTTAGGTAATGATTTTTTACCCTACTCAATCTCGTGTAAGGGACGTCAAGCATACGACTGCCTCTCGTATTGTGCTCATGAGTATTAAATCTACGGGGCAGGCAGTCAAGTTCTTTCCTCACATCCACCAGGCATACATAAGTGTATAAACTATATACAGTCATTATTTGTTCATTTATGAATAAGGGTTTGCAGTGGGCATCGTAATCAGCATCTGCAAGTAACCTTACTGCCTTCTTCTGCAGCAAAAGAATACGTTTTACATCTGTAGCTGCACCCCATAGAATAAGACCATAAAGTATTAAGCTTTGGAAAAAAGCAAGATAGCACACTCTTACATAGCTTTTGTGGAGACAGTTCTTCAGTCTTCTTAAAAGACATAACACTCTTGACAGCCTGCAGCAAACATGTTCAATGTGAGTGCTCCAAGTTAGTTTATTATCGACCATAATACCTAAAATCTTGATGCTATCCACGTCAAATTGCAAGTTCTTTAAGGAAAACGTTATTGATTGTGTCTTGTCCTCATTTAATTGAAGATAGTTTGCACTGAACCATGTTGAAACTTCCTCGAGTGAGTGCGTCATAGCTTCCGAGAGTTCCTGCCTGGTTTCCTTTACATTGATCAGTGTAGTGTCGTCCGCGTAGCAGACAATCTTGCCATTTGCACTAATGTCGTTCATCATTATGATGAAAAACAAGGGTCCCAACACGGAACCTTGTGGGACGCCGTACACCACAGGTCTTGCTTGAGAGTACTGTCCGCCAACATAAACAAGTTGATTTCGTCCCCTCAGGTATGAACTCAACAGATTCAGCGATGCTTCCTCAATGCCATAAAAGTTCAGTTTGTTGAGAAGAAAAATTACAAATTTCACATAAAGTGATCCCAGTGAAGCTTCCGATCTCGAAGCCATTTAAGATTTCACTGACTATCAATATAAATATTAGATGGAAATTTACAGTGAAGTGTTCAAATCTGTAGCAAGATTGAGATCGGAAATATACACACAAAACTTCACTAAAAAGGTATATTTACCCAGAATGATCATTTCAACGGCATTTCATTGATGGCGGGAAGACCCGTTGAAATGATCATTCTGGGTAAATATACCTTTTTAGTGAAGTTTTGTGTGTATATTTCCGATCTCAATCTTGCTACAGATTTCACTGACTACTTTGTCAATTGCATCAATGGTAGATAAACCAGTTCTAAAGCCATACTGTATGGTGGCTAGTAGGTTATTTTCCTCAAAATATCTGTAGAGTTGTGATTCATGAGGAATTCAAATATTTTAGACAATATTGGTAGGATGGAAATAGGCCTATAATTCTTAGCTAGGTCCTTGCTACCTTTTTTGTGGATAGGGATAGTTTTCGATAGCTTCATTTTAGAAGGAAAAGTACCTTCCGAAATGCACATGTTGAAGCAGAAAGTCAGAGGTATCACAATATGGTTTATTATTTGCTTGATAAAGTTGGCTGACATGGAGTATATATCCTTGCTGTTTGAATTCTTCATGTTGTGCACAGCATCTAGCACAACATGGCAGGTTAATAATTTTCATTCAAATCTACACTCAGGTTTTTGAGCTCTAGCTAGCAATTGTTGAGCTGTTATATTTTGGGTGTCGATATTAAGGCGAACTTGATGTACAGAATCCACAAAGAAAGTATTAAAATCATCAGGACTCAAAGAGTTATTGTTTTTTGATGGTTGTTTGCATTCAGCTTGGATTACACGCCAAGCCGCAGAACATTTATTTGCGGCTGATTCAATAAAGCGGGCGTTACAGTCAAACTTTGCTTTTTTTCAATTCCCTTCTATATTCTTTTTTAAGGGCCTTGTAGACATCCTTGGACTCCGGGGTCCTATTTCTTTTGAACACGTTATAAGCCAACATGACCCAGTTTTTCTTGGTTTGCAAGGAATCGTTAAACCACTTGATTAAAGGTTTTTTCTTGGTATTATTCTGTACGATGACTTTGTTAGGGAAGCAATGATTGTATAGACTTAGGAAAAGTTCAAAAAAAAGATTAAAGTTCAATTCTGCATTGTCTACACTTAGAACATCCCACCAATTTGTGTTATCAAGCATGTGCTTAAAACATTGCATGTTCTCTGGTGTAATGGGCCTTATAATTACATTTCTTAATTCCTTGGATATTGCATCAGTGTTTGATGCACCCAGATCAACTTTAAAGCTTAGAGTATCATGGTCGCTTAGGGCAAACATTCGAACATCAGCTTTGTACTGGTCATGTTTCAGGTCTGTTGCTACGTTATCTAGACAGGCATCGTATCTAGTAGGCACGTTGTAAACTAGATATAAATCAAACGATTTAAGCAGGTTTTCAAAGTCAGTTGCTTTCTTGTCTCTCTTTAACCTATCTATGTTGAAGTTACCTCCCAGCACAATAGATTTATTATTACGGTAGGCTATCTGTTGAAAGAAAGAATGAGCAATTCTAATGCTCTAAGGAACAGTTCAAAGTTCCCGTCTGGGGACCGATACACTCCTATCACGATCACATTTATTGAAGTTAGCTCAAGACACACGAACTCGTGATGCAACTCAAGGCTGTAGTTGGTTACATCAATCACTTTGTAGTAAGCCTCCAGTTCTGTAGATAAATATATCACAACACCACCATGTTTCATATTAATACGGCAAAAGGCAGTAGCCAATAGGTAGCCATTTATGTTTAGGAGTTTTAGATTGTCTGCTTCTAACCAGTGTTCGGAGAAACACAGCACACTGAATTTCTCAGACATAAGTATCATTTCTACTTCGGGTATTTTATACTCAAGACTCTGAATGTTGCAAAACATCATGTCTATTTGATTAGGGTGCCTAATCTTATCTTCGGCTGTTAGCTTATGCAGTTTCCTTAAAAAATACCTCATGACTAGGGCCCCTAAGGGCCACTCATTGGCATTTAATGCTTTAGATAAATTATCATAGAAGATTGTGACTTTGAATGAGGCCTACGTAGGCCTAGTCTTTGTTAATGAAACCTCCATTTGGAGGCTTTACATTCTACAGGGGTGCCCACAGGGGGGGGGGTTAAGACGCAGACTGCGTCATTGAAATTTCTGGGGGGGGCAAAATATTATCGTTTTATGAATTTCCTGGGGGGGGGGTTAAAAATTGTTGCAAAATTAGCGTTTTATATGTTAAAAATAACTTTTGATAAATAAAGTTTGATAACTTGAAAAGGTCTCTTCTAATTATCTAGAAGTGAATAGTCAACAAATTAGCGAAACGCATTTCCTTGTAACCAACTGCCGCGCAAACGAAATCGATCACTCTGTGCCGATAGCAGCGACTGCAAACTGAACCATTGTTAGGACAGCGGAGGTATTCATTGCGTGGCCAGGAGGCTTTAAAGAAATAAACCATTAGGTCGGTGTTTCTTTATGTTAATTGATCTGATTATTCGGTCCCGGCTTCCGCTTTCCAAAACAAAAGCAACGTTGCAATATTCTCTCATTGTTATCGCTGTCCTCAGTTCTTCCTTCGCTTGTTGGTTTATTGGAGTATTAGTTCTTACTGGGTTATTACAGTCTTTGTACAATGCCGCCTGCAAGAATAATATTATTCTCGGAAGTGATTTTACTGCACTCAAAAGCACGTGCCACCTAATAAGAAGAAAATCTGTCTATAAAATAACCAATGATGCTATAAAAAAAAAAAATACTGGTTTCAGTCTATGTCGGCATCCCGAAAATGCCTATAAAACAACAGCAATTTAAACATAAGTGTTTAGAATTATTGTGCAATGCCATTATTAGGCATGAGAAAATATGGCAAGATCACTGCAGAAAGAAACATCCGTATACACTGAAACATAATTTAGATATAAAATACAAGTTTACTGAAAGTAAAAGCAGTGGCGAAGATAAATGGAAACCATATATTGATGTAAATCCCAAGCAGATTCTTCAAGATAAAGATGAAGAATTTCGACAGCCATGGGCTCCCATACCCGGGGGCGGGGGGGGGGAGGCGCAAGGAAAAAAACGTATATTAATCGTTATTATAGTCAGGTGTTTTTCTTTTATGACAATTATTTTAAAGTCAGTTAAGACATAAAAAGTTTGCAGAAGTTTTACCAAATCGACAACATGGAAGCAGAATCCACAGTGTATTAGGAAAGGGGGGTCCAGGGGGTTTGGACCCCCAAAAATCAAAACCTAAAATTCTATATTTGGATTTAAAATAAATATTTATTTAATTAAACAAGATTTGTTGGTGTGTCAAATATTATATAGCAGTTATTTTCTTTTCATAACATAATGAGTAGGCCTATTATGTCCACTGTTCCATGTGTTATTCAACTTTTCTTTTTAAGTTGCCATGTCTTAGAGTATAGTAAACGAATTTGCTAACGTAAAATGTGATTTTCATTAGTTCAACATTTAAAAATTTCCCGGGGTGGACACCTGACTTAGGTAACATTTTCTTGTTTACATTGGCATGTCTTAGAGTATGGTAAACAGATTTCCTAACTAGTTTTTGAGTGCTAAAATAGCGTAAAATGTGATTTTCATTAGTTCAATATTTAAAAAATTTCCGGGGGTGGACCGGATTTATGTAATGATTTCTTAGGTAATGATTTCTTATTTGCAATGGCATGTCTTAGAGTATGGTAAACAAATTTCCTAACTAGTTTTTCTGTGGTAAAATAGCGTAAAATGTGATTTCATTAGTTAAATATTTAACAATTTTCTGGGGATGGACCCCCGACCCCTTTTTGGGGGGTAATCCAACCCACCCGGCACTTTCTACCCTCTTCGCAATTATTTTCTGGCTAAATCATTGTTGCACTTACATTTTTATATTATTAATATAATGTTACAAAAGTGGCCCAAGAAGTTAAAGCGACAAAAAATAAATTAATTAAAAATTTGCCCCCCCCCCTAGAAAATATCATATGGGCGTCCTTGTCGACAATCACTCAGGTTGGGGGGGGGGAGCAATGAAGTTTGGGGGGGGGTGCGTCATGAAGTTTGGGGGGGGGTGGGCACCCCTGCATTCTATGGTTGGAGTGAACACATTTCAACTTGTTGTTATGGCTGCAGTTCCTTTCAGATACATAGTGTTGGTCTGGGTGGTGCAGTGAGTATGGTGCTGGGTTTGTGTGCTCAAGGTTGTGGGTTCAATCCTGGCAGGTCAATGGCATTCAAATGTGACAGGCCCATATCTATAGATTTGAAGGCATGTAAAAGAACTCCTGTAGGATGAAAATCTGGCATACCAGTGACAGTCACAAGCCCAAGTTGCAGTACACCCCCGTTGTTAAATAACAATGTACATAAGCAACCAACCAGATAGGCCTACATGGAGGATACAGGACCCTAATGAATTAAAGGCAGAACTGCACCTGAATGACTTCCAACAGTTGTATAATTATAGGTTTAATGGAAATTTCCCAACGGCAGAAGAGTTAAATAACCAGTTAATCAAATCAAGTAACTACCGATATTTACCCAATTTAAAAAAGTTATCTACAATATTATATTTTCAATGTAATATAAGAATTTTGGAATTAAAAAAAATCCCAGGATGGAGTTAAGTTGATCTTCCAGCAGTGTTGTAGTTCCAAACTTTGCCCAGGGTATAATCTAAAGTTTTGGGGAAATTTTAGTGGATGTCATATATTTTAAATGGATTTTTGAACTGCAAAGAAACAATCAATATGAGACAATATTAATAAAATTGCTTAATTTATACAAAAATGCAAAATATTATATTGACTTCAAAATGTGGTACCAGTAGTTGCAATGCATTTACACTCATAATATGGCATAAAATAGGCATATGAAGATAAATATAGAGTTTTGAGATTTCAAAAGATAAAATATGTTTTATCAATCACATTTCTACACAAGACCCTGTAATAAAAATTAATTTGAAAAACCACACCATTTTGATTTGAAGATAAAAGTGCCATGATTTGGTTTTGGCTATGTAATAAAAATATACGGTACTCTATAGAACTTCTTTTAATGGGTCACATGAACCTTTCTATACAGACTATTCTCGGATTTGTCTCTCGAGTCATTAGTAGAATTGTAAATTGTCAAATTTGCAAACAAATAAGAAAATACATAAATAAATAACTAAAACACTGCCAAAGCAGAAGATATACGCAATAAAACAGAAGATATAGCCTACCGGTACATTAATGAGTAGGCCTATGGATAAGCTGAAGGTATACCTGCATATACCCTCAACTACAGCACTATTTTCCAGTAACTTACCACTGAATGAGAGCTTGTGTCTGCTGATCCTGGACAGACATCAAGCAGTGTTGTGTTGAGACCATCTTTTCCTTCTTTTGTGGGTTCCTGGTGAACCATTGCAACAATTATGACAGATAGGCTAGTCTTTAGCATATATTCCATCAAGATGGCAAAGAAGCCCATTGTGGCAAGCATGTAGCGAGCAGGAATACATGCAAATATCCCATCTGTAATATTAAACCACATTAAAAAACCAGATGCAGAAAATAAAACTGTATGCTTTATTACACTATTTGTTTGCTGAACCACCATATTTACACAAATATTAGATGACTACTTTTTTCTATCAGAAAAAAAAATTTCACCACTATCTGATGCTAAATTATAATTTCTTTCTGTTGTGCTCATTTCTTAAAATTATAATCTTAAAACAGGGACAAATATGATATTAGAGTCAATCCATTAGAAATGAACCAAATTTAATAAAATTTGTTGCTCGACATTTTTTATTTTTCTAATTTTTTTACCAGTTAATTCCCAACGAAGGGTGAGTTTAAAACTATAGTAAAACAATTTTAGGCTAATTTTTTTGGCAGACATTTTAAGTTTGCTTTGTAACCATTTTTCGGCCGAAAACATGTTTTGCACAAATGTATGAAACTCTATTAATTTTATAGATAACAAGACAAAATAAAGACCAAAATTATCACAATGAAATGCTCTACATTTTTGCTCTAATAATATTACCTAACTAGTGAGGAAAGTGAAGAAAAAAATTCACAACTACAAACTGATAATTAACTTAAAACGGGAGTTTTAGTGCCGCAAAATTATTAAAAGGAAGAAAGATACACCCTTAATATTTTTTCTTGTGTAGATCTACTATAGGACTACTCGCTGTAGAAGTTCCAAGCTTGAGAACTTTGCTCTTTTTTTATATAACTTTTCAAAAATGCCCAAAAGCGTATTTTGGCAATATTTGAAGTAGAATATCTCAAAAGGGCCTAAGTGAAAAATTATGATATTTATACAGATAACACCTCCTTATGATATAAAGATGTGATAAAAATTTGGTGACTGAGACTCAACTGGTTCCCGAATTACAGTGCATAGAATTTGGCCGAAAATTGCATTATACGCACACGAATTTTAACGGTAATTTAATAGTAAAATCCACATTGTAATTTTAAATACAAAATCTTAGTGAACCTAAGTATGTTACACAGAAGAGTTGTACATGTAGTAGGCTACATTTCATTAGTTAGCATGACAAATTTATAATTTCCTCAAAGCGTTGAAGAGCGTTGAAATTCGGTGCATAGTTTGCAATTTTTGGCCAACTTCGATGCACCAGTTCAGTCTCAGTCACCAAATTTTTATCACATCTTTATATCATAAGGAGGTGTTATGTGTATAAATTTCATAATTTTCACTCAGGCCCTTCTGAGATATTCTACTTCAAATAATGCCAAAATAGGGTCAATCCATTAGAAATGAATAAAAATTGAATAAAAATTTTTGCTCAATATTTTTTATTAAATTCCTAATTTTTTATCAGTTACTCTCAATATTAGGTGAGTTCAAAACTAGGGTAAAACATTTTTTAGGCTCATACTTTTTCTTGGCGGCCATTTTAAGTTTGCTTTGTAACAGTTTTTCGGCCGGAAACTTGTTTTGCACAAATGTATGTAACTCTGTTAATTTTATAGATAACAAGACAAAATAAAGACCAAAATTATCAGAATGAAATGCTCTAGATTTTTGTTCTAACATAACGTTAACCTAAGTAGTGAGGAAAGTGAAGAAAAAAAAACTCACAACTACAAAATGTAAATTAACATAAATGGGAGTTTTAGTGCTACAAAATTATTACAAGGAAGAAATACTCACCTTTAATTTTTTGTTCTTACATAGATCTACTATAGGAATACTTGCTGTAGAAGTTTCAAAATTGAGAACTTTGCTCTTTTTTAATACAATTTAAAAAAAAAAATGCCCAAAAGCGTATTTTGGCAATATTTGAAGTATAATATCTCAAAAGGGCTTGAGTGAAAAATTATGAAATTTATACATATAACACCTCTTTATGATATAAAGATATGATAAAAATTTGGTGACTGAGACTCAACTGTTTCCAGAGTAACAGTGCTTTGAATTTGGCCAAAATTGTGTTATAGGCACACGAAATTTAATGGTAATTTAATAGTAAAAATTCACTTTGTAATTTTAAATATAAAATTTTTGTGAGCCTAAGTTTGTTACACAAAAGAGTTGTATATATAGGCTACATTTCATCAGTTAGCATGACAAATTTATAATTTCCTCAAAGCTATGAAGAGTGTTGAAATTTCGGTGCCTAGTTTGCAGTTATGGCCAACTTCGATGCGCTATAACTCTGGAACCAGTTGAGTCTCATTCACCAAATTTTTATCACATCTTTATATCATAAAGAGGTGTTATCTGTATAAATTTCATAATTTTTCACTCAGGCCCTTTTGAGATACAGTAAAACCTGTCTTAAAGACCACCCCTCTTTAGCGACCACCTCCTGTAAAGACCAATTTTTCTAGGAACCGACAGTAAAACCCATAAGGCCAAACCCCTATTAAACGACCACTCCTCTCCCCGACCAACGACCAGAGTTTCATTTGCATTAAACTCTTCTATAACGACCAAAATAGTAACAAATATTTACTCAAATGGTAGGCATTAATCAGCATTTGAACAGAAATACTGATGTGGACACTGCAAGACGTCTCTTCAATTTTCAATACAGTACTATTACAAGAGTGATGGGCAGAAATGTGAATATGGTTGAACAATGCTTTGGGCTGTTTTCCCCTTCGCCTTCTGGGAAATATCTTACAGTAGACAGTGTACAAGTACCGTACAGTGCGTGGCGTGAACAGGACACATTCCAATCTCCTACCTCTGACCTGCTTGTTTCAATACCCTTAAGAATTCATTCCTTTATTATCTACATGATCGCAGTAACTTGGAGGGGTAGTTCTATTTCTTATGAAAACGTTTATTCAGTGGACATGAGGGGGTTTCTGAAATTCTTGATTCTAAGAAGCGTGCTGGACGAGTCCCTTTCATTGTCCTTCAAGCAAAATGTAATGTAGGACAAATAAACGTGTCTTTCTTTTCCTAGAAAACATTACCCCGTTACACTGTGAAAGTAAGTAATAATCAACTGTGTGTTACATAATACTGTATTGTACCGTATTTATGCTATTGTATTTTCAGTTTCAAGACATAAAAATGCATTCCCCCTATTAAGAGACCACCCCTCTTAAAGACCACTTTTTCGTGGAACCAGTGATGGTCGGTATATAGAGGTTTTACTGTATTCTACTTCAAATAATGCCAAAATACGCTTTTGGGCATTTTTTAATAATCGTATAAAAAAAGAGCAAAGTTCTCAAGCTTGAAACTTCTACAGTGAGTAGTCCTATAGTAGATCTACACAAGAAAAAAAATTAAGGGTGAATCTTTCTTCCTTTTAATAATTTTGCGGCACTAAAACTCCCGTTTTAAGTTAATTTTCAATTTGTAGTTGTGAATTTTTTCCTTCACTTTCCTCACTAGTTAGGTAATATTATGTTAGAACAAAAATGTATAGCATTTCATTCTGATAATTTTGGTCTTTATTTTGTCTTATTATCTATAAAATTAACAGAGTTTCATACATTTGTGCAAAACATGTTTTCGACTGAAATACAGTTACAAAGCAAACTTAAAATGGTCGTCAAAAAAAGAGTATGAGCCTAAACATTTTTTTACCATAGTTTTGAACTCACCTTTAGTTGGGAAATAACTTGTAAAAAAATTAGGAAAATAAAAAATGTCGAGCATCTTGGCCTGGTTCATTTCTAATGGATTAAAGAAAGTTTAATTTTTTACAATGTAGTCATAAAAATAAGTAATTGATGCAGTTTCCACTACTTTAATATAATGATATATCTGCCATTTTTGGCTTGATATATCATGCCTGCGTATATAGCAGTTAAGTCAACAAACGTGCATTGAATATACTTTATCTTGTAACTAAAAATGCCCTTTCTTTGTAGTCGGCTAAGTCATATCATAATACTCGAGGTAGGTATGGAATTGTAAATGTTCACACGTCTAGTGAAATTCAAAAGCATGGTGTTTAAAGAAGGTCAAGTCAGACATCCTATGACTTGTTCGATTTTAAACTCTTACAAATGTGTGTACAAATAGTCAAGTCATTAAAATTTTATTACACTTATGTTAATATGAGGGATCGAGCCTATGTCCTCAAAGTAAGGTGATAGTACCATGAGATGTTGTATGTCACGGGAGAGTGTGACATCTCTAGTATATGAACACATGATTTGGTAGCATCGTGACGTACAGTTATACAAATAGAGGCAATGATAATTTAGTTGTGAGAGTCATTATGAAGAATGGAAATGACAAGATGTGAATCAGCATTCTTACGTCAAAATAGTCACTATTCAAGGGAGAAATACCAAAGAATACCACAAGGAGCTGATGGAAGCTTTGGGGAATAGTGTCCATCGATACCAAACTTGAAGGATCATGGAGTGGGTATGTGTGCTTTCCTTGATTCCAAGTACCGCAATACATTAGAGTGGCACAATTCAGTCATGAATGGATGTTTATGGGTGTTTGTTTCCTTCATTATCCATCATCTAGTGCCAACAATCTGCATTATACATACATTCCATACGCCACCCTTTCATTTGTGCATTTAAAAATTTTAAATTGGTCCCACATTATCAAAAGAAAATAGTTGCCATGACTTATGCCCCATCCCTAAAATACCCAACATTTTGAGATCCATGATGTGATGATATAGGTAGCGGGATGGGGGTTAATAGCATTGTGAATACTTTCATTTAAATATAATGTCACAGAGCAATTATGCAGAAAAATTAAGTTAAAATTCCATTAATGTAAAATTGGTGAAGTCAAACAATTTAAAGTGTGAATTTGTTAATATCTATTATGAGAACTGAATGAAAATTCTAAACAGAAAAACTAACATGTACCCTAATCTTTCCATTATCATATTACATGCATAAAAAACAAAATTGGGTAGTTTCACTGTGGGATTTAATTTGGATTTGCCAACTTTCAAATCTTCTTCTCAATTACTGTTTTTTCTGACTTAACGCTTAATATTTTAGATCAATTCTGATGTTATATAGTATGTGATATAAAAAAAGCAAAATGTTCCCTATACATCTACAGGCCACGAAGGCCCCTAGAAGGGTGAGGCTCTTAGATTTTGAGAAAATCAGGAAACAATCATACTATGGTTGTCAGCCTTACACATCAGTTGTTTTTACCCTCAGGATTGTTTCTGGTAACATACTTATTTCTGTTAGAGGCTGAGTTGACCCCAAGGCCACACTGCCACCAGAAGGACTAGGCAAATTGAAAAATCTCAATGACCTCAACATCCCTATAATAGGGTTGCCACCTTTTGGTAAGGCTAAGGAGGGACACTTATCAAATATATGCAGATCGCCGATCTTCATACCTAAATTTGTACACGGAACAATTTATTAATAACTGAAAGACGGAATATATTACAAAGCCAAAACTGAATAGGCTATGTAACAGTAACACTAACATTAGAAAAGATCAGCAAAATAATTTAAAAAAAACCTGGGCAAATTCATGACTTGAAGCTGTATTTCTTGTTTGATTTGGCAGCTTCTAATAGTTGTTAGTTCTGTTTCTCCCTCACTAAATAATCTTTGCAGGTATCTGTAACATTTGTAGAAATGATTTCACTCTTTATGAGGTCAGCTGAACACCTATTTCTGGATTCTGTCCATTTTAGATTCAAGAGAGAGAACACTCTTTCCACAAAAACATTGCTACCAGGAATGCTCAGAACAAAGCATATGAGATTGGGAATGTGTTCTTTACCAATCTCCTGAATAATTTTCTTCCACTTCATACGCATACTTAGTCTCTCCTTCTGTATAGTTCATTTTGGTAGCATTTATTATATCTGAACTGAAGCAGAATTCCTCATATAAATCATCCAAATTAACATCAGATTCTACATTATGTGCCTTCACAGAGTCTTTGAGATGTTTGAAAGATAGTGAATTCATAAGATTCAAGTTCTTCAGTGTGCCATAAAGATTGTTTTCTGTGAAGTCAAATACATTCTCTAAGGAACTTATAGCTTTCTCATAGAATTTCAAAAAACAATGTACACTCATAGACATGTTTCGAAAAAATTATGAACATTGGCAATCCAGACTCTGACTAGATAATGGCTTACCACTAAGTTTAGGAATAACAGGAGAAATATTTAATTAGTTCTTACTCAACGAACGACACAAAAAACACACAGAGAACGTGGCCATTCAAATTACAACTGATAACACTACACACGTCTTGCTATGCTATAATTCCAGAAGGAACTGTACTTGGCAAATCAGTGCAGAGTGTCATACGATCTGTTTACGGTACTTCCCCGTCGCATCACTAGTTAATGGCTCGCACGCTGGTTGTGCAGATCACGGACATACCCCAAGAATGCCCGCGCGTCTTATACAAATATATTACAAAGAATAACATCATGGGCGGTGATTTCAATGCTGCCAACACGATACATTTTAGCGATGGAACGACATCGATATCTTGACCATGAGACGAAATTCACAAAAGACGCCACCAAGAATTGCTGTCTCATATTTTGTTTTGGAATAATTTGGCGTCCCGCAATATAATGCGTCCCTCTTAGGCATAATTCGGGACGCTGAAAATGTCCTTAAAATGCGGGATGTCCCGCCTAATTCGGGACAGGTGGCAACCCTACCCTATAATACATGACAAAAATGCTTACAACAATAACAATTTACAGCCTATTCTTGCCAAAATGTCTGTAGTTTGGATATTTAGTGGGATGTCCTTGCACAGGAAGAAAACAAGGAAACCCCAATTTTGCCATTCCTTCGATTTGACGGGCCTGGGGTAAAAATAAAAGACATGACCAGTGTTATCATTAAGAAGTCCATATCCATTATGAATAAGTTATTTTGCTTAACTTTTACATTTTCGTATCATTGATAGTCATAAGAAAAGGGAATGGCATAATAATAATAATAATAATAATAATAATAATAATAATAATACAATAATAATAATAATAATAACAACAATAACAACAATAATCTAATTCATAACAAGTAAATAAATAAATAAAAATTCAAAATAAGCAGAGTATACAATATAATTCATTGCTTCCTATGTAGTGAACACAATTCGCTGCAAGTAATCAAAGCTGTAGCATTTGGTACAACAGATCGACCTGACTGCTTCAGCCATAATATAACATAATACATCTGAAGATTCACTTGCTAAAACCCTTTGATCCCCAGCTTTTTAATTTTTAAAATTTAGAATGCTGAGGTTTAAGTTTAATAATCTACAAATTATTATTTTCTCCATGTGAATTTTATAATGAAGTTCCAATATGGGATATCCACCGTAGAGTTATTTTTAATATATCCAATGTTGACATTATGAATACACTTTGTGCCATTAGCAGCATAAAAAGGTCATAAAATGACTTACAAAAAAGGTGGTTTATCAACTCTAAATATTAAAAAATACAAGAATGAATTAGAACTTGTTACTTTTTTGAAGCCTATGTATGCATTAGAATCCTGGGGGTAAAGGCGGCCGGTGCGTAAGGCTGACAACCTTACCACCTTCATGTGCCGATGTCTAAAAATCTGGGAGCCTCAACCTCCTGGAACCCTCTGGGCCTCCATGGCCTGTAATAGGGAACACTTTACTTTACTTTATGTATGCATTAGGCCTTGGGGCAATCGTCCCACTTGTTCCACCCATGGGGTGGTCCTGCTTACATTAATAATGTACATATCAAGCTTGTGAAACGTTACTGGTTTAAAAAAATTGAGAAAACAAGGTAGTTTCAGAAGTGGCTAATACCGGTACTGATTATGAAAAGTATCTTATGAGTAAGGTTGTTGATAAATAATTTTTAATTTGTGGTTTCTTAATTTCTAAATCAAATGAATGTTGTAATATGAAATATATTTCAATGGTGTATTAATTGTGTTATAGCTCTACTAATGTTCAAAAGTTTTAATTAAACTCATCCCAAAATTAATATAAGTGGACATTCCTTGTGCTTTATTGACATCCTTCATACAAGACAGTAAAAGGGATGTTTTTGGGAGCCAACATCTTTAGAAAATAAACACATTAATAATTCAACATTCCACGTTGTTTTTATCACTACTCTGTATAAGATTTAAACTCTTGAGTGCAAGAGATTCATATAATCACATTATAATCCAGTGTATCACTTCTATACCTTTTCTTAGGAAGTTAACCTTATCCTTAGATACTGGTACTGGTACAGTCATTTTCACACAATCACTGAGACTTCACTCAACAAGAAGTATGTATATATAAGAAGAGTGCTTAAGATAAAATAATAAATCATCTGATAAGATAAGACATCTTATATTGTGACGTAAGGAATTAATTTACATGTATAGTCCAAGTACCATATCTGCATCAAACAACAATGGTTCTCTTCCAAATAATGTAACTTTATAAATGAGTAGGTTGAAAGCAGGAAATTATTTATATATTCTTGCTTATCTGAATCATATTACATGTCTGGCATTCTTGGAAATATATGTTACGACTGGAATGTTATCTAAAAAAAAATCAGCAACAGATAAAGCATGTCATAAAACCTTTGTGGGGAAACGGAACTTTATTTGTCATTTTTCTAGCTGTTTTATAAGTCTGGAAAACTTTCTGAAGCAAAAAGTTTATTTAACACATTGGCGACAGGCCATGGCGATCTGAAGACAGGCCACAGACCTCACATTTTGGTGTTGACGCAAGGGTTTCTTTCATTTGTGTTAGCTTTTTATGATTTCGGTCATAGGTTTTAAAACATAGTAATTTATCAATGGATTCAAAGTTGGTACTTGTCCTTGGATTATTACTCTCCTAAAGTCCTTTTATTAACACATTTTTTGTTTAAAACAATAACAGACAGCACTATACAGCTCGTTCAGCCGTAGTTTTGTTTTGGTTTTGACTGAGCAGATGAAAAAAATGTGTTTGTCACCAGTCCTTGTGCAATGATGAAATTACTAATATAGAAATTATATTACATAATACCATATGAAATACTTTTTACAGATGTGCTGATCTCATCTAATTTTGTTAACCTGGGAATAGTTTCCTTGGCTCATGCACTGCACTAGTGCATATGAGATATTTGCTCAAACTCAAATTTTTCCAGCAATATTTAGCTTTAACTTTTCAATGTTTCAGCTAACAGGGTTGAAAGGGTATTCCGTATGTTCTTTAGAGGTCGGTTTTCTATTTGCCATGAAAAACAATGCCTTTAGTACTTAAATATTCCCAATACTTGCGGTTTAAATTGCTAACTATATTGCTTTATCTTGTACTTGAAATTCTTATCATTACTGCATGAACTTCCTTGTCATGAAACCTATACCTAGAGGTTGGTTTTCTATTTGCCATGAAAAACAATGCCTTTATTACTTAAATAGGGTTGCCATATTTCAAAGAGTAAAAAAGAGGACACATTCGTCGATACCTATCTACACAATAACTAAATGAGGTTATTTTATAGCCCTTATTATTCATAGAGCAAAGGAAATATGTGTTGGTAACAGCATTCAAATTTTCAATTGTATATATTTATGTAACTGAACTGATTTAGTTTACATTTAACAAATAATTATAATATTAAAGTACTGGTATGTTGACTCAAAAGACAAAAGAATAAAAATACTATGTTTCAATACATTCAGTAGGCCTACTCTACATGCAACTGTAAGTACAGTGAGTCTCAGTCAGATTGGTTCTGCCGCGCCGAGTGTTGGGTTCCCCCCAGATGACGCTCCTATCCCCTGTATGCGGCAAAGGAGCTCCCGGCAGTTGACTGACTTGTCCATGCGTGACAATGAAAATAAATGAAATAAGTTTGAAAATAACGAAAATAGGCACCTACCTTATTACAAGAGATGCTGGAAGTGTCCTCCTCCTACATCCACACATTTTTGGCATCGTGATAGGAAATTCTGATTAATACGCATTAATTGTTCTTCCATTATTATTGAGTTTATCTCTATCCTAATGTTTTCTTTTAGTTGTGACAACTACCGAATAACACTTTCACGTCTGTACAACACGAGAACAATGCTCAACTGCTGGCTATGCAGGAATTGTTTACTTATCTGCGGGGACACAGCTGGCCGCAACGCGGGTAGTGTTGAGTCATCACAAGAGAAACACGGCACGTGCGACAAGCGGCACCAATCTGTCTGAGACTCACTGTACAAGTTAAAATACAGTGGCCTCAAGATTTTTCACTTTTAATGCACTTTGACCTTCGCTGGACCAAGCGTATTTCTCTGTAGATCTCATCTTGTTCAGCAAAGGTTTCTTACTTAAGACATAGGCATGGAATTCCTTACAAGTGAAATGCTTTTTATTATATTGAACTAGCAATATGCTCTGCTCGGCTCGTTAGGCTCAAGGACTGTTGGAAGTCATTGAATTTATAGTCTGATAATGGCATCCATTCAGAAAATCCGGACATTTTTCTGAAATTAAAATTTCCACCCGGACAGAAGTTATAACCCTAAAAAAGGGGACATGTCCGGGAAAACCGGGCATATGGCAACCCTAACTTAAATATTCCCGATACTTGTGGTTTAAATTGCTAACTATATTGCTTTATCTTGTACTTGGAATTCTTGTCATTATTGCATGAACTTCCTTGTCATGAAACCTATGTCTGTCATAATAATTAAGGATAAACATTAGAGAAATCTGAATTGCAGGGATTTTTTTGTATAATATAAACATTAGAAATTTTATTCTAATGGAACATAATCACATGTCAACTTCTGTTATATTAATATATTTATATTATACTATTATATTATATTTTATGTATCATACACCATACATGTAGCCTATATTTGATTATATATGAATGCAACCCATTCCAGACCTCCCTACCTCAGAAATATCCCTGGAGGTACAAGGGAGCAAACATGGGTCTGTGCAGTAAGCAGCTGTTAGCCAGCCTGTTATTTAAAATTATATGTTTAACGCTCTTTTCCTTCAAATTACATTTAACATAACCATTTCTTATTTAAAAAACTACTCAACATAGTTTTATGAATTTTTGTGTGATAGCTATCACACACATGATCTACAAAACTGACCAGAATTACACCACTTTATTAAATATATTGCTACCAAAAAAAATTGGGTTTAAACATCTTAAAAATCTATTACATAAATAAAAAATATTTTCTATTTAACCACAGACTTGGCGGTGAACATTTATGTATATCTATCTTTAAGAATAATAATAATAATAAGAAAAAACACATATCCAATAAAAACACTAAAAATCTGATGTGAAATTTACATAACTTCCTCTGCCCACATAAAAGTTAGCCTCTTGGTATAATTATGTATGATATTCTCTTCAAGTAAATTGGTTGTAAAAATGAAAAGAATGTCATTACCACAACACATTACATCCCCGAAGAATAGGCCTACATAACCCAAATAAAATCTGATTAATGCACTCTCATAACTTTCTTTACTTTAAGTGGCTCCAATACATTTTCTCATTTCACATTCTGATATAGAACAAGAGGCCATATTGCAAAGAGCAAGTATTCAGAGTGGGTGGCTTCAGGTAATTTTTTTATAAAAAAGAAATGTTTCAAATAAAAGTTTTAGCTCTTGGTATAAGCAACCCATGTGCAAAAGTTAAAGAAATTTGTTAGAGGCGTTTTTGAGAAAATCGCAACAAACAAAAATTTCTTCATGTAAACTCCCCTTAGAAATAAGGAAAAGTTGTCGCCAATCTTCGTGTCACATCCCCTGAAGATACCTAACCCAAATACAAAATTTTGTTTTCGGATTTTCCATTTCAAAAGGCCATACTGCAAAGAGCTTGTATTCATAGTGGATGGCTTATAACTACCCTTTAGAGAATTTTTTTTAGAAAAAAATGTTTCAAATAAAAGTTTTAGCTCTTGGTATAAGCAACCCATGTGCAAAAGTCAAAGAAATTTTTTAGAGGCGTTTTTGAGAAAATCGCAACAAACAAAAATTTCTTCATGTAAACTCCCCTTAGAAATAAGGAAAAGTTGTCGCCAATCTTCGTGTCACATCCCCTGAAGATACCTAACCCAAATACAAAATTTTGTTTTCGGATTTTCCATTTCAAAAGGCCATACTGCAAAGAGCTTGTATTCAGAGTGGATGGCTTATAACTACCCTTTAGAGAATTTTTTTAGAAAAAAATGTTTCAAATAAAAGTTTTAGCTCTTGGTATAAGCAACCCATGTGCAAAAGTCAAAGAAATTTTTTAGAGGCGTTTTTGAGAAAATCGCAACAAACAAAAAAATCTTCATGTAAACTCCCCTTAGAAATAAGAAAAAGTTGTCGCCAATCTTCGTGTCACATCCCCTGAAGATACCTAACCCAAATACAAAATTTTGTTTTTGGATTTTCCGTTTCAAGAGGCCCTACTGCAAAGAGCTTGTATTCAGAGTGGATGGCTTATAACTACCCTTTAGAGAATTTTTTTAGAAAAAAATGTTTCAAATAAAAGTTTTAGCTCTTGGTATAAGCAACCCATGTGCAAGAGTTAAAGAAATTTGTTAGAGGCATTTTTGAGAAAATCGCAACAAACAAAAATTTCTTTATGTAAACTCCTCTTAGAAATAAGAAAAAGTTGTCGCCAATCTTTGTGTGACATCCTCAGAAGGTACTTAACCCAAATACAACATTTTGTTTTCATACAATTTTCCGTTCTGGTGCTAGGCTGTTCACAGACACACACATAGACATGTTTCCAAAAATAGTATTTCTGGATCCTCAAAACATGTATTTATGACATAAAACTAATTTAGAATGTGGGGGTTGAAAACAATATTTCCTCTATCTATCGTAACTATGGTATGGGCAAAGGAATTATAAATTGTTTTGAGTAAGAGGAAAGTGCTAAATTCTAACATGGCTGTATAGCTGCCACTTTGAATAACTAATTTATAAAATAATTTAATTGCATGTTGAAATTTGCAAAAT
This sequence comes from Ectobius pallidus, assembly GCA_964059195.1. Classification (NCBI taxonomy): domain Eukaryota; kingdom Metazoa; phylum Arthropoda; class Insecta; order Blattodea; family Ectobiidae; genus Ectobius; species Ectobius pallidus. Next base: position 30,340,277 of record CAXKWD010000005.1, on the reverse strand, counting down.
TATCTTAATGTGTTTTAAAACACCGGGATTTCAGTGCATAAATTTGAACATCTAAGTTATATGAGGTGCAAACCCTTACATTTCCAATTTTTATAAAAAATGTGTTTTGGACTTATATAGCTTCTCCCCACTCTAAACTATTCTTTTACCTGCGAATGGAGCGCTGCTCTATAAGCAACTCATCCGACCTCTGCTCGACTATGCCAGTCCAGCTTGGAGGGCCGCAGCACGCACACATGTTGCAAGACTACAAGCCGTGCAGTCGAAATGTCTTCGCCTCGCTACGGGCGCACCTTGATAAAACAGTAACAGGCAGATCCATGAAGACCTAAAGGTTCCACTACTTGCCACACACATCAGAAGCCTTGCACAGAGTTTTGACTCCAAGCTTCAAGATGCTGAGAACCCTTTAGTACGGCAACTTGGAAAGCGCCTGTGCTTCCCTGGGGACGATTAAAGTCGTCAGAATTTTTAAGGCCTTCAGCCTAACAATACCCCTTCCCAATACGTATAAGCCTTCAGCTGACACGTATCCCAACTGGTTGGTTTGCTAGTTCCAACCAGGGTTTTCCGTGGTTTTCCCTGGTTGTAAGGTGAATACCGGAACTTAAACAAAAAAGGGACACGGCCCGAACCCCTAAAATCATTGCAGTTGCCCTGCATAGGTTCGAGTCCTATGCGAAACGCCGTTAGCGTAAGCAAATTTAAGTTATAGGATAGGAACCCGTTTTCATTTCCAGCAATGCATTTCGTATGCAGGTATGGACTCGGAGTCGAGATCATCGCATTGAGGGCTTTGCTTATTTGGTCTGGTCTGGTCTGGGTATTTGGGTATTTGGTCTAAACTATTCTTGAATGTGATGAATGAATGCAAACTACGACATTACCCATTCATTTCTGATGAAATTAGGTTGTAAATGCAAACCATGACATTTCCTCATAACTAACAGTGGCATTTCCATGCAGCCAATAATGAACCAGACTGATGTCACGTGATGACTGTCACAGTATCAAGAGAAGATTTCACACACTTATAGTAAGAAACGTATCCTCTTTGGTGGTGTTACCTAAATACTTTGTTTTTTGGGTGAACATAAGAAGTGTATTCAGAGTAAATTATTTTAGGTTAATGGTCAATAGTGTTTCATTTTCACGATAACAGTAGCACAAATTAAAGAAAGCATATTGCTCCTGTATGATTTTTAGAGAATGAGTAAGCATTCAGAATCAATCTCAGATATTTCAAGTAGGCCTATTTAAATTTATTATTTTAAGCAATTTGAATAGATTCTTGACAATGGCTGGTTCATATTGGCATTTTGTTACAATTTCAGCACCAGCAATATCTGAAGAGGCTTCTTATAAATTATTAATTTCCGCACGTTTTTCTTGTTTCCTGTAAAATTAGTAAATTGGAAATGTAGGGGTTTTGCACATAGACGTATCATATGAGCCCTGTATCCTAAGCAAAAAAGAAGATTGATATATGGTTTGGTATTTCAGTGCTTTAAGCTGTATCTATCTCCTTAAGCAATATGTTTATTTGTTCCCTGTATAGGTAGCCTACTGGTGCCAGTACCGATAGGCTACTAAATATTAACACTCCTTGACTAACTTTACATCCATTCTGGTTTTTAACACGGAATTTCAATATTTTTCATGCACTCTATAAGTAGACCTACTACAGTACTTAAAATGGTTATAACTAGGGTTTGAATGTTTATGACCTAACATTGTGCAAAATATGATTGCAAATATGCTCTTAAAGATGACTAAATATTCTAAAAATAAATGTTCTATTTTAAAACTTTTATTGACACCAAATTATTGCATCACATTAATTCAATCAGATAATCACTTTTTAACAATTTTACAGGTGATGTCAGTTTAACTTGAAAAGAATTTTTAATTTGTTAATGTTTCCAGATACCACTGATAATATGAACTGAAAATGTTTTAAAAAACACATCTATTGGAAATTGTTAACAACAAGGAGGAAGAGGAAGTATTACTACCTACACTTCTTATCGTTTCTTTGTATTTCAGTTACAGAAAACCAAAGTATTTTTCTCAGAAAAAAATTTAACTTGACAATCTACTCTTATACAATTCAACGGCCCTAAATAGCGTGCTTGCTCGCCCGCTTCGTGAGACATCGGGTATACTCGGCGATGTTTGTCTCTCGCAGTCTAAACTTTCATGACTACTACAAAATTAGGAAGGAAAACCGTTTCTTTATTATATAAGGCCTAAGTGAAATGAACACAATGAACAAATATTCTAATTTTATTTTTACTTACAATTTTCATAGCTCTGAACCACAAACATTTTTAATAATCTACCAGTGTAATTTTCTTAAAAATCCTGGAGTCAATGAATAATGGCGGGCGAAGCCAGGGGCAACAGCTGTAAAATATTGATGGTTTTATCTCTTGAAATATCGCTGATAATAATAATCCAAACAAACCATTCCTTCCCTTGAAACATTATATAATTTCTGAAAATTACACTGAATTGATAAAATAAAATTCACATCATATTCATGTCAATAAACAGCTGAGAAACAATACGTATTATGTGTTCACAGGTTCTTTGGAACTGCATAATCGATTCTGATATAGTTTTTCCAGGGGGCGCTTTCATGTCGTGGAATGTACTCTAAAGCAGGAATTTTAGCTGTTTCATTAATTCTTAATGGCTTAGTTTATGAATGATTCGCGTGCAAGTGTTAATAAATATAATGCTTTAATAATTATTATACTCTTAATTTTTGATTTTTAAAAGAATTATCGTGGCGAAGCCACGGGCTCCTCCTAGTTTAGTACATAATTATAGCCTACTGTATAATTGAGCTTTTTTACAGAATTATAAGTGAAATATGACGTTAGAATACAAATATGACCAAAATATGCAAAATAAAAATGATCCCATTAGGATAATAAATGTGCAATTTGTGTTTTCGGCGAGAATGATAGTCAGGATAAAAATTTGACATGTCACAAACATCCAAACCCTAATTATAACTTTATAGTACAAGCATTTTTTTCTGCCTTCTTCTTGTTAATATTAGCCTATTAATATAATGGTAACCTTTTCTAAAACTTACTGTTACAAGATGTTTCTAGTAACAAAATTAAGATACAACAGTTTTATTCCTGTAGGCCTATCCCAGAAATTTACATGTGAGAATCAGGAAAACATAATTGTAAATTAATTTTAAAAAATAGTAGTAAAAGTAGCCTAGTATCTAATGCCCAGACACTTGGATGATCTCCATTCGTCTAAATTTTAAAAAGTATAACTTCATCAATATCTTCTTTATGAAACATAAGTTAAAAATGACTTTCTTGTTCCTGTAACCCCTGGTGGGGCAAGGGCCTCCAAGTGGAGGTTTCATTACCTATACTAATTTTTGTTACACTTATTTTCTGACAGAGGGCAGAGGGACAGGTGGTAAGACCATTGACTCTCAATCCCCTCTGGAAACTAAGGTATTACTTGGATGTGAAAGGGCCGAGAAATTTTGTCCAGAGGATCTAATTTAGGCTTGGAGTTCTTTTACGTGCCGTAAATCTACAGTACAGACCTCCCAGCTTAAAGTCCCTCCTGGAGGACTCTGTGTCTAGGATTTTTGCATCCTGAAAAATCCATCGACCACGGTTGGGTTTGATCTCATGACCTGTGGATCTAAAGACGGGCACTACCTCTAGACCACTAAGTTAAAAATACTACATTAAAATATTCTAGGCTACGACATAAAATTCATATACAGTCAAGCTTGATTATTTTGAATTTTTTAAATTTCAAATCATTAATACTTCAACTTGTAGCATGAGCTCTTGAAATCCCAATACAAAAAATAAAACTTTCCTAATTCAAAATTGTGATTAATTCGATTTTCTTGCTGGTCCCTTCAGCTATGTATTATCCAAGGTCAAGTGAATAGGGAAAAACAATAGAAAAGAATATGGCAATATGCAAGTGATTTCCCTCTGGTCAGTCTTGTGTTGAAATTGGAAGAGATGGTTCTATGACTTAGTGCTCGTTTGGAGTAATTCACGTTGATAAGTTCTGAATTGCTGTGTAAAGTATAAGTAGGCTACTGCACATGCATGATTGCTACATGCTGTCATAATGCTGTCAAGGAGCTTATCAACCTGTATCAGAATATGTATGCAAGCTGATAAAGGCAAATAAATCTTTAAACCAGGCCTGACCAACTAGTAGCCCATATGCCACATGAGGCTCTTGGCAATGTGTGTAGTTCACAATGCACAAGATATTAATAGCAGTAACTTTTCTATTTGTTTATAATTAGCTTTTCAACTATGCTGACCTCCATGGGACGCAGGCTACCATTAGACACTTAAATATATTTTTAAATTTGATGGGTAAACTTACATGCACCCTGGTAGTAACTCAAGAATTTCTTGGTAAGCCATAGCTACATTTGCAAATAGCTGCCTCCAACTGTTCATGTGCTGTAGTGCTTGTGTTTTCTGAGTATTGAAGTTAAATTAAGCATTGTTTTCAATTTGTATATTTCGGCTCCAATTTTTAAGAAAACAGTAAGTTAAGTGTTTTGTATGACTAGCAACTTATCATTGCTACAGATGAATAAAGGGAGGTTAGAAAAATAATCTGTAATATTTGGTCTCTTGGGCCTCCACGAGACCAAGCTTCTGGGCCATCTTGAGACATGTCTCATGGTGGTCCATTAGCAAAACTTGATTTTTTTTAGGCATTAGTATATACTGTTCATGCCATTTTAAGAAGGCCTCGTCCCATACTATCGTCTGTCTGCAAAAGAATATAATAGTACTGTTCCCTAATCCGAAAATCTGCACTGACATCAACACCGACAAAGAACAGGTGCTCTTGTGGTCGCATGGATTTCCCCAGTGTTGCCACTGTCATTCACCACTTCTCAAGTGCATTAAACATGCTGTGGTACGTATTTGGCAACATTGTACTGGACTGTAGACAAGTCTGAATACGCCTAATTACCTTTCTATTCACTGATTGATAGATCGAAGAGAATTAGGGTGGCAGCAGGTAGAGGCAGTTCTTGGAAAAAATGTCTTTAAGAAGTGGCACCCACAATAAATCATAGCATAATTTTCAATTTGAAAAAATCAATATCAATATCATTTGTATTCTTGCATTAAATGCAGGCATCATGTCTTGTGGAAGAAAAAGAAAACCTAAAAAGGGAACATTCCTCAAGATCTGATTCCAAACATGTTAAGAAATTTATTGCTCACAGGAATTCAAACGATATCCTAAAGCAGGTCAGAGAATAAGGAAGCATAAGAGTCGAAGCAAAGTAGCTGCATACTAACAGACACCCCTGAGAAAGCCAGAATTGAGAAGAAGGCAAAAGAAAAGTTGTTTAACAAGCATCAGAAGTTTTCTGACTCAAAGAAACTGTTTGTAACGAAAAGGAAAGTTGTCTCTAAAGAGATAGTCTGAAGGTGAAGATGAAGATGACCCAGACATCATTTTCTCTAGTGACAATTCCAATGTCGACGTAGTCTGGAAGCCTGAAATTCAACCCACTGGATTTGAGGAATTAGGTCACAACCCAGAGACTGGAAGTTTTGTTCTAGTGGAATTTTCCAGGAAGAGTGGACCAAATGTATTCTACATTGGCAAAACCATTACAGCAAAAGATCCAGATGGAGATTTAGAAGTTAGTTTCTTAAGGAAGTGTATAAAGGATGAAAATGAATCAGTTTTTCCCAGCATTCAATATTTTGCTTCTGTTCTTATCAAGAATGTAAAAGTGATTTTGCATGAGCCATCACTATCAGGAGCAACAAAAAGACAGCAATCATCTTACAAGTTTACTTCAGTTTACTAAACATGCATTAGTGGTGAAACAGTAATTTTTAAGAACAGTTATCTTACAACAACAGTTAGTGTGTAAAGCACTTCAGTTTAATGATGTTATTATGTAATTTATCAAACAAAAGCTCTGTGGTAATTGTGTTGTTCTTCTGAGGCATTTTACTTAGCAAAATTGAATTGTCTCCTTGTAACCCTTAGCACTGATGGCCTGGGCCATAATGAGAGACTTTCTGAAATAGTATGATTTATTTTTAGTCAATTCTTATCTTTACATTAGTGCTAAGAAAGGATAATAATAACCCTCTTCATTACGAAAAAAATATTTTCACTCAGTTTGTCCCTCTCGCCCCAAATAGCAACCCAACCATTTCCCAATCTCTTATCTCATACTTTTCCTTCGAGTATTGGCAGCATGGCTGATAATGAAGTTTGTTTCCATGTCTGCCTCCTTTGCATGGTCTCTAACCCTCTGAAAATGGCACTGTTGGGTCAATAACCAATCCACAGTTTTTCTGCCTGTTGATCACAACAATGTCTACACAGTTGATGGAGCCCTCTGTCGACTGGCATATCACTTCCTCAAACACATCTTAATCCCCTGTCTTCCTGAAAAGCTCTGTGATATTAGATCTTACTTTATGGTGTTACAGTGCACAGCAGAACAAAAGAGTTTGCTAACGAGGGTTTATATTTATCAAAACAAAATTTTGATGTGCAAGTTTTATGATGTTCGAATAGAGTGGGAGAAAAGATAGGCCTACTGCATCAAAACATTGTTTTAAAATAAGAAACATTTTAAACGTAAACTAAACACAACAGCGAAACACCGACATCCATAGACCTCTCAATAGAAAGATAAAAGAATGCTAAAATTGAACAAACAAACAAAACAAACAATCAAACAAACAAACAAACAAACAAACAAAAACAAAAAAACAAAATTGTATATGACACACTGAATTGGTACTAAAAGCCCACATCCCAGTAGAAAAGACAGACGATCCTGCAGTATATGATTGGCTTCAGAAGTATGTCCCAGGTAAGAGTAAAATATTATTATTTGCCTATTCGCCTCATCAACTGGCCGTGGCTCTTGATACGTGTAGGGTCACGACTGCTGTGTGGCATTGTGTGTGCACCAGGTCATAACCAGTTCATTCTCGGCAGTACACAGTGGCAAATCAAACATAAAATAAATAAAAAAACAATAATAAAATAAAATAAAATCTGCATATTATGTCCTGGTCTCTAGGTTACTAAACCAGAATGTAATCTGCTATGATTTTATTTTAATAAGTTCATTTTCCTTTTCAAAATACAACTACAGATTAAAATTTTAACAATTATTCTCTTCTACACTGTTATTCAATTTTACAATACAGTGATACCTCGAGATACGAGTTTAATTCGTTCCGTAACCTTGCTCGTATGTCAATTTTCTCGTATCTCAAAGCAATTTTCCCCATTGAAATTAATTGAAATGCCATTAATCCGTTCCAGCCCCAAAAATGCTACCCCCAATTGTTTTTGTTACGTGTTTTTGAATAAGAAAAATGTATTTATAAATGACAAATATTGCATAAAAACATAATAAAAGAGAATGTAAAGCAAAAAAAACTGGTTTTATAAAGTGTACATACATATTTGTTACACTTTCTTTGGACCCATGGTTATAAAAAGAAATGTGATAAAGTATGTAAATGCACAAAAAGCGCAAAGCCCTAGAAAAACTTAGCAAAGACGCTTCGAGAGCGAGGTAAACAAGCACACTGGGGGAATACGTGGGATAATGCGCGAGACGCACGAGGCGCAGGCGCAGTAAACTGGTGGGCCGTGTGCATCGTCGCAGCTGGCCGTTCCTCGTATCTCAAATGTCGCTCGTATTTCAAAACAAGACTTTGCTCGCTCGACAGCTCGTATCTCAAATAACTCGTATGTTAGGGCGTATCTCGAGGTACCACTGTACTACTTATTAAACAGTTGGCCGTGGTGGTCACGAGGTAGCCATGCCTGCTTTCTAGGTCCAAAGGTCACGGGATCAAACCCGGCTGTGGTCGATGGGTTTTTCAGGATGTAAAAATCCTGGGCACGGAGTCCTCCGGGAGGGACTTTCAGCTGGGGGGCCCATGTCATAGATTTACGGCACATAACAGAACTCCAAACCTAAATTCGGGCCTCTGTACAAAATTTCTTGCCCTTTCACGTGCAAGTAATACCTTAGTTTCCTGAGGGGGGTTGAGAGGCTACAGGCTTATCACCTGTCCCTCTGTCCTCTCTCGGAAAATAAGCATAACAAAATTCATATAGGTAACAGAAACCTCCACTTGGAGGCCCCTTCATCCCAACATAGGGGCTATAGGGTTCCAGACAGACAGAGACTTATTAAACAGTATTTAATTCTACAGCTAAATACAGTTCAAAATAATACTGTAGTTTACAGCTACTACAACTGCAACTAAGTTTACATCTAAAACTACATATTTACTAACAAGAAGAAGAAGAAAAAGAATGGGAGAGATTTGATTTTCATTCTTTGGCAAACTTGTTTCTGCTCTCCCTTCCTTGACACCCTCATGCTTTACAGATTTTTTTTACCATTATTTCTTCTTGATCTGCCTTGTCTATCAGCCATTTGATTAATTCAATCAGTTTTTCGTCCATGTTTTGTCCCCATAAGGTCTATCCTCTGCTGGGCAGCTCTTACTTCCTGTCTGTCCAGGGATTGCCAATGTTCCTTTCTCCTGTTAATGGTCTATTTGAATTTCTTCTCCAGGGATTGCCAATGTTCCTTTCTCCTGTTAATGGTTTATTTGAATTTCTTCTTGGTTGTTGTTTACAGAAGCCTGTTTTTCTCGCAACCTCTTGGATCACCTAAGGGGAATTCTCTCCATATCTATCTCTGTCTCTTCTGGTAATCCACTTTCCGCTGCCCTTTTGGTCCTGTACTCCCTCGCTGCCTCCTCGACCAGTTTGGCCAGTTCCTCCAAGACAACGTACTGATTCTTGTCCCTCAGAATCTCCCGTAGAGGCTTCCTTTGCAGGGGAGTCCTTTTCTCCAGCGTTTCCTCTGCTGTACTAGAGCACTCAAAGAGCATGTGTTCCAGCATCTGCGTACACCGTTCACATGCAGGGCATTGGTCGTTTCTTATTCTTATTTTCTTTAGATGTGACCCATACAGACCATGTCCAGTTAGGAACTGAATTATCCCTTTGTTCGGGGTTAGGTGTCGCAGATGCAGCCACTCCCTGATGTCCGAGAAATAATCCTTTACTCTAACACCAACTCCCACTGTTGTCCATTCTTCTTGGCATTCATTGAGTAGTTTATTTTTTATTGCTTGCTTTTTTAGATTTCTTATTCCAACTATTTCTTCAACTTTGGCAATATTCTTCTTTCTCCAGTACATGGCTCCTTTCCACCTAATTTGGAGGTCCAGAGGCCATATGCTGGAGTTAACCAGCAGAGCAACAGTTGGCATTGTCCCAAAAGCCCCAGTGAACCTCAGCAGTACTTTCCTTTGGGTACTTCTAAGTGTCCCTTTTAGGTGAGAGTTTATGACTCTGTGACTCCAGACCCCAGCTCCGTAGCCCATGATGGAAGCCAAAATGGTGTTATGGTACATCTTGATTGTCTCCAGTGGGACTCAGGTCCCAATGCAGCTAGTTTCATCATAATTTTTTTGATCTGGTGACCTTCCTTAACCCTGCAGTGCTCGCGCGGCGTCTGACAAGACGCCAGACCAGATTCATTTCGCCATATTTAGAATACCTATGAGGCCATTGTGCTGACCTGCCATCTACCTTTCGGTCAAATAACATATACTCTTAAATAACATATCCAAGCGGCAACCCTTCAGTTTTTGCCTATCAAGAGTGGAGTGACGTTATTGTTGCAAAAATGTAGATGGCGTCTGTGAGACGCCACGTGCGCTTTACTGTTACAAGGTAAGTTACTAGTTTAAAACAAATTTCTTGCAGAAACTAGTGATCATAAACCTACAATACCAATCTTTTCTGATGGAAATTATTTATCTTTAGGCTTGGCAATGAGTGGAAAGGAGAAAAAATATCATAATCTTTCTGATCCAAATGATTGGAAGATAGCGCAAAGTTGCTAGAAGAAGAAGAAAGAACTTGATTGCGATAGTGATCCTAAAGAAGACATTGCGGAGTCTATAAGTAAGTCTACGGACACTGAACAAGAAGCAGATGATGATAATGATTATATTGAATGTGATAGGCCTAAATATTTCGTAGGGCGGAACAAAGTTTCGAAATGGAATAAGAAGAGATCAGTAACTAGTAGTAAAAGTTGTTATACCTACACAGTCTTAGGACAATAATAATTTTAAATTATTTAAAAATGGTTACATGCTTAACAACATTGTTTTTTGTTAATTAATTAAAGTCATACTGTGCTAACATTGATTTGTGTCCAATATGATTAGTTAAATGTTCATTTTCAATAAATTAACTTAATACACATATTTTTAACTAAGAAATGTATGCAAAACATGTTCAATAATATTAAGTAAACTATGACAACCCTCAATAAACAAAATGACACTCAAAACAACATAAAACAATAGAAACAACGTAAAACACGAACGGCGTCTCTCAGACGCCGCGCGAGCTTCTATGTCCTAAAATAGCGCGCGAGCACTGCAGGGTTAAGCCAGCCAACTAAGGAGAGAATACATTCCTCACTGCACAAGTGAAATCTTAGCAAGTATTAAACAATCTTTGAAAGGAAAACGAGATTTGACATTAAACTGTGATGAAACCACCGTGTGTTCTCAATATTTCAACAAGAAATTTTCTTCTTAGATTGTGTGCTTTTAGATACCACAAACAGCAAGATATGTTCTCAAGAAATCCTGAGTACTTTGCATGCATTTAAAATTTATCATGAAAATGTGAAATATATTGTCACTGCCTCCACCGAATATATGATAAAATGTTGTGAATTATTGCACAGAATTATGGAAGAATACTTGATTCATATCACTTGTTGTGCCCATAAATTTAGTTTGTTTGCTGAAGTCTTACAAAAGAATTGAGAGAACTTAACACTGTTGTCTCAATGACGAAAAACTGTTTCCACATGTCCAGGAAAATAAGATGTGAGTATCCTTCGTAATTGATGATAATCATTCAGATAAGATGATTCCTTTGCATCCTGAGCCTATGTTGCCTGGATGAGAAAGTTGATTCAAAGCAAATACATAACAATTTAGATATTCTCTGTAATATTTTTAATAACTTACCCAAAAAAAGTCTGCTCCTGTAGCAAATTGGTTGAAAGAAATGGAAAATTTATGATTTTCTAATTCAGTGAAATCCCAGGCAGCATTCATTTTTTAAAATTGTGAGTTTATTGCTGATGTAGTGTTGCAGTTAGAACTGAGTAAATATCTGTACTCGCGTGTACTGATTTCAAAGATCAATACATTGAAGAGTAGGATGGAAGGCATAGCTTCTGGTCACATTGGGTAATTAGTTGACAAGATTATTCAAGAGTAGGCCTACTGCAAAAGGATGTCAGACAACTGCTGAGAAATGTAGGGAGCATGGTTGTACAAAAATTGCAAAACACTTCCCCAAATGATATGGTACTTATAATTTATTTTTACTGCTGAATGATTTATTTCATCCATGTAATCTTGTGTGCAAATAAGCACTTGAAATGATCCAACCATTGGAGTAAAAGTGCAACAACTGCCTCTTTTCAAACTGAAGAATGCAATAATATTGGATAATATTTAATTGTAAAGCATATTAATGAGAATCCTAACCCACAATTTGATATTATGTAGTCATTGCAAGCACTGAAATTGATGCGTTGAGATTTTGCAAATGTTGAATTAAAATCTATTTAGTTTCCCTGTTCATCAGTTGATGTAGAGAGGTTTTTCTCAAGGTATAATTTAATTGTTAATGATCAGAGGTGAATGATAAAAAATCTCTCTCTAATCCTGTGCCCCCTTGTTGGGGCGTAGGGCCTCCAAGCAGAGGTTTCTGTACCTATGTGAATTTTGTTATGCTTATTTTCTTAGAGAGGGCAGAGGGACAGGTGGTAAGCCCATCGCTCCTGAACCCCTCTCTGGAAACTAAGGTATTACTTGGACGTGAAAGGGCCGAGAAATTTTGTCCAGAGGCTCTAATTTAGGCTTGGAGTTCTTTTACATGCTGTAAATCTATGACATGGCCCCCCCCCCCAGCTTAAAGTCCCTCCCGGAGGACTCCGTGCCCAGGATTTTTACGTCCTGAAAAACCCATCGACTGCGGCCGGGTTTGATCCCGCGACCTTCGGATCTAGAGGCGGGCACGCTACCTCTAGACCACCGCAGCCGACAATGGTAATTATTGTAACATGTGTTATGTTCTTGTTTGCAAAGTAAAGAGGTACAGGGACATTCTTTCACAGTGCCTCGTGGCATGGGCCTCAGCACATTCTGTGACTCAAGATGCACCAGCTCAGTGGTGTTTATCTGACTGGCAGAGCTACTGTGGCTACTGTTATGCTATGACTCTATGAGGCTCTCAGTACAGGGATTGTCTGTGTATCGTGAAGTCCAATCTATAACCGTGATATTTCAGTGTTTCAGTAACTCTCTTTAGTGTGATACTGTGCACTGTGTTTTATTGTGCATGTAAATGCTTAGAGTATGATATTCTTCGCGGTACCATAAGACGTCTTTGGTAGGAGAATTATTAGTAAGAACTTGTGGCCTCCACGTAGCCCAGACTTAACAGTAGCAATTTTTATCTGTGGAGTACCCTAAAAAATATGTATGCAAGCGATCCTCACACATTAGATGAACTGAAAAGAGCATAAGGTATGAAATAAAGTCTATATAAGTGCGGAAGAACTTGTGCGAGTTAATAATAATTTCATCAGAAGATGTGAAGTATGTGTGGCAGCAAATGGGGAACATTTTCAGCATCTTCTATGACCATGGTAAGTACAAATTATAGGACATCTGGTTAATGCAGGGGTGCATGAAGAGTCCATTTATTGGGTGGTGCAGCACAAGGCGCGGTACACGCAGCTAACTGTTACGTGAGGTGCTGAGGAAGAATGTCCCTGTATGTAGTGAGTCTGTAATGCCAATGTGTCAGAGTACCATGATAAAAATAAGAAATAAAATTTAAAAAGAAAATAACATACTACTATTTTGTAGTTATTATAATTTATAGTGCACATTCAACTTTCATTCTTATATTTAATATGTTTAAATTTGTAACTAATAATTTTAATAAAAGAAATCACAACTAACAAAAAATCAATATAGCAAAATTAAAGCAATAATACAAGCCATATAATATGAAAAAACAAGAAAATTAAAGCTTGTTTTGTGAAATTTGAAAAAAATTAATGCAAAAAAAGATTGCTTCTAGTGATGGAGTTCATGAGCAGTTACGGACCTTTAATTATACACCCATGCATTGCTATTCAATAAAATTAACACACAATCTAAATTTTTTGGAGAAATAATGCAATCTGAAGTAATCTTTTCCTCGTTAAGATAAGTTCATATCTTTGTTACTCAAGAAAAGTTTCAAATTATGAGGGAAAGCACCATAGCCTGTTACAATCTTGTATGGTTCACCTTAATTGTAATGGTCTTCAGTGGACTTCTTCAACATTGCAAACATGCTATTAATTGTTTTCTTAAAAAAAAATATAAAAAAAATTACCCTTAATGTAAGAGCTCTTATAAAGACACGGCATCTTTGCTATCAACAAAGAGCAATTTGGGTTATAAGGACTTTTTTGTATATCAATGTTTCAGACAGGTTTCAACTGCTTAGGCTTCTCGGGTATCTTGTTCCAGGGTTGTTCTTCTACTGAGCCAAACAGCAAATACAATGTACTGCATGCTGCTGGAACAGCAGTAGCAACATAGAACACGATTTTCCATTGGTTCAATGTTTGCTGAAACATAAAAGAAGTGTATATTTTTTTACACATTACGCAAAAGAAAAACAAAATACGTATAAGGACTTGCGTACTCACTGGGGCTTAAAACACCTCCAATTTTTAAAACTATAAATATTATTTATTACATTACTTGAACTTGGAAGATGTGAGTCTGTGCAATATAGCTCAAAAATGAAAAGTTGTATGAAAATTAAATTTGATATTCAAATTAGTCATTTTTGAGTCTGTTAAAAGATATTTTTGTTTATTTTCTCTGTACTCTAAAGAGGGTACTGCAATGTGGAAAGGAAATGGGAAATCTACCATATTATTTTTTCTTGAAAGACTTGCCCTTTCTGATGCAAATTATTCTGCCCCAATTAGATCCCCAGGCGGGGAATATTTGACAACATGGTAGACAGACTAGTGGAAACAGGAAGTAACTATGGAATGGAAATCAACAAAGACAAGTCCTAGTGATGAGAATATCATAAAGAAAAGGACTGGTGAGGAAAATGGTAGGAAAATGAGTACTGAAAAATCTTGATCAGTTCAACTACAGTTTTCAAAGGGAGATGACTAATGCAATGTTCATATGAGAAAACGTAAAAGTGAATTTTCTCATGGAACTGAAACTGTTAAATTAGATTATTACTCAAACTACTTTATAAGAAAACAATAAAGAAACAAACACATATACTACGGTATTTAGAGTTTGACAAACCTCAGGTTCGCAGACGATATTATCCTGCTAGCAGAATCAGCAAAAGATCTAGAAGAAATGCTAAAAGACCTGGAGGCTACCAGCAAAGAGGCAGGATTGCACATGAACCCCACAAAAACTCAAGTGATGACCAACAAAGAAGAAACCCCCATCCACATCGGCACTACACATCTAAAGTACACCCAAGAGTACATATATCTAGGACAAATGATCTCGTTTGGTAACTGTATGGAAAAAGAAATCAAAAGACGGATCGGCTTGGCGTGGAAGAAGTTTTGGTCATTGAAGTTCTTACTGGCTGACAAAAGACTGAAGACAGCAATGAAGTCTGCGGTCCTAGAGAAATGTGTGGTTCCAGTACTGCTCTATGGGTGCCAAACATGGGCGCTTACTGCAAAACAGCGGCAAGCATTACAGGTATGCCAGCGCAAAATGGAGCGATTTATCCTCCACATCTCATTAAAGGACAAAATCCGCAACACAGAAATCAGGAAAAGAACAGGTATGAAGGATGTGGCAAATACAGCGGAACAGTTGAAATGGAGGTGGGGAGGCCATGTGATGCGAATGAACCAACGAAAATGGGCACAAAAAGCTACAATTTGGGACCCCAGAACAGGCTGGAGAAGTGTGGGGAGGCAAAAGACCAGATGGGAGGACGACTTCATCAAATCATCAGGAAGACTATGGTCTCGAGTAGCGAGGAATAGAAAAGAGTGGAAGAAAATGGGAGAAACCTCCACCCCAAGTGACTAGTGGAAATACAGAAGCAATCCAACCATGCACAAAAACTCTCGCTAGGATTAGCTCACCTAACGAGAAGTATAGGAGCTTGCCCTGCAATCCGCAGGAGGCCATTGCCCTTTGGGATGTCTAGGCTAATTTTATTTATTTATTTATTTATACTATATGTAGGCTATTTACTTGCATACAAGCATAGTAAGGTGTTTTACCATTGTCAATATTGAATACGGCAGCCCCATACGCTCAGCGGTGTTCTTTCTTGTTTCATTAAGGTCGTTTTAACCACATATGTAATTTTTAAATTTTTGCCAAAACTTAAGGTATTTCTGGGTTACTTTTTTTACCTGTTGATAGGTGACATAACTTTTCTTTGTGACTTGTGACATTAATTAAACTGCAAACACAGAATGAGAACTTGTCTCACCATGTTGTCAACACGTATAATTTGGATGTTGTATGTATGTACCGTCATCTATTGTTGCCTCGCTTAATGCATTATCAGCAGCAATTTTTTATCTACAGGTAGTGTCAAAAAGCAATTGAACTGCTAACACTGAACGAGACCTTGTCTGACAATATTGTCGATACATATAAATTGTATGTTGTATGTATGTACCATCATCTATCCACAGGTCGTGTGAAAAAATATATGTACTTGAAGTGTAAATTAATATTTTTTTTTTCAAGGGGACCAGATATATTAATGAAAAAACTTAACAAGTGAAACATCTAATTGAGCTAAATATTAATGGACAAAGTTCTGTGCCTAAAATTTAGTGTACAACTGCGAAAACTGTTGAAGTGAATGATGTATAAATGAGATTAAACTGTACTTAAGAAATCAACTGACGAAAGACAGCTACTGCAAGAAAATCAGATCTTGAATTGCCATGGCTAAAATGGTTCACAAAAAAGAGATCACTGTTGACTAGTGACCTGAACTTGGAGTTGAGAAAAAATTGATAAAGTCTACAACATTACTTTGTATGGATCGGAAAAATGGACACTAAGAAAAATGGAGAAAAAGTACCAGGAAAGTTTGAACATATGTTCAATGAGAAGAATGGAAAAAATAAAAAGGATAGACAAATTGTCCAATGAAGAAGTCATGAGAAGAGTGAAAGAGAATACATCAATCCTGAATATAACTCTTTGTAGGAAAGTAAAGTGGATGGGTTTCATCTTGGGAAGATATCATCTACTGCATGATATCATCAACCAAAGGATAGTTGGAAGGAACTCCAGATCTTGAATGAAAAAAAAATCCAGCTGCTACTTAATTTAATCTTTTCACTGCTACTGTCATATACATGCATCACCTAAAAACTATATAAAAGCAGAGATTAAGATTACTAGTATAATGCTTTACGTAAAATGTGGAGCTTTTTATCCTTGTGTTTGAACTGTCAGTTATGGAAAACAGTTATTGCACAGAAATATTCTTCATTGATTTTAATCTTAGTGCCCATTGATGATTTCAATTAGAGTAAACACAGAACAACTCTGAACCTGAGGCGGAGCTAGCAGAATCACGTGATGAGTGATAAGCGAATGAGGTTGTTGCGGTGTTTTACAGTTAACGGACCACGCTGCCTCGCTAAAGATATGTACTTCACTTATTCCTTTGCACGCTCAAAATCTATTACATGCAGGTATTTTCTGAAATCACCATTGGAAAGCTATAGGCCTATTTATTTGAAGCCAACTGTCCAAATCCCATATCTGTACGATGCTCCGTTGAGGAGAAAACGGCTTATTTAAAAATAATGAAATACCTTAAAACAATGCTTGCTTGTTCCTCTTAGTGAGTAGGCATGCATCTCCCTTATCTATCTGTTAGACAGAGACAAGTGCACACTGCTGAGTTGTCAACGCCACACGTTGCGTAACATTCTATTGGCTTATCATGTGTTCAGAGTTGATTTGTGTTTAGCATAATGAATGCCTTATTCTCAGTGGATAAATTTAGCTCTGAAAGGGTTAAAGTAGAAAAGAAAAGCCAAGGTTAGGAGGAGATGGAGAGTAACTATGTCCAAGGACCTTCCCATGGGCAGAAAAGTTAGTAGTCATACTAGTAGTAGTAACAACAACAACAACGACAACGATAACGATAACGATAATGATGATGATAATGATAATGTTTAAGTAAATAAATGCCTTGCGATTCAAATACCACCACTGGTAAGAGCAAAGGAAGTAAAAGATTAAGATGAAGTTATAAGATGTGCACGTTTGAACAATATGCCTATAACTCAAAAACCATCTAGAGTAATTTTAGTTGGACATTGTTTCATATCTTGTTTAGGGAATGTTGCTTTGGAATTAATAGAAACTGCAAAACAATTAGAAAATATTGCTATATCTTGAAAAATGGAAGTTTTGGAAAGTAAAAAAGAAATATTGTAAAGATATCGTTTTATTACCTTCCCATCAATTATGTATCCAACCACAGTTGGCGCAATGATCCCCATGCTATTCAGCAATGTAAGCTGAATTCCTGATAAAGTGCCTGTAAAGTTGCTCCCTAGGTCGATATGGTTTAAATAACTGCCTCCCTGATACAAGCCAGACATACCCAAGGCCACAACCAACAGAATCACAGTTGCTGTTGAATCGCATCCAACAAATGTTACCCCTAACAGTGCAATGCCAGATCCACAGCCAGCTGCAATCACAATAAAAGATTTGCGTAGCAAGTATTATGTGGGATATGATTTATGTAAGGTATTTTGTGGTACAAGAAGTTATGTTTCTATTTCTTATCTATCAACTAATAATTTCCTTGAGTATTTCACTCCTCTTCTTATTATTGTGAGATTTGATATAACAGATGTCAATGTAAAGAGGGATCAATATGCGAATACTGCATAAAAATATAATTTTCCACTGGCTTCATGACTATGTAAATATTGCGTTGAGTGTATGTTTTGTCCACAATCTTTGAAACATACTACTTCATTGAAATGTATGACTTCTTTGCATCATAAAATATGACTGGAAAGATGAGGCTATCACAAATTGAAATAACAAGTACTGGTAATATTGCTGTGCCTATGCCTTCCATATCTCCCTAATCTTCATTGTGTGATTTGATGACTTGTCTCACCTTACAGAGTTGCTACTACGTTCACGGCTGGTCATTATGAGAATGATGATGAATTGGATGAAACTATTGCCAGGGCAGATTACACTTCTGGGGCACTGCTTTCAATGATTGAATCAAAATGTTGGTAAGACTGGCTATAAGCTACCTTTTATTCATGCTGCAGTTGGAATTTGTTGAATAATAAATTTCAGTGTGTTCAATCATGGTGTAGTTTGAGGTTTCATTTTCACTTTTTGTAGCTCTTTCTTTTTATGTATAAAAATATTAAATAATACTCAAGATTGAGATTTTATGTAAAGTGCCAGTGGTATTGTTCAGTGTAGTGGCTCCCTAGGAATAGCTCACCTTAGGAGCGTCAAAATGAGCTAATCCCTGTGTAAACAGTAGGCCTTGGCCCTTTAAGGGGTGTACGTAGGCTAAATTGATTATTTATTATAATTATTATTTCTTCTTCATTATTATTATTATTATTATTATTATTATTATTATTATTATTATTATTATTATTATTATTGTTATTATTATTATTATTATTATTATTATTATTATTATTTTGTTATTATTATTTTATTATTATTATTTTATTATTATTATTATTATTATTATTATTATTATTATTATTATTATTATTATTATTATTATTATTATTATCATCATTATCATTATCATTATTATTATTATTATCATTATTATTATCATTAATAATATTATTAGACTTCGGATTTTAGGTAAAAACCTATTTTAATCCTTAAGTGATACTTGGACGAAAACTTGTATATTCTTGTTTCATAAGTGACTATGCCTAAAACTGATACTTTTATAGGACCTAAAACAGCCTATTTTTACGTTAGAGCCTAATATTGCCTTTTCGCTTGTTTTTCCTCTAAAGTTCAAAATAAGTTATTTTTTTGTTATAAATTCTAGCATTTATTTTCAGTTCGTACTAAATTTTTAGCTCGGAATGTGCAGTACATGACACATTTATAACGTGGTTAAATAGTAAGGAATGTTTAGTCTTCCGAAGAAAAATTCCGTGGAATTCCCAAGAAAATGTAGTGTTTTTCTCCCGACTCCCACATCCAGTAACACAAAAAAAACAAAAAACAAAAAAAAAAGTACTCTGAATCACTGAGGGATACAAGGGGTTGAATAAGCTAGCGTGCGTAGCTTCTGGGCGCAGGGATTAGGTTTTCACTGTTATGGTAGTAATACAGGCCCTAGTATTAGGTCTATATAATTCTGTGTACCATAGGCCTATATATGTTTTTCACCATGATTACTGATTAATGGCGACTTCAATAAATATAATATTCTGCATTGCAATTGAGATATTTCAGAAAAATTGGCAACTTAACTATTTTATAGGAGACTATTTTACAATTTTTAGAACCTATTTTCCAATTTTTAGAGCCTATTTTAGGTACCTAAAACAACATTTTAGAGACCTAAAAGTCCGAAGTCTAATTATTATGATTATGATTATGATTATTATTATTATTATTATCATCATCATCATTATTATTATTATTATCATCATCATCATCATTATTATTATTAGGCCTATTATTATTATTATTATTATTATTATTATTATTATTATTATTATTATTATTATTATTATTATTATTATTATTATCAATCTTTAATTAAAGAATGTGACCTGCTTTCCTCAAATATAAACATATAAACTAGTGTCTGCATTGAATTATAAGTAAAGAATGTGCTGACGTAACGAAGTTCATGCTATTGACATAGCACTGCTGACCGCACAATCAATCATGTTAAAACTGCAGACTTGACAGTTAGGTAGTCAGATGTCTAATTATGTGTTATCTTGTTATTCCTGTTGTATATGTAATTCTTTTATTATTGTAAATAATATATCATCATCATAATTCACCACTGCCATTCCTTTATCATAATTCATTCTAATATTAAGTAGAAGCCTACTGTTTAAAATTTGTAAAAATTGTCTGTAGCTTCTATAAATAAATAATTGAAATTGAAATTGAAATTGAAAATTATGATTATGATTATGACTATGATGATGATGATGATGATGATGATGATTATTATTATTATTATTATTATTATTATTATTATATATTTTTTGGGGGTCTTGGCTTTATTATTATTATTATTGTTATTATTATTATTATTATTATTATTATTATTATTATTACAGAACTTCACTATATAAACTTCTTAATAAAATTCTGTGAAATCTATAAGAAGATTATTATGTTTAACAGTTTAAACGATTATGATGTAATAGGGTATTATGTTAGGATTCAATATTACTTAAATCTACCAGTACAAAATATTAAATATTTAAGGAAGGCACCAAAGATAAACGACTATTAAATAACATTTATGCTCTTTATAAAGAGTTATATCATTTTAAAGCAATTTTGTTATAGATAAAAAATACTGAAAGAGTTCTAAACTAAGCAACTGTAATTTTGGTAGATTGAAAACAATTTTAATACTATGATTAATCTATTGCAACTATTGCAACAAATTTCACCTATTTTTGATGTTCAAGTTGTTGAAATGCCGAACATGTTTAAATCACATATAAATTCAGGAATTTCAGAATATCCACACTTCATTTTAGAAAATATAAACCAGCTAAATGTGTGCGCAATCCCAAAACTCACTAGTTTCCAAAAAAGTTGGAATTAGGCAAAACTGCACAGTGTCACCAGTAGGAGCTTGTACATGTGCATTCAAATATAAAACAGTTGCAAAACTTAACTATGAAATATAATTTGATCGTGTAAACTGTACTTACACTAACCACTAACCACATAGTTAAGTGCGCGAAGCGGAGGCGATAGCCGTAGCGAAGCGCCCTTGCATTTTCGAATTATGTACAATACACTGTTTGTAGGATTCGAAAATGTGCCATATTATATCTCCCTCCATATTGTGAAGAAAAACGTGCTTCTATATTTGTAATGTTGGCTACGTACTGTACCAATGCATATTGGATACTAGGTTACACCAAACTCACATGAATAATAACTAACGTTCAAATACAGGATTACCAAATAAAGAATTATCTTAAAATTTGATTGAGAGAAATAAATAAATATAATGCTTACCTAACATGTTAAAGATGTTATAACCGGTGAGCTTGGACAGATATCCATTTAAACGTAGCCACTGGGATAAATAACTCCCAACAATTGTTCCTGTCCCCATGGCTACATATGGTAATGCTGATATTATTCCTGTCTGTAGTATACAAACAATGTGTTAAAAAAATGTTTTTTTATTACTAGTCTAATATTAATTTTACCCTCTTGCTGCCAGACACTGATGTGATCGGCTTCTCCCTACTGACTGCTCACTGTCAGCCTTAATACTTGTTTTATCAGCATAAGAGTGGCAATCATTAAATGTAAATTAAAATCTTGAAATTTTGTAATGTTATGATGAAGCCATGGAACATTTATTCCTACAGTGAATAAAGAATTGAATTGAAGAGCTTTTCACCAAAATACACATTATTCACAAAGGACAAAGTTATGCCCCTGAGGAACAATTTTTCTACTTATAAGCAATAGAGATATTCATAATTTAGGTAAGGTGATAATATGTTATGTTTCTATTACATTTATCACCATACATTGGTATGATGATGATCATGATGATGATGATAATAATATATAACAATTTAATAGCTGTCAGGATACAATGTTCATAGCTTCATCAGTCTTCTTAATTTTATAGGCATATTTCTGGTTATTACAATACATAATATACAATACAAATAGTGACACAATAATTAAAATACACTGTCATGTTGCAAAATCGTGACGTCAGAAGAACCATTTATAAACAAGAGGTATTTGAACTTGGGCACAATATGCGCCGTTCAAGTGAACAGGAAGAAACAAGTGTGCATGTGCGGCGGTTATAAATTTGAAAAAGAGAGACGGTTGAAGGTTGCTGAGTAGTGTGTGGGAGACTCAGTACAGAAGAGACGGTCAGTAAACAACAAGAGTTTACAGACAGTCAGTAAGGAACAGTCATTCAGGAAGAGTCAACAAGAAGCAGAGGAGTAGGTGGTCGCCGCTCGGCATAGGCCTGCCCATTCTGGGGCTGGTGCGTATGGTATCGAAAGACAGGAACCGCCCATGCTGGGGCTGGTGCATATCGCAACGAAAGTTAAGGTTGGTGTGTATTGATCAAAGGACAGGATAGTTAGAAGAGAAAGTCGATTGAACATTAAATGGTTAATTATAATCAGTCAAACAAGTGAACACAGTATCTAGATACAATTAAAAAAGTGAACCGTCGAACAATAAATAATGCAAAAAGTTATTCAATGAAGAAAAGAAGTTGAAGAGTTGAAGTCAGTATATTAATTCTGACTGTGTAAAAATTACAGTTCGACTTAGGAAGAAATCGACGCCATTGGGTCATTTCCAATTGTAATGTGAAGTATGTACTACAGACTTTTGATATCTCCATCGATGATGAAGAAAAGAGTGACGTCAGCAGAGAGATTTAGCAGCAGCAGGTTGCCAAGTCCCTACGGCAACTGACCAGCCAGGGAAGAATATTTGTTGGATATCTAAGAACAACCTCATAGGAAGATTAGCCAGTGGTTTTAGTTGACATTCATTAGTGGAGATGCAGGTTACATCATATGTGGGAGTTTCTTGGGAGAATAACCGAAAGCTCGGATGTAGATGGTGTTACTGCAATGGTCGCCAAGCATGTCAAGAGGACTAAGTGATCACCTTAGAAGCAGCACAATCAGCAGTGGATAAATACAATTGGAAAATATCATTCTTGTGACACTTAATACCTATATATACAACTGAAGTTTAGTAAGGAGTATTTGGCGACTCTCAAGACCTTATATATAATCAATAAGAATATTCTTCTTCACACATATTTTGTAAGTCAAAACTTACCAAAAGGACGATCGTTTCGGTGAGTGACTTCTCACCATCACCAGCTGTTCTCAACTACAGTAAGTTTTGACTTACAAAATATGTGTGAAGAAGAATATTCTTATTGATTATATATAATATACACTTCACAATGTTTTCCCGATTAATTTAATCAAATCTCAAGACCGTGCCTAACTAAATGAGTAAATGAAACCTGTTGTTAGTTAGAGTATAAGGAAATGTTATTGAGAGGTGATAGGCCTGTATTATGAGAAGTAATTGGTATTGAGAGGGTTATGGTTAAATAATTATGATGAAATGAGTAATTTTTGGCAATGAGCCTGGAGAGCGGTATAGCTCTGTATATGAAATTTGGCAGTGAGCCAGTTTACTTGAGTGAGTATGGCACCGTCTGGTGACAAACTTTGTAATAATTGTCTTGTACCCCACACTCTTGTCTTGTGTCACAATTCCTTGCTTTGCCCATTAAATTGCAATGCGATTAAGTTTGTTTATTTAAACCATAAAAAGCATAAAAATAATGTGGTGGGTGTGGAAACTGCGTTAACAGATTAAGACAAAAATTTAATGAACTGAGAAACGACTTCCAACAATCGTGTGTGAATTGGAACAGAGGAGATAGTATGTCAACAATAGCCTAATTTTAGCTTTCCAGCGATTCAAAAACGAAACTTATTTTAGTAATAGTAATAAATAATTTAACAAAATAAGCCTACAACAAATTATTGGGTGGGTTTCAGCCCCACGGGCCCATATAAGTTGGCACCTCTGATGTGCACAGCACAATAAATTATCAAACAATTGTAGACTGTTTACTGGAACTAACCTTTTCAGTCTTTAATTTTAATTCAACATTTTATATACACATATTGATTTAAATGGAGCTTAATCACCTATTACTGGAACACCGTTTCATTTCATTCTGCTCCAATTCAACCCCTTGCAAACATTTATATCTTTATATGAGCACTTCAGTAAAATAGAGTGGAAAGAAAGGGACTAGAAACTTACATCTTGTAAATTAAAATTGAGTATTTTACTCAGATATGTTGGCATATCCGACATAAGGGTGTATCCAACCCATAAGTATCCGATACCCATGGCATTATGGGCCCAGAATGGTCCGGACAGCATGATGGCAAGCCATGGTACTTTATGAGTTTTCTGAAAAATTAACCATACAATATAACACATTGATCAACTATCTAGCCTATAGCATATTAAACAAAAATTTCTTTATTGCTTTATGAAACTATTCTCTCTCTGATATATAAATAATGATAATAATAAATTTAGCCTACAATACATCCCCTAAGGCCTCCTGTTTTCACAGGGAATTGCTCTTTGTTTGCTCCTTAAAGGGATACTGAACGAAAAGTTTTACTTTATCTTAAAATGAAATACGATTCTCGCTAAGTGCACAGTCGAAAACCGTTTCTTTTTATGTTCGCTCATTCTCATTCTGTGAGCAATTTAAATTATAGTGTTGCAAGGCTGTGACATCACGAGGCTAACGCGCAGCCCCATCAGCAGTTTCAGTTTGGCTTGCTCCGGTATTAATAATAATAATAATAATTCGTTTATTTATCCTGGCAGAGCTAAGGCCGTTTGGCCTTCTCTTCCGCTTTGCCAGTAAAAAAATTACAGTTAAAAATACAATTAAGTTACTTAAAATTAAATAGAAGATAGTTGAACCTAAAACTAAATTAATTACAATTAAGGTTGAAACCGAACATTTCCCCATACGAACCGGCCTTTTTCCCCTATATTATATTAAATTCCTCAACTTCAAACATCAATAACTCAATAAATAAAATAATGACAATAAAACAAATTATACCAATAGAAAGAGAGAAACACCCCCTTCAATTTCATATACTACACTAAACTTTTAATTAACCCCTTTAATCATTTTAATCGGACATTATAATTAACTTCCATAGTTTTAATCCGACAGACTTGAGACTTAGATCATTCGATTCAGCTAAAATCAGCCCACAAAATGGAAATAGTATTAACTCTGATAGCCTTCAGCTATCACAGTTATTATCACAGATATATTTAGTAGGAGGAGACTTCCTGTATGACAGACATTCTGACGACTAGGTCGAGATGTCACATAAAATTAATGACCCAACGAACATTAACGCATTTTAACCGAAGAAAGATTCAAACAAGCTAGCAGAAAACCAAGATCTCCTCCAATTAAGTAAAACCCTAGGTTGAAACCATCCAATAGCAACAATTCACCCCTCCACCTACCCAGGATATATTATCAAAGAGCCCCGAAGTCACAGCATCTTTTTGGATCAGGAGACAGACGACGAACCTACGACACTAAGACAGAGCCTTCAGCTAACTTTTATAACATGGACTAAACTACAATTTTCTATAAATATTCAACTTCAAAGATATCGAATCCGCGCATTATAAATAGATCAATTTAGTATAATATAACATCGCCGCGCGTCAGTATTAACCTACGGAAGTAGAGATTGTATAAGTGATTTTTGTTAAAGTAATTAAACTTAAAACGTACCCGGTGCATAACTAGTAAAGTTGCCCGCGAGATAAAAAGGAAGTATTAATAATCCGCGCCATATAAATAGAATCGACGGAATAATTATTGTGAATAGTGAAGAAGCGCGTAAGAAGTGAATATTATCATAGTCTTAGACATTGCAACAACAATTTATAATTACTACGACATCACCCCTTTGGACTTACATCATCTTATGAAAAGACTCAATAATACAACTTTTACCTTTCAGAACAAACCTTTTTATTTAGAATATAGATAGAAATTGAAAAGATCACAAACATTTTATTTCACCTAATACATCCCGATTTGCCTATTCGTTCCCTCGGACAATTTCTCTAGCCACCGACCCGTTATTAAGAATCTCGTGCATAAATCTATCAACTGAGTTACTAGCCGGCAATAACCCCTTTTCGACAACCAGAATCGCCCAACACCAGTACTCCCCGGTAGGACTGTGGTATAAATAATCTCCCAACTTGGCGACAACTAACCCGAATTAAAGTACAGCTATAAAATGGCACCCAACTCTTTTAAATCAACTAAAGAACTGCTATAAAATGGCTACCAACGTGATTGCTTGAATTTGAAATTCCCGAGGAACGAGTAACAAAAACACTTTAAATTTTCGATATAGTAAAACCTCAGAAACAAACACAAATTAAAACAGTTTCAAATCAGTGTTAAAAAAAAAAAAAATTTAAATTAGAATCAGTGCAACATCATCTGGATTACCACAACATCAAAGCCCTCCAACTGAATATTCACCTACATCAATTACCCTCAACAACAGGATCTTCAACAACTGGACCCCGGATCAACCCCCAACAGCTGGACACCCGAAGCAACAAAAGGGTATCGTTATCCAAACTTATAGGTCGAATCCGGAATTTTGCTTCTATTATTAAAGTAAAATCTTAAGCAATTTTTATTCAATTTGCATTGTAATTTCGTCATTTAATTTTTGTTAATTTTTATTTTAATTTTCAACTTTTTATTAATTCAGTAACTTAAATTTATTTTTCAAATTTTTATGAGATTGAGAAGCCACAAAAAGTTTCATACCATGGAGCAAAATTCAGGAACTCGGACATTATATTCAGATTCGAATACTCCTAACAGTGAAAGTGAAAATCCACCAACTTGTACAGAAAATAACAATGTGAACCCACATGAACAAGAAAGTGATCTTGCGGTCAGTTTCACGCCTCTTACAGACGACACACCGGACCCAATAAGCTCTCCCTCAGAGAATAACAATACGCAACCTGCTGCTACACAGAACACTATAAATCTTTCACAAGACACGCTAAACCCTAATACTGAATTTTTACTACAGTTACAAGCCATGATCGCAGGAATCTCAAACCAGCTGTCTTCACAAATCACGGAGCTAGCTACCCAAAACTCCACTTTAAATGATAAAATGAATTCTATGAACACAACAATCAATTCACAGAACACGACACTGAAAGATGAATTAATCTCCACAGTAAACACCACACTTAATAATCAGAACCAAGAACTAAGAACTGAAATGAATACCAACATGGCTACTGTGAACACAACACTTAAAGATAAAATCACCACACTGAATACACAATTAAGAGCAGACATGACACAACAAACCTCAGAATTTAAATCTTTAATCAACGAACACAGAACTCACGTTACTGCGGAGTTGCAAAATATGGACTCCCGTGTAACGGCACAAATAGCTAACACCGAACAAGTGCTCACCAGCCAGGTGGACTCCGTTCGATCACAGGTTGGTACTATAGAAAGAAACACAGTGAATAACTCCACGAGGTTAATTTCCCTCCAGTCCGAAATTGACAGGCTCCAACAAAAAGTCCGTGAACAGGAAACCATTATTGACCAATCAAGGGAAAATGCAATAATGCCCCATGTCTGTAATGCCCCCTCCACCTCAGCCTCTACATCATCAACCTTACCTGATCCAGTGCCAAATGTACCCGAAATACCAGAACCCTCTGTACCTATGCAAAGAATGAACAATGGTTTGGACCAGCGAGTTGCCAGTTCTAGCCGCGAGTCCCCACAAATTCCCATTAACAATTTTTCATTAAATAATTCTGACTTTCCGCTTCCTTGCTTTGAAGAGACAATTAAAAATAACCCAGTAAGATACTTAAAAGATCTCAAGACATATTTCACTCTACGAAGTGTCCCTGAACATTTGAAACTAATTTTCGTGGCGCAATCGCTAAAAGGAACAGCAGCTCGATGGTTACAAGTGATCAACCCAGATAATCAGCTGTCCATTAGTCAGTTCGAGGAAATGTTTTTATCAGAGTTCTGGGGCGAAACAGATCAACTTCGTTTGAGAGCGAGAATATTTCACGGGAAATATGATAGAAGCCAAGGACAATCGTATCTCGAGTACTTTATCTCATTATGCGAGAGTAGGCAATTACTCAAGCCTGAGATAAAGGAGATAGATTTCCTTAATGCCCTTCACTCACACTTCCCTTCAATGGTACGAAATTGCCTCATAATTGCCTCTCCCCAGTCCACCACTGACATGTTAAAATTACTGAAATCCATGCAGGATACTTCCTACCAATCTAACAAACAAAACGCCCCCATAGTGTCTGCAAATCAAATGCACAGAAAGAATATCAACTTAGTGCAAACCGCCCTTAACCACACTCCTTTTGAAAACGGGTTGCGATCACCCAACCCTTCTAAATCACCTGACAACACTGAAAATAGACAATATGATGGTAAAAACAACAATGAGTTTCGACACCCTGACTATTATTGGCCACAAACTGAATTTTCGAGAAATTCTAGGAGTAATTGGAGAACCAGAGGTTATCGTTTCCGCCCCTATGGCAATGGCAGATATAACAATAGCTACCGAGGACAATATAGGCATAACTATGCTAGTTCTCGACCTAACTGGTTCAACCGAACCCAATACAACCAAGGCTACTTCAGACCTTACTATAGAGGTAGAAACAATTACAGGTACGCCTACCGTAATAATAATCAATACACCAGAAACAACTCGTATGACCATGCTAGAAACAGACCCAACAACAATGACCAGGATAATCAGGAACAAAGAACGCAGTCTCCCACTCCCACCGTGACTTTACACGAGTGAGGGGTCAACACACTCTTCCTGTGGTAACCCTTGCAACCCTTTCAAAAAAAAAAAAAAAAAAAAAAATCTAAATTTCAATTTGACGACTTTATTTGGCTACCGTTCAGAACGAGTTGCAGGAACTACAAATACCACCTTCTAGCCCACCAGGTGAAGCTAATAAGCAAAGCACGTTAGCTACTTACAACGGAATTATATATAAATTCTGTGGCAAAGAAAATCCCGCTTGGAGACCTTACATCCCCCAATCTCTTGAAACTGATATTATAGCAAGCTATCACGAAAACCTTGCGCATAGTGGAACCAAAAAATTGATCGATTCTATTAGTGAGCATTTTTACATAAAACAACTTGGACGTAAGATTAGAATTTACATAAGAAATTGTCACCTATGCCAAGTAGGAAAGAGTAAGAACACAGCATATGAAGTGTCTGTAAATTCTATTGAAGCCACCAAGCCCAACCAATTAATATGCGGGGATATTTTAGGTCCTTTAGTCCGAAGTAACTTTGGCTGCCAATTCATACTTATTTTTGTGGATACTTTCTCCAAACTTGTAGCACTGTACCCTATACGGGACTTATCTACTAGAATCTGCCTAAAGAAAGTAGAAGAATATGTCGACACATTTGGCAACGTCGAATTTTGTTTAACTGACAATGCTAGTATATTCTCAAGCCCAAAGTGGAACTCAGGACTCTCTAAACTCAATATAAAGACCCTACACTGCTCTTCATATAATCCCTCTGCCAATATCTCTGAGAGATATATCAGACAAGTGATTTCCTATCTAAGATTGCTAACTCACCGACAGCACAAAAATTGGTATAAATACTTAAAGCCCATCCAAGCCATACTTAACGAAACAAAACATCACGTTACGAAGGAAATTCCCTTAGAAGTAGTAACACATTGTAAAGTGAACCCTCTTTTCAAGAACACCCCCCCTGTGTTACCGACCTGCAATAAATCAGACTTGGACATATGCAATGCTATCCTTAAACGCCTACAGAGCAAGTGGTCGAAAAGGAGACGACAACCCAGACGCCCTCGTCCTAGGTGGGATCCTTTGCCGGGAGATTATGTATTGCTTAAATCACATATAATTTCAAGTGCATTACACAATCGCCAGAAGAAATTCAGTCTCCTTTATTCTGGACCATTTCAGGTAAAAGCAAAATTTAGTACTGATACCTATCAACTCACCCATATAGAGAATCCAAAGAAAATTCTCGGCAAGTATAGAAAACATTTGTTAAAGCCCTATCACGTAATGGCTAGCAAGCCTTAGCCTGGTATTTGGATTGGAAGAAAAAAGGAAGTGTAAATATAAGATGACCGGATCTGAAAAAGGATTGAATTGGACTGACTATGTAAAATAATTAGAGTGATTCCTACTTCACAAATTAATGTTTTACCTGACATCTAAGGATGAATGTACAATTTACGGTTGAGTGACTATAGTCTTTAATTGATTTGCTGAAAGACAATTCTCCGATACGAGACTTATTATATCAAATATGATGAGTATTCGCAGCAAATTAATCCACTACAAATACAAGTGCACTGTATTATTTTTGTAGTGATCTCAATGTGTAAATAGATAATTTTAAGTTATAAGGCTACCTCCCCTCTAAATTCAATGCTGAAGAGATAAAACATTCATTTGACCAAAGGAATCACACTATTATTTGACTTAATGATTAATTAGACACAACCATTTTCGGCACATTTTAATTTTATTTATTGGAATAGTATATAACATAATATGAACAAAATTTTAAATAAAAAAAATAAAATAAATTATTTTACATACAAAAGTATGGACAGCACATATTATCAACCCTTTCCCGAAAATTAACCAAGTAAAGTCATTTTAGAAGTGAAGAAAATATGGTAAGATTGAATAATGAATATGCTAAGAATATTGAAAAAGTGTATGCAAACAAGGTAAGATATTAATAAATTACGTATATGAGAAAAGTATTGAAAAAAATGTGATGGAGAAGAATGAAAGATGAAAGTTAAGCAAAGAATAAGAAAGTGTACCGTATAAAATTACGATGAAAATATGTAGCGACGAAATATGTGACATAAGTGAATGAAATATGATAATAGGTGAGATAAATATTGATATTGAAAGAAATGAATAAGTTGATAGAAACAGATAAAGGATATTGAAAGTAATGAAAGGTAACATAGCAAAAAGTACTTAAAAGGTGAAATTGGAATAGGAGTATAATATGTGAAATCTGGATATAATTTAAGAGTTATTTAAGACTATAATAAGGAAAGGAAAGCGTACCTCAACGTTTCACTTCAATTATGCATCAGCATCAAAATTCAGAAGAATGAAGATAAAATTAATAAGACTAGGTTATGAACACAAACTTTAATCATAGTGTGTATTTTATTGATAAGATATAATGAATATTTTTATGATTTACTAGTGTAACAGAAGGACAACGGACTGAATACAATATGTACGACGAATAATAAGAAGACAGACTACGTTAAGGTAAAATAGTATTGTAAAATCGCATTTTATTGTTTATGAATTTATGTATGTGTATGTATAATTAACTAAAGAGTCAAGGTGATGTAAGGACACTAATTACTGAGAAAAACGTATCAAACAAAGATAATTAATTAAGAAATAATATCACGAAATTATATCAAAACAAATTTAAAAACCGAAATTAAAACAAGACATAGGACTATTTAGGACTTTGAAAACGGGTATTATAATGACTGTAAAATCTCGCTCGTATTATTCTTGATCACCCTAATATATCGCGTGATTTTCCACTCATTATGCGATCATATGAAACCGAACATTTCCCCATACGAACCGGCCTTTTTCCCCTATATTATATTAAATTCCTCAACTTCAAACATCAATAACTCAATAAATAAAATAATGACAATAAAACAAATTATACCAATAGAAAGAGAGAAACACCCCCTTCAATTTCATATACTACACTAAACTTTTAATTAACCCCTTTAATCATTTTAATCGGACATTATAATTAACTTCCATAGTTTTAATCCGACAGACTTGAGACTTAGATCATTCGATTCAGCTAAAATCAGCCCACAAAATGGAAATAGTATTAACTCTGATAGCCTTCAGCTATCACAGTTATTATCACAGATATATTTAGTAGGAGGAGACTTCCTGTATGACAGACATTCTGACGACTAGGTCGAGATGTCACATAAAATTAATGACCCAACGAACATTAACGCATTTTAACCGAAGAAAGATTCAAACAAGCTAGCAGAAAACCAAGATCTCCTCCAATTAAGTAAAACCCTAGGTTGAAACCATCCAATAGCAACAATTCACCCCTCCACCTACCCAGGATATATTATCAAAGAGCCCCGAAGTCACAGCATCTTTTTGGATCAGGAGACAGACGACGAACCTACGACACTAAGACAGAGCCTTCAGCTAACTTTTATAACATGGACTAAACTACAATTTTCTATAAATATTCAACTTCAAAGATATCGAATCCGCGCATTATAAATAGATCAATTTAGTATAATATAACATCGCCGCGCGTCAGTATTAACCTACGGAAGTAGAGATTGTATAAGTGATTTTTGTTAAAGTAATTAAACTTAAAACGTACCCGGTGCATAACTAGTAAAGTTGCCCGCGAGATAAAAAGGAAGTATTAATAATCCGCGCCATATAAATAGAATCGACGGAATAATTATTGTGAATAGTGAAGAAGCGCGTAAGAAGTGAATATTATCATAGTCTTAGACATTGCAACAACAATTTATAATTACTACGACATCACCCCTTTGGACTTACATCATCTTATGAAAAGACTCAATAATACAACTTTTACCTTTCAGAACAAACCTTTTTATTTAGAATATAGATAGAAATTGAAAAGATCACAAACATTTTATTTCACCTAATACATCCCGATTTGCCTATTCGTTCCCTCGGACAATTTCTCTAGCCACCGACCCGTTATTAAGAATCTCGTGCATAAATCTATCAACTGAGTTACTAGCCGGCAATAACCCCTTTTCGACAACCAGAATCGCCCAACACCAGTACTCCCCGGTAGGACTGTGGTATAAATAATCTCCCAACTTGGCGACAACTAACCCGAATTAAAGTACAGCTATAAAATGGCACCCAACTCTTTTAAATCAACTAAAGAACTGCTATAAGGTACAAGTTAATCTTGAATAGAAAATTGAATACAAAATTAGATTGATAATTTTTCTAAATTACACTCTAAGAAAAATTTTGGGCTTAAGACAAAAACAAAAATTTAAATAACATTATCCTGAATTAATTTACTGATTTTTCTATTGAATTGTCCCAACGTTTGACAGCCTCTGACATTATGTGGGATGGAATTCCAGATGCGGGTAACTGAGACGGTGAAAGAAGAAGAATACGATGATGATCGGTGTAAAGGGATAGAAAGTACATGACTATATTCTGAACGTGTATTTAGGTTGTGATGAGAGGACAGGTGTGAGAAGCGACATGATAGGTATGGTGGTGAAGATGTGTGTAAAATTTTGAAAAGGACCTGAAGACAGTGAAATTTTCTGCGATCGTTCAATCGAAACCATGACAACATTTCAAAGGATGGCGATACATGATCAAACAGGCCTACATTACAAATGAAACGCACGCATACATTATGAACACGTTGCAGCCTTTGGGCCAGGTTAGAATTCAAGTCAGTAAGAAGGACGTCACAGTAATCGAAGTGGGGCATGACGAGCGATTGTACTAGGGTCTTTTTTACTGCAGAGGGTAGGGGCATATCTAATCTTTTAATCATATGGATTATTGAATTAACTTTTCTGCACGTTTCAACAATGTGATTTTCCCATGTTAAATTTTTATCTACAAGAACGCCAAGATTTTTAACGGAATCGCTGAATGGGATGACTGAATTTCTGATATTGATTTGTGGAGTATTATTTTCATCAAGTTTATTTAAGAGACGCTGATGCCCCACAACTATTGCCTGTGACTTCACTTGGTTCAGTTTGAGTCCCAATTTTTGTGTCCATCTGTCAATTGCGTCAAGGTCTTCGTTCATATTTGCTATTGCAACATTCATGTTGCTAATATGGGAATGTATGTATAGTTGTAAGTCGTCAGCGTACAGGTGGTATTTGCTGTGCCGTAAACAGTCTGTAATGTCGTTTATATACAAAGAGAATAGTAATGGTCCGAGAATGCTTCCTTGTGGGACTCCTGCCCTTACGAGACGCCATGATGAAGAACGATTATTAGAAACAACACACTGCTGACGCTCGCTTAGATAGGAGCGAAACCACAGGACAGCCCTATCTGATAGGTTTAATGTCTTGAGTTCAGCTGTAAGAATGTCAGTGTCTACGGAGTCAAAAGCTTTGGTCATGTCGAGTAAGACAAGTATTGTCAGTTTCCTCTCGTCACAAGCGTGGCGTATGTCTTCACAAATATTGAGTAGCGCTGTGCTCGTACTATGCCCTGGTTTAAAACCGGACTGATAGCGGTCTAGAAGGTCATTTTTATTAAGATAATCAATCAGCTGTAAGTGTATAATTCGTTCAAGAGCTTTGGAGAGGGTAGGTAGGATGCTGATTGGTCTATAGTCCTTTAGAGATTCTGGGAATTTGGTTTTGGGAAGAGGTTTTACGTACGCTTTTTTCCACTGAGTGGGGTAGGTTGAAGTCATAAGTGAGGCGTTAAAAATATGGGTTACTGTCGGTAAGATTATGCTAATTATTTTATTTATTAAGTTTATGTTTATTCGATTGGGTCCTTCTGCTTTTGTCTTTAAGCGCTTCAATGCTTTCATAGTGTCTGCTTCGTTAATGTATTGGAAGTCAAATTTGTCTCTGTTTGTTGCTTTGTTGTGAAGTATGTGTTGAATGGTTTGCTCTTTGTCAGCTCTGTCTATTTCTGATGGGATTTTTAGTGAAGTGGTCGTTTAGCTGGTCTAATGATAGGTTAGGGTCGTCTACCTGCGGCTTGGATTTACACAGTCCCATTTTTTTAAAGTTTTGCCACAGTGTTGCCGGATTTGCAGAGGGTTCAGTGAGTTTGTAAATATGTCTGAGTTTGGCATTTCTGATAGCTTGGTTTGTCCTATTACGGAGATGCTTATAATTATTCAGGTTAGTGTCATTTTTATCTCGTCGGTAAGTCTTGTACGCATAGTCTCTTTGAGCCATCATGTTACGTATGTCCTCAGTTAACCAAGGCGCAGGAAGTCTTTTTATTCGTTTTGTTCGTAATGGGGCATGTTTATTATACAGGTCTATGATATTTTTATTAAGTTGGTCAACTTTTTCATCCACTATGCGTAGCGTCCAGATGTTTTCCCATGGGATAAGCATGGCATCTTCTAGCAGGGTATTGTGTGAAAGGTGCTGGTCTTGTATTCCCTAGTAATGTTTATTGTGTAGTGTAAGTGAAGATGCCTGCGTGCAGTGGTTACGGTTGTTCAAATAATTCTGGTGTCCATAGAAATGTTGGTTACTATGCATTCCCTTATAAAAACAAGAACAGACATTTGTACAACAAATGGGTTTCTTGCATGAAGTGTACAAATTTTGTTAAAAAAAATAAAAAATCTAGAGTATGCGGGGGGCATTTTAAAGCAGATTTTTAAGCGTACTTTAAAAATTAGAATATTGAAGGATGAAAAATTCAGGTGCCCTAGATCAAAAGACAATGCGGTACTTTCAAATTTCTTAATAGGAAGTAAAGAAATTCCTTCTCCCAAGAAAAGGAAGTCTAATTACTTTAAAAAGAGGGAAGTGTAGGAATTAATTGATAATTCAATAACTGATTCTAAACAAGAAAGAGAAGCTACACAAGTTTATGAATCTATGCATGTAGAATTGAAGACTGATGCAGAAATACAATGTGAGATAGGCACAGAAATTTATAGAGCTGCAAATTCTGTCTATATGAAGTGCACAAAAGTTTTTAAAATAAAAAGAAGCAAACTATGTAGATGCTATGAGTGATTTAAATTTATGTTTATGTGGAGATGGACAATATGACTCCCCTGGTTTCTCTGCCAAGTATTTGACATATTCCATTATGAATTTAGCAACGAATAAAATACTAGATTTTGTAATTGTACAAAGAGGAACTGTAGCTGGTGTCATTGAAAGAGCAGCTTGTGAAAAAATAATAAACACAATGAATGAGAAACTCTCTATTAAATTGTTCCTAACGGACAGACACACAGGCATTAGAGCTTTAATGAAAAACAAATTTTCATACATACACCATGAATTTGATGTTTGGCACCTTGCTAAATCTCTAATGAAAAACATATTTTCCGAAATCCTGCGTCATTCATGAATGAAAACAATCAATTTATAATAATTTATGGTGGGAATCGTCTACGTTTGAGAATGACAGTATACTGCCAAAGGAGAAATTTACCTCAATTCTCAATCATATGCTCACGATGTGCTAAGTGCTGATAAAATTAAAAATACTAAATGACTCAGTAAGCAATCGAAAGACTACCATGACCTATATAACATCATTAGGAATACCAGATTTTTAAATGATATTATGCATCTCAATCTTTCTTGTCACACAGGAAGTCTTGAATCCTATCATAGCGAACGTCTTAAATATGTACCAAAAAGAACCCATTTTTTATTTGAAGGCATGAATTATGGTCAATGATAGCAGCTCTGGACCACAACTTCCATCAAGGAAAAAGAGTCGTGGGTGGGTCAGTGGAATTTTCTAAATCATGTGGAGATTGGGTTTATAAGAGAAAGTACGACAAGAAAACATTTGAGTGGAGGCAAAATATTCTAAAGAAAACTGTCAATGATGTTAATGAACACACATCTCTAACAATGGATACTCAACAATAAAAAGTGCAACAATAAAACTAATATGTTGTGTTGGGGCTGTTCCATGTGTAATGCGCCATGTCCAGACCCGAGCTAGCCAGGTGACGTCACGAGCGCTACAACTCGGAAACGGTAAGTTGGATCGAGTTTTTATTTTCGCCATAGTAATACACAATCAGAGCTCTTACTCATTTGTAAATAAAATATACATGTAATTTTTTAGTTCAGTTCCCCTTTAAGTGAGCAAGATTTAAGGAGCTGTTCAGCTGATTTGTAAACCGGACTGGTTCCCTTCTTTCTTGTGCAGTTTTATAACGCTGGATGCTGTCGTGTGATCCCTGAGCCTTCTGTCACTGTCACTAGTGGCTCAAGAGTTTCTATACCTCTCTATCCTTTGCCATTCGTAACCATTGGCCTCCTGCTGTGCTTGTGAAGTGATTTGCCCACCTTGTTCTCTGTCGGCCCACATTCCTCCATCCAGTTCTTGGATCCCACATGGTGACTCTGTGTGTCCATCTCTAGTAGTTCATCCATGCCACATGGCCGCCCCATCTCCACTTTTGGTTCATTGCTGTTTGTACTATGTCAGCCATACCCATACGTCTGCGAATGTAATCATTTCAGATCCTCTCTCTCAATGATATGTGTAGGATTTCCTCTCCATCCTTCGTTGACAAATCCTGAGTGTTAGCTTTTGTCTTTTCGTCATGGACCATGTTTGACAACCATATAAAAGGGCTGGGAAGATGCATTTCTCGAGAATCTCGACTTTAGTGCTTGTTTTCTGTCTCTTGTCCATCAAAATGAATTTCATGGACAAGAATTTCCTCCATGCTAGACCTATTCTTCGTTTTATTTTTGTTTCGGCACTGGTGTATGTGGAGATGAGTTGTCCTAGTTGTTGTGTATTGTTGTACATATTCTAGGTTGACCTGTCTCAGCCAGATTGGACTTTCCACATCGTTTGTCATGATTTTGGTTTTACTGGTGTTCATTGTTAGGCCTGCCTCTCTGCTAACTGTATCGATGTCTTGCACCATTTCCTCTAGTTGTATTTGTGCTGTTTTCGCTAGAACTACAATGTTGTCTGCAAACCTAAAATGTGTAAGCTGTTGGCCGTTGATATTGCCACCGTATTCAGTTTTCCATTTGATCTTTCTAAATTGGAATATATAATTACCATATTCCCTCATGGAAGGTCAACAATTTTACAACATAATAAAACTGAAGTACAATGCAGTGTGTGCCAAATGGAAGTGAAAATAGTATCCTATATTGTATTATGGAATGAGTCTTTAATGATATTTATTAAGAGTGTCTTAATTATCATTACAGGCATGTTTCATACAATTGAGTTTGTTCTACATTAATTAACATATTCACTCCTGCACATGCCATACAGTGTGGATGCAACCGTTAGCACATGCTGCAAAGCAAAATCGTGCCACTGGAATCGCTCAAGTATCAGTCTCCTTCAAAGAAACCCATTAAGAAAAATGAGTGTGGACATGCTGCATGGCTTCAGTTGTGATTCAGACTGCCGTTATTTGCTATTTGCTCCCAACTATACTAGTAATTAAATCTGAAAATAATCGAGCCCATACAACTAAATATTTTGTCGTAAGCTTGGCTGTGAAAAACAAAGGCAAACACATAAACTACTTTGTTTGATACTAAAGAAGCTAGAGCAATGATCAACTAAAACACAAGGAACCAACACCAAACAAAACTGAATGGGAAATTCAGATTATATCGATAACTTCCGGATATTTATGAATGCTTCTGAGTAAATTCAGTCGTTTCATTCATGTCAAAATTGACTGCTTGTCTACTGTTAATTTCAATTTTTTGCAGAAACTAATAAACATAATAGTAACATTAAATAAGATTGCAGTTTTTAAAAAGTTGTTCCTTTGTCACCAGCCTCAGAATTATGGTAGCACTAGTGATTAGGATTATGGTCTTTTACTGTACGTGCAATGGTTTATAATAAAATAAAGACCATAATACCCTACTTAAAATTAATTAAATGGCAGTATGTCTTCAATATGCATTTGACATTTATTGTCTCTTTTGTCCTCTTAAAGGCCCTGTTAACTTAAAAAATGCATTTTTAGGTGAAAGCTGGTTTAAAAAGAGGATATTTAGAGATTAGTTTGTGCGAAAACCCGGTCTTTCTATGTTGAACCGTTCGCCCGCAATCCAAGTAGAAAAGTTCCGTCAGTAATGCGATATGACGTCACAGCACTCTCACCACTGTGAGGAAGCATTGGAATGGCAGCCATATGTAGCCGACACATCAGTCTGTGTTTCCTAATTCATTGCTGGTGTCATAGGCGTAACGAGGGGGGGGGGGTTTGAACCCCCCCCCCCATTGATTAAAAAAAGGAAAATTGTATAATTTTTAAAGTCTGCCCATAAATTACTAAATACAAGTATAAAGCGTGGGAAGCTTAAAACTCGTTATTGTGCATCTTAATTTTTAAAATTTTCCGGGGGAGGACCCCCGGACCCCCATACCCCGCGGATGTTATGACCCCCCATATGGTCGGCCTGGTTACGTCTATGGCTGGTGTCATCTCGTGTGATAAAATTATTATAAATTTAAAGTTTCTCGTGTCATGTCTGGAATCAGGCCATATCAAATCAAGCCGAAAAAAAGTGTAATTATAAGGTCAGATGAAGAAAATACTGGGAATGCTGACCGTGTAAATAGTACTGATTAATGCAACTGTGGTGAATGTGTTTTTTCAGCGATTCATAATGAACGTTTCTGCTGTTCTGAAAGTGTTATGATAAGAGATGTGAAGGGAAGTGCTGACTGCATTACATTCTCATAATTCCCTTCATTCTGTTGTATTAAATAGGGACACATTGAACACTGCTAGGCCCCTTATGATGGTGAGAGCTGAATCCAATTTTGAAAGGGAACAGTTACGAGTAGCGAACAATAGGAACATGCGTTATGTAGCTTACAGACAATTCGTCTACTGGATTAATTCTTGGAAGCCCTTCGGAAAAGACAATAGAAAAGCCATACCTTCATGCATAGTTAAACAGATTAGGGACGAATACCCTGAGCCTAACAAAGAGTACAGACAATTTCAACCTGCTGAAGGAAGAGATATTTCGTATTTTGATTAATTGAAATTTTAACCCTGAATCCACAACTACGGTGAGGTTAAAAAATGTCATGAGTTTTTAAAGTCAACTCAATCTTCTTTTTACAGTACTAGGCTTATGTCGCTAATATATTTAGTTTGGTCATTTATTTTCAAGCAAGTGAAAGAACAATTAAATCCTAGAAAAAAAGTATTATAATTTAAATTTTGCTGTAAATAAGATCAAAGTTGTAAGTAATATACTAAATTTAAACTAATAATTAAATACCGGTACTGTAAATGTATATCGAAAGTTACTACTGGACAAAGTTGTTACTGCGGTATCTTTAAAGTTCTTGGAATCTCGAGAAAGAGAATCTCTCCAAAGCTTCCAGCGATTCAGGATGGGCCACTGGAGCGATACATCATGGAACATCTTTAGCAAGGTAAGGATCTTCCACAAATTCAATGTTTGAAATTATTCACTTAATGTAATGCCCTGTTCACTATTTCATTACGCCACTCGTTACCCACTTTTTTTTTTTGTTGGTTTTGAGTATTTCAGTTTTTCACTTGTAACGTTTCTGTTTACATTATAGTTATAATCCATAATCTCCAACATCGATTGTAGTACCAATCCGTCGTAACAAAAGTGAATCTTTTTCGGCTTGTATTTTAGTGCTACATTATGATAAGACTCTAAATGTCCTGTATGACAATAGTTATTTGCGTGCTTCAAATCTTCAATGAAATTCCTGTTTTTATAACAGACTAGCTTAAAAGGCCCGGCATCGCCCGGGTTTTGTATTTTGTAATTGGAAATTAACTTATGAAGGATTTTCAATTTTAAATTCTAGGTCCTTATATAGGCATTTATAATTTGAAATAGGAAGAACGACTTATTACACTTAAACTATTCCCTCAGAAAACGCTTGATATAGTTTTTTATGGCTCATAGAGGATCTAGAATTTTGCATCCCATCGCTTGTACAGTGCACAGCAAGCCTGGTAGAGGTTTAAATAAGAAGAAACAGAAATTCCTGTAACATAAAATTGTAATATCGAGGCGGGAAATTTCCCACTCTTATGTTACCACAAAGCCTTTTATATATATAGAGATGACAGTAACATGTAATCGTTTGACTCCGGTCTGGTCCATTCACTTGCATCATCTTCAATAATTTCTTCATGTTCACACTGATTAATTACGTTATTTCCAGTCCACCTATGTACATTGGAAATATGAAATAACACCGATTGAAAATTTTAAACCAACACGGTTTGTCCCCTCCACAAGTCTGACATGACCACCATAGGTGGTTAACAATGCTGTCTTTCCAATAATAATAATGGTGAATTTTTTCTGATCTCTTTGAGCTTTTTAGCAAGAGACTTAGACAGATGCCACACATCAAACTACAGCGACGGCGCACGGGCTGTGTGCAGCTAGAGCGCTCTGACGTCACTCCGCTGGAAGCCGCATCAGTTATTGTTCGAATTCGCGAGAACGAAGAATCGTAGAAACATGGGGTTTTCACTGCTGTATTTTACTAAACAAACTCTTTATTCTGAGAGTCACTTGATTTTAAGTTAACAGGGCCTTTAAGTATGATGGTATGAAGCCAAATTTCTTCTTTTGTTGGTTATATTTTTATGTCATGTATGTTGTGTAGAATACAAACATTGAAATGTTGAAGAAGTTTTGTGGAATAATGTTTTTAGATTCTTGGATTATTACTTGACAGTAATCTATCTATATAAATATAAATCAATGTTGCCACATCA
The DNA here is from genome assembly GCA_964059195.1 of Ectobius pallidus. Taxonomy (NCBI): domain Eukaryota; kingdom Metazoa; phylum Arthropoda; class Insecta; order Blattodea; family Ectobiidae; genus Ectobius; species Ectobius pallidus. The sequence continues at coordinate 30,298,567 of CAXKWD010000005.1, read as the reverse complement.
CTTGAGAACGGCTCAACCGACTTGGCTGATTTTGTTGTTGTTGTGTTCGTAATTGTCAGGACAAGGTTTGTATGAAAGAAAATTTTTGGAAAATATACGGAAAAAGTCGGAGATGTGAAATGAGGCACAGCTTGAGAGTTATGCTGTCGCATGTTTATGTAAAAAAATAGAAGTGACAAAAAAAAGCATGACATAGGCACAGTTTGAGAGTTCTGCTGTCACATGTTTTCATAAAAAAAATAGTGTGAGTCTTGCAACCAAGCCAAATTGAAAGTGTGTATGTATGTATGTGGGTATGTATGTTCCCAAGCCAAATCGAAAGTGTTTATGTATGTATGTATGTATGTATGTATGTATGTATGTATGTGGGCATGTATGTTCCCAATACAAATCTACATTTCTTGACCAATTTTCACGAAATTTTGCACACATACCCAGTTAAGCCCGAGAAGTAACGTGATTAACATTAAAATTCAAACAAGCCACTCCTTCCCTTGAAAATTTATATAATTTAAGAAAATATTATGCTGAGAAAATGAAATATAATTCAATTATCATGACAACAGTGTATTGTTTACAGTGTTCACATAAGGCTTTGGGAATTTTATAATACTGGGCTTAAATTCTGATGCTATCGATGTAATACATTTGTAAAAATAATTCTGGAAGGATGAAATCCACGAAAATAAAGCACAATGTGATGCAGTCAAATAACTTTCTCTATGCTCGACATGGAAAATATCATTTTCTCACTTCACATTTTGATGTAGAATAAGCGGTCATATTGCAGAGACAGCTTAAGGGCTTGCCAATGGGCATGCTATATCACAAGTTGGTAAAAAAAATCCTATCCACTGATACATTATTCATAGCTGTAGGCTTTGTATTAGTTCAGAAATAGGGATGTTTATCAGAGGCCCTAAGCATCTAAAAGAAGACAAAATGGGATGGAAGATTTTCAGTCCTACGCGCGCATTATATTATGTCCCAGGTTTTTGGGAAGGAAAGTAAGAAAATGGTATTGAATTTCTTTTTCATTTCAGCCCCGAAACGGTTGTATGGTAATATGAGAGTGAGAAATAAAATTTTCTGTCAAGATAATACAATCTTATGTAACCAGAATTTTTTCCTTCTTATTTGAACCCCTCCCAGGCATGGTGTGTATAAGCAACGGAATGCAGCATTCAACATCCTCTATGAGCCATAAAAAGCTATATCTAGCGTTCTCTGAGGGAATAGTTTGAGTGTGATATGTTGTTCTTCTTTATTTAAAATTCTACATATATATTATATAAGGACCTAGAGTTTCAAAATCGAAAGTTCTCCATAAGTTAATTTCAAATTACAAAATACAAAACCTGGGCGACACCGAGCCTTTTAAGCTAGTTATGTAATAATGAGGTATTGTAAACACTTGTAAAATTATTATAAATTAGTTTAATTATTTAGATGCTCCTTTTTGTTCTACCTATCTAATCAAATTAAAAGATCTTCAAAATCACTAGTTTTCATCCAAAAAAAGTTTCTGAGAAACCACATCTAGATCTCTATTTGAGATTCAATTCATCTGCATCTGCATCTCTAATATTAAATCTTTCATTAAGTCTTTCAATCTCTACTTTGTAGACCTAGCTATATCCAAAATCAGTTTCTTTGCTCTCAATTAATTATCACGAAAACACCTGCAGCAATTAGTAACTCTTCCTCGGTGGACTTTTTTGGGTCTAAATACCAATTGCCAAGAACAGTGTGGATGGAGGTTCAAATATTTGTTTTGCCAGCGGCATTCAGCAGCATGGTGTGGACACAGCTTAAGAAAAGTCAGCACTTTCCTCTTGTACACATCAACTGGCATTTAAGTGCCTGCACTATCAAATCTTTGTATATCTCCACAAGGAAGAGGCCAGAGGTGGTAGTTTACATTTTCAGCAATAGATGATGACTGAATACACTTGCTGGATTTATCAAAACCCTAACAATTATGTTATTATCACCCATAGAGCAGCCATTTCCAACCTGTGGTCTGTGGACAGACACTTGGGGGGCCCAACGATAATCCAAGAGGTCCACAATAATAATGTAAATATTTACTTAAAAAGATAAATGTTATTGTATACATACTTCATGGTTCTTTATTTTAAATTTAGGAACTATGAAACTGACCTTATTTTCTTCACTATAAACAGTGCCTTTCAAAATAAAATTTTTCTCCTGCTCTGATATTCGTGGATGTTGGTCAGGGGAACTATAAGCCAGAAGTGTCCATGGTATGAAAAAAAATAGAGCTATTCCACCAAAAAAATAAAATACAAGTGGCCAACCTCCTGCATTCGCCAGTACACCAGACAGAGTCATGGATATAATTGTGCCAGCAGGGACTCCTGTAACATAGATAAGCCTTTAAGAAATGTGAACACCCCCCTGATATGCTAACATGCAGTATTTTGTAAAAAAGAAATAGGAATTTGATTTTAATTGATTTAATTAGTACATCAGAATGTCTTTCTTACCTGTCATAATTACTCCTCCAATGAAAAGTCTTTCGTCTGGAATAAACCATTTGGCTATTACCACATACACTGCAGGAATTATAAGTCCCTAGAAAATGCAAATGTCAGGAAGTTATTCATATACGTAAGATTTAAAACAGTATTCGAAGTGAGAAAAAAGCAGAGGTGGTATGTTTCTCAACAATTTTATACAAGCATCCCTGGCACAAGAAAATGCATAACATATTTTAACAAGACTGATTTAATATATATTATATTAGTTCTATAACTACACCTAGTATTAAAATAATTCACAAGCTTAAATCTATAGAATTTCAGATACTGGCTTCATTCATTTTCATGCTTCTATTTCATCTACACAGACCTAGCTGTAACTTAATTTATTTTTCCAGCTTGAATTTATTTATGGAAGCTATTACAAGAGCAGGTTGATTACTGTTAATATTAAGTTAATTTCTTGAATCACTCAAGACCAGCTGAGCAAGCTGCACTTCTAACTAATAAATTAATCTCTCACAAAAGTATGCTCCTCACTTTTACCATTTTCTAGACCCCATCCTATATATCTGACCCTCACTTCATCCTGTCCCACCAATCTGGATGCCCCTAGATGCATCAGCTCTATAAGAACACCACCCAGTACCGTTCTCCATTGTCATTCGGATTGACTCCAAAACATTGGAATTCATTGAAGTAACCATCAAGAAAGATCAGGATCGCAAAAAAGGCAGGAAAATAATTATAATCTTAGAAGTAGATACCCATAAGGTAGACGACTCCGTTATGATTGCAAATATGTTTAACAGACACTTTGTTGAGGTGGGAAATAGGATCAATGAATAACAATATAGAAAACATAACGGATACAATTTTTGTACATAGCCTTACTACCTCTGAACTTGACAGAATAATCCAAAATTTAAAATGAAAACACTCCAGCGGGTGGGATGGGATAACATCAATTGTACTCAAGAAATGCAAAAATGGTTTGTTACCTATTCTAGTAGAATTATATAACTCTAATTTGTTGGAAGGAACATATCCAGATCTGCTACAAATTGCAGTTATTAAGACAATTTACAAAAAAGGGTACAAAAGTAAAATACAAAATTATAGACCCATAAGTCTTCTTCCTATATTGGGTACCGGTAAGATTCTAGAAAGGCTAATAGCGGACAGACTTCTGAACTTCTTTATGAAGAAGAAGATACTAACATGTATACAACACGGGTTTACAAAGGGCTTATCTACGGTTACAGCTGTGTGTGATTTTGTGCACACTATCTTAGAACACATGGATAATGGGGAGAAAGCCTTATTGATGTATCTAAGATCTATCAAGTGCTTTTGACTGTGTAGCACATAACATATTATTAAATAAACTTAGTAGATATGGAATAAGGGGTAAGGCTGGTGGCCTACTAGAAAGCTATCTCAGAGGTAGAGTGCTTACCACTGAAATCAATTATCATGATGAAAGCTCTATAACTAGTTATAAATCTACCAAGGAAGTAATGCAAGTAGGAGTACCACAGGGGTCCATGCTCGGACCGTTGCTGTTTCTAATATATATTAATGATATGCCATTAATGGAAAATGGAAGGGTAGTTGCCTATGTAGACGATACTACAATAGGAAGCTGGGGTAAAACGGAAATTGATATGATACAGAATCCCACGCAACAATGGGATAATATCTATAAATACTTCAGTACAAAAAACCTAAAAATAAATAAAAAAACTAATGTAGTAAAATTTACAACTAAAGCAAAGACAAATTCTAATGAAATAATCAGGATCAGCAATATAGAGCTGGCATTGGCTAATGAGGTGAACTTCTTGGGGATAATTGTTGATAGTGGGTTTAAGTGGGATGGGCATATTGATAAAGTATGCAATAAAGTCAGTTCAGGAATATTCTTATTAAAGCAAGTAAGTGCAGTATTGGACCTGAGCTATCTAAAAAAGGTATACTATGGAATTATATATCCTCATCTTGTATACGGTATAGAAATTTGGGGAAGTAAGTTACAGCAGCACAACATCTAGAGAGACTTTTTATATTACAAAAGAAAGCTGTACGGATTACATTTAAACTAAAGAAACAGGAATCTTGTAAAAATAGCTTTATAACTAATCATATGCTAACCCTACATAGTCTTTATATATACCGAACTATTTTACTTGTAACTACACAACCTGAACACAATAGTTTAAGAGAAGATCACTATATATATGAAACTAGACACAAAAAAGACTACTATAGAAACAGATATAATTTAAAACTTACAGAGAAAAGTTCATATATTAATGGAGCTATGCTCTACAACAGGCTACCCAACGAACTAAAAGGACTAAGAGGTAAACCAGAATATTATTCACAAGAAAACTCAAAGAATTTTTGATTAAACAGGGACTTTATAGTATAAAAGAATACTTCGGCACAGAAGCTATGACATTAAATAGTTTTAGGCTAACCTAGTTTTAAGATTTTGACTATGTTCAATAATGCATAATACACAATTAATGAACATTAAACTATTATTATCATTATTATTGATTAGAAGCCGGGGAAATTATTCTTTACAGAAAAATAAGGTTCTTATTCTGACTCTCACTGTGCAAGAAATAAAGTACCCTTTGAAGTACAGCTTATGATCAAGCTCTGTGTATAGGCTTAGTGTTTGAGTATTAAACGTTTTAAAAACGTGTTTCTCATACACAAAAAAGAAAAAGAAAATTAACATTTACAATTCTTACCGAAGCTGCACCGGCTATCACACGTGATGCTATGAATACTCCAACATTTATTCTGGCAGCAAGTGGGCCTAACACTGTTGCCAGTCCAGCAAGAAAGACACCAGGACCAAGAACAAATTTAGACCCAATTAATTCACTAAGTCGACCTGCAAGGAGTTGTGTTGCTATATATCCATAATAATAAGCAGACAGTATGTGACCTTGTATCTTCTCATCCCACTCAAATTCCCCTTCCTGAAACAGTAAAGGATGCCGGGGGGGATTTATTTATTATCTATATTATTTATAACACTTTGTTGAAGCTATCAGTAGCCTACACTACCTGAAGTTACTTGCTACATACCCAGTACATCAACAACATCATTAAAAATGGTAAGATTTGTGAGTCATATTTCATCATACTCATTTCTTTCAGGAGAAAAACATAATAATGATGATAATAATGATCAAGATCATCATCAAAAGATGCAATGATATTCAAAGACAAAATCACTTGACTATAATGAGGGAAAAAAGGTCCCTGGTGTAATACCTTAAAGTGAAGGAAATGTGAAGAAGCACTTAACAAGTTGCTCTAAGAAACAGAGAATTAGTTTTTCATGGTGGTGGGTAGGGATATGGAAACTTAGGGGTGCAAGAAAGAATTTTAAGAAAGGATGATGTCCTCTATGTCGTAATATAGAAGAAGCCAAACACATAATTTTAAAATGTCCGGAAACTGTAATGATGAAACATAAATATTTGAATTAAAAATTCCTAGAAATAAATGTAGAAGTAGCATGTAAGAAATTAACAATGAAAAGCATGATAACATTGAAGGAAATGGGGAACCTTCTACACATTGCTCAAATGAAATGGGAAAACAAATTAAAGAATTAGAAAAATAACAGAATAACAGTGTTGTTTGTAACAAAGCTTTGTATGTACCGTACAATTAAGAAATGTACAGCAAGACAAGGTATATAAGAAAAATACGAAAGTTATAAACTTTAAGCCAACCAGTTTTGTATGTATGTATGTATGTATGTATGTATATTTATTCATCCTTTGATCATTTTACATGATATCGGACACGTCAGATTCTTACATGACTATATTAATTATTAAATAACATAATTACTAAAGTATACAATGCTAGTTCTTAAATTTAAAATTGCAAATGCTGAAAATATTACCTATAAGTTAAAATTAATATTTACAAAGTGCTTATAGCTACTAACTTATTTTATAACTAGTAACCTAATTTACTTATATCTAACAGTTTCAAAAAATTCATCTAAGCTATAAAAACAGTGCTCTATTAGAAACTTTTTTACACAGGATTTGAATTTATGCAGTACAGAGATTTCCTTTAGATATTGTGGTAGGCCATTATAAAGCTGGAGGCCAGTATATATAAAACTCTTTTCAAACAAGCTTGTGTTATGCGGAATTATCCTAAGTTCTTCTCTGTTTCTTGTGTTATGGGAGTGTATTTGTGAGTTGATGGTATACATGTTTAAATTTGATTTGACAAATGTCACTATTTCGTAGATATAAATACAAGGCAGAGGCAATATATTTAGATCTTTGAAAAATGTTCTGCAACTGGTTGTTTTCTTTACTTTAAGCATAGACCGAACAGCCCTTTTCTGTAGCTTGAAAATAGTTTGAGCTCCTGCTGTATTTCCCCAAAATATTATCCCCCATGATAATACAGAATGAAAGTATGCATAATATATAGGGAGGACGTTTTCAACATTCATAACTTTTGAGGCTGTATACAGTGCAAAGCATATTTTACTAAGTTTTTCTGCTGTTTTTTTAATTTGAAGAGACCATTTTAGATTTTCGTCCACCCACAATCCCAAAAACTTAGTACTTTCATTGTATGTTACATTATTGTCCCCAAATGTTACTGCTGGATGCACCGTGTTAATGTTCTGTATATGGTGAAATGATATTGCTATGGTCTTTTGTGTGTTTATTACTAATCTGTTTTGTGCAAACCATTCAAGTAACTGATTTATTGTCATTTCTAAATTTGACTGCAGAGAAATTGAGTTTAGACCTGTAATAAAAATACTAGTATCATCAGCAAAAAAAGTTGGATTTCCATTCTTGATGGAGGAATCTAAGTCGTTAATGTAAATTAAAAATAGCACAGGGCCAAGAATTGAACCCTGTGGAACTCCATACTTTATCTCCCTAGTATATGAAAGAGAGGCATTAATTTCATGCATTTGTTCCTGTATGTAAGAGATTTCTACAACCTGTTGACGAGCAGATAAGTATGATTTGAACCAGTTGTATGCTATTCCTCGTATTCCAACCGCTAACAATTTCTTTAACAAAATTGAGTGATCCACTAAGTCAAAAGCTTTTGACAAGTCTAAAAATAATCCGACATTTAGCTCTTTTCTGTCCAGTGAATCATAGACAGATTTAATAAAATTTGCTATTGCTGTATCTGTGGACTTGCCTTTGCAGAACCCATGTTGTTTATCAACTATTATGTTATATTTTTTAAGAAATGAGTTAAGTCTGATAAGCATGACTTTTTCAAAAATTTTGGAAAATGTTGGAAGTAAAGAGACCGGTCTATAGTTACCTATTACATTTTCTGATCCTTTCTTATATAGAGGTTTAACCTTCGCTATCTTTAGTTTGTCAGGAAAAGTGCCTGTTGAAAGTGAGAGATTTATTATATGGCATAAAGGTTTCACTATATACAAATAACATTTCTTTACAATAGTATCCGAGATTTCATCAATACCAGCTGAGGTTTTGCTTTTCATCCTTTTAATTATACCAATTATTTCGTTTTCTGTAACGGGCTCCAAGAACATGCTATTACATTGTTCTGAAGGTATACTTAAGTTCTGGATATTATGTCTCAAGTCATTGGACCTATTTATATTCTGTGCTATCCCAGTGTAATAATCGTTGAAAGTATTAGCTATTTTTGTTGGTTCTGTTATAAGTTCCTCATTTTGCACTATGCTGATATTCTTTACATAATTTGTTTTATGAAATAGTTCATTTCTAATAATATTCCAAAGGGCTTTTGATTTATTGTTTGAGTGTTGAATGTATTCTGCATTATATCTCTTTTTTGCCTCTACTATTACTTTGTTATAGATTTTTTTGTATTGGTGGTAATAGGTTCTAAATGTTTCTGTGACCTGACCGCTTTTCATCTGTCTACTTAAGAATCTTAGTCTATGACTTGAAATCTTTATACCTACCGTAATCCACTTATTTTTTGGAGGACCAATTTTTATTCTTTTTTTAGGGAGAGCAACTTGAAAACAGTATTCGAATGTCGAGAGAAACTCATTATATGAATCATTTGCATTTTTTTGTTGATAGACATATTCCCATGATTCTTTTTGAAGTAGAAAATTTAAATAATCAATATTTGTTTCATTTATTGGTCGAATTGTTCTAAAAAATATATTATCTGTGGGTTTGATTTTATTTTTCAGTTTATTCTGTAGTTTAATAATCTGAGCACAATGGTCAGAGAACCCTGTTTCAATCACACTCAGGTTGTACTCCCATACCAATCTGTTTAGAATTACCTGATCTATAGCTGACTGAGACCTAGCTCCTATCCTTGTTGGAATATCTACTACCGCTTGCATTCCATAAGAATTTAGCATGCATTGTAATGCTACGGTATTGTTGTTTCCGGTATTTAAAAAATTGATGTTCAGATCTCCTAAAAGTATAATGTTTTTTCTATTTTTTGATAATGTTTGAATAATAACTTCTAAATTTTCAATTAGGGGTGAAATGCTACTATTTGGCGTTCGGTAGATACAAATTATAACTGTATTTAGCTGTGTGAGTTCTACCATACTGGCCTCAAAGCTCTCTTCATTATTGAGGTTTTCAAAATGTGTGAAAATGTGTTAACATATGTTAACATATGCAATTTTTAGGAAGTACATCCTATGTGGGATATGCTGTAGTGTAGTGGTTGAGGCATGGGTTTGATTTCCGATGAGGTCATTGGAGTTTTTTTAATTGACCTAATCCTTCTGGTGGCTCTATGGCCCTGGGGTCAACTCAGCCTCTATAGAAATGAGTACCAGGAGCAATCCTGGGGGTAAATGCGGCTGGTGCATAAGGCTGACAACCTTACCACCTTCACCACATGCTGAATATCTAAAATCTGAGAGCCTCAACCTCCTGGAACCTTCTGGACCACCATTGCCTGTATACGGAACACTTTACTTTTTATATTCTATGGTAGGGTGACCAGATTTTAAAACAAACAAACAAAACAAAAAGGGGACACTTTGAATATTTCAGCACCTTAAAATGGTACTAAAACGGGACACTTCTGGTATGATCTACATGAAAGTTGAATAACAAATGATTCTTGCATAATTATTTTGAACATAAGTTAAATGCAGGACTAAAGTGTTTATGATTATTATTTCACTGTAACACAATTATCGTTACCATTAAATTGATGTGAAGACATTATGTCCTCCAAAAGGATTGCTTCTTTCAGTATTCTCTCATAAAAATCAAAACATGAAATATCAAAATGCTTTCACAGTCTTTATGTTTAAACAGTTCTTTCCTCCTGTTCACAAAGAACTATGAGCGATAAAATCAATATACCTTGTTGATGCAGCTGTTAGTGGTAGGCTACTTCTCATTACAGCACTTTTGACTTATCACAAAGAGAGTGTTTTCACAAAGATGGATAATAGTCGTGGTGTGGATGTTTTTGACTTCAAAATATAACAAATCAACATGTCCAAACCTACAAGTCATTCTAAAGGACGAAACTTGATCAGACAATAAGTATCCTGTAAAGGTTTTATTGGGACAAGAGGACCAGACCCTAAAAATGATGGAAAATCCCGTTAAAAAAAGAGATGTATGGTGAAAACTTTTTGTAACACCAAGGGTGCAAAAATGTACAATACAGTAAAAGCTCCTTATTCGCGCTTCCTTCATTCGCGTTTTCACTATTTGCGGATGAAAAAAATGTGACCCAATTCCTATATTCGCGGCTAAAAATTTCTTTATTCGCGGATCTAATAATATTAAAAAGATTCCAATAGGTATCCAACTCAATATCCTTTGTAAATGCCGTCAAATGGACTAATAAAAAAAGTAAAATGCAGTACTATAGATCTTATTACAACTTTGCCTTTGTTGTTAAATATCGCCGAGGACTTTGACATAAGCCGCCTTCGCCGCGATCGGTGTTTTTGAGAATGTAAACAAACAGAATGAAAGCAACCTTATTACTCAATGAATAAAGTATATTTTTAAATGTTGCTGTTCCGTTCTATGGTAAAAGCCGCTTTGCGTGTTTTATTGTTTCGTCTTTCACATTCGTTACAAAAATGGAAGTGGCGTTGTCATTATGGATCGAAGACCGCATCCAAAAAAGGGTGCCCCTGAGTGGTCCAATGGTCCGGGAGAAGGCAAAGCGTCTTTACGCTCATTTTAAAGAACCTGATGGTAGTTGCAGTGGTGAATGTACAGGTGGAGGATTTCAAGCATCGGAAGGTTGGTTCAAAAACTTCAATTAAATTGATTTTTTTACTGTATATATATATATTTTTTTTATTTTGTCACCTAGGAACGTATCCCCTATAATCCCATATAAATTACCATTCCGTATTCACGGTTTCTGTATTCGCGGCATATTTATGGAACATATACCCCGCGAATAAGGAGCTTTTACTGTACAAGAATAAATTACATCACATTACATTATGTACTGGTAGTTGTTTTTATGCTATTGTACAAACAATGTAACAATTGTGACTTTCTCTCGTTAACAAAATAATATATTACGTTAAACAAATAAGACAACATTAAACCTGAAGTAACTGATCTAATTGGTGGATTTTTTGTACATTATATAAAATTGTCTAATTAAAAATTGTTTGCTGTTCATAATTTTTACATTTCTTAGAATTCCTTTTAGAATCTAATTTAGAGGCACACTGCACTAAACTGTTCTTATTTTTCTTTATATCACTGATTTTTGGCTATCCTACACTGTAAAGTCCACCTGCAGCAACACCACTTTCACCCTTTGTCAAATTATCCAAGATTGTGACATAGCAAAATTTACATGAAAGAAAAACATGCAAACTCGATGCAAATAGATTCGACCAGTATTTTTCTGAACATTCTTTGCTCTCGTATGTCATATGTTTGCAGGCACAGTCTAGTGAGGGACTGTCTCTCGAGTGAGTCTTTGGTAGACAGTCAAGGGGGGTGCACCCTGTGAGGGGTGCACATGCACCTACGACAGAGGATGGCAGCAAACAGGAGACAGTAAAAAGACTGTCATATTGAGAGGCAGACATACGCCTGGAGAAACCATCTACCCATATTGGAATCAACAGCATGGAGGCCATGGACTATTGAGATCAAATTCCTGTTTGGGTGGAGTTACCTGAACCTGTAACTGAAAGCTAGGTGGATTAAATTTACAATAAGATTCTATGTACCGGTAACAATTTTAACATGTACAAGCAAATACTATTATATTTTCTTTAAAAAATAAATAAATAAAATAATAATAATAATAATAATAATAATAATAATAATAATAAAAATCAGGTAAACTGCTGTAACAAAGTCCTAGAATGCTTCTGTTTAACCAGTGATAATAATTGCAATTATAATATGTAGAGAATAAGTTTTTTTTTAATCGATATCAGAGTTAAGCATCCCTACGCTTACACTCAATCAGTTACCTGTTTAAGTTCAGTGTTGAATTTAATATTATCATTTAATTCTATTTCCGGTATTTAAAGTGCAATATGCATTAACTCCTTAAACTGGACATTTAAATATCAAGGAACTTCCTGTGGGTTTATCCTTCGACAGCATTTAAATGCTACGCACTGCTTTATATTTCAGTATTGTTAATTGTGTAAAAGGTATGATTACTTCTACATAATAATTAGGCTCATTAGGTCTATCAAACAGTATTTGTAAAAAGTTTAAAAGGAATTCAATATGATTCACCTATCCTGTATTGAGCAAGTTATCCTACACAAGTGAGAAGTGTCAAAGAAGTTTCAGTTCTGTGCTATGCTAAAAAGACCACAACCTGTTGGGAATACTACTAAGAATAAACTTACGACACCATTATAAATTCAAATATGTTTTCCAGGGAACTGCAGTTTTATGTTCATGATCAAAACAGTCAAATAATATGAAATCCCATTCTTTTGATGCAGTAATTTTGTTTAGTGCACACTCTCTAAAACAGCTGCTTGTTGGACTGGTACGGTAACACACTGAAAAATTGCATTTTAGCAACCAAAGCTACTCAAATTGCATAAAACTGCAATCAAATTGCATTCAAAATGCAGTTTTATTGGCCTAGTACTTTAAAGTCATCATGGCAATCTGTAAACAAAATCCAGGTGGCATTGACCAGTCACACCAACTTTAACATGGATTTAAGCATATATTATTTTGGTCAAAAAACAACAAATTTAAGCAAAAATGTTTCTTTATGATAGTCAGAAACTTTACCAGGGTTTTTTGCAAAACAGGGAAGCCTAATACATCATATAATAACAAATATACGCCAACAACTTTTCACATCTTCGTTCACAAGAGAATCATTGCTAACCATGGAGGTACCTGTATTTAATTGCAATATATTCCTTCTCAAACCTTACTACTGCCGTGATGATGTTGGCACCAGCTCCAATTCAACATGGAACGAAATTTCCTCGAGATTATCATTCATATTTTCACAAGCTTTTCATAAATAATAGTTCGTATGCATTATTGTTTACAAAAAGTGACTCATATAATTATAATGCAATCTATACTGCATTTTGTATTGGTACATACGGTTCATTGTTGTACGGTTCACAGGTGGCTGTAAGAATCCCACTCAGCACACATACGTAAAATATATGTAAAAATTGTGTTATCCCTAGATCTAGGTAATGTATATCGCACATATTGGTTAAATAAAATCTACGTATAATATACGCTCAAATGTCCCACTTTTTGATGTATATTGTACGTCTATTCATGTCAATACAGACATATAATATATATCAATTATACGAACAATCGCATACATACTATTGATGTACAATATCTATACGTAAAAAATATGTCAAGATGATCTATCAAACGTATATTTTATATATAATTTATGTAGCCTATATAGGGCCTTTGGTTCATAAATGTACACTGCTCACATACATTTTACATATACTATCAATACATGAGATATCAATAACTAAAAATGTCATCAAGAACACTTTTTGTGCTTACTATCTTGCAGTTTTTTGGGACTTCTTGCTGAGGTATTTTGCAATTATTTATTGTAAGCAAAACACTGAGATCGCTCATAATACACACTGAACCAAGAATCTTCGGAACATCATCATTAACATCCATTAAGCACAGCACTAGCCTTTCTACTGCCATTATGCTAATCCACTGCCCTTTAAGTCCTTCTGTTACACTTAGGAAGTACTGCATCACATCTTCCAAACAATGCAGAGCTTGTCATTCAACATAACTTTGAAGTTCTTTTAAGCTTTCTGCAACTGCTTGGTTTAAATTTTCTTCTTCTGCATCAATTAATCTTCTGCATGATGGACCTGGTCTTGACAAGTACTCAGGCAGATTAGGAAATATTGATGGTACTGCACCAAGTTTCAGTTTAGGGCAAGTTCTAGGAAATGTTTTTATTTCACCGTTAACTACAAATGTCTCTGTTCTTGTCACACTCTCTTCAGGAAAATACTTCACACAAATAACAGGCTTGCTTACCCCTGTAAAGTCTGTAGGAATCTTTCTATGCCATGTCTTCTTAAGTTCTTCGTCTTTTGGTAAAGAAAATGTACTAACACTTTCATGTTGTGACTTGTAGTTCCTTTTACAGCCAGCAACACTACAGCACCTAGGCATTGTGAATTCCTGAAACAATTAAGAAATACTTTAGCAGCGTTATCGTAAATTATTATGATCAGAGCTAATTACCACAGCATCTGTATTATAAATCAGTTTGCAAGTTGTTGAGGTTATGATAGGCCAATTTATATATGTGAAACAAATCTTGCACAGGGACTTACCAGTACTGTTTTATGTGTAAATGTTTTTCTTCTGCCTCATTTAATCTTCTACATGAAGGAGCAGGTCTTCACAAACATTCAGGTAGGCCTAAATTAGGAAATGTATTCTAGGATCTAGGGTATTACCCTACAGATCACTGCACCTTGCATAATATTTCGTCAGCTTTAAATACACACACATGTACATTTATTCTTCGTTTCTATGTTATATACATAGGGAGTAGTTGCAACAGAACAGTGCAATTCTCTCCACACACAATTTCTTGTTAATAAAACACTATAAAAGAGAAACTTATACACGCAACCACCAACAGCCAACAGCCAACAAACAACCTTGAATCAGCAGATCTACATTGCTGACGTCACAGACAAGATGGCCGCCAGTCATAAAAAATAGTTCTACTGAATGTACGGATGTAATCATTTTAAACCATTTTTTAAATTAATTTCTGATTAGCGTGAGTAAATTTTATTGCGTTCCCTTAATTTAACCAAATCGATTTACTAGAGTAAAACACAATAAACCGGTGTTTACAATGTACAATTCTAGACGTAAAATTTACGTATAGTTGATAGGTAATTTTGATGTTACAAATGAACAATCAAATCGATTTTGTTTTATATTTAATCTTACTTATGTAACAGTAACTTTAATTTTGATATATTATAAATATAAAGCAGGATTAAATTACAACAGTTTTTATACATGTATATATTGGACATAAAATATACGTATAATTTACGTTTTGACTTTGACCAATCGTAAGATATATATGTAGCTCTAAAATATACGTATATTATACATATCGTGCTGCGTGGGATATGTTAACAAATGGCTGACTACCTTTCAATACAATTAATTAATTATATGGTATTTTTGTTTAATTTCATATAAATTAGAGAGCTTTTACTAAAAAATACAGTATGCACCACGTACGCAAAAGCTTTATTTTACTCATCCAGTAGGCCTACATCCAGTATTTCAGCCTTGGCTTACGTTTTGGCTGCTATACTAGATTCATCCACTAAAGCGTTATTTTGCATACTTGATACATAAATAGCTATTTGGTTACTTCTTTGCAAATTTTTATATTACTTACATGAATTCCTCAAACAAATAAAATTAACACAATCTGGTAGCTACATTATTATTTCTATAATTTATTGTGTAAATTATAAAATAATGGGGTTTGTAATTTTAGAAACCCCTGGAAAAAAAGTCTGGCTACATCTATGACAAAAGGGATGACTGTCATTTATTTATAAAAAATAAGATAGATCTGTTATGTGTTGTAGTGCAACATTTCAGCCTTGTACAATGGAATTATTGGAATGCTGTAAAATTTATTAATTTATTAAACTGTGTATGTTACCTGAGATTCAGAACTGGTATTAGATTCTTCAACAGTACAGACATCCAGCTCTTCGTTGCTATCAGTCCTCTTAAAAATGTCACTGTGCATTTGACTGTTATTAGACAGATGTGATTCAGTTTTAACCATTGCAACAATGGCAACAGAAAGAAGTACTTTTAGTGTATACTGTATCATGATTCCACCAAAGCACATGGCTCCCACTACATATCGAGCAGGTGGAAAATGAATGTATTCCCCTGAAAATAAAATACACATTTTGCACAAAAAGGTAAGGTAATTAATAGAAGTAGCCGGCAATTGGTATATCAGATTATTTACCCAGGTTGTGAAATCATACATGGCAGAGAAAATGAGAATACTTGAGAAAACTGCCCCAACTCTATTTTGTCCACATTGATTGGCTGGGATTGAATCCGAGAAACCAGCATTAGAAAGTGAATCAAAATGAAATATCATACATGCTTAAAATATGTTAAAATATCTTCTGGATTTTCACCATGATTGCTAAGTAACTTACAAGAACTGGAAGATGCAAACTTTCCTGAAAAAGAATTCTTGCAACACAGTGAAACAGATGAAATTCGCCAGCAATTAAAACTACGGTATTATGATTTTATCACATGCATCACAAACATTTTACATATTTTTTAATGTAATCCCTCTTCACAATAAATACCTCAGAGAGGGGTTGAGCACTAAAGTTGGATTGTAAAGAAAGTTAAAATAAATTTTATGACAAGTTTCTTGTATATTTTCTTCACTCTTTGTTTTTATTGTGCTGTTGGCTATTGATCCACAGGCCTGGGTTCAATCCCAGTACCTCCTCAGATTCTTCTGATCTGAAACAGCATGAACTCAGCCTCATGATAGAAACCGAGGAGTTACTTGATCGAGAAGGAATGGCTCTGGTCATGGAAACCATCAATAATGGCATGGGTGTCGGCATGCTGACCACATGTCCGACCAATCATGCCACCTGCAGACAGTAGATGATGCAGCAGAGAGATAGTAGGCCTAGTCTCTTCAGGAATGTAGCACCACTGAGCTTTTTTATTTTATTTGTTTGTATTGATATCTCTCATTTATTATTTCAGACATATCATTTCACCTAAAACTTGCACCGCAGATATTTTGGACATGGAAAGTGCTATAGATGTACAGTTTTCACAGCATTGATTGGTAGTCAGGGGCTCGTACGTTTAGCCTATAAACAGATTTGAATAATACTTAGAAAGTGTGTTTTTTGAGCAAACATACAATTTTTTAAGTGGAACAATGCCTAGTTACATCAACAAAACAAAAGTGGAGTAAATTAGAATGTCAGTGGTGTTTGTCGCAGGATTCTAGTGCCAGTAGTTTATGAGAAATCTTATTTTGAAACCTTTACACACCGACACTTGTACAACCTGTGGTAGCAAAAACTAAAGAAAAACAAAAGGGAGTGCACTACCTCTGTGGATTCTGACAAGTAAAGAGACAATTGCCTTTCAAATGTTGTGTTCAAAATGATCACCTGAGTAGGGAGTGAACATAGGCGAAGTACACAGTTTTAAGCATGTTAATTCTGGTAACATTAGCTAGAACTCTTATGATATAACGTACTGTATTTACTTTTTTATTTAGCTGTTCTGTGTGGGTCTCCCACTTGAGATTATTTTGGATCCAGATTCCCAAAAATTTTGTTTCATTTAGGCTACCTTCCTGATGTTTTGGTTAAACAGTTGTATGTCTAAGTTCAAGTAGTTTTTATTTTGGACAGAATGGAAATCCATTGTTTTGGTTTTATTAACATTCACAATAAGGTTGTTGTCGCTGAAATGGTTCATGATCTGGCTGGTGACATTTTAACTGTTTTAACCCGCGAGTAGTCTCTTTATGAGCCTTCTTCTCATAGAAATGTTTATACCTTTTTTTACAAAGATTTGGTGGAAGGGATAACCTAACAGTATGTGACTATTATTTATGGGGAAACTTGAAAAATAAAGTGTATAGGTCAATTTCCCAAACAATAGAAGAACTTAAAGACATGATCACAAGAGAAATGAACTCTAACTCGGAAGCTGAACTTATGCGTGTGAAAGAAAATTTCCTAAAAAGGTGCCAGTGTTGTGTGGATGCAAGAGGAGAACATTTCCAACATTTCTTGTGATAAGGTACGTGGTTATTTTCATTGTAATTTTAACTATAAATGTGATAACCTGAATCATTACACTGATCGCGGCTTTATTTGCGTAGATATTTCATTTGATCGCTTGGGAGTTGGAGCTGTGCCGGCTGATCCGCAGAAACCCACGTCATTGGTCAACTCTTGCGTGGGACTCACTGTATAATGGGATAGCTTTTTATTATGGGGTCTATTATATAACCAAATATTGAGTTTTTAGTGTGAAAAGCAAAGAACAAAAAAGAATTGCAACGCTTGCAGGAAACCTATTTGCAGTGAACATTCGTCCTATATATACCCTGAAGCAAAATTCGAGAGTGACACAAATTAACATGTAGACCTTTACTGTGAAAAGAAAATTCCATTTTATAATATTATCTTAATTCTTTCTATATTTATTTCTGACAGCTATGTTTTTTCTTAATGTTTATCCTTAGTTATTGTGACAAGTAACACAGGTTTTATGACAAGGACCTCACACTATAGTGACAAGATTACCACATAGAAGATAAAGCAATACAGTTAGCAACTTAAGTTACATGTATAGGGTCTCTATGTTCAAAAAAGTATTGTATTTCAAGTCAAACTGAAAACCGATTCTTAAGAAACACAATGAACAGCTCCTCAAAATCGTTAATTGAACCATTGAAGAATTACGGCAAAATGTTCCTGAAAATACCTGAAAGTGAGAGAATATCTCACATACAACTACTGGCGTTGCATTAACGCAGGTGACCAGTCATGGTTAAGACAAAGAGTTTCATAATATTGAAATAATTAAAAAACATAATAAAGAAACAAAAAAACTATAGCAGCAAAGCATTTCCCATACCTGCTATTTCTGCTGTAACAACTTATTAACTTTTCAATTACCTGTTGAAGGAAGAGAAATCTTTTTTGTAACAGTCTGACCTGACATTTTTAATCTGACTAAAGAACACACGGATTGATCGTGGATTATGAAGATAATATAGAGTGCCAATTAATCATTTAAAAGAATGTACTTCTTAGCTTATCAATATATCAGCAAACCTGTGGCATTAATGAACTTTATATGGCACGTGTTCTAGCTTTCTTTTTATTTCCAATGTTTACTTTTTTCTACTCCCTTATTCCACATAATTGGAAGTTCAACATCTCAAAACTGATCAAATTAGATTTCATATCTCTCTTCTTTAAGGTCCAGGTGCAACAATATTTCAAGAAATAGTTTTACACGCTCTACAAAGACTGATATATGCATATGCATTCATGAACCACAGATTATTGTCTCTGTTGGATCCACAAAGACTGTTAATGCTACATGGCATAATTCATTCTCAGTATAAAAGATTTTTCTTTCTAGTGATCATCCTGATATTATTGTAATTATAATAATATAATATTAATATTGGTACAATATTCAATATTCTGTATGTAGGAGACATTATAAACAAATGAATCTATCCAACCTACTTCAAGATCCAATTAGTGTAGACCTGCATATCCACGTCAAGAATGAGTTGAAATCAAACCAGAAACTGTAGTGATCTCTATTTTTATGAATATAAGGTTCAGCTTAGAAAGCATAAAGCTAACATGTTATTCTTAATAATAACAACAGCAAATAATAATAATAACAATAACATCAATAATAATAATAATAATAATAAACAATAAGCTACAATATATAATAAAGTAGGCCTACAATGTAAAAAAATATATATACAGTGCGCCCGAGAACAGTCTCCGCAGTTGCTATTTGCTGGAGAGAGGGCTAGCTGCAGCAGTTACGTTGGCATCACGAGCTTTTATAAAAACAAACCGCCAGCTGTGTATGCAGGCAGGCAGAGGTCATTGCCACTTTATCAATGGGTGCATTGTCTAATTACTAATCAGTACATATTGCAGTGTGCAAGCATTAAGATTGAATATTGTGACAGCACTTCCAGCACCTGCAATGATCGGCTGTGGTGAGTGCCAACTTAACTGCTGCAGCTAGCTGCCTCTCCAACAAGTAGCCGCTGCGGAGACTATTCTCGGGCGCACTGTATATAATTACATAATAGCAGTGCATTGTTTCTAAAAACAATTTAAGGGATACTCTCGCTTTTGACTTGACAGAATATTGCCAGACTTAACCACATTTTTAGATGAAAGTGGAATCACACAATGTGCATAACGTTATACAAATTTAAGTTCTCTGAGGTGGAGTCAGTTCGTACATATCAACTCTACCTGTAAGCTACAATTTAGTCTATGATAGGCTCATAGAATTTTTTGAAACTTCCACCAGAAGAAAGCTATTTTTGAGAGTTGGGACCTGACAGTCATTTTGACAAGGGTACATATAATTTAACACATGAAAAACAACTGCAGAATAGCGAGAGACAGAATGACATATGCAGCAGTGTTAATGCAAATAAATGCAATTTGAAGCCAAGAGGAAAGGGATACAATAAATTCTTGAGCATGTGCTAATATTGAATCAGTAACATTGGCAAAGTAGCAAGTGCTGTAGTACTCACTTGTTTTCCTGATTGCAGTGCTAATGTCAGGTCCCACCTCTCGAAAATCATGGGATAGCTAATGAACCTAACATTAAAAATAGTATCTTTAATGCAAATGATGCATATAATGATTTTCTTTATTTTGTATGCCACAAATAGATTTCGAAATTATAAAAACAATGAGTTTCTCCTATATGAATCTGGAAATTTTTTAATGGGTATGTGTACTCCATGTACCCCCAGAAAAAAAGCACTGCATAGTAGTATAGCAAAATAATCCTTAGATATTATAAAAGATATCACTCTCTCCGCGATCTGTTAGTGCACTTATACCGTAACTTGAGAAACCACTTAAGTACTTTTCTATCTAGTTTATAGATATGTTCTGTAGCCAGGTTTTAGTAACCTACATATTTATATATATTTATACGTTTGGTAACAGAAGGAATATGCAGTGATGATTCATTCCATAAAGCTCGATAAAGGGGTCGGGTGAGTGCAGACATGGAGAATGATAATTTTGTCTTGCATTGTTATCCAGGTAGCCTACTTTTGTAACTGAGTACACAATTGTATCTTTCAATCTTTCAGTTCATAAATACAATATTCATATGAGTTGGTTCAACAATACGTTCACTGAAATAACATTTCTACAAATACATTTTGACTGATGCTTCATTCATATAAAATGACTCAGTTTTTGCATATATCTGCCTATTGTTATGTATTCTTACTTTAATATTTAGCTTTTGAATTTGATGTATTTTTGAAGTAAAACTTCTTTTCTCGCGGTTGGGGTAAATCGGAAAATCAGTCACACTAAAACCGTAACAAAATCAGTCACAAAATCAGTCACACTCAAAACTACGTGTTTCGGAGCGGACTGCACAGAAAACAATCAACTCAATGATTAGGAGTAATCAAAGGAAATTTTTCAGACATTACTTCCTCAATGGCAATAGACAATTCCTAAGCAATCTAAAGGTATATTATCTATTTTATGGAACCCGGTGGTTGATTACCACGCAAATCCAAAATTAAAAAATACAAAGTTCCAAAACTAAAAAAAAAATTAAAACATCCCAAAATTAAAACAATAAACTCAATGATTCAACTCAATGATTAAGCTTATCCAAAATTTAAATAAATTATCCAACATTGGTAAAGTGTGTTAAAACCACCGCCTTCTCGACAATTACACTGAATCATTCTTTTCATTTGACTGTGTACATTTTGAAAAAAGTTGAACAGCACTAGCCACTGCCTTCTCGAGAATTACACTGCATCTTTCTTTTCGTTTGACTGTGTACATTTTGAAAAAAGTTGAACAGCACTATAATCAACAAAGTCGTAGCAGAAAACGCATACGATTTTAAATGAAGTGCATGATAGAACTGATACGTATGAACCTATATTAAAATCTATTTTGCCTTATGCAAACTATAAATCTCATAAAAAGGCACACACAGACTTTAAAAAACCGAAATCAATTGCAGAAAGAGCAAGAGGATACCGTGAGAGGATGAAAGCGACAAAGAAAAGGAAAATTGAAGAAAATACATGAAGTGTAACGGCCAAAACTGCAGCAGAACGCAAGAGAGAAAGCCGATCACGAAGAATAGCATTAGAAAATGCTCGTGAAGCATCAGTAAGTGAAGTGCATGATAGAACTGATACGTGTGAACCTATAGTAAAATCTATTTTGCCTTATACAAACTATAATTCTCATAAAAAGGCACAAACAGACTTTAAAAAACCGAAATCAATTGCAGAAAGAGCAAGAGGATACCATGAGAGGATGAAAGTGACAAAGAAAAGGAAAACTGAAGAAAATACATAAATAAATGAAGTTTTACTTCTGTCGCGTGGCGTTCCACGCACTCTTTTTTTTTTGTAAAAAAAGTTTTAGAATAAAACTTTTACGTATTTAATTTATTCCACAATAATGTCATACATAAAATAAGTGAAGTAATATGGATATGGTTATCTTTGTCATAACAGTAGATAACCTACAACAGCATGCTGAATCATATTACCTGACCTTCCCCTAATGTAGAGATAAAATGCCAATTTGATTTATCACTTCTTTGATATCATAGTCTGGAATCAGTACTGTAGTTAAAAAGCCATTATAAAGATAAGGCAAATCTTAAGATTGAAATCTGAAGAAGCACATTAAAGTCCATATGATTATTATATTATGGTTTAAAACACACACTTAAACTTCACTAAATTAGTGAAGTTTAAGTGTGTTTTTTAAACCATAATATAATATTATGACTTCACTGTGATCTTCCCAATATCAGTTTCTATCCATATGATTACTTTGTAATGCTACAGAAGGCATCAAATAGAAGACATTCTAATGTTTTGCATTTTACCAATTCTAGAGCTTAATTTGACAGTCAAAATCCTTCTGTTGCGATCTGGTGTGAACATGTGTTCAACCAATCACCAGCATAATGTTATTTCTTTGCTAGATATTTTGACTTCCAGCATAATATTTAATAGGCCTATCATAATAAAAAAAATATTTGGAACCATTTAAAATCCACATTGCGACTTGGGAATGAGTATCTAAAAGTGAAGATTTTTCCAAACATAAAATACTGTGGTTGGCAATGCTGCCTTTACTTTGTTGTGCTCATTAAGTGTAATAAAAAAAGGAAATCAATAGGTGAGGAAGAAATCTAAAAATTGACATTTTATAACCTAACAGCATATGTTACTGCTATGTGGAAATGTGTTCACCAAATTGTGGTTGGTTTCCCTGGCAAAGTACATTTAAAATGGAAGTAAAATAGAAGTAAAAGTCTCAGTATCATCATATTGACAGAAATTGCATAATTTGTAATGTTTCTCTTTTTTACAATATAGTTAATTATGCAATCCATAACAAAGAGTGCCAATGCATTTAGACTCATTTAGCATAAATACAAATGTAAATATAGGCCTACATGTTACTTAGCAACATGTAACCTGTATTTGAATTTCCAATCAAGGGAGTAGTAGCGAAAGAATTAGAGATGAGGAAGTCGTATTCCTTGTGCTTAGGATAATGAGGTTATAAGTATATCACATCAGATTTTCGTACAACCACTCCTTTTCTTCAGAAAATGTTGCTAAGTCGAGAGTAGCATTATACTTAGAGGATTGAATCAGTGATTCATGATAATGATGTGCACTTTACAGTATAAAAAAAGATATAAATGTGCTTTACAATTGATCGATAAGTTCTGACTCTGGGATTTTTCAAGATAATTTAAAAATCACAATATTTTATGAATATACTTCGGTCATGCTTACAACTTTATGTTATATTGGATGCATGGCTTTCTAATACACACATCACAAGTCAGTTTATCAATGTTACACAAGGTGCTATAATAGCCAGCACTCAATTTAACTCAAATCACTGATATCAAGTTTAATCTTATATTAAAAATAATAATGCTAAGGCATAAAAAGTGTGCATGCTGCCTGTGTTTAATATTCTGTCACGAAAAGTAAGATAACAAAGAAAATACTAGGGACCATTTAAAATTCACATTGGGACTTGTCAATGGGTTTCTAAAAGTGAAGACCTCTTCGAAACATAAAATACTGTTGTTGGCAATGCTGCCTCTATTTTGTTGTGATCATAAATTATAGTACAAGAAGAATAAGAATAGGTGGGGACAAAATCTAAAAATCGACATTTTACATACTGACAGCATGTTTATGCTATATGGATTATGGTTGGCTTCCCTGGCACGATACATTCAAAATGAAAGAATTATGATGAAAGCAAAAGTCTCATTATCATCAATTTTTTAAAAATTGCATATTTTGTAATGTTTCGTTTCATTATGAATCAAGTAATGCAATCTACAACAAAGAGTGCCAAGGCACTGGACCTCGTTTTGCATAAATGTAATGTAACCTAGCAAACGTGTAGCCTGTATTTGAATTTCTCATCAAGTGAGTAGTAGTGCAAGTATAAGAGATGATGATTGACTGGCTGTAATGTGGCACCATGCCTATCATGTAAACATCAATATTTTTTCATTCTGTAATATCTCGTCACAAGCCTTCACTACACCCTAATAAATTATTTCTTACACTTGCACAATATTTCACTCCGCCCTTTTTTTCTGAGTCTACAGTACCCTAACACACAAAGTGAATAACACACATTGCATTATTATAATGGACTTTATGACACAAAACTGTCAAAATTAGAACTTCAATCTTTAGATAGTTACCCCATCTTAAATCTAAATATGCACAAGTGCAATTATGACAGTATTATTATAGCTTTATCTATTACAATATTATAATAATGGAAAATTTAGTAAATCTTCCCTGAATGCAATTTAGCATCTGAACTCTTTTCAAATATTGTAACTGCCTTTATTTTCTTCACACTGCCTGCTTTCATATGTTTCATGAGCAACTTTAAATACAGAATAATCATTTAGTAAGTAATAAGAAATAATAATTTTATTAGTTTGAGGGTAATAGTTCTATAACAATTGTTAACATCTTTGGTTTTAATCCTGCAAGATAATAAAGGAAAATAACACTAATATAGGTCATTTTAATGATCGCTTTGCAATTTTATAATCTGAGATTGCATTTAGAAGGTAAAGTATTTTTAAATATAATTATGCTGGTTGGAGACTTGTTAGATACCGAATTCATCTGGTGTGTTTACTGTTTCACAGGTTCTTCCAAAGAAAAGTGTCTGATAGCCAGGCTGGAATCTATTATACGATGATGAATGGAAGAGGACAAAAACTATTCATACTCTGAGGATTGGAGACCATTAAGCTGAGTAGACATTTATCTTGTTGGTAACTAAACGTTATCAGGAAGATTGCAGAGCAACAACTGGATGTAATTCTTGGCACAATTTTTAGTACTAACTAAAAATGTCAAAATTCAGCAGCGAGCACTGCTCAACATGTAGCAGACCCCTCTATCAAGTTTTGACTGAATCAAGCTGCACATGATATTTTGCAAAGTTCAGCTGATCTCTTAAACCTACCGATGATTGGGTGTGTTTTGTTTGCTTAAGGTAGGCCAATATCTTCCTGTTAGAGATTTTGACAAGAGATGTTCATTCAGTAATTTATTGTTTTTCTTTGCACAGGACGTTCCTAGGAAAGCTGCCTGTACTCTATAAGAGAATCCATTGCAACATCATCGATACAATGTGTAAACAAGTGATTAATCTTTATTCATCAAAGGGGTACGGTATCCATGGCTTTGTCATTATCTTGAATTTCAGATGTGAAACTACATAAACACACACAGACACAAATCTTGATTTAACTACAACTTCATACAAAGAAAATTACATTTTTGCTATTTTCTTGAATGAGAATGATTTTGTTTGAATTTTGTAAGTAAGGATCCTTATATAAAGTGCTAAACATTAATTTTATTCAAACTTTTCATAAAAATTTTCTGAAGGGTCGATCCTCATTGTTACAAATGCAGGCTTCGTGTTGCCTAGCGAACAGTGCATCTTTGAATAAGGCTGAAATAATTGAATGCTCACTTCTTGCATTTGACCTTTCACTCTATGACAGAATCAGAAATGAAAAAGTTGTATTCTGCATGTTTAGGGTAAAGAAAGATTTTTTAATGTATCACCTCAGATTTTTCTTATAACCATTTCATGTCTTCAGATAAAGTTGTTCAGTAGTGTATAATATGTTGAGAAATGCATTTTAGTTACATAACTACTAGGCCTACTATTTCTTTTCATTTCCCTCTATATTCTTGTAAACATTGCTAATGAATCTGTGAGGCCTTCATGTTTACGAAATATTAACCCTTAACTCTAACAGCCTACATATTAGAGCCAAGCAGTAGAACAGCAACCTTTCGTATATGTGCCAGAGTCGAGCTGATCGGCTTTGCAAATCCACCATCTCCAGTTCTGGAGATATTGGCTTGTAAAAAATGTAGGCTATGTAGTTAGCATAATATTTTTGTAACATCCTAAAGCGACAGGATGAAAACCTTTAAGATCTTCAAGTCTTTGTGCACTTACAGTAATGTTATGTACAGTTTGTTAGTAAGTGGTGGAGTTCTGACGAAAAATGACAAGTGGTCCTTGTGATTTTTTCACACTTGGCGACTTTTAAGTTTACTTTAAAGAGAGGTATGAGAATGAAGAGGTTAAGAAAACCAGTTCTAGAACAATAAATAGGCTTAAAAAGGCCCTGGCAAACTTAATTGGTGGGAACCCTATTTTGATGCTTATAAGTGAAAAGTGACTCTCTGTAGTCTGGCACTTCGCTAATCCAACCCTCCAAAATCTGGCATTGATTTTAGATAGATGTATTTCTTTTTACTATACTACCTAGGTAGTATAACCGTATAAAAACAAATTCTAAAAGACCATGTTGAAAAGTATTTTAATGCAGTATTATTACACCAAAATTAATTGTTTTGCCTTTTTTTATATAATATTATTTGTAATAAAACAGAACTTTCATACATTTCAAGAGGTTTTATTAACGATCTTCCAGTAATCCAGTGTTATCGCTTATCCGGCACTATCCCGATCTGATATCTGCCGGATTAGTGAAGGTTTGCTGAACTTGTAAATTTTATAACAACTAATACCCTACCCTCAAATTTGAAATATCATACTGTAAATAAACTTATGTAAATTTATAACATGCAAAATATAAAGCACTTATTTCTAGGTTATTTTAAAAATAAATATTTAATACAATTTTCATACTTTAAAATTCCTTCCTCCTTCGGCAAAGTTGTGTATTGTTTCTTCAAAGTCGAACTTCCTTGCCAAGGAGTGCTCGATGAAAAGAAGTGGTAATCCTTTCAATCTTCCTTGACCCATGTGCTCCTCAGATAGTTTTTGTTTTTAAATTTTAAGTTTGGAAAATGAATGCTCCACACTGGCAGTTGTAACAAGAATGGTCAGAAACAACATCAAAGCTGTACAAACAGAAAACTAGATGAAAGGCAGTGATTTTTCATTATAAGAAGAGTAGCTAGTTCACTAATTAATGACAATTTAGACATCCCATTAGTAAATGCCAACTGCATATGGAACTAAAATGTTTTGGAGAAAATGCTGATGAAATATCTTTGCTGGTACAGTATGTAACAAAGGATATGATTTAACAAATTAATTAATGAGACAACCAAGTAATGGAAAAATTATAACAAAAAAAAGTATGTAATTGGGCTGAATTACAATTACCTGAGAGACAGTTTACTTAATTACAACTAAAAATTACTTTACAGTACTGAAATATATATTCTTTGTTTGTTTGTTTTTGTTGTTGGTTTTTTGCTTTTCTGGGGGAGGGCACAATGGCAGAAACTATTGGGCTATTCAGTGAAAAAGCTGCTTGGGACATTGCCAAGTCTAAAATTTTTAATGAAAACAAAAATACAACAATACCAATTAAAAAATAAAAAATTCCAGACACAGTGAGTAACCTTTTTTAATATTACCTCTAGCCTGGATATCAGTTGTAAAAACAGTTATGATGATATAGCATGCGAAAATGAAAAGCAAGTTTCAGAATATACTTTATTAATGAATGTTCCTATTGAAAACATTTAATTGAAAGCAGTTTTAAATGGAAGGAAATATTTATTTATTTTTCCATGACTTACAAAATTATGCACAATCTTTCAACTACATAAAAATGAAGATATAGGCTACATAGTTTATTCCAATGTAATTTTAAAAATTATATCTGATGTTTTTGCAGAACCGTGTCCTGTCCTGCATTTGATGTTTTCCATGCATTCCTTTTAAAACCGAACCTGTAAAGAACTTCAACTTCGCTGCAGTAAACTAGGGTTAAAAAGGAAGGCCATGACAGTTCATATAACAAAACCCAAAAAGTGGCATTTACAATAGTGAGACACCCGTGTGGCACAATATTACAGTATTATGTTGTGGAATGTGTTCACAGTAGATTAGAATTAGAAATACGTTACCAGGATACAGAATCCTACTGATGATGAACGTTCTGTCCGAAGGCAGGTCCAGACACCCGGGACAAAGCCGTGGGGTGATGACTACGACTTGTCCGAGGTGATTCAGGCAAGGGTGATACCGCGGAGAGTTGCCATTGCCTCTCGCGGGATGGGAATGAAAGGATACAACACAACACCCAGTCCTGAACCCAGGAAGGAAATTTTTCATTGCTGAAAAATCCCCGACCCGGCCAGGAATCGAACCCGGGCCGCCAGGGTGGAAAGGCAGTCATGATATCAACTCACCCATGGCGGTGGACAGAATCCTACTATCAGAATTATATGAGAATATCACCTTGTTGCAAATCACTGTTCCTCATACTTAAATTTTCAATGCCAGAAGCAATATTTCCAGCAGAGCCTCTATTGCTCTAATTAACTGTTAGTTTGAGCTTAGTTATACTGCAGAACACTGTTGGTTCAAGAGCCTATAAGTTATATGTTTTAAATTTGCCTCTATAGTGTATTGCGTGGGCTATTAGGCTTTCGCGCGTTGCATCATTTCCTGGCGTGTGTGCTTGCGCCAACTGCCCCACGCCAGTTCAGTTAGTCGTGTTTCAGATGCAGTGGCCCACAGCCGTGCTGTTCGAGTGCTCATTATTCCAGTTTATAGGCTTACTACTCATCTTCTATCCACACTCTTTCGCTCCTAGACATTAGGCAATGTGTGTGCGATTTCGGGCTTCATATTGTATTTCTGTGCAAAGTGCATACGTTCCCACTGTGTTAATTTGGCCTAGTCGCCACGTGTGTTCATAACAAAGAAACTTGGTACTAGCGCATCTAGAAGCTATTTGGCAGGAGTGGTGTATGCTCCTAGCATCAGTAACTGTATCTGACTGCATTTATAATTATCCTGTGTTAAGTGTTTATGTAATTTCAACTACTCAGAGTTCAGGCTTCCTGAATATATTGTATTGCAACGAATCAAAATCTAAATCCCTGATTTCAGCGTCCTACAGTCCAAGCTCTCCTTGTTTAGTTTTAAGTGGTTTTTAAATAAACCTGGTCCTCCGAAAACATACTAGTTACCTATCATTTTGCTCCTCTCGGACCGGATATATGCCGTAGTTACCCAATCAACACATAACCTTCTTTTTAAAGAAAGGGCTATAAATAAATGTTAAACTTATGGGTTGAGAACAGCAATTTTGATTTTTTCAAAATATCAAAATTCACTTCTTGAAATGAAAGGAAATCTAATTAAATGTAGGATAAGTCCCCATATAAATTGCCCTGGCTGTGGTCACCATTGAAAAAACAAAATACATTCGACTTTCGATCATCTCAGCTGATGTTGTGCGGCAAACGTTAACACCAACTCAACTTTTGTCACATTGTCTTTCTAACATTTTGCTGCAGAAATACTGACTTTCGACATTTATTGGCTAATGTTGAACGTCACATCACTTGCTAAAGCGCTTCAATGTTGCTGCAGCAAACTAAAGGGTAAAAAAGAACGATCATGAGAGTGAGGTGGCCCTGGAATTGGGCTGAACACTCACCTAAGGAGGCCCTCCATGTCCTTGTCTGGTCAAAAAGTGTATGTGTGTGATCCATAGAAACCATGTCCCCTTGTGGGTCATGATTCTGAACAGCTCGGGCAGTGTTGACTGCTTAAATGTACCAGTACATACAACAGGGGAGGTAAATCTCAGGGAAAGAAGAAGAAATTATTTATTCAATGAGCAGTCAAATATGGCATGCTACTATGAAAGGTAATATAGTTCACATAACCTCATCTGGATATGTAACCACGTGGTTCCGTGAATATGAGTGTGAGAAAATCATACATGTTTATGCGATACCTTAAGTATTCATTAAAGACAAAACAAAATGGCATGGAAAATACATTAATATCATTGGTTAAATATGACGTAGCTGGAAAAATCCCCTCCTATGAGAATTCAGATGGTGTAATGTGTTTATGAAATTTTGCAATCTTGTTAACTCCATAATAACCCCCTTATAAAAGCCACCTGAGGCTATGCCCGCATGCTAGAAGCCCGCCAATAGCTGTCCACTCTTCTCAAGAACTGCACGCGTTGTTCACGGCGTTCAAGCTCTCTAATTTCATCAACAATTCATAACAATTCAGTGCCGCTAACAATCACTGTTATTATCTGTGCTACAATGCAGTGTCATAAGTAGTTTTTATTACTCATTCCATGCATCATGTTGTAACATGTAAACAGATACAAGCAAACATAATCTCATGAACATAACCTGACATCTACAAATTCCAAGCATGGTGATTTAAATTATTCACCTCAGATTCGATTTTGCATCTGTTTTATAGTAACTTAATCAGGGTTTCTAACAGAGATCTCCAAAGGATCACTAATCTAGAGAGCATAACACAACGAGCCGCAGAGACAAAGTGGAAATGGGCTGGCCATGTGGCGAGACTCCACCATGACAGATGGGCACAGGTAGCAATTATGTGGGATCCCTACGTAGGAAACAGGGCACAAGGCAGACCAAGGACGCAATGGGCGGACTCGCTGAAGCAAGAAGCAGGTCCCGCATCGCCCGCACCAGAATCGAATGGAAGAAACTAGGATTGGAACTGCAAAGGAGAAATAGAATGTGAAACTGTGAGAGTGGTTTGAGTTGGGATGTGGTCATAAAAGAAGTTTATATTCTTGTAGTTTCAAAACTGATGTATTATCCAGCTCACGTGGAATAGCTCACCACGGGAGTT
This sequence comes from Ectobius pallidus, assembly GCA_964059195.1. Taxonomy (NCBI): domain Eukaryota; kingdom Metazoa; phylum Arthropoda; class Insecta; order Blattodea; family Ectobiidae; genus Ectobius; species Ectobius pallidus. The sequence continues at coordinate 30,267,466 of CAXKWD010000005.1, read as the reverse complement.
TCTCTAAACGAGCTTCCCCTCTAGTAGGAGGCCCTAGCCCTACAAGGGAAATTCATGGGCTCATTCATTCATTCATTAATTAGCCATGATAGTGTAACCTATGTTTTATCAATTTATGTATTAATTTATGTGTATGTGTATCTACATGTCTATATTAATTCTATTATACTGTATATTGCATTTTGTTACATGTATGTATAACCCATTAACGTTGTCTATAGCTTATAAGCTCCATGGCAATAAAATATTATTATTATTATTATTTGCTAACTACTTGAAGTTTTTATTTGACTGATTACAACACATACAATTTTAAATTCAACTTCAACTTGAAGATATAACAAGAAGTGTAACAATGACAGCCCTACACGCTTCAAGGATGATGCAAGATTCATAGCATTTCTTCACATCAGACTGTGTTTAAATATTTCATTTCATTCAGTGACTGTGTTTCATATATATATATATATTTTTTTTTGTATTATATTTTACATTATTTTTTTCTTTTTATTCAATTTCAATGATTCATAAAGTGATTTTTCTTTTTGCTTTTATATATATATAATTCAAACTGTTTTTTTATGATGTACACAGTGCTTCTGTTATTGTTTTCAATATAGTGCTCATATAGCTTAACAACTAACCAGCTCCAGTTTTTAAAATCAATAAACACTACTAATCCAAATTTGACATTTTTATTTTTTGTTATATCGGTTGTAGGGTCAAAATTCATTGTCGTTCCATCCCCTCTCCTTTTTTATATACAGGCCCCCTCAGAGTACCCTAATCCTACAAACAATAATAATAATCCTAATAATCAGGAAGTTTACACAGTGAAGTATTTATTAATTAGAATTAATAATGAGATGGATAGTACACTGACTTCACTAAAATTGCCACTAACCTGGACTGCAGTTTCGTTTAGGCATCCCTAAACATCCTCAGCTAGATTCCATCTGTATGCTCCTCTGTTTGTTGATCAACATGAGCATCCTCTCGCGGGCCACCAATGAACTTACTAATGAGGTACTCTTCCCCGGGAATTTCAAAATTCATGAGTTTGTTCCTATTCTTATGTATGTATATGTGTATGTATATGTTCTTATGTATATAAGAACAGGAACAAACTCATGAATTTTGAAATTATTTGCAGCTGACTAATATCAAAGTACAGTGATACCTCGAGATACGAGTTTAATTCGTTCCGTAACCTTGCTTGTATCTCAAAGCAATTTTCCCCATTGAAATTAATTGAAATGCCATTAATCCGTTCCAGCCCCAAAAATGCTATCCCAATTGTTTTGTTACGTGTTTTTTAATAAGAAAAATGTATTTATAAATGACAAATATTGTATAAAAACAATACTGTACTGCCTCGCCAAGTCAGCTACTCGCACACCTTGCTCATTTTTTCTATGATTTCTAGAAAAACTTAGCAAAGATGCTTCGACAGCGAGGTAAACAAGCACTCTGGGGGAATACGTGGGAAAATCCACGAGACGCACGCGCAGTAAACTGGTGGGCCGTGTGCAGCGTCGCAGCTGGCCGTTCCTCGCATCTCAAATGTCGCTCGTATTTCAAAACAAAATTTCGCTCGCTCGACAGCTCGTCTCTCAAATAACTCGTATGTTAGGGCACTCGTATCTCGAGGTACCACTGTATAATAGTGTTTTATTAAAAACATTACAAAAGTGACATTTTCATTAAAATGACAGGAGGGCCAAAAAATACAAAACTGACGGTACTATCCAATTCAAATGGTATGTATGGTCAGCTAATGTTTCACGCATATACTCACTCTGCTATTGCCAAGAACATTACTATGTTTTACACATCATATATTTATATTCACCAGATTGTGCGTTTTTAGATACAGCAAACAGCAAGTCATGTTCTCAAACAATCCTGAGTACTTTGCATGCATTCAAAATTGATCATGAAAATGTGAAATATGTTGTCACTGACTCCACTGCATATATGGTAAAATGTTGTGAATTATTGCATGGAATTATGGGAGAACACTTGATTCATATCACTTGCTGGGCCCATAAATTTGTTTTTTTTGGTGAAGTCTTACAAAAGAATTGAGAGAACATAACCCTATTGTCTCAATGACGAAAAACTGTTTCCATATGTCCTGGAAAATAAGACGCGAGTATCGTTCATAATTGATGATAATCATTCAGATAAAATGATTCCTTTTCATCCTGAGCCTGGGTTTTCTGGATGAGGAATTTGGTTCAAAGCAGATACATATGTACATACAAATTTAAATATTCTCTGTAATTTTTTAATAACACCAAAAAAAAAAAAGTCTGCTCCTGTAGCAAATTTTTCAGTCCTGCCTTAGTTATTATTTAACATGCATTGTTTGTGTTTTCAGTTATCTGAATAGCTGTCATTCCTTGGCAGCGTTTCAGATTAACCTCTTTTATTAAAAGGAACACTACCAGATAACACAGTTTAAAGTGAATTATGGTAAATGTTATTCTTTTAAAACTTAAAAATTGAATAAATTTAGATTTAAACAGATATTGTGTTTTATATGCCATATATACCCGAATACTATCCATCCATGAATAATATCCATACCCAAATTTTTCGAAAGGAAATTTGAAAAAAAAAAAATGTAATTATAAAAATAACGTGCATGGTATCAGCCAGTGAAAATCTCGCTGTCTTATACGTGCAGATTAACACTTTCAACAACAACAACACACTGAATTCATGAATTCAGCTGGAATCACAAGCAATGATGTGGTTCGACCCAAGATCAAAGTCGTGTGGAAATTCACTGAACTTTACCAAACTTTTCCCGAATTAGTGGTTCTGCTTGTACTGCACTGTTTGTTTGGAGTCTCTACACTTAAACTTTGTTTTACCGCCAGTCATGGCAGACCATGTGCATAAGAAAGCATCTTCTTTTTCTCATTTTCCTTTCATTACAGCTTCACCACTATTATATTATACTGTGATGCTATTACACAGCATGCTATACTTAGGCAATATGGTACAAAATATTGAAATTCACATGGTCTGCCGCAATGAGGTGCTTCTATCAGTAAAGATGGTTTCTGGCTATAATACTACATGGTAAGTAGTACACTTTATTATAAAAATACTGCTACAAGTAACCGAAAACAGAACTGTAATGTAGGCCTACACAGTGCATTAGCTATGGGGACATAAGGGAATACCGTTTTCTATACTTTATATTTATTTTGTAGATGTGAAAATTATGCCTCAAAAGCGTTTAATATAATTTATAATTCAAATTATGATATTAAATAGCCTACGTATTAAATACGTAAATTATATTATAGGTCTGTCACGTTGTTCATCCTGCACATCATTGTTGACAGTGTATTGTGATTCTTTGCCTTATATGTCAATATACGACTTCAATTTATTGTAGGTCTATGTAGCGTCAATTACTGCAGGATGGACTCCATTAAACAAAACAAAAAATTCTGGAGCATTTGGAATTGAAGACATCGTCGGTACAGCAGTTTTAATTAACGAGTTTTTATAGGAATTCATAAACTGTATGTTTTTGGCGTGTGTCAAGCAGACGGTTTTCACTCAAATATTTTACATATTTTGTTATTAGGTTTTCTTGTCGAGCATTAATGACATATTTTATACACTAGAAATCATTACAACAGAATAAAATATAAGAATATTACATTAAAGTAACTTGAAACATAACCACACCAGAATCACGAGTAAGCCAGTAGGCCTACAATAAATATTACTTATTTTACTTATTTTCGTTGTTACCTTTCTGGATGTTTCAAGAAAGTGAAGAAATGCAATTCAGGATTTTGTCTTTTATTATTACTGAAATTTACAACAGAATAATAGAATGTGAGCAACTGAAAGCCAACACAAAAAATCTTTCTTTCGAATATCACGTGTTCTAATAAATACAACACTCCTATTTACATACTTCCCGGAGTAGTTACTGGTCTTACTTTATGGCCACTACGATCGCTAGTAAATGCGCGCGCATGCTCGTCTGGCAGAAAAACAAACTGAGTTTCTGTACTGTATTAATACTTATACTGTGGTAGTACGAAGTTTAGAAAGGGTCACCTACACTCTATTTTACGGTAACTAGTAGTAGCAGTTTGCACAAGTTCACGTAAATGTTTAACACTTAAAACAGCTTGATGCTTAGATTTCATAAATTTAGGTATCAGATACAATGACTCAAAAATAGGTTTCTCAAAAATGGAGATAATCTTTTTATCACATTCTTTTAATATGGTTACTTTGAGTATACTTCTCTAAAACTGAATGGTTGAATAGTAATGATGGGCCGAAGCTGTTCGGTGCTGATAACACGCTATTTTGCTCTGCTTCTTGTGAGGAGGCGCTCCTTGAGAGTCGTTCAAAGAGCATTTTAGCTCCAAAACTCACAGAATCGTCCCTCCCTATACATTGCTCCTCATGGCAACTCGCTCTTTCGACTCTCCTCCTCTCTGTTCATTCTTCAACTAGCTCCAACTGTCCTTCTCTTTGCTCATTCTTATCTCATTCTGTCAATTCTTGCTCTCCAGCAATGAGTACTCAGTTTAGAAACGTCAGCCAATGAAAAGGCTTCTACTATCTCAAACTGCAAAATAGTATGCAATGTAACAGTGCCTGTTCCTCTGGTTGGCTATATGTCTTAAGATTTGTGTTTGCTTGTCGATAGATGTCACTGCAGTGAACAACATTGTACGGGGGAGTGCGAATTTGACTCCTTTTGCAGCTCTTTCTTCTCTTGTTGGCTGCCTCATTCTATCAATTCTCGCTCCCCCAACACATATGGATTGCAGATAAGTGCATATAAAAACCAGCAACCTTTGATACAGAAGGTTAATGTGGAGTAGAGGTTTAGAGGAGTGGTAGGAAGAGTCACGAAAGCAAGGAAGCAAAGAGGTGTTTGAACGATTTGCTCTTTTCTAAGGAGTGAGTGGAAAGGCATTCTAAAGATCGCTCAGGAGCGACCCATCTCTATTGAACAGTCTCTAAGTTTTAATTGTTGTAGTCCTTAATTCTCTTCAGTCTCTTAGTTTTAATTGTTGTAGTCCTTCATTCTCTTGAACCTTCACTGCTCCAACTTTAGAGCTGCCAAATGAAGCAGAAGTGGCCTTGGAACGAGGCAATCATTTTTTTTTCATCTACAAGAAATTGGTTAAAAAAGTAGGTAAAAATTTGTCAGGATTTATTGAGGTACCGCAAAAGAATGGCAAAAGAGCCACTTGCAGCTTGTGTGACATACTGTGGCCACCCCTACTATAGGGTGCGGCATTGATCGTTTCCCATTTTCAAAACCATTAACACATTTATTTAACAAAGAAATAAGCTACATTGAACATTTTAAAATGTCCTACAGTCTTGGATTTCAAATTCTGGTCTTACTTTTTGAATATGATGTCTATCATATGCACTGCATTAATTTCGACAAATTGCTGTAATCTCCCTTGTACATTGACCATTATGGGATGTGTGGTGTCTTGCGTAACATTTGCAATTTCCTGCTGAATTGCATTTTTAAGGCTATTAATGTCAGGGAGGGCATGAGTGAAAAGTTTAGACTTCAGTTAGCCCCACAGAAAAAAAACCTGGTGCAGTAAGGTCGGGAGATTTGAAGGGCCATTGGATATCACCAAACCTGGAAAGAATTCGGCCGGGCAAAGCAGCATGTAGCGTGTCCATTGAAAGACGTGCAGTATGTGCTTTAGCACCATCCTGTTGAAACAACAATCTCTCAATATCCCAGTTATGAAGTGTCAACTCTGGTAGGAAGAAAGTTTACAGCATGTGATTGTAATGTTCAGAGTTGACAGTCAACAAAGCATCATTATAGCTCTCAAAAGAAATAAGGGCCAATAATACCCTGTGCTGCAATGGCACACCAACACCACGACCTTAAGAATGTGAAGTGGCCGCTCGTGGCTTATGCGTGGATTTGCAGGAAATTGCAAATGTTACGCAAGACACCACTCATCGAGTAATGGCCAGTGTATGGGGGAGATTGCAGCAATGTGTTGAAGTTAATGTAGGGCATCTCAAGGACATCATATTTAAAAAGGAAGACCAGAATTGCAAATCCATGACTGTAAGACATTTAAAAATGTCCAATGTAGCTTATTTCTTTGTTAAATAAATGTGTTACATGGTTTTGAACATGGGAAATGATAAATGCCGCACCCTGTATATAACAATAAACTAGCTGCCAATCCAAAGAAAGAAAATGGAGGTGGATTTGCCACACAATACACACGGAACAGGGGGCTATTGAAAAGGCAGCGCTGGATTGTAACCATCTGAATATGGAGACATGGCCGCCCGAGAAAGACAGGGTAATCAGTCTTCACTGTTGCCCTAAGCTCTGTCAGGAGTGACAGGAAGTAAGTCAAGTAACTCAAGACCACTATTCTGCTGACCACCTCAATTTTAATGGAATCACTGAAAAAATATTTTGTTTTAATTCATTTTCGTCTGTCTACAAAATGATAATGTACCAGTACTGGAACAGAACTGCTACACCGAGAAATTAATTTACTGTTCTAAAAGGAGTAGACAGTTATAATGATATTGAAGTTAAAATCCCAAGCTTTATAAATAGAGATTGTAGGTTCTTGGGGAAACTTCACATGTAATATTCTCTCTGCTCTTCATTGCTTGATGCATTCTTGGCACCCACTGCAAGATTCTACAACAAAATAAATAAATTAATAAATTAATTAACAGTTTTGTAATTGCTGCTTTGATGTTCAAGCACAATTTCTTGCAGTTTGTTACTACAAATATGAGTAGTTGTCAAGTCACAGAAGATATTATTACTGAAGTTAAATGTTGGTTCATGGCTACTATGCTAATACAAAATTATAAAACTGAAAAAAATCTTTTGACTCTAAATAATGCCTTTTTTGGACTTAGGACAAAGTAAAAATGTTTTAAACTATTAGATATACACATTGATTACACATTATAAAAGAAAAGAATGTACACACTGAAAATCTTTGAAAAAAATTGCCTCTTGTAACTATCTCTCAACATGTACCGTACCACTGCCTTCTTTATTTCTTACAAGCCATGATTTTAAATCTGGCAACATCGCATCGGTAGTCCTATCGGCTATGAACATGTCGTAAATAAAGCAATGTACTCCATCAGAATTATCGAAAAATTAAGCATATTTCAGCTTACAGTAATCCCAGTCATCGCCTATTGTTTAGAGAACATCTGGATACACCTGAAGAGCAACTGGAGAGCATAGAGAAGGTAAAAACCGTGTACACAATGAGAGATTTATATACACCGTCACCCCTAATTGAGTAAACCAGAGATCAGTTTTTCACAGAAGAATTTCGTGTTCATCAGCTACAAACGACTACCAGAGTGAGGTACGGTATGATATTAGTGTTCTTAAGGAAGAATTGGCTGGTATTAAAGAAGAATTGAAGAGAAATAGAGACACTTCTACTGGTATGAACTTTTATCAAGTTGCTCACAGTAGGCCTAATTCATCTCAATGTGGCAGACGCCAAATCGTATAAATGCAATCTCCTATCCTCCCAATATTACTACCAGCGTTTTCCTACAGCTTGGTGAAGGTAATGAACGGGATTCAAACCTTAACCTCAAAAGTGCTGGCGAATCAACACAATTCACCACCGGAGGATGAACGAATGAATGACTTGACAGCAAATAACGGAAAGCTGAGTGTTCCCAAGGAATTAAGCAAAGTTATTCTTTTCAGTGACAGTCATGAGCGTAGTCTTCCACAAAGTGTATGTGACAAGAAAAGAGATATCAGTGTTCTAGGTTATATTAAACCTGGGACAACTAGCTCAGTGGTGGTACAAAATGACCCAGAGAAGTGTAGCAGCTTAATAAAATATGACTCTGTTGTGGGTTAAATAACAGAGTTCGTAGGCCTAACAGGATAAGTGAGGTTATTACCAATAAAATAAGAAAAAAACGCGACATCATAACGTATGAGGAGACACTGAAAACTACGAATTCCTTCAGATAGGCTATGTGGAGTCACCGCGCATTACGTTATTATGCACATCACAAGTATATGATGTATATAATATATAATAGACCTACTGATTTCGCCTAAATAAAATCGGTATTTGTGAAAAAGAAAAATATCTGCATTAAAAACGTATTCAAATGCTTCCCACAGACCACCACAGATAGGACAACCTCCTGTGTTGTCAGATTTCAAGCATCATGGCTTGTAAGATATAGAAGGCAGTGACCGTACCAATCAAATGGTTTCTATTCTGTCATAATAAATGGGCTAATAATGTTTAAATCAAGCTTTTATATGCTATAGAAAGTCATTCAAATAAACAAAGGTATCCCTCTATGGTGGTCATACAGGACAATTTTCCCATAATTAATTATCATGAAATTACCATCATCAATCTATATAATAAGAGGAAGTGTTTGTTTGTTTGTGTGCAAAGCCTAGCCAAATCTAGGAAAAGCAAAGATCTGAAAATTTTAGCATAGATGGACTGAAGGGTGTCTGAATGCACCTCAAAATTAGATTTTTAATTATTGCCTCCGTTTGTGAGATATGAGTTAAAAACTGGCAGAAAACATGATTTTTTGTGCTATCAAATCATCAGTTTTGCTGTTACATTTAAATTGTGAAATGAATTGCAGGTGGCCTTGTTCTGCTGCCATAGCAATCGGAAAAGAAAGAGCATCACTGAAATAAATATTTTTTTAACATAAAGCATGGGATTGTCAACTGCTTCAATTTTGTTAGCCTACTCTGCTTGATTCATTTGTTTATACATTATAACATTACAGCATGCAGATTTTTTTTTTCCCACAGGTGGACAGAAGGGAGATCATGAATGTAGGCCTAAATGGTATTTGCTTTGAAAGTGTAAAATGAAACAGAAATAAAACATACGAAACTGACTGAACATTAACCTAAATTGCTCACTGATTTTGTAAAGCTCTTTTAAAAATCAAATTTTGACGTAATATTCTTTGCTTTATTATTATTCAATTTCTTCTTTGTTGCCACATAATGTAAATTGAGCCCAGTAAATAATTCTACCTAATTATAGATTTGAATAAAAATCCTTAGCATTTAACTAAAGTAAAAGAACCAATTAAAAATAAAGAATATGAAACATTCTTTTTCAATCTAGCAAAAAAGTAAAGAAAATTGTTGTTTCTCTTAGTAGGTACCATATTAATTTTTTTTATACTTAGTTATATGAAACAAAGCCTTCGTATTTGCTGTATTACAATTGAGTTTAGTACAGTTATTTTTTATTTTAATTTTAGCTGATTTATGATACATACTTTAGTAAACTAGACTAGCAAAAACCAAAATCCATTAACATGTCCCCTACTATATTAATCTTTCAAACAGACCACTGAGAATTTTACCAGGACCATACATTACCTAGTTGCAGGTACAGAGAAGTGCGCTCTAAATCTCTTACCAACAATATATGCATTTCTATCTCAATCTTCACCTAATCCCCATTTTCTCCTTTAGTAATGAATAAAAGGTATTGTACATTATGTATTTAGGTACATTTTATAACCCTGGTGTCAAGATAAGCTGTTTTATCATATAAAATTGTTTAATTCCCTATGTCTTCCATCATTCATTATTTCCAAGTTAGTGTAAGAATGAATCAATTTTTAAAGTTGGGTTTGAGACATTTCCCCAGAGGCAACACAACCAAATGCCATTAACATGAACATTATTGTGCAATTCTACATTTTCAGCCTTAATATTTTACAAAGAGTAAGTACGAGAACAGACTTGATGTTGAGTCGGTCAGATTTAAGACTTCCATTAAGCAAATTCTTGTGAAAGTGATAGTTCCATGAGAGGCCCAGCACTGACCACCTCAAGATTGATGTAATTAAAAATATTATTTTCAGTGATACATTTTAAATATAAAACATAAATGTAATATTGCTAACATGCAGAGTAGTATGATGATTAAGAGTCTACATTGGTGAACATTTTATGGGATTTCCAAACCAAAGAAGTACGTGAAAGGGTTATGACCAGGGCCCGGATTCTAATGACATGTCATCTTTTTATTGATGCTGCCTAGACATTGCCAACTTGTAGATAAATCCTAATCATGGCCTCTAGATTATAGAAATGCATTTTTATTATGTCATTTTTTGTCATTTTATGCAATTTTATATTTTTAGGGCATTTATTTCAATTTTAGGTCATTATTTTGTCATTTTCGTGTCATTTGCTTCCTTATTTTGTCACTTTTATGCATTTAATTTAAATAAAAGACTAGGTTACTATAATGCAACATTGATGTAGAATCTACTTTAAAAAAACTATTTTATTATTTTTCTCCTTAAATGTTCCAACCAAGAACAAAGCTTTTAGACTTACGATATCCTTTCTACATTTACAGTTTTTAGAATTATGTACAAATTAGTCTATATCTTTGTGTGCACAATAATAATTTTTATAAATAAAATATGAGTGTTTAGGTCATTCTTTGTAATTATTAAGTCATTTTATAAACATTTTTAGGTCATTAGAATCCGGGCCCTGGTTATGACATTTGAAAGCTTGGAAGGTGATAAAACATCACTCAACTTCACTTATTAGTAGATTATTGCCTATAACACGTTTCATAAGCTGTAGCTTGCATCATCAGATGGACACTGCCGGTTTCACTGGATTGCTGGTAGATGGCTCTGTAGGAAGGATCCATCTTGCGATCAAGTCATTTTCATTTGGTATGTCAAAATTAACTAAATTGTTCTTGTTCCTTTGGATATAAATTCTTTCTCATACACTCAGGTCCACCGGTTTATTTACACCTTTTATTAATCTTATGTCGTCTTCAAAATCATGTTTTTCGGTCCAGTAATGATGGGCCACCGCTGATTTATCTAATTGCTTGTACCTGATATTTCTTAAATGCTCTTTGTGCCTGACAGTTAAATTTCTTTTTGTTTTGCCAATATATGATTTGTCACAGTCCTTGCATTTTAGTTCGTAGATGCCCGAATTCTTGTTGGGAGGAATTTTGTCCCTTTGTTCTGATTTTAGTAGATTTCTTATGCTATATTGGTTAGAAGGAGCCAATCTAATGTTCACCTCTTTGAATACTTTTTGGAATTTGTGATGGAATTTGGGGTGATAAGTGAACTTCTTTATTACCGAGTCATCCTTGATGCACCTCAGGGTGCTCTGATTCTCAATTAGTTTCTGTCTTTTAAATTTTCTAATTCTCTGGTGAACTAATTCAGAGCTGAAACCATTTTTCTGCGCTGTGCTAATGATCCGGTTGTATTCTGCATTGTATTCAGATTCACTTAAGGGTAAGTTCACTAATCTGAACGTGAGGCTATTAACACTGCATGTTTGTGTTCTCTAGGGTTATACCCCTCTTGTTTAATATAATTATCAGTGTGTGTACTCTTTCTGAAAATTCCGAAATCCAGCTTGTTCACGTTTCTAATTATTTTCAAACCTAGGAACGGTACGAAATTGTCTGATTCTCTTCTGTGAATTTAATAGATTGGTCCTGTAAGTTTAGTAACTTGAGAGCATCATCGGCTAGTTTTTTATTGACTGCTGCATGATTTTGAAGACGACATAAGATTAATAAAAGGTGTCCTGTAAGTTTAGTAACTTGAGAGCATCATCGGCTAGTTTTTTATTGACCGCTGCATGATTTTGATGACAACATAAGATTAATAAAAGGTGTAAATAAACCGGTGGACCTGAGTGTATGAGAAAGAATTTATATCCAAAGGAACCAGAACAATTTAGTTAATTTTGACATACCAAATGAAAATGACTTGATCGCAAGATGGATCCTTCCTACGGAGCCATCTACCAGCAATCCAGTGAAACCAGCAGTGTCCATCTGATGATGCTTGTGAAACACGTTATGGGTAATAATCTACTAATAAGTGAAGTTGAGTGATTAAATAAGTGTGTTGTTTTAATTTAACTACTTCACTGTGTATTCCCGCAAGAATTATTGGATACTTAAGAATTACCTTCACTGTTCATCAGATACATGTTCCATTTTGATTGGCTGCTGAGTTACAAATACAGACTTCACACCTAAATTGGATGGTGCACTTGTAACTACCTGTAATATGTAAGAAACCATTTATTAGCAAACAACACTTAGTGTATTAGAATGCAAGATGCACAAGTACAGCAGTGATTCAAAAGTAGAGCCCGGATTTTTAGGCTTTTACATAAGGTATTTTAGCCATTTATTTTCGACAATAGCTTTTTCTAGGTTTTAAACAAATAATATTAACACCCAAAATTCTATTATAATTTTAACACAGTTATTTTAGGTTTTTTTTTTAGGAAATAAACAAGTAACTATTCCTTATATCGGCACTTGATAAATAGCATAAAAGATTGAGATATTTACCCTTTAATCAGGGGCGGCCCGTCCTAATGTGCTCATGTGCTACAGCACACAAAAAATAAGGGGAAAATAAAATGTAAAAAAAAATCACAAAAGATATTTTTTAATGTAATAGCTACTTTATAATTCTTTTGTGTATTGTTGAAACGTTCGAATCTTCCGCCTCGCCACGCGTCATCATTCACCCACCAATGAAATGCAAGATCGGCTGAGCACAACTTCGCATTGAAAAGAGACAACTGCGCGTGCGTTAACCACATTTTCACTTCCCCGCATGCACCGAAAATCTCGACAAACTGCTCCCTTCTGTGCTCACCACTAGATGAGCCCAGATCAGAATAGCCAACTTACGTATTTGGTACCTAAAACTTTATACATTTAAAAATATATAATATAATTACGAAACATTAATTTTTGTGTTGGAAACATGGTATACATTAATTGCTTTCAATTTCTCTAGTTAATAAAATTATAAATTTATGTTAACTTTGATAATATGAAATTAAGCTGCACTCCATTGCAGACAGCTACAGAAACTACAATCAATGTGTTGGCGACGCTAGTCAGGTGACACGCGAACTCGGGGAATGTTATGTTTTAAATTTCTGTAATAGTGGTTTGTGATTGTTTCTTTGTTCGTGTGTTGTGTTAAATTTTCCCTTCTCCGAGGTCAGTGCTGGAACATGAATTCAGTTAATTAGTTTCATTATTCCTGTGGTATAGTTGAATAAATGGTAATTTTGTAAAATCCGCCTATATACCACTAAATATAACAACTTCAGCTTATTGTTATATTTAGTGGTATATAGGCGGATTTTACAAAATTACCATTTATGAATTCAGTTGATAGTCTGTTAAAAACTTCTGCTGTATCTTTTGAATATAAAGTACAAATTAAGCAAATAGGTACCGGTAGACCAGCTCCGGAATTATACTTAACACAAAAAGCGAAAGGAGGCTACTGTCGGGAATACATAAGGTAGTTTAGTAGGAAAGTTTATGACATTTATAACGTTTTGTGGCTGTAATATCATAAATACCGTAATCTCTTGTTTCCCTTGCCTTCTTTTCGAAAAAGTGAATGGGACAATAGTCCGTCCATGTGACTGTATGCGCGATAAATGGAATACACTTTATCAGATTTTTATGAAACTTATAAACTCCATAGGATTTTTCCCACGTCGATTGACCGGTACCGGAAAAACGACCAATTAACCATCACATGCATTTAAATACCAAATTTGCACTAGTCGGTAGAACTGAATAGGCTATGCTGTTGGGAACTGAAGACAAGTGATTGCATAGATGTTTGGCAAAAATAAAAGGGATATCATTGACGTGAGAATTTGTTGTAAATTCATTATGTTGTTATTATTATTATGATTATGATTATTATTATTATAAATATTGCTGCTGCTTCTATTATTGTAGCACATAAGTTTTAAATGTCACGAGCCGCCACTGCCTTTAATGATACAATTATTCTTTCTTTTTATAGTATTTTAACACATTGACAACAGGCCATGGAAATCTTTGTACTTACTGAGCCAGTGGTTGGCAACGGGTCACGGAAATCTTCGTTTTTACGGAGTGGGTTGCTTTGTCATATGTTATTTTAAATAGAGTAAGTCATAGGTTTCAAAATATGGTCATTTATCATAGAATAGAAAGTTGCCAGATGTTTTTGGATCCTTTCCTCTCCTTTTATTATTATTATTATTATTATTATTATTATTATTATTATTAATATTATTATTATTATTATTTCTTTTTTTACAGTTAGGAAATACAGTTATGTAGAGTGTCTACTTTCTATCTGCAGTTTTGTCATGGTCTTGGAGAGCATTGGTATGGTTGAGACAACAAAAACTATTTATCATAGCCCTTGCGTGATGATAATTGAGATGTTTCTAGTGACAATGATTTAGAATTGAATGCTAAGAAGAGACAATATTTTTCGTTCTGGAACCAAACCTGGGCCTATGGTATCATGATATCAAAATAATTATAAGAGTGTTACTATAGCAGAACATTTGCTTGAGGGTAAAACAATGGCTTGTAGCACATTTAGAAGCAGCAGAGGACTTTCAATTCATTCTCTGAGGCTGGGAAGAAATATAATATAATATATATGAAGGGTGTCAAGGTAGGTATTAAGGTAGACCTTCTTAGAAAATCCATGAAATGGAGCAAAAAGTTTGTGCTGTGGTTGTTATATTGTGCTCATTTTAATGTGTTTAGGGTAAATACATTTCAAAATCCTGACACCAAAAATGCATACAAAATAGTTATTTATGTATCAAGTATGCAAAATAACGCTTTAGCGGACAAATCTAGTATAGCAGCTGAGGCTGAAATACTGGATGAGTCCGATAAAGTTTTTGCATACGTGGTGCATACAATATTTTTGGTGAAAGCTCTCTAAATTATATGAAACGAAACAAAAATACCGTATAATTAATTATAATGAAAAGTAGTAAGCCATTTGTTACTGTCTTATTCTCACAGCCCCCTGAATCGCTGAACAATGAACCTTACATACCAATATGAAATGCAGTATGGATGCATTATATTACATGAGTCGCTTTTTGTATCAAGGCATACAAAGTTTATGACAAGCTTGTGAAAATATGAATGATAATCCCGAGGAAATTTCAATCCAAGCCAGAAACATTGAATTGGAGCTGGTGCCAGCAGCAATAGACATGCTGGTGCAAAGATGGTAAGGAATGATCCTCTTGTGAATGAAGATGTGAAAAGTTGTTGGCTTATATTTGTTGTTATGTGATGAAGTAGGCTACCATGATTTGCGAAAAACCCTGGTAAAGTTTCTGATTATCATAAAGAAACATGTTGGGTTAAATTTGATGTTTTATGACAATTATATGTAAAAATCCATGTTAAGTTGGTGTGACTGGTCAATTCCATCTGGATTTTGTTTATAGATTGCCATGACGGCTTTAGTATTAGGCCGAAAAAACTGCATTTTGAGTGCAGTTTTAGTCAATTTTAGCGGCCTTGGTTGCTAAAATGCAATTTTTCGGCGTGTTACCAGTCTGACAAGCAGCTGTTTTAGAGAGCATGTACTAAAAAATTCTTTTTAGAAACTGCAAGCAATGAACTCGCAAAAGAATGTAACAGAAGAGCTCTACACTAAGACCAGACAGGCATATACTGTAGGGGATTTGAAGAAGCACAAGTTACAAGCAACATGACAGAAAAGAAAAAGTATCCTTCAAAACCTTTCTGGGTTAGCAGTACACACAAAAAGAGGGTGAATCCCGCTACATATGCTATTTTTGCACTGTCACACTTCACAAAGGGAAATGTTTTGAACAATATCACACATTGAAACACTACTAGCAGATGTGGTGAGTACATTAATAAAATGTTATTTAAACATATTTTATTTTGAGAACAGTTCAGCCATTTAAAGTAAGTGGCAGGGTGGATCCTTTAAAGAGCAGGTACTGTAACCAACAGGATGAAAGTCCCGGGCGGCACATGATGTCAAAGATAAGATGCTATTGATATTGGACAGAATCGGTTGACCAGTACCGGAGTAATGCCCAATTTAGTGCCTACTTTTATGGTAATATACAGTAGAACCCCGATAATTCGAGCTAATTGGGGCTGAGGCTACCTCGAATTACAAAAAACTCGGATTATACGGAAATTTCACTAAATCAATGGGTAAATCGCAAATAAATGTTTAATGAGCACAATAATGGTTTAAATAATAAATAAATAAACAATATAGTAGGCCTACATACCTGTGTGACGCCTGTATGTATATATTGTCAAACATTTCCAATTTGCTACATCGGCATCCTTTAAGGATTAAGTCATTGTCTGACCCTTAATGGAGTGGAACGGGAAAGCGATGCTACTAGGAAAAAACTTTTAATTACCATTGTAGGGATTACTGTAACAATACAGTATTCTTTTCTGAAAGGATGGGGAAATATGCACTGTACAATTGATTGACAAGAGGTCCCGACAACGAAAAATTGAACCTAACGGTTTCTGTCAATCTGTAATAGAAATGCGTTAGCAGTCTGAAGCCAAGGTTATTTCTGTGTATTATGAACAAAAACCCTAAGTGGGACAGTTTTACCTGCATTTTTGTACATGGAAAAATTGAAAGAAAGCTCAAAATGTAACACATTCGGAAGTGCGTTACACCCGTATAAAAACGGGATTTTACTCTAGTTTTATGGATAATTTTAATTTTCTTAAGACCAGCTCGAATTACACGGAACCTCGAAATACCGGGGCTCGAATTACCGAGGCTCTACTGTATCAGAAAGGCATGATACTCATACACTTTATCGGATTTTTATGGAACTTGGTATATGCATTTATGACGTCCATGGGAAGAAGTTTATTGAATTTGGACCTAATTGGTTGACTGGTACCGAAATAACGAGTAATTAACACTGACATCTATTATAATATAATCTTCATTCTCCAACAATCCGAAGCATTTTGAATTGGCTCACGGACAGCCAATCAGCAGCTAAGCACCCGTAACTAATGTAAACAAGGCACGTTCAGAGTATCAGTTTCTGTAAGTAGAAATAATAGGCAAAATTACTTATTAAAGAGCATGCTTTCATTTCCAATTTAATATAAATATTAATTTTGTAATGGATAGAAGATGCTACAACATTATTGCATAGTCTACAATATGCAATAACAAATTGCTAATCGTTTATTGATATTGTTAGTCTGCTGTGATTGATTCATTTCTCAAATAAAA
Source organism: Ectobius pallidus (assembly GCA_964059195.1). NCBI lineage: Eukaryota > Metazoa > Arthropoda > Insecta > Blattodea > Ectobiidae > Ectobius > Ectobius pallidus. The sequence continues at coordinate 30,250,279 of CAXKWD010000005.1, read as the reverse complement.
TAAAATGTAAATGAAAGATTTAAAACACAAATCCATAGAATATTGATATAATACTGTGCATTCTATCAATATGTATGACTACCGATATCTACATTATATTTTAATTTGAATATTTTTCTTATTCATTCCTGTGCAGCAATATAGCTAATGTAATTCCTGACAGACAGATTTCAGATTAACTTTTTATTCATTCATAACCTATAAGGCTGCTTTAAACTTGAAACAAACATCTCAGCAAATCATAGGCCTATTACATCATTATTATTATTGCCAGTGCATTACGTAAAATGTTAACATATTTTAAGAATTTATTATATCAGTGTATACGAATATGAATTAAGGTTAAGAATCAAACTTTAAACCTTGGTTCTTCCACAAGCCCTGCTTAATGAATTGATCTGGAGCATAACTGGGAAATCGAATAAAAATAACTTGTTTTCTGCACATCATAATTACAATTATCACTGACTAAACAAAAGCAGTCTGGCAGTTTGTTACATCAGTTTACCTGATTTTATTTTCCTTAGCATTAATTGAAAAATCTATTTAAAAATCGTGTTTTTCTGCAATAGTCCTCCTTAGCCCCTTTTAGGCTCTTCAGTCTGATTTAGCTCTTTTTAGGTACTATAAGATTCATATATTTGGAAGCAAGGGGCATGAATCAGAAAAATACATTTAAATGTTCTAACTAGGAAGCTGGGGGGGAGGGAGGTTAAAACCTTCTAATCCGGGCCCTAGTCATAAGCTTCTTGTACATGATCAAATTCGTCAAATTCAGTACTTCACAAGAATCGTAAACATTTTTCAACATTTGACAAGTTTTCTTATTAAACTACCTTCAATACTCTGAAACTGTTGTAAATTTGTTGATGCCCTTGAAAATGAATTAGGAATCAGGAGTTTCCTAGTCTTTGAAGAATTGCCCAATGAAATTGGAAATTTAAGCTCCCACAAACTAAAGCTGTTGTCTTGAATGAAAGAACTAACTTACCTATGAGGCATATGCAAACAAATTTTAGACATGGATGCAACATTTAATAGTGCACAACGTATGTGCAAAAAAATTTTGGAAGTCTTGTATTTGATGAAAATTTGTTCACGTGCAATATGATTAATGCAATAAATGCAAACTGTCATGAAACATCATTCTTTATAACCATGCACTTAATATTATTTGTACCTTATCATTTGTATGTTAAGTTCATCTTTATATATAAAAGCCAAAACCCACTGACTCACTGACTGATCACAGTTTCTCAAAAACCATACAGCCTAGGAACGTGAAACCTGGTACACATATTGCTACTAGGCTCTAGATGCGCACTAAGAAAGGATTTCAAAATCTTTGGCCTCTAAGGGGCCTATAAGGGCCAAAATAGGGTTGTAAAGTTATGATATTCACCAAAAGGAATTCATACTGCATGTACACAATCCCCATGGCAACATTATTTTTTTTAAACTACACAGGTGGCTTGTCATGACACTATGATTTCATGTAGACCTAATAGATATAAAATTATGAGAAAGGCTATCAATATAATTCCTATAAATGATTACCAACTATTTTGTGACACGAAGTAAATTTAGAAGGTCCTGGGTTCTATTATTAAGAGTGGAACTCTTTTCTTATAGTTAGCTTAGGACTGTATTACGAAAGGTAGTTCATACAATATCAATATATATAATTTCCTGATTAATTTTCATTTACCATATCATCTCTCTATCTTTACCTTAGTTTTTACCTCTCCCTTTTGGGGTCTTTTAAGCGACCCACATTGCCCGGGCCTTACAGAGCCGCGGCCTGTCGGGAGAGGGATTATCTATGGATCATATACATACTTTCTTGACCAGACAAGGACATGGAGGGCCTCCCGGATGAGTGATCAGTCCAATGCAGGGGCCACCTCCGATACAACACAAACACATAGGACGAGATACATCATTCACACACTCACTCTGAACAAGGGGAGGATGGGATGAGGATGATAATGGCTACCAGATGATATCCGGGGACCACTAGGGCCTAAAGTTACCAGAGCCTAAAGTTACCAGACATTTGTCTCAAAGGTGAGAAAACCCCTACCTAGGTAACTTGTCCTGACCGGAGACCGCTGCAAGAGAGGAGAGAACGCATCCCCTACGCCCAGCTATTGACTGTATGTTTGCCAAAATTGAAACAACGATTAATTTTTTAAGACATAATCAGAGTAGGCTAAATTACGGGTGGAGGAGTACGTGGAATATAAGTACGTCCACCGTGTTGTGTGATGATTTATAGAAGTTCATCGAATCGACTTTAAATTGTGTTCACTTAACCTTATACACATAAATCTAACAATGCGAAGCATTGATGGGTCAGCTAGTAGTGCTATAAATATGGGCCATGGAATGAATGATTTTTTAATGAATTTTTTTAAAAGAAGGGAAACACTTCTTGAATAATTTAGTATTCTAAACAAAATTCTGCATTTTCACTTTGATATACTTTTTTTCTTGAGGGGGCAAATATTGCCTTCACTTTATTGTATGATACTGTATTTAGCTGATTATAACCTGTCAGTTTTTCGCTTTCAGGATGACAGGATGATATAAAGTTACTCTCTAATTAGAAATTGGTGTGCAAGTGGGCACAATTTACTGGATAAATTACATAACTTAATATTTTTTATACAACACTGACAAATTGCAACAACATCAAAATACCGATTTGCAAATGACTTTCCGTTAAAAATAAACCTCCTTTCACAGATGTACATTAATATGTGGATGATTGATTGATGATCATGGTGATGGTGATGATGTGATAGTGAAAATGGTGGTGGTGATGATGTGATAGAGAAAATGATGGTTGTGATAATGCCAAGAACAATCATGATAATGATGATGTGATATAGCATTTTTTTATATTTAAACTGTTGGATTTTTGTCTTTCAATAAATACTTTTCATTTATGGTAAGAGTTTTCCCACCTTGCTATCATCAACTGAGAGTTCCAAGTTCCACTCAAATACAATGCAATGTGTAAAACTTCATACGCTATGGTAAGTTGCTTGCCAACTTGCTAGATTCTTAATGTGCTTGTTACCCAGAGCTAGTAACATAATAGCAATTGTCCATGTTATGGAACTGATTGTTGGTGAAAAAGAGGGGCCTGCAAGCATATCCTAAAGCCAGATTGCCTTACAGCTGTGCCCGCACTATCGTTAGGATATGCTCTATAAAGAGATGTTAACTCTTGTAACTTCCACATACTTAAAACTGTGCAGACAGAGCACAAAGGGGGTCACGAGAAACAAAGCACAACATATCCTAAAGCCAGATTGCCATACAGCTGTGCCCCCACAATCGATCGGCACCATAGTTTTATTATTTTTAACTTGTTTTTAGGTACATAAAGTTGTTGTCTTCTCATCTTGGCATACTGTTTCTTTATTAGTCTGTTTGTTTACATTTATGCATGGGGTTATTAATCTCGTCCCCAGCGTATTTATAAGGCATTACTATTTTTGGGTGCTTTCTATTCATGTTGTGTTTTGTTTCTCACGACCCCCTTTGTGGTCTGTCTGCATGGTGTTCAGTCTGTGGAAGTTACAACAAGAGTTAACATCTCTCTATAGAGCAGTCTGAGTAGTGATTTTTCACTCTGCTACCTTACCTACTTCTGTTATACTACTTTCTGGCAGATGATCTTGTGCTAGTTTTTAAGATGTCTGCTTAGTTTGGCTTTGGTTTGTTACCCACCAGTTTTTCTTTATTTAGTTCACTTTCAGTTCTCAATATTTTATATTGTTTTGTTCGTGTTTAGTTAATGTATATTTCTTCGTGTGCCAAGTTGGGACGAACCTTTTCAAAAGTTCTCATTAGGGTCTTTTTATATGCTGTACCTATTCATTTAAATGCCGGCCTTTACTAATGGTGATTGTAAGATAAATGTGTTATTAAATAATGATTGCAAATTTTCTATACTAATCTTCAAAATGTTGAATTTTCAGAGTTTATTAAAATTATTAGTTAATTGTTTTCAATGTTTCGTTCATAAAATAACCATGCATCTGCTCATTAAATCAAGACCACTGGGGAATTCGTATATGGGCTAGGAACCGCCACACATCCCAACATCAGAAGGTACAGTAGAATCAGCATCAGTCTGAGAAACTCTTTGAGTTTGTTTATTTATCAGTTGAATTTTTCTTCTTGCTGTACCTGATGAAGGCCAAATGGTTTGTGCCGAAACGTTGTATTAATAATAAAAAGATATACATTGTGAATTTAATTCTGTTTTGTTTCAATCAGTCTGAGAAAAATCAGTAATTCTAAAAACATTATAATATGTAAAATACAGGTTTTACATCACTTGGAAATACATTAAAAAATCTGAAGTAAAATGCAAGAGAAGTTAAACTGAGTTTGTGTTAAAACAGAATTTTTATATATTTCATAATCATTGTAAAAAAAAAAGTGGAATTATACCTGAGTTGTACTGGTTGTGCTTCCAGTATTGGCCATACACACAACAACAAGTTTTGTCATTGGCTGGCTGGATGCTTGAGCTTGAACTATCTTCTGTGTTGCAACTGGCTGCGAAGCAGTTACAAATTTCACAACAGTAGAGCCAGGATTGCTGGTAGGAGTAGGTGTTGGCTGTAGAGCCTGAACTGGAAGCCTTACAAGAGATTCCTACAAAACATAAAACGTAACAGTCCATTTCATATCAGTTGTTATCATACTAATGCAAAATTTTCTTAGAAGTCCTGTTCACACACTGATTGGTAACTAAGGATTGTATCACAGTATAAGTATTAATACAGTAAAGAAACTGTGTGTTAAAAGTCCTATGACAACATGTTGGCTGGACAACACTAGCGCTCCATGCGCTGGTGATAGCAAAACAGTGCCAACCATCTCACTAATATTTAGAGACCTGAAAAATTCGCTACCGCAGTAACGCGAATAATAACGCAAACTTAAGCATTTTCAAACGTAAAATGAGAATTTCTTCATTTTTAATTGAAAACAGCTATTTATCATGCTTTTGGCACATTTGGAAGAAATTTTGTTAAATTCCGTCTAAAAGTTACATATTAAAGGCCCTGTTAACATAAAAAATGCAATTTTAGGTGAAAGCTGGTTTAAAAAGAGGATATTTAGAGATTAGTTTGTGCGAAAACCCGATCTTTCTATGTTTAACCGTTCACCCGCAATCCAAGTAGAGAAGTTCTGTCAATAATGCCATATGACGTCACTGCACCCTCACCACTGTGAGGAAGCATTGGAATGCCATATGTAGCCGACACATCAGTGTGTGTTTGCTAGTTCATTGCTGGTGTCATCTCGTGTTAAAATTATTATAAATTTAAAGTTTCTCGTGCCATCTCTGGAATCAGGCCATATCAATTCGAGCCGAAAAAAGTGTAATTATAAGGTCATACGAAGAAAATACTGGGAATGCTGACCGTGTAAATAGTACTGATTGGTGCAACTGTGGTGAATGTGTTTTTTCAGCGATTCATAATGAATGTTTCTGCTGTTCTGAAAGTGTTATGATAAGAGATGTGAAGGGAAGTGCTTTCCTTTCCTTCTGTTGTATTAAATAGGGGCACATTGAACACTGCTAGGCACCTTATGATGGTAAGAGCTGGATCCAATTTTGAAAGGGAACAGTTAAGAGTAGCGAACAATAGGAACATGCGTTATGTAGCTTACAGACAATTCGTCTACTGGATTCATTCTTGGAAGCCCTTCGGAAAAGGCAATAGAAAAGTCATACCTTCATGCGTAGTTAAACAGATTCGGGATGAATACCCTGATCCTAACAAAGAGTAAAGATAAATTTCAACCTGCTGACGGAAGAGATATTTCGTATTTTGATTAATTGAAATTTTAACCCTGAATCCACACCTATGGTGAGGATAAAAAAAAATTTATACAGGGTTTTTAAAGTCAACTCAATCTTCTTTTTACAGTACTAGGCTGATGTCTGTAAAATATTTAGTTTGGTCATTTATTTTCATGCAAGTGAAAGAACAATTAAATCCTAGAAAAAAACTATTATAATTTAAAATTTTGCTGTAAATAAGATCAAAGTTGTAAATAATATACTAAATTTAAACTAATAATTAAATACCGGTACTGTAAATACATATTGAAAGTTACTACTGGACAAAGTTGTTACTGCGGTATCTCTAAAGTTCTTGGAATCTCGAGAAAGAGAATCTCTCCAAAGCTTCCAGCGATTCAGGATGGGCCACTGGGGCAATACATTGTGGAACATCTTTAGCCAGGTAAGGATCTTCCTCAAATTCAATGTTTAAAATTTCACGTAATGTAATACCCTGTTCACTATGTCATTACACCACTTGTTACTTTTACTTTCATAAACTGAAACCACTACCCACTTTTTTTTGTTGGTTTTGAGTATTTCAGTTTTTCACTTGTAACGTTTCTGTTTACGTTATGGTTACAATCCATAATCGCCAACATTGATCATAGTACCATTCCGTCGTAACTAAAGTGAATCTTTTTCGGCTTGTATTTTAGTGTAATATTATGATAAGACTCTAAATGTCCTGTATGACAATAGTTTTTGCGTGCTTTAAATCTTCAATGAAATTCCTGTTTTTATAACAGATGACAGTAATTGTTTGACTCCGGTCTGATCCATTCACTTGCTTCATCTTCAATAATGTCTTCATGTTCGCACTGATTAATTACGTTATTTCCAGTCCAGCTATGTACATTGGAAATATGAAATAACACAGATTGAAATTTTTAAACTAATACGGTTTTGTCCCCTCCACAAGTCTGACATGACCACCATAGGTGGTTAACAATGCTGTCTTTCCAACTTTGTAATATTGGTGAATTTTTTCGAACTCTTTGAGCTTTTTAGCAAGAGACTTAGACAGATGCCACATATCAAACTACAGCGATGACGCGCGGGCTGTGGGCAGCTAGGGCACACTGACGTCACTCCACTGGAAGCCACATCAGTTATTCTTTGAATTTGCGAGAATGAAGCATCGTAGAAACATGGGTTTTTCACTGCTGTATTTTACCAAACAAACTCTTTATTCTGAGAATCACTTGATTTTAAGTTAACAGGGCCTTTAAAATAAAAATGTATCGTAATCAATGAAATATATGTAACGGTATACATTAATTTTTTGTAAGTTCCATTACTTTTGTAGACACTACGGTTATTTTGATTATATAATTTAGTCGCCATCTTCCTTTTCTCAATGGTGTTTACACGTTGCACTACAAAAGTAAAATTTGTCTCAAGTTAGAAAAAAAAAAAGTTTGACATACCGGTAGTTATAATGCAAAGTTCAATTTCTTGAGGAAATTATTATTTTCATATTCATATAACAATGATTAAATTTGTACTTATATTTTTAACAGTGCCTTCACATTTCGGTTGGAAAAAATAGCTTGCTAAGATTTTTCGAGATATTATGTTGGTCACTCTGTTTTCAAATAAACAACAAATATTTCATAATGAAAACTTTAATACGAAAATCACACTGTAGTATAATAGACCATGGAGCCACTAATATGAAACCCTTCCCCCTTTCGTTTAAATTTTTTTAAATCTTTGTTCTTTGTTCCTATTATTCACAGGGAATTGGTGAATCATGTTTTTCTGTTGGTATTACCATCTAGATTAAGGTTTCAGTTGTTTGCCCCTTACCAATTACAGCATATCCCCAGAAAACTACATATATACGGAGAAAATGACTGTTTTATTTTTTAAATCTTTGTTCTTTGCTCCTAATATTCAAAGGGAATTTCTGATTCGTATGTCTTTTTGTTGGTGTTGCCATCTAGATTAAGGTTTCAGTTGATTGCCCCTTATGAATTATAGCATATCTCCAGAAAACTCTGAAAACCATGGAAATCCAGAGAAATTGACTTTTAAAAATTTCTTTAAAATCTTTGTTCTTTGCTCCTAATATTCCCAGGGAATTTCGGACTTATATGTTTTTTGTTGGTATTGCCAACTAGTTTAAGGTTTCAGTTGTTTGCCCATTATCAATTACAGCATATCCACGTAAACCCTGAAAACCACGGGAAATCGGAGAAAATTACTTTGTTTTAATTTTTTTAAATCGTAGTTCTTTGCTCCTAATATTCAAAGAGAATTTGTGACTCATGTGCTTTCGTGTTGGTATTGCCATCTAGATTAAGGGGTCAGTTGTTTTCCCCTTATCAATTACATCATATCTCCGGAAAACTCCGAAAACCATGAAAATCCAGAGAAAATGAGTTTGTTTTAATTTTTAAAAAATCTTTGCTCTTTGACACTAATATTCCCAGGGAATTTCTGAATCACATAACTGTTATTGCTATTGCCATATAGTTAGGTTTCAGTTGTTTTCCCCTTACCAATTGAAGAGCATTTTTTCAAAAGCCGATATCTACATGGATATCTCAGTGCAAGAGGTGACTAAGTGCCATCAAGAAAAGTGCTAATATTTGTGTGTATTGACCAGCAAAGATCGTATTCTATCTAAGCCAAACATGACAAACAGCCTTGCTGTATCAGTTACAGACACAGCAATGGCTGCTAGTCATGTTTGGCGTAGATAAAATACGATCTTTGCTGGTCAATACACACAAATATTAGAACTTTTCTTGATGGCACTTAGTCACCTCTTGCACTGAGATATCCATGTAGATATTGGCTTTTGAAAAAACGCTCCTCAATTACAGCATGACAAAGAATACTGGAAAAAATCCTGATGCTGTGAAGGGATGAAAGTGATTGAAATCCTGGCAGAACACCCTGCCAAACCTTCCACAGTCACTACCAAACTTTCTTGACTGAAGTTAGAGAAGGGACATTGGGTAAAACAGCACAATTTTGGATTGGAAATATGGACAAAGTATCATTGATTTTGAGATTTCAGCGAGCAAATAAAGAAAACAACTTTGACTTACACTTGGCATGTTTAGAAGATATGGTTCCCCTTTTGTTTGCATGTGACCATCAAAATTATGGCAGATATCTCACAGTCCATATATTCACCCTTTTGAACCTGCTAAGGACACACCTGAAGCAGAAGAATTACTTCGCAATAACTGTTTCAGTGACTGTAGATCACAAGTTCAGAGTTCTAGAAATTCTGTGGATTTCCATGGTTTTCCGGGGATATGCTGTAATTGATAACGAGCAAACAACTGAAACCTTAATCTAGATGACAATGCCAACAAAAAAATATGCAAGTCAGGAATTCCCTCCGAATATTAGGATCAAAGGACAAAGATTTAAAAAAATTAAAACAAACTCATTTTCTGCGGATTTTCGTGGTTTTCGGAGTTTTCCTGGGATATGCTGTAACTGATAAGAGGCAAACAACTGAAACCTTAATCTAGATGGCAATACCAATTCCAAACCATATGAGTTACCAATTCCCTTTGAATACTAGGAACAAAGAACTAAGATTTTAAAAAATTAAAACAAAGTCATTTTCTCCAGAATTCTGTGGTTTTCCCAGTTTTATGGGGATTTGCTGTAATTGACAAGGAGCAAAAAAATGAAACCTTAATCTAGATGGCAATACCAATACAAAAACATATGAGTCACCAATTCCCTTTGAATACTAGGAGCAAAGAACTAAGATTAAAAAATATTAAAACAAAGTCATTTTCTCTGGATTTCAGTGGTTTTCCGAGTTTTATGGGGATATGCTGTAATTGATAAGGGGCAAACAACTAAAACCTTAATCTAGATGACAATACTAACACAAAACCATTAGTCACCGGGAAAAAGGTAGAATCGGGCTCACCCGAGTTTTCACTCCCACTCCTATAATTGTGAAATATGATTTTTGGTGCAAGGGTATTTTATTTTATTATGAAATATTATTTTGTTGTTTATAGTTGTGACAAATTATGTTTGGTGCAAGGGTCTTTTATTATTCAGTAGAAGGAAAACTGGGGTGAGCCCGATTCTACTCTTATTCCGAGTCACCAATTCCCTTTGAATACTAGGAGCAAAGAACTAAGATTAAAAAAAATGAAAACAAAGTCATTTTTTCGGAGTTTTCTGGGGATTTGCTGTAATTGATAAGGGGTAAACAACTGAAACCTTAATCTGGATGGCAATACCAACAAAAAAAATATCAGTTAGAAATTCCCTCTGAATATTAGAGGCAAAGAACAGAGATTAACAAATAAAACATTGTCATTTTCTCCGTATATACGTGGTTTTCCGGGGGTATGTTGTAATTAGTAAGAGGCAAACAACTGAAACCTTAAACTAGATGGCTATACCAACAAAAAATATGTGAGTCAGAAATTCCTTGGGCATATTAGGAGAAAAGAACAAAGAAAAGAAAAAAAAACTCATTTTCTCCAGATTTCCATAGTTTTCCGGGTAAATACTGTAACTGATAAGGGGCAAACAACTAAAGACTTAAACTAGATGGCAATACCAACAAAAAAATAAAATATGTGAGTCAGAAATTCCCTGGGCATATAAGGAGCAAAGAACAAAGAAAAATTAAAACAAACTCTTTTTCTCCGGATTTCCGTAGTTTTCCGGTGTTTCCGGGTAAATGCTGTAATTGATAAGGGGCAAACAACTAAATACTGAAACTAGATGGCAATACCAACGAAAAAATATGAGTAAAAAATTCCCACCCGGGGGGGGTATACAATAGCCTACGCTCTATAATGCGAACAACAATATTTGTTGTTAAATAATTATTGAAATTAGTTTTTAACCTTTCCTACACCCATAGTTTTGTAGCTATTGTTTGATGACACGAAAGAGACATACAGTAGACTCCCTCTAATCCGGCCACCCCGGGACCGGACCCTCAACCGGATTAAAAAATAGCCGGGCCATCCGGCGGTCTTTTAAACGTGTCAAGTATAACCTATTAAAGCAAAAATCAATTTTTAAGATGGTTTTGTCCATTTTTTAAAGCGTACTTACCCAATAATTAAAATACAGCATTACAATTCAAAATTAAAAGAAATCTGTTATTAATCACGCCACTTCTTCATGAACATTCCATCGATAGCTGATGCAGCAGCCTGTTGCTTGACATAGGTAGTCGCCAGTTCCAGTGCTGTGAACGGATGTGATTTGTTTACACTTAATGAACACTAAACAGGCATGTTTATTCAAGACGTAGGATCCATGCAAGATTAAGTAACCTTCGACAACGGCTTCACAAAAGGATCAATAAACAGTAGTGAGTGCTGCCCAATATTCTGTTTATATTACGTCACATTCCTCACCATAAGAAGAATGTCATTCAGTAATAGAATGTTTATTCTAGTCAATTACTGCCGTGAGAAACCCTTCCGCACGCAGATGACTCATTCCAAGAAGTCGGCCGGACTAGAGGGAGTCAACTGTAATCGTAACCCCAAAATATGAACTACGAAGCAGTAAATAATTTGCCGCGAAAACCAACTGTTTTATCATCATAAAGGAGTTACGTGGCAAGTACAATGACATGAGGTGTTTGATTTCGTTGTGGATTTCCGGATTTTGAGGATTGCTATAAAAGTAATTGTACAGCTAATGTTACATTTATTATAAAGTTGTCAATCTTTTGTCTGAAATGCCTAAGCCTTCCGTAAATGAGTAAATACAGGAAGAAGAATTCAAGAAGAATTCTGACTCAAAACTTTAATGTGCAGACAGTGCAACTGCGCAGCTACTTACGAAAAAAGAGACAGTGTTCTTAAACACAAAAAAAAAAAAAAAAATATATATATATATATGAAACTGCTACAAAGAAGTTGGCTACACACAGACAATAAAGTTCACACCTCAGTGGTTACCAGTTTTAACAGTGCTAAATGCTGAAAAATTGTGATTGATAAGTTCACATTAAAAACCACAGAAGCTTTTGCTAAAGCGAATATAGCCTTGGAGAAACTTGAAGATAAAAACTTGTGGGAATGGATGTGTGATTTCATAGAAGAAGCAGGTGACTTGCCTTGTGTCAAAACGTTACGAGAACAGTATGTTCTGAAACTGGCGCAACAGCATGCAGATTCTTTGCGCAAGTTTGTCGAGAACAGGAAAATCTTTGTGATGATGAAACCACAGTCAGTCAGTCAGTCAGGGAAGATGTGTGTTTATGGTCCTTTTCAGCATTTTGCCTGATAAAATTTGAAAAACCCAGTTTTAAAGGTTGCTTCTGTTAGCTTTCTGAAAAAAGCTGATGCAACAACTTGCTAACAAACTTTAAATGATTGTGTCCAGAAGTATGGCATTCAATTTTGTGACATTAGAGGCATAGTATCTGACTTGGCTCATTACATGACAAATCTCTACAGCTCCTTTTTGGAGAACACGCCCTACATGTACAATGCTGGGCTCAGAAGGGCACTGGTGGGCAATGTCATGCTGCGAATTGTCAGAAGTAAATGAAGCTGTAGCAAAGGTGAAGACTGCCTTCTTGAACACAAGAAAACGTAGGCACCACTATTTAAAATATCTAGCAGAAAATACGAGCAAACTGGCAAACTTGTTTCCAATGCCAATTGCAACAAAATGGAACTCTTGGTTCAAGTATGTATTTTATTTAGCAGAGTACCTGCAAGATATTGTTGACTTCTTCAAACAAGAAGACACGAAGGCAAATAACAATTGTAGTGTTCGGTATTTGACATTTTTGTCAAGTGGAAATGTTGATGTTGTCCTGGCACAGTGTGATTTTGTAAAAAGTCATTCTTCAGACATTGTAGAAATTTTGACGAAGCTGGAGGGATCAAAGTATCCAACGGCCCATTTGTTGTGTGATTATCTAGGAGATCAGACAAAGGGCTTTGATTGTACATATCAATGAATATTTTCTTCAAATTTTGAAGATAAAATGTTGGTTTTGACAACTTGTGACAAAGCTTTTGTGAAGCATAAATGCCAAACAGCATCAGCTTTATGTGGAGACAAACTCCAAAGCTTAATCAATTCAGAACCAAGTATGAAGTATTTTAGGGCTTTGAACAAGGTGTTCAGTCCAAACACATCTTGCTTAATGATAACAAAAGTATTCTGGCATTAGTGAAAAGTATTCCTGGGTTAAGAGAACTGAATAACGCTGTAATATTTAAAGGTTACGAATCACTGAGGGAAGCTGTACAAGAAGCAACAAAGAGTGGGTGTGACTGTGATGTCCAGAAGATGCCAGTGGCTATTGGGATTGAGCATCTTCAGTTTTCAGCAGCAGCACTGAAAGGCATTTGGAGTTCCACCAATAATGCTGACAGTGAACGCTTATTGAGTCATTACAACCAAGTGGTTACAGACAGGCATCAAAACTTAAAAGAAGAAAACGTTGAAAGCTTTACGAAGCTTTCATTTGATGATTGTATCTTCAGTAATCAAACACTTTAATAGCTATTATATGTTAGAATTATGTAAGAACAGTTTTTGTAATGTCTGTAGTATTTTAAAAACAGCAGAATTTAGTGTTTATAAACAATAAATAGTGATTTTGTAAAAAAAAAATAAAAAAAAAAAAAGTAAGTTTTAACGTAAGAGAAATAAGCCTATTTAAAAAATATATAACTCATTTTTGAGAAAATTACCTTTTTGAAGAAAAAAATAACACCTAATTTTTTAGAAAAATAACATCTATTTTTTCAGGTCTCTATTAATATTCAGTTTAAAATTGACAATAAGGTCCTATTTCCACTTATACATAAATATAAAAACAATACGTCAAAAAATTTAAAAAAGTGAATCTTGATTAAAACAAACTTACTGATGCCACAACGTTTCAGTCTGACCTCTGGACCTTCCTCAGGTGGACGGACTGGAAGTTGTAGCCACCAGTGTAAGGATGTCGTCTCGATCCGCTGCCTGACAAAAATCGACCATGACCCTTGTACTCGTATATCTCCCATGCTTGTCGATCCATTCTCATGGCAAACCAAATGACTAGTAGGCACCGGAGGGAACTTAACCACATGGGTTTTACCAAACATCCTCTTAATAAGTCCCAGCCATTCTTCGTCTAAATCCCCATCATATCCATTCAAAGAGACCTCTCCTTTGCCTATTATCCTACATGCCTCATACATCTTCCTTTTTATCTTATCATGTTCCACTTTTTTAATAACTTCACTTCTCCGATATAGTGTCCATCCGATATCATATGCTGACTTAACCCAGTTACCAGTTTACCATTTTCAATGTTTCTATCACATTCCTTAATCCTTGTCTTGATATCACGACCTGTTTCTCCCACATATTCCCTCCCACAGTTCCTACACGACACTTGGTACACTCCTGGTAATTCCATGTCATTTTCCTTGCCTATTCGTTTGTGTTGTGAGAATATCTCCCCAACCGACTTTCCAGCCCTGTATGCAGGTACCAGCCCATGTTTCTGAAATGCTTTCCTTAATCTCTCACTCACACCTGGTTGGAAGGTAGTCCTACATATCTCATATCCGTGTTTTCCCTGTTGTTGTTATTACCAATTTGATCCATTTTTCCTTACTGCCCTATTCCAAATCTTTCTTATCTGGTTCCCACAAAAGCCTTTAGTTCTAGCCAATCTCTCTATTTCCTTTCTTTCCCTGTTCAGATCTTTATTGTTGTTACATAAATTTATCGCTCTATTAGCAAAATCCCACCGAACATTATTTTTGATACCATAGTGCTGGGCTGATTTTTTTATAGATGTATAAATCCCTTTATTAGCTTTTCTGTGCGCCCCTAAGCATACTCTGAGAGGATGCAAACTGATCCTTAAATCCAAAAAGTTCAATACCCCTTCTTCAGATTTTTCCAAAGTGGACCTTATTCTTTCATCGTATGCATTAAGCTCTTCCATTAGCACACCCAGATGTCTTTTTTTGGATATGACCAATATATCATCTACGAGGGTTGGTCAATAAGTAAGGTCTCCAACGTCGAACGAGAGAGTTGGCACCACTGCCATGTCCCATTATCCCCCCTCTTTCAAACGAGCCATTGCTGCAGACGCTGACTTTTAGTATCCGAGATAGAGCTGTTTGAAATGGATCTCCCGATTTCCATCCCCGACAAGTAATAAGTAAGATCTCCAACACTCTAGCCCAAGCTCACAATGTCGGATGAGAGAGTTGGTACCACTGACATGTCCCGCTATCTCCCCTCTTTCAAACGAGCCATTGCTGCAGCCGCTGAATCTTTTAGTGTCTGAGAAAGAGCTGTTTGAAATGGATCTCCCGATTCCACAGTGTACATTGTACAGTGTTTGTACAGAGCACAACATATTTCAGTTTGACGGGACGATTTATAAACCTTGTGAGGAAGAGGAAAAAAAGAAAAGTTTGCAATCATACCATGTGGGATGTTTAAATTTTACAAATGAGTGATTGTTTTTACAAAATTAATTGTATCAGATGTATAGGATTCAACTCCAGTGTAATTTCTTGGTTATTGAAAAAATGCAACTGAAGTATCCTGTTGCTTATGTTAACTCACCTGACTTGGAGTTGTGGGACGTGATGTTACTATAACATACTTTGATGCATTGTTGCCACCTACGACTGGTCTTTGTGTTCCTGATCCGCCCATCATAATTGTCCTTCCACTTCCTGGTTGGGCTTGACCTATATGCAAACAAATCACTTATAAAACAAACTTAAAACATAATTTAAAACATAAACTTAGGAAAAGAAGGTACATGCTTGTTAAGGACACCAGAAATAACCAAGTCATGCATACAACATTAAACATAAATTAACTAGATATTTCTATATGCTTAGACAATATATACTGAACCTGTTAATCTATTTGTAATTTATTATGCTTGAAAGAAATTGCTCTTAGTTTGGAAATAGGAACTAAAGGGCAGGATATGTGTAACTCTGGATAACATAGAATAATTCGTAGGACCAAGTTTATAACCACTATGAGATCAGTGAGACTGTAGGAGGCACTGGAATCAGGGAACAATAGACCTTACCTCAAGTATACATAGCATGTTATGGAACAATGGAAACTTTATTAACGATTATAAATAATTTTAATACACTGAAATGAGAATATGTAAAGCTATAATACAAATAGCGTATTGGACAGCACTCACCAATGTTTATCGATCCTTTTGTGAAGGAGGCAAATAAATTTTGCGATTTCCTCAAAAACGGCTCTAATGATTTCCTTTAAATTTTTTATATGGAGTGCTTATACCAAGAGCTAAAACTTTTATTTGAAACAAATTTGAAAGAAATTGCTCTTAGTTTGGAAATAGGAACTAAAGGGCAGAATATGTGTAACTCTGGATAACATAGAATAATTCGTAGGACCAAGTTTATAACCACTATGAGATCAGTGAGACTGTAGGAGGCACTGGAATCAGGGAACAATAGACCTTACCTCAAGTATACATAGCATGTTATGGAACAATGGAAACTTTATTAACGATTATAAATAATTTTAATACACTGAAATGAGAATATGTAAAGCTATAATACAAATAGCGTATTGGACAGCACTCACCAATGTTTATCGATCCTTTTGTGAAGGAGGCAAATAAATTTTGCGATTTCCTCAAAAACGGCTCTAATGATTTCCTTTAAATTTTTTATATGGAGTGCTTATACCAAGAGCTAAAACTTTTATTTGAAACAAATTTGAAAGAAATTGCTCTTAGTTTGGAAATAGGAACTAAAGGGCAGGATATGTGTAACTCTGGATAACATAGAATAATTCGTAGGACCAAGTTTATAACCACTATGAGATCAGTGAGACTGTAGGAGGCACTGGAATCAGGGAACAATAGACCTTACCTCAAGTATACATAGCATGTTATGGAACAATGGAAACTTTATTAACGATTATAAATAATTTTAATACACTGAAATGAGAATATGTAAAGCTATAATACAAATAGCGTATTGGACAGCACTCACCAATGTTTATCGATCCTTTTGTGAAGGAGGCAAATAAATTTTGCGATTTCCTCAAAAACGGCTCTAATGATTTCCTTTAAATTTTTTATATGGAGTGCTTATACCAAGAGCTAAAACTTTTATTTGAAACATTAAAAAAAAAAAAAAAAAAAAAAATTCTCTGAAGGGTGGTTGTAAGCTGTTTGTACAAACTCTGTCTTCCCTGGTGAACAACTCAATATGCAGACGTTCACGGCCTCTTATTCTATGTAAGTATGTGAAGTGAGAAAGAAGTATTGTTGGCCATGTTTACAGTTAAGAAATATCTGATGGGAATATTCGATAAATTTCGGAAATTATTCTTTACGGTGGAAAGTTCAATAAACGTTTGCAGTCACTTGTTTTTCTTCTTTTTTTGTTTGTCCATAGCCTGCGATTTTAGTCACAACATTCAAAGAAGGGCTATAAGGTATTATAGCATAATTAGCGTAAAATTGAGTCTTGCAATTCTGTACAAGGATATGTGAATACTGCTAACTTTTATTTGGGCAGAGGAAGTTATATGACTTTCACATCAGATTTTTTTTATTCGGAATAAGTCAAAGCGGAAAATCTGATAACCACTAATTCCTGGTAACCAATCTCTACTTCAAAACTAGTCTTTGATAGTTAGGCCCCATTTCACATCTTTCGTATAATTAACTTCTAATCAGAGAAACTATCACAATTAAATTTGTTCTATAATCTATGAATATCCATAACCATTATACGAACTTCACAAATTGACATCTTTTGTTATTTTAATTCATATTCAGTTTTCCCAAATTTAAACTCCAATCGTATCAATAATTCCAAATATAATAAAATTTTTCTTCAAAGAAATCCCAACTAATATCCTAACTTCAATCGAACAATCAATTACCTAACTCTGTTTATGTAAACAAACTCCTATCACCTCTGAATGCAAGTAACTACCCGACTGGGATCAATGTTATCTTTTAACTAATAGTCATTAACGGTTATCACAAATGTAGATTCATTAATAATTTGCCCATAAATGTGGGTTTGGATGATTCACAAAATTTTAAGCAAGCTTACCACAGATTCAGTACATATTAAACCTTAACATCTATTACATAAGTAATGAATTCACATGCAGTTACCATCAGCTACATATACTTAAGTAACCTGAATTAACTACAAGTGATTAATAACTTGAATAAACTTCTATCAAGGATGGATATAATATATTTCTGTAAAGTCATTAAAAATTTATCTTTGATTAGTTTATTTCAAGCTGTTTAGGTAGATTTCGAAGAAAAATCTACCTATTGCAATGGATACCATGTCATGATTTTCGAAAAATTCTTTCATATCTTTGCGTTTCATGCTCCCCTAAGTACGAAACCACCGCCCGTTAAAAAATTTTTGTTGTGATATTTATATATATATATCTTTACACGATAGCGGCCGTAATTTTAAAGATATTTGAACCAAATTTTAATATGTTATTTCTAGGCCCAATAGTTCGGACAAGTTCGTTAATGAGCAAAATTGGCCCAAGGGGGTGGTCGGGGGAGGGGGTTGAAATTTTTAAAAATGTATATCTCGGCCCCTATGAAGTATAGAGGGAAACTTTGTTTGAATAAATTAGAGTACTCCCTATGGAGTTCACAGTGACACCAACGATTCGGGGGTTCGAGTGAGAGTGGGGGATGAAAATTCGAAACTTTTGAAACCACGTCTTGTGGGGTATCGTTGAAAAGCTCTTGATGAGTACTCTACAGATCAATAACTAGTTTCTTGATAGCTCTCATATGACGCGAGATTTTAATGTTTGAAAATAATAACACTTAAAAGAATTATTATAATATAATTTTGTCTTGTTTAGCGGCTTTGCTAATTTTATTCATTGCTGATCTTGCGCACGGCCTCCCAGAATATTATATCCTATTCTTGTTGTCAAAACAAATGATTGTAGGCTCTTCCTCTTTACCGAATTCAGTTCTTATTACTGCGGGTTTGCCATGCCAAGGCTAAAAAAGAAGAGTGCTGCGCAGCGATAATAAATTAAACCAAAAGCACTTTGAAATCTACCTCAGCCTTTAGGCCTGCCTAAAGGGATTTTTTTTTCTTCTGGTATGTAGTTGTGTTTGTTACCAGTAAATTTTTGTTAAGATAATTGTAGTATGTAATATATATTGACCCAATGTATGTACGTCACCCCTCACATGAGCTTTGCTCTTATGGGTTGTATATATATATATATATATATACAGTGAGTCCATTTTATGAGGAAACCTCGCATCACGGCCGCATTGCCGCAGTGCAGTGTATTACCGAAGCGGAATTACAGAAAGTGGCAAAGAATTTGTTTAAACGATGTGAGGCATGTCTGACTGCTGACGGGGGTCATTTTCAACAGTATCTCAAATAAATGGTGAGTAATAAGCCTCTACATGTAGGCCTATGTTATGTTAAAAGTCTTGATTTGCCGGTAGTAACGGAACACGGTCCCCGCCGTTGCAAGCACAACAGCGGGGAAAGTGTGAGCAGGGGCAACGCTGTTAAAAAGTTTCCGCATAAAATGGATTCCCTGTATATATATTATATATCAGGGGTGTTAGGAGTCGGACTTCCTGAAGGATTGTTCATTCACTCTGCACTCCTGTGAAGTATGATTGTAATTCCAAACTCAGATTATGAAGACCCTGCGACTTCACTGCATTCTGGATCACTTCTGGGGTGGTCACTACAATGGTGGATAATTGATTCCTTTTGAAAATAAACTTTATTCTTCTCAATAATCTTAATGCAGAAAAGTAACACAAATGAACAACATAAATTAATATTGCTTCTCGAACTCACTATCCTGAGTATACTTGATATGATAGTGAGTTCAAGAATCAATATTAATTTACGTTGTTCATTTGTGTTACTTTTCTGCATTTAGGTTATTGAGAAGAACAAAGTTTATTTTTAAAAGAAATCAATTATCCACCATTGTAGTGACCACTCTGGAAGTGATCCAGAATGCAGTAAAGTCGCAGGGTCTTCATATCCTCGTAATGCTCGTTATCTATAGCTCGTTGCAACTACTTCGTAGTAATGGCTAATGTCTGGTTCACTATAATGTAACCAGAGCTGGTGAGTTCGGTGACAGGAGCAGAACTTGATAACTTGACTCCATGAGGACGTCTTTGCCCTTTCCAGGGCTGGAGAGCAAGATGCTTACTTGGCCGCTTCAGGGGCTACTGACTGAGACACTTTTCTCATGGTCACCATGACACATGGGGAAAGAGAGCATATGGAGATATCAAGTTTGAGATTAAATCTAATTAATTTGATGGCTCTGATGGAGCCCTCTGCCAAGCAGTATGCTAAACACCATTCAGTCATTGACTGAACATACTGCCAATGGCCAACAGCAAAAAATACAATTAAATAGGTAGCCATTAGGGTTGCATGAAATAAATACCCTTTAAGAGCCCTTAGGCTTGCATAAATACTTGCTTATGTAACATTGTTCAATTCTTTATAATAATGAGTTCTCTTGATGTGTAATTCACTGAAATTTTCTCATGAAATATCTAAGCAGAATAAATTAACTTATATGACTTCATCACTTATTGGCAGAGGGTAAATATCTTTAAGAGATCTCATAACTGTCCCTGTAGGGGTTTTAAGCGTAACTACTCTGACCTTTTTGTCAGGGCCTTCTTGAACCTCGAACACTCTAGCAGTGACCCATTTAGGAATCAGCTTGCCAGTACTTTTCAATAGAATTGATTTATTCTTAAATTGGGAGAGCTGGTTTTCCACTTGTTTCTAGTTTGCAAAGTATTTACATATTCTCTATGCCAGCGTTTCCAGAAAGAAGCTTTTAGATCCTGCATTTTATGGTATTTACTAACACTTAGTGATGGAATCTTATGACATTCAACATGAGGTATTTCATTCAGATTATTCCCAATTAAGAAATGACTTGGTGAAAGAGGTCTCAAATCATTGCAATCACTTGATAATTCAGTAAAGGGTCTATAATTAAAAATAGCTTCAATCTGTATCAATAAAGTGTTTAATTGTTCATATGTAAGTCCAAAATCTAAAATTACACTCTTGAGGTGGTATTTAACTGATTTCACACAACTTCCCAGACACCTCCGAATGTGGGGCATCCAGGCGGAATAAATTTCCACTTAACACCTAGATCTGATAACTTATTTTGCGTTATCTTAATAGACCACTTTACATAGGCCTCGCTTGCCTATGAACCTTCTAATAGAACTTGATATACACTCTGCTGTGAAATTACTGCATAACTCAAGATGTACTTATGTAAGTATTCATGAACCACAGATTATTGTCTCTGTTGGACACTACATGAGAATATTATAGGAGAAAAATTCCTCCGACACTGGGACTTGAACCCAGGACCTTTGGCTATTCGCGCCAATGCTCTACCAACTGAGCTAAACCGGAGTTCAATTCACAGCGCCAGATGGAACCTTCCTCCCATGATTGAATGCCCTTAATGGTCTGCCTCACAGACAGACAAGTTATGTCATATGTAGTACTGTGAGGCACACTAATTAGTGATTTTTATGACCGGGCTGCCACTGTTAATGTACACTGTTAATGTCATCTTAATCTAAATTATATAAAAAATTTCAGTATTTGGTATATTATAATAATTAAGTACAGTCATTATTAATTGGTTAGGTTAAAGTACTTACTGTTTACAGCTGGGAGATACCTAAATGGTGTATTCAGTTGGAATGATGCTATGACGTGATAATGTTATAGGAGAAAAATTCCTCTGACCCCATCTATCTATATCTATCTTGAATATTACTCTACAATAAAAGTGGATGCCTGGTCACAAAAATCACTAATTAGTGTGCCTCACAGTACTGCATAATATGACATAACTTGTCTGTCAGTGAGGTAGACCATTAAGGGCAATCAATCATAGGAGAGAGGTTCCATCTGGCGATGTGAAGTGAACTCTGGCTTAGCTCACTTGATAGAGCATTGGCATAGATTGCCAAAGGTCCTGGGTTCAAATCCCAGGGTGAGAGGAATTTTTCTCCTATAATATTATCATTTAATGTCCAACAGAGACAATGGGTGGAGTGAATAAAAGAGAGTAAATGCTTTTACTGCAAAAATTTTAAGAAAATACTAACATTTTAGTGAATAAAATATTTCAGTAAATATTGTTGCTTGTTAGTAATCAGTACATACTACTTCAAAATATGTGAATAATAAAAAGTATTTACTTATCAATACCACTAAATACTGTGAAATTATTAAGTGTGATACAGGCCTTGCTTAAGATTGGAAGCAATTGTAATGCCTTACTTGAAATGCTTGCTTTTATAAGAATTAGGAAGCACAAAGTGTACAGAGAGCAAATGGAGGCTCAAGAAAATGATCACATTTTTTTTTTTTTTTTATTATTATAGATTCAGAAAGGAAAATGTGGAGTGGTTACTTCACATTTCATGCATGAAAATACTGAAACACATAGGAAGCAGGCAGAAGATAATAATTTTTTCATTTTAACTCCTTAAGTGATCCAGGCTATCAGAGTCAGAATTCATAGCACTTAATTATGATTGAAAAATTTATCTGAAAAATTTATCTGTGTAAACAAATTCAAAATGTTCTTTTGTTGTTTTTATTTAATCAGCATGGCCAATCATATGTAGTATTGAGGTTATACATTTTATTTCGTTTTATTTTAAACTAGCAGAAGTCCGTGACTTCGCCTACATTTATTAATGTAATCGCTAGATTTTTTAATAATACCCTTAATAGGAAGAAATTAAAACTTCTTTTATTGAAACTCACACCATTTTAAATAAGCTGCATTAATTACCTAATTTTATTATTAAGTTAATTGTATTGTTAGACGTAGTAAATAAGTAATTAAAACTAATGAACGAATCATGTGCTGCCCTATACAGATTGAAGGTGAAATGATTAAAATGAACCATAGAATTATGAACCTTACGCTTAAATGAAAATTTTCATAAACAAAATATTAATAATAAAAAATAAAAAAAAAAAAAAAAAAAAACTTCCAGGTGAATTCTATGATTATAGTACGCCACCTAGAAAGAAATGGCCACAGATTCGAGTTCCTGACTTAACCCCCCTCCCCCCCTGCATAGTGAGTTTCGTCCAAATCGAGCAATGTTGTCCCATTTAGACCTACTTCATGATCTCTCTTCTGTCCACCTATGTTAAAAACTTCAGATCTCTCCATGCTGTAATGTTATAAACAAATAAATCAAGCAGAGTGGGCTAACAAAATCGAAGTAATCGACATCTCCATGTGTTATGTTGAAAAAATCTATTTGCACGATGCTCTTCTTTCCTAGTTGCTATGGCAAAAGAGGAAGACCACTTATTATTAATTTCACAATTGAAGAGTAGTTATTACCGAAATCTGGTGCTGTAATTTGAAAGAGGGGAGATACCGGGGCATGGCAGTGGCACCAACTCTCTCGTCTGACTTTGTGAGCTTGGGCTAGAGTGTTGGAGACCTTACTTATTGACCAACCCTCATATTATTCACAATATCTAAAATTATACACAAAATTGAATGTGTTAGTTATTCATAGGTGTGCACCAAATTTAATTTTACATTATATTACAAATTTCATATTATAATTTATACAAATAACCGTAATTTAATTTTTTCTTTATATACCAAGGGTGCCACAACAAGGCTCGTGAGTTGCATGCGGCTCTTGAAACCAAGCTAAGAGTAAATGCGATACAGATTTTTAAAAGTATATAATTAATATACTTTAATGAAAACTCAGCCCAGCCTCACAATGCTTAACTTTTGTAATGACCAGGCAACGTTGTTCATGCACCACTTTCTTCTACTTGGCAACATGACTGCACACACGCCAAGCTGCGTATCGACATGGTTACACTGTATGAATACATTCTGAAGAGGAGAATCGAGCTTTTAATGCAGAGTGCCAGGCAATAAAATGAGATCAACAGTAAACACTATAAATTCTCCGACATACAAACTATCTAATTGGCTAGTACAGCGGTTCCCAAACTTTTTTGTCCTGGGACCCACCTTCACCTAGACATTTTTTTTGCGACCCACTACTACATAACTATAACCAATATAGGCTATATAAAAAAAATTCACAACCCACTACTACATAACGATAACCAATAAAGGCTATATAAAATGCAGCACATGTTTTTCATATGCTCTTCAATAGGTTTATTGTGTTCAAATGCTAAATTAAGTCACTCTTTCCTTATATTGAAAACAAGTTTAATTTTTCCCGCCCTTTTTGCGACCCACCTAAATTGCTAGTGGGTCACGACCCATAGTTTGGGAACTACTGGGCTAGTAGATAAATTCCAGTCATAACAAAAATTTGAGAGCCTAAGCATCAAGAACAATTTTGACTTAGTAGATAAAATCAAAGATATACAGTTAAATGATAACCTTCTCTTAGTATCCTTTGATGTTGTATCTTTATTTCCAAGTGTCCCCATCAAAAAATTACTGATTAAATTAAAAGACTGGTTGGTTTCCACAGGATTGGGAAAAGAAGAAGTGGAAGAATATGTATCTCTCACCAAGTTATGTATTGGGCAAAATTACTTTTCTTTTAGGACAAAGATTTGTCAACAGAAAGATGGCCTAGCAATCCCAGTCCTCTTTCCTGACACTTATACATGAGCAGTCTGGAAATCCAAATCATGAAGGCATTCCCGCATATCTTCAAAACTTCGTAAAGGTATGTCGATGACATCTTTGCAATTGTCAATAAGAAACTGGCTGATGATGCACTAAAGCTACTAAACCTACAGGACAATGCCATAAAATTCACAGCAGAGAGAGAGAGAGTGGGGCAATTTCCTACCGTTCTTGGATTTAAAAATTATAAGAAACCTAAACAAAGTAGAATTTGGTATTTTCAGGAAAGAGACGCACATAGATAATTACATCAAACAGAATGGATACATTCCTAGAGCTGATATTTTAAACAGCCTCACATTCAGATTAGTTTATTTACCCATGAGTCAATCTGAATATAATACAGAATATCAACTGATCATGAGCACAGCACACAGAAATGGTTTTAGTCCTGAGCTAGTTAACAAGAAAATAAGAAAATTTGAAAAGCAGAAACTGATAGAAAGTAACAGCACTTTGAGCAACATCAAAGATGACACTGTATTCAAGAGGTTTACTTTCCACCCTAAACTCCATAACAAATTCAGTCAAGTTTTCAATTATGTCAACATCAGATTGGCTCCAATTAATAAATGCAGCATAAGAAATCTATATATAATCCAATGGATTGGATTTAGCAGTGTGGGAAAAAGTGTACATACAGAAAAATAGAGACAGACTTATGAATTTTGACATCCCAAAGGACAATGACCTCATTGCTAAATTTCTACTACATGGAGGACATCTGGTGGATAAAGAAGGAAACACGACAGTTGAGAACAGCTGATGATGGTGAGAAGTCACTCACCGAAACGATCGTCCTTTTGGTAAGTTTTGACTTACAAAATATGTGTGAAGAAGAATATTCTTATTGATTATATATAATATACACTTCACAATGTTTTCCCGATTAATTTAATCAAAAATAAGAAATCTACTTAATTCGAAACAGAGATATAAAATCCCCCAACAAGAATTCAGGCATTTATGAGTTAAAATGCAAAGACTGCAGAAAATTTTATATTGGCAAGACAAAAAGAAATTTGACTGTAAGGCACAAGGAACACTTATGAAATATAAGGCACAAACAGTTGAAAAAATCTGCAGTTGCCCATCACTATTAGACCAATAATAATTAAGGAATCGCGCACAATGTGCATTATCTTAACCTAAGACTTAACCTACCCAGTCCTGAACCTGGGATAGGGATTTTTCACTACTGAAAAATCCCCGACCCAGCCGCGAATCGAACCCGGGCCGCCGGAGTGGAAGGCAGGTGCGCTACCGACTCACCCACGGCGACTATTGGGCCAATGAACATGAGTTTGAGGATGACATAAAATTATTAAAAGTTTTACATAAACCGGTTGATCTGACTATATGGAAAAAATCTTCAACCAAAGAAATAAGAATAATTTAGTAAATTTTGATATGCCAAAGGAAAGCAACCTTATCTCCAGAATGAACTATCCTACAGAGACATCTATCGGCCCGAGTCTGGCAGTGGACCTCATCTGAGGATGCAAGCAAGTCACTTGTGAAATGCATTATGTGTAAGTAAACACTTAAGTGAAGTTTGAGTGATAAAATAGAGTTTTTTATAAGTTTGACCTCTTCACTGTGAGTCCCACAATACATTATGTACGATTAACTTGTATATTATTTTCATAATTATGTATTGCTATTACTAAAAGTCATGCTTTTTTGTTGAATCCCTGTAAAGCGAATCAAAATCAAGCTGTTGTTGAATGATGACCTCTTGTTCCCATTCACTCACGATCGTGTGAAACCGTTCCTCAATTCATTAATTTTATACGTCTCTCAATGCACCCTAATAGAATCTTATGTAATGCATTCATGTAACTTTCTCTACCCTAGGTATGGTCAATACACCTTTCTCACTTTATATTCTGATATTCTAAGAGGCCATATTGCAAGCAGTTCCAGCTTAATGCAAAGCAGGCATGATTGAGTTTCTACAATATTTTATTCATGCCTTGAGCAACAGAGAATTTATTTAAAAAAAAAAAAAATTCAAATGAAAGTTCTGGCTTTTAGTATAAGCATGTCACATATAAAATTTAAACAAAATCGTTAGAGCTGTTTGCGAGAAAATGATGAAAAACTAAAGTTTCTTAATTTAAAGTAACATTAAAGATAAGAGAAACTCATTGACAACGTTCGTGTCAAAGATACCTAACCAAATAAAAAATTGTGTTTTTATATGATTTTTTGTTCTTGAGATGGGCTGTTCGCAGACAGTGAAGAATTGTGAAGAAATGCATTTAAGGACTTCTTGGAGGCGTGGAATATTGTGGGAAATAGGGTTGCGAGTTTGAATAGATACGACGGGGATTTGGGGGATGAGTGGCTGGATTTAGTTAAGAGATTAAGAAATGAAAAGACAACAGTTGCATTTCCAGCATTACCAGGAAACGTGTTGGCAGGCATGGATTTCAACATTCCACCTGAATGGATCGATAAACATTCGAGATGCACAATTTTCATGATCGATAGTGACAGGTCGGCGGAACGAGTGGAGTCTTCTTTATCCAGAGAGTCAGTCGTTGAGTGGAGCGCACCTGAAGAAGGCTCGGTGGAAGAGCTGAAACGTCGTGCTTAATTTTTAAGGTATTTTATCCACTAAGAGTAAATTTTATTCATAATTTTTTAAATCATCAACTAGTGGAAATTATGGACCGTTTTGCAAGTTTAGTATAACACTCCTATTTATTTCGTACTTCCTGCAGTGGTTACTGTAGTGTTAGTTTATGACCTCTACAATTGCTAGGTGTATGTTCATCTGGTAGAAAAAGAACTGACTTTCATTACTGTATTAATACGTATACTGTGTTACAACCCTTTCTATGGCTTGATCTTGTCACATTCGTGGTTTTGGCATAACATCAAGTTGAACAAATGCATTTTTATTCACACAATCAAGACAGACTACTGTTGAGGGCTGGTCAATTCTGTAGATCAGACATTGAGCCTCGCATAGTATACAAAGCCTCTAAATAGCTGGCCATCACGTGTCGCCTGGACTTTCACCCTGTTGGGTACAGTACCTGCTCTTTAAAGGAACCACCCTGCAACTTAGTTTAAATGTATGTACATTTCTCAAAATAAACAAAATATGTTTGAATAAAGTTTTATTGGTGTACTCATCATATCCGCTAGTAGTGTTTCAATGTGTGTTATCGCTCAAAACATTCGCCTTTGTGAAGTGCGACAGTGCAAAAGAGCATATTTCACCCTCTTCTTGTGTGCACGCTAACCCGGCAAGGTTTGAAGGATACATTTTCTTTCCTGTTATTAGTGTTTGTAACTTGTGCTTCTTCAAATCCCATGAAAGCCTGCCTGGTGGGTCTTTGTGTGGTGCTCTGGGGTGGGCAATTTTCTTTTTCCTCTTCTGTTGCCTTCTCATGCGAGTTCATTGCTTGCAGTTTCTAAAAAGAATATCGTGTACAAATTTTTGTATGTACCATAAATGCGTTAAATTGGGCACTACGCCCGGCGTTGCACCAAATAGTCCGGATTTTGAGCTAATTGTCCGCCGTCCACCACCAACTCATGCCAGACGTTAATTTGTCCTCCTTATTGAAGTTGAACCATAAATACCACCCACAGGTAGAGTTGCTTAAAACAAAGCTCAAAATTTTCAACAAATCACCAAAATGCTCAGCCATGTAGGCTTACATACCAAGTCTGAACACTCTTAGGAAAGAATGCAGTAAAAAATGACATTCACATTTTCAGATCTTTGTAGCCTAATTATTAAGAACTAGCAGGTGCCAGCGGCCGCCCGAGATTATTTACTCAACTGCTAGATGTTTTATTTCAATAATTTATTTGACAGAAAAATAATTAAAACATAATATTTATTAACCCTTCTATCATTTTTACATAAGTTGCATGAATTACATAATTTTGTTCTTAATTGTATTGTTTTACACAATAAATATAAACAATTAAACGAATAGAACGAATCTTATTTTACCATATGGGCATACATATTTGAAACGAAACGATTAATAATTAAAAAAAACTAAAATCCTGGTTTTGATCTGCATTTCACAATTAAAGTGCGATTCCCGGGGGAAAACTATATCAGATTCGAGTTCCCTAGCCCAAAGAAAATCCCACATAGTGAGTTATGTCCACAACATTCATTCCTCTCCCCCCACTTGATTGCTACAGCAAACCGAGCCAGGCCACCTTCAATATTAATTTCACAATATATAATTTAATACTGTCTTGTTAATAGGTGGCGTTGGATGTTCAAGGAAAACGAGTTTTAATATTATGTTAGATTCTGTAAATTCCTCTTAGGTTCAAAAATGTTGAAACCTCTGCTGTTTTGGCTTAGAGGTTTAAAAAAAATGAAAGAAAAAAAAACACGATATTTAAAGAAGTCAAATTAACATGTCCTCCATTTTCAAAGTTACACTAAATGGGGGGTTTTGTTATTTTTAATAATTACAACTGAGTGTATGCTAAGACTGACTTCAGTTACATTTCTGATATTCTGTGTTTGAATATTTCTACTTCATGTACAACATACACTTATTCATTTAGGAAAGTGTTTTCTTCTTTGCCACCATCACTTCCACTTGAAATACAAAGGAATATTAATTAAGTGGAGGGAAAGGAAATAGACATTAAATCCATGTCTGGGATATTAATACAAGTAAGATTCTGATTCTTACTTGTACAAAGGAATATGTTTGAAGGTTATAATATTGTGCCTGCTAATTTGTCAGGATATGTATCAGACATGTTCACCACTGCAAGCAAACAAAGACTGAACAATTCCTGCTACAGAATTGATTGTTGGTGAAAAGAGGGAGTGACAAGCACTTCCCATTGTCAGAATGAAATATTAAAAAAGTCTGTGCTTCCGGTTATTACTCTGATACTTAATTTCTCTCAGAGTTCCGAAATTTTTTACATTAAATGAGGGTTTTATGCTGTCAGAAATAACGGTAAATAGGAGTTATTAACATATTAATTACATGTGATCATATTTGGGGGTTTCAAAATTTGATGTTGAATGCGGGAAACGTTAAATCGAGGTTCTGTTAAATCAGGGTTCTACTGTATCTTTAAGGATACAAGATAGCTTGTTCACTATATCTCCATCTGTTTTCTTGTCTCTTGATACTCACCTAGTGTTATGTGCTGACCATTCCAACTTTCCCTCAGATAACATCATCCTTTCTGCAAAATATGCTTCCCCTGCATTCAATTTCTTCCCAGCCTCAGAGAAGGACCTTGGAAGTCCTCTGCTGCTTCTAAATGTGCCAAAACCCATTGTTTTACTCTCAAGCAAATGTTCTGCTATCCCAACACTATTATAATAATTATCTTGATAGATGCGATGCCATAGGTCCATGTTTGGTTCCAGAATGGAAAATATTATCTCTTCTTATCATTCAATTCTAAATCACTGTCGATAGGAACATTTGAATTATCATCAGCATACAGTACATCGATAATTCCATCATCACGCAAAGACTTATGATAAATCATTTTTTGTTCTCTCAACCATACCGATACTCTCAAAGATGATGACAAAACTGCAGATGGAAAGTCAACAGTCTGCATAGCTATACTTCCTAACTGAGTTAAATGAAAACTACACATTAAAATAATAAAGGGAGATGAAGGGAACCAAGAACACATATCAACTTTGTATTCTAAGATAAATTACCATATTTTGAAAACTACGACCTAAATCATAAAAGTTAACATATACGACAAAGCAACCCACTCCGTAAAAACAAAGATTCTGTGGCCCATCGCTGGCTGAGTAAGTACAAAGATATCCGGGGCCCGTTGTCAATGTGTTAATAATTTTGTCATTGGACAAGGGTTGGTGATGCTGTCACTGTTTAAACAAAAAATGCAATAATCAAAAGATTTTAGGAGAGTATGTTGAAAATTTCAGATGTCTGAGGGCCTTGACATTATAAACAAATAAATCGACCAGGGTGGACTTACAAAATTTAAGTGATCGATAATTTCATGCGATGTATAAAAAAAAGTGCAAGGCTTTTATTTCCAAAAGCAAAGCCATCTGCAATTGATTTAACAACTGAAATGCATTACCGAAAACTGATGCTTGGATAGTGCAAAAAAAATCGCGTTTTCTGTCAGTTTTTACTCACAACCTGTGAACAAAAGCGAAAATTAAAAATCCAGCTTCGAGGTTCATTCGACCACCCATCATCCATTTATGTTTAAAATTTCAGATCTCTGCATGCAGTAGATTTTCCTGGCATCGCGCACAGACAGACAGATAGCAAACACTTCCTCTTTTTATATTATATAGATAACTTCTCGTACATCATTTCTAGCAATGAATTGAAAAAGTCAGCAGTCTGTGTCAATGCCTAAAGATAACAATAATGTGTCGTATTGTAAGCTCTTAAGACAACACAATAATTCCTGCGATGCAGCTTATTTAATATGTGCATGTGTATTGTACTAGTGTTTTTGTATTTTGTACTTATGAAGTACTTCTGATTTTCAAAGTCAAGGCCATCATACAGCCTTTTTTGTTTTACGCTGCAGGGTTTACATGATCAATACTCTTCCTTTTCTTTGGTGATATTTCAATAATTCAGGAAGAAAAAGAAGCTTCGTGAACGGCGATAAAGAGGGAAAGGGCCCATAGGCTAAGACGTGTGCAAAACTTCATACATTATATATAATCACAAATTATGACTCACCTGCCTGGACAATAGCAGCCTGTGCTGCAAGACTCCGAGGTGTGGGGGCAGCTATAGTAGGAGGGGCTGGTGTGGCAGAAACTGACGTCGGTCCAGTAGTTGAGACTGAAGGACTAGGGGTTGGTTGAGTTCGAGCCTTCACCACTGCAGCATGTATTGATGGGCCTAAATACCCATATTCCGCTCTATATTCCTCTACAAAGTCTGGTGGCTGCCGAATTGTCTTTAGTAATGGTGACAGTACTTTCTGTGAATAAAATAAGGATTTTTTTACAATATGAAAGTAATTACTCTAAGTAAAGAGGTAGAAGTAAATACAATTCACAACATATCCCAAACAGCACAGATACCTACTTAACATTTCTGTTAATTTTCACTTAATGTATGAGGTATGCTTGAACAGATACACAAAAGACTAGAATTTAAGTTATTAAACCAGATACAACAAAATTATACGACAAAATCTTTAGCTTCAATGGATTCCATGTAGAAACATGAATGAAAAACATTTTGAAGTATTTATATTGGGTGGATGAAAAGAAATATTGAATGCTAGATGTAACATTACTGCCTCCGCCACATTGCTTAGTGCTTTCCATGTACTACTCCTTTATACAGGAATTATAAAAGCATGTATTTGAAATAATAGTATCTTATGCAACAAGCCTATAATGACATGTATTATGACTCGAGTGTGTTTATGAAATGAGCATAGCAGTGGTGAAGTGTTCACAGAAGCGCTGGAAGCGCCACTTCTCCTTAAATTCTAAGAGAAATAATGATTTTAATATTGATCTCAATGTAAATCTATCTTTACATCAATTCAGAAACATTCGCGGTTTTGAAATCAAGATGCCTGCTCCATTGCAACGGTGTCCAAGAATTTGTGATTGATGACTGGTGTGCATTATATGAGTGTGTATCAAAAAGTAACGGGAAAACTTTTTTTGTTTGAACACTATGATTTCTTTTTATTCAAATTTAAATACAAACTCTAAAAATATTCTCCTTCTGAGGCTTCACATAGGTTCCAACATTCTATCCACTTTTCAAAACACTCAGATAAGCCATTGTTTGACACCCTGTTCAGCATACCCGAAATGGCACTATTTAGTTCGTTAACGGTTTGAAAATGGCGCCCAAGAAGTTATTTTTTCACTCGTGGAAACAGGTAGAAGTCGCAGGGTGCAAGATCCGGCGAATATGGTGGAAGGGGCATGATTTCGATACCTAGTTGATTGATTGCCTCTTGTGCTGCTTTGGCTCGATGAGCAGGGGCGTTGTCCTGGTGGAGGATCCACTTTTCTGTAGCCCAAATCATTACGAATTATGTCTTCAACTGAAACAAACGAAATGTGCATCATGTTTTCAATCTTCGCTATTGTTAATTGTCGATCTTCCTGCAGCATGGCGTCAATGTTGTTGCAGTTCACCTCAGATTTTGATGTGGAGGGCCATCCTTGACGTGGAGCTTCTTCAAGACTTGTTTCACCATCTTTAAATTTTTTGTGCCATTCAAAAACATGTGTTTTTGATAAGGCATGGTCTCCATATGTTTTCTGTATCATTTGCAATGTTTCAGTTCCATCGCATCTGGGGGCAAATTAAAAAAAAATCCATGATTGTCCTCGATTTTTCTAAAAGTATTATGCAAAAAAAAAATCAGTTTTAACTAACAGCGATTTTCTATTTATATGTGCCGCACACAATGTGCGCGCAAACTTTCTGCATTGTGCGCATTTCTGTAATTATTATGACGTTAATGAAGAGTATTTTCCCTTAAATTTACCGATTTTAAATTTGTAACAGACATGCTGTGACATAGCTCTCGCAGTCATGTTGGTTATTTTCCCGCCCGTTAGTGTATGTGTTCTGAACTATATTTCCCCGACTGCATAGACATGCTGCTAGTTTTTTTGTCTATGTGCAAATCTACGTATATATGTGAAGTATTTTTTTTTTTTTTACTGATGAAAATAAACAAAACCCGCAGCAGAAGTCAACTGTCAGATGAAAACGTAAAATGTGTACTTAGACTGGCTGCTGCACAAACATTGATTCCATGTTGAAAAACTAGTGCATCAAAAGAGACAACAAAATGAAGAAAACTAGCTTCCACTAGCTAGTGATTTTGTAGTGTGAAATACTTTATTTGAGCTGTTCTTTAATACTGTTGTATTACATGGATATTATAATTTCTCTGAATTTTGTTTGAAATATAACTATGGGTAGTATTAGCCTAATATTTATGTTCAATAATATAAATGTGGAAATATGTCATTTAAAGTAATGAGTCTAGATTTTGTTTTCATTTCACAGGACTTGTGGCATTATAATTTAGTTATTATAAAATTGAATAAAATCAGGGACTTTTCAACTATGTTCAAAACGACAGAATTAATTTGTGTGTATTATTTTGCTAGGAATATATTGTACATTATTTGCATTGTTACAAACATCAAGACTTCACGAATGTTCTTCTATTTGTAGAAAACATAAGTAAATGATAATGAAATAATAATGAATCTATAATGTCTTGTTATATTGTTCTTTTAATCTTTAGTGTTTTCTTTAACTTTGTATTTTGTTGTTACTTTGTCATTGTTTTTGAGTGAATGGCTAGCTGTCAAAACTCTCTGCATTTAATAAACATTTATACAATGATCTGTTTATATTCCAATATGATTTGTGGATTTCAAAAGCCTAATGAGCATGCAAGCACTGAACTCAAGAGAGGCAGTATACCACGCGGTGTGTGCACACTAAATGATTCTTGTGTGCAAAGGGTAAGCTTGCTCTTACTGCTGTACTCATTGTGCAACGAGTTGGTGGCCGCTGGTCTAAAGAATTCAGCAGGTCACGTTGTTGTGGTTAAATAAGAGATGAAATGCCTAAAAGAAAGTGCACATTTAACATTGGGCTAAGGGAAGAATTTCCATTCTTGCTACTTGTAAGTGGATCTGACAGAGTGAGATGCCTTAAGTGCCGAGGGGAGTTTTCAGTGGAGCATAAAGGTCATAGGAATATTGAAGAACAAATCAATTCAAAGAAATATAAACTAGCCGAGGAAAATGTTAAGAAATCTAAGACTGCGGATTTATTTTGCAAACAAAGTGAATTGAAAAGTGAAGAGGAAGAATGCATTGCTAAGGAATTAACCTTTGCATACCACACAGCTGTACATAATTTTAGTTTTAAATCTACTGACTGTACTTTGCAGTTTGTCAGTAAATTCTATGACCCTAAGTTTTCTTCTAGTAGAACAAAATCTGAAGCACTATTTCGGAATGTAATTAGTCCTTTTATTTGTAAATTAACAAATAAAGATGTCTCCGAAGTCCAGTTTCTGTCCGTTTCTGTCCGTTTCTATGGACTGTTCTAATCGGAATGAACTGAAACTAGTTCCAGTAATTATTAGGTACTTCAGACCAGAAAGTGGAGTGCACTTGAAGTTAATTGAGTTTGGTGAAGTCACTGGTGAGACTTCAGAACTGCTTAGCAGTTACCTTCTAGAAGTTCATAGAAGAAATAATCTGACGCAGAAAGTAGTGTGTTATTGTGCTGACAACACAAATTCAAATTTCGGTGGTGTCCACAGGAGAGGTAAAAACAATGTACATACAAAAGTGAAGTCAGAACTTGGTAGAGAAGTTGATGGAGTTGGCTGTGGAGCTCATATTGTGAATAACTGCCTACAAATATCTTCAGATAAACTACCAATTGATTTTGAGATTATCTTAGTGAAACTGTTTAAATATTTCCATATATACACTGTAAGAGTGACGCAGTTGAAAGAATTTTGTGAATTCACTGCTACGGAGTATAAAAAAGTACTTTCTCACAGCAAGACAAGATTTCTGAGTATGCAGTCAGCATTGGAAAGAGTGTTGGACATCTATGATGGGCTTAAGTCTTACTTTTTGTCGCAGGAACAGTGCCCTACAGTTCTCAAACACTTTTTTGAAGATGCCATTGCTCCAGCATATATGTGGTTCTTATATGCAACATGTAAGCTATTTCATCTCACAGTTTTCAAAATAGAAGGAACCAATATCAGTGCAACTGAGGTGGTTCATCAATTGATCCAGCTGAAAGACCAACTAACCGAAGGAAAGCACAAAGCTATATCCCAGCAAAAGCTAAAGCAGTAATGAATGATCTTGTTGCCCAGGGTGAGCTTGATGAAACCAAATTTCGGAATGATATTTTATCATTCTACAGTACCAGCATTTCCTACTGTGAACTTTGGTTGGAAAAATCTTTTGCAGGCTGCATCCAGTTCAAATGGATTACCCTGGTAAATGATAAATTGTTTTGGTCAGAAGTTGAAAGTGCAGCAAATTATATAAAATCAAGAGTACACATCAATTATCAAATTGACATAGATCTGCTGTTTGATGAAGTGACTGTAGTCAACAACATTCTGAGTAAAAAATCTGAAAAAATCACAGAATTGAAAACTCTTCACTTATCCCAAAAGTGGGTGAGATTATTCAGCTATCTAAAAGCTAGTGATATGAGCACAACAAATCTTCTTAAGATTGTTGAGTACTTATTGTGTTTGCCTGGTACATCTGCAAGTGTAGAAAGGGTGTTTTCACTGATGAACTGCTGGAGCGCAGAGAGAGGAAGAATGTCATCACAAACTGTGAAGTCCCTTCTTACAATTAAATTTAACTGTGAACACAGTTGTAGTGAATTTTACGAGCTGGTGAAAAATAACAAGGAAATCATAAGGAAAGCTGCCTCATCCGAAAAGTATTCATTCAGCAAGAGGAAAGAACCCGAAGCCGGACCATCTTGCAAGTAGTACCTTTTCTTAAGGTATGCCTAAATCTTCCACCAAAATTAAGTGTCCTCAATTTTCATTTTCAAAATATGGTAACCCTATATATACATATAAAGAAGGTCGCAGTTCAGAATGGTTTCAGTATGGAATTTGTCGATAAGATGATCTCCAGACATGTAAAAAGAAAAATGATTAAAGATACCACCACCTTAACAAACACAGGAGATAAGAAACAGATATATAAGAAGTTCACATTTCATCCAAGAACATTTTACAAATTCGAGAAAGTATTTAAAGGCTTGGATATAAAATTGGCTCCACAGAACAAATTCAACCTCAGAAATATGTTTAATCACTAGGACCCTGATTTATTGGTGAAATAAAATGGCTGATTTCGGTGTTAACTTCCTTCTATTTCGGTGGGTATTTCGTGAAATAAATTACCGTACTTTATACTACTGAGAACATTGCGCAATGATAAACTTTGCTTCTTTATTCACATGAACTAACACCCCCCTCATTTCTATATTCTTCTGTCCTTGTATGAACTGAAGTAACTTTCAATTTAGATATGATTAGAGTTAATGTTCAAATATAAATATGAGAAAAATTATCGTAATTTCTACTAAACACCATCAGATAGCCATTTGCAAATAGAAGTGCAGCAATAAAAAGATAAAAGACAAAATCTGTTGTGAATACAAGTAACAAACATTCTACACTCTTCTGCTGTAATCGATCATAGGCATCACTAACTAGGCAAAGAGATAGCAGGAAAGGAGAGTAATCAACAGTACAAACCAGATCACAGACAAACTTTGCGTAAATTCTGCAATCCTTGTAATTGATCACAAATATCGATATATCAGTAATTCTTCGACAGCCACAGAAACCTCAGAAAAAAAGCATGCTGCTAAGAAATAAAAAATAGTAGTAGTAGTAGAGTACACAGATCGCATGCGATCCTTTGTGATCCAGTCGGATATACACAGCAGTGGGTTGCCAGCCGTATTATTCAAATTGTCTCTTTCTTGCTTTTGTAACTTGATGTGTCAGTCTCTTCCATTGACTTTTATCCTGTACCCGATCAAGAGTCTCTTTCCATGTAAGATTGGTAGCCCTGGTTATCTCATCATGCCATCTCATCTTCTTTCTTCAATACCAAAACACAATATTGTGATTTTAAGGCACATTTTCATGCTCAATTCTCACTTTACGGACAGAAGGGACATATTTCGCTCTTTTAGACACATTTTGCAGAATCGAGTAAATTTCACGATATTTCGTGGATTCAATTTGGTTCTTATTGGTATTTTAAGCATATAAAAGCTAAATATAGCTTAGGGAGGTTGTTTTATAACATTTTGCGCTTATCGTTGTTACCAAAAACTACGGCCCCTATTAATCAGCCATTAAGAAACAGTACCCCAAAACTGAAATTATCAGGTATTTATCAAATAGACTGTCAAGACTGCCATAGAATATACATAGGACAAACTAAGAGGAACCTAGAAACTAGAATGAAAGAGCATTTGAGGAATGTTAGATTGTTGCATACTGATAAATCTGCCATAGCATACCATGCCTACATACACGATCACCACATCAAGGATGATATTAAATTATTGAAACACGTCAAACGACCGTTAGAGTTAATGGCTTGGGAAAAGATCCTCATCATTAAAAACAGAGACAAAGCTATGAATTTTGAAATTCCAGCGGATGACGAGATTTTCAGTTTGACCCTGGAGAAAACAGAGGGCAGCACAGCGCCAGTTACAGATCCAGATCAGATTATCCAGCAAAGCACCAGTCAACCTTCAGCTGAGGATAAGGGAGCTGTTTCCCTAGAAACTAGTCCTACATAAATTATGTAAGTGGACCAATAAGTGTTTTTATTCTTTGACTCATTTTAATCATGGCACATACTTGTTTCTTTCATCAACCTTGAAACCTTAATATTACAAAACAACATGTATATGTGAAAAAGTTTGTGAAACATATTTTGTACCATATTTTAAATAGATAATGTAAGCAGGTTTATTTTCATGCCTTAAATTTCACAACACACAGCATTACAGCTTTTTTGCACTCCTTAACTAATTAGTGGTACTTACAAATGTTGTTGCCGTGGATTGTAAGTTGACATTCCCGCATGCAATCTTGTTGCTATGTGCGGTAAGAGTTTCCATGCTGTTATGAATTTACTTACGCCACACCTCATAATACAAGCCTTTATGGACAAAGCCCCTCAAGACAAATATTCGGTTTGCATAACAACAAAGTGATATAAATCACTTTCTGAAATAAACATCTATCTTCAAGAATGTATATACATAATATTTTCAGGTAATATCACAATTAATATAATTAAACTGATATAAATAATCATCGTGCCTTTATTTTTATATATTTATTGTAATACTACAATTTGTATAATTACTTACAGAAATTCCTCCATACTTATTTACAAATATTCGGTTCCCATAACAATAAACACATGCGAATCACTTTCTGAAATTTAACATCCATCTTCAATAGTGTACATACGTAATAAATAAATTGATATAAATAATCATCGTGCAAAAAATAGCATGCAATACTCGTGCCGTAAGCGCATAATGGATCTTGGATATTGAAAAAACTCGGCGTGAGCACCTCATTTTTTCAAACTCTTTCCTCGATCCGTAAGCACCAGTTACGGCACTTGTATCCCTGTAAGCTCGTACAGCTTAGAGCCTATTTTTTATACTTTTATAGCAATTACTAGTAATGAAGTATTAATACAAATCACTAGATGGCACTGATGCCAATTACCAGTAGACAGAATTCTTGGCACTCTTGTACCTATTTATTTACATTTAGTAAAAGAAAATATTTACTACATTCTGTATTGTAATAATCTAGGGAATAATTCTGCATATTTATTCCTGTTACTATTAGCTATTATCATTAGATAATATAATTAATGTCAATTAGCAACAGAAAGCTGCATTGCCGACATCGAACTGATATCGATAAGTCGAGTGCCAGCTCATTAACATTTACTTGGCACTACAGCCAGAATACACTAGCTTACTCATATGCGTCATATCGATTAGTGCAATCGATTATAGAAGCAGCTTTATGAATAGATCGATTATTCACCGCATTAAAAATATTAAATTTCTCTGTAATTATACATTACAATTATAATGCAAATGCTCACATACCAATTTTTTATGTTACAGAATAATTACAGCATGTCATTCTCTTTAAATGTACCCTAATTACGGATGGAAGCTACTGGATACTTCTAGAAGCGCCTTCCATAGGATTCTAGAACTTGACTCTTTGTAAGATGATTATGTGAACGCATTTTGGCCGTTAGACTTTCACTCACTCTCTCACCGATCGTCGCTTCGTAAGGGCACAGCCCAATTTAGCAACAGACCACAAGTCTGAATATATAATAGTACAGTTTCTACACGACTCAGCATGGAAACAGCGTTATCAGCCACGACTTAATCTACTAGGAGGTGGATATTTGGACATCACTAGAACTTCAGGGAGCGTAGCTTGCAGCCATGGAAGGACTCGCTACTGGCCACAGTTCAGGATGATCCACAGCAACACAGAACTTCAGCTTCAATAACTGTACATCCCTTAACTTCAGTCCGGCTAAATGCAGTCACATTCTCATCAGATGTAATCACAAACAAAGTTAAGTAATTCAAATCCTAATACTGTATCATTACACAAAAGCCAAATAAGGCTTAGCATCTTTGTGTTATTTGAAGTAAAAGACTGTTTGTATAATGCTAGGGAGTTTTGGCATCCATGCAGCTCCTCTTTTCACTACGTGCAAGCCAAAGATGCTGCCGTATTAAATCTTGAACAATTTATTAAAGACTGAAGATATGGTCTAACATTCTTGCTTGTAATAAAGTAGTAATTCAGTGTTTATCACGTTAAGAAGTTTTGGCAAATATTTGCAGCTTCTCTTTTCCTACTTGCAGATAAAGTATACTGCAGTAGTATTCTGAGCCAATACAGCTCAATTATTATATTGTAACTATTTGAACAAAAAATAAAGTTACTTGAATTGTTGTTGTGGAAACAAACCATATTATATTATAATAATAAATCAACCTGGCAACTTTCCTGAAATCTACTTAGCAAAGATAGCAGATCATAATAAAACATTGGTTATTGCCAATTACAGCTAAGAATAAGAAGAATAAAGCAACAATTCTCTCTATCCATTATTCCTGCTTCCTTCAACATTCCTGCAATTCTAAACTTAAATATTTTCTGGATTATAATCCAGTGGTCCTCCGAAAATCCTATTGCAAATTCTGTTAGGGACACCAGCCTACTTTCTAGTCCTGGGCCTGGATCCCTACATTTCTGGTCCTTGCCGATCCGGATTCTACCCACGCCGTGGAAATATACTTCGTCTACTCTTCGGACCAAAAACCTACATTTCTGGTCCTCAACGAGCCCGGATTCTATCCACACCTTGGATAATCACTTTGTCCACTCCTCATACCTACAGTGTATATTGATTGTAAAATATAACTTGTATTTGTACAATTCTAATACTCTATTGTATTTTCAGCCTATGTTAACTGCATCACATACTAAGAGCAGTCATAGCAGGCCTAGTGGTAAGAAAAGGTGCAAGAATTCTGGTAGAGCAGTGCAAGGGACAACAGTCTTACTGGATAATCAGGTAAGTGACAGCCTTCCTTATAACACACTGTCATACACCACCCCTCACAATGCCAGACTCACAAGTACTTGCCACAGATGCCTCCAAGCTAAAAAACTACAAGCAGAAGAGGGCAGTCATCAAAGGAAAGTTAACTAGATTCTACCAATATGTTTTGTCAGTTCAAGTAGACCAAGACAATATTGAAGAGATAGTCTACAGATTATCTAAAGAGAACACACTATTAAGGGACTTTGAGGAAATACAGGACAAGATAGAAACATGTGACTCAGACCCTGACTGGGAAGGAGAAAGACAAGCTTTCGAAGAGACATACTACACAACTGTAGGCATGGCTCGCAGAAAAATTAGGGATTATGAAACACAGTACTCACAGGCTAACATGACACAAGTTCAGCCTCAAGATACAACTCAACCTAACACTCAAGCTAATTGCACTCCTAGAGTTCAGCTACCAAAGATAAATTTGCCACACTTCAATGGCAGGCATTCAGATTGGCTACCATTTAGAGAACTGTTTATCTCGCTTGTTCACAGCAACAATTCGCTTGATCCAGTTCAGAAGTTTCACTATTTGAGAATAGCGTTGCAAGGCCCAGCCAACAAACTCATTGACACACTACCATTAACTGCTAAAGGTTATGAAACCGCCTGGAACTTGCTAAATGGAAGGTTTCAGAACATCAAAATTATACTGCAACAGTTATTACAGTCTTTGATTGACTATAGCAAGATCCCTAAGGAATCACCCAGTCAATTAATGGACTTACTTGACCACTTTACCAGACAGGTTAGGTCAATAGAATCTATCACACCAGAGAACCTCAGATGGGACTACATGCTTACTCATCTTCTCACGTCTAAACTTGACCCTGCTACGCTCAAAGCATGGAGCCTAGAGGGCACAGTAGATCAGCTAAACACATTCAAAGAACTCTGTAACTTCCTACAGAGAAGGGGACAAGCTCTGGAGACACCAGACAGCTCCAGCAGGCCTAAAACTGTACACAATACACAGAACAAGCCTATCTACCACAGACAAGTGAGCCCACGTACCTTTGTTGCCCATGCAGCCAACAACTGTATACTGTGCAGGCAAGATCACCAGTTACACAAATGTGAAGACTTTCACAGTCTCAATAACACACAGAGATGGAACTTTGTAAACAATAATAGACTATGCAGTAATTGTCTCAGAGCAGGACATCACGTCAGAAACTGCACATCTACATCTTGTTATAAATGCCAACAACGCCATCACACACTGCTACACCAAGACAAGGTTCGCAGCAATGAATATAGGCAACATGCAACTACACAATACACTAGTAGATTGCCTAACAGACAAAACGGAAACCAAAGCCACAGTGGTACTAGACAATCTCCAGCTACTACCAGCAGCAATGCTACAGGCACAGCATTTGCTAACAATGCTCAAATCACGCCCAAAACTC
Organism: Ectobius pallidus; assembly: GCA_964059195.1. NCBI lineage: Eukaryota > Metazoa > Arthropoda > Insecta > Blattodea > Ectobiidae > Ectobius > Ectobius pallidus. Next base: position 30,208,005 of record CAXKWD010000005.1, on the reverse strand, counting down.
ATACATTTCTTGCCACAGCAGAAATACTAGTCAAAGCTCAGAATGGCAGACTCATAAAAGCCAGAGCATTATTGGATTCAGGTGCCACGCACACATTTATAACTCAAGATTTGGCTGATAGGCTACAATTACAAACCAAGCCTACCACCATAGCTGTGACCGGTATAAACCTACACACCTCCAATATCTTGGAAATTGGACACATACAGATAAGTGACGCCCATGGCAATGGCTATAAAAGACAGCTACAGTGCCTCATCATTAACCAGATTGCCAAAGACATTCCCAGTGCACCTATAGATGTCACCAGCTTGAGAATTCCTAATGACATTGTGCTAGCAGACAACAGATTTCACATACCCGGTAGCATTGACATATTGCTAGGGGCAGATGTATTTTGGAACTTGTTAATGGGACACACTATACCCATCAACAAAACCAACAAACATAAAGCATTCATCAGAGAGACCAGACTAGGTTGGATTCTCTCAGGGCAAATACACTACACTCAGGGTAGAAGACAAGAACCACGTTGCCACTTAAGCATAACAGAACAAATCCACAAGAACATGCAGAAATTCTGGGAAATGGAAGAAATTATCCAACCAGTAAGATCTGAAGAAGACTCCATATGCGAGCAACATTTTCAAGAAACAGTACAGAGAGATAAAGATGGACGCTACACAATAACCTTACCATTCAAGAAGCCCACAGATAATCTTGGTGCCTCTAGAACTGGAGCTCTGAAACGTTTCTTCTCTAATGAAACCAGACTCCATAAGCAGCCTGCTATACTCCAACAGTACTCAGACTTCATGCAACAATATGAAGCCCTAGGTCACATGACCCAAGTGGAAGAAAGTTTCTACCAGGATGGCCCAGAAGCATATTATATTCCACACCAATTTGTCTTAAAGGAAGACTCAGAAACCACAAAACTCAGAGTAGTTTTTAACGCTTCATTCAAAACCTCAACAGGTACATCACTCAATGATATCCTATACACAGGACCCTGTGTACAACCTGATCTCTACACCATACTCTTGAAGTTCAGATGCCACCCATATGTTGTGAGTGCTGACATAGAGAAAATGTACAGAATGGTAATGGTACAGCCACAGCAAAGAGACTTCCAAAGAATCTTCTGGAGACATTCTAAATCCACTCCAGTGAAGATATATCAGCTCAACACTATCACATATGGACAAGCCTGTTCAGCTTTTGAAGCAACCAGAGTACTCAACCAGTTGGCAGAGGATGAGAGAAACAGATTTCCCACAGCATCCAAATTGCTATCTACTTGCTTTTATGTTGATAATCTCCTTGCATCATTTTCTACCGAGCAAGAAGCTATACTAGCAGCCACAGAAGTATCACAACTGTTACAGACAGGTGGATTTAACCTAACACAGTTTTGTTCCAACTCACAAGAAGTTTTGAGAACACTGCCACAAGAAAAGCTCTCTAAAGCTACACTTACTCATTTAGAAGAGCAGAATACAGTCAAAACATTAGGATTACACTGGAATCCATTACAAGACTTGCTACAGTACACAGTGAAGTCATTACCAGCAGCTACCACTAAGAGACAGATTCTATCTGCCATCTGTACTCTATATGACCCTCAGGGACTAATTGCCCCCATCATCTCTGCAGCTAAATGTATTATGCAACAGATTTGGCTGAATGACATAGGTTGGGACCAGCAAGCTCCTGTTGACATACAGAAGGCCTGGAATGAACTATATTCACAACTTCACTATGTAGAATTATACAGAATCCCAAGGAACACTCTAATACTCAATTTCAGTCATGTAGAACTGCACTTTTTCAGTGATGCCAGCCCACAGGCATATGGAGCAGCATGCTACATAAAATCTGAAGATGAAAGCCACAAAACACAAGTTCAACTACTGACAAGCAAATCTAGAGTGGCCCCACTTAAGCAGATTACTTTGCCCAGACTGGAGCTCTGTGCAGCTCAGTTGGCAGCCTGCTTATACCAAAAAGTAAGCTTATCTTTGCAGATCATGATATCAGCAGTATATTTCTGGACTGACAGTCTCATAACTTTACAGTGGATCACACAGCCTCCACACAAATGGAACACTTTTGTAGCACACAGAGTAACCAAAATTCAAGCTGCTACAGAAAACTGCCAATGGAGATATGTGCCAACACAGCAGAATCCTGCAGATCTCATCACTAAACCTGTCTCACCTAATAAGCTACATAACCAAACTCTATGGTGGAATGGTCCAAAATTCCTAACACAAGATGAATGTTTTTGGCCTACCACTGACAAAGTATTTCAGACAGAAGAAATACCAGAAACTAAGAAAACAGCAAAAGCCTTTATGACTATAAGTACACACAATGAATACTTGCATAGATATTCTTCTTTCAGAAAGCTACTCCGGAATACAGCTTATATTCTGAGATTCAAGCACAACTGTCTACACAAGTCTGATAGATTTGTCGGCCCTATCAGCCTGCAAGAACTACATAAAGCTCACAATGCTATCATACATGCTACTCAGAAAGAAGCCTTCTCAGAAGACATGGCTCATATTAGAAAGAATAATTGTGTTTCTAGAAGCAGTTCACTATTGCCACTGCATCCATATTTGGATAAAGATAGCATACTTCGTGTAGGTGGAAGACTGCACCATACTGATTTAGACTACAATGCTAAACATCCAATTATATTACCTGCCAAGCACCACATAACAGACATCATTGTCAGAGACACACACTTAAAAAACTTACATGAAGGCCCTCAAGGCATACTGTACACATTAAGACAACAGTATTGGCCCATCCATGGAGTTCAAACTGTAAAATCAGCCTTAAAAGGATGTCTCACATGCTTTAGACACAGCCCTGTCAAAGCACAGCAAATCATGGGAACTTTGCCCCAAGCCAGAGTTACTCCCAACCGAGCTTTCAACACCACAGCCATAGATTTTGTAGGTCCTATCTCTTTAAAGGATCATGGGAGAGGCAAAACAGTATATAAAGCTTATATCTGTATGCACATATGTTTATGTACCAAAGCAGTACACATTGAATTGGTAACAGCAGCCACTTCAGCAGCATTCATTGCATCCTTGCAAAGATTCGTTTCTAGAAGGGGACTACCTTCCCACCTGTACCTGGATAATGGCAGAAACTTCATAGGAGCCTCACGAGAGCTGAGTGAACTCTATGAACAATTCCAGACGGAGCAAGCTAACACAGATATAATGAACTTTGCAGCAAATCTAAACACACAATTCCATTTTCTGCCACCAAGAGCAAGCCACATGGCAGGACTTGTAGAAAGATCCAACCGCAGCATGAAAACTATTCTATACAAGGTGATGAAAGACACTATCTACAGCTATGAAGAAGCCAGCACACTTCTATGCAGAATAGAAGCCATCATCAACAGTAGACCACTGACACCGATGAGCAGCGACTCGCAAGACTACATGGCATTAACCCCTGGACACTTCCTCATTGGTGCTCCTTTGAATTCTATCCCTCACCCAGACTTACAGTCTATAAACCTATCCAGGCTGTCATGCTATCAATTGTTAGAGCAACAGTCACAATGCATTTGGGCCAGATGGGTCAAAGAGTATTTGAATACTTTGCAACAGAGACAGAAGTGGAACACAGAAACTCAAAATCTGAAAACTAATCAATTAGTTATATTAATGGTGGACAATGTTCCTCCTATGAATTGGCCACTGGCTAGGATTCTAGAAGTTCATCCTGGTCCAGATGGTAAAGTTAGAGTAGCAACAGTCAAAACTGCTAATTCTATTCTGAAAAGGCCTATATCTAAGCTGTGTCCACTGCCTGCTCAGTAAATTTTTCTATTTTCTTGGGCCCCCCCCCCCAGTATGTAAGCTCGTACAGCTTAGAGCCTATTTTTTATACTTTTATAGCAATTACTAGTAATGAAGTATTAATACAAATCACTAGATGGCACTGATGCCAATTACCAGTAGACAGAATTCTTGGCACTCTTGTACCTATTTATTTACATTTAGTAAAAGAAAATATTTACTACATTCTGTATTGTAATAATCTAGGGAATAATTCTGCATATTTATTCCTGTTACTATTAGCTATTATCATTAGATAATATAATTAATGTCAATTAGCAACAGAAAGCTGCATTGCCGACATCGAACTGATATCGATAAGTCGAGTGCCAGCTCATTAACATTTACTTGGCACTACAGCCAGAATACACTAGCTTACTCATATGCGTCATATCGATTAGTGCAATCGATTATAGAAGCAGCTTTATGAATAGATCGATTATTCACCGCATTAAAAATATTAAATTTCTCTGTAATTATACATTACAATTATAATGCAAATGCTCACATACCAATTTTTTATGTTACAGAATAATTACAGCATGTCATTCTCTTTAACCCTTTCACTGCTGAGATATTAGCAAGCTGACATATCCTCCTTGCTGAGATATTTTCACTTTTTTATTTTTTCTTAAATTGTGGGTTAGCATGCAGAAAGTAATGCAAATATTCTGAAATCACTTACCAATCATATTTTAGACTGTTCTTGATGGCCCATATGCCCAAAAACACACATGTTAAAAAGTGTAAAGTATACCGTATGCAACACACATAATTCAGGGTTGTCCACAAAGGCCATTATTGTCAAATCGAAAGTTTAATTTGTAAATAATAGAAAATTGCACTTACTTTTGGTTATCATTGAAGACTCCAAGTCAAATGGCATTTTAGCAATATTTTTACAATTTAGGGGTGGCCAAAATGTTTTTTTCTTAGAAATGAAATGCTGAACAATCACAAATTCTGTGTAAATAATGCCGGTTGCACATTTTGAAACCATGACTAAAGGTACTGCATACACAAAAAAATTGTTTTCAAAAGTGTTTTTACAAATCAGGGGTTTCCAAAATTTATTTACTTGTATTTTAGGGATGAAACCTTCAAAGTTACATAATTATGTGAAAATAATGTAACTTTCTAGAAATGATAAGTATAAAGGCATTGCATAGAAAATATTATTGATATTTTACAAGACAGGGGTGTCAAAAATGCACTTCTTTGTTTGCTTTATATGAAATATTACCAGTTAGGTCTGTAAAATTCCTATTAAAATTATTAAAAATAATATATTTATAAATACCACAAGAATAGTTAAATTTTAAAATTGATTTTTTGTGTGGAAAATTTCAAAGCAGGGTTGTAGGCACAAACCGACATCACATTTGGCACACATGTACTTCGTATCCTTCCTTTTCTTTTCCCTCTGGGTGGTATTGGAACAGACATGACATTTCATAGCAGGTTTGGCTTTGTTTGGGGTGGGTGGTACAGCTATTGGAAAATGTCTCTCTGTAAGTCTCAAGGGCTGATCACCAGCTAAAGGTCGTCCAGATTTACTGGTTGGTCTTGGTCTGTGGAACTGTTTGAAAATCTTTCTTATGAGAGTATGTTGAAAATCAGCCAGAGTAATATTCTTACCTGTTTTCACATTGAAGAGTGCCTGTGAATTTAGTACAGTAACATCTAAAAGATGAAAGAAGAATTTTCTGTACCATTTCACTGATTTCCTGACACACTCCAGCGAACTAATCATCATGTCAGTCCTGTCCACTGCACCCATGTTCTTATTGTAGTCCAGTACACATTCAGGCTTCATTATTGGAGTGTCTGTCTTTCTGTCAATTTTTCCAGAGGGTTTCATTGTATCTTTGTGCAAAGTTGTCAACATACATACTTCTCGTCTGTCCATCCATCGCACTGTCAACATATTGTCAGTATGTCTAAACTCGACTTGTCCTTTGTCTAATTTTCCTGTCATTTTAGGCATTTCTTTCCTGTTCCTTCTGACTGTGCCACACACATTTGTTCCATTTGCATGAAGCCAGTTATAGAGGAGAGGACCGGAATACCAATTGTCAAGCCACAAGTTGTGTCCTTTACCAAGATACTTTGTCATTAGTGTTTGTACAACAGCCCCAGAAATCCCAAAGTCACGGTTCTCACCTATTTCTGTAGTTGCCCCTGTATAAACAATAAAGTCCAATACATATCCTGTCTCACAGTCGCAAAGCACAAACACCTTTATACCAAACCTATGCCTTTTTGAGGGAATATACTGTTGAAATATCAGACGACCTTTGAACAATACTAGGCTCTCATCAATGCAAATATTTTGGAAAGGTGTAAACACTTCACTGAAAGTTTTCCTCAGATGGTCAATAATTGGTTTCAGTTTATGCAGTCTTTGTCCTTGGACCTGTGTCTCATTGTCATTGAAATGCAGAAGTTTTAGTAGTAAAAGGTATCTATCTCGGGACATGTAGTCTGCAAACTGAGGTGTGGAAATTAGGGGATCTCTGGACCAGTATTCTGCAATGGTAAGTTTTTTTACTCTGGCCATGAGCATTGTCAGTCCTAAGAAAATGTACAGTTCTTCAGGTGAAGTTTCAGTCCATGACTGTAGACGAGAATAAGGGCTTGGTGGTAATTTCTTGGACAAAAAATTATAATACTTATTTGTCTCGTCAGCAATTATCTGCATAATATGCATGGGGAAAAAAATTTTGAAAATGTCAAAGACAGTGCAATTTTCATCTACGCCTATATTTGCCGAAATTCCGGAATTTTGATTGGAAAATTTATGAACATTCGGGCTGAAATTACCCGACTGCCATTGAAATAGTGGAGGGCCAGTATGTCGCCTCTTTGTGGGTTGCACAGGTTGCTGAATAACACTTTCACTGTCATCACTAGAATCACTACACTGATCTTTATTCAGATCGACACTGTCACTGTCACTGTCACTTTGCGATAATTCCGAATAATCAGAGGGCAAAGAGTCAAAATAAGCCAAAATTTCGTCCTCACGTAATAAACGCGTATCTTTGCTCGTGGAAGCCATGACTGTGCTACCCCTGGCCTTGACATGAATCCCCGCATGTCACATGACTCTTCAGTTCATTGCCTCGTACATACAACGCAACCTTGTGCAAGGCCTCATATAATCGACTACAGAATGCACCACAGGGCAGGGAAAGCAATGAAACGAAGTTCTATCTAACCCCAAGAGATGGCAGAAGGCTATCCTTTCGTTGAAACCGTGTTAAAAAATTCTAAACCTTGCGCAATCGTCACATATAAAGCACCGATTTCCCGGCCGTCACTGTTCCGTCAACAGCACACGCAAGTGCCATTATCCCGGACGGAAATGCTCCGTCGTTAGCAGTGAAAGGGTTAAATGTACCCTAATTACGGATGGAAGCTACTGGATACTTCTAGAAGCGCCTTCCATAGGATTCTAGAACTTGACTCTTTGTAAGATGATTATGTGAACGCATTTTGGCCGTTAGACTTTCACTCACTCTCTCACCGATCGTCGCTTCGTAAGGGCACAGCCCAATTTAGCAACAGACCACAAGTCTGAATATATAATAGTACAGTTTCTACACGACTCAGCATGGAAACAGCGTTATCAGCCACGACTTAATCTACTAGGAGGTGGATATTTGGACATCACTAGAACTTCAGGGAGCGTAGCTTGCAGCCATGGAAGGACTCGCTACTGGCCACAGTTCAGGATGATCCACAGCAACACAGAACTTCAGCTTCAATAACTGTACATCCCTTAACTTCAGTCCGGCTAAATGCAGTCACATTCTCATCAGATGTAATCACAAACAAAGTTAAGTAATTCAAATCCTAATACTGTATCATTACACAAAAGCCAAATAAGGCTTAGCATCTTTGTGTTATTTGAAGTAAAAGACTGTTTGTATAATGCTAGGGAGTTTTGGCATCCATGCAGCTCCTCTTTTCACTACGTGCAAGCCAAAGATGCTGCCGTATTAAATCTTGAACAATTTATTAAAGACTGAAGATATGGTCTAACATTCTTGCTTGTAATAAAGTAGTAATTCAGTGTTTATCACGTTAAGAAGTTTTGGCAAATATTTGCAGCTTCTCTTTTCCTACTTGCAGATAAAGTATACTGCAGTAGTATTCTGAGCCAATACAGCTCAATTATTATATTGTAACTATTTGAACAAAAAATAAAGTTACTTGAATTGTTGTTGTGGAAACAAACCATATTATATTATAATAATAAATCAACCTGGCAACTTTCCTGAAATCTACTTAGCAAAGATAGCAGATCATAATAAAACATTGGTTACTGCCAATTACAGCTAAGAATAAGAAGAATAAAGCAACAATTCTCTCTATCCATTATTCCTGCTTCCTTCAACATTCCTGCAATTCTAAACTTAAATATTTTCTGGATTATAATCCAGTGGTCCTCCGAAAATCCTATTGCAAATTCTGTTAGGGACACCAGCCTACTTTCTAGTCCTGGGCCTGGATCCCTACAATCGCAATATACTACTACAATTCCTGCAATTTACACTTTGTTACGTCCTGTGATACCTACTTGCTAATACTATGTTGTACATTATTTTCTATGAACATAGCTTACAGGTGGCTTTGATTTAATTTAATTTGTTATTCTTAAAAACTTCATAGTTTCATTTATTTACTGTATGTCTTGACAATTATTGTCATTAATCTCAAACTCAAAATCCCTTCATTTAATTCTCAAAATACCTATTTATTTGAACATTTCTTTATTTATTTCTTATTTTATCTTGAGATTATTTACTTTAGTATAGTGTTTTATCATGGATTGATCATAATTATTAATTTAATATTTTTATCAAGCTATTTTGGGTTGGCGGATATCTGATTATTTTAACCTTCTGTTGTTTTATAAACAAGTTTCAAAATGTACAACTTCATCAACACATTCCATTCATTATTTCCAAGAGCCAAGGATTCTTATCCAACTCATTAAGAGTTTCCAGCAATTCAGAATATTGCTATTTTGGGCGAAAAGCCTTTCTTTCATTTTTCATCATGTCTCTAGTGATTCAACAAGCATGAAGACTGCATATAATTTATAAGGACTACAAGGAATTCTTTTCCGAAGATAATAAATCTTCATCTTTAACTTCAAGACATTCATACCAGTGAAGGTGAAGATCCTTCATTTTCGGTGAAGGAATTACATATTAATATCGTGAATTACATATTAAAGGTACGTTCTCAACATATTGGCATGGACCGAGGATTAGTTGGTTTAGTGAGATTTTCGCAGTTTCATAGAGGAGTCAATGTTATTGTGATTGATAAATAAATTAGACATTAATCAATCAGCAAGATTTTCAAAGTGTGTAAATCGCTTGACTCAATGTAAATGCTTGTTTCAATTGATCTGAGCTTCATATAGACATTCAAATTTCTTCATTTGCACGAACCATTAATGTGCAATAATCTATTTAGTGAGAAGTAATAACTTCACTAATCTGCATCTGTTTGCTATAATTAATATAGCTGGTCCTCTGATTATGTACTATCCGTTACATTTATATGTGTACTTAATATAGATTCATGAACATCAAGATTTGTGACGAACATTTCTTCAAGCATATATTATGTCAATCAAGTAACAACACATCAAGGTTTATCCGCCTGTAATTTCTACAGATCGACTGTGTATTTATAAGGTGTTTATTCTTTTTGTTGAAATTTAATAAAATTGTTTTCAACATCCCAACCATTCATTTATTTAAGCTGTTATCGTCAGGACTCCACCTGAAATCTACGGTTCGCTCCAGAGGCTTTGTCCGGGTGCCCTGGCGATAACACACTTTTTTGCAACAGTCCCTTGAAAAGTGTAAAAAGGAAGTTTTACTGTAATTCTACCATTTGGTTTAATAATACCATCATAATACCATTTGGATTGATTATTCCTGAACATCACAGTCCATTTAATACAGACAATCAGGAGTTTGCTGTATAATAAATTATTAACAAATAGGGTACTCACCACAAGGAGATGTTTGATATGTCCTGCAGCTATTTTATCAATGTTGCTTAAAACAGGACCTTCAATAGCAGATTCAATGCGATCAGACACATGTTTCACTCTTGGCAATATGAATACCTTTATCACTTCTGTGCCTAGTTCTGATAAACCTGAAGCAGAAAGCACACAAACTCGTAAGCAGAGGCTCATGAGCCTGCTGTTGGTTTATTTTGTTTTCTTTTAAAGTTGAGAAAAGAGTAGTTTATTATCACACAACATTCACATAAAGCTCGTAAACTGGTGACTCCTCAGATGTAAGTGATAAGAGAAAGTTATATGATATAGACGAGAAACTAATCATTGAAATTTTCATCCTGTAAAAATTCAGATAGAGTAACACACTTTTTGTGAGGGAACGGCATAGGAACCGGAACGATAGGAGCAAAATATAAGGAAAATGATAAATAGAATCACTGGTAGCTAGGAGGGCCAGTCTGCAAGGGCAGACACCCAATGGAGAGCAAGAAGGACTTATGATGCAGGTCACTGGGAACAGAGGTCCACAGATGCAATATTGGAAACAAACCTTATACATGTAACAAAACTATGGAACTCTTTATTCACACGATATGATTAAATAAATGCACTGAAATAACTGATTGATAAACTGATTGAAGCACTAAATAACAAATAAGCTGAAATATAATTGCATAACTTGCAATAAACAATGTACTGAGATTTGGCGCGTAATTGCGACCACGTGGATGTAAATGTGCTGAATTTACACGAGTACTGAATAATGTATCAAAACACTCGGAATTCTGTCCCGAATTAATGGAAATACTGTAGAATAAGTATTCTTGATACTAAATACACTAAAATAGTTGATTCACTGCGAACGCTGTGGTTGCACAATGCTCTCGAACTATTACGAGGTTAATAGACGGATCTAATAAGCCGTTGCTAAAGAAATTGCTGTAATTAATGTAAATTAATTACCCGAACACGACAATACTTGTATCTTGAAGTATTGTGTACTAATTCGCGATTTAAGAGCAAAAGCCACAGCTGCTATTGTCTTGAAATGGCGCGAATTGGAGAAGCGATTCACACAACTGTTTCCTGTGAATGCTAGAATCTCACTAACTTGGAATGACGCTGTGAAACAGTCACGAGTGCCACTACAAATATGCACCTGCCGGAAGGCTTGCCGGAGAAAAGGCGCTAAGAAAGTATCACTCCGCCACAAACTGCTGAATCAGCACGCGGACTGAAATAGCGGAGCATTTAAACAGAAAGACAAACTAGACATGAATAAAATGCTAGCAAAACAGGTAGCTTGCACGAACACTTTTCTTAGCAAAAATGTTTTACTTTTGTTCTGAATTGCTTGTTATTATTATTATTTTTTGTTTCATATGACAATTTGAGACATGTTTTTATACCTATACACTGTCAGCATCATTCATAAAGGGCTAACTTAAGAAGAGAAAAATTTAGCATTAATAGGTGATTCACCTAGACATTTGAAATTCTGTTCAAAGTCACTGATGATTGGTGTCCAAATGACCAATGAGAAGCAACTACAATGGCTGATGACTGGTCTCATAGAGCAAAGAGTACAAGAATTCTGACATAGAGATTACATGATTGGATGCGCAAACAAAGCTTGTGTTTGGCAAAGTGTGGTTGGCGAGCCAAATACAAACGTACTAAGCGTTAAACCAAAACATGTTAAGAAACATTTAAACATGTAGTTAGTACAATTGGGACCGGGACTTCAAAAAACAGACGTACTATGCGGGAAAACATAGTAATGAGGAATGTGCTAACGAGGTTCCACTGTGTGTGTATATATATATATACCTAGGTATATATGCTTTCAGAACTCCTATGCCATGCTGGTAATACTCAAAGCAAAAATGTATATTATAAGTGTTAATAAGAAAATAGTGTCTGTTAGAATTTAATAAACAAAATGCCACCAACTGTATCTCACCTTCTATAGCACCGTAAAGTGAAGCTAGCTGCATTTTTTCATCTCTGAGGGCCTGGCTAAACATTCGTGTCACTCTTGTCTGCACATTATTGGTAGAAGTATTAAAATTCTTGCAGATTTGAGCCATAAGACGTGAAGCAAAATCACGGAGTGCCCAGTGGTTATCCAACTCAGGCCTCATGCATAACTGCTTGCTTACAATACATGTTGCCACTGATGGTATAAGTTCGTGTAACTAAAACACACAAATTTAATTGCAAATGAAGGTAACATATAAAATGCACTTGTGTACCAAAACAAAAAGAAAGAAACATTACATTTTATGATACAGAAGGCCTAAAAGTGAAATTTAAATGATATGCACGGCACTTTAGGCATCGGAAACATTAAACTTACAGTATTTGCTTCAGGGGCACAATAATATTGATATTATGCATTCCTTTTAAAATAAATATGTTAGAAGTGTGAGAAATTTAAATGAAGAACACACATACAAACATCTCTGCATAACAAATGACAATAAATGTAAAACTTTATTACACAAAATTGGTCAACAATAAGAATGGCTACAGTTGCTGCATGGCAATCCATGTCGAAGAATCACTGAGATAAGTCTCACAGGAAGTGAATTAAGATGGCATTATTGTTTCTGGATGTATCAAATTGAACTGCCATCAAGCAAGACAGTCTGATCCCTGTACCTGGATGAAATTTTCACACAATTTTCTGAAAATTGTTTAGAGGCCATGCCTTTTGAAAGTTGAATAGCCTGTGTTTATCACCTATTCACAGATTATTCCAGGTTACCCAACAGTTGAACTGGCCATTGTGAGATTATGTTCCACATATTTAATAATTTAACCTTTATGATATAGCTTTATTTAACTGATGAATGAATTTAACCGCAGTTCAAGCATGTTATGTGATATTTTTTTCACTAGATCAAAATCAGTTTGAGAATAGGAAAGGCTGGAAAACCTGACACAGATGGGGAATTATATTTCCCACCTGATGCCAAAGACATGGTGGCATATGTTATTGGCGAAAATAAAGCAAGAATCATTATGTAATGATACTTTGTCTTACAGGATCTCACAAATGGCTAATGATTTAAAAGAGCAACTATTCAGCAAACTGAAGTTCACAAAATACTATGCTATTCAGCTGGATGAAAGTACAGATTAAAATAATATGGTGGAATCGCTAGCATTTGTTAGATATACTGATTCAACTTCCATTGAGGCAAACGAACACCTCCAGTGAAGAATACCACCGGTGAAGTTGTAACATGATCTAGAGTAAATTACGAGAAGTTGTCTGAAAAGTTAATTATGATGCAAGATGCAAGCTAACTTGCAGGAGGCTGTGTGTATTGCTGTAATGATTAAAGAAGCAGAGAAAAATACGACCAGAGCCATGGATAAAGCAAATCGTGGGAAGCCAACATAGAGTTTATGCATATAATGCAAGTGGCAGAAAGAGTACAGAACTACAAGAGAAGTCGCCACAAAATAAGAGATCGATGTACCTGAAATAGGAACCGTTTTTTGAAGAGCAGCAAAGAACTGAATAACCTAGGACACATTGCCAGTCATTGTAGAAACCTACAATGTAGAGGCAAATAAGTAATAGAGAATAGCATGTGAAGATACGAGGAAGTGAGAAAAGAGTATAAGAGATATATGTTCGATGCGGCCCAGGCACTCCAAAACAAGATATCAATAGAATAGATCCTTGCGTATAAGGCGTGTTATTACACGTGGAAGCTTAGAGAATGCTTCATTGAAGAGATAAAGAGATATATCACTAGGGAAGTAAAAGAGATTTTTTAGCAGGCTAAGCATGTGGTATTTTAATTGGAAGAAGAGAGCATGCAGAAGAGAGGTTATGAGGTTATGGTGATCAGAGCGAAGTAATGCTACGAGAATGATGAGGCATAGAAGCAAAAGTTGTGAAAGGGATCGAGCAAGCAAGATATAATTTTTTTAGAATGGGGAAGACATTGAAAGAAGGGTTGGTAAAAGCCTGAGGTGAAAGGAAATAACATTATCGCTGCTCTAGGGAAGAGAGTAAGGAAATGTTCATATTAGAAATGGGGAAAACGCTCCAGGCTGGTATGGAATACTTGCTAGAAGGAGAAAGGACAAGAGCGGAATGTTCTTACCCATGAGAAGAATTGATAACCACACTTGCGACCGACCGATCGCAAATCCACGTAGAAATCAACGAGTCATGACTAGTGCAACCAGCAGCCTACGTGAGCTGTCAACTGGCCACAATGGGTGAGACTATCAGCATGTGTTAGATTCCACCAAAATTACTAATTCGGAGGACAGTAAGGCAGTAGGTGACGGATCCTGTAGACTGCGGAGCAACTTCCTCCGGGACCAGAGATCCTAAGCTGAAGTAAGATTGAAGAATTGATGAGTCAGATTTTTATTGACTGTTCACAAAAAGTTTGTAGAGGAAAAAGACAATAACCAGAAAGAAAGACTATTTTCACAATCTGAAACAGATAGTTCAGCCACACTTAGTTTGGAGGAGTGTCAAGACCAGCTAGTCTGGGAATCGGAGAGCGATACACCCCTTTGTGAGCGGTGAGACCGGCTGAGGCTGACATTAAATCCCTCACATGGGGAGAACCAGCAGAGGAGTACAACATCCACCTGGGCAATTAATGGGCTGTGGCAGGGAGCCATCCCAGCTGATAACACTGAGTGTGCTGTATTGCAGGCAGCAAACCCAGAAGAGCAATGGCAGCGACTGAGAACACCAACCAGGGTGCAGAACAGGCCGGACCAAGCAGCCATCCCAGCAATCACCATTAAGGGCAGTGTATTGGAAAAGGCCGAGTAAAGTAGGAAGTAACCCTGGAACCATCAGAGCCAGCATCTCCTATTGAGGCAAATTCATCCCCTAGCCCCAGTCCACCCTCCTATGTTCGCTACAACCTAAGGCCCAGAAATGAGTCAATGAGGGATGCCTTGTTGCCCAGGGAAGAAGCTGAGAGTCAAGTGATCCATTCTGCTGAAGCCAGCGATTAGGAGCACAGGTATTTTGAGGCCTCGTTGCAACAGCTATTAAGTCCGAACAATGAAACAGAATCTCCTTTTAAATTTTGGGTGTATTACCAATATTTTTATATCAGGATTGTGTCACAATAAAGAATGAGGAAAACAAACTAATGGATAAAGTAAAGTAAATAAGCAAAAGGAGTAATTTTGGAAAATACATTTATTTATGGTACAGAATTTGCATGTCGGTTTTTTATTGTTCGTATCTGATTTTTTTAGTAATAAGAGATACTGATTTTTAACAGTCACAAGGCTTGCGATTCTTATTGTTATCAATGAATAAGTCATTTGTGCCCATGAGATTATGAAATGTATAACCTCAGTTCTTTTTAGAAAAGAAAGGACAGATTATTTTACAATAAAGACTTTCATTTTTTATGGGGAAATTTATTTTACACAAAATTTTTATGCATGCTTTTATTTTATTTGTTTTGTATACTGCCAGGATGCTGTGTAATTGGACTTTTATTTAAAGTTCTGTTAGGCATGATTTGATATTCAGGCAAGTTGAAAATATTATTTTGTTGTAGTTGTTGCAATGACTTACTGAAATATGGGAGTTGTGTGATGCATGATTAGATTTTAACCTTTGTCATACAGAAGTCGCGAATCTGCACGGCAGTGAAGTGAAGCTATTTTGATCACCAACCTAGTATATTTCATAAAAGGAAATTTTTAAATAATTGTTATTAAACAGTTAATTTAAAAGTGCACCAAATGTGAAATTAGCAATGGCAATAAAATTTTGCTATTTTAGTAACTTCTTAGGGGAATTCTGAACAGTTGGTTACAGAGCGCTCCACTAATAACGGAGGAAAATCAAACTAAGAAAAAGCGAGTAATGATTTGCCTACTGTTTACAACTCATGACGAAACATTGTAAGATTATGCATACAATGAATTGGTAAATATGAAAAATACACTTAAAAAGGTAATCAAGGTTTCTAAAACATATAATATATAAAAAAGTGATAATAACAAAAAATTATACCAATGAATAACAACCTCACATTCTAACCTAAAATTCAATGTGAGGGAACATACATGAGGGAACACTCTATCTCTTCACTGTTGGACATCAGGCTGCCAGATTTCTTTTCAATGAAGGGAAACAAAGACATTATTAAACTGTCCTGTGATGAAACCTTCAAATCCAATTTCAAGAAAACTTTTGGATGCAGAGACTGGACGAGTTTCCTTATATTGTTGACTGTGCTGTGAAGTTTATGATAGCATTTTCTGCAATATATTTATGTGAGAATGGCTTTTCATCCATGGTGTATCTAAAAAGCAAGTACAGTAATAAGCTGAACTTGGAGCCGGACCTCCACTTGAGACTTTCAACTGGGCAATCAGACATCAGATGACATCAGAAGGCTCACCCACCTCACTGAAAACTTCGATGAACCTTAATCTCAAGAAGGAGGATTGAAAACATTTGTTCTTAGTTATTACTTACATTGTATTTTGAGGCTAGCAACATTAGTGCCTCATAAACTTCCAAACACTATTGTTATTGTACAAAACTTGACACTGACACGAACTCTCAGATTGCTTTGTTGTGATGTGTTATTTAATTTATATCTCCTTTCACGTTGTCTTATGAATTACACTGTGTATTTGAAAGGTATGTCCTTTATAAATTAAAAACTGCATTAACAACAGTTTGGTATGTAGTCTTATTTTTTCAACTTGTCATTTAGAAAAAAATTATAGTGGGGATGCATTAAATTTTTGGTCACAGCTAAAAGGTACAATCTTAAAAAAGTTTGAGAACCACAGATGTAGTTAATTTCTTAGAATTTAAGGTGGATCTGGTTTAGGAGGTTCATCAGGTTCAGTGGCACCAAACTTATATGTGCCCATGGGGCCCAGGCCCACCCAATAATTTGCAGTGTATTATTATCATAATTATTTATTGCTATTACTCAAAATTCTGTTTATTTGTTGAATCGCTTTAAAGCAAAAATCATGCTATTGTGGACTTACACAGGACAATCTTCTCTTGTTACAATTCCCTCATGATAATTTGAAATCGTTCCAATTCATTACACTTTTACGTCTGTCAGTTCAGTTTTCACAGCCACCGCTGTTCTAAAGACGGTATTACTTAAGGAGAGTGCAGAAAAGCTATATTTAGAATTTAGACGATGCTTGTGAGAAAAAATCACAAAGAAGGCCAATAATGGACAAGGCAAAAAATTGTGATATAAGATAAAAGTGTGGACATTGGTGACTGATGAAAAGAGACTGGATGGAAAATGTAGAAAGAATTAATTAAAAAGGTTATCAAGGGACAATAAGCCACGAAAAAGATAGTGTGATTGGGGAGAATAGGCTCCAGATCTAAGGAAAGACAAAGAAGATAGTTTACTCCAGTCAGGAGAAACACATTTTGAAACACTCCGTGCTATATGATTATTTTTTTAGTAGGTACCTAAACCAAAAAGTTTATTATATTATAACACTATTAATTTTAAAGGATTTCCGTTGACTAGGCTACACAATTCGTTTTCTGGTAGTTGAATTACGTTGATTGTTATTAATTATTACAAATAAAGACACTGTTTCTTACACAATTCTATACTTATCCGAATAGTCATATAGGTCCATTTCATGAATCAAATAGTGTGAAAATTTTAGCCCACCCAATGTTTTTCAAAAGTTGGCGCCACTGATCAGGTTTGCTTTTACCATTTCAACTTGAGCCTCTTCCCTGTTAGGAGCATGAGAATGTGGAGAGTCGTGGGTAAGTACCATGGCTTATCTTTTGCAATGCACTTCTGTGTCACAAAGTTAGAAAGGGAAGTCCAGTAAGTAGATTACCCAAGGTTCGTTCTCTCAAAAACCACCCAGAGGTGAAAAGGTATGGTGCAGTGAAAAGTAAATTTTGGAAAACAAATTATCTTCAAAATATAAGGATATTAGTTATCCATAAAAAATTCATTACAAAATGCTTTCAAATCTAGTAACAAAATAAATAAAATGTGAATTCAAGGAAAATAGGTTCAAGTTGACATAATCCAACCATAAAAAAATTGGTTCCTTGAGACTTCCAGTATGGATTCTGGAGGAGATTTTCAAATTTACAACGTTGGTGCACCACTGTTTCCTGGAGGCACTGTTTATATTTTGATGGTGACTTCAGAACAGCTGTTAAATGTTGCTTGCACCTGCTAACATGCATTCTTGCTCATTCCTTCTCTTATACAATTGCTACTGTATAACCCCATTATTGGTACAGCAAAGAAAAGAGGTGGCTAAATAAATATACTGCAATGCTGAAAGTAGAGGAAGTGGAAATACTACAAAAAAGAACTTGACTGTAATGGTGACATGCCCCAAATTCCTTTACTGAACCTTACTTCTTTAGTTCTAACTACTTTAGTAAGCTACTCTTTTAGTAACGCACTCTTTTAGTAAGGGTGGCATGCACCAACCAGGATTAAACTAAACTAAAGTAGCAAATCTGTAGAAGAGAAAGAAATGGCGACTTCCAAGCTAGAGTAATGGACTAAAGAAGTAAAGATTTTTTGTACTCCCAGTGAAAATGAATTTACTCCACAAGTGGTGGAGAGCACCAACATGGAGTATGTTACTAACGTAGTAAGTTGTGGAGTAAATAAGGCCAAAATTTACTCCTACTCACGGAGCAGAGTAAAGTTAATAGTAAGTGTGTTCTGTGGCATTTGTGTGAGATATGAGTTACATATCACATTAAGGCCCATTATTACCACCTCCAGTAAAATATATGTACGGCTACTTTTACTGTTATTTAACTGACAGTTCGGTTTTACAATATCTGGTTAGACATTATCTGTTGGTGAACATCTCGTAACTGGCAGTAATCATTACTGTAGGAAAATGTACAAGTAAACTCCTAACTGGAGGACTTTTTGAGGTTATACTTCTCGCGAACTGAATTAAAATGGAGATATGAAATTATTTAGCTGCTTTCAATAATGACAGTAATGATGATGAACAATTGGCATTACATGCAAGAAAACCTAAGATATTGAAAACCAGATCAAACTATTATGAAAGTTTGGACAATGAAGAATTTTTCAAGACATTCCGTTTGACATAACCATCAGTAAAACTACTGCTTGGAATGATTTATCAAGAGATTCGCCATAAAACAGATAGGTAAGTTTCAGTTCACGCTATTATACCTTGGTTTTTCATACTTACAAACTGTTTTCGAACTTAATTCCTTTACAAAACTGAAGTAAAATAGGCCTACTTCCCCCCCCCCCAGGAATAATGCTGTGACACCAATGAATCAGCTGTTACTTACTCTATACTTTTATGCTCTTGGAAGCATGTTGATTCCACTTGGTGATTTGATAGGTGTTAGTACAGCAACAAATCAAAAACAGAGAAAACTGTAAGCATGGCAATCACAAGGTTGGCTAAAAATCAGGGATGGGTCCTTTTCGATACGTCGATACTCTCTATACTTGCGTGGTATCGGCATCGAGCGATACTTCAGAAAACTCGCTCGGCACTTTTGCGATACTTTGGTAATTCTGCAATTTAAGGAAATGCGGTACCTCTTTCTGCTTTTAGTACCGTAGTCTACTAAATATAGTAAATACTTCTATTTCTCCTTGAAATGGAGAAAACCACTCTGTGAGTTTTGTCTAGTCATAAATAAAGACTTTCCATCTTTTTAAATACAAATAGAAGAGATTCTTAATTGTTTCGTTTCCTGTCAAACGTTGCAATAACAACCAACAAGCAAGCTGATGGAAAACAAACACAAAATTTCCAAAACTAAAGAAGTTAGGTGTGAAATACCTGTGCATACCATCAGCAACAGTTTTCTCTGCAGGACTCATATGTGATAGAAAAAGAAGTAGACTTGACCCCGAAAGAGTAAGAATGCTAGTATTTTTTAAACAAAAACTTGTAAGTGGACTGTTTCAAAAACTAATTTTAGTTTTAATGTAGAGTTTAAAAATAATTATAGGCTACTGATGATATTAAATTTTATCTAATTAAATATGCACACTTAATTTAGTCGGTATTACACTGTTCTCTCAACTTTTAATTTTTAATGTACCCATTTATTGAAACTGGAAATGTTGACGGTATCGAGTATCGGGAAAAAAAATCATGTATCGGTATCGCGTATCGAGAAAAATCTGGTATCGACCCATCCTTACTAAAAATTGTATAATGCTTCCAGAAACCGAAGAAAATAAGGAAGAAATGAAATTGAACTTTTTTAGGATATCAAAATTTCCTAAAGTTTTGGGAGCTCTAGATTTAAGAGCACTTGCTCTTCAGCTGAAGAGAAATTACTGAATCTTTTTCTCTTTTTTACATCAGCCATAGCTTTGTCATCCTTTGCAAGATGAATCCAAACAATGAAAACAGATGAAAACTAATATAAACAAGTGAGAAATGCTTGCACCAACTGCTATGACTTTCGTCTGATTATGTTAACTGGGAGTAAACTTTAACTAGAAGATGATAAGAACAAAGAAGCATTTACTGGAACTTTACTTCAATTGTAAAATAAACTGTCAGTTAACATTTACTCCTACTTAACTGGACATCGTAAGAACGGGCCTAAATGGATTACATAGATCATACTGAGGATAACTTATTGAGATGAAGAAGGTGGTATATAAAAAATGAGAGTAGTTAAGGAGAGGAGAGACACATTTACATTGTACAATGCTCACGAATACAGTCAAAGGTTTGGGTTCCATAAGAAATATGTAGAAATGCTGCTTGATATGGTGGAACCATTTTGACACAATTCTGACAGGAACTCTGCTCTATCCCGAAGACTACAGTATCTTTGTGGACTGCGAATCTCCCGTACAGGTGTTTTTAAAATTGTGGCAGGTGATTTAATAAATATTAATCGAACCACAACTAGTACGGCATTTAATAATGTAAATAATTAAGCTCATAAATCCTTACATGAAATACCATATTGTAGAATGTACATTTGGCGCTTGGAAGAAACGTCAGATTCTTACTACATTTATGAGATTTCAGCCAGTCAAATATGGAAATATCATTGCAAAGAGCGGTCCAACTAGGAAGACGTCCACCAAAGGTGAGGGGGAGAGTGGAAGAGACGTTTGCATTGCACAGTATCAAGAGAGCATGAACGCTCAAATATCTTCCTAGCCAGAGAGCTCTTTAGATGCTGCAGTTCTCCATAACTTAGGGTTAGAAAACAATGTATTTCAAGCTATGGAGGCAGATATCGGCGAGGTATAGTTCATTCCAATACATGAAAGTCTCCCTTCTTGGAGCTACCCAGATAACACTTCTCCACTGCTACTTAACTGTAGAGATAACTGAACAATAGGTGATCCTCATTAAAGACCATGAAGCAATACTGTGCTGTATTTTTTGGGGATTGTTTAATCCAATCATAAAACCGCATTTAAGGATTTTTATGAATTTTTTGTTAAACGATTTATTGTAATTATTATAATTTTATTATATTACACTTCAATAACTTAACTTAAAGCACAACATTGCAAATGCCAAAATCTAATAATAATTATAAGAGGTAAAAGTTGAATAGTTGCACCCACAGTGTTCATGAATAATATGTCCTTTTTTCTGACCCAGGTGTAAAAATGCCAAATATGCCACATCAGAAGAAAATTTGACTGACTCTGGGATTAGGGAACAATGAGAAGGGGACACACTGAGAAACCATCCCTTAAAGACTCCGCAAGTCTCGAATGGTGGAGTGAGACGAGGCATTTATGTTTGAGAATAAGCTATAGCAGATGCTGCAGGTCTATTGTATACTGCTAACTATTTTCATTAACCCTGTGGACAGGAAAGTGGGAAGCATTATAAACTATGTAGAAGAAAAATGCGCAGCATAAGTGCCAAAAGTGAATTTTAAGGATGGACACTGGAGTTTGAAGCTACACAGGATCTAGAGAAGTAGTCACTGAAATTATTTTTAAATATACAACCACCTATACAGATATTATTGGAGTTCATAGCTTGCGAAATATTGTACCGCCATTTTGTTTAAGTATTACATTTCTCAGTTGTAATATTATTATTTGGCAAAAGAGTACTTTATGCCATGCACTGGTCTCCCTACCACTCGCTGCCCACCTGATCGGTCCATTCCCCCACCTGGCCTTTTCCCCTATCTTGTCCGACACGCCCGCCGCCGGCTGCTCCATCCTACGCACCCCCGGCCGCTCGGTAATGCAGCTCACTGTGTTCTATTAAACCATATGTAAAATATCACAATTATAAAAAATGCTGTATTATAACATAAAACATGGCTTAACTGATGCAGGAAATTTCCCTTGCACCAACACTGCTCTTTTGATAACTAGCAAAACATCTAAAAACTATAAAAAGAGACTCTTGCGTTAAAACTGATCACATGTATGCCAGCTATCGTAGCTAAAATATACCAGAGCTCAGCATTAACTCATGGCGTAATGGTTAAGGCTCCTAGCTACGAAGCAAGGGATCATGAGTTCGAATCCCGGTCAATCCAAAATTTACGGTTAGGAATAGGCCTCACATACAGTTGGGAGCTGATGAGATGATCCCTCTCATGATTATGGAGCTGTTATCTGCAGCCAATAGCAGCGTTCCCCTACACGTGCAGTTACAGCACAACACCGTCTTCCCCCTGCATGCCACCACCAAATCACGATCATCTCGTCAGCTCCCAACAATAGGTAGGTAGGGTGAAGAGGTGAAAAAAAGAGAGGAAGAAGACGGGAAAGGAAGAGAGGAAGAGAAGAAGGGAATAAAGGAGAAATAAATGATTTAAATTTTCTGTTTCACCATTTGCATACTAGATGACGCTACCATCGCTGCTAGTAGTTCAAATGCCGCCGCTAGATGTCTCCACTGTTTTACGTTTCTCCCCACCCAAAACCCCTACTTTCCAGGCAGGTCCCATTAGGGAGTTGGAGTGGGGGACTCGTGCACTTTACCCCATTATTATTTTTATAAGGTAATATTTTTTTAAGTAAATTTCCTTTGTATTTGAAAAAGGTCAGAAAGATATCGAATTTTATTAGTTTTGTTATCCTTTTTATCTCCCTAGTTTCCATGATTTTGTGTAATACTCATTATTAATATTGTTAAACAGTCAATAAGTATTAATAATTCATTATATTGAGATTTATGATAAACAAATGTGGAATAATTGATTTAACATTTTTGGGGAAGAATATGTAACTTTAGGCAATACAAACATTTGAAGATATTTTAGAACGTTGTTATTCTTATGAGAGAAATTGTAATAATGATAGTGAATCAATGATGACAATGAACTGGAAATTCCAATTGTTGGCATTGTAATACAGAAATAGTTTACACAAAAATTGTAATCACAGTATCCTAACATACTAAACCGAAAATATTCAACTGAAGGAATTGAAATTAGTAATGAATAAAACACTACTAGTAGTAGTAGTAGTAAGTATTCTGCCTTCCGGCAGGTTTTCAAACTTGGTACGCGAATTTTGTTTTCCAAAACTGTCTATCCTCTGCTTCCTCCTTCAGCATCCAATATTTCCGCTTTTCCCTTAAATCGTCCAACAGCTGAATTCTTCTTCTTCCAAGCCTAGTTGTACCCTCCAATCTTCCTTCTACGACATCATGTAATAAGCAGTTCCTTCTGAGAATGTGCCCAACCCAGTTTGCTTTCCTCTGACGAATTGTGTGTATGATTGACTTCTTCTCACCCACTCTACTCAGAACCTCTTCGTTTGTCACCATATCCATCCACTTTATATTTTCTATCTGTCTCCAGCACCACATTTCAAAACTTTCTAAATATTTCTTCTCTAATTTCCTCAAAGTCCATGTCTCTGATCCATACAAAGCAATACTCCAAATATAACACTTCACCAGATTTTTACGTAGCTCTAAGTTTA
The DNA here is from genome assembly GCA_964059195.1 of Ectobius pallidus. NCBI lineage: Eukaryota > Metazoa > Arthropoda > Insecta > Blattodea > Ectobiidae > Ectobius > Ectobius pallidus. Next base: position 30,184,135 of record CAXKWD010000005.1, on the reverse strand, counting down.
GACTACTAGTTAGCAGAGTTCTCTTCTTCATAAATGCTTTCTTGGCCATGGCAATTCAATAATGAATGATGAATAATGCCGGGCAGCAGCGACATTATTATCGACTGGAGGCATAGAACAAATTATGTTCTTGATGGCTACTGATCTAAAATCTTCGGGCGCAACCTGATGGATGGGTGTGACGGCCGTGGTACTGCGATGTGGAAAGGAAATGGGAAGACTACCACATTATTTTTTCCCTGAAGACACTTGGGATTAGCGAATATGAAAACACTACTAATAGCCCTATTTTAAAATATGATGATTGTCATTAGTAGAGTTGATGATTTGTGGTGAATAAAAACTCAAACTCAGGATTTCGTCAAATAAAATGCAAAATTTCTACATATATTTCGCTATTTAAAAATTGAATTTCGTCATAAAAATGGCAAAAAAAAATCTTGAAAATCAGCTTTTAAATCTAACTGCATTTTTTTCCGTACACTGACAATATATATATCAAGCAACATCCAGGAGTGATATGACAATGTCTTGAATTCATATGAAATAAAAATGAAACAGCTTACCTGATTTACTTGAGGTGCTTGTATTTTAGTTTAAAATTAAATAAACTCCTTACTTTACACTGTGGTTACGGCAGTTAAAAAAATGCACAAATTCATCCTAAAATATTTTATTCGTCAACATGTAGAACTTAAAAAATAGAAGTACGTATAAAGTTAAAATAATCACTCGTCGTCATCATCACCATCATCGATGGAAAACAATCTATGTTTCTCCCCGACATTGATGTTTTTGAAGTGAAACTTCTTTAGCAGCGGTAGGGGTAAATCGAGATCTTGCGTTACGTTAAAAATCATCACGAAATTAGTGTTACGCTCAAAATCATCACAAAATTAGTGAAGTGTGATGGAACGGTCTGCACAGAAAACAATCAACTCAATGATTAGGCTTATCCAAAATATAAAAAATTTAAAAATTTAAAATCCAAAATTTAAAAATTAAAAAAGTTCAAAATACAAAATCCAAAAATAAAAAACTTCAAAGATCCAAAATTTAAAAAATTCAAAATTCCAAAATTAAAAAATGTAAAATCCAAAATTTAAAAATTAAAAAATTCAAAATTCAAAATTTAAAAACAAAAAATTCGAAATAAAAAAACTTAAAATCCAAAATTCCAAAATTAAAAAATCCAAAATAAAAATAGTCCAAAAACCCAATATTTAAAAGTTCTACAATCCAAAATTGAAAAAATTCAAAAATTAAAACAAGTTTCACTTCTGTCGCGTGGCGTTCCACGCACACTTTTTTTTAATATTCACAATTTTTGGCATTAATTTTCATGAATATACATACTGAGTCGGATATTCAGGATGTATTGATAAAATTTCCAAAAACATTGATAGTTTTCATGGAAATATTTCAGTTTATTTATGAATGTTGCCTAATTTTCTGAAACCATGCTTTTTTATTTTAAATATAGGCCTACATCGATGTTTTCCGTCAAAATACATTGATATTATCGTCACATTTATGGTTACGGCTGATTTTAACATCGATAGTGAATATCGCTGTTTTAACAACCGATGTACATCCCTACTTCCGTTTCTTTCATGCAGTTTTCGGCTGGAAGCACGATGTTACAGGTTGTAGCCTCCAACACCCACTTCGTTAAACGCGAGATTATTGAAATACGTAACTTACAGGTTGTTTTAATTCATTATTAAATTTTTATTATTAATCTGCTATTTTGGGGATTAACAAAATGTGACTATCCCTAGTCATTAGTAATAACTCGTACAACCCAAATTCATCTTCATTGTTTCAGCGAACCTTTCCTTTTCATTTTTTGGCACATTTAATACTGGCAATTGAAATGCATGTGTTCTTCTGCGCTGCACTAACGTTTCTGCTGTGTTCTGCACAGAATTTGTCTACTTCTTTAGTAAAAATCATTTACTATTTTAGTTACAACTAAAGAAGTAATTATAAATTGAGCTCTCCAACACTTACTAAAAAAGTAAATTACTAAAAGAGTAGCTTGGAACTGGACGATTTCCTTCTCAACTACAGATTTACTACTTTAGTTTGGTTTACTCCTGGTTGGTGCTCGCCACCCTAAGTGTCTGTGCAAACCATTTGTGAAATCCAGAATTTTTAAAAATTCGGCAGTCCTCAGGTTCGGAGTTGCTGGATTTTCAATGATAACCTATATAAAAAAAATTAGCTTTAACATGAAATAAAAATGCAACTTTCAAGTTTTGTAAGGAAAGTTTTGTTTTGTAACTCCTAATTATTAAAGCCATTATGCCTGCAAATTTGTAGAATACTCACATACTTTTCCAAGTATAAAGATTGGTTATCTAGAAGAGCTTTAACCATTCTCATGAGATAAATGAGAAGTGCCAGGTTATTCTGCACAACATTAACTTTCACTCCTTCAGCAATGAATGTGCACATACGAGGCAACATTTCATGCAATCCTGGATCAGATGCCAAACTCTGCAATGCTTCCTGCAAATAAATATGAACATATTAAGCCTGACTTTATATTATGTTTTATTTTATTAAGAGACTACTGAAAATCGAAAATTACTTTATTGTCCAACAGAGACAATAATCTGTGGTTCATGAATGCATACATATTCATGTTAAAAATATATGAAATAATGTGGAAAAAATGTGTAAACCAGGCACTTTGATGGAAAATGTAAAATATGATCCTTGGTTCACAATAACAAAAGCTGATGTTGACTCAGAGGCACTGATTTTGAATTGCATCTCATATTTATATCAATAAAACCCAATGAGGGTTAACAAGAAATTAATACACTCTGTGACAGAAACCATTTTGGCTACATCTTTAATAAAGGGTGATTTGTTCATAATGAGAAATTGCACAACCTGGGATTTGATCGAATTAGAGAGAATATCGATAGAAGCCGTTCCTATAAATCAATAACAGGGCTAGAAATCCACATAAATGTAAATATATGATGTACTCGCATAACTTTCTATACCCTCAGCATGGACAATATCATTTTCTCACTTTACATTTTGATATAGAATAAGAGGATGTACTGCAAAAAGTGTGTATTCAATTGTCTCAACCTCAGGCAAGCCAAAGTTTGTAGAAATGTTGGGTAGCGAAGTATGTCACTTCAGTAGTGAGTAAAAAATACTATCCACTGATCTTTATTCTTCGCAGTAGCCTTTGAATTAGTTGAGAAAAAGGGATGTTGGCAAAATAAATTGTAATATGAAAATTTAAAACAATGTGTTTTAGTGTACTCTGAGTATGCTATGTCAGAAATCAGCATATAATCCTTTCCCCCTTCATTCATGTAGGCTTTGTATTAGTTAAGAAAAGACTAAATAGTTTTTTGGGGGTAATGTAAGATTGAATGGGTTTGGGAAACCCGACGTGTTTATTAAACATTTGTAAGAACTAATAAAATCTTTCTTAATCCACTGATTCTAAAATCTTTGTTTGACATCAGATTTGAGTAAAAAAAAAAAAAAACAACATTCAACATCCTTTACAAACTCAAATATTTCAAAATGCACAGTAAATTTGTATTTTAGGAAAAGTTGATATTTGTGTATTCCCCGCAAATTTTAATTATCCCTCCAGAATTTTTCCCAATGAAGCAACATGCGCCACGATTCTCCCCCCTGTGGGCGGCCCTGTTTGTACAGAATACTATGCCAGAGCTTGGAATAGGAGGTTCAGTAGTCTGAGTGAAAAGTCATCATCAGTCACAATCAGATTCGATGTGGGTTGTACTCCAAAAATACGTGGAATGTGATGTTGGCTGCCACATCAAATGTTTTGAATGTTTTCACTACAGTAAATAAAAAAAACTGACTTCACAGTCGAAATATGACAGTAAGAGAATGTTTCCTTTGGATTTAGTTATATTTTGAGAATGTCATATAACTTTTAGATAACTAGGGCTAAATAATAATATACCTAGGTAATGTACTCCTTACAACTACACAAAGTTTAATAAACAATAATGCTATCTTACGTAGTGTCAAATATTAATTTTGCAAGAAAATATTTTACCCATCCCTCCTATGCCCACGTATGTTGGCATGCGATATTCCAAAACTTAACAAATTTTTATTAATGAAATATACATATTTAGACATAAGTATGATGTAGGAATAACATACTAAAATATTGTACAATTTCCGAGGGACAAAATTCTCATGGGAACTAATGGGTTAATATAATTTATTTTTAGTTGCTTTGACTCATCAAAGTCTAATTGCGACTGTTCATTTACATAACATGGTATCAGTTATGAATACAGAAATAATAGAATATTATATGAGAGTCATTGTCTTTTGTTTTGATAGAATAGAGTTAAAAGTAAATAAATATTTTCTACATAAAAAATATGTTTTGAAATGGAATGAAAGGAGACCAATAAATAAACATTACATCAGCCTCAACACAGCTTTGACAGGGTTGCCTCCCTGATGTTCATTCACAAACAATTTAAACTTTCAACAAGGTTGTTTCCTACCTGCCCTTTTCCAACAGTTTCCCTTTTGTCTCTTATTCATTCTGAAAAACTAAAATCTGTTCCAATTCCTTCTGCCTCACAGTTGTATCACCCAATTACCAAACATTCTTCACACTTGATGAACATAGTTTAACACTCCTATGAGTAAATATAACACACACACCACAGTCAACCAGATTATTACGACTAAATGAAAAATTGAATGAAGAATAACTCAATCGAATTCAACAGATCTAAAATAAATAAATAATTTTATGTGAATACTCACAGCTCTTCTAGCTTCATCAGAACCAACACAAGCTTCCGTAATCTCTTTGTAGTAAAGCTGCTGTTCCACTGACAACTCATGTGTGGCCAGCTGCTTCACATGAACAGTTTCTACATTACGCAGTTTATGCATCTTCCTGCAATCACAGAACAGTAATGAAATAGTTAAGATGCCACCCCTCCAGGCCAAAAGAAGGAGGGTTTTCCACTTTACTTTTAGATCAGGGTATATGGGCTACTGAAAAGTAGGGTTGAGCAGAACAACTGAAACTACTGAAAACAGGACAAGGGTAGTGCATTGTTTTATTTTTTTTTTAAAAGAAATCCTGACTAACAGTAAAAAGATTTATTTTCAAGATAAGTTCAAAATCCAGTAAGGTAAGTTACTGTATGTGTGGAATTAAAACTACAATTAAAACCAGTAAAAATGACGGATTTTGTAGTCTTAGTAATCTGGGGTTTTCTGCTCTCAGAAATCTGGCACATTTCTGGCTGGTGAGTTGTATCATAAACAACATGACCTCCAATTTAACCAACCCCATTCTAAGCAAATTTTGAAAAAGCCATTCAGGTCAGTTTCAGCACTCTACAGTTGCTTGCTTCAGTAGTATACTGTAGAAAATGGGAAGATATAGGAATGATAGCACAAGTTTTAAGTTGCATTCACTGAAGAAAATGGAAACAGAGCCACGGAGGAAAACTTGTACGAGACTGGTACAAAATAAAAGAGCAATCACAATCAGTAGCGCACATCAATGGGACTCGTTTATTCATGTGTAATTCAAAGTTGGAATCACATCTCTCATGAAAAAATCATTGTAAAGAGCTTCAAGAAGACAAGGATTTCCAACAGATGGCACTAGGTGTGGATGGCCGGATTCCAATCTCAAGATAGTTATGCAACTGGAGGGGAAGACAGTGCATTAAAGACGTGTGATACAGGCTCCAGCTGTGAATCATTAGATAAAGAAGAATAAGAAAAATTGCTGTGGAAGTACGTAGTTAGTATTTCAAGACATCATGTCCAATAAGTTTTCACAATCATAATATTTACAGGTAAACACAATGACAAAAAGTAATCCTAACTTTTTCAGACTGATCATTTTTCCATGAATTGATATGACAATTGACATAATTTCATTGCACGTGCTCTGATAGTTTAATAATACTTTATTTCTTTCATTGTAAAGTATATCTACTGTAGGCCTATACATGTTAAGTTACAGCCTTTTCTCGTGTAATGGTCACACTGAGTTTTCACATTGAAAAAAAAAGCCTAAAAATGTGACGATTATGCAGTGAAATACAGTACTACTATTCTGGGTTGATGACTGCAGCTTAACATGGACTCTAAACCATAGTGTGCTTCCCATATTCTTTTTTTAAATATCTTTGCCTGTCACACACGAAGAACCAGTCCCCCACCCAAATTCCCATTGGTGCTTAACCCGGTGATGAGGTTGGAAGTAGTATGGCCACTAGTACACAGGCGACCTGTTCAAGATATATTTCTGATTGTACTAAAACATCCAACTGACCAAAAGAAAAGAGCAAATTTCAAAATCTAGAATGGTAAGTCAAAATCACAACTTTTCAGTAAAAACAATTTTAAAATTTCACTTTCATGATAAATGCTAACTTGAAAATGTAGAAAATATTAAATTTGTACCGTAGCAATATAGGCTACTGTATATTCTCATTACTAACCTGTATAACAGTCCTTAAAACAACTTAATTTTGGCCACATATTTTTTTTTTTTTTACTTATACTCTTTTTCTTCAGGAATGTTATTGAAAAAGAGTACTTTTAAGAACTGAATTAATGTTACTGCTCAAAACTTTTTTATCTAATCTGCCCCTATATTTCTAGTGAATTATTTTGTTACAAGGGAATGTGAGGAATGAATGTCACCATGTACATTCAGGGAGTTACAAAAAAGCTTACTTGAGAACAGTATTTCTCTTTTCACAGTTCTTTTTAATCCAACAGCAGGCAACTTACCCTGTAGTTGGTTTTCCAGCAGATTCCTTTTCTTTAGTAGATTTATTCAACTTGGAAACAGGGTCTATACTCTCCACTTTCTGCTGCTCTTTTGAAACAGGAGGAGGATTTTCTGGGATAGTCGGCTGCACTCCATCAATGCAAAGCCAGTGTGCTGAAAAGCATTAATATGTCACTTTCAAGTCCATACAGTAATTTGGTACTACAATTTCTATTTAAATGCAACTTCTCTAATATATAATTTTGTAATTATCTAGCAAAATCTGTTATCCAGAAGCAGCTATGTTGCAGGACAAGAGAAATTGTAATGTTATAATTTCTTCCTTTATACTGTAGAATAAAGGCTAGTTTACATGATGAAATTCGGTTTTGTAACTTAAGTTTTGCCACTGTTTTATACTTGAATGCACATGTGCGAGATGTACTCATGGCAATGAGTTATGGCATTGCGCAGTTTCGGCTGATTCCAACTCTTCGTGAAAGTATAGTGAGGTTATACACATGTTTAGCTGGTTCACATTTTATAAAATGAAAAATGTGTGGATATTGTAAAATTTCTGTCTTTTAGGTTGCAACTGCACTGTTGTTTGAAACGAAATCTGTAGAATTTATTTAATGAAATCACATTCTATAAACTAACTTTAAGTACAGTTATGGTAAATGATTACTTAATATGTGTTTAAAAAAAGTCATTCAGATAATTGACAGTTCAGATGATTGATATTCGGATTAATGACATTCTACTGTATATGTAATTTCTTTAATTTTTGTAATATGGAATCTTGTATAAGGAGGTAAAAAAAATTCTGGTCCCAATCCACTTGGAGGATGTTTGATACTTAAAATTCACTTGAAGGAATGTAAGATATTTACCTCTTAAAGATACATCAAGTGGCAATTTCGGTAAAGTTGTGCTAGTCATCTCTGTCAAATCGACCTCCTTATCTTCAATGAAATGAAGTTCTCGTCCACCACCAGATGCAAACCGGAAAGGAATGTTATCTTGTGCAGAGAAACCATAAAGAGGCTGCAAGAAATAAACCAGTTGTAAAAATTAAACCATATTTGCAATTCTTCTCGCAAAATAATATAATATGCTCAGAAGCCTTAAGAAAATAACCATCTGAAATTATATTGTTTTACAAGAGGGGTGGTAGAGGTAGATTTCCATGCTTTTCTCATTTTAGAATCTCTAGTTGAAGTTTTCTGCATTTTGCTGAGCAATTTGGCAGAGTAAACATTTCCAGAATTACGATATTTCATTTCTACTGCAAATGTTATATTTGAGATAACCTAAGTTATTGCATGTGTAGTGAAACTGCAGTGGCCAAAAAAGTTTAAATAGTTAAAAAGCTTGATTAAATTCAACTCTAGGACTTACCATAGTTTAAGGGAACATTCTGCACTGATCTAAAAGAATTGCCTGTTGATTTGTGGCAGTAAATGAAAACCAATATCTATGACTGGAAATTTTTTTAGATCTAAAACATTTGTACATGATAGAGGAGATGTTCTTTTGTCAACCAAACATGGTTAGAAGCTTTTAGAGAAAATAGGGAGAGAGAGATAAATAATAAAAATAAAAAATAAAAATAAAAATAAAAATAAAAAAATTAAATAAAAATAACAAAAAAAAAGATAAATCTTTTTATGAAGTGTAACAAAACGTGGAATGGACAAATGTGGAGAAACTTTAACTTTTGCAGTTTGCTGGAAAAAACGATGACATGAAGTACCACCTCGATGGATTTACAGCGTCTCGGCAATACGTCACAGCCCTCTACTTCGTAGGTCACATCAGAAAGGCGACGACGAACTCTGTAGGGGCCAAAGTATTGTTTTAGCAGTTTCTCGGAGAGGCCCACCCTTCGTACAGGGATAAAAACCCAAACCAAGTCTCCGGGTTGATAGAATACTGGTCGGTGACTGGCATCATACCGTTCTCGTTGCTGATCTTGAGAGTGCAATGTCCGAATATGTGCAAGCTGTCGGGCTTCCTCGGCTCTGCTTACAAGATGACCCACGTAATCGTCCTTGACATCATCGGGGAGAAATGGACACAACATATCCATTGTCGTCTCTGCTTCGCATCCATGCAACAAGAAAAAAGGTGTAAACCCTGTTGTCTCCTGTCTCGCTGTATTGTAGGCAAATGTGACAAATGGGAGCACTGTGTCCCAATCCTTTTGTTCCACATCGACATACATGGATAACACGGATAACATTCGTTTGAGGATGATATGTCGTTGTCATTCGGTGGTCGACTTGACACAGAGAAATAACTTCAGCAACCAAGTTGGACTGAAATACAGCTCCTTGGTCAGAGATTATGACTCGTGGGGCCTCATGTTTTAAAATGTCTTCAACCAAAAATTTTGCAACCTCTGGGGCATTAACAGACGGTAGGGCCTTCGTCATAGCATAGCGAGTCATATAATATGTACAGATGATGATCCACCGGTTCCCTTGCAACGTCTTGGGGAATCTCCCAAGTAAGTTGACTCCGACTCTATGGAATGGTGCAACAGTTGGTGGGATAGGTAGAAGCTGCCCAGGTGGAAGTTGCGGAAAGTTCTTACAGCGTTGGCACTCTCGACAATGTCTCATGTAACATTGCACTGATCGATATATACATGACCAGTAGAACCTCCGACGTATTCGGTCCAGTGTCTTCGTGAACCCTAAGTGGCCTGATATTGGTGTGTCGTAGAAGAATTTCAGGATATCACCTCGTATCTGCCTCAGAATGATGGGTAACCATGGTTTGCCGAATGGGTCATAGTTCCTTTAGCACAGAGTGCCGTTGACTAGATGAAACCCTCTCTTGGATGGCTCGTTCAGCTCCAAGGGTCCAATTACTTTTGACAGTTCCGGGTCCTTCCTCTGTTCAGCCACAATATCAGTCAGGGTTGCCAAAAATGGGATGTCCTCGTCGTCTACAGTGTCGTCAATTATGTGATTACGACTCAAGCAATTGGCATCCATGTACTTACGCCTGCTTTTGTATATAATTGGTAACTTCGTACTCTGGCAACCAAAGTGCCCATCTCGCAAGACGTCCCGAGGGGTCCTTCAGGTTCATTAACCAGCAAAGAGAATGGTCAGTGACAATGGTGAACGATTTCCCAAAGAGGTATGGCCGAAATTTGGTAATAGACAATACAGCGGCGAGGCATTCTCTTTCCGTCGTCAAATAATTTTTCTCCACCCTGGAGAGCACTCTGGAAGCATATGCAATAAATCTTTCTTCGCCAGCCTGTATCTGGACCAATACCGCTCAATTCCATAGCTGCTGGCGTTGGTGTAGGAATGTGTCGGCCCCTTCATCGTAAAGCCCCAACATAGATTCTACAGTAAGAGCCTTTTTCAGTGCTTCAAATGACCTCTCTTGCTCTATCTACCACCACAAAAATACGGCCTCTCCCTTAAGAAGTTCTTGGAGTGGGTTAGAGACAAAAGTCTTTGATGAACCATCGATAGTACGAGCAGAGTCCTAAAAAACTTTTGACGTCTTTGATGTTCTTCGGCATTGGAAAATCTACGATGACTCGCATCTTCTCAGGGTCAGGCTTGACCCCATATCTATTTATGACATGGCCCAGAACCTTAATATCGGAAGCGGCAAATAGACATTTCTTTGGATTAAGACGCAAACCAACTTCTTGGATAAACTGCAGTATGGCGGTGAGACGCTGAAGATGTTCCTCAAAGCTTTTAGAAAATACCACAATATCATCTAGGTAGCAAAGACATATGGGCCATTTAAAATGTCAAAGTAGATTGTCCATCATGCGTTCGAACATAGCCGGTGCGGTACAAAGTCCAAATGACATGTATTGTCAGCCAAAGCAGAGAACTTCTCTGCGGGGTGTACTGCTAATTAGAGGGGCAAGAGGAGGTGGTAGTGGAGGAGGAGGTGAGGGCTGCCATCACAGGTGGCTAGACGATTGCTTATTGGCTGCTAGAGTGTGATTGTTGCCACCGCACGTGGCGAGATTCTATATTAACAAAGTAAAAAAATCTGGCATGTACTTCAGTTGCTTATCATTCCTTACGTGTAATTTTACTTTCATATTTTGTTACTTATTTCAAGTGTGTATAATTATGTGACGTTCCTTTGACTAGAGTATGCATGTGTTTCAGCCCATGAGTTAGAAATGACTAGCATAAATAAAAGGGGGTAAGGAAAATGTTTTCAAAACAGCTAGTATAGTGTACTGTAATTTTAATAACAGCACGGCATGGTTCCGACTCGTAACGTACCGGTCACATTCCTCGCATTCCTCACAGAGAAGTTCTCTGCTTTGGAATATAGTACTTAAACTCACAGAGCCCGTCTGGAGAGAAGATAGCTGTATTTTCTTGATTGGCTTCATCGACTTCGATCTGCCAGTAGCAACTATACATGTCCATAGTCGAAAAATAATTAGCTCCCCTCAGACAATCTAGAGTATCATCAATACGTGGCAGCGAATATACGTCTTTCTTGGTAATCTTGTTCAGTTTGCGATAATCAACGCAGAACCTCCAAGTTCCATCTTTCTTCTGCGCTAAAACAACTGGAGATGACCATAGGCTTTCCAATGGCTGGACAATGTCTCTCTGAATCATCTCGTCCACTTCTTTCTGTACAATCCGCCGTTCCGTCGGTGACACTCGATACAGTCGCTGGGTCACGGGTGAATGATCACCTATGTTGAAGCAGTGCTTCACTTTGAGGTGACTTTTAGTTGGCTTGTTGCAAAATTTGAAGACATCAGCAAACTTACGAAAACAGAAAATAATTGGGCTTGTTGTACGTCAGTTAAGTTCTCTGCAGACATTAGCTGTAGCATTGTCACATCTATGTCTTCAATAATTTTTGGTTCAAAGTATGTAAGCTCATGGAGCTTAGAGAATATCAAAATATAATTATAGCACATTTAAGCAATGTTAAAGCAAATAAGTTTATCAGTCACTCGTTAGATGGCACTAATGTCAACCATTTGTAGCCAGAATTCTTGACATCCTTTTACTTCTTTATTTTTATTTTGGATAAAGAAAGTAACTATTCTATACTCTCTCATATCAAGCATAGAATGATGCCTCTATGTTTTCATGCATAACTATTAAGTATTTGTCAAAATTTAACATTAAAACTATATTGAAACATAGAAAGCTGCGTTGTCGACATCGAACTGATATCGATTATCGAGTGACAGCTCATTAGCATTTGCTTGGCGCTACAGCCAGAGTAAATTAGCTCACCTAGAAGCGTCATATTGATTATTGTACTTGTCTGTAGAGACAGCTTTGGGAATAGTTCGATTGCTCACCGCAAGAAGATTATTAATTTCTCTGTAATTATATATTACAATTATAATGCAAATGCTCACATACTTATCTTTTATGTTACAGAATAGGTACAGCATGTTGTTATGTTTAAATATGATCTTATTCTGGATGGAAGCTTCTGGAAACTTCAAGAAGAGCCTTCCATAAGATTCTAGAACTTGACTCTTTGTAAGATGATTATGTGAACGCATTTTGGCCGTTAGATTTTTATCACTTCATCACTGATCGTCGCTTGGCACAGCCCAAAATTTAGCAAACAGACCACAAGTCTGAATATATTATTGTACAGTAACTGCATATAACTACGCATCATAGAACCAGCATCAGCAGCCACTACTTAATCCACTTGGAGGTGGATTCGAGGGCATCCCTAGAACTGCGTGGAGCGTAGCCCGTAGCCATGGAAGGACTCGCTACTGGCCACCGTTCAGGATGATCTACAGCATCAATAACTGTACATCCCCCTTTAGCCATAGTCCGACTAATGCATTCACATTCTCATCAGATGCAGTCGCTATAAAGTTAAGTAAAACTATTTCAAGCTAATTCACAAAAGTCTAAATGATTTAACAGATTGGTTTACATGTGAGTAAATTCTACAATCATAAACTTTAAGGAGTTTTGGCATCCTTGCAGCTCCTCTTTTCCTCTACGCGCAAGCTAAATATGCTGCCGTAGTAGTTTTGAACAAAATATAGTAATCTCATAAAGACCAAGATATGGTCTAGCATTTCTTGCTTGTAACAAAGTAATTCCGTGTTTATCACGTTAAGAAGTTTTGGCAAACAATTGCAGCTTCTCTTTTCCTACTTGCAGACAGAGTATACTGCAGTAGTATTTTGAGCCAATACAGCTCAATCATTCTAGAAACCTGTAACTAATGGAATTAAAATAAAGAAACTTAGATTGTTTGTTGTAGATAACAAAACATAGTGCATTCTAATAACAAGTGAACCTTAAATCACTCTTGAAATCTACCTAGTGCAAATAGCAAATTATAATTAAATACTGATTAATACCAAATACAACTACAAGAAAGAAGGGAAGCCAGATTCTACAAGAGTGTAAGAATAAAGCATTGATTCTGATCCTACATTATTCCTGCTTCCTTCAACATTCCTATTTTTTCTAGCTTGCATTTTCTGGATTTTTATTCCAGTGGTCCTCCGCAATTTTCTGTTAGGCTCACCAGCCTACATTTTTTGGTCCTCAACGAGCCCGGATCCCTACAAAGTCTAATGTTTCCTGTATCGCCGTTAAGTGACACTTTTCCAGGGTCTCGATTGTTCTGATACACACATTTTCCGGAACGAGTTGAGGCAGAGGGCAGCTATTGACGACCCAGAGCTCTCCTCTCTCTCCCTGGGAGTTGCAAGACCTTGCAGTTGGTGGGAGAGCTTGCGTGGTCCGTCGATCCTATGGGCTATGCCGGCGGTAGCTTAGCTACTGGTAAGACCTCCCATGCCGGACAGGCCATAGGGAAGGATCCAGACTAAGAAGCAACTCAGAAGAGGAAGTCCAATGGTGCTTAAGGCAGAGGAGGAGTGAGTCTCCCAATAATAATAATAATAATAATAATAATAATAATAACAACAATAATAATAATAATGATGATGATAATAATAATGATGATAATAATAATGATGATGATAATAATAATAATTTTTATTTATCTATTTATTTATTGATTTCCTCATTTCTGAGGTTAAACTCGACCAACACAACAACTCTATTACAATAACATTTGTATAAAAGTTCATTAATTTCTAACCAAATTTTCGAATACAATAAACCCAAATGTTTACATTTTAATAAAATTAACATATTTCCAAAGAATGTTCAATGTGTTGCATGGTACCACTTATCCCTGTCCATTGCATCTTCTGGGTTTAACTGAAAATTTTGTAAGGAGTCTCGAATGCAATGATCCCATTTTCTAGCAGGTCTTCCCGTTTTCCTTCTCCCCTCTGGTTGCCAATTTATTATAGCTTTTGGGATCCTATTCTCCAGCATTCTTTGTAGTCGTCCATACCAATTTAGTCTTTTTTTGTCTATTGTTGTTAAAATTGTTTCCTCTGCTTTCATTATCTTCCTTATTTCTGAATTTCGAATTCTTTCTATTCTTGATTTTCTTGCAGCTCTTCTCCAAAAATCCATTTCTGTAGCAATTAGTTTTCTGTTATGGTGTGGATTAACTGTCCATGTCTCTGCCCCATGTAATACTTTACTTTGGAAAATTGTTTTAAAAATTATTGTTTTAGTTTTGTTAATTATATTTTTATTCCACAATATCGAATTTAGCATTCCTATAACTTTTCTCCCGTTAGTGATCCTTTTCTGTATTTCTTTATTTGATGTTCCGTCTAATTCAAGTATGGATCCTAAATAGCAAAAATCTTGCACTTTTTTAATCTTCTTTCCATCTATATATAAATCATCCATATCATTGGTTAAATACTCTGTTTTATTGTAATTTATTTGTAATCCCCATTTCTTATAAACTTCATTTAGTTTTCTACACGTATAATTTGCATCTTCTCCATCCTGAGCCTCGACCACCTGGTCATCTGCAAACAGCAAATTATGTAAGAACTTTTCCTCATCTAACTGGATTCCCATTTATCGATATTTCATTATCCATTCTTTCAGGCATATTTCTAGATATATTTTAAACAAAATTGGAGACATAGGACAACCCTGTAAAAGACCTTTACTTGTTTTGATTTCTTCTGTTATATCTTTGCCTACTGTAATTCTACATTTATTATCAGAATATATATATAATTATATATTTTATGACATTTATTATTTCTTTATCAATTTTTGCTTCTGTTAATGCTTTCCATAATAATTTTCTTGGCACACTGTCATATGCCTTCTCTAGATCTATAAATATAAGTCCAATCTGTTTTCCTTTAATACAATCAGTCATGTTGTGGTCCTGATTTCCACCGTGAATGCTAAAATAAATGATCAATATTAAAAATTAAAATAAATTGTATAACGGTGGATACCTATAAAACACTTCACAACGTTTCGGCCATGTTCCTATGGGCCTTCCTCAGGTGACTAAAGATAAAGTATCTGTTGGGAGGACTACATACTCTTGAGACAGTGCCACCACGATCATCACTGGGTTAAAGTTTAAATGTAAGATCCACATTCATGGATTGCGCACGGATCCCGTCAAATACAAAGGGGCATACACGTACATGGTTATCAATCCACTCCTCCAGAATTTCAAACATAGTGTCCTTCATACTATTCCTAGCTGGTGAGGGAAACTTCAGAACACATTTCTGTCTACATATACACACTTAATTCTGTTTTCCACTCAACTTCACTTATATAAGTAATGACTTACACATAATGCATTTCACAGCTTCTTAGCTGCATCATCAGATGAGGTCAACTGCCGAGTTTGCTGGAAGACCGGTAGATGTCTCTGTTGGGCGTATCAGTGTAGTGATGAGGTCGTTTTCCTTTGGGATATCGAAATTAACCAAGTTATTCCTGTTCCTTTGAATGAAAATTTTTTCCCATACCATTAGTTCTATCGGTTTTGTTACAGATTTTACTAATTTAATGTCATCTTCAAATTCATGTCCTGTGGTCCAAAAATGATGTGCAACAGCCGACTTTTCTGTTTGTTTGTACTTTATATTTCTTAAGTGTTCCTTATGCCTTATATTTAAATTTCTCTTGGTTTTTCCAATATACAGTTTGTTGCAGTCTTTGCATTTTAATTCATAAATGCCCGAGTGTTTCTTTGGGGGAATCTTATCCATTTGTCCCGATTTTAGTAGTGTTTTTATGTTGGATCTGTTGATGGGGGCCAGTCTCATATCCACTTCTTTGAAAATCTTCTCAAATTTGTAGTGTAGTCTAGGGTGAAAAGTGAACTTCTTGAAAGTATGATCTTTAATGTTGCTTCAAGTGCAATTTTCTCGTATTAGCTTTTGTTTTTCAAACTTTTTGATTCTCTTGTTAACTAAATCTGTGCTGAAGCCGTTTTTGAGTGCGGTGTCCAAGATATGCTGGTATTCATTGTTGTATTCAGAACTGTTCATAGGTATGTTTACTAATCTAAAAGCGAGGCTATTAAAGATCGCATGTTTGTGTGAACTTGGGTTGTGTCCGTCTTGTTTAATGTAGTTGTCTACATGTGTTGCTTTCCTGAAAATGCCAAACTCAATCCTGTTGTGGTTTCTAATGATTTTGATGTCTAAAAAAGGTAAGAAGTTTTCTGATTCAACCTCTGCAGTGAATTTTATTGAGTTATCCTGTAGGTTCAACAACTTTAACGCATCTCCTGCCAGTTTCCTGTTTACAATGGCGAAAATATCATCGACATACCTATGCCAAGTTTTGAAAATCTGAGTATATATGAGTTCGTTAGAAATCCAGATCACCAAAGCATTCCCTCAGATTTTCAAAACTTGGCATAGGTATGTCGATGATATTTTCGCCATTGTAAACAGGAAACTGGCAGGAGATGCATTAAAGTTGTTGAACCTACAGGATAACTCAATAAAATTCACTGCAGAGGTTGAATCAGAAAACTTCTTACCTTTTTTAGACATCAAAATCATTAGAAACCACAACAAGATTGAGTTTGGCATTTTCAGGAAAGCAACACATGTAGACAACTACATTAAACAAGACGGACACAACCAAAGTTCACACAAACATGCGATCTTTAATAGCCTCGCTTTTAGATTAGTAAACATACCTATGAATAGTTCTGAATACAACAATGAATACCAGCATATCTTGGACACCGCACTCAAAAACGGCTTCAGCACAGATTTAGTTAACAAGAGAATCAAAAAGTTTGAAAAACAAAAGCTAATACGAGAAAATTGCACTTGAAGCAACATTAAAGATCATACTTTCAAGAAGTTCACTTTTCACCCTAGACTACACTACAAATTTGAGAAGATTTTCAAAGAAGTGGATATAAGACTGGCCCCCATCAACAGACCCAACATAAAAACACTACTAAAATCGGGACAAATGGATAAGATTCCCCCAAAGAAACACTCGGGCATTTATGAATTAAAATGCAAAGACTGCAACAAACTGTATATTGGAAAAACCAAGAGAAATTTAAATATAAGGCATAAGGAACACTTAAGAAATATAAAGTACAAACAAACAGAAAAGTCGGCTGTTGCACATCATTTTTGGACCACAGGACATGAATTTGAAGATGACATTAAATTAGTAAAATCTGTAACAAAACCGATAGAACTAACGGTATGGGAAAAAATTTTCATTCAAAGGAACAGGAATAACTTGGTTAATTTCGATATCCCAAAGGAAAACGACCTCATCACTACACTGATACGCCCAACAGAGACATCTACCGGTCTTCCAGCAAACTCGGCAGTTGACCTCATCTGATGATGCAGCTAAGAAGCTGTGAAATGCATTATGTGTAAGTCATTACTTATATAAGTGAAGTTGAGTGGAAAACAGAATTAAGTGTGTATATTTGATTACTTCACTGTGAATCCCGGTTACAATTTTTATTTATTACATTTCTGTCTGTTTAGCCTTTTTACCACATCCAACCATTCTTCCCCCAAATCGCCGTCAAACCTATTCATAACCAAGTCCTTATTACACACAATGTTTTGTGCTTCACATACTTTTCGCCTAGTTATGTCACCCTCGATTTTCAAAATCTTCAATTCACCCATACGGTGCTTATTTTCAAGCAAATGTTGGCTGAGACCAGTGGACGCCCTGCCACTCTTGACATCTGCCATATGGAATGATGCTAGAAATCGTAGCCTTGTCAACAATCCGAAACGGGTAAATCCGGACGCCAAGTATGTAAGTATGACGTTCCATCCTGCTGTATATACTCCTTTCGAAAGAATATTTTGGAAGTTTGAATTGATTCCCGCTTATAAAACCAATAGAACTATGGAAAGTATTTTATCACAATACAAGAGGTTGGGAAAAAAGAAGAAAGAAAAAATGGATCTCCCTGGTGTGTATTCCATTTCATGCATGGACTGTAGCAAGTTTTATATTGGGAAAACTGGACGATCGTTTAAAATAAGACTGCAGGAGCATGCAAGAGATGGCCCACAGGAACATGGCTGAAACGTTGTGAAGTGTTTTATAGGTATCCACCATTATACAATTTATTTTAATTTCTGTTTTCCTTTATCTTTATATTTTTCCAGTAACTGCCGGATTGTAAATATATGATCCACACACGATCTCCCTGCAGAGAATCCACATTGTTCTTCCATGCCTTGAAACATTCCTTCTAATCTTCTTTTAATAACTTTTGTTACAATTTTCATAATGGAGTTTGCAACACAAATCCCTCTATAGTTTGAACATTGTTTTCTGTCCCCATTCTTAAATATAGTTGTGATATACCCTGTTTTCATATGTTCCGGTGTTCTTTCACCTGATAATATTTTGTTATATAGTTTTAATAATATTGTTATGACTTTCTTTCCTCCATATTTAACGAGTTCTAAGTTAATGCCGCCCAGTCCTGGTGATTTCCCAATTTTTACAATACTATTTTGGTTCCTGTAAATTGTCTTGTCTTCTTCTCTTTGTATAGTGAGCCATTTTTGGTATGCTTTCCTTTTTTCTTCTATTGTTTTTTCTATTTCCTGTAATCACCAGTGATTTCTCTTCTTAGTTTTCTCTGAAGTTCCTAGTAATTCTTTTGCAATTTTCTTTATGTTTCCTGTTATATAATCATACATATCCTCTGTATTACCATCATAATTTTTGTCTATCTCGTCCTCTAATCTTTTCTCATACATCCATCTAATGCTTTCATCCTGTAAAAGCTCAATATTGTATTTATATTCGTTTATTTGCATGTTTTTATTTCCATTATCCTTCTTTGTGTGTTCTGTTCTCAAAGGCCAGAAGCTTTCCATCTTCAGCAGATAGTGGTCTGATCCACAATTTGCTCCTCTATACACTCTCACATTATTTATTACATATACAGGTTGTTGTCTCGTAATTATGTAATAATAGTAATAATAATAATAATAATAATAATAATAATACTTTATTGTCAAACAGCAGCTTGTTCCTGCTATAGACATTGTCAGTGTACATTAAAATAAATCCCTTATAATAACAATTCACATAAAATCAAAGTATATTAACTACATTAAAACTCAGGTAGTCGTCAATAGAGTAAAAAGGATGCCTTAGCAACCAATCAAAGAGTTTTACTTTAAAACTGCATATACTTAATTTTCTGGTTTCAAGAGTTAATCTGTTACCTTTAATCTGTGAGTCCTTTACGAGATATAACCGTAAAACCGCAAAACTACCCCTTTGAGGGTCACATTTTTACCCCCACCACTTAAGCACAACTCCGCCGGGGGGGGGGGGGGGAAACCTAGGATAGTCATATTGGGCAACAAATGAAGCCATTAAAACAATAAAACCTTTTGTAGCAATTTTTTCCGATTCGTCTAATTTTTTGGTTTTACGCTACTGGACTATTATGTATGTATTGGAAATTGTTTTTCATCAACAATCACATTATGAAAGCAGCTGAATAAAAACGTCTCTCCATTTCATTTCAGTTCCTGAGAGGTATAACCTCCAGTTAAGAGTTTACCTGTACATTTTCCTACAGTAAAGATTACTGCCAGTTAAGGGATTCTTATCGAGAGTTAACTCCTAACCAGATATTGCAAAATCGAACTGTCAGTCAAGTAACCATAAAAGTAGCCGTAAATATTTTACTGGAGGTGGTAATAACAGGCCTAAGTCACTGACGGCTGACATGTGGAAACTCTTGAAAGCTTGTATACCATTAACTCTTGTTTTGGAAGAACCTTTTTATTCAAACTATCAACATGTGTCTTAGGTGTAAGGAATACTAGGAAACAACAAAAAATTCAACCATAACCATCCACTTCTAGACCACTGTATGGAAGTTATTCTTCTTAAAAATACATTTGGGATTACCCCAATCACTACTTAGAATATTCCCTGTTGAGAAACAATTTGTTCATATATACTCAAGTATATCTATGGCAAATTGAATTTAAAAAAAAAAAAGTCGTCTGTCTATAAATATTGTTCACTTAATACCACCGCCGTCTCGAGAATTACACTGCCTGTCCATGCTTAATTTTAACATGGAGTTTAGAGTATTGTTAAATTGCCTAATTTCTCCAGTAGAGGCGACACAGTTCACACCCAGACAGCATGAAATTCCAGCATATTTCAGTTTCCGATTGTATGCTTCAGAGGGCAACACAGCATACGGTAATGTAAAGGGTATTGCAGCTGGGTGTGAAAGGTGCTGCTATCTGTAATGTCGCCGCGTACGAAAAATTAGCCGTATAGGACAGGCAGTGTATACACGAGTAATACAGTCTAGAAGGCAGTGCTTAATACAATCCAGTCTACCATAATGAATAAGGCAAAGAGCTTTAAGTAATGTGTGGTTAAATAATAATAATAATAATAATAATAATAATAATAATAATGATGATGTTGATGATAATAATAATAATATACACTTATAATGAATATTCATAAAAACGAGCCAAATTGACTTATTTCAATTAAAAAATGCAGTAATTCCACCTTATCAATACTCCATGACCACAAGTTGGACGAAATATATTTGATTAAAAAACTTTAATATTGATAAGGTGGAACTACTGCATTTTTTGACCTATAATTAAGTTGACAACAAAAGCAAAACAAAGATATCAATAAACTGACCTCAATATTCTTTACTTTAAGTGCATTATCTATATCTGAAGTACTTAATTTGAGCCTCTTGGCATGTTGCATGAACTTGGCTGCATCCTGAAATTACAAGAAAACAATTCAGCAATAATAAACAACACACATTTGAATATGTATCACATAATAAAATATAATACAGTAAGTGTCTCATAGTAAGGTGTGGAATGATGGAATGGTAGGCCTATATAAAATTAACTGGAAATTTGAACTTTTTTACAGAATTTCGATTGCAGCAAATTAAGGAGGGAATGTGTTGACGAGAGTCAGACCAAATCAGACCTAGAACTATGAGAAGGTAGCAGGAGATCTTGTAAAGCCAGGGCGTAATGAAGGTTCATGTAATTGCAATGTGAGGAAGACGAGATGTACATCCCAGCAGAATAGTCAACAGGTTGTCAAAAGAAGAAGTGTAATGCAGTGTGGGTGTGGAATTACTGTAGCATTTGGAATTGAGGACACCGTCGGTACAGCAGTTTTTATTAATAAGTTTTTATAGGAATTTATAAACTGTCTGTTTATGTCTACAACTCACATCTGTCTCGGACCTACAAGAACAAGACATACTAATCTTCACAGAAACCTTCCTACTAGAAACAATAGAGATCCAAGGTTTCTACTCAGCACACGCCTATGCGACGCAAAACCAACTAGGACGCCCGTCAGGAGGCGTATCATGTTACCTCAAACCCAACACTGGCAAAACCACAGTCATCTACACAGGTGAAAACACCGTAATAATAAGAACAGGCAAGTTCAACATCATCGGCATGTACTGCCCACCCCTGACCCCTATGGAGGAAATAATGGGTAGCATCATGCAAGCTATCAGCAAAACAGACAGTAAAGAAGCAACGATCGTAGCGGGGGATTTCAATTGCAGAATAGACTCAACCAACAGAAGAGGAACCGCAATCACGGATGCAATGGAGGAAGAAGGATTCAAACTTCTAAACAAGGCAGCAGACAAGACCTACTATGCACCAAATGGTTCAAGCACGATCAACCTTATATTCTTCAGAGGCACAAATATCAATATGAAGATGTCTCAAATAAGTAAGAAGAGCAGCACTCCAATCAGAAAAGACATCCCCGTATGCTCAGAGATACACACGTCACAAACAAGGGTGACTCCAACAACAATAACAAAGAACCTCTCACGGAATCTCGACACAGAAATCCTCCAGAAAGATGCGGAAAAGCAAATGATAAAAATACAACAGCTTTTAGAGGAGCAAGATCTGGAAGCAGCGCATCAAAAAATTCACGCTATCATCAGAGAGGCAACGATCCCACAGTCTCAGCGGAAAGCCCAAAAATGGGTCGATTCGGAATGTTATGCAAAAAGGAAAATAGTGCTTCGAGCCCTTCATCAGGCAAAGGAATCAAACGTCCAACAGGCTAATACGAACTATTGCGTCCTCAGAAAGGAGTACAAAGGCATGTTACAAAAGAAGAGGAAGGATTACATAGAACTAGAGGCCTCCAAACTGATAGAAGACTCCAAAAAGAATCCTTACTTGGCCCTAAAACCAAGAAAGACAATATCCAGCGGGAAAATAGCCATGGAAACTTGGGAGGAACACTTCACACACATACTAAATGCAGGAAACAGAGCTAAGGCGTTCGAACAAAATAATACCAGCACCGACAACAAACTCCCTACACCATTCACGACGGAAGAAGTCCACAAAAC
The DNA here is from genome assembly GCA_964059195.1 of Ectobius pallidus. NCBI lineage: Eukaryota > Metazoa > Arthropoda > Insecta > Blattodea > Ectobiidae > Ectobius > Ectobius pallidus. The sequence goes on along the minus strand of CAXKWD010000005.1, from coordinate 30,161,535 downwards.
CATAATGGCCTCAAAGAATAACAAGGCTGCGGGACCGGATGGAGTCTTCAACGAGCAGATCAAGTCAGCCACAAACATACTCATCACAGCTTTCACCGCCCTAATGAACCTGAGTTTGCAGACAGGAAACATACCAACGATTTGGAGAAGTTCCACAATAAAAGTCTTACATAAAGGGAAAGGAGACCCACAAGATCCAAACTCCTACAGGGGCATCGTGTTAGAGAATAATCTCATGAAAATTCTAACAAAGCTCCTCACATTGAGACTCACACAAGAAGTGGACAACAGAATACCAGATGAGCACGCTCAATGCGGTCAACAATCTGATGGAGGACAATGACAACTCACTGAGACACCCTTGCGGTAAACTATATACAGTGTTTGTGGACTTTGCCAAAGCATTCGACAATCTAGATAGAGAGAAACTGATCAAGAAGCTCGAAAAAATTATTGGTACTAACAACCCAATGAGCACCCTGATTCATAACATACTTGCATACAATACAGTGTTTATAAAAGACAATGTCAGCAGTTCAAGGGGAATTACACAAACAAAAGGGGTACTACAGGGAGACCCAATTAGTCCCCTCCTATTCAATATAGCCACACATGACGCAGCAGACGCCTTAAAACAGCAGACAAAAGACTTATCAGTCTATATATACGCAGACGACATGGTCGTAGCATCACGGGACATCAACGAATTACAAAAGGCAATAAATGCCCTTGAAGCCTGGGCAGATGAGAACAAGCTTCAAATCAACACGAAAAAAACCATCCAAATGACTTTCCGAAAAGGAGGAAGAGAAGCCGCAGAAGACCGAATCTATTACAAAACCGAACCACTACTCACAGTCAACGCTTACAAATACCTCGGGGTCAACCTCCAAACAACACTCAAGTCTTTCAGGATACACATACAAGAAAGGGCAATAGCAGCCAGAAAAGCCATCTACGACATTAAACTACTCACAAGAATATCACTAACCACAGCAACAGCACTCTTCGAAGCAAAAATACTACCAATATTGACCTATGGCATACACCTAGTGTGGGAAAAACTTTCGGCAAGAGACCTAAAGACAATGGAAAGGGTAAAGGCCCGTTTCCTAAAAGCAGCTCTAGTGCTGTCAAAATTCTCGCCCTCAAGGCTCTCCTATGAACTAGCGAAAGAACCCTTCCTGATGGAAGACCTTCGCATCAAACAACAACTTCCATCCACCGCCAATTGGATGATAGTGCTGGAGGAAAGAAGAAAAAAGAGAAATTAGATATGGCCGGAATTTTACACCACGGAGGCCATGTTAAATAGATCATGGGCAAATACCAACCATGAGAAACGACATCTAGTGACATCTCTAGCGGTGCACGGGTACCACCACAAACTGTGCAAAAAGAAGGCTTTCCACCCACCATTGACAGCTTGCATATGTGAACTCTGTGATCAACCCTGTGAGAGATATCATATATTCAACTGCAAAGAACGACGACAAACAATTACGGAGCTATGCTCAACGAACCAATGACGTGACTCACATTCAGTCTTTGCACAACCTGTGCGCATTTCGTTATTAATTAATAAACTGTCTGTTTTTGGTGTGTTCCAAGCATAGACGGTAATTTTCACTGAAATATTTTACATCTTTTGTTAGTAGGTTTTCTTGTCGTCCATTAAGGACCCATTTTATACACCAGAAATCATTACAACAGAATAAAATATAAAAATATTACATTAAAGTAAGTTGAAACATAACCACACCAGAATCACGAGTAAGCCAGTAGGCCTACAATAAATATTATGTATTTTCGTTCTTACTTTTCTGGATCTTTCAAGATAGTGAAGAAATGCAATTCAGGATTTTGTCTTTTATTATTACTGCAATTTACAGCAGAACAATAAGGTCCTTTCGAATATCACTTGTTCTAATAAATACAACACTCCTATTTATTTACATACTTCCCGGAGTAGTTACTGTAGTGTTAGTTTATGGCCGCACCGATAGCTAGTATATGCGCGCGCATGTTCGTCTGGCAGAAAAACGGACTGAGTTTCTTTACTGTATTAATACTTATACTGTGATGTAACTCACAGAATATCGCTGTTGGGTCTACAAAGCTTCATCGCCAGACATAGTACCACAATCAACATAGTCATCATCATCATCACCATCGTCGTCATCTGTGTCACTGTCCTCTCCCACTTGAATTACCAGCTCTTCTGTTACTGCATCAATGGCCGGTTCTTGGGCAATGTACGTTTCTTCAGTGTCTCGAACATATCGGCATCTTGAAATCCAGCAGTTTTCAGATGTCACAGACTGACATTGCTCTTCTACCAATTGCATTGCAGAGTCCTAAGTAAAATTTACGCTTTTCCACGTGGTCTTTGAGTGACTTTCAAATTAATTCCATGGGGTTTAGGTCGGGGTGGTAAGGTGGAAGTCGTAGAACGGAATGTCCATGTTGAGAAAGAAGGGGCGTCAATTTTGAATGCTTTCCAAGTGGGCTTTCTGAGTTTAATCAGTGAATATAATTCTGGTTTCAGCATTTTCAATTGAAATGGAATACCATGTATTGTAAGCCAATCCATCATGACTGCTTTCCTGCATGAGGAATTTGGAGCGGGGTTAAGTTCTACGTTGTGATATAGTGCATTAACGATTACCAGAACAGAGTTTTGGGGAAGGTTGGGTATTAATTTAGTTGTAAGCCATTTTTGATAATTGACAAAATTCATGTCATCGTCATTCATGGTAATCTCCTGATTTTGTACCCAACTTAAACATTAGACGTGCATTGGGCACAAAACTGTCTTCACAATTATAGCCCGTTGTCCCTTCGAAACCGGAGCTAGCAGTACCGTGTTACTTTTGTCACTCCATGCGTGTTTTTTAGTGTGCGATGAATGAATGTAGGTCTCATCCATGTAGATGATTTGTCGCCCTTCTTCCCTGTATGTTGTAAGTCATCGTAAATACTTCAGACGTAAATTACGGATGTCCATTTTCTCAATTAATATCTTCCGGTTATTCGCTGTTTTCCTCCACCTGAAATATAAATCTTTCAACACTTGCCTTAAAAGCCCATTTACCTCCAGAAAAATTAATTTTCTTCTTTAGGACAGGTAATAGCGTTTTTAAAGTTGGCCTTGACTCATTTCTTTTGTGAAATTCATTCACCGTCCTTCTAATTATACACTTAGCAAAATCATCTAAGTCTGTTTTCACTTTTTTTCTTGGTCGTTTTTGTGTGGAGTACTAAATCTCATTCCATCTTGAACACATTTCTCACCATCATTTACAATTCTCTTAATGCTGCTGAGTGAAATTCCTGTAGCATCCGAAACACGCTGCTGAATTGCATATTTAGGGTTATCTTGGTGCACCTGTTTGAAATACATTCCACACTATTTCCCTACCTGACTGTGAATCACTTTACTACCACCAACCTCTTTGCTAGAATAACTACAGTCGCCTTCCATAGCTCTTATTAACGTATCACACTTCACTATTGAATGCTGTGAGGCTAAATAAGATGTTATTACATGGTCCGTACAGTATGAACTGGGAGGGAACATCTCGTGCTACGAAGGTCAGGGAGGTCTAGATTACTGCGCATCCATTTATTTGGCTCAGGTCTTACTAATAAAGTTTATAAATAACAATAAAATCAGGTAAACTGATGTAACAAAGTGCCAGTATGTTTTTGTTTAGTCAGTTATGATTGCAGTTATGATATGCAGAATACAAAAGAAAAGTCAAATTGGCCAGTTTCGGGATTTGAACCATGGAACTCCAGAATGTGAGGCCAAGACTTTACCATCTCGGCTACCTGGGTCAGTTTAACAGTCTAGTCGGATAAGTGCATGTGAAGCAATAGTATTATTTATCATAGCTAACTGTATTTTAATTGCCAAAGCCTCATAAGATCACAGTAAAACAATAGGCTTTGATGTCATGATAACTGATTTGCATTTCATAAATTATTTCGAATACGTATATTACAATAAAATAGGCACTAAATTGAGCATTACTCCAAAACAGGTCAACCGAATTTATCCAATATCAATAGACGTCTTCCCATGGACATTATAAATGTGTACACCAAGTTTCATAAAAATCCAGTAAAGCATATTTGAGTTACTGCGTCGTTAAAATAGACACTAAATTGGGTTTTACTCTGGTACCGATCTACCGATTTGGTCCAATACCAGTAGATGTCTTCCCATGTACATTATAAATGGGTATACAAAGTTTCAGGAAAATCCAATAAAGCATATTTGAGTTATCGCGACTTCTTATATATTAACATAAAAGGCACTAAATTGGGCATTATTCCGGTACTGGCCAACCGATTTGGTCGAATATCAATAGACGTCTTCCCATGGACATTATAAATGTGTATACGAAGTTTCATAAAAATCAGATTGAGTTATTGCGCCTTTAAAATAAACACTAAATTGGGTTTTACTCTGGTACCGGTCAACAGATTAGGTTCAAATTCAATAGGGCACTTTTCATGGGCGTCATAAATGCGTATATCAAGTTTCATGGAAATCCGATACAGCGTATTTGAGCTATGGAGCCTTTCTAATATAATCTATTAAAATAGGCACTAAATTGGGCATTACTCCGGTACCGGTGAACCGATTTGGTTAAATATCAATAGGGTTCTTCCCATGGACATTATAAATGTGTTTTCCAAATTTCATAAAAATCCAAAAAAGCATATTTCAGTTATGGCGCGTATAGACACACGGTCAGACAGACAGACATTTTTTCGTCCCCCACACAATCTCATAAAGTACCATACAGGCACTTAATAAAATTTAATCCATATAGTACTTTCAAGAGGAGAGCTTGAAGCATTAGGAGAACAGAGGAGGTTTACAACTTTCTGCGCTGAGTAGATATAGGGCTCCCTATCCTTATCCAAGGTAGTTGGTCACTTTTGGAACTCTGCTTTATAATCCAGCCTATACAGTCCACTTCTGAAATGTTAGTATGTTGAGGGGAGGACTTGCGATTTCTTAAGTGAGGGCTCCCCCTTCTTGTTTTCAATGGTGACAAGACTTGCCTAAGGGCTTGTACGTAACCGTTTTCAAATTTTTAGTTTCTTTTTCTATATAGCTAGCCTTATGCAGCAGCAGAAAAGAGATACTAACAGGGTATTTTCAGTAATGGACGAAGAGGAGTACAACAGTACTCACAACAAAGTAATTATCATCAAGAAACACTTATAGATTTAAGCAAAGAGTGGCAGAACTTGGGGACGACCATCTTCTCTATTAGTGCTTGTTGCAACAAGATCCCCAAGTCTCTGCACAAGATTTGCAGTGGCGGACGCAGAGGGGGGATTGGGGGGATAGATCCCCCCCCCGAAATTTGAAAAAAGGCTATATATGCACTGTAAGTGGCCAGTTTTATAAACTAATTGTATAATATGTAAGATAATTAATTTTTTTAGTATTCAAATCCCCCCCGAAAAAAAATTCTGCGTCCGCCACTGAAGGTTTGGTTTTTGTTTGCAATCCATTGCAATTTTCTCAGTTCCAGGAGTATAAGCATTGACAAATTTTATTTCTGTACTGATATGATTATATTAACAAAAGTTAAGTGCCTATTTACCACAAACTTTTTTAAGGGGACGTGGAATGCCCTATCCTTACAATGTTAAATCATGAATATTGCAGGTACCTTTTCTCCAAAACTATCCTTGACAGACATGTGAAAATTTTATGTTTATATGTTATATACTGAAGCATAGATATTTAAATTTAGCCTTCAGGTTTTATAACATAATTTTTTACTATATTAAAATTTTTTCTCTACATTTTACAACATATAATTCTCATTAAAGTGATTACAAAATTGAAATCTGTAATTTTGAGAGCTTCAGTATATGCACAATATCTGGATAAACAAACTGTGGAAATTTCAAGACCCTACATGCAGTAGAAGTTGAGAAAAGGTACATTAAGTAGGCCTAATTAAAAAGAAACTAAAGAAAACAGCCTCCAAACTTGGAATATCAAAATAAGCCAGCCCCACAACTTGGTTCACCTTCCATGCAAGACATTTTTTAAAAATTAATTAAAAATATTTAAATTGACATTACAGTAATGATTCATACCTCATTTTGAAGCTAAAACTTCAGAGTCATTAAGTGCCAGTATGGTACTTTATGAGATTGTGTGTGGGGACAAAAAATGTCTGTCCGTCTATGTGTCTGTACGCGCCATAAGTCAAATATGGTTTTTCGGATTTTCATGAAACTTGGAAAACACATTTATAATGTCTATGGGAAGAACCCTATTGATATTGAACCAAATCGGTTCACCGGTACCGGAGTAATGCCCAATTTAGTGCCTATTTTAATAGATTATGGTGCCTTTCTATTAGAAATACGCTGTAACTCAAATACGCTGTATCGGATTTCCTTGAAACTTTGTATACGCATTTATGACGCCCATGAGAAGTGCCCTATTGAATTTGAACCTAATGTGTTGACCGGTATCGGAGTAAAACCCAATTTAGTGTATATTTTAAAGGTGCAATAACTCAAATACGCTTTATCGGATATTTATGAAACTTCGTATACGCATTTATAATGACCATGGGAAAACGTCTATTGATACTCAACCAAATCGGTTGGCCAGTACTGGAATAATGCCCAATTTAGTGCCTTTTATGTTAATATATGAGAAGTCGCAATAACTCAAATATGCTTTACTGGATTTTCCTGAAACTTTGTATACCCATTTATAATGTACATGGGAAGACCTCTACTGATATTGGACCAAATCGGTAGACCGGTACCGGAGTAAAACCCAATTTAGTGTCTATTTTAAAGACGTGGTAACTCAAATACGCTTTACCGGATTTTTATGAAACTTGGTATACACATTTGTAATGTCCATGGGAAGACGTCTATTGATATTGGATGAAATCGGTTGAACCGTTTCGGAGTAATGCTCAATTTAGTGTCCATTTTATGATAATATACGTATTCGAAATAATTTATTAAAAAAAAAACAAATCAGTTATCTTGACAACATAGTCAATTGTTTTACTGTGATATTATAGGGCTTTGGAAATTAAAATAGAGTTAGCTATGACCAAAAACACTATTGTTTTATATGCGCTTATCCAACTAGACCGTTAAACTGACACAGTTCTCACATTCTGGAGTTCCATGGTTCAAATCCCAAAACCGGCCAATTTCACTTTTTTTTTTTTTGGTATTTTTATGTGAGTGTGCGATTGTCAAGATATCACAAATCTGTACAGTTCAGATGATGCTGGAAGATTTTAATCTGATTAAAAAAAAAACTAGACCTTTGTTCTTCCGTAAGCCCTGCTTAATGAATAAATCTTGAGCTTAACTTGGAAATCAATTTAAAATAACAAATTCTGCATATCATAATTGCAGTCATAACTGATTAAACAAAAACATACTGTCACTTTTTTACATCAGTTTACCTGATTTTATTTTTAATCAGAAAGCAACTTTTGGCCCAAAATCTCATTCAAGATCCCCTTAAGTACAATTCCAAAAAGTCAAAAACAATGCAGCCGATTTGTCTACGATGATGAATGCCAGAGTCGATGGTGATTGAGTTGATCGCTGCTGATTATCATGTATATAGTAGGTCAAGAAAAGCAGAAGAAAGCCAATTTGCACTTAATCATGGCCAAAGTACTACAACTTTTGGCCCAAAATCTCATTCAAGATCCCCTTAAGTACAATTCCAAAAAGTCAAAATCAATGCAGCCGATTTGTCTACGATGATGAATGCCAGAGTCGATGGTGATTGAGTTGATCGCTGCTGATTATCATGTATATAGTAGGTCAAGAAAAGCAGAAGAAAGCCAATTTGCACTTAATCATGGCCAAAGTACTACAACTTTTGGCCCAAAATCTCATTCAAGATCCCCTTAAGTACAATTCCAAAAAGTCAAAATCAATGCAGCCGATTTGTCTACGATGATGAATGCCAGAGTCGATGGTGATTGAGTTGATCGCTGCTGATTATCATGTATATAGTAGGTCAAGAAAAGCAGAAGAAAGCCAATTTGCACTTAATCATGGCCAAAGTACTACAACTTTTGGCCCAAAATCTCATTCAAGATCCCCTAAAGACAATTCCAAAAAGTCAAAATCAATGCAGCCGATTTGTCTACGATGATGAATGCCAGAGTCGATGGTGATTGAGTTGATCGCTGCAGATTATCATGTATATAGTAGGTCAAGAAAAGCAGAAGAAAGCCAATTTGCACTTAATCATGGCCAAAGTACTACAATTTTTCCCAAGTTGCAAGATTTCGTGTCTGAACACATTGTATGACATGAGCTTAGGATCATAAAGATAACTACACAAAAGAAAATATGTTGCAAATGGTAGATAAAACGTTAGAAATGCTGAAAGGCTTCTCGGGATGACAGCCAGGTTTGAAGATTGATTTCCTCCGATGTTTCAAAGGCAAACACTGCTTCCATCCTCAAGGATACTGGCGAGATGAGTCGCGTGGAAGACTAGATGGTCCCTCAGGCAGGCAGGCAGGTAAATTTGCTGGGGTTTTTAAACCCCTAAATGCCAAAGGTGTGAGCCCCAGTTGGGCTCTTGACCTTTCATTTACGGTATGATTTATGAGTTTTCTTTGGTTTTCTGCATGTTTCTTCTTTTTTTAATTTTTGTGGTGTACCGGTACATTACAAGGTTCCGAAGTATGAGGGGCATATTGTGTGAGTTTTCTAAAGATAAATATTTATTACATTTTATGGCAATGCATGGAACTTAAATTTAGTTTTGGCAGCTATTATTGCTAAATGTCAACTACTATCTGCAGTCTTTTATGCTTTTGATACCGCGCATGTCCTGTTCCAATGTTCTGAACTAACGCGTTAGTGTGTTCTTTTAGTTTGTGTGCTTGTTTTGTTGTAATTCTTTGTATATATTCTTGTAGTGTTTCTAGTTGCATTGCATCATGTAGTTCTTGTATGGGTGTGCTTAGTGGCATGTGGAGTGATAGTCTTAATGTCTTGTTTTGTACAACTTGTAACTTGTATATATATATATATACTACTTCCAAGTTGGCAGGAGTCCACCAATCAGGAAATAGTGCCACCTCCATCGGTCTTTTTTAGGACCAATGTCGCTCTCCTGTCTCTTAGCTGTTTCAGACAGGGTTCCATGCTGGGTTAATGCGAAGGCCTCCATCTCTGTTGAAATTGTGGGGCTCCAGCTTAATTTCAATGCCTTCTTTGATAAGTCTGTCCCAGAGGTTAGACATCTTGGTCAAGATGGTTGTATTCCCAAACTTGATCTTGTGTCAGATAGATTGATAGTGATAGACTTCTCAGGGTATTCAAGTCTAATACACCGAGTAAGTTCCGCACAACGCTGTTCAATGGTTCGTGAGGTCTGTCCAATATACGCCATGTCGCATTCACATGGGATGCAGTACACACCTGGTGTCCTGAGTCCCAGCTCATCCTTAATCGGTCTCAGGAGGCTTCTAATCTTCCTTGTTGGTTTGAAAACTGATCTAATTTACCATCTCCTCAATATTCTAGCTATTTGCTGAGACAGGTTACCCAAGTATGGCAGTATTGCAGTACTGGTCATATCTGCAGAGTCACTCACTTGACGGGTTTTCTGATTAACAGTCCTTTTGAGGGCCATTCGGATTACAGCTTCAATGTATCCATTTTGCTGAAAAGTCCTCCTGAGGTGTTTCAGTTCGTCCGATAGATTTTCCTTGTCGGAAATTGAGATGGCTCTGTTGATGAGGGTGTAGACAACTCCATGATGCTGTGCTATATGATGATGACTATTTCCGATGAGGTAGAGATCAGTGTGAGTGTTTTTTCTGAATACTTTATGGCCTAGAGTGTTGTGGTCTTCCACTGTATTAGTATGTCTAAGTATGGAAGAGAGCCCTCCTTCTCAACCTACAATGGCATTTTATTCCTCCGAATAGCCCATCCATGGGAAGTCGCTGGGAATCTCTAGTGAAAATAGTGAAACAACATACCAAGAAAACAGTGACAAAATTATTTCTTCGATATGAGGAGTTTAATTCACTTTTCATTTCAATAGAAGGTATTATCAATTCTAGACCTATCTTTCCATTATCTATGGATCCCTCTGATCTCATATCACTTACTCCTTCTCATTTTCTCATTGGTGAGTCCCTAAACCTCACTTCCTGATTCCCATTAAAAAAAAAGCAACAAAGTTTCACATCCATTGGCGACAAATTCAAGAACTTCGGTTGCAATTTTGGAAACATTGAAAGCAGGAGTATCTGAATTTATTGCAACGAAGGAACAAGTGGCAAACCAAAAAACCAAACTTGAAGGAAGCAGAATTGGTAATCTTGAAGAAGAACACTATGCCATTGGTATGGAATATGGCTCATGTGGTTAAGCTTCATAGTGGCAGTGATGAACTATGTCGTGTAATTGAGCTGAACTCTCCTTCCAGATTGATCATGAGATCTATAAGTGCGGTCTGCCCTTTACCAATCGCTCGTGATTCTCACCAGGGATTTTAATTCTGTGTATTCACTGTGACTATAGTTATATACTCATGTGTTCTAAGCTTCGGTTAATGTTATACCTCTGAACATACAGGTCATAAAAGTGCATTAGAGTATTCTCTCCCAGAAAAGGAATTCTTCGCCCCCATATGGAATGGGTATGATATTGTTCACTATGTAAACCAACTCTTGTGTTGCTTGGCAGCATGTTCACATTTCACATATGCATAATAATTGAAATTTTTCTCACTCATTTGTTTGCATAATCTTTATGTGGTTACGCCTGGAAAATTCTAGAGGTTTCGGGTCAATGTATTACTTGATGTACTCCCACCCCATGTGCCCTTCCTCTTGTTGGCACGGAATAATACAATGAGTTTTTAGGAGTCAGTGAGTAGACTGCCTGTCTTCATTACTGTAAGGTCGTCCAGAAGAGTAGCAGTTGAAAAGTTGTAGCTACGAGTCGTCCCAGTCAAGTCAAAACAGTAAATGGGTGACGTGGTGTCTGTTAATTGAAACAGTCTACATGTGCAAATTAAAGTCATTTCTGCATGGTAGAAGAGAACTCTCGTCCAGTGGTTGTTCAAGTTCAAGTGCATAATCTGTACATCAAGGCATAGGATTGCCTCCTTTGAGCTCTTGTACGCTTCAGTGCACAATTGTACAATTCAAGTACATATTAATACTCTTCTTAGATGCCATTAAGATTCTAAGTATTACTGCACAAAACTTTTTTGTACAAACTTTACATACTGGTTGAAAGAAATCTAATGCAAGTGGCCTGATTGTTGCTTCAGATATCTTTTTAAGTTCCATACATTATAATTATAGTCTATATTGAGCCCTCATTTGTAATCATTTGCTAATTGCAGGCCTCGTGTTAACTGGCATTCAATAGCGCAAGTTTTCGAAGTTGATCGGGAGTTAGATTTCTTGTTGTGATATTGGTTTGTTGTCTTTGCATTAAGGGAATACAAACTGGTTTTGCTCCACACATGAAGCTTTGACCTGTGTTTGTCTGCAGTATTAAGCAATGCCCTGGTTTTCTCCATCTATTTGAAATTTAACTAGTGATTACATTCGTTGTGTAGTAAATTTTTCATTTGCTCTGAGATTACTATGTTTCCCATTTCTTACATAAAAGCATGCCACCTCACTTGATTTGAGAGTATGAGAATAGTAATAAGACTGTTTTCTGGAAGTAAGGTATTATTATTACCGGTATAGAATATTATTTGGTTAGGCCTATACATACGGACCATTTACTTACCAAAGCCACATCTGTTATTACCTGTTGTATGAACCAAAGGTATAAAAGAAATAAGTTGTTTACCTTATTTAAAATTTAATTTAGTAACATTCTTGCAAATTGCTTTTACTATATCTGCCACGTAATCAATCTACGGATAGCAAATAACAACTCTTCCTTACCAGATTGCCAGCAAACCTTACATGCCTCTGATAGCTCCGGGCGCAGAGGTCAAATCAGAACTTACAGACCCTTTCACATAGAATCCTGGAATGCTAACGATGTTAAAAATCAAACGTATGAACTTGAGAAGTTTCTTAAAGAAAGCAACATTGACAATCTGCTTATCAATGAAACACATCTCCAGCAACATGATAGATTTAAACTAAATAATTACACAACATACAAAACAGACAGACAAGAAATAGGAGGAGGAACTGCTATAGTAATGAAAATAAACATAAGAAACATAAGCATATATTGCTAGTGGGGAAGGTGAAATAATGCTAAATGGAGCTTATAAACCACAAAAACCCTACTAGAGGCAGACATCACTTCCATAGGCTATTTCAACTTAATAAGAAAATATTACTTGCAGAAGAACTAAATTCAAAGAACATTTCTTGCAACAGTTTACAGAATAATAAAGCTGGAGAAATATTGGAAGAAATCTGTGAAAGACTGGTTCTACAAGTCCACGCACCAACAGAACCCACACACTATCATTTTTATAAAAGGAGACAGTTCTGAGATGTACTGGACATTGTTATAACACAAAAACCTAAAACTTTAGCACAATTATGGTCCACAATATTTTTTATTCAGATCATGTAGTAGTAGTAGTAGTCCTTCGAGTCTGGGTGTAGACTCCTGGTGATCCTTATTTGGATTTACTAGGCATTCTGTTTAATACAGGAGTGGTTTGCCATTGCCTTCTCCCGTGCTTAGTGGACGTTTGTGCGTTCCCTGTTCATGGTTCTCACTTCTGTCAATTTCCGCCATTCTTTCCTGTCCTTTACAATGTGGGTAATGGCTTCCCAACTTAAATTGACGATTTTCTTCACATTATCTATCCAGCGTGTTCGAGGTTTTCCTTGTTTCCTAGATCCTTCGACCAGTCCGATCATGACGTGTTCTATATCCTTGAGCCCCGCTCATCACAGGATCTACAGGACGAGATATCTACATCTACATCTACATGATGTCGTGTTCCAATGATCCTTGATTTCTCATGACATGCTCGAAGTACTGAAGCTTCCTTCTAACTACCATGGCTTCCAGCGACCTTGTGGGTTTTATGTCTTCCAGGACAGACTTGTTTGTCCTTTTCTCTGTCCAAGAAACTCTCAGGAGTTTGCGCCATGTCCAGAGTTCGAATGCATCAATTCTTTTCCGGTCTCTTCCCAAAACAGTCCAACTCTCCGAACCATATGTAACGGTGGGGAACACCAACGTTTCAATTAGTTTGACTTTCAATGGCACACTAATATCCTTGTATTACATAAAAACCTTTGTTATTACATACATGCTTCACTAAATATTTACCTGTTTTTATCAGGACAGATCTGTTTCCGCCATTCTCATGGCCATCGTCAGCTGTTCTCGATTTCTTGGTGTTGTGTTGCCATCTGGTGGAGGGTGGAAGAATCTTGTGATGAGGCTCTCTTCTACTGGGATGTCGAAATTCATTACTATTTCCTTGTTTTTTTGTATGAATAGTTTTTCCCAAACTGTTAACAGAGTTAGTATGCTTCCGAGAAGTTGTCTCAAGCTAATCACAGCAAAGCAATTCCATTAAGGTCGTAAGTCTTCGACTAACTCTCACAACTTCCTCCCTATTAGGGTGATTTTTTGGAGCGTTCAGGAATGCGATACCAGCATTTCTCAGCTTCAATGTGGCGAGCGTCCTGTCTGACAGAGTTCCCTTCAATACTCCATCACAGGACGTCTAAATTTGATCTAAATCCGTTCTCGGACGAACCTTTGTGAAAATTTATCACCCCTTTCATTATAATCGACGGAACTTGGCAGGCAACCCCTCAGGTTGACCTGACCTTATCGCGACGCCACGAGCGTTATTGAACATGTCCCCCAGGGCACTAAGCCTATTGGTGTCTTGGGTTAAGTCACTCGTGCATACTTGGTATGTTCACCAGTGTCTATTTCTACTATTTTCCATTTTTCATTATTTCTCATATTGTCATGTGCATTAAATGGATTGAACGCACCGCGTTTCAATCCAGCAGGCGAGTATGTTGAAACATAAGCATATAGCCAAGAATTTAAGGTTAAGGTTTCAAGGTAATGCAGATATTTTCTACTTAATATAATTCACATTTGCCATTACCTGTGCTAACATAATTAATAAATTTTCATGTAATTTTGTTTGCCTTAGTGAGTATAAGGAATTATTTCGTGTAATATTGAATACTTTCATGCTTAAGAGAGCCGCCATATTTGTTTACAAGCATCGTTCATCAAATGCTCACCAGAGGTGCTGTGATCGATTCAGCATCACAAACATAACACAAATTAAGCTGAAATCAGCTCAGCGCTTGAAATCTAGCGAATTATTAATTTCGACACATTATGTGATCGGAATTTAAAAACTTCATGTGAATTCATAAAGCAGGTGGTCAAAAATCATGCAGTAAATGAATGCAACATTTTCCATACGTTAAATCAATAGTTTTCCGTAATGACGCCTCAGCATAAAGCATGTCAAATATCTCTGAAACCGCTCATTGGAAAACGGAAACTCGTATGTTACTACAACACCTGTCCTTAACCTCAATTATTCATACATCATTTCAGTACATAGACTGTTTGACCAAACAATTAAAGGAAAGGTCTTTGTCTTTAATTAGGGACTTCAACTAATGAATTTTATGGTAATTCTGATAATGACGTAATGAATTAACCTTATTGGTGAAACCTAACTCAGAGCGGCAAATCTCGTCGAATCAGAATTAATATGACATAATTTGTTTATGTTATACCAATTGCGCAATCAGTGCGTATAAAATAGTTTGGGGCCATTCACGCCCGAGAGTCACGCAGTCGTCTTCATCCACATCATTCGCCAGGCGGGCGAACGTCCGCCTGGCGAGTTTTTCTTTGTTCTCTGACCACATGGCCACATCAGGCCGATCGCCGCCAGTCAGTTCTAGCCAGTCGCCTTCTTCAGCATTCAGTGGTCGCTTCGTATTCAGTCGTCAGTCAGTCAGTTGCAGTCAGTTCTATTCGGTGCCTTTTCGCCAGTAATCTTCTGAAGAACTGCACGCAAGTTTGTTGCCGATTTTTCGGCCAAACAAAGACATCATGGTTACCAGCTAGTTTCAGCTACCATGCATCGTCAATGTGGCTGTGTCGCCACTTACAACATGAATCTTCCAATTAGCTTTTATTAGTACAGTTCATATACTACGCTTCGCATATATATATTGCTGCTACGATGTAGTGTATTCTACTACGCTTCGCCTTCATACAATTTGTAATAATGTAGTGCATCGCTCATAACCAAGTGCTTCACAACATAACACCATGTAGTACATCGCTCATAACCTCCAAGGGCTTCACAACACAACACCATGTAGTACGTCGCTCATAACCTCCAAGTGCATCACAATACAACACTGTACAACATGTAACTATTTCATTATTCTCCTTGGCAAGGTTGTACAACACTGGAAATTTATTTCACCAAATCTTGGTGATGGAAATCATTATTCATTGCACATGCCAACGTGACTAACATCAAGATTGTGTCACTGTCATCACGTCAACTTCAAGAGAACAATACTCAAGAAGATCTAAATCCATCAATCATTCGAGTCAAGACCGTGTTTCAAACAGTGTTAAATTTCTTCAAATTTACTTGTTTTAATTTTATATTATGTAATCAGTGATTTTTAACAGTGATCAGTGCTTTCTCCGCTCACTTCACTAACAAATAGCAACCTCCAGTATTTAACTTAATAAATAAATTACTAACTCCAAGTTTTGTGAACTTCTTATTGTTTTTTTTGGTTTTCGATGTAGGGTCCAAATTCATTTTTTTATCCTTTTCCCCTTTCCTTCTCATACGGTCCATCTTACTAGAGGCCTTAAACCCTACAAGAACCTTTGCTCTTTTTAATTTTCATTAATGACTTGCCCTATAACTTAAGTGACGAATCAAAGGTATTGCTCTTCGCAGATGATACTAGTGTACTTGTAACAGGAACGTCACAAGAACATTTATGAAGAATAGCAACAAAGGCTTTTCATGGTTCCTAGCTAATAAAATGACACTTAATATTGATAAGACCCATTTTATACAATTTAGAACAAAAAACAGATGTATCTCAAATCTTGAAATTAATTATGGAACACAAATCATACAAGAAATTAGCAATGTAAAATTTTTAGGACTGCAAATTGACCAAAATCTTGACTGGAAGACACACATAGAAATGATAAGTCCAAAACTGAGTTCAGCGTGCTTTGCTTTAAGAATTTTGAATAATATATTACAACAGGATGCATTACTTATGGTATATTTTGCATATTTTCACTCGGTAATGAGGTACGGGATCATATTCTGGGGCAACTCTTCCCATAGGGAGAAAATATTTAGATTACAAAAGCGGGCAATAAGAATAATACGGTATGTGGAAAGAAAAAAAGGGAATCTTGTAAACCGCTATTTGAAAAATTAAAAGTCCTCTCTCTTACAGGGGAATATATATACTCTGTTATGTGTTATGTAGTGAATAATATTGATAAATTTCAAACTAATTTGAGTGTACACAGACGTACTACCAGAAACATGAATGATCTACACAGACCAAATAACTCGTTAAAACTCTTTCAAAAGGGTGCTTATTATTCTGCAGTACAGATATATAACAAGCTTCCAAACAACATTAAATTATTATGTATTCAAAGAAAGAGCAAACCTTTCAAAACAGCTGTCAAGGAATTTTTAATAACTCACACCTTCTACAATTTGGAGGAATACTTCCAGCTTGGATAAATTTGGCAGCTTACAGTTTCTGTCGGCCTATATTATTGTTATAACATGCATGTATTTTTTTGATCTGACGTGTTCTATATCCTTGAGCCCCGCTCAACACAGGATCTACAGGACGAGATATCTACATCTAGATTCCATCACCATTGGTTCCAGTGAGTAAGGCAGGTCATTAAAATCTAGTTGCTTTTGTGGGATCTGTCTTGTACAATTCTTTAGTATATTCTTCCCATCTTTTTATTATCTCTTCTCTTTCAATCTGTTCTATCCCCTCTTTATTTTTCAGTGTTCCTGTACTTATGACTGGTTTCCCTGTTATTTCTCTTATTCCTTTGTATAAATCTCTTGTTCTACCCTTCCTGTTTAGTTCCTCTAGGGCACCACATTTTTCCTTTAGATCTTACTTTTATCTTTCCTTATTCTTCTTTGTATCTCACTGTTTAGTATCCTGTCTCAATCAAGTTCCCTTCTATTTTTCTTTTGCGTCTTTCTTTTACTGCTTTTAGTGTGTCCTGGGATATCCAGTGTGGTCCCCTTTTCTTCTCTTTGATAAGTATAGTACGACTGGATACTGTTTTGAAAGTATTTTTAATGTTTTCCCACAGTTCTTTTGGGTTTTCTTGTTGCAGGTTTATTTTACCAAGTTCCTCTTGTATTTGACACTTGTATTCATTCAGGATGTTGGTTAATTCTGGTTTCTACCGACTTTCCGTTTTTATGTCTTCTTCAACTTCATTTTAAGTTCTGCGATCAGCAATTCATGATCAGAGCCACAGTCGGCATCAGGTCTTGTTTTTACTGACCGTATTGAGCTCTTCCAGCGTTTCCTACCAATTATATAATCAATTTTATTTCTGTAATTTCTATCTGGTGATGTCCACGTATAAAGTCTGCGATCTGGCATTTCAAAATATGTATTCGCCAAGAATAGAGAATTTTCTTCACATAGTTCCAGCAGTTGTTCCCCAGCTTCATTTCTTGTTCCCAGACCGAATTTCCCGACTGTTCCTGCTACTTCTCCTTTCCCAATTTCAGCATTCCAGTCGCCCATGATGATAAGCAAGTCTTTAGCTGTTATCTCCTTTATAGTGTCATTTACTATACTGTAAAAGTTTTCTCTTATTGTTTTGTCTGTGACAGCTGTCGGAGCATATATCTGCATACAAGTTATGTTGATTGGGCTTGCACCTATTCTTATATACATAATACTGTCATTCACTGTCTTATATCCTATTATTGAATTTTCAACTTCCTTATTTATAATAAATCCCACCCCATTCTCTTTGTAAGTGCTATGTCCTGAGAACATAATTGTATGTTCCTCACTTCTAAAAAGACCACTCCCTATGCATTTCATTTCGGAAATTATGTAACTTACCTCTAACTTCCTACATCACCTAAAACATAATATAGAATCATAAACTACAGAATAGTTAGATATATAAGCTTTCATGAACCACAGATTATTGTCTCTGTTGGACATTACATGATAATATTATAGGAGAAAAATTCCTCCGACACTGGAACTTGAACCCAGGACCTTTGGCTATTCGCGCCAATGCTCTACCAACTGAGCTAAGCCGGAGTTCAATTCACAGCGCCGGATGGAACCTCTCTCCTATGACTGACTGCCCTAATGGTCTACCTCACAGACAGACAAGTTATGTCATATGCAGTACTGTGAGGCACACAAATTAGTGATTTTTGTGACCGGGCTCCCACTGTTATTGTACAGTTGACATTCAAGATAGATAAGCTTTCATGAACCACAGATTATTGTCTCTGTTGGACATTACATGATAATATTATAGGAGAAAAATTCCTCCGACACTGGGACTTGAACCCAGGACCTTTGGCTATTCGCGCCAATGCTCCACCAACTGAGCTAAGCCGGAGTTCAATTCACAGCGCCGGATGGAACCTCTCTCCTATGACTGACTGCCCTAATGGTCTACCTCACAGACAGACAAGTTATGTCATATGCAGTACTGTGAGGCACACTAATTAGTGATTTTTGTGACCGGGCTCCCACTGTTATTGTACAGTTGACATTCAAGATAGATATATAAGCTTTCATGACCTACAGATTATTGTCTCTGTTGGACATTACATTACATGATAATATTATAGGAGAAAAATTCCTCCGACACTGGGACCTTTGGCTATTCGCGCCAATGCTATACCAACTGAGCATCCGGCGCTGTGAATTGAACTCCGGCTTAGCTCAGTTGGTAGAGCATTGGCACGAATAGCCAAAGGTCCTGGGTTCAAGTCCCAGTGTCGGAGGAATTTTTCTCCTATAATATTATCATGTAATGTCCAACAGAGACAATAATCTGTGGTTCATGAAAGCTTATATATCTATCTTGAATGTCAACTATACAATAACAGTGGGAGCCCGGTCACAAAAATCACTAATTAGTGTGCCTCACAGTACTGCATATGACATAACTTGTCTGTCTGTGAGGTAGACCATTAGGGCAGTCAGTCATAGGAGAGAGGTTAAATCCGGCGCTGTGAATTGAACTCCGGCTTAGCTCAGTTGGTAGAGCATTGGCGCGAATAGCCAAAGGTCCTGGGTTCAAGTCCCAGTGTCGGAGGAATTTTTCTCCTATAATATTATCATGCAATGTCCAACAGAGACAATAATCTGTGGTTCATGAAAGCTTATATATCTATCTTGAATGTCAACTGTACAATAACAGTGGGAGCCCGGCCACAAAAATCACTAATTAGTGTGCCTCACAGTACTGCATATGACATAACTTGTCTGTCTGTGAGGTAGACCATTAGGGCAGTCAGTCATAGGAGAGAGGTTCCATCCGGCGCTGTGAATTGAACTCCGGCTTAGCTCAGTTGGTAGAGCATTGTCGGAGGAATTTTTCTCCTATAATATTATCATGTAATGTCCAACAGAGACAATAATCTGTGGTTCATGAAAGCTTATATATCTATCTTGAATGTCAACTGCTGCAATAACAGTGGGAGCCCGGTCACAAAAATCACTAATTAGTGTGCCTCACAGTACTGCATATGACATAACTTGTCTGTCTGTGAGGTAGACCATTAGGGCAGTCAGTCATAGGAGAGAGGTTCCATCCAGCGCTGTGAATTGAACTCCGGCTTAGCTCAGTTGTAAAAAAGTATTTATGTAGAGGAAAAATTTTGTTCTGACTTGACATACACGTGTTACCTATAATTCGTTCCTCTGAACACGAATATAACAATAATAATAACCAGTTCCTTTCCCACTTCAGGAAAATTCCGTTTTTCCAATCGTGTCACACAGTTTACGCAAAGAAAGTAGGACCGTTTCAAAACAAAAATTCATTACATGGAGGGAACATTTTTTTCCGACCTAAGTTACATGTGTTATCTATAATTCGATCCTTCTGAACACGAATATAACAATAATAATAACCAGTTCCTTCCACACTCCGAGAAAATTTCGAATTTCCATTAGTGTCATACAGTTTACGCAGAAAATGTAGGACCGTTTCAAACAAAAATTCATTACATGAAGGCAAAATTTTTTTCGACCTAAGTTACATGTGTTATCAATAATTCGAGCCTTCTGAACACGAATATAACAGTAATAATAACCAGTTTCTTCCGCACTTCGAGAACATTCCAGTTTTCCATTAATATCACACATTTTTCGCAGAAAAAGTAGAACTATTTAAATAAAAATTCATTACATAGAGTAAAATTTTTTTTCCGACCTAAGTTACATGTGTTATTAATAATTCGAGCCTTCTGAACACGAATATAACAATAATAATAACCAGTTTCTTCCGCACTTCAAGGAAATTCCGATTTCCCTTTAGTGTCACACAGTTTACACGTAAACTCTGTGACACTAATGGGAAATCGGAATTTCCACGAAGTGCGCAAGGAACTGGTTATTATTATTGTTATATTCGTGTTCAGAAGGGTCGAATTATAGATAACACATGTAACTCATGTCGGGAAAAAATATTTACTCTATGTAATGAATTTTTATTTAAATAGTTCTACTTTTTCTGCGAAAAATGTGTGATATTAATGGAAAACTGGAATTTTCTCGAAGTGCGGAAGAAACTGGTCATTATCATTGTTATATTCCTGTTCAGAAGGGTTGAATTATATTTAACACATGTAACTTAGGTCGGAAAATAATTTTCCCTCCATGTAATGAATTTTTGTTTTGAAACGGTCCTACTTTTTCTGCGTAAACTGTGTGACACGATGGAAAATCGGAATTTTCCCGAAGTGGGAAAGGAACTGGTTATTATTATTGTTATATTCGTGTTCAGAGGATCGAATTATAGGTAACACGTGTATGTCAAGTCAGAACAAAATTTTTCCTCTACATAAATCCTTTTTTTTTTTTATCGTTGCCTCGTTTTCTACATAAACTGTTTGAAAATCGGAAATTTCTCGAAATACGGAAGGAGCTAATTATTACCGCTGTTATATTCATGTTCAAGTGCCTATGCCAAATTAAATTTTCACCTGTGAGCAGAACGGGATTTTTTAACCATCACCTGTGAGTAGAAAGGGCCCTTGCGCTAGTTTTGATATTAAACCTTTAATTACATGTCCCTATTCCAAATTAAACTGTCACCTGTGAGTAGAACGGGGTTATTTAACTGTCACCCGTGAGTAGAACGGGTTGTTGCGCTAGTTTTGATATTAAACCTTTAACTACATGTCCCTATTCCAAATTAAACTGTCACCTGTGAGTAGAACTTGGTTATTTAACTGTCACCCGTGAGTAGAACGGGCTTTTGCGCTAGTTTTGATTTTAAACCTTTAACTACATGTCCCTATGCGAAATTTAACTGTCACCCGTGAGCAGAACGGGGTATTATAACTGTCACCCGTGAGTAGAACGGGCTGTTGCGCAAGTTTTGATTTTAAACCTTTAACTACATGACCCTATGCCAAATTTAACTGTCACCCGTGTGCACAACGGGGTATTTTAACTGTCACCCGTGAGTAGAACGGGCTGTGGCGCTAGTTTTGATTTTAAACCTTTAACTACATGACCCTATGCCAAATTTAACTGTCACCCGTGAGCAGAACGGGGTATTTTTACTGTCACCCGTGAGTAGAACGGGCTGTTGCGCTAGTTTTGATATTAAACCTTTAACTACATGTCCCTATTCCAAATTAAACTGTCACCTGTGAGTAGAACGGGGTTATTTAACTGTCACCCGTGAGTAGAACGGGTTGTTGCGCTAGTTTTGATATTAAACCTTTAACTACATGTCCCTATTCCAAATTAAACTGTCACCTGTGAGTAGAACGTGGTTATTTAACTGTCACCCGTGAGTAGAACGGGCTTTTGTGCTAGTTTTGATTTTAAACCTTTAACTACATGTCCCTATGCCAAATTTAACTGTCACCCGTGAGCAGAACGAGGTATTTTAACTGTCACCCGTAAGTAGAACGGGCTGTTGTGCTAGTTTTGATTTTAAACCTTTAACTACATGACCCTATGCCAAATTTAACTGTCACCCGTGAGCAGAACGGGGTATTTTAACTGTCACCCGTGAGTAGAACGGGCTGTTGCGCTAGTTTTGATTTTAAACCTTTAACTACATGACCCTATGCCAAATTTAACTGTCACCCGTGAGCAGAACGGGGTATTTTAACTGTCACCCGTGAGTAGAACGGGCTGTTGCACTAGTTTTGATATTAAACCTTTAACTACATGTCCCTATTCCAAATTAAACTGTCACCTGTGAGTAGAACGGGGTTATTTAACTGTCACCCGTGAGTAGAACGGGTTGTTGCGCTAGTTTTGATATTAAACCTTTAACTACATGTCCCTATTCCAAATTAAACTGTCACCTGTGAGTAGAACGTGGTTATTTAACTGTCACCCGTGAGTAGAACGGGCTTTTGCGCTAGTTTCTATTTTAAACCTTTAACTACATGTCCCTATGCCAAATTTAACTGTCACCCGTGAGCAGAACGGGGTATTTTAACTGTCACCCGTGAGTAGAACGGGCTGTTGCGCTAGTTTTGATTTTAAACCTTTAACTACATGTCCCTATGCCAAATTTAACTGTCACCCATGAGCAGAACGGGGTATTTTAACTGTCACCCATGAGTAGAACGGGCTGTTGCGCTAGTTTTGATATTAAACCTTTAACTACATGTCCCTATTCCAAATTAAACTGTCACCTGTGAGTAGAACGGGGTTATTTAACTGTCACCTGTGAGTAGAACGGGGTTATTTAACTGTCACCCGTGAGTAGAACGGGTTGTTGCGCTAGTTTTGATATTAAACCTTTAACTACAAGTGCCTATTCTAAATTAAATTGTCACCTCTGTGTAGAATGGGAATTACTCAACTTATCCTTTATTACGCTAGGGAATGGGTTTCTAGTGTAATGTATTCTGCTTTGTTGGATATGCTGGTTAGTTCTTTGCTACCTAGATCACAATATTGACTGAAAACTGGTGAAATATACGCAGACCCAAGAGCCAGACATCCAGACCCAAGAGCCCTACATGAACCTTTTTCTGTCCTCGTCCTCCTGATTGGACGTTGGAGGTGTGACGTCATATCGCTAAACAAGATATGATTGTGGATGAACAGTGTGACAAACCTACAAAGGTACAAGCCACTAGCTGCTCATAAGAATAGGTGGTTGTGCTATTCAGTATATTGCTCCTTAACTATCATAAACGTTCCTAACCTAACAAAACATCGGAGGTATTCAGTATATTGCTCCTTAACTAACATAAACGTTCCTAACCTAACAGTTGGTAACCGTGTATCGCTCATAAACAAAAAAACATCACACAGTCCGTGGAAATGTGAATATCGCGTGAATTGGTCCCCGTAATTGGGATTATGCCCTCAGATTTATATAGCCCTACATGGGCCTATTCCTTTCAAGTTCCAAGCATAGACTACAACTTCTGGGTACTTCTGTACACGATTAGAACTATATTTACTTCAAGGCACAATAATTACTCACACACAATTTTATTCCAACTAACCTGAATAATTTGTTTAAGTCTGTAAGAAACATCATCGGCTAATTGTTTAGCCGCTTCATCTGGAAGGTTTCCTACACCTACACTTTCTGCAATCACTTTCATCGATTCTAGAGACAATGAAGTCCCGTATAGCAAGTCGCTTTCGCTCATTGTGAAATTCTATGAAGAATCACAAATAAAAATCCATTCTCGTCCTCCGCTTTAAAAGCGTTTTTTAACGTTTCAACCGATCGAAGGTACATCAACTATCTTCAGTTCACATAACGCCATCATCGAACAAGCAAAACATGTAAACAAGAAACTCGGTAGTTCTTCTTCTTCTTCCTCCTCCTCCTAGTGTTTTAGAGACGCTACGGCCACTCCACAGAAGGTTAATAATAAAGTGAGGAAGGTGCACTCAAGCTAATACTGTGATAATACCGTCCACTCCCTGTCTTTTCCGGGACACGCTACTACTAGCGCCGCCAGTGAGCAGGAGTGGGCAGTTACTCGTCAGCTGATATAGTCAACGTTTGTCTGTTGTGTTTTGTGTACGAAAATGTAATATAAATTCTAGTAAAATAATAAATACAACATAGGCCTAAAGAAAATGTCCGGTTATGTAGGTGACATGATATGTGCCGTCTATGGTTGTAATAATTATAAGTGGCAGAAGAATTCCAGATCTCTGTTTCGCTTCCCGAAAGATAAAAATGAGTAAGAACTGACATTCTGTACGTATGCCTAAAACTAAAACTGATATAAGCTGATAATGTCCATTATGTTAATGTTTTATGTTCACATTTTGTTTGAAGATGTCAATGGATTCATAAGTCGAAGAGGGCAGATTTAATCGTGGAATGTACTCTGAAGCCGGAATTTTAGCTGTTTCATTAATTATTAATGGCTTAGTTTATGAACGATTCGCGTGCAAGTGTTAATAAATATAATGCTTTAATAGTTGTTATACGGTACTCTTAATTTTTAATTTTTAAATTAATTATTGTGGGCGAAGCCACGGGCACCTACTAGTATTGTACATTTCTGTAAATACAGCATTATAAATATAATTATCCTTGTGTAGGCCTAAATATTGTAAATATGTACTGTATTATTTCTCAACGCCCTACCTGCTTTCCATTATCCTGCTTTACTGTTTTCATCAGTATTTGAATTTCTTTGGTCAATGCTTGCAAAAATGAAATTCATAGGCCTAACTACTTGTATACCTCATTAAGCAATATACAATGTATATATGCTGATGAGTTCTAAATCCTTGAGCTTCCTTCATCACAAGATCTACAGTACCAAATATCCACATATACATCAACTTACACAGGGCCGTCGCGTGGGCGGGGCGATTGAGCCGGGCGCCGCGACCAGGGGGGCGATCGCCCCGGGCGCCGCGACCAGGGGGGCGCCGTGGCAACGGCAAAAATAAAACAACAAAATTTGAAAAAATAAGTTAGATGTACGAACATAACTCATTTTTTCAAGTTAGGTATAACTGAATTTTAAGTATTACGTTGTACTTATGTATTTGTATGTATGCACGTATGTATTTATTGAGCAAATAAATATTTGACACCAATAACTTTATATTTGCTAAGTTATCCCAAAATAAATAATGCTCAAAATTGATCAGCTGGATTTACTTGTATACTGTTAATAATAATAGTCTAATAATGAACTCTACTGTGGGCCTTAAATCCTTGAATCCTTACAGATAGATGGAATGTGGGGTGGGTGCACGTGGGATTGAGTTGGGGGGGGGCCTGACGAAATCTTGCCCCGGGCGCCAACAAACCACGCGACGGCCCTGAACTTACATTAATAGTACAGTTTAATAATCATTTTAATTGTGAAAAATGTATCGTGTTCTAGCATCAAATAAATATTATAACAAGCTTGTGAGTGCAGTTACCTGGTATACACGGATATTAAAATTAAATGCCTCTCAGCAGATTTAAAGGTACGCGTAGATGAAAATATGAGGAGTTTTTTTAGAGTAAAATAAGTAAAATCGTTATTTAGAGTGTGTACAAGACTAATTCATTCAGATCTTCAAAATTGGCTTACCATCCGAAATGTTTTACATGTAAAAATTTCAAATGAAAAAGTATATATTGTACAAAGTATTTTGCAAATGCTATGAATTAAAATTTAAAGCTGATTTTCACGAAAATGTATTAAAGTGAAACAATTAGTTTTGATAGGAACTTATTTTAAAAAAGTGTGTGGAACGCCATGCGACAGAAGTGAAACTTTTGTTATTTTTTTCAATTTTGGATTATTGGATTTTTCAAATTTTGGATTGTTGGACTTTTTAATATTGGGTTTTGGACTTTTTAAATTTTTGATCTTTTAATTCTTTAATTTTGGATTTTTAATTTAGGATTTTTTACATTTTAGATCATTGATTTTTTTAAGTTTTTGGATATTTTAATTTTGGGTTTTTAATTTTGGATTTTTTTATTTTTATATTTTAGATTTTATAATTTTTGGATATTTATGTTTTAAATTTTGGATGTTTGGATTTTTCTTTTTCAAATTTTGGACTTATTAATTTTGGTTCTTTGAATTTTTTAATTTTGAAATTTTGGATTACTTAAATGTTGGATCTTTGATTTTTTTATTTTTTGGATATTTTAATTTTGGATTTTTTAGTTTTTTAAATTTTGGATTTTGGATTTTTTAATTTTGAATTTTTGGACTTTTTCAGTTTTGGATAAGCCTAATCAATGAGTTGATTGTTTTCTGTGCAGTCCGTTCCGTCACACCTCACTAATTTCGTGACGATTTTGAGCGTAACACTAATTTCGTTACTATTTTGAGCTCTCGATTTACCCCTTCCGCGGCTAAAGAAGTTTTACTTAAAAAATAAGCTTTATCGTCATTTAATTAAGTTCGTTTAGCTGTAGTGTAAATTATGTTATTTCCCGACCTAATTCCTGCATTATCAAGCACAAAAATAAGTTACTGTGTCATCAGGACTTTGAAAAACGAATTTATTTCTGCAGCTATATAGTGGAGGTGTGAGTATATTTATCAAAAGAAACTTACATTTCAGTGATATAGACACAAGTTCTTTCTGTAAAGAACAGGATTTTGAATGTTGTTCAGCCAGATTGGATTTTGACAATGATACATTTGTAATACTAACCATTTACAGGGCACCATCAGGTAATTTCAATTATTTTGTAAATCAGTTAGAAAGGGTTCTTAATTCACTGTATAGTACTAACGTAAATATTATACTGTGTGGGGACTTTAATGTAGATTTCTCAATTGATAGTGAGAAGAAGATCAGACTGATATCTTTATTGAGTAGCTATAATCTAGATTTCATAGTAAACTTTCCAACGAGAATTCAGAACGACTCCCAAACAACAATAGATAATATATTCATAGATATAGAAAAACATTTTAATTTAAAAGTATTTCCAATATTAAATGGATTATCAGATCATGATGCACAAATGTTAGTGCTGAACAACATTAAAGTAAATTCGAACAGTAAACATGCTCATAGTAATATGACTAGAGTAATGAATGATGATTCAATTTTAAATTTCAAACAAGATCTTGCGAATGAAAACTGGGAATCTATGTTATCCTATGACAAAGTAGATAGTAAATTAAGTGAATTCCTAAACATAGTGTCACGACATTTTGAGGCAAATTTTCCAAAAAAGAAAACTGCTAATTTACCTAATTCAAGGAATAACACATGGTTAACTGCTGGTATTAAAATATCATGTGCAAACAAATGAGAGCTCTACCTAAAATATAGAACCAGTAACAACCAAACTCATAAGGAATACTATAAAAAGTATTGCAACATACTGAAGAAAGTAATCAAAGAAGCAAAAAGTAGGCATTTTTCACAAGTAATTGATAAATCAAATAATAAAGTTAAGACTGTATGGAATATAATAAAAAACGAAACAGGGAGAACAAAGGGAAACAATGATTGTACATCATTAATATACCAAGACATAAAACTAGATAATTTATCGGACATTACAAATGCTTTTAATAGTCACTTTATAAATATTGCAGAGAAATGTATTCCTATAAATAATATTAACATTAAGGCAGTAGACCTACTAACGAAATCTACAGTTTGGAACCATAGATTTCAATTGAACCTGACTTCACACAAAGAAATTGAAAATATAATCAAGTCTCTCAAAAGTAAAAGCTCGTCTGGATGGGATGAGATAAGTAATAAGTTATTAAAAAGCTGCTCATCGGAACTCAGTAAACCTCTTAGTCACATATGCAATTGTTCATTAGAAAATGGAATATTTCCAGAAAGACTGAAGCATGCTATTGTTAAGCCCCTCTTTAAAAAAGGTGACAAAAATCTACCATCAAATTATAGACCTATATCGCTCTTAACCTCATTTTCAAAAGTTTTTGAAAAAGTCATGTACAAACGCATAATACACTATCTTAATTTGAATGACATTCTTACTTCATCTCAGTTTGGATTTAGAAGTGGCATGTCCACTGAGAATGCTACATTTCAACTTACTACAGAAATACTGGAAGCGTTAGATAAAAAGAAATATGCTCTGGGAATTTTCTGCGACTTAGCTAAAGCGTTTGACTGTATAAATCATGAAATATTACTTCAAAAATTGGATCATTATGGGTTCGATAATTTAACACTTAAGTGGTTCAAATCATATCTTTCTGATAGAACTCAAAAGGTAATAATAAATGGAAATGAATCTAACTTAGGGGTTGTTAAGAATGGGGTACCTCAGGGATCAATACTAGGACCTTTGCTCTTTTTAATTTTCATTAATGACTTGCCCTATAACTTAAGTGACGAATCAAAGGTATTGCTCTTCGCAGATGATACTAGTGTACTTGTAACAGGAACGTCACAAGAGCATTTATCAAGAATAGCTACAAAGGCTTTTCACGAGTTAAACACATGGTTTCTAGCTGACAAAATGACACTTAATATTGATAAGACCCATTTTATACAATTTAGAACAAAAAACAGATGTATCTCAAATCTTGAAATTAATTATGGAACACAAATCATACAAGAAATTAGCAATGTAAAATTTTTAGGACTGCAAATTGACCAAAATCTTGACTGGAAGACACACATAGAAATGATAAGTCCAAAACTGAGTTCAGCGTGCTTTGCTTTAAGAATTTTGAATAATATATTAAAACAGGATGCATTACTTATGGTATATTTTGCATATTTTCACTCGGTAATGAGGTACGGGATCATCTTCTGGGGCAACTCTTCCCATAGGGAGAAAATATTTAGATTACAAAAGCGGGCAATAAGAATAATATGTGGAAAGAAAAAAAGGGAATCTTGTAAACCGCTATTTGAAAAATTAAAAGTCCTCACTCTTACAGGGGAGTATATATACTCTGTTATGTGTTATGTAGTGAATAATATTGATAAATTTCAAACTAATTTTAGTGTACACGGACGTACTACCAGAAACATGAATGATCTACACAGACCAAATAACTCGTTAAAACTCTTTCAGAAGGGTGCTTATTATTCTGCAGTACAGGTATATAACAAGCTTCCAAACAACATTAAATTATTATGTATTCAAAGAAAGAGCAAACCTTTCAAAACAGCTGTCAAGGAATTTTTAATAACTCACACCTTCTACAATTTGGAGGAATATTTCCAGCTTGGATAAATTTGGCAGCTTACAGTTTCTGTAGGCCTATATTATTGTTATAACATGCATGTATTTTTTGATCTGACGTGTTCTATATCCTTGAGCCCCGCTCAACACAGGATCTACAGGACGAGATATCTACATCTACATCTACAGGTTCATTAAGTAGCTTCTGAGACTGCTGCCCACTCCTACTCAACAGATGGCACCTCTGTGCTAGTGGACATTTTGAACAATGGGAATAGAGGAGAGTGGGCGGTATTCTTATTGAGAGTATTTGGCCATAGGGCAGACGTTTGTGACCACAGAACAGAAACTTATTGTGCAGACCGTCTGACAGAAGGGAATCGACACAAAACTCAGTTTGATTTAAATTGTGAATTGAATTATTTCAAAATACGATTTTATTGTATCGTATCTGAAGAGCAATTTAGTCAATATGAAGAAAAAGGTATATTCACATTTAGTTATTTTAGGGTTAAGTGTCACAATCTCACTTTAGTTTAATCATGTGATT
This sequence comes from Ectobius pallidus, assembly GCA_964059195.1. NCBI lineage: Eukaryota > Metazoa > Arthropoda > Insecta > Blattodea > Ectobiidae > Ectobius > Ectobius pallidus. The sequence continues at coordinate 30,131,555 of CAXKWD010000005.1, read as the reverse complement.
TCAAACATATTTGACACATTGCATTTTCTCTGATCTTTAACAGTGGGGTATTTCGATTACTTAGATTGGTAAAATTCCATCTACGGGGACAATTTTTTAGAACCGAGATTCTCTTCATAAAACACTTATATCACACGAATTTTGTTATAGATAGATGTGTGGAGAGGAGATGTTGTCTTGCCGAATGATTTGGTCGAACCCATCCGCCCTAATTGATACACGTAATTTTATATCACGATCTAGCGAAAACTCCCTTCTCCATTTTTCTGCCCTCGTCCTCCTGATTGGACGTTGGAGGTGTGACTTCATATCGCTAAACAAGATATGATTGTGGATGAACAGTGTGACAAACCTACAAAGGTCCAAGCCACTAGCTGCTCGTAAGAAATGGTGGTTGTGCTGTTCAGTATATTGCTCCTTAACTAACAAACATTCCTAACCTAACAAGACATCGGGGGTATTCAGTATATTGCTCCTTAACTAACATAAACGTTCCTAGCCTAACAAAAAGAAATCACACAGTCTGTGGAAATGTGAATATCGCGTGAATTGGTCCCCGTAATTGGGATTATGCCCTTAGGGTTTGGTGTACGGTACCTTTTATCTACCATTAAATTGGTGAAATCCAGACATAGTTGACCCATATTTTAAAACCAAGATTCCATTCATAAAACACCTAATATCACAAGTATTTTGTTATACACAGTTACGTGGAGAGGAGATGTCTTGGCAAGTGATTTGGTTCGACCCACCCGCCCTAAACATTACAATTTCGGGAAAATCCAATATAAGTCGCACCTTGGGATGAATGTATCCTGCCCAGCCCACCCTCAGCGATGCAGTTTCTTTTATACCACGATCTAGCGAATTCTTCTGTACTCGTATTATGAAGAAACTTGTGATTGGACGTTGGATGTGTGATGTCATATCGCTAGACAGAAGTGACAGGCTGTCAAACCTCCAGGAGATATAATATGCTACAATTTCGAAACCTACAAACAGTGTATTGTACATTATTCAAAATGCAAGGGCGCTTCGCTACGGCTACTGCCTCCGCTTCGCACACTTAACTGTGTGCTTAGTGTTATGCATTATTTAGCTATATGTAGAGGTGGATACAAGGCACTTGCGACAATATACAAGGTCACTCCACTTCACTCAGAAACAAAATACATCACACAGTTCGTGCAAATATGAATATCGAATGCACGGAGCTTAAATTACATTTGGATATCTCCAAAATTTCTTTTATACCACGATCTACCAAAAAGTAGTAAAATCACCACCATTTTTTTTCCCAAAACGATACAAATTTTCGTGATTGGACACCAAAGCTATGACGTCACATCAGCGGAGCAGGTACAATTCTGGGTAACAGGTTAACCAACACACTACACTAATACCACTGTTCATAACCTAACCAAACCAAACGAACCTAACCTAACTAAACGAACCTAACCTAACCGAATGAACCTAACCTAGCGTAACTGCCACTAAAGTAGATTCTACCTGCCACTACTTACCGTAATGCAGAGGTGGGTCTGGCCCTGTTGGTCACCCTGCTTCACTCAGAAACAAAAAACATCTAAACTGTTTCTAAATTCGGACAAAACCTTTATCAACTTCAACAGTCATACAGACAATGATAATTCTCTTGAAGTAAGCATTGGAAACTCAAAGATATCCGAAATTGACAAAATTAAATTTCTAGGTATCTAGGCCTATATAAATAAACATATTATTTCGGTTGTATTCAATCGGTACTAAACTATGGTATAATTTTTTGGGGTAACTCTCCAAAAATGATCGAGGTTTTTAGAATTCAAAAATACATTTTAAAAATCATGGTGAATGTTCCCACTAGAACCAGCAGTAAACCAATTTTTAAAAAGCTTAATATAATGCCTTTACCATGTTTATATATTTTGGAGACTGTTTATTTCATTCATTGTAATCAAAAACTTTTCAAATATAACCATGATCTTCATAAGTACAACACAAGAATCTCTAATGATCTACATCTCAATAACCATAGAACCTCTAAATTCCTAAAGCATTACACATCAAGGCATTAAACTGTATAACAAATTGCCCAACTCATTCAAAAAGTCAGATCCTAAGAAATTTAAATGCAAAGTAAGCTCCCTATTAAAGGATTTCTCATTCTATATTGTAAACGAATTTTTTCAGTCCTCCTTTAAAGATTTATAATTTGACTAATTTCTCCTCCGTTACAGGATATCACTCCTTCTCTCTCTCTACTCCAATTTCTCTTGTTAGTCTCTATGTGGGTGATTCTTCAAATACGGGAAAATTTGCGTTCCGGAGTGATATTTCCCTTCAAATTCAACTTTAAAAAAAAAATTAAAATAAAAGTTTGTTTCTACTACTTCCATACTACAACTATCAGCTTGAAATGTCACTAACTTTAAATTCTGATATTCCAAAATCGAATTTAATTCAATGAAATGTCATCCACATGCCCTGTCCCAAACCTCGGTTTTGTATATTCCAATGCATTTTTCCACAAAACAAAATGTTATTTCCTTTTCAACTTTTTTCCTGTCAATGAGTATGAATGGGTGAAGAATATTAACCCCTAAAAAATAAAATGAAATAAAATTGTCACCCCACCTAATGAACATAAAGAATGTCCCAAGGGTTTTTGGTCATCCACATGGCTGAAAGGAATGAAATTTTTTCTGCAGAAATGAGAAATTTGTAAAAGTGGCAACAGTGTTAGAAAGCCAACAGGGCAGCTTGTGGTTGAATTGTAAGGTTGAATTTTGCTTGCTTACAAACAGTTTGGGATTAACAAAGGACTTTGTATCATTTCCAAGGAAAACGTTTTTATTCCCCGTCATTAACATGGCTTCTAGAAAGTAGGCAGAAAGTTAATATTAATTAATTTTGATTATGCACTATGATAAACCTTCCAATTCAAAGTACCTGACTGAAGTTGAGCCTACAGAGGTTTAGAAATGGCTTGCTGAGACCACTTAAACTCCTTTTTTGTCATCCACATGCCTGATTTTTGTGTCATCCACATGTCTCATGAAGGGGTATGTGGATGACTCTCAAGTCATGTAGATGATAAATGTAGAATACTATTGTGTTTGCGGTGTCTGTGACCTGTACTTAAGATCTTAAAACTGATTAAATGAATTTCTGCTTGATTCCCCCCTCCCCCAAAACCATAAAAACACAGTCTCGTTAAAATTACATTAATTCCGGAGTATGCACACAAATTTGCAAATTTGATGCAAAATCAACTGAAGTATGCTGAGAAAAATATGAAATCACATAAAGAAAAGCAGATTGTTGCCAAAGTTAGTCATTAATGTGGCCTTCTGCCATCCACATGTACACGGATGTCATCCACATGGCTTTAAAAAAATAAAGAAATTAAAATAAATAAAAATATAAACATTTAAGCTCTGCTGGTGTCATATTATAATCAAGTATCCCCTGAAGTATTTTTGTGATTTTTTTGAGATTTTTTAAACAAAGTAAAAAATTTGGATTTTACACACTCCAAATTTTCCCGTATTTGAAGAATCACCCATGTATGCCTTGTGATTGTGATGCATAGGGGTCATTCCATGCCAAATCATCACAGCTCCCAACCCGACCATCTCAGATTTACATGAAATTTGGTAAGAAGTTAAAATACATGAAGTTGTACACACACGCAAAATTTTACCCCTCAGTGATTTACAATATTCATACAGCAGGGTTGCAAACATGATAAAAATTGTAAAATTTTCCCTTGCATGCTCTGCAAAAATAAATCATAACTTTACTTCTAATTGAGGTAAAACCTTCATGTTGGTCTCATTTTGAAGCTAAAGGTACATAGTTTCCATTAAAAATAGTTGCATTTCAAAATATTAATTTTTTCATTCCAAGGTCAAAAGGTGTAACCTTTGAACTTGAGTATCTAAGAAACTGTATCTTTAATTTTATTGAAGAAAAGGTATGTTAGGCAGTTAAATGCATTCTATCTTTGGTACAAATTTCATTTTGGGATGGCTTTGGGAACAGGAGAAAAAAATGTCCTATAATATAAAGCCACATGGCTGACTCACTCACTCACTGACATTAATGTTTGCCCACTTTCAGATGAGCTTGAAATTTGGTACACATATAGCGTTTATGATATATGATACATGATATATGATATATGATACATGATATATGATATATGATACATTTGTAATACTAGCCATTTACAGGGCACCATCAGGTAATTTCAATTATTTTGTAAATCAGTTAGAAAGGGTTCTTAATTCACTGTATAGTACTAATGTAAATATTATCCTGTGTGGGGACTTTAATGTAGATTTCTCAATTGATAGTGAGAAGAAGATCAGACTGATATCTTTATTGGGTAGCTATAATCTAGATTTCATAGTAAACTTTCCAACGAGAATTCAGAACGACTCCCAAACAACAATAGATAATATATTCATAGATATAGAAAAACATTTTAATTTTAAAGTACTTCCAATATTAAATGGATTATCAGATCATGATGCACAAATGTTAGTGCTGAACAATATTAAAGTAAATTCGAACAGTAAACATGCTCATAGTAATATGACTAGAGTAATGAATGACGATTCAATTTTAAATTTCAAACAAGATCTTGCGAATGAAAACTGGGAATCTATGTTATCCTATGACAAAGTAGATAGTAAATTAAGTGAATTCCTAAACATAGTGTCACGACATTTTGAGGCAAATTTTCCAAAAAAGAAAACTGCTAATTTACCTAATTCAAGGAATAACACATGGTTAACTGCTGGTATTAAAATATCATGTGCAAACAAAAGAGAGCTCTACCTAAAATATAGAACTAGTAACAACCAAGCTCATAAGGAATACTATAAAAAGTATTGCAACATACTGAAGAAAGTAATCAAAGAAGCAAAAAGTAGGCATTTTTCACAAGTAATTAATAAATCAAATAATAAAGTTAAGACTGTATGGAATATAATAAAAAACGAAACGGGGAGAACAAAGGGAAACAATGATTGTACATCATTAATATACCAAAACATAAAACTAGACAATTTATCAGACATTACAAATGCTTTTAATAGTCACTTTATAAATATTGCAGAGAAATGTATTCCTATAAATAATATTAACATTAAGGCAGTAGACCTACTAACAAAATCTACAGTTTGGAACCATAGATTTCAATTGAACCTGACTTCCCACATAGAAATTGAAAATATAATCAAGTCTCTCAAAAGTAAAAGCTCGTCTGGATGGGATGAGATAAGTAATAAGTTATTAAAAAGCTGCTCATCGGAACTCAGTAAACCTCTTAGTCACATATGCAATTGTTCATTAGAAAATGGAATATTTCCAGAAAGACTTAAGCATGCTATTGTTAAGCCCCTCTTTAAAAAAGGTGACAAAAATCTACCATCAAATTACAGACCTATATCACTCTTAACCTCATTTTCAAAAGTTTTTGAAAAAGTCATGTACAACCGCATAATACACTATCTTAATTTGAATGACATTCTTACTTCATCTCAGTTTGGATTTAGAAGTGGCATGTCCACTGAGAATGCTACATTTCAACTTACTACAGAAATATTGGAAGCGTTAGATAAAAAGAAATATGCTCTGGGAATTTTCTGCGACTTAGCTAAAGCATTTGACTGCATAAATCATGAAATATTACTTCAAAAATTGGATCATTATGGGTTCGATAATTTAACACTTAAGTGGTTCAAATCATATCTTTCTGATAGAACTCAAAAGGTAATAATAAATGGAAATGAATCTAACCTAGGGATTGTTAAGAATGGGGTACCTCAGGGATCAATACTGGGACCTTTGCTCTTTTTAATTTTCATTAATGACTTGCCCTATAACTTAAGTGACGAATCAAAGGTATTGCTCTTCGCAGATGATACTAGTGTACTTGTAACAGGAACGTCACAAGAACATTTATCAAGAATAGCTACAAAGGCTTTTCACGAGTTAAACACATGGTTTCTAGCTAATAAAATGACACTTAATATCGATAAGACCCATTTTATACAATTTAGGACAAAAAACAGATGTATCTCAAATCTTGAAATTAATTATGGAACACAAATCATACAAGAAATTAGCAATGTAAAATTTTTAGGACTGCAAATTGACCAAAATCTTGACTGGAAAACACACATAGAAATGATAAGTCCAAAACTGAGTTCAGCATGCTTTGCTTTAAGAATTTTGAATAATATATTAAAACAGGATGCATTACTTATGGTATATTTTGCATATTTTCACTCGGTAATGAGGTACGGGATAATTTTCTGGGGCAACTCTACCCATAGGGAGAAAATATTTAGATTTCAAAAGCGGGCAATAAGAATAATATGTGGAAAGAAAAAAAGGGAATCTTGTAAACCGCTGTTTGAAAAATTAAGAGTCCTCACTCTTACAGGGGAGTATATATACTCTGTTATGTGTTTTGTAGTGAATAATATTGATAAATTTCAAACTAATTTTAGTGTACATGGACGTACTACCAGAAACATGAATGATCTACACAGACCAAATAACTCGTTAAAACTCTTTCAGAAGGGTGCGTATTATTCTGCAGTACAGATATATAACAAGCTTCCAAACAACATTAAATTATTATGTATTCAAAGAAAGATCAAACCTTTCAAAACAGCTGTCAAGGAATTTTTAATAACTCACACCTTCTACAATTTGGAGAAATATTTCCAGCTTGGATAAATTTGGCAGCTTGCAGTTTCTGTAGACCTATATTATTGTTATAACATGCATGTATTTTTTGATCTGACGTGTTCTATATCCTTGAGCCCCGCTCAACACAGGATCTACAGGACGAGATATCTACATCTACATCTACATCTACATCTTAGGCTGTAAACCACATAAAAATTCCAAAAAGGTTATTTTTTTTATTTTTAGCCCGAAAAAGGGCTCGGCTCGGCTCACTGACATTAATGTTTGATCACTTCCAGATGAGCCAGAAACTTGAAATTTGATACACTTTTAGGCTTTTTAAATTTTAGGCTGTAAACCACAGGAAAATTCCAAAAATTATTTTTAGCCCTAAAAACTCCCGAAAAAGGGCTCGGCTCTGCTCGCTGACATTAATGTTTACCCACTTCCAGATGAGCTAGAAACTTGAAATATGGTACACGTATAGCATTTAGGCTGTAAACCACAGGAAAATTACAAAAAGGTTTTTTTTTAAATTTGTGTGGGTTTCTGCCTCGCGGCGGCTGCAGCTCTAACTCTTGATCGATTGGGTGAAATATCTAAAAATTAAAAAAACTAACTTTTTGGAATTTTCCTGTGGTTTACAGCCTGAAAGCTATATGTGTACCAAATTTCAAGTTTCTGGCTTATCTGGAAGTGGACAAACATTAATGTCAGTGAGCCGAGCCGATCCCTTTTTCGGGAGTTTTTAGGGCTAAAAATTAAATAAAAATAAACTTTTGGAATTTTCCTGTGGTTTACAGCCTAAAAGCTATAAGTGTACCAAATTCCAAGTTTCTAGCTCATTTGTAAGTGGGCAAACATTAATGTCAGTGAGCCGACCCGAGCCCTTTTCGGGGGGTTTTTAGGGCTACAAATATAAAACAAAACTTTTTTGAATTTTCCTGTGGTTTACAGCCTAAACGCTAAACGTGTACCAAATTTCAAGTTTCTAGCTCATCTGGAAGTGGGTAAACATTAATGTCAGTGAGCAGAGCCGAGCCCTTTTTAGGGAGTTTTTAGGGCTAGAAATAATAAAAAATTTAACTTTTTGGAGTTTTCCTGTGGTTTACAGCCTAAAAGTGTATCAAATTTCAAGTTTCTGGCTCATCTGGAAGTGGTCAAACATTAATGTCAGTGAGCCGATCCGAGCCCTTTTTCGGGGGGTTTTTAGGGCTAAAAATAAAAAAAATAACCTTTTTGGAATTTTTATGTGGTTTACAGCCTAAACACTATACGTGTACCAAATTTCAAGTTTCTAGCTCATCTGAAAGTGGGCAAACATTAATGTCAGTGAGTGAGTGAGTCAGCCATGTGGCAGTCCTTTTATTCTAAAACACTGTAAATATGCACTTGTTAAGCCATTAGAACACTTGATAAACTTTTCTATTGTAAATGGGATCTTTCCAGAATGTTTAAAATTAAGTTTAGTTCGGCCCCTGCATAAAAAAGGAAATGAAAAGGATATAAATAATTATCGTCCTATCACACTATGTTGAAACATAAGCATATAGCCAAGAATTTAAGGTTAAGGTTTCAAGGTAATGCAGATATTTTTTCTACTTAATATAATTCACATTTGCCATTACCTGTGCTAACGTAATTAATAAATTTTCATGTAATTTTGTTTGCCTTAGTGAGTATAAGGAATTATTTCGTGTAACATTGAATACTTTCATGCTTAAGAGAGCGGCCATATTTGTTTACAAGCATCGTTCATCAAATGCTCACTAGAGGCGCTGTGATCGATTCAGCATCACAAACATAACACAAATTAAGCTGAAACTAGCTCAGCGCTTGAAATCTAGCGAATTATTAATTTCGACACATTATGTGATCGGAATTTAAAAACTTCATGTGAATTCATAAAGCAGGTGGTCAAAAATCATGCAGTAAATGAATGCAACATTTTCCATACGTTAAATCAATAGTTTTCCGTAAGGACGCCTCAGCATAAAGCATGTCAAATATCTCTGAAGCCACTCATTGGAAAACGGAATCTCGTGTGTTACTACAACACCTGTTCTTAACCTCAATTATTCATACATCATTTCAGTACATAGACTGTTTGACCAAACAATTAAAGGAAAGGTCTTTGTCTTTAATTAGGGACTTCAACTAATGAATTTTATGGTAATTCTGATAATGACGTAATGAATTAACCTTATTGGTGAAACCTAACTCAGGGCGGCAAATCTCATCGAATCAGAATTAAGATGACATAATTTGTTTATGTTATAACAATTGCGCAACCAACGTGTATAAAAATCGCCCGGGGGCAAGCCGCCCCGCTAGTCGTCAAAAATCCATCTCTAGAAGTGCACGTAACTTCTTGCCGCTTTGAGCGGCAAGAGAACAAAGAAGTACCTCAAGTAACGGGTGAAACATAACTTTCGTACAATCTTCGCAGTAACCTCAAATCATGTAAGTTTGTTCATCACAACACAGCCACGCCACTGCGAGCTGTGAGTTCACCCGCTCACATGCGGTACACAATCTTCAACGCAGTAACCTCAAATCATGTAGGTTTGTTCATCACAACACAGCCACACCACTGCGAGCTGTGAGTTCACTCTATTACATCGCCCACATGCGGTACGCAATCTTCAACATTCAAATTCAACAAGCGCATTCTTAACACACTTCTCCAGTGCAGTTGTTCAAGTGCATCAAGTCAGTACCACTCAACAAGTGCAAACAACTATGTACAAACATAACCTCATTCTCTCAACCTAACATTCCACGCTGTAATGTAACAGCAAGTACTCACTGCAATTAATATTCACTATTCTAAACGTCTTAAATGCTGAAATCATTCACTGCAAGGTAAAGACCATTTATTGCAACGCATTTTTCACTTGTCAACCTTCAACTTCAGAAGAAAGTCAACCTTCAACCTCAGAAGAACATCAACTCAACAATGCAAGAAATAAATCTCAAGATATAGTATGGACGGTGTTCAAGTGACTGTGTTTCATATTTTTTTTTCTATGTAATTCTCAGCAAGTAACAGTGAATTTTCTTTTTCTTTTTCATAAGCTTATATATATACATATATAATTCAAGGATTTTAATTAATGATTCAATAGTGCATATAGTCTACTAACAAATAATCAGCTCCAGTGTTTGTTAATAAATAAAACTAACCTCAAAATTTTATTGAAATTTTATTTTTGGTATTCTAATGTAGGGGCAAAATTTAGTTTTCTACCTTCCCTTATACAGTCCATCCTACCAGAACCTTAACCCTACAGTCCTATCACACTGACATCAGAACTAGCTAAGATATTTGAAAGAATAATACGTGACAGACTATTACATTTTCTGAATCTGAAACATATAATAAATAAGCAACAACATGGTTTTAGGAAGGGTTTGTCTACCATAACAGCTCTAAATGAGTTTATCTATGAAACAATTTCAAAAATGGAAAGTAACGTAAAGATTGGTACTGTAATATTTGACCTATCTAAGGCTTTTGACAGTGTAGATCATAACATCTTATTACACAAATTAGCAAAATATGGAATACGTGGTGTAGGTAATAATCTTATAAAAACTTATCTGGTAGGAAGAAAACATTAAACACAAATATATTACTAGCATGATAATTTAATTAATAAAGTACAATCAAAATATGAAATAGTAAAATATGGAGTTCCACAGGGAACTGTTTTAGGTCCCATATTATTCATTCTGTATGTAAATGACATGTGCCAAACACACGACACACAAATAATTTCTTATGCTGATGACACCACACTATTATGCTGGGGGGAAGATATCAATATTTTAAAAATAAATTTGTTACATGCAGTTGAATATTTACTAGATTTTTTTAAGCAAAACAACCTAAAATGTAATATGAGTAAAACAAAAGTAATACAGTTTTTTCAGGGAAGCAAAACATTACAAGAGAAACTAGATATTCAGATTGAGAGTTCCAAAATTGAAGAAGTATACGAATATAAATTTTTAGGAATCAATGTTGATAGTAGATTAACTTGGGCTAAGCACATAGACAAATTGTGTAATACTGTTAGTAAATCAATATACTTGCTAATTTACTTTAAATCAATAGTTGACAAAAAATGTTTGAAACTGATATATCATGGAGTCATATACCCACATATAATATACGGCATAGAACTGTGGGGTGGTGCAGTAAAGACATATACACAAAGACTATTTATTCTACAAAAGAAGTGTATAAGAATAATATATAACCTTGCACCTAGAGAATCATGTAGGGATGTATTTATTCTGAACAATATGCTAACTGTATACTCATTATATGTATATCGTGTAATTATGTTTATTACTGAAAGACAACCAATAAAAAATAATGAAATTCATCAATACAATACCAGAAATAAAGAAGACTATCACAAGACAATACATACCAAACAAATATCAAATAAAGATGTCAGTGTGATAGGAGTTAAACTGTACAACAAATTACCAACAACATTAAAATCACTATCTGGCACAACTTTCAAACGCCAACTTAAAAAATTTCTTATTAATAAATGCTTGTATAATATTGAAGAATTGTAAAAATAATTAATAACAATAAGTTGCTACAACAGATAGAATTGTCATATAACTGCAAAAAAAATGATAATAGAATTAATGATAAATGTAAGGTTAATCAGACTAATTTTGTATACTGAATTGTCATGTAGCTACCTGACTTATAGCTACAAGCACTATTGATCTAATGTTTTATTGTATTATATTGTAATTGTTTTTTTATTGTATTATATTGTAAGTTAATGATGAAGCTGAAATGCTACTTATAGCTACCAGCACTATTGTTCTAACATTTTTATTATATTATATTGTAATTGTTTTTTATTGTAGTATATTGTAATTTAATGACGAAGCTGAAATTCTTAATGAATCTACAGCTAATAATAAACTGAAACTGGCTTTATATTATAGGGAAATTTTTTTCTCCTGTTCCCAAAGCCATCCCAAAATGAAATTTGTACCAAAGATAGAATGCATTTAACTGCCTAACATATCTTTTCTTCAATAAAATTAAAGATACAGTTTCTTAGATACTCAAGGTCAAAGGTTACACCTTTTGACCTTGGAATGAAATAATTAATATTTTGAAATGCAACTATTTTTAATGGAAACTATGTACCTTTAGCTTCAAAATGAGACCAACATGAAGGTTTTACCTCAATTAGAAGTAAAGTTATGATTTATTTTTGCAGAGCATGCAAGGGAAAATTTTACAATTTTTATCATGTTTGCAACCCTGCTGTATGAATATCGTAAATCACTGAGGGGTAAAATTTTGCGTGTGTGTACAACTTCATGTATTTTAACTTCGTACCGAATTTCATGTAAATCTGAGATGGTCGGGTTGGGAATTACACTTTATTGTGATGATTTGGCATGGAATGACCCGTAGTCCTAAACTGCCATGTGACTATTCAATCTCATTTCTACCTCAATTACCTTGTTTCTCGCATATTTCTTTTATTTAGCGTATGTGCAGAATTACTAGGCTAGCTTAATTTTAGTTTCTTTTCTCAGATGCAACATATATAATTAATTTATATTTGTCCTGTAGTATTTTCTGCTCTGTATTATAACTAGGTTTAGACTTAATCTTAAAAAATGATGACGAAACCATGTATTTTTTAAATACCAACGGTGAATAAATTTATTATTATTATTATCGCATCAACTGTACAAACATAAATATCACATGAATGGGTCAACCATGTAGCCTATGGATTATGCCATTAAATTAAGCAAATGGAGTTGTTGTTCAAGCTAATCTAGGGGTTTTTACATACTAGCCTAAGACATTTCAAAATCTGTGTGGGAAGGGGTGTTAATGTTCCTTTTCCCCTAGTGCCATGATGGACAATATCATATGGAGTGGAGCAGTGGAAGCAAAGATTACCTTCTTCAAAAGAAAACGATAAGATTATTTTACACTCGCAGGTGTAGCTATTCATAATATAGGTAAAAATACACATTTTTGAAACATTTTGGGGATAATTTCCATGATTTCACACTATGTTTATTCACAGAAAAAGAAAGTTCAAAATCAGTGATTATTGGCTTGTGTTCTTCATAAACCATAGAAACTATAATAAAGTAAGACATTTAGTTTTTCTGGAAAGTGTCCGAAAATGAGAATGAAATGTCACCTATCAGTGACATTCACTGAGCAGCAAATGCCAGTTCATCTTCTTCTTTGTTCATTTTTATTGATGTCAGCCTCTTTCATGGAGTTGGCTACTGCGTCCTTAATCTCCTCCCACTCGACTCACTATCGGGACTGCTAGTAGTTCCACCATAGTCACCTAGATGTCTCTTGTTGTTTAGCAGTGCCGATAATTTGGATTTTTTTTCCTTTCTCTTCTTTTCCTCTTTCTACTATCCAGTCCCTTCTCTCCTTTACCCTACCTACCTACCTATTCTACCAATTCAAACGCAGGACCACTAGCATGGTAGCCAGTCATCTAAACCACTGGGCTATCGAGTGATCATTGCAGTGTGTTGCGAGAATTTTTCTATTTAAGTTTAGAGAAGTGCATGATATAGTGGAGATTGATAATTTCGTATTAATTGCATTTGTGAAATATCTTTTGGTTCAAGGGAAGTTTTAATTGGGTCATTTTGGTTTTACTAATCAACTCGTCTTGAGGGTGAAATCTAAAATTCTCATTCCCAAATCAACATCTACCAGCTGACGTGTGATGGGTCACCATAGCAACTCAATGGTCGGAGTGGGCAGAGAGCTTAAGGGGTGACCTGTTCTTATTTTTGCCGAAATATTTCTGGTTAGGAGCAGGTTATCCATGTAAATGGGGCCATGTGAGTGGTGTCTGTGTATGATCAAAAGTATGGTACGTTCGGATTGTATTGAACAACCAAAAAACATAAAGCTGTTGTTCCGAGCTGTCCACATTCATGATATTGGCTTCGGTTGTTGTCCAGTTTATTCTTGTGTACTAGCATTTGTGTCGTGTGGAACCTGTAGTAGTATATCAAGGTTCTTTGGCAAATTGGAACTTTATGCCGTGCACCACAGGTCCCCCTTCCACTCGCTACCTTCCTGGCTGGCCGCTTCCCCTATCTTCTCCTACACACCTGTCAGCCGCTGCTCAACGTTGGTATTAATATTTCACAATAAAAAAAGACCCTTGCACGCACCAAACATAATTTTTTTTTCTATTTAAATTATTGAGATATCATTTGCTTCATCTGTGTTCTTATTGATGACCTGCCTGTTACTAAAATTAAAGATTATTTCTATTTTCGGGTTTTCTTTATTTTTGTTTTTGAAACCATTTATTTTCCTCTTAAAATGTTAGTTGATAACTTCTGAAATGTTTTTAAAACAGTAACATTGTATAATATTAATTATTTTGGTAACAGACGTGACAGCATGCTAGTAACAGATGGGACAATTTTCAGATACAATACTATGGGACAAATAGTATTACATTATTGTATACATTTTAGACAAATTAATTCTGTAACTGGGATGGCTCCTTATGTCAATAAGTGGAAGTATTATTCTAATAGTAGCTAGGAGTTTTTATTTGTTTTTGAAAAGAAACCTTCCTGCCATTGATGCCTAAAGAATGTGTAGTGATCAGATCTCTAGATATACTGGTAGGGAATTTTGTTCTTGTGTCATCTACTGGGGAAAAACATATGAAGTCAGGTTACACCAATTGATGGTGATGATTAGAGCCTGGTTTTTTAGGTCTTTGTAAACCGTAGGCTATATTAGTTTTTTAAACATATAAAATGGTTTTTTAGCACAAGTTTTTTGAAGTTTTACTTCGATAGGTGCAACAAATACGCTGAAACAAATATAGGCTGTTAATTTATTTCAAATTACCTACAATTTTCATGGCTCTGAATCACAAAACTAAAATAATACTTTTTGCTCAACTTTCAACAGTTTATAGTTTATACATAGGGCCCTGATTTATTGGTGAAGTAAAATGGCTGATTTCGGTGTTAACTTCCTTCTATTTCAGAAGTTGAAGTTGGTCAAAAAGTTTGTGTATGGTGCATAATAAATGTGAGTAAAATTATCGGATCCATATTTTTTAAACACAATTTGTAATTATAGAAATGCAATTTTAAGAAACTTCTTCCCGCAACTAACAGATGATGAAAAGTTAAATGGCTGGTTTCAGAATATTTCAGCTACAGTGCACACTGCTAATCAGTTTACGTGTGAATTGAATTGGTGACAGAATAATGAATCAAGGATTTTGGCCAGTAGACTCCCCAAACCTGTCTCCATGCAGTTTTTATTTATGGGGAGTGTTAAAGAATAGATTGTAAGCAACAACTCTGCATTCATTAAAAGAATTGAAGAACAATATTAAGTCAGAAATACGGGCAATCAGTTGACATTAACTTTGCAAGTGAACGGAATTTTCTGGAGATAAGTTATAATGAACGTGTTCACACGCAAGGGCATCATTTTCAACACCTGTAATTGTGATGCAGGTAAGCTAAGTATGTACTGTAGTACATGATTTCACTTCTGCTTGTTGACTGTTTGCATGTAAATCTAGCAGTGGACAAGGCAAACCTCCCCCAATCCAAGGCCACCTGCTCGACAGACTGATCAATCTTTAGACACACCATTATCCCACTCCTTTTCATCGAAGATTACACTACGGACAATAGTTTTAATGACCATAATTATGTGATTTAGTTTTCCTTTATGTATACTTTGAGAATCATAATAACTCTTCTTTGAATAGTCTACTGATAGAATGATAGTTCTGAGCTTCACTGATTTAATATTTTCAGGTTCTCTTAATGGGGAAGAGTGGATCTGGAAAGACTTCGATGAGATCAATTATTTTTGCCAATTACATTGCAAGAGATACAAGAAGATTGGGTGCTACAAGTAAGTATACTTCATTTAAAATACAGTGCTTGCTCTTTTCCTAGAAGTTACATTTTTAGGATTTGCTGAACAATATGTGATGGGGATTCATTTTTTTGTTTAACAAAATACTGTTAAACAGTTTTTTAAGTTAATATTTTTATAAATTTACTAAAACAGTGAACTGTATATTGCTCTTGGGTTGTCAGCCATGTGAGTAGTTTAGAACACTGTGATGTTTTGGGTGACCATGCTTCCTCCATCTTCAGGGAATACTGAAGCGTCGAATAAAACAACATGCTCTTATAATAGTTATTCAAGTTGAGCAGAGTCAATCAGTCAGGGATCATTGCTTTTCTGTTCTCTCCTTCTCAAGGTTAATCTCTCCTCTCTGCTATATCCCAGATGCAGGCAGAGCTGATTTTAAAGCCTCCATCTCTGCTCATCATGAAGGAAAACACTGTCTGGGCCAGGAGAGGTATTAACAAAAATGTTGTGTATCACATTAGGTATTTCTTTCTTCATGACTATAGAATCCAGCTGTTTCTTCCTTAGTGACTGTAGAATCCAACAGTTCATCTTCTACTTTTTGAGCTTCAGTAATGTAGTTGAGTTTTCAGATCTGCCACAAGAAGAAACAAATGAAAACTGGTGAAAAGTGTTTATGTATATCTGATAGCTTTACAATTTAAAGTGCTTTCATCCTTTGGTTGTAATACTACAAATGTGTAAGTTTCCACAAGTACTCACATTTACTTCTATCATAATCCCTCATTGAACTCTTTCTGGATTGGAAGCTTATGAATTAATTTTCAACCACACTAGAGGGGTAGTTTTTAAGAAGTAAAAATAAAGGTAATATTTAAAATCTAATATTATAATGGATAGGTGATAGGATGAAGATCTTATGACCATCCGTGACAAAAGGGTGGTTTTCACCCCCACAACTAATCTAAATCATTAAAAAATTATTTTTCGACATTTAAACATCGTATTGAGTGATATCAAATATTTGACATGATTTACACCCCAAAGGGGTTGATTTTTTGAAGGGATGGTTTTTCAAGGTTACACAAGTTTTTGCACAAATGGATATGTTGAGCCATTATGAATCGTCTAGAGGGTAGTATCCAACATGATTTTATGAAAGGGTGGTTTTTCAAGGTCACACAAGTTTTGCACAAATAGACAAGTTGAGACATTATAAATTGTTTAGAGGGTGGTTTTCACCCCACAACCAATATGACCCATTAAAAAGTACCTGACATGATATACACCCCAAAGGGGTTGATTTTATGAAGGGGCGGTTTTCAAGGTCACAAGTTTTTGCACAAATGGACAAGTTGAGCCATTATAAATCGTCTAGAGGATGGTTTTCACCCCCACAAACAATCTAACCCATTAAACTTTTATTTTTTGATATCTGCCATAACCATGAATGTGCATTTTACTAGTTTTGAGAAAATAAAATTGAACAAATGCACAAGTGCATTCACACAATCACAATCACAAGCAAATAGATCTTAAGTAAAATTACATAATTAAAAAATAAGTGAATATTTGTACTGGAATATGTCATATCGGCAGTTAGAATATTATGTATACCATAATGTTTACTTAATTGTTTTTAAAATCCTTTCCATGGCTAGATTTCGTCACAATCGTGGTTTTGACATATCAGCAACTTGAAGAAATCCATTTTTATTCACACATTCGCGACCGACTGCTGTTGTGGGCTGTCAGTTCTGTAGATTGGACATTCACCCTCGCGTTCACCACCCTCTAGACAATTTATAATGGCTCAACTTGTCCATTTGTACAAAAACTTGTGTGACCTTGAAAAACCACCCCTTCATAAAATCAAAATTTCCTTTGTTCCTCTTAATGAAATAATACAAATGAAAATGCTAGTACTTGTTATTTATTTGAAGATCGTCCTTCACCAGATTGTACATTGTCAAGTTGTACACATTTTGCTGCAACATAAGAAAGATTATTTCAGCCACAGATGAAACAAAATTACTGTTACAAAGAATCATACAACCATAGTCTTTAGTTTACATTCTCTGCAGCACATCTGGTCACATAATTTAGGATCGAACTGAAGTAATACAAACAAAACGTTACAATGATTAAAACTTAGATACAAGCAATTTTATGTCATTAATCAATCCTTCTTTCGGTGGACAATCTATTCCAAATAGTTCAAGACTACTCTTAAAGGTACATACAACAGTGTTGTTAAATTCGCTATATTGTATTACTTTACTATCCTGGGTCCTATACTATAAAGCTACATGAGATTGCTAGTAAAATTCGCTTTACAATTACTATACTATACTGTAAAGCTATTGTTGTTGTAATTTGTAGTTAGTAAAAGAAAGCATACCCTTTACAAGCCATGTCATTACTGACGTCATGACCGGGAAGCAAAAGGCTGTCTTGCATTCTGCGTGTATTCGACTGCAAACAATAGGTGAGACCCTCTTCTTCTCATATTTCTCTTTTTAGACGCAGTAAGTCTCGATATTAATGTTATCAGTATCATAATACCATTTTTCCAAACTGAAAAGTACAATAAATATTATATAAACACATCTCATAGACCTACAAAGACAATTTAAAGTCTCGAGACATGATATAGGAGAAGCCTTAACTTTTCACATTGCCAATATTCAAGCACTATCTTTAGTGTTGTTCATGGCTGTGTGGTTATAGTACTGAGCTGTGGTGCAAGAGGTCACAGGTTCGAGCCCTGGTCACGAATAATTTTTTTTTCTTCTTTTCATAATATTTTAAATTTTAATTAGTGTACCGGTGCTGTATGAAATTTTAAGAATTCACTGTCACTGCCCTGAATAATTCTGGGTGAAGAATTATACAAGGCAGTGACAGCGAATTCATAAAGTTTTATTCAGTAGACTGCAGTCGGAATCATTGTGACAATTTATTACATTATATAAAGACATTGGGCGTGAATTTTTAAAATGTTATACAGTAAACTGTATTTACGTTTTTAAAATATTGCAAAAGAAGAAATACACAGACACAAAGCAGTGGCAGCGAATTCTATAAAGTCTTATACGGAATACTGCATTTAAGTTTTTTGAAATATTCTGAAAGCAAAAAAATATAATGTAGTGGCAGTGAAGTTTTAACATGTTAAACGGTACAGTGTATTTACGTTTTTAAAATATATGAAAGCAAACCAAAAGAAAAAATAAGGATGTGGCAGTTATTTTTGAAATTCAAGTTTTTATTATATTATAAATGCAAAATAAACACAATGCAGTGGCAGTGAATTCTATAAAATTTTATACGGAACACTGTATTTAAGTTTTAAAAATACATAAAGATGTAAGGTAGTGGCAGTGAATTCCTAAATATGTTATATACTCTTTATTTAAGTTTTAAAATATTACAAAAACACAAGGCAGTGGCAGTGAATTCTAAAAATATTATTCGAAACACTGTATATAAGTTTTTAAATTACTAGAAAACATATAAGGTAGTGGCAGTGAATTCTTAAATAATGTTATATGGTACACTGAATTTAAGTTTTAAAATATTATAAAAGCAAAAAAGTATGAGACAGTGGCAATGAATTCTATAAAATCTTATGTGGACCACTATTTAAATGTTATAAATACTAGGCAAAAGAAATATAATTATAAGGTAGTGGTATTGAATTTTTAAAATATTATACGGTACACTGTATTTACGTTTTTAAAATACATGATAGCAAAAAATAATAGGGTACAAGATAGTGGCAGCGAATTCTTAAAAACAAGTTCGGAACATTGTATTTACGTTTTTAAAATATTATAAAAACAAAAAAAATATAAGCGTGTGGTAGTGAATTCTTAAATT
Organism: Ectobius pallidus; assembly: GCA_964059195.1. Taxonomy (NCBI): domain Eukaryota; kingdom Metazoa; phylum Arthropoda; class Insecta; order Blattodea; family Ectobiidae; genus Ectobius; species Ectobius pallidus. The sequence continues at coordinate 30,112,045 of CAXKWD010000005.1, read as the reverse complement.
TTATACATTTCACTGCAATTAGGCTTTAAAAGTATTATGAAAAAAAAAGCCACGACCGGGTTTGAACCTGCTATCTCTTGCACCATAGCTCAGTTCTATAACCACTGAACCACGAATGACACTGAGATGAACACTTGAATATTGTTAATGTAAACCAATAAGTCTTCGCCTATGTCTCACCTCAAGACTTTAAATCAATTTTGTAGACCTATGAGACGTGTTTCTGTAATATTTATTGTATTGTATTGTTCAGTGTATTGTTTATTGTATTGTATTGTTCATGTGAATTTCACATCAGATTTTTAAACACTGGTAGTAGCTCTAGATCTATAAAAGTAATTGTCATGTTATGATTGGTTGTCTTTAATGCACTATATTTTGTGTTGCAGTCGATGTTGAACATTCTCATGTGAGGTTTCTAGGAAATCTAGTTCTGAACCTATGGGATTGTGGTGGGTAAGTGTACAATATAATTTGAGCCATTATATTAGAGTAATTAGTCACTGAAATATAAGTCATGGTATTACTACTATTTTGGGTCTTAAGCTTAATATTCTCAAACATTCCCATTTCATAATAAAACCCAGAAGAAGAAAAACAAGTTATTTAACTCAATTTGAGAATGTTCAAATGTTATTCACATGAGAAAACACATAACAAAATCCTGTGTTGTGAATTATTTCTACTTCAACAAAGTAGGTTTTCATCTACTAAGAGACATTGTCAAGGTCATTCACCATGGATATTGCAAATTATGTCACCAACTATGAAAATTATGCCATTGTTTATGCCAAAGACTTAGTAAACCTAAACAATGATATAAGTACTGATATAATGGTAATTACACAGTGTAGTGACCAGTGATGGGAAGTAATTGAGTAAAAGTAATCGGATTACAGTAACGATTCCTTTTTTGGTCCCATTTACTTGTAATCGTTACTTTTAAAAAAATGTAATTTTTACTGGTAATTTACTTCTGGAAATAAAATTGTAATCGTTACTTTTGAGTAATCGTTACATTTTAGTAATCGAAAAGTATCGAATTGAGAATTTGACAATGTTGCTTTTTTCTACTCGCTGGCAGTCGCTGCAGCGGTGGTGAACTTTGCATTCTTTTTAAAGCGAACGTAAAGCGCTTTACAGCTGTTGCAGCATCGCTGTATGGTTGCTGCAGCGGTGGTGAAGCGAAGTCAGATCTGGCTTTACGGGTTTTGCTGCATGGGATATCAGCCGTTCTTTTTTCCACTTTAGTTTGCTGCGGCGAAACTGTAGCGATTTAAAGCAGTGACGCGACATTCGACATGGAAAGTCAGCATTTCTGCGGAAAAACGTGGCAACGCGACATCAGCTGAGATGAGCGAAAGTCGAAAGTATTTTGTGTGTGTGTTTTTTTTTCAATGGCGACCACGGTCAGAGCAATTTACGGGGAGCGATACTACATTTGATTAGATTTCTGTATGGTTTCCATTTATTTCAAGACGTGTTCAAGAAATTAAAATTGCTGTTCTCAGCCTATAAAATTTATTTATATCCCTTTCTTTGAAAAGAAGGTTATGTGTTCCACATTATAAAACTAAGCTCAAACTAACCTCTACTTCAAAGTTAATTACCGAGCATTAGAGGCTCTGTTGAAAATCCTGTTCCCGCATTGAAAATTAATTTAATCTGTTATCTGTATGAGGACCAGTGATTTACAACAAGGTGACATCACATATAATTCTGATAGTAGGATTCTGGATCCCGGTATTTGTCTTTTTCTAATTTGATCAAATCTAATCTATTGTGATACTGCAATATTACGCCGCGTGTTGCGGGGTTTCACAATATTGTAAACGTCACTTTATGGGTTTTGCTACATGAACTGTCATGGCCTTCTTTTTACCCACAGTGAAGCTGAAGCGATATACAGATTCGGTTTAAAAAAGAACGAAAAATGCACCCTATATTTGTTTTTTCTTAAAACTTTTTCAGTTAAAATGTTTTCAGTAAGAACATTTCTTATTTAAGTATATTTTGAAATTTGCTTCTCATTCTCAATTGCTATAGGCTAACGTCGTCACAACTAATATCCAGGTTAGAGGTAGTATTAACAAAACTTACTCAATGTGTATGGAAATATTGGTATTGAACTGTTTTGTTTGTTTGGTCATTAATAATTTTAGACTTTGTAACGTCCCAAGCAACTTCATTAGCTGAATGGCCCAATAGTTTCTGCCCTTGGGCCCCCAAAAGAAAAAAAAAATAGGTACCGGTACTGCCATTTTGTAAAGTAATTGTAATTTTACTGATTACTTTTTTGTGCCCCCCAAAAAAGAAGGAATTTTTAGGTACTGCCATTTTGTAAAGTAATTGTAATTGTAATTTTACTGATTACTTTTCCAAAAAGTAATTTGTAATTGTAATTAAGTAAAATTTTTCTCAAGTAATTGTAATTCAGCCCAATTACTATTTTTTTGTAATTTTCCCATCACTGGTAGTGACTATAATAAATTATATCTATTAGGCCCTATATGAGTTGACTATATAGCCTACACATTGTTGCTCCATTTACCGTTATTTTGTAGGGACATGTTCTGATCCTCATTTCAACCATGTTGTAAATGACCAAATATTGATCAGGAAGATACTGTACACACCTGGTGTATATTTTATGAATTTCTTGATTAGATTTTCTTCTTCGAATATATCAGAGTTCATCGTTGAGTTTTCATATTTTAAAAAATAAATTGTTTGCAGAAAATGTGTGAACACTCCATTCATCAGCTTCACTGTTAAAAGGTAGCCATCTTGGAATCTTCACATCTTTCAAACATGCTACATCATTTGTCCATCTTGCAAATCTGTTTGTGATGCCTTGATCCACCTCTTCATCCCATCCAATCTCCAAACTTCACAATTCTCTTAAGATAAGTTTTGGTTCTAGAGTCACAGGAGATGAAAAACCAATTGAATCAAACACTTTATGGGCTGCAGAAAGAACAGTCCTTTTAGTAATTTCCTCTGGAACATTTTAGAAACATTGTGGGCTTATTGCCAACGTGTCATCTCTTCTGTCCCAGACTAAACCAAGTACATTAGTGAGGCAAGTCTCTGGAGAAGCACCTGGATCTGTGAACTCCCACCCTCGTAATTCAAACTTGCCATCAGCCATAACTGATGTGGCTTCTTGAATGAATGATTTAAGCTGACTGTCATCATCAAGACTAGTGATCACATTATCAACATAAAAGCTATCCGAAAGACTCCTAATAGTGGCCTCAGAATATGGAGAAACTTCAAGTTGGTACTCACGAAGAACTCTTGTTAGATGAAGTCTTATAACAGCATTCAACAAATAAGGACTACAAACAACACTAAACACAACTCTCCTGTGTCGATGAACAATTATATTTCCCATGGCATCTTTCCATAAGAATGATAGGAAATTCCTATCATTGATACATATGCTAATCTGCAAGAAAGCTCTCCGGATGCCAGCAACAACTCCTACTTTCTTCAGATGAAATTGTTGATTTTATATTGAATATCTTGAGATGTCTTTCACTGACTTAAATGAAACTTTAAACACGTGATGATAATTGTACTTTATTGCAGAAACATATATATATATATCAATATGAATAACTGATAATGATTTATAGAATATAACAGTTAACTTAATTTTGACTTGATAATAAATGGGTGGTTAATATTTTACTTTCAAAACTTTGATACAAAATTACAAAGTCACAACACACAAATGTCACGTACATCACAGATGACTTTCATTTTCTTACTGCACACAAAAGTCACGTACCATCAATAACTTTCATGTTCTTACTAAAGTCTGCAATCATGGTAGAGCACCTGTGAGCACAGCTCGCCAACCATACAACACGAAACCTGACTTTGATCCTCAATGCTGCCAATCGTCTCTGTTGCAATGCAAACAAAGTCTAGCTCTGAATATAATAATCTCTTAAGTGATGTAAGCTTGCTTTTATTCTGTTGCTTATTTATGAAGGAAATGATTTATGGTTTAGTTATTTATAACTATCTCTTTACAGCCCTGCAAGACTATACCTTCAGTCTATAATATTCAATATTTATATATATCAAGGGGAGCATGCAGACAAAAGCCAGGGCAGTAGATCTTCTCTTCAAATGCCAGCAAACTACAGAAGGGGAGGGACAAAACCAAGATGGAACCAAAGCCTACAATACAAAAATTGAATTGAATTTCTGTAAGAAGTTGAGCAAGAGTAACATCCAACAAATATAAAATACATAAGTATAATAATAATAATAATAATAATAATACCAATGGAAGGTAAATTCTAGAAATAACTGTCATACAACAACAAGCTACCCAATGACTAGACTCTTGAAAAGTCACTACATATATCGCTATAATTGATTCTGTTCAACAATGTATATACTAAATTAATAATTAATTATTTAACAACCCTACCATGTATTCATATGTATGCCCGATCATGGATCCAATCAAATAATCTCTTATAAGCAGGGCCAAATCCAAAAAGCAAGATTCAAGACATTCAATGGACATTAAGTATAACTAAGTCACTACAGGCAATTTATTAATCCACTTATGATACTGCAGATTAAGAACCTAAAAAGGGGATACAACCCTTAAAGTACGGTTATATATACCGGTATATATATATATATATATAAATCTATGTAATATATTTATGAAATCTCAAGCAACAACAAGGAAAATCTAGAAATAAATATAACACTGTATTACCCAAAAATAACTACCCTAAAGTGGAGTCATACAATAAGATCAGAACAGCCAATAAATTTCCAAATTTATATTTAATAAAAATACCCGAAGATTGAAAAGATAGAATGGAAAAGACCAAGTTAGACTTCAAACTTCAGATAAATCCAGAAAATATTTGCTCATGTTATGATTACCTCATTTCAAAAACATTTAATAATTTTAAATATCGAAGGGATCCATAAAAGCCGAATGTTGAGATCAAAGGAGGCTGGAAATAACAAAATAGGAACAATGCCTAATATATTGTGACAAAGCCCAGAAAAGCCTACAAGCTGATAGGAGGAGGAGTAAGCCAGAAAGAACTAGAACGGCGGAGTCTAGAGGGATCGCGCTCCCCTAGTGGATGGGCGGCAGACGAGCGCCAGTGGGCGTGACAGCAGCACGGCTATTGGAGCCGCGCGCCGACGGGTGCGGCCTACTCCCTGGCACGGCGCGGTGAGTGACGGCGCGCGCTCGTGGGAGGGGCCAGAGGTGAAGCCACGCGCTAAGGGCTTGACGGCGCACCGCGCGGAAATTCTAGACCATGCGCGGGCGGAGCTTTCCAGATCTCGACTCTGGAACTTTCGTTAAGGCTATATAAGGAGTGCGAGCAGCCGAGCCGGGCAGTCAGTGATGGAGCGGCAGTCAGGGTGAAGAGTTCAGTCAGTCAACGAATGAGAGTAACAGCGACAGTTCAGTGTGGAGAGTCAGTACATCAGAGGAGAGACAGTCCGTGAAGAGTCAGAGGGTCAACGAGGGAACAGTCAGAGAGGCAGTCCGTGAGTAGCGGCGAGCGTCAGCGTCAGAGGGTGAGCTGGACGGAGAGGACTGATCAGCGCGGCCTCAAGTGAGTGTGTCTTGGGAAGCTGAGGAGCCAGTGACCGGAGGGACCCGAGAGCGGGATAGCTAGTCAACGGGGAACTAGTGACCGGAGGGAAGGGTGAACGGAAGAGCTGATCTGGGCTGAGGCAGTGCCGTCCCGGGGAACTCTGCGCGACGGGTGGATCGTACAGCGGCAGCGAGGACTGTGGAGTTGACCGACGCGACGTGGAAATATCTCGACTGGGAGTCCGCACAGTGGAGTGGAACGGAACAGTGCTGTACTTAGGACTGAGCACAGTGAGAGTGAGCACTGAACAGGACAGTAACCTGGTGAATAGTCTGGAGTTTTCTGGCTGTATTGACAATTGTTGTAGGAAATAAAGAAACCTCCATCCTCGAATTATAAACTCGGTGTTCTCATTTTGAACCCCGACGAGCCCTTGTTACAATATATATATATATATATATATATATATATACACATATATATAGTGACTCAGATATTCTCAAAGTACCACAAATCAAAAATAACAATAGATATTCAAAATGCCCTGCAATGGACTACTGTTACTTAGAGAATATTAGGTTAAAATATCAAATATAATTTAATGTAACTCTGCTTATTCTTAAAGCAGCTCAAAATTTATTTTGAATAATACTGAGGGTTTTTCAAAATGCAATACAATGCACTACTGTTGGTTAGAAAATGTTAACTTGTAATATCAAATATAATTTAAAGTACCTATGCTTATTCTTAAAGCAGCTCAAAATTTATTTTGAATATTACTGAGGGATTTTAAAAATGCAATACAATGCACTACTGTTGGTTAGAAAATGTTAACTTGGAATATCAAATATAATTTAATGTAACTATGTGTGAGGTAACGGCATAGGAACCGGACCAATAGGAGAATGATAGGTAGGGATGTTAAAAGGAATCTCTGGTAGCGGAGGACCAATTATTGTCTTAAACAATAATAAAAAGGGGAGGAGAGCTAGATGGACTAATCGCAGGTCGCTGGGAACAGAGGTCCACGGAATGTAATATTGGAAACAAACCTTATACATGTAACAAAACTATGGAACTTTTATTCACACGATATAGGTTTAAATAATGCACTGAATTAACTGAATAATAAACTGAATAACAAATAAGCTGAAATAAGATTGCGTAACTTGCAATAAACACTGTACTGCGAATTGGCGCGTAATTGCGGCCACGTGGCGAATAAATGTTCTGTATTTATGCCAGTACTGATTCTTATATCAAAACACTTGTAATAATTGCTGTATTCCGTTTAGGATGAATTAACACTATAATCTTGATGATCATTTCACTGAATAGCCGATTCAATGTGAACGCGTGGGTTGTACAATGCTCTCGAGCTATTACGAGCTTAATAGACAGATCTAAGAAGCTGATGCTGATGAATCTACTGTAATTAGTGTAGATTAATTACCCGCACACGACAATACTTGTGTATTGAAGTATTGTGTACTAATTCGCAATTTAAAAGCAAAAGCCACTGCTGCTATTGTCTTGAAAAAGGCGCGAATTGTAGAAGCGATTATGCCCGCTTGTCTTTCCACTCTCGCAAATAGGGTGCGTTTGCACTTCACCAATCGAATAGGCGCCAACCTACATAAATGTAGATAAATTTGTAGTTTCCAATCGGTTCCTTTTTCGAGAATGGTCACGGACAACCCTAGCTAGTACTTGCTCAGCGGCTATGAGAACTCTTATCCCTTTCGTGGTTAATTGAAATTACAGGGGAGAAATATTATAACACCTACTTGATGTATATGTTTGATTTTATTAATACTTCTTTCTAAGCGACAAACTGGGTTCGTTGCACAAAGGAGTCTGCGATGCCTATATTCATATATGCTGACTTATGCTTTTAAATACTGGACGTGTCTATATTCATATACGTAAACTTCTATATTCAATTACTATTCTGCTTATATTTTATACTCAATAATAACGCGCCCCGACGATCCATATGACTTGTATCAAACACTTCCTCTATTTTTACGGCGCGGAGAGATTCTCAGTCTACGTTTCACAGGTAACAAATATTAAAATGTTCAATTATTACGCGCACGATAATTCTTAAAACTTGTATTTAAAACTTAACCCTCTATTTCTTTACGGCGCGGAGAAAATTCACATTGTACTTCTTTTCGGCAACGCTTCCCAGTTAGAACAGAACAGTTTTCGTAGTTAATTTTCCCTCACTTGATTTCATTAATTCCTCTCCTTAACATCATCTCATTGGTCCACTTCTTATGCCTATTTGTCTCGCAGCCTCTTATTGGTCAGCTTGAATGGTATAGTAGTCTTGTCCCTAGCTAAAAATGTTCGATAAGCTGAGTTTCTCCCCTAAAATCCATTCATCAATCCTAACATAGATGACTAGCGCCTCACTGTCGCATACAAAGCGATCAGACATCCGGTCTTTCAGTAATTGCTTAATAAGTCCTAAGTCATGAGTCTGATATAAATTATATACGCATATTCTTATAGTATGAAATTTTCCGAATCTTTTGATATTAATCTTCTGTCTGTCCGATGATAATTACTTCTTGTAATTAATTATGATTGAATTTTGATATGAAATAATTAATTGATGGTCACATGTTATATGTCAAGTTGTAGGTTCTGTCACTGTCTTGCAGATGGTGTGATTCGTTAAGGGGTCCGACATTCCAAACGGCTTCATATGTCCCAATGAAACAATTTCAAAATTAAGGAATTAATTCGGAGGCATTCATGATTACGAAAATAACTAAATTTTTACCCAATTTTTTATTATCCTCACTTTCAAAGGTGTTCACATCTCCCTAACATTTCTCGTTCATGTTGTTCTGATTATTATAATTATCCTTGTCCTTTCCTATTTTCTTATTCATTCATCTCTCCTCTGTGCAACTATGCCATCGCCTAATTATCATTAAATTCTCACCTCATAACACATACAAAAATTATTACACTCTTATCAAATAATACCTTTTGTTGAAAAATCTTCACACTTTCTGCAATATATAGTTGACTGTTCTCCTGTATAAAACATCATCATATATCATTAATTTATACCACAACAAAATGTTTTTGAAATTCAAACACTTTCCTTTTTCTTTTCACCTGTAGTATTATGCGCTAATGATTTATTTTCTTGCAGTCTTCTGGCAAGTTCAATTTTATTCACTTCATGTAATTTTAACCTTTGCATTTTCAAACCAAATTCCTTTACATCTTTGTGCTCACACCAATTAATTTGTTACCTTCCTTATACCGTACACATCCTTTCACCATTAAATTGTATCCCCTTTTTATTTCATTATAGTCTATCCTTTCAGACTACGTAAATTAATTATTCCATGTGTCTTTCGTCGATTCATCATATTCTTCATTCTCACATTTCTATTAATACCTTTCACATACATATTACTTCAATATACTCAACAGCACGATTACCTCGGTAACTTGTTTTACAGCATGTCAAATTGGTCAGCGCTTTAAGGAATTCACTAAATATGCAAATAGTATAAAATAATTATCTCTTACCCTTTCATTAAATTTTGCATTAAAATAAAAATACTACATTCATCTTTGTTTTATACACGTTTCTGAAATAAAAAATTAGTCAACGCGAGAGTGTGAATTTAAAACTTATAATTAATCAAATAATTGCGTGATATCTTTTGTCGTTGGTAATGTCTGCTCCCCTTCAACTCTTAAATTCGATACGGGAATTGGCCATAATATCTATATACACTTAAATACTAATTATTTACATAGTCGGCTAATGGAGAACAAAGATTTATTACTCCATAGCATGTAGTGAGTTGCAATTAGTCCTTCCTATTTTTCACTACACAGGGGGCCATTTAACTCAACCGTACAAAACGTATTCACATTTATCACTAGGATAAGATGCGTCGGGAATAGACATTACAACGAGAAATAATCACGACATAATTATTTTATTGGTCAGAGAAATCCATTTTTTGAACAATCCAAGTCCTTATTTTTCATTCGACTCCTACATTTCCCGTGGAATTTATTTCAAGAATTCCCTGCAGTTCAATAACAATTTTAGCCTGATACTCATCACTAGCCTGCAGATTGGCTAGGTTATGTAACTTTGTAAAGGTTGAAGAAAAAAATGTTTTGAAAGTCGTAAGAGTTTACAAGACAATGAACTCTAATTCGTCTTCATTCTGTGCTTCAAATCTTTCTTGAATAGAAAGTGTGCGGGGTGTTGGAAGGTCATGTGCTTCGTTTACTTTATTTTTAAGTGTATCTTGGATATTTTCAGTAGTGTTAATTTTGTTGACATTTACTGCTTCCGTTTCGTAACATTCCTCTGGGTCGTCTGGTTCATACGGTTCGGTCAGCTGGGGTAGCAGACCGCCTGCGGTGTGGATAGTTTCACTTTCTGCTGAACCTGGGTGAATATTTACAATGGTCTTTCCGCTAGCAGTGTTTAAATATTCAACAAAAAATTCGTCCTGTCCGATATCTGGTAGAATGGGACTTTTCTCTCTAACTTTTTCAGCCTGGTTGAAAGGAATAACTGTTTCTGTTTCATTCTCGTTCCTAATTGCAAGTGTTTCATTTCTGAAATTAAGTACGGCTTGTAATTGTCTGAAGATTTTACAGCCAACTAATATAGGCAGATTCAACCCGGACACAACGAGAAAAAGGATTTCTATAGTCTGCCCTTCTATATTTACTGGCACTAAACATTGATGTCTTATTTTGCACCGTTTCTGACCGGCAGCCAACATGGCGGTCATGTTATGAACGGGTAATATTTGGTTGATAGCCTTGATTCTTTGTAATTCCAAAAAAGTTGCTTGAGATATTATTTCAGCATCAGAGCCTGTGTCAAGAGTTATTGGATATATCTGCGAACCTATTTTAACATTAATTACGGGCGACTGCGAATTCACCAGAGTGGATCCATTTCCCTGGAAAATTCCAATCGTAATATCTGCTAGTGGTTCGTTATTGTCAGTTTTTACAGTGGTTGTGTTCTCTATCGGAATTCCTGTGGGCTGCTTAGTTGTATTATGTATACCATTTTCTTTTTCTATTGTTGGTGAGATTTTCTTCGGGTCATATACATTCGCCACGGCAGTTGACGTGATATTTGCATGATTATTTACAGGGGTTTCCTTTTGTGATCTATCCTTGTCAGTTTGTTTACACTGAGTTATTTCTAGAGTAGGGGTTTTATTTACAAGGGTTTTACTTGAAATAACTTGTGTTTTCTTTACTACTGGTTGTTGGCTTGTATTACACGCTACCGATGAGCTAATTGTCCTCCAAAATTGCTTCGAAATGCAGGTTTTCCATTAGGAGGGGCGTGGAAAACCTTTACTCGTTTAAAACTTCGTTTGCGGGTGAGCTAGGCCTATTTGAAGTTTCATTCCTCTCATTATTGGGATACCTGGGACGACTCTCTACTGGGGACCTTACATATCGGTGATTATTATCATTCCTAACATACCTGTTATCGACAACTCTCCCTCTGAACTGTGGACGATAATGCCATGAAGGGGTTCGGCCTCTGCCATTTCGTCCTCGCGAGAAATTATTATTGTATCCATTTCTACCTCTTCCCGCCTGAGCTGGGAAATTACGATTATTATTATACGGTCTGTCCCTAGAGAAACCATTGTAATTTGAATTACCGTTTCCTCTATTCCTCCAGAAAGAATTTCTTGTTCCCCTTTGATACTGGTTATTAGGCCAGTGCGGTTCTGGACTATTTCTTTGACTGTCCCGTCGGCAAGAATTTTCTCTTCTATCATACTGCGGTTGCCTATTATCACTGTCTGGTGTCCCTACCTCACTTTCAAAATTCTCAGATACCGCCTGAACATAGTTTATAGCCTTCCTTTGATGGTCGGCTTGCGATATCTGAGGATTTTGACCTAATCGGACTGGTGGATTAAGTATTTCCTGCAATGACTTCAGTAGGCGTAGCATATCGCCTATACTCTGGGGAGAAGCAACAATTAAGCTATTTTTAATTGAAACTGGAAAATGTAGGCATAAGGCCTGAATGAAAACTTTTTCCTCAATTGTGGGGATCAACAATTGCTTGTTGTCACATAAAGAAATGAAATACTCTAAGTAAGAAATTCCGCAGCTGCGGTCAAACTTCCCATGAAAAATTTGATTACGGATGTGTCCCTGTGTTGCCGTGGACCAAAAATTGTTCAAAAATGCCTCCTCAAAACTTTGCATATCCAGTGACTTGTTATGATTGATTACATGGAACCACCTTAATGCGGCCTTTTGCAGTGAACGTGAAACTAAAATCATCTTGAGATTTTCAGGCACATTCCTTAATCTAAAATAGGTTTTCAGCTCGTGCAAGTACCTTACAGGATTGGTTCGTTGGGGATCCTCAAACACTGGTAATGGCAAGTCGCTACTACTCAATGTATAGTTACTCAAGCCACTGGTAGAAGGTTGGTCTAATCCATTGTCAGCTCGGAGTAAAGGATTAGTAATCTCGGGTAGATTAGGGCTTGGTGAATTGTTTTCCGGTAGGGATGTTGTGGAATTAGTTGCTGGGGCTGGTACAGGTACATGCTCACGATTTTCAATTGCACTCTCATGTTCCCTTACTTGCTGTCTGAGCCTATCCACTTCCGATTGCAAACTCAATAATCGGCTACCATTACTTTCTGTCATGCGTTCCATCACACTTACCTGTGATCTTACAGAGTCTATCTGTCCCATTAAAACCTGTTCTGAAGTTGAAATCTGACTAGTGACACGAGAATCCAACTCTTTTAATTTATTCTCCACTTCAGCCCTTTGGTTTTCAACAATTTCTTTTAAATGTTTACTTTGCTCTGTCAATTGTGTCTTTAACTCAGCTCTCAAAGTTTGGTTTTGTGTATTTATTTGTGTATTAATGTCAGTCTTCAATTGTTGGTTTTGTGTATTATTTTCGGTCTTCAATTGTTGTCAATTGTTGGTTTTGTGCATTCATGTTATTTTTAATATCTTGTAATTGGGCAGTTACCTGAGCCATAATAGCTCCCACTTGTGATAGAATGTTATTCGTTATTAACTCCATCTCTGTACTATTGACTGAGTGTGACTCTACAGTAGGCATATTTGGTATGTTGGGTACATTAGGTACATTTTGTATATCCGGAGAGGTAGGCACATTGACATCAGTTACACTTCCTATATTAGATACCGCCGGTATATCAGTTTCAGGCACACTTTCATTTTCACTTAATTGGTGTGTAACACTAGGAATCCTGTCTGAAATTGAGGCCTTAGAATTTTCGATGTCCATTTTTAAATGAATTACTTTATTATTGCGTAAACGCATAAAAAAAATTGACTTCTCTCAGCCAAAACAAACAAACAAAAAATTTACAACACCAAAATAGAGAATCCTAAGCTCTCTACATGAAGGAAAAATGTGAATAATACCTGTTGTTCCCAGCTGTGGTAACGGGCTCCTTTATGGGGGGGTCATCGGTCACTTCCCTCCTTCTCTTGTCGGCTGTCGGATGTATTGTTGTCTTCTTTCCAATCCTGTCTGCCTAAACACTTTTAACTCACTCGCTCATTTAAAGTATTTATACTTGAATGTCGATCGCCAGTTTATGTGTTACTCGAATAATTCTATTCCTCGATGAAATGGAAATGTGTCAGTTTATGGCTAGTTTATGCAGGTGTTAGCTTATGAAAGTAATTTATGCCTGTAATTCTCGCCACAGTTGGGCCGCCAGCTTACGCCCGCTTGTCTTTCCACTCTCGCAAATAGGGTGCGTTTGCACTTCACCAATCGAATAGGCGCCAACCTACATACATGTAGATAAATTTGTAGTTCCCGATTGGTTCCTTTTACGAGAATGGTCACGGACAACCCTAGCTAGTACTTGCTCAGCGGCAATGAGAACTCTTATCCCTTTCGTGGTTAATTGAAATTACAGGGGAGAAATATTATAACACCTACTTGATGTATATGTTTGATTTTATTAATACTTCTTTCTAAGCGACACACTGGGTTCGTTGCACAAAGGAGTCTGCGATGCCTATATTCATATATGCTGACTTATGCTTTTAAATACTGGACGTGTCTATATTCATATACGTAAACTTCTATATTCAATTACTATTCTGCTTATATTTTATACTCAATAATAACGAGCCCCGACGATCCATATGACTTGTATCAAACACTTCCTCTATTTTTACGGCGCGGAGAGATTCTCAGTCTACGTTTCACAGGTAACAAATATTAACATGTTCAATTATTACGCGCACGATAATTCTTAAAACTTGTATTTAAAACTTAACCCTCTATTTCTTTACGGCGCGGAGAAAATTCACATTGTACTTCTTTTCGGCAACGCTTCCCAGTTAGAACAGAACAGTTTTCGTAGTTAATTTTCCCTCACTTGATTTCATTAATTCCTCTCCTTAACATCATCTCATTGGTCCACTTCTTATGCCTATTTGTCTCGCAGCCTCTTATTGGTCAGCTTGAATGGTATAGTAGTCTTGTCCCTAGCTAAAAATGTTCGTTAAGCTGAGTTTCTCCCCTAAAATCCATTCATCAATCCTGACATAGATGACTAGCGCCTCTCTGTCGCATACAAAGCGATGAGACATCCGGTCTTTCAGTAATTGCTTAATAAGTCCTAAGTCATGAGTCTGATATAAATTATATACGCATATTCTTATAGTATGAAATTTTCCGAATCTTTTGATATTAATCTTCTGTCTGTCCGATGATAATTACTTCTTGTAATTAATTATGATTGAATTTTGATATGAAATAATTAATTGATGGTCACATGTTATATGTCAAGTTGTAGGTTCTGTCACTGTCTTGCCGATGGTGTGATTGGTTAAGGGGTCCGACATTCCAAACAGCTTCACGATTCACACTGAACTGTTTCATGTGAATGCTAGATGCTGACTAACTTGGAATGACGCCGTTGCATAGGCACGAGGCCTCTCAAAAGCACCTGCTGTGTCGCGATGCCGGAGAACAGGTGGTAAGAATATGTATTACTCCGCTACAATTGCTGAATCAGTGGAAATAAATTTATCGGAGAGTTTGAACAGAAAGACTAACTAGACATGAATAAAAATACTAGCCAAACAGGTAGCTAGCGCCAACATTCACCCCGCCTTGAAGTATAACTTCAACAAAAAAAACTAATGTGCAAGCTACATTGAATGAAATACACTTCGCATATAACACTGAAACGCACTGACTCTACACTACTAGACTGGCAACACACGTGATGCTGTGAAGGTCTATGCGAGTAACTGGACTCCAAGAAGATGCTGGTAGTATCCATAAGTGATAGAAGCTTCGACTTGTACATAGCAGCTGGAGCAGTTAGTGAAGACAATCAGGCTGCTTGTTGAAACACAATTTGTAGAGATGATAAGCTGTAGAACCTTATTAAAGAAATGCATTATGATTTCTGTATCAATCAGGGCACATCTGATGATATTATGTTAATATCACTGGATTTTGAAATACTGGAGAAAGATCCTTTTCACCCAATTGAATGTAATTTTTACAAGCACAGTTCATGCTGTTTACTTTTATCACACATTGCAATGTAATGTGTTGGCTGCGTTGGCTGATTCGTAGGAATTGTATTCCTGTGATGTATGAAAATAGCTTTCACTAGTTTGATGAAGACAAACACTACTGGGTGTTGTTTCGAGAAGTTAAGGCTCTGTAGAATGGATCTACTTTACACCTTGAGTTTCCACTGTCACTTGTACTAAACCTTTCATGATTGTGATGGGATGTATTCAAATATCCGTTCCTCTTCTTGCAATAAACGTAATTGTTGCGAAATGTTTTGACCGCTGCATTGGGTCTGTTTCTCTCGAAGCGTTGGCTCTGCTTGTGAAGAGATGCCGTACTTGAGTTGCTGCGAACTCTAACTGGTTTAGAGTGGCTAAGATGTGAATTACTCTGTTGACTTCTGCTAATATCAAAGCATGTGAATGCGTAGGATGTAGAATGACCTTGCTTATGTGTGAAGTGCAATAACTTGCTGTGTGTTGATTTACACTTGCAATAAGAAGGTAATGAACAATGTTGTACTTTATGATCAGAAGAGAAGCAATTAAAGCACAGTTTCTTTGATCGTACAAAGCTCCAACGCTGTTGTACTGTAAGTTTGCGAAATTTGACACATTTGTGTAAAGCGTGTCTTTGTTTACACTGAGGACAGACTTGCCGTTGTGAAGATTTACTCGTTACCGCAAAGGAATGCATTTGTGGCTCTTCGTCTGTCGAGAGAGAGTCATTAGGGAGCGAAACCCTATTCATGTCATTATGTAAGAGCTGGCTATGTACTGCTTGACCGCAATTACAAAATGATTCTAGATTGCACTGGTGTACCTGATGATTTGATGACAAGCAGTTTACACACAGGTGCTGTGACTTGACGAAATTCCATCGTTCGTTGACTGGAATCTGTCGGAATTCTTTACAATGGTACAGCTTGTGATTTTCTTGACAATAGGCACAAGATAGGCTGTTTGTACCTGCATACGACTGTCGCGATTCATGGACAGTGTGTTGATGTGATCGCAGCTCAACCTTTCTTGTGGGTGATGGGCTGGACATGTTGCTAGACGTCGCTAGAATCTCTAATGAGTGTGCTTTAGATTCTAGGAAATTTATGAGTTCTTGAAGAGACGTAAAATGCTGTGAGTTGATTTTACTTTCAAACTCTTGGCGCGTGCTGTCTGTAAGATTATTTAACAGAAGCTGCGTTAGGAGAACTTCATGTAGCGGAACTTCTAAATATAGAGCTTCTACTGCGTTTAGGTTGCTCTGAAATCTGTTAAGAAGATTCCTTAGTTCTGATACACTATCTGTTTTCATTGTTGGCAATGATAACAGTTGCTGAACATGTGCTGTGGCTATTAATCTTGTATTATTGTAGCGAGCACAAATCAATTTCCATGCTACTGAGATATTGTCACTGGTAATAGGTAGATTTTGAATTAGCGCGTGTGCTTGTCCCTTAAGCGCCGATAGGAGGTAATGGTATTTTTGGATTGGGTATAAAGATTCATTGTTTACCACAAGACTACTGAAGGTATCATGAAAATGTTTGAACTTTGTAACATCTGCATCAAATGTGAGTAATTGAATTTTAGGGAGTTGTATGACTCTGTTCTGTGCATTGCAAGAATGAGAGGTGTGATGTGATGTATCACTGTTTTGATTCGACCTGGCACTAGGCTGTGATCGGTAACTGTTCACTGGACTTTCACTAAGAAATGGCTGTTCATGATGACATATAAGTTCACTGAGTTTAGCTTTCAGTTCTTCGTAACAACTTCTTGTTGCTTCCTTATGTTCTGCGTGCTCATCCAAATCTGCTTTGTCTTCTATAAGCGATTCGATTTGTGTTTGAACTGTGTCGTATTTCTCCCAAATGATGTTTAAACTGTCAAACTTCACTTTTAATAGAAATACATTTGTTTCTTCATTTATAGTAGCACAAGTTCTTTGCATGTGAGTTAGTTCACGTTTAATTATACCTCTACGTTTTGTCAAAGCTCGAATGTTGTTTTCCATGTTGAATGGATGAAAATACTTGTAGAAGTTGAATGTTGTGATGTCTTCGCTGCTGAAGAATCTTTACTGAGCTAGTCACCGCTTGTTTGATGATAGCCTGAAGCACTGCACACTGCAGTCTTGGATGAACTTGTAGTAGTTGCTACTGCTAATTGGAGTTTCTGGTCACTGCTACTTGATGACAACCTGGACCATGAATTCAAGGTAGCTGGAATTCTTTTGACGTCCGAACGCGGTTGCTATATGATCTGCTGGGCGGACCCATGGAAATGATAGGATTCAGAAATCCGTCAAGTACATAGAGCGATACCGAGAAGAAACCGTACATGTGTGAGAGTTCAAGATTTATCCAAATTACATCCGGAGCCCGGAGTCGACCAAATGTGAGGTAATGGCATAGGAACCGGACCAATAGGAGAATGATAGGTAGGGATGTTAAAAGGAATCTCTGGTAGCGGAGGACCAATTATTGTCTTAAACAATAATGAAAAGGGGAGGAGAGCTAGGTGGACTAATCGCAGGTCGCTGGGAACAGGGGTCCACGGAATGTAATATTGGAAACAAACCTTATACATGTAACAAAACTATGGAACTTTTATTCACACGATATAGGTTTAAATAATGCACTGAATTAACTGAATAATAAACTGAATAACAAATAAGCTGAAATAAGATTACGTAACTTGCAATAAACACTGTACTGCGAATTGGCGCGTAATTGCGGCCACGTGGCGAATAAATGTTCTGTATTTATGCCAGTACTGATTCTTATATCAAAACACTTGTAATAATTGCTGTATTCCGTTTAGGATGAATTAACACTAAAATCTTGATGATAATTTCACTGAATAGCCGATTCAATGTGAACGCGTGGGTTGTACAATGCTCTCGAGCTATTACGAGCTTAATAGACAGATCTAAGAAGCTGATGCTGATGAATATACTGTAATTAGTGTAGATTAATTACCCGCACACGACAATACTTGTATATTGAAGTATTGTGTACTAATTCGCGATTTAAGAGCAAAAGCCACTGCTGCTATTGTCTTAAAAAAGGCGCGAATTGTAGAAGCGATTCACACTGAACTGTTTCATGTGAATGCTAGATGCTGACTAACTTGGAATGACGCCGTTGCATAGGCACGAGGCCTCTCAAAAGCACCTGCTGTGTCGCGATGCTGGAGAACAGGCGGTAAGAATATGTATTACTCCGCTACAATTGCTGAATCAGTGGAAATAAATTTAGCGGAGAGTTTGAACAGAAAGACTAACTAGACATGAATAAAAATACTAGCAAAACAGGTAGCTTGCGCCAACACTATGCTTATTCTTAAGGCAGCACAAACTTTATTTTAATAATGGATATAGAAAATGCACTAGAATGCACTACTGTTGCTTAGAAAATGTTAAGTTGGAATAGCAAATATAATTTAATTTAACTAGGCTTATTCTAAAACAGCACAAAATTTATTTTCAAATCTGAGGGATTTTCAAAATGCAATACAATGGACTACCGTTCCTTAGAAAATGTTAAAATTTATTTTGATAATAGATATAGGCCAGTCAGTAGGGAATCGAAACAGGGGTGTATCATCTCGTCAGCTGCCAACTGTACCTTCATGGGATTCTGATGCCAATTACCATACACCGGGAGATCGCAAATTTCAAGAGGTGTACTTCACCGTAACTGACAATTTTGGTACTCAGTAGACGCAGAATTTGATGATTTACAACATTTATTTCACGAGTTTTTCTCTCAGAGTACTCATTTGCAAACTGCAGATTCATATATAGTACCATATTTTAGATTTGGCAAAGTTGGAAAAAATCGTCAATCTTTGACCGTGGTTTTCGACCATACTACTTGACTGAATTATTACGTTGTGGTATTCATTTGACGCAGAATTTAATGCTCTTTAATTAGTTATATCAGTAGCGGCTCGCGCTCCTAAACGTAGGTGAAGCACAAATCAAGGTTTGCAAAGCTCATGTAAATGCATCAACAGTAGGAAATAGTACGTTATTACATTATATTGCTTACCTATCTTTTGTATATCAAGTTGATCCTAGAAACAATAGACCTCTCTTATCATCTTCCCTCCAACGACTAAACGGAGTTTGTATTAAAGTGCACACGGGGTCGTTTAACGGATTCATTTTTGCATTACAGCTTACGATAAACTCACATTCCTTAACACACAAACTGAAAAGTAATTTATTTAAAAAAAAACTGAAGCACACAGTAATAAAGAGAAATAAAATGAATACGTTAAGAACTGGTAAAGAAGCGCCTGGCACATAACGCGACACAAAACAGACTGATATTATTGAGGCCGGGGGAAATGCATGTTCCCCTGAATAAGGCATCACAGGTGCATGGCTGTGTTCAAAATATAAATATTTCTCTCCATTTGCTTCCATGGTACAGTACTATGAAAATTACTTGTAGGATTCTCAATTAAGAAATTGAAAAAATGTAGCTAAAAGAAAGAAGAACAGAGGAAATATAATGCCTCCTTATTCAACTTAATAAAGAACAAAAAATAGAATTAGAGCTATCTTTATTTATTTTACTTTGTGGGAAGACTGCAGAATTTAAGAAAGAAGTACCTTTTAGACGGTCCCTTCCGGATAGACAAGTAGTCATAAATCTATCGGCTTAGCTCGGTAGGTATAAGCAAGCAAGCAAGCGAGAAGACCAAAAATTGTCTCCTTCACGTATGACGTATATCTCTGAGTAAGGGTGGAGTGACGGGGGACATTTTCTACCCGTTGTCATAGCAACCGCTGTAAACATGAAGACCAAAACTTGCTGGAGAGTTTGTGCTTCAGCCAGTCCATTGGTGTTAACTGATCGCCATTCTGGTGACTGTTGGAGGATCTGCGAAACACTGTCTCTGGCGCGAACATTCAAACAATATATTACTGAATTTGAACTACAGTAAAAGTAATAATGATAATAATACTAATACTGTATAATATTTATAATTATCATTAAAAAAATTAAAAATTAAATTGGAATCAAATAAATAACAAATGGTAGGTGAATTTGTTCTTCACCATCTTCCCCTGAATAGCCGCTACTGAGTTATATAGTAACTTTTTCGCTAGGATGTACCGTTTAGGTGTTAGAGGCAGAAAACCAAAAAAAGGCCTAAAATTTCGAGGTTTTTTTGCCGCCAAAAGTTTTCCCGAGGTCACCCGTGTTAGCATTTTTGTTTTTTTACTTGCTTGTATCCATATATACATGTTAAAAAAATAAAATCTTCTACCCCACCTTTTGCATCATACAATACCTCTACTGACTGGCCTAATATGTCAACCAGCATATACTTAATCAGATACCGAAATAATTTATCAAATGGGAATTTTAGTAACAGAAAAATCTGACTAGGAAATGACCAAGCAGACCTACACAATTAGTAGTGCCATGAAAAGCAAAGTTTGTAAGTAATATGGTAAAAGAAATAGCAAATATTTAAGCAATGCTAGCACAAGTGTGCTTTATAGAGAAATAGAGAATATAATTGAAATAAGCCAGATAAGAAAAAATGCAACAGATAAAGAGGAAAAAGGACTATGTATATATATATATATATATATTTTTTAATAACTTTGGTTATATATAGGCTATATATATCAGATCTCCTTTTATATATATATATATAAGGAGAGCTGAATTTTATGAAAGCCAAATAGACCTAAATCTGAATGGGAATGATTATTTCTTCTAATCAGAGCCAAGAGCAAAAAACTATGAAATGAACTCAGAAATATTTAAGGACAGAAATATCAAATAAAGCCTAGAAGGTTCTGGATGTAACAGAATAATTAAGAGCAAGGCATACTATCTTATCTTAAGCAAATACCGCAGATCTCAATTAACACTGTAAGAAAAATTAATATTTCCTGAATATTTAAGGCAATGAAGGAAACTTAAACAGAATTAAACATGGCAACCATGACACCTTGATTTTACATATGAGAGTGTGCTGGATGTCCATTATACATAATTCAGATCTAACCAGAGTACTGTAATAGGCAAAAATTCCCAAATATGTTTCCTTTTTTTATGCAAGAATAATGCTACAGCAAGGACTATAGTACGCAATTTAATATCCAACGTGTAGAATATTCCAAAATAAGGTTTACACAATTAACAAAGAAATCTAACCCCTACATTATATGATGTCACCACTCAGCTCATGAGTGGAAAACCTGTTTGAGCGAGTCCAAGTGACGTAGAGCATAGGCTTGTGTAGTGACAATGAATATTTCATCATATGCAAAACTTTCCATTATCCAATGTAATAAAACCCGTAATACATCTTGCCATTAACTAACATTACTTATGGCATGTCTCTATCAAGACCACAGTTTTATATAAATATATATATATATATATATATACAAAAGCGATCAAATATCTATAATTTTATGTCTGCACACTTTCCTACTGATTAAAACATTTAACTGGATAACTATGTTTCAACGTGCAGAAGGAACCTCTTACGTATATTGGTATTATAACAGCATAATGGCATGTGCAACTTAAAGCGGACGACGACAAGGTCCCCTCCAGTTGACAGGCAAACGACCTTCACAAAGCAAGTGCTAGCAACGATCTGAATGCTCTGACGAACGTGGGTTAGTCCTTGCCGACGCCATGCAGATAGCAGCACAGACACCAACTTCGAAAACAATTGCAGCGAGATCGCGGCAAAATTCAACCACGTTTCACTGTCGAGGCTAAGCTGAGTTGCAAACTGATTAACCTCAACACTCCTCCTTAATCACTTTACAACGAAGATTTTCAAAGGTTTTCTTGCACAAAGGTTTGTCAGAATATCTGCAATTTGCATACTGTTTTTAATATGTTCAAGAGTAACTGTACTGCCTATATGCTGTTGAAATAATTTTCTTGGAATTTCAATGTGTTTCGTGCCTTTATTTGTATTTCCCTCATGAGAATTCTGGAGCATGTGTATTGCTGACATGTTGTCAACAAACAAAGTGATCGGCTGATCGATTTTTAGGATACAAAGTTCGAGGGCTATCCGCTTGATCCAGCAGACATCATCGATGACTGACACAGTGGCTGGATACTCAGCTTCAGCTGTAGATGTGGCCACCAGTCGCTGCTTATGGGAATACTATACCAAGGATCCACCTCTCATGACTAGTATGCCAATCATAGACTGTCCTGTTTCTCCATAATCCGAGTCTGTGTAGGCTACAGGTGTTGTGTCGCCATCAAAGTAGATTCCATACTTAATCGTTCCTTACAGGTACTGGTAAACTCATTTTACCATCTTGTAGTGATTTATCATTGGCTTTGTGCAGAAGCAGCTCAAGTAGTTTATAGCAAAACTAATATCTAGTCTGGTAATTGTTGCAAGGTATAGCAGACTTCCAATGGCTTCATGAAAAGGGATGCTATCTGGCACAGGTTTGTCATTCACGTAGCACTCCTTCTTCGTGACCATTCCTGGTTCAATTGGTGTTGACACTGGGTTGCATTGTTCGAGATTTATCTTCTCAATTATCTTCTTCGTGTACCGGGGTTGGCTCATAAAAATTCCTCCTGGTTCAATCTTTAGTTCCATGCCAAGGTTCGATATCTCCTTCTGAACTGTCTTGCTGAAAGTGATCTCAAATTCCTGATTGATCTTGTTCAAAATTTTGTAGATCTCTCTTTCTTCCTTTCCTGGGATCAATCCATCGTCTATGAATAGTGACAACAGAATGTTCCTTTCTTTGTTGTAGTAGATACAACACGTTCTCCAACAACAGAACGTGAACCCCACTTCACTAAACATGAGGTGGACGAGATCATAACTGCACTAAAGCTCAACAAATGCCCAGGACTGGATGGTATTGATGGAAGAATAGTTAAAGTAATACATGAAATACTACCTGAATTCTGGTTGACGGTTTTTAACAAAAGCCTAGATCTTGGTAGTTTCCCACAGGCTTGGAAATCAGCAAATGTAATAGCAATCCCTAAAGGTGACAAGAGTAAATGACAATCTGTAACCGGTTATAGGGGTATTAGCCTTCTATCTATTCCAGGGAAATGTCTAGAAAAGTTAATAATAACAAGGCTAAACCATTTCCTTCTAAATACTGGAGCGGTACCAACTCAGCAATATGGCTTCACACAAAGAAAGTCGACAGCAGATGCCATAAAAGCAGTCATCAATTTCGTCCAGCTAAGCAAACAACGCGGTCAAAAGAGCTGCCTCATCGCACTAGACATAGCAGGAGCTTTCGATAATGCATGGCAGCCCAGTTTCCTCGCTCGTCTCATAAATCTGAAGTGTCCAGAAAACATTTACAACACAATGAAAGACTTTTTGCAGAACAGAACTGCTCAATTCACAATGGGAAATGTATCATGTTCTAAAAGGGTGACGAAAGGATGCCCACAGGGATCGGTGGCAGGACCCACTATATGGAACTTAATCATTAGTGACCTAATAGAACAACTGGCCGACACTCAAGACCTAGAGTTGGTGGTATATGCCGATGACATAATGTTAATGTGTAGAGGTCAAACTCACACACATATTTTAACCAAATTAACGGATATACTCACAAAAACAAAGAATTGGTGTAAAGCCCATAAGCTACAAATATCCAAAGAAAAGTCGGCACTAATGCCGATGTTTGTAAGAAAGAAAGACGAATACAAAAACCATCCAACTATCATCAAAGAAAAGATAAACGTTGTCTCCAAAATGAAATACCTAGGAGTAATCGTTGACAGTAAGCTGGATTGGTTTCCCCACACCCAGTTTCTTGAAAATAAATTGTTAAAGATCCGTAATAACCTAGTCCGATGTTCTAGAGCTACATGGGGCATTTCCTACCACAACCTTAAAATACTTTATGAATACGCTCTCCTACCAGTAGTCACGTATGCAGCAGAAGTGTGGAGTATTAATATTTCAAAAAGAGCTCAGATGAAATTACAACAAATACAAAGATCACTTCTTGTATTCATCACAAAGGCTTACAAAACAGTGTCCACCGATGCTCTTCTTGCTATAGCAGGAATAATGCCAATCAAACTCGTAATACGGCTAAGTAACGACATTAAAGCCTTAAAAAAGAGTCTACCTACAGAAGCCGTATTCTCGGAACTAAAGAACATTGAAACCCCTTCCAGAGAAAGGGGAGTTCACCCCAAAGACAACTTTATACGAGTGGATACATCTGGAGAAATAGGACAGGCTGACGTGCAGATCTACACGGACGGGTCCAAAACGGAAAGCCATGTCGGAGCTGGAGCGATCGCCTTTAAAAAATCCAGTGAGATATACACAGGAGTCAAAAGATTAAGTCATAATTGCTCTGTTTTCCAAGCAGAACTGTGCGGGATGCTCATGGCAGCTGAATGGATCAAACTTCAAACAAAAAACTTCACCTCCTTCGCCATACACGTGGACTCCAAAGCTGCCTTGTTTGCGGTAGCTAATAAGCACACAACTCACCCCATCGCCCTGGAAATCAGGAAAATAATAATCAACCTAAAGAAGACCACATCAGTCACTCTTCATTGGGTCAAAGGTCACGCGGGTCTCAGGGGCAACGAAAGAGCTGACTATCTAGCCAAGACGGCGGCCAGTTACAAAACCACGATTGACTACAGTGCAATTCCCCTGTGCAGGGGC
The DNA here is from genome assembly GCA_964059195.1 of Ectobius pallidus. Taxonomy (NCBI): domain Eukaryota; kingdom Metazoa; phylum Arthropoda; class Insecta; order Blattodea; family Ectobiidae; genus Ectobius; species Ectobius pallidus. The sequence goes on along the minus strand of CAXKWD010000005.1, from coordinate 30,087,161 downwards.
AAACAGCTCCTCAAAGACCATTATATCGAACTTTGGAATGCTACTTATGTAAACTCCGAAGTAGCCACTCACACAAAACCATTCATCCCAAACATCTTCCACAGGCTTTCTCTATCCCTTTGGCCCAACTATATGCTCACTCAATTTCTAACCAATCACGGCTCCTTCAGATCCTACCTATTTAAAATGAAAAAAACAGAGTCACCAACATGCAGAAGTCGTGAGGAAGACATTCAGACCGCCATACACCTACTAACACAGTGCTCCAGGTTTGAAAGAGAAAGACCATCTATTCTAAAGTCACTACCGTTGCCAATTGTGCTCAAGTATCATATCAATACGATACAGATAACCACCTTTATCAACCACGTCTTCCGCTCCATCACATAAACTGTTTTCATATTATAATATGTTATAGTAATTATGTATAATTCTGTAAATATCCCGTGATATACCAGTTGGTGAAACACGGGTTGTAATGTAACTAAACAAATAAAAAAAAAATAAAAAAGGGTTGTCATCTGTACTTATCAATCTTATGCTTTCAAGATTTTTGAGATTCTCTCATTCCACTTCTTCGGAGCTTGTTTGAGTCCATAGATACTTTTCTGTAGTTTGCACACTTTCCTAGATCCATCATTGAATCCTTCTGGTTGGAACATGTAAATTTCCTCCTCCAGAAATCCATATAGAAAAGCTGCTTTGATACTGAATGGTACCAACTTCAGCTTCTCGGATGCTGCGTGACTTAGGATCAGTCTTATTGATGCATGATGAGCTATGGGGCTGAATGCATCCGTGTAGTCAATTCCTTCCTTTTTTCAAATCCTCTAGCTACTAGTCTTGCTTTGAATTTGGCATTTGCTTTTTCTCGAAGTACCCACCAACATGACAATGTTGGACAGTTGACAGTTGGACAGTTGACTAGCTTCCAGGTTTTCATTTTCATTATTGATAAATTTCATCTTGGTTCTTTGAGGGAAATATTAGATGTATAAAGAAGTTTTTAGTCTTATACCCTCAAAATAAAATACTAAGATATATGAACAACACAGGAAAGAGGGGACAACCTTTTACAATATAAATTGTTATAATATAATTTGTAAATTATAAATCAATAATATTTTATTAGTTGATTCTTACATTGTATGATATATGGCAACTTGTAATTAAAGTTAGCAAGATAAAATTCTAAGATTAATATTGGATTGGCTATACATAAAACATCTATATCATATAGTCAAGAGTTAAAATTTTTTTGATCAACTTATATATTCAAGCGATTACATATGTGCATAGTCCATATAGTTGAATTAATATATGAGATCAATATATAGGATCAACTTTGGATTGTTATAGCTGTTACATTAATGGTTATAATGGTTAATAAAATAAGTAGCAAGAGTAATTCTTGCATGTCATAATGTTAAAATGTCACATTTAAAATTAAAATTTATAAATATCTTGAAATTGTGATTAAAAGAAGAGCTTACAAGCATATACTTGTGCGTGACTATTATAATTATATTCTATGATTTTGTAATTAATACTTGAATGTCCAGATTCTCGTAATTATTGTTCACATATATACATGTATACAAAAGCTTGATGCTTCGTGATGATAGATTATTATAAGGTTGTTAAGGTTGTCCTCATTAAAATTGTGTTGTAGATGGTAGTTGTTTTTCTTAGTAGTTAGATATGTACATTTCGGTACAGTATATGTACCATCTTCAGTCTGTAAGCTTAGTAGCTATCTGATGAAAGTTAGACTAGTACTCACGTGAGTACTAGTCTAACTTTCATCAGATAGCTACTAAGCTTACAGACTGAAGATGGTACATATACTGTACCGAAATGTACATATCTAACTACTAAGAAAAACAACTACCATCTACAACACAATTTTAATGAGGACAACCTTAACAACCTTATAATAATCTATCATCACGAAGCATCAAGCTTTTGTATACATGTATATATGTGAACAATAATTACGAGAATCTGGACATTCAAGTATTAATTACAAAATCATAGAATATAATTATAATAGTCACGCACAAGTATATGCTTGTAAGCTCTTCTTTTAATCACAATTTCAAGATATTTATAAATTTTAATTTTAAATGTGACATTTTAACATTATGACATGCAAGAATTACTCTTGCTACTTATTTTATTAACCATTATAACCATTAATGTAACAGCTATAACAATCCAAAGTTGATCCTATATATTGATCTCATATATTAATTCAACTATATGGACTATGCACATATGTAATCGCTTGAATATATAAGTTGATCAAAAAAATTTTAACTCTTGACTATATGATATAGATGTTTTATGTATAGCCAATCCAATATTAATCTTAGAATTTTATCTTGCTAACTTTAATTACAAGTTGCCATATATCATACAATGTAAGAATCAACTAATAAAATATTATTGATTTATAATTTACAAATTATATTATAACAATTTATATTGTAAAAGGTTGTCCCCTCTTTCCTGTGTTGTTCATATATCTTAGTATTTTATTTTGAGGGTATAAGACTAAAAACTTCTTTATACATCTTTCATTTTCATCTTTGAGTCATACTCCTCCTGCATTGCACATCGCCAGTTCTCATTTTTCAGTGCTTTCGTAGTAAATATATCTTGAACTTCTCCAATCATGGCAACAGTAGCACTATTTTCTCCTTCAGAATAGTCCATGATGTAATCATCGAATCTGACAGGTTGTTTCAATTTTCTGCGATCACGTCGAATACCCCTTTCTTCTATCACTGGCTCTTTTCCCTGTCTTTCTTCTGTTCTGCCTTCCTTCTGTTCTGCCTTCTTCTCCTTCAAATTTTTCAGTTTCTTCTTCTTGATTTGCAGGTAAACCCATGCTGATTTCTGTACTTTTACTTTCTCTTTCTTTGTTTTCATTGAAAATCACGTTATCTGAGCTGACAACTTCTCGTGTGCTTGGTAGTACAGCCTGTAGCACGGTGAGTTCACGTCATATCTTACGAAACTCCTTTCTGATATTTGCGGTCCATCTTCCTTCTCTTGTGACTTGGAATCAATACGAAACATTCACATCCAAATGCTCGTAATTTATTGATATCGATTTTGCGTTCAAACCACAGTTCTGCAGGACTCTTTCCTTCCAGTCTAACTTATGGTAAATACTTCATAATTTGCTGCTTCTGCCCAAAATCTCTTGTCTAGATTGTTTGCATGTACTGCTGAGCGAGCAGCTTCGACAATAGTCCACATCTCTCTCTCAATCCTTCCATTCTGCTCTGGTAAGTGAACATTTGAGAATGTGTGTAGAACTCCCAGTGCTTCAAGTAATTCATTCATTTTGAGATTCATTTCCTTCCCATTATCAGACCGAAGACTTTTTATCTTCCTTCCCAGTTGGTTTTCTACCAACTTGATGTAGTTTTCTATCTTCCTTGGTGCTTCATGCTTAGTCTTCATGAAGTAGATCGTTTGGAAATGAGAGAAGTCGTCTTTGAAAAGTAGAAAATACTTTGCTCCTCCCGATAATGGTACATCCATTTCACACATATCCACGTGCACCAAGTCCAGTGGTTGTATAGTGTTATTTGGGTTTGTTGGATGAGAAATGCGATGTTGCTTGCCGTACACACATCCTTCACATATAACTCCATTTCAGTCATCTATGTACTGAAATAAAGGTTCTGAAATTAGTTCAGAAAGATGCATTTCCTAGCATTACAGACCCCAGAATCTCCAGTCTACAACCCTTTGAATATTATGAAGGTCTTTTCTGCATACATACTAAAATCTCCAATAGACCTGATAGCCATGACTTTCGGTATCCTGTACTTCTACCAAAGAATCATCCCTTTGTGTCATGTTTGAAAGTGTCATATTGGAGTTCAGAGTATGCTTTCAATTATGAGGGAAAGATTTTGGATGATAGGTGGAAGAAGAACTCTGAGATCAGCCTTAACTAAATATATTATTTACAAGCGCCAGGAAACTAAACCATTAGGAGTACCCACTCCACCACTTCCAGCAGAATGTGTAAGAGAGCTGCTGCCTTTGAAGTTTCAGGCATGGATCTGGCTGGACCACTTTTCCTGAAAAACTCTGAAAAAGCATGGATTTGTTTATTCATGTGTGGAGTTACTTGAGCTGTCCACTTAGAGCTACTCTTGTCATTATTAACAGATGCCTTTCTGCAAGCATTTGGACGATTTTTAGCAAGGAGATTTTGTTATTGTAATTTTTAGTGATAATGAGACTAATTTTCTTTGGTACTGAGATGGTTTTCAGACAAATTAGTAAAGTGAAAATGCAACCCTCCAACTGCTTCCTGGTGAGGAGGTTGGTGGGAGAGGTTAATAGGCCTTGTGAAAAGGTTACTTCGGAGAACTCTAGGACGTTCATCTCTCACATATTCTGAGATGGAAACAGTGTTATGTGACTGTGAGAGTGTGATAAATTCGAGACCTCTGACACATGTAGCTGATAATTCAAATGAGTTAAAAGCCATAACACCTGCAATGTTTATTCAGGATATTCACAAAGTGTCTGTGCCTGAGATTGATTCAAGATTATATATGGCATAAGTTTATGTTGTAACAGAAATAAAACTGTGTTCTTTTAAGTGTATCCAATCTTTTCCATTTGGCGGAGGGCCGAACACTCGATACGGGCGTTCCTACAAACTTGCCGTAACCGTATTTCTTTTTCCTTCCCTGGTGTATTAGGTTGCTCCTAAGTGTTGTGTGCTAGTCTTATGTGAGGTTTCTGTTCCGTTCTCCTTGAAAGTTGGTATATTCCTTGATTCTGTTTAAGCTCTGAAATCTTCTTTGTCCAGAAAGTTTTGTATTTGTATTTGTATGGAATATTTTGTTTTGCAGATGTCATTACTATTTAGCTAAATTTTTTATTACTTTATCAGGTGAAGAAAATTAATTTGTTGGAACGCTGAAGGATCTCTTTTTGAAACCTCCAATCATTTTTTCAAGTTCTCCTGTCAATTATTATTATTGTGGTTGCAGGATCATTGTCTAATAATACTAATGAAATTTGGGTTGGTTACGGATCCACTGCGTAGATCCTGTGGTTATACAGAAGTTAGAGATTATTTGAATAGAAAGGTTTATAGCAGTTTTCCCTGAGGTTTTAATCTCTATATACCCCTAAATTTTTTATGCATGTTAAAGTTCCTTACAGTATTAATTATTTTTTGTTTTATTCCTATATAACCCAAATCTTGAGTTGTTTCTTTGATTCCATCATAAAAGAATCGTACAGACATCCAAGTAAACTGGTACCTGAGAGTAAATAATATCTGTAGTTAAAATAATTTATATTGTTTCCTAGAAAGTTTTCATCTTCCTAATTGACAGCTTCTGTATCTGCACTGTATGTCATCCTTTGAAAATGAATTTAGCCCATTTTGTTAAATATTTTTTTTCTCTCTTTAACAGGCAAGAAGCTTTCATGGAGAATTACTTTGCAAGTCAACGTGACAATATATTTCGCAATGTAGAGGTTCTCATTTATGTGTTCGATGTTGAGAGTAGAGAATTGGACAAAGACATGCATTACTATCAGAGTTGCCTAGAGGCCATACTCCAAAACTCTCCAGAAGCAAAAATATTTTGCTTAGTGCACAAGATGGATTTAGTTCAAGAAGATCAACGAGATTTGGTAAGCTATCAAACTGTTTCCCTTTTACGTAATATCAGAAATCACTGCATGAGTTTATTCTATTTCCTCTCCCAGAACTAATCTACAGTGAAACTTCTCATTTGCAGATATCGAAGGAACGTACCAATCTGCTCATATCTTGGAGGTTGCCCATTCTAACAGTGAACTTATAAGATGCATTTTGCATCCCTTCATGCTTAAATTCTAAATGCACTATAGAAAATTCCTTGCAACTTTGAACTAGATAAGACCAAAAAAAAGAAAAATTCTAGGTCTACGGTTATGCAATTTACAGTTTTCAACTTATGAATAATGTGCTTTAATAAATCACCTTTCTATTGCAGAATGGTACTTTTTAGGCATCTTTCCTTTCACAGAATTTATCTGCAATCACATCAACACTGCTTTTAGCTTTTTCCCGCACACTCGATAACTTCCAACTTTTTTGAGAATTTTAATTTTGTTAAACCTTTACGTTTAGTTGCCATGACTCCAAGACAGAACAATTGAGTGAAGTGAAGAGAAAAATAACACTCTAACCTGCTACCCTATTATGTGTCTAATGCAGTCTTGTACCTTGTACCCATCAGACAGGCAAAGTTTTATGATGCTGTTTATCCACCTGCTTCCAGCTAGTCCAGACGAGGTAGTTTTTTTATTTTTTAAAATTTATTTCTTTTATTAATTTTTGTATTATATATAATAATAATAATATAATTAATGTGGCCACTTTCATGTGATAGCTAGGAGAAAATATCAGGAATTCATTTAACCTGGCTGTAACGGAATTTCAAGGAACCAACATAGGCAGGATTCTGGTGAATAAAGGTTTCCTAAAGAAATAATAATAATTAGGCCTCCTTACATTATGATGACTTGCTGGCCTCTCTTTCTTCTAAACAACACTATGTAAAGTAAAATTTGATTTTATTAATATGCACTCCACCTGAAAATAATTGAAATGTAAAGTAAAACCCTTGCTTTTGCATTCCCAAACAATTTTGTTGATCTCCTCATTCCCATTCACCCTTAGTTGTCTGTTCGTTGCAACATTTCAAGCAGCTATCCACTATTTCCATGATTCTGATTTTGTCTCCAAAATGTCATAAAATTGTCTTGCCAAAATAAATTTTGCCACAATTTATTTAACCAACAACGTTTATCTTTTTCACTCACTTCAATAACTTTTATTTTAGTGTTCAGATCTAAAATGACATGTTTTCTGTCTGCCGTTATTTTAACACACACACCAGTCTTAAACCTTTCTAAAGAACTGAATGACAGTACAGTAACATAATCCTATTAAAATTGCTGTATGTACGAGGGCTATTCAGAAAGTAAGGCACGTTTTGGAATTAAAAAAAAACCAAGTACAAGAAAAACATTTTATTATATACATGTGAAAGAGGGACTAAAATACTACTTTCAACATAATCACCATACAAATTCAGGCATTATCATAGCGGTGGACAAGCTTTGAAATTCCTGTGTCATAGAATTTTGCCGCCACTCAGTGACGCGTACCTGGAGCTCCTCATTGTCGTCAAAACGCTGTGTTGCTAGCCAAGTCTTCATTTTCGGGAACAAGTGAAAATCACTTGGAGCAAGATCAGGACTGTAGGGGGGGTGAGGAAAAACTTCCCAGTTGAACGAGTTCAAGAGTTCTTGCGTATGGTTTGCCGTGTGAGTTCGGGCATTGTCATGCAAAAGCAAACCGTACGCAAGAACTCTTGAACTCGTTCAACTGGGAAGTTTTTCCTCATCCCCCCTACAGTCCTGATCTTGCTCCAAGTGATTTTCACTTGTTCCCGAAAATGAAGACCTGGCTAGCAACACAGCGTTTTGATGACAATGAGGAGCTCCAGATACGCATCACTGAGTGGCAGCAAAATTCTATGACACAGGAATTTCAAAGCTTGTCCACCACTATGATAATGCCTGAATTTGTATGGTGATTTTGTTGAAAGTAGTATTTTAGTCCCTCTTTCACATGTATATAATAAAATGTTTTTCTTGTACTTGGTTTTTTTTAAATTCCAAAACGTTCCTTACTTTCCGAATAGCCCTCGTAGATCACTAATATTTTGTTTAGCAGGATTAGTGACCTACTTTCCCAGATTTTCCCTGCCTCTTTCTACAGTATACAGTTACACCTCACAAACAACACTTCGTGTGACAACTGTGACAAAAGAAATTCCTGAGCTGGCCAGTGGGAATTCAAGGATGTCCATTGTGATATTTTTTGTCACTGTATTGTCCAAGTAATTCAAAACACAGTTTCCTGTTTTACAGTACTAGTATTTACTGGGTTCAGAACTAAATATTTTCCATTAAAGCCGCAATATAGTCTTCCGTTTCCACGTCAGACTGGTTCTGATAATTACAGGAAAATTTACATAAATAATAAACTATTTTCCAGTAGGGACAGTATTCCGGTTCATAAAGGTTCAGCTGACAGCAAGTTTGTCACATCATGGTGAAAACATGAAAAAGGTATGAAAAGTGTGTTTTTTTTTTCAGTTTTACGGTATCAAAAAGAAAAATATGGGGGAAAAAATAGCACAAGATAGAGCTTAAAAAGACGAAGAAATGTGTCTCAAACAATAAAAATCAGTTCATAACTTATGCAAGAAAAATTGAAAACACTTTAGCACTCAACTTTTGTGTAGAGAAGTCTATTTGGGCTGCAATTGTAGCTGCAGTGCACACCGCTTATTGTGATCACATCAGGTTGCTGCTAATCTGATAATATTATCTGATTGATAACAGTAGCCGAAATAATTAATTGAAGGTTCTTTATTCATATAGAAATGTTGTAGCCAGGACCCCGAACTAAGCAAGTTCCCCGGAATTTTCTGTAAACCATCTTTCATAAGAAGCATATTCCATCTTAAATAAATATTTAATATTACCTTATTATAAACTTCTCTGGCGTTTACAATAACTTGCGATATCCATTGCCTTCCATAGCGATCGCGATGCTTTTTTTTCCAAGGTATGACAAAAATATACAAAGCCTTCTGCAATTGATTTGACAACTTAAATGCACCGCCGTCTCGAGAATAATACAGTTTAGAAGGCAGTGCTGAAAAGTGCACGTCTCATTCCCGTTTTCACTCATAACTTGCGAACGAAAGCTAAAATTAAAAATGTAATATGCCAGAAACCTTCCCGGGAATGTACTCAACAACTTCCCAAAGTTTCATGGCGATCGGTTGAATGGTTTAGTAATGCATAAAGGACAAACAGACATACATTCATTTTTATATATATATAGATACGGGGTACACCGTAACGTAGTGGAAGGTTGTGGATTCGATTCCCGATGAGGTTGTTGAGATTTTTCAATTGGCCTAATCCTTCTGGTGGCATTATGGCCCTGAGGTTGACTCAGCTTCTAACAGAAATGAGTACCAGGAGCAATCCTGGGGTTAAAGGCAGCCGGTGCATAAGGCTGACAACCTTACCACCTTCATGTGCCAAATGTCCAAAATCTGGGAGCCTCAACCTCCTGGCCTGTATAGGGATCAATTTACCCCCCTTTTTTTAAATATATATACAGGGTGTTAATAAATAACACCAAAATATTTTACTGGTATATAGAGGGGACTTAGACAAGCAGACAAGCAACTTTTATTTGGAGATTTTTGCTCTATGACGTAAAATGTGTATGCTACAGGGCATTAAGTCATTACAATTTGATGCTCATAACTCAATAATGTAGCAAAATAGAATTAAAATGTTCATTAAATTGACTTCATGCCTTCCTAGTGACCGATAAAAACCTGACTCTTAATCATTCGTCAACCGCTATAAGATAATTTAGTGTTTCCATAATCTACAAAACTTATAGACTAATCACATGACTGGTCTCCACTGCATTGGTCTTTTATTTATTCATAACTACTGACTACAGTGTTAACAACGAAGTTCCTTTGTTTTGCATTTTTTTTTTCTAATGTTAGAAGTCAGTAGTGGCCATGCCCTGGGAGATTTTATGCAGTAACAGGAAAAATTGAATCCATAGAGCAAAAATCTCCCAATAAAAGTTGCTTGTCTGTGTCTCCTCTATACACAGGTAAAATATTTCGGGGTTATTCATTAACACCCTGTATGTAAGAATTAAATCAGAATTAAAAGCTATGTAACTGTGAATCATTGAACCACATATAATACAGTAATAGACTGCAAGCAACTATTTTTTCTACCAGTAACAGTTTTTTATTGTTTTTATTTTCCTTTAGGAGTCTATTAACCAGTTCTCCATACTCAGTTCGAGTTATGAGTATTTTTTGAAATCTACTTATCTGTGGTGAACTCCATGTAGCAAAACATCTGATGCCTCTCTGTTCAAGTCTTTTATTTTAAACTAGCAATCACTGCATATCAGCACTGTTATCTTCATTAATCAGAAGCTGCAGTTTAACTGAGGGGTGAAACATGTTTTATTGCTTAAAACATGCCACCCCTCAAACTGGTCATCCTGTGAGCTGGGAACAATACTACTACTTCCAGTATAACATAGTACAGTTGAGTTAGAAACGAAACCCTTAAATACTAAATTTTGAAGGACATACAGTGCTTGGAAATAAAGCCGCAAAAAGGAAAATGTGATAACATAAACCGAATCTTTGATCACAGTAAACAGCATTTTTTCAATGTATCAGTAGTAATCCGTACGGGACTTCATAACAGTGATGACATCACTTGATTGATAACATCCGCGATTACATTAAGCAGCATTCACTGTATCTGTAACACCTACCTGTGGTAAAAAAATTTATCTAAAAGTATTTTTAACTTTTTGAGGAAATTTCTGAAATGTGAAAACAGGTGTTTTGCTAAAACAGCTGGCAATTATCTAAAGTAACACCACAGTGCAAGGCTGTAGAGGTTGCTTCATCATGTGGTAACCAATGAGAGAAAACTTGCTGTATCCTATACTTGATGCACCATTTAAATAATATGTGAACTCTGAATACAACCTGAGTTACTACTATGTTAAAAACGTATTACTACAATGAAAGCTTACAATTAATTTGACAGATTTCCCTAAATGTAACCTGTGCAGTTGCCTTGTTAGTATAATTACTGTGCAACGCAAATGATAAAACATATTTCTTTCCCAAAATTCATCCCCTAAGGCGTTTAGAAACGCAGAGAGGTCGTAAGGACATTCAAAGTATGTATGGAGAAACATTATTGTTCTCTTACACTTTCTCATTTACAACATTAGTAATTTTGCAGAATTTGTAGAAACTAAGGGTTGGAGTACCAAGGAAGGACTATTTCTATCAAATTACTAAATCCATGCAGGCAAAAACTATTTAATTTGGAAGTCACATATTACAAATTGCTATACAAAATTATTATAAATATAAATTCTAATGCCAACTGAAGAAAAGAAAATGTTGTTCAGGGGTATATTAGTTTTCTAATCATAGCCCTAGTTTTTTAATTATTGTTGTAGTAAATGTTCAGTTTCATTTTAATGTATTAAAAATTCCTTCTCGTATTATATTAGTAGCATTCTTATCTTTATTAGTCACATTTTTTATGAAAATAACCCAATAAAACAAATTGTAAATTTGATCTCTATTAAATACATTAAATTAAAATATACATATATATACATATACATATATATATTATATTTTGTTGAATAGTAGAGAATAGGAATTCACATTTTGAAACAGGGAACAATCTGAAATTTATGTTTCTTGTTTTCTTCTCAGATCTTCAGAGAACGAGAGGAAGACTTAAAGCGTTTATCAAAACCCTTGGAGTGTACTTGTTTCAGAACTTCAATATGGGATGAAACTCTATATAGGGTAAGAGATTGCTAGAATGATATATGAAATATTACTGTAATTTATTGCAGTGTATGAAGTCTGTCTTGAACGTGGTATACTAGGAACTAAAGACCATGCAATTTGCTTGTGATTCATTGGCGGCATTGTTATTAGAGGCTGAGTATTAATAAAATATGCAAATCTTTAGTTATTCAAATACATTGGGCTCTGTCATCGTCCAACTAAAGATTGAAGTATGAAGCGAAATGTATGACTCCACCAACCAGCGAGGGAATTGAAGACAAAATAGCTAACAGTAGAAAAGTGTTGAAACCAGGTTAAAAGACAACATTAAAATATAATTAGGGGAAAGTGCGGAGGGATGGGACAGTCAGTATAATACAAAATCTACCTGTATGTATGGGTGTACATTCGTGATTATGTTCACAAAAGTTTTATTATACCACTTAACCCTTTGCAAGTGGGGAATTTTTTTACTGTAAGCAGCAGGTTCTCGTAATTTTAAAATCCTGTAAATTATGAAATGTTTCCTAAAAGACATGCAATATTTCATAACATCAAACATTTTTTTTGTTCTGAAGATAATATTCACAGCTGGAGGAAGTAGGAGATGACAGAAAAATTTATGTGAGACTTAGTTATCAGAATAGTGGTATAAGGGATGTTCTCCAATATTCCAAGATCTAATCATCAAAGAATGAAAAGTAATATTGAATCTGTGTTTCTGTTGAAGAGAGATGATAATATGGGACCTTGGTTGGTATTGTAAATGGGGATGGGCCTGGATCTCAATCAGTTATGTCTATGCAGTAGAAACTGCTAAGCCTGCATTTATAGTGTCACTGTCACTTGTGTCATTGTTGCTCTCAGCATCATCTGATGTAAGTTCTTCTTCACCCTTACTAAAGTCACTACTATGTTTCGTTTAACACAGACTCCATTACAGAGTTAAATTGTTCATCACTTAGCACCCTCTTGGATCCCATTTCACTATCAAAACAGTAAATAAATACAAAAGAAATAGGCAAGAAAAATTTGCCGCTGTCCTTCAAGATAATTTATATTTCCTTCACTGATGCAAATCCATGAAGAAATCATGTGCTGAAGGGGATTCATGGCATTGAATTTTTCAGCCTGTCTTCACCTTTCCGTCTTAGCCTACACACTGCCAGTGTAAAAGAATTATCATTCCACTGAGACTTACTAGTGGTTTACTAAGAAGCCCGGGTCTTAAAAGCACTTATGAGTTTGTAAATCGCCACTGGGTTGATATCTCATATTGAGAACTCTTGATGGTATACTGGGATATGTGTGTAGTTGGAGAATTTAATGTTGTACCAGCATGTTGCCATGGTAGCTCAGCTGGTAAGAGCAGCGGCACAGAGAGCCGAGGATCCTGGTTCAAGTCCCGGCTATGTCATTGAATTTTTCAGTCTTACTTCACCTTTCCAAAATTAGGTCCACTTGAACTGAAAGCAAATAAACTGTGGTTTGATGATGAGTGCATGAAATTAGTAAATGCATGAAGACAGGAGAAACTACAATGGTTGCAGAATCCAAATGAAACTACTGTCAAAAGTCTCAACTATGCTACATGAGAATCTCTAAAACCATTAGAACAAAGAAAAGAAACTATCTCAAAGACAAAGTAAATGAATTAGAGGTAAATAGTAAAAGATGGGAATAAATGAGTTTGAATAAAGGTTTTCAACCTAGAACAAACATAGTTCAGGACAGTGATGGTACTATACTTGCGGCTCTGAATATTTTGAATGGGTGGAAAAATTCCTTTAATCATTTATTAAATGTACATGGAAATGTCCAAAGTGTTCCTGAACCGACTCTAACAGAAGTAAAAACAGCTAAAGGAAAATATTTAATAAAGTTCCACCTTAACCCTTATCAAAATAACATGAAATTTTTTAATTATAGCTATAGGTGAACTAAAAAATAACACAAATCTCTAGGCGTTGACCAAATTCCAACCGAACTAATTGAGGCAGGCAGGGAAAAATTAAACTGAGAGATCCATAAACTCATTCTCATGATTTGGGGAAAGGAAGAATTGCCAAAGGAATGGAAAGAATCTGTCATTATACCGATCCATAAAAAAGGAGATAGGGCCAAACAGCTATCGAGGAATTTCTCTCTTATCAACATCGTACAAAATTATGTCTATTATACTTCTGTCAAGAAATCTCTGTTTTTATGCACTTCAGATGGAATGAATGAATGAATGAAAATGAATGGGTCGGGCCCTTTAGGTCTCGTGCACGTAGGCCACATAAGTGGGCCCATTGTGCCCCTCTTACTGGAGAACTCATTCAAGTCCCGTTGGCTTCAAGGAGGACAGGATTGATCTCAAGATTCATTCTACTTATGTCATCTGGTCTCAGTTTATCCAAGCCCATCTTCTGATCTTCTCTATCACACTTCCTACATGTGGAAACCGCACTGAGCTTCATCATATGTAGGTGTTTCTTTAGGGTTTTGTGTCCTGTTAGCAGACCAACTACACCTCTAAGCTGTACCCAGTTAAGGGTTAGCAGTATCCTGCTATTCTTCTTACTAGGTCCCTCAATCATGGACCAAGCCTGCCTATCAGTAGTAAGATTGCTCCAAAAAGTGCCATGCTGATGTGACATTCAGTCTAAGACCTCACCTCTGGCCCTTTTTGGAGTGATACCTAGGACAGGTTCTGGTCCAATAAAAACATTGGCTAAGCCCTCCCTTGCTAGCTCATCAGCTAGTTCATTACCTCTAATTCCCGCATGCCCAGGAACCCTGCAAAGCTGTACTGAACAGTGGGAACAGAGAATATCCAAGGTTCTTTGGCACTCCAGTACCAACCTTGACCTTGTTTTACTGGCACGTAGAGCCTTCAAAGCAGCCTGTCTGTCAGAACAGATACTAATCTGACGATGCAGCCAAGGCTTCCCTAAAATATGATGAGGCCAAAATAACAAATATTTCAGCCTGGAATACTGTAATATAACCTCCCAAGGAGTATGATAGCCTCGTTTTAGGCAAATAGATGCCAGCCCTGGTTCCTTCGTTAGTCTTGGCGCTGTCCATATACCAAACGAGCCCCTTGACACACTCAGCAGCTCGTGGGCCATGAGTCCATTCCTCTCTGGGCAGAAAACTGACTGTATATACAGAGTCAAAGTTAAAACTTGGCTTCATATTGTCACAGCTCGTTGCTAGGATAGGCTGTAATGTCCAAAAGAGACAGTAATCTGTGGTTTATGAATGCTTAATATATCTAGCTAGGATAGGCTATTAAGTATCTCTCTGTGTCCTTTATTTGGATTTTTAAAAGACCAACAGCCTAAACTCCAGAGATGATGAGAGTCACTCCAGTCTCTCCTTGAATTACCAAATCCAAAGGAGGTAAGCCAAGCTGCGCCTCCAGGGCACTGAGCAGAGTGTGGGGTGCAAAGCTCCAGTAATCCCTAAACACGCTAAGCATTGGATTTTACTCGTCACTGTATATAGTGAAATGAAATTAGCCTTTTACATCCCTTGGGGGGCTAAGGCCTCCTGCTTTCTAGCAGGGATTGCTCTAAAATAGAACTCACTTAGGGGAGCTAGGCGTAAGGAGTCAGCTACCTTGTCCTGACCGTGCACTTTTCTTTCTATATCTTTGTCTTGGTCTGATTGACCTTGTTCTGCGTTTCTTGTCTGTATTAGACTGATTAACACTGAACTTGAGCACTGTACTACAGTTTTCTTCACTTGTTTCACTTCAGACATCAGCTGAATTAGCCTGTAAAAATTTCCTAGACACTTTCCAATACTACTATCAAACTGCAATGCCTAAAATCAAAACTAAAATAAGGAAAGAAAAGAATACATGGATAACATTAGGTATAAAAGTATCCAGCAAGAGACTGAAGTTTATTAATAGGATCATAAAGGAAGGAGGAGACATACCAGAATATTTTAAAGAATATTATAAACAGTATAAGAAAATATACAGTAAAGTAATAAATGAAGCTAAAAAACTACATAATGACAAATATATAATGCATTCAAGTAACAAATCAAAAGCAATGTGGAGTGTTATTAAAAAGGAAATAGGTAAAGAAGGAGAATCCATTAGGGACTACAAAATAAATAATAATGGGAACTCCATAACAGATCCTAAGGAAATATCAGAATTATTCAATAATTACTATGCAAACGTAGCACACAACCTGTTAGATAGCAATCTGTCAAAACAAGCAGGTAGTCTAGGCACCCACACAAGACAGAGTAGTAGTATATACCTGGAACCAGTAACAGTAGTTGAAATTACCTCTATTATTAGAAAATTAAAGAATAAAAAATCATCGGGGTTAGATGAAGTTTCGGATCATGTAATAAAAAATTGTTGTGAACATATCGTTCAACCATTATCCTGGATAGCAAATTTATCGCTTAGCACAGGAATTTTTCCTGATGCACTAAAAACTGCAAAGGTAAAGCCACTATATAAAAAAGGGTCAGACGAAGAAGTAGAAAATTATAGGCCAGTGTCCTCATTGTCCGGTTTCTCAAAAATACTGGAGAAAGTTATGAACTCCAGGCTTACAACATTCATGAGGAAATACAATATTCTAACAGACACTCAACATGGATTTTGTAAAGGGAAATCTACAAACACAGCAATCTCTAATTTTCTTAAACACATATATGACTCACTTGACAGAAAGGAAGTAAATATAGGGTTGTTTCTAGATTTATCAAAAGCATTCGACGTAATAGACCACAATATACTATTTGAAAAACTAGAAGCGTCTGGCATACGTGGTATAGCCTTAAATTGGTTCAAATCTTATCTGCAACACCGTAAACAAGTAGTCGAAATCACATACATAGATAAAGAAAATAATATAATGAACAGTAAATTATCTAGTGAAAAAAGCATAAAATATGGTGTCCCACAGGGGTCTATTCTTGGACCAGTTTTATTCCTGCTTTATATCAATGACCTAAAAATGCACTCCACTCATATAAAGTCAACTCTATTTGCTGATGATACGAGTATCTTTGTAACAGGAGAAAACATCACTGCCACAGAACGAAACATAAAAGAGGCAATTGACAAATTAATTGAATGGTTTGATACAAATAGACTAATTGTTAACAAGGAAAAAACTGTAGCAGTCCCCTTTAAACTAGTTCACAGCAAAAGTACGGACTTCCCCAGAATCCCATACCAGGATAGTTCAATTAATTATGTAAATGAAACCAAATTTCTAGGGGTTTGGGTAGATCAACATCTGAACTGGCATAAACACATAGACATACTATCAAAGAAATTGAGCAAAACATGCTTTGCACTGCGGTCAATAGAAAGATTATCAAACAGGAACTCTGCTCGTACCCTTTATTACGCTAATTTTCATTCCCTTATAACATACGGTATAATTTTCTGGGGAAATTCATCTAACAGTAAACTTATATTTAAACTCCAGAAAAGGGCATTACGAATAATCATGCATGCAAATAATCGAGCAAGCTGCAGGAATTTCTTCAAGGAATTAAGGATTTTACCCTTACCAAGTATCTACATTTTAGAGACACTTACAAATGTAAAAGGCAACCTTAGTGGGTTCCAAAAGAACTCGAGTGCACACTCTTACAACACAAGGAATAGAAATAATTTGGCTTCTATTCCACACAGTACTAGTCTTTATGAAAAGAGTTTCACATACACTGGTCTCAAATTATATAATACATTACCCCAGTACATAAAGGAGATACCTGCTCTAGCTAAATTCAAAAAACAGATCAGTTCACTTTTACAGGATCATTGTTTTTATTCATTGGATGAATTTTTCTCTGTATTCCGGGGAGAAAACTAACTGCTGACCAAGGAGAAAGTGAAAAAGTGAAGTGTTGAAATTAATTAAGTAGTAACGACAATGTGAAGCAAATGGACCAATGTGGCCACGTGCAGAGCCCAGTGTTAACTGGTGGAAATAACATTGACTTCCATGTATATGTGTTAGTTTGGTGTGTAAATAAGGAAATGTATTAATATTAGGTCTCGATTCTAAGGCCTGTACACTTTGTATAGTCTGTATATTACTATCCCAAGCTGTTGTAACATTCTGTTATATTCTAATTGTAACCATTTTGACGTGTCCCAAAACATGAATATGTTCCGTCGGACTAATAAATCTATTCTATTCTATTCTATTCTATTCACTGGGAGCTTCCCTAGCTCTTTCCATCCTTTGCGATCTCTTGCTCTCCTGCCCTATCTCGTAGTGTGTCTGACCATCTGATTCTTTGCCTTCCAACATTCCTTCTTCCTACCCTGGGATCCCATATTGTTAGTTGGTAGGTCCATCTTTTGTCGTTCATTCTTGCCACATGGCCTCCCCATCTCCATTTGAGTTGTTCTGCCTTGCTAACGATGTCACTCATTCCTGTTCTCCTTCTAATCTCTTCATTTCTTATCCTATCTTTTATTGAAATTTGCAGGATTTTTCGTTCCATCTTTCGCTGGCATGTTTGGAGCATTGTTTGTGCCTTGTTGTCATGGCCCAGGTTTGGCATCCATATAGCATCACTAGTAATATGCATTTTTCTAGCATTTCGGCCTTCAGTTTGGCCTTTTGGAACTTGTCCATTAGAAAGAATTTCAAGCTCCAGAATTTCTTCCAGGCCTAACCAATTCTTCTCATCACTTCCTTCTCTGCGCTGTTGTGAAATGATATGTTCTGACCTAGATAAATGTATTCCTGTACATATTCTATTGCCTCTCCTCTTAGATTTATTTGTTCTTCTGCGTCGTTAGTCATTATTTTAGTTTTCACTGGGTTCATGGTCAGGCCTGATTTTCTGCTCATTGTATCTAACTCACTTATCATTCGTTCTAAGTCCCTTGATGATTCCGCAGTTACTACAATATCATCTGCGAACCATAGATGGGTTAGGTTAGGTCCATTTATACTAATACTATACTTGTCTTCCCAATCCAGCTTTCTCATTTGATTTTCGAGCAGACATGTAAATAGCTTTGGTGACAGGGGGTCTCCTTGCTTTACTCCTCTTCCTAGTTTGAAGGTTTGCCCTTCCTTCTCTGTTTTTATTCTTGCCTGGCTATTCTTGTAGGTTTTCCCCATTAATCTTATGTATGTACTCCTTGGTTTTTTAGGACTTGCATTATATACTCATGCTCCACAGTATCGAATGCTTTGGTGTAATCCACAAATGCTATGTAAAGTTTGAGGTTAAATTCTTTTGCCTTTTCCATGAGTTGATTCATTGTTTGAAGATGATCTGTTGTGCTGTACCCTGTTCTAAATCCTACTTGTTCTGCTGGCTGGTTTTCATCCAGAACTTGTGTAAGCCTCTTTGTTATTACCTTCATGAATATTTTATAGAGATTTGACATCAGGCTTATTGGTCTATAGTTGTTTATTTCATCTTTTGCTCCTTTTTTAT
The DNA here is from genome assembly GCA_964059195.1 of Ectobius pallidus. NCBI lineage: Eukaryota > Metazoa > Arthropoda > Insecta > Blattodea > Ectobiidae > Ectobius > Ectobius pallidus. Next base: position 30,068,220 of record CAXKWD010000005.1, on the reverse strand, counting down.
GTAGGAGAATGATTGTGCTCTGTTTCCATTCAATTGGGATTTGTTCTGTTTCAAGGATCTTGTTGAACAGTTTAGTGAAAGTCATTACTAGAGCCTCCCATCCCATTTTAATATACTCATTTAGTATGCCATCTTCCCCTGGACATTTATTAATTTTGGTCTCCTTGATGGCTGCTCTTACCTCACTTGGGATGATGGGTGGGACTTCATCTATGTCTGCTGTTGTAACTGGTTGAATCTGGGTCTTCTTCGTTATGGTGCTGGAGTAGAGATTTTCGTAGAATTTTGTGGCTTCTCTCAGTATTTCATCTCTGGATGCTTGTCTTTTCCCCATTTTATCTTTTACACCTAGCATCCAGTGTTTGCCTTCCGACAACTCTTTCCTAATCAGTTTGGTCGATTTAGTAGTTTCCATGATGTTTCTGAACTGTGTTGTGTTGTATTCTCTAATATCCTTCCTTATTGGTCTTTTCGTTTCTCTGTTTAGATCCGCATACTCGTTCTTTCTCTGTGGATTGTTGGTGGCCTGGATCCTCATGTTTTCTCTTTCCTCGATAAGGCGTATGGTACTGTCCTTTAACTTGGTCTGCCTTGTCCTTGCTTTTCCTTCCACTTGACCCTTCTTGACTGCTTGATTTATACTCTTTTCGATTTCTATGTACAGGTTTTGTGTATTTGTCCCTTCCAGATTTTCCAGTTTTCTTAGGGGTAATTAAATCATGGAGAATGAAATGGACTGGACATGTTGCATGCACAGGGGAGGAAAGACATATCTCAAAAATATTGACTGGAAGACCCAAAGGTAAAAGACCATTTGGAAAACCTAGATGTAGGTGGGAGGAAAATATTAGGGTAGATTTAAGGGAAGTAGGATTTGTGAGAGATGGTTGGATGAAGTTAGCACAGAATAGGGTTGGATGGCAGGCTCAGGTAAGCATGGCAATGAATCTCCGGGTTCCATAAAGCAGATTATATTCCTTTAGCTTACTTAAGAATTGTCTATTGACATTGAGTAAGTAAGTAAGGATTTCCAATTTTATTTACATGGACATTGAAGCTCAAAAGCTGTCCCATACCTCCTTGAACAGAGTCGGCCTGGGTGGCGCAGTCAGTATCGCTCTTGCTTTCTGTGCCCAAGGTTGTGGGTTTGATTCTGGCCCAGGTCGATGGCATTTATGTGTGCATAACTGTGATAGGCCCATGACAGTAGATTTACTGGCATGTAAAAGAACTCCTGCGGGACAAAATTCTGGCACACTGGCAATGGTCACAGATCTAAGTTGCAGTACATCCCTGTCATTAAATAACCATATACCAACCAACCAACCAACCTCCTTGAGTAGTGCCCCATGCCACCCACCAGGTAGGAGGGATGGGGACAATTGATAATTTTATAAGAAAACTCTATTTATTTGCAAAATAAGTAAAATTTATAATCTTTTGTACAACATATTTATAGCCTGAAGCCATGCAGTTTTCAGAAATACAATTAGTTTTTGCTTATATTAAAAAAAATTATTGTATTGTAAAAATGTCTCATCCGTCCACACTCTCCCCTATGTATTAAAGTGAAATAAATATGTACGTATATAAATTATATAATTATGCTTCATGTACAGTATGAAAATGCAAAATGATCCGATTTTTTCCCTTTCCTGTTGTGCCCTTTAATCTTGTGCTTAACCCTGATAGGAAGGTCTGCTTCTTTGATTCTTATTTATTTATTTTTTTGTGCACTTTGTCTAAATTCTCTTATTTGATGTAAGTTATGCCTGCAGCACAAAATATCATCTTCATCCATTATAGCACTATTCTAGCATTACTATCATTTTCAGTTAACAAATTCAAAATCTGTCATTTGTTTGTGAAGGGATGATCTCTTTTAGTTGGGAAAATTAAGGTCACTATTTACTTTTGACAAGTCCTTTCTTAGACTGGGCGCAAGTTGGGATGCAGTTTGGTGAGGTGACTCATTGTGAGTTTTTGTGAAACACAGAAATAAATACAACCTGCATCACCTCATCCTACGTGTGAACCTTCACTGTTGTATTTATTTCAGTATTTCACAGAAACTCTGTAGCAAACTGTGTCTCAACTTGTGCCCAACCTTAATGTAGGGAGGTCGTTGTTAGGGAAACAAACCATGCACAAATTTGCAGATTGATTTCACAAACTCATTCCCTTGTACATCCAACTCTTTCCTGATACGGGTATCATAATCACTCCAGCTTTTGACTTCTCTTTATGAATACTATAGATGCTGAGCTATAATGCACCTTATACCCCCGTAAATGTAGTAGACTTGTGTTCAACCTAAGAAGTCTAGGTCTAGGAAAGAATAAGATTACCAGATAATAAAATTAATTTTAGGAGGTCGACAAAAATTGCATGGTCTGCTCTGGATTGAATTAAAACAGAGTTTGTAGTAAATTTTACCATATAAAAATACTGTGTATATATTCTTTTATTTGGATTACATCCATAAAATACACCTTAAAATTGTGAAACAAAGTATGGCATGAATCCAAGTTCATTTGAAAATATTAAAATTTTCCCATACACTGACCTGCAAGTTCAAGAAATTGAAATGGTAATTAATTCAATGGATGCAAGCAAGACACCAGGAGAAAATGGCATTACAGTTAATATAATTAGGCAAGTCTTCAACCTTCTACCCAAATTCTTCACAGAACTATACATTGGATGCCTCAGGAATGGATGTTTTCCCAAAATATGGAAGCGAGCAAAAATAATACCAATAGTAAAACCAGGGAAAGAAAACTCAGAAGAGGTAACCAAATTTAGACCCATTAGCCTTCTAAATGTATCAGGAAAGGTTCTAGAAAAGCTCTTAATACAGAGAATAATGCACTATATTTATAGTAACAATCTTATGAATCAACGCCATTTTGAGTTTACCCCTCAAACTAATACAGTGGATGCAGTAATGCAACTAAAGAAAACAATACACGAAAGCTTACAAGAAGGTCATTACGTTGCTCTCATCAGTATAGATGTTAAAGGGGCATTCGACGCGGCATGATGGCCGTATATACTTAAAGCACTAAGTGAAGCGCGATGTCCTAGAAATATCTATGAACTGTCTAAAAGCTACTTTAGTGGGAAACCCAGGGGGTATAGTATGAGGGGATTCTTAGTGAGTAGTGCTAGACTTATAGACAAGAGATGTTTAAAGTGGATGTAGATAACCATGTATGTAAAAGTATGCGTAAATAAAATTCTATTCTATTCTATTCTACTGTAGACCTTTATAGAAGGGTGCCTTTTTTATTTACTTCTGCATACATTTGATTTTCATCAAGGCTTTATATTGAATATTTCATTTGCTGTCAAAAGGGAATTAATTAATTACTTTAGTGGGAGAACAGCTTCAATAACACTAAACAGTGTGTCTATTCAAAAAACCATAAGCAAAGGCTGTCCACAAGGGTCGTGCGCTGGACCAGGTTTTTGGAATGTCCAATATAATGCACTTTTGAATGTAGAATACAGCAAACACACAACAGTATTGGGCTTTGCTGACGATTTCCTGATGATTGTCAAAGGAAGAAGCCTCCTTGAACTAGAAAACTATGCCAACCACAACTTGTACAAAGTAGAGAGTTGGGCTAAGAATCACAAATTCATATTCAATGAGCAGAAATCTAGACTCTTGGTAATAACAAGGAAAAGACCAAGGATAGCAATTTATCTTAAAATTTTCCTAAATAACAAGAATATTCCACAATCGGAAAGTATAAAGTATCTTGGCATATTAATTGATAGGAAGTTTAATTTCCAAGAACATATCAATGAAGTAACCCAAAATCAGCAAAAATAAATTGGGGATTAAGCCACGATGTAATGAGAGTTATTTACAAAGGTGCTTCTTACCAATTCTATCATATGGAGTACCGGTCTGGAGTGAGGCCATTAATAAAAAACATAATGCTGTGAAACTTAAGCGAGTACAGAGATTAATCAATATCAAAATAGCAAAGGCATTCCGTACAACATCATATGAAGCATTGTGTACGTTAACAAACACTACCCCAATAATTCTAGAATTGCAAAAGTTGGCAACACTATATGAAATCAAAAAAGGAAACCAGAAGGACACAATTGAAAGGCCAAGACATTATTCGATATGGCCACATCCAGCTGATACATACACCATAAAAACAAAGAAAGATAACATAGAGTACAAAATGGACAATTATACTGATGGCAGCAAAGGAGAAACAGGAGTAGGCACAGGTATTGCAATATTTGTCGATAAAAAACCAGCAATCCAGTTACAATACAGGCTAAAAGACCACTGCTCAAACAATCAGGCTGAACAGTTTGCTATCTTAAAGGCCCTAGAATATTTAGAAAAAGATCAGCACAGTCCTAACGGCGAAAAAATAGCAGCTATCCATACAGGTAGTAGAATAACTTTAGATTTGTTAAAAAATCCAATTAATGAACTTAACTTAATAGCATCAATCAGAGAAAAAAACTAGAGAATTGGAAGCAAAACATTGGACAATCCACTTTACCTGGATCATGGCACACAACGGGAATACCGGTAACGAAACAGCCGACCGTCTAGCAAAAGAGGCTGCATGGAACGACGACATACCAATGAGTTACGATCATAAACCACTAAGTTCAGTGCTAAATGAACTAAGGCAATAAGTGGGAAGAAGAATGGAACAGTACAAAAAACAGTACAGTGACAAAGTCGTTTCTCTATAAAAGACAGGTTAAAAATAAATGTACCGCTAAATGGAAAAATAACTAGCTTCTTAACAGGCCATGGGAAAATGAACTCACACTACTTCCAATTTAATATAACAACCAGTCCTATGTGTACGTGTGGAAACGAAGAACAAACAGTGGATCACCTGCTATTTAAATGTATCAAACTTGAAAGGGAAAGACAAATTTTTAAGAACAGTATGATAAGTAAACATGGAAAGTGGACATTTGACAAAATCAAATTAATGCACTATTATACACCAGAACTAATCTCATTCATTAATTTCATAGATTTAGATAAGCTGTAAAAGAATGAAGTAGTAATATAAGTGGTTAACTAATATACTAGAAATACAGGTGATTAACTAGTATAATAATAGAGTATACCTACATGTTATGTAATATTGTAAAGGATAGTATGGTTTTAATAAGGTAATGAATAAGTTCCACAATAACCAGCCATAGAATAAGGAAGATAAAAGACAGTATATTATATGATAAAAAATGTAATATTAGTAATTAGTGCATGTAGTATTACTCTCATTGTAATGGGACATGCAGTTAATAAATAAATTTAAAAAAAAAAAAGGTTCTGTTTCTAAATGTTCATTGCCCCATTGCTCAACTTTTCTTTCCTAGAAGATAGAAATTGTTACAAGTGTACATTTTCAGTGTGTCCTATACTGATGTTGCATTTAATTATTGACAAATTATATTTAATTTTTTTATTGATAGGCTTGGTCTTCCATAGTGTATAAACTGATTCCAAATGTGAAAGAACTGGAACAAAGTTTAAACCAGTTTGCAAACATCATAGATGCAGATGAAGTGCTGCTGTTTGAACGAGCCACATTCCTAGTAATTTCACATTGCGAGCGAAGGCCGCATAGAGATATGCACAGATTTGAGAAAGTATCCAACATTATAAAACAATTTAAATTGAGCTGCAGGTATGTAACTATTTATTTTTGTTTACCTTTGTCTTTGTGCACGTTTTGCAGAATCATTTTCAAATGTTGAAATAGAGTGTCCTAAAAATGAGTTTATTTCCTAAGTGATATTCCTCCAAACAGAGTTTTTAGCAAACTGATTTTTTTTAATGGCTTCTCATACAAATACTGAGGCTCAATTATAATTGGTCTTTAAGCAGGTGGAGCTGAAGAGGGGTTGATTTGATTGCAGGAGAGAATCGATAGTTTATGTTAGGTTATGTGTAAAACTAAAATGTGATGGAAGGAAAATTTAACTGACATCAGGTTACATGTTATGGTAAATTTTAGACTGCACTTTTACCCAAATCTTCGTCTCCTTGTAGATTCTTCTGTTCTGCAACCATCCTAAACTCCCTCATTGCCTAGGGTTGCCAGATTTCTATGAAAAATAAAAAAAGGAATATTTTCCTTGGTCCAACTAAAATATTTTATTTTACAAACTACAATACCATTTTTACATAAACTACATCTAATTTACTCCTTCTGGTACTTCTTTTGAGAAGTTGGAGCTCTTAACAATTGTTCAACCAGTTTTTCACATTGGTAAAACTATTGTCACAAAGCTCAGAAAAGAATGGCCTAGAAACTGACAGAAGAAAGACTCGGCCGGAAAGCGCTAGAATTTGAGACGTCCAGAAAGGGACGGCCCTCTTATTGCTGATTGGGGCTGCGCACCAATTGGCGCAGCCTGCTACAGGCACGGCACGGTGAGTGGACAGTGCGCGCTCGTGGGAGGGGCCAGAGGAGGAGCCACGCGCTAAGATCTGTGACGGCGCACCGCATGGGCATTCTAGACCATGCGCGGGCGGAGAACTTTCGAGACATCGACACTAGAACTTTCGTTAAGGCTATATAAGGAGTGCGAGCAGTCGAGGAGGAACAGTCCGTGAAGAGTCAGAGTAACAGTGAGTTAGTAGCAGAGAGTCAACGAGAGAACAGTCAGAGTCGGTGAGAGGCAGTCCGTGAGTAGCGGCGAGAGTCAGCGTCAGAGGGTGAGCTGGACGGAGAGGACTGATCAGCGCGGCCTCAAGTGAGTGTGACTTGGGGAGCTGAAGAGCCGGTGACCGTAGAGACTAGCCAACGGAGAGACCAGCGAACGGAAGATCTAGTCAACGGTGAACTAGTGACCGGAGGGACTGGTGAACGAGGGAGCTAGTGAACAGAAGAACTGGTGAACTGGACTGGGCTGAGACAGTGCCGTCCCGGGGAACTCTGCACGACGGGTGGATCGATCAGCGGCAGCGAGGACTGTGAAGTTGACCGACGCGGCGTGGAATTATCTCGACTGGGAGTCCGCACAGTGTGTGCGAACGGAACAGTGTTGTAATTAGGACTGAGCACAGTGAGAGTGAGCACTGAACAGGACAGTGAACTGGCGAACAGTCTGGAGCTTTCTGGCTGTATAGATCACTGTGAAGGAAATAAAGGAACCTCCATCCTTCAATTAGAAACTTGGTGTTCTGATTTTGAACCCCAACGAGCCCTTGTTACACTATTTATATGTTAAAGAAAAATGTTGTACAACTTGTAGTTCTGCTATGATCAGCTCAGGATGGTCCCTTCAGTAAAAAAAAAAGCTAAGAATACGTATGGAAACATTAAAACAAAAATTAACAAAGCTATTAAAATGATACTAATTTTTTCTTATGTTTGTGGGTCTGAGAAAAAAGGAAGAAATAGTCTTACAGACAAAAGAAAAACATAAGCCATAAAATAACGAAAATAACGTAAAATTATGGGGAAAACATAATACCTGGCAACCCTTTCATAGGCATATAGATCTTGTGGAACAAACATGGATCCTAATTTATAGTCCAGTCAACGAAGGGGTTGTAGAGAACATGGAGAGGGGGAGAATTTTTTTCTTCGAGAATGTGTTGTGGGTTGTTAGGAGGTAAACATACTAAAAGTCCCCGCCCCTACCCCTTATGCTTCATGGGGGTAGGGGATGGAAAAGGTCCACTTTTTTGGTTTTTTGCTTATAATTTGAAAATGGTGCATCGTAGGGAAAATTTTTCGTATAACAAATTAAAACTGACATAATTCTGTACAAGTTGGTTCATATACACTTTTGTCGTATCTATAGGCCTACCTGTTTTCGAGGATATCACTAATTTTCCCAAAACTAATTTTTACCTCACGTTTTTCGTTAAATTTGTCTGTCTAACTCATCAGCCTTACGTTTTACAGCAAAGTTGTGAGGAAAAGAGTTGTAGAGCATTAAATTTCCTTTAAATATGTATATAGATATTTAATTTATCTTCAACAAAACAAAAGTTGCAACGTGATTTCTCAAGAAAATTGTACATTTGTTTCCCAATTAAAGAACTATAACGATATATCTATGTATATACTTATATACACATATTTATTTATTTATTTATTTATTAATCTCCATTTTGTAAAACCCTATTTTACCCTAAGGTATGTTAAGGATGTAGATAATACAGACATGCATACTTAAAGAAGAACAATCATTTAAACAGTTTTACATAGAATAAAAACAAGGCAAAAGAATATAAAACTATTTCAACTAATGTAACAAAATTATAAATGTTTAAAAATATGCTGGACAAAATTCAAGAATTCTGATGAACAACATCTTTTACAATATACGCTAAATAAAGGCTTTTGTAAGTGAATCCTACATTCCATAAGGTGCAAATTTAAACAATTACGTGCTCTTTCAAAAGCAGGGCATTTAAATAGGAGGTGTTCTATAGTCTGTCTATCCTCTGTACAGAAACATTGATAACCATTTGCTGTAGGAATTTTAAATCTTTCAAAATATGCATTGAATTTACCATGCCCTGACATAATCTGGGTTTGTATAAAATTGCACTTCATGAATCGACATTTCTGTCGATCATACACTGAGGGGAAGAACAACTCCCTGGTCAATGATCCATTTCTACTACTTTGCCAAAGTACAATCCAACGGGTGTATGTATCACTTCTGAGCGTTCTTTTAATATGTGATATTGGACATTTTTTGTATTGTGCATGTAAGGCTGATTTGGCTGCAAGTTTGGCCACTTCGTCCGCACGTTCATTTCCTATCAAACCAGAGTGACCTCTTACCCAGTGAAAACAGATATGATTATTATAATTTAATATGCTATTTCTAATTGTTACCCCGACCATGTTCAAATTGTACTTATCTTTTAGGCAACTTAATGCTGCTTGTGAGTCACTAGAAATATATGCACTCGCATTTTTATTTATGCACCACTCAACAGCCTTCGATAAAGCTAACAGTTCAGCTTGAAACACAGTGCAATGCGACTTCAATTTTATTTGTTCATTATAAATTTCCTGTTCACTTTCATAAACTATAAATGAACATCCACACATATACGTACTATATGTACACACAATATACATATATACAGTATACACACAATATACATACGGTATATATGTATATATATATAATACATCCTATAGGCCTAAATACACACAATATACATATATATTATACATTAGGAATCCACATTTAAGAATCCCAGGGCCAGTTGTATAAAACTCACAAACTGATGGTTGTTTTTAACTGAAAGTTTGAAAATAACAAGCTACTTATGTTGTATAAAAATAACCGTAGATTGTGTAACTCATAGTTTTAAATAACTGGAGAAAATAATAAACATCTGGCAACAGTGCAAAAGTTGAGGGAAATTTGCAGGGAGTATTATGTTTATATCTTTGGTCTTTGATTTTCAGTTGTTTAATTAAAGACAAAGCACCATCTTACACATATGTCTTTGGTATTTATTTCAATTGCTTAATAAAGATGAGTTTTTTTATTATTTTTTTAAAATCATTTCATTGAGGCCATGTATATTTTTGCTTCAAACTGCTTTAACCTGTCTATAGAGGTGTTTAGGTGTGTAAACGCAACCTACATTACCTATAATGCCTGGAAGGTTACGAATATTGTAGATATCTAATATTGTTTTCTTAAGACACTGTCCTTAGTTGGAATTCAAATAAACCGAGGCCTTAAAGTATAATTTTCTCTTGTCAATTTATGAATGGTTCTACTGGCTGTTCCTTTGTCCTCAGTAACTATTTGTAAGCTTCCAATCACAATAATTCGCAAAGGACCTCAGGGGTGACCCTGAATATCATAAACATATCATGAATTTGCTTTGTACTTGATTGTAATGGGAAGGAGACATAACCTCTGTCTAGTTGTTCTGCCCAAATTTTGGTATGTCATGCAGTACTAATAAAAGATTATGACATTCAAGAAATGCATGATGGGTTTTCATTGCATCACCAGATGGGGTATCAGAATAATCAGAAATCTAGAAATAAATGTTGCTATTTTGTAATGTGGGGCTACCATAACCAACAACAAAGCCAAGGTACCGGTGTCTGTATTTTTAATGTCATTAGACAAAATGAAAGCAAACTGAATCTAAATGATATGAAAATAATAACAACTCACGCTGTACCTATAAAATGGATTTCTAGTGTCTTTTTCACTGTTTGAAATGTATTTAAAATTTCCAAATCATCAGTTAATGTTTTAACTTGCAAAAATTCACCAGTTATATTAAAATGTTGGTTAGGATGAGATAAACTTGGATTAATGTTTATACAACAAAAAAAGGTAGTTAAATGTAACTGAAAGTTAATTTTGCATGATAACTACAGTTTACATGTTTATACAACTGGCCCCCAGTCAATCTTCCATCACTTTTTTTTATATAGGATTCAGCATCTGCAGGGGATGTGTGGAGGGCTCCATTTCTTCCTCTTCGTCGTCTTCGTTCATTACAGGTATCTTGTTCAAACGGCTCTCCTGGCAGTTTTAGCATAAAGGGGAACAGTTCAACGAAACTTCCTTGCAGTCACATTTAAGGCTGCTGCAATCCTTTGTACACTTACAAAAAATATTGCTTGAAATGCCTTGTGGTGCTGCAGGGTCTTTGGTCAGCACTGGAGCAAGATGATTTTACTTCCGTTACCCCACAACTCTGGGGGTAATTGGCTTCCTAACCAGAGCTGCACCTGGTGGTATGTCTGAAAGGGATGTTCTTTTGTTGCCCCCTTGCTTGGTGGAAGTGACGAGATCAGGTTGTACAGTGGTCATAGGCTTTAGAAATTAATGAATACGTGATGAATACGTGAAATTTGTCAAGACCCACTACCCAGGAGGAAGAGATGATGGAAACATCAACTCACCAAACAGCACTAAGGCTGAACTGGGAAGACGCTACATAATGAGAAAGTCCGTAGATATCTATTTCAATATGGGCAACGAAAAACAGTGCGTGAAGAACTATTCCTCCCCAGTCCGCATAATAAAGACAGAGTGATCAACCTACTGAGGTCTAAACTCGAGGAAGAGGCCATTGCAACGCATCAAGCATCAGACGATGCTGACATGCTGATTTTAAGTACAGCTATTGAACAATCAACGATAGAAACATCTAATGTGGCTCTCATTGGAGATGTCGATCTCGCATTGATATTTACCGCAAATACTCCACCTGATCACAAAATTTACTCATCAAACCGGGGAGCGGAAAAGGTCTAACCAGTGTTTACTGTACCCACCAAATGCAGCAGCTGGGAGTGAAACAAATTCTGTTCCTGCATGCTTTTATGGATGATATTCAACTTCAGCAACATTCCGAAAGAGTAAACTTGGTTTTGCCAAACTTTACCAAAAACAACCAGATATTCATAGAGCAGCCGAAGGATTTTACAACCCCTCCTCCTCACAAGTTGATGTTGAGGAAGCTGGATGAACATGTATGTTAAGAAGGTACGGCGCCCCAGCAAAGGAGAGCTCCCTTAACACCTACCGTTACCATTCGTTTCTAAAAATCTATGACTATGATCTCTTGTCACTTCCACCAAGCCAGGGGTAACAAAAGAACATCTATTTCAGACATATCACCAGGTGCAGCTTTGGTTAGGAAGCCATTACCCCCAGAGTCGTGGGGTAACGCAAGTAAAATCATCTTGCTCCAGTGCTGACCAAAGACCCTGCAGCACCACAAGGCATTTTAAGCAATATTTCTTGTAAGTGCATGAAGGATTGCAGCAGCTTTAAATGTGACTGCAAGAAAGTTTCGTTGAACCGTTCCGTTTTATGCCTAAACTGCCAGGGGAACTGTCTGAACAAGATACCTGTAATGAACATAGACGACGGTGGGGAAGAAATGGAGCCCCTCCACACATCCCCAGCAGACTCTGAATCCGATATAAAAAAAAGTGATATAAGTATATACATAGATATTTCGTTATAGTTCTTTAATTGGGAAATAGATGTACTATTTTCTTGAGAAATCACAAACTTTTCCCTACAATTTCAAATTGTTGTAACTTTTGTTTTGTTGAAGATAAATTAAATATCTATATACCGGTACATATTTAAAGGAAATTTAATGTTCTACAACTCTTTTCCTCACAACTTTGCTGTAAAACGTAAGGCTGATGAGTTAGAAAGACAAATTTAACGAAAAACGTGAGGCAAAAATTAGTTTTGGGAAACTTAGTGATATCCAGCAGCCCATATCTCGAAAACAGTTATAGATACAACAAAAGTGTGTATTAATCAACTTGTAGAGAATTAAGTCAGTTTTAATTTGTTATATGAAAAATTTTCCCTTCAACGCACCATTTTCAAAATATAAGCAAAAAACAAAAAAAGTGGACCTTTCCCACACCCTACCCCCATGAAGCGTAAGGGGACTTTTAGTATGTTTACCTCCTAACAACCACCAACACATTCCCGAAGAAAAAAATTCTGTCCCTCTCCAAGTCCTCTACAACCCCTTTTACGGCATTCATTGACTGGACTATTAGGGTTTGTGTAGCATGTCCTTTAAAGAAAAGAATTTTTCCATTTAACTGTATTTTTAACGCCAGTCAGTTTCAGATGCAAATAGCTGAACATAATTCTTAACACAAGTGCGTTGTAATAGCTGCCATATCAACATATTGACCAGCAACTTTACTTTGACTGCTATCTTCACTTTCACAATGTCTTTTCACAATTAACTACTTAAATCTTAAAATTATTAATTATGTGCTTATTTAGCAATTGAGAGCACGATGGCAATTTATCATTGTGGAGACATATGATGCTTCGTGATGCCACGTTGTATTGGTTGAAACTTCTGTAGAATTGTCTTTAGGAGATGCCATATTGCCATATATTATTGTATATATAACTTAAATAATATGATTTTAATTGGTTATTCAAGTTTAACAGTTTCTTTAGCAAAGAAAAGGAAAATATTGCATATACAATGAACATTGCTAGAAATAACCAATAGGCAACAGTGCAATAGATTATATAAGCAAATTCTAATCTAACTTACAAAGTCGCCTAAATACATAGTGTTTTAATTATTTATGATACTCAAATTTATGATTATGTGCATTTGATGATGTGTTATATGATTTGCATATTTGTAGTAGTATAGTAAACATTTGTATAGTATAGTAAGTATTTGAACTTTCTGGGCATTTTATATTTGTGGTATAGGTGGATCTTTTTACCAAATAAAAATCATTTGACTATCACAAACGGAACAATGAATTTCATTAATATAGTTGATATGAGTTCTGGAGTGTGCGAACATTTCATTCTTGTATTGCCCGTGCATTTAGACGTGAACACTGTCAACACAATGCACAGTGGTATCAGTCTCACGTGATCCATACTATCAACACACTCCCCTTCCGTCCTGCCCTATCTCTGCGGTGCATGCAAGTGTTCACGTCTAAATGCACAGGCAATACAGGTAGAAGATGTGGTACATATCAATGAATTGAGAATGTAGCTTACATGGCAACCATTCATGTTACGTGGCGACCATTCACCTTACATGGTTGTAGCCTTGTCATGTTATTTTTTTCTGGTGTAGAGGAGTAAGATATTGTATTGTTGTTCTTGCCACATTGTCGATTCACTGCCAATTGATCCTTTGATCTGACTCATTACTGTTTTAGTCGTATGTAGTGTTAGAAAGGTTTGATTACAACAACAATAACAGTAACAGGAAACACTGAAGTGGCTTCAGGAAGTTGAAGATGAATTTCTTAACCCATTTTAATTTTCTGAACATGATAGCATGTCAGGCTATGGAGAGAAAACTGATAATCTAGACAAAGAAAATCCTAAACCCAGAAGAAGACACTGCCTCGGAGGTCTCAGCAGAATCCAATGCTGTAGTTGTTCAAATTCCTCAACAATATTTAGGCTGTAGCAATTAAGACATTATGGAATGCCTTCCACCACACATACTAAGAAGAGGATTATTGTCATTCATCCATCGGGAATAAAAAACACAATTCTGTAATGTGAAAGTGTTATGCACTGATTATATTGTTTAGTAAAATATATTTCCCAAATATGTTTCCCAAAACTGTAAATTACGAAAACTTGTTAGAGTAATTGTTTTATAACAGTAAATAGATAGTATGACAATGTTTGGTACTATGTGGCCCTGTGCTCACATGTTGACAAAAGCAGGATCCTATTGAATTTTACCAATGCCAGGTTAAGATAACTTCTGGATAGTTCAGCTGCCATGTGTTCCGTTTCTTCATTTCTTCATCATTTGCAAATGTCATGCACACTTCATGCTGTGACTACCACATCATCTGGATTTTTGAGTCTTCACTTCAGGAACTCTGTGCCCCTGGATGGTGTGTGTGCATCCTTCCTTTCACATACTCTGCTGTCTTGATTGCATGTTTCTGCCTGAAGTTCAGATCCTTGAACTAAACCCTTGACTTGACGATTCACAATTGCCCTGTTCTCCACTCTCTGGAGTTGGCATTTGCTACATACACAAATGTAAATATTTCAATCTGAAAAAGCTAGGTGAAGTCCAAAGTAGGAATGTTCCGTTATGTATTAGTTCTTAGTGAGTCATGCTTTTCTGTAATTCGTTTTATAACAGGCTTTGCTTGCTATTGTGTCTTCATTTATTATTAAACAATTGAATCTCAAGTGATTCTGTTTACAGCTATTGTAATATTTAATTAAGACTGGATATTATTTCTTATTGTTTTGATAGCCAATAAGGCTTTAGCTTTATTCTATTCTTTCATTATAACTTTTCAATTCAACTCTGTCTCATGAAGACATGAGTTCTTCTAGGCTTTTTAGTGCCTATTCTTTATCATTACAACTTTTAAATTTCAACTCTGTCGCATCAAGACATGAGTTCTTCTAGGCTTTTAGTGCCTATTCTTTCAGCAAGCAAATAGGCTTGTTATCTTTTCAATTTTTAGCTTCTACTCATCAAGACATGAGTTCTTCTAGGCTTATTAGTGCCTATCTTTTACCTACCAAA
The DNA here is from genome assembly GCA_964059195.1 of Ectobius pallidus. NCBI lineage: Eukaryota > Metazoa > Arthropoda > Insecta > Blattodea > Ectobiidae > Ectobius > Ectobius pallidus. The sequence goes on along the minus strand of CAXKWD010000005.1, from coordinate 30,053,159 downwards.
TAGGATTGATGGTTTCATTCTCAATTGTTGAAGCAAATCAACTCTTCAAGGTATTATTAAGGCTTCATATGCCTAATTATTCTGATGACTGCAAATAGTCTCAAATATTTCAATCACCTAGCGTGTGATTTATTGAATCTTCTCTTCTGTGGTGTTGCGTCGCAAGATCTTCGAGCCAGCAACTTTAACAATTACAAGAAGTGGTAATTATAATTAATTCAAAAGGTATGTCATTCAACTACTTAATATAAATCTGAGGAACATTTCAGATATAAAGTTCATCAATAAACTAAGCTTCGTGTGGTTTGGATTGAACTGATTAAGCCATCTTGAGGATAATTTCATGACCTTTAACTAAAGGAATTGTATTCAAATAATTGTGACATTTATAATTTCAACAGTGTTTCTTAATAACAATTTATCATACATCCAAGTGATCCGGTTTTATAAACTGCATATGAGTTATGTAATTTTCTTTATGGCAATAAACTATTATGTGCCAACATATTCTAATTAAAATGTATTGGGAAAGTGTAGCTTGATCTGTTCAAAGGTTAAGCCTCCTTCAGCAAAGAAGTGTATTGCCTAAGGAAATTCATTATTACAGTCCGCTTGTTCTCTGCTTGCCCGTCATTTGTTAGGACTAACCATTTATGTCGAGTATGCTACTCTTCAAAGGCTCATACTAAGGCTTGCAGCACATTCTCTTGTAGGGTATGCGGAGAAAAACACAGTACTCTCCTGCATGATTATAGTGCTCAGAATGAGCCACAAATATCTAATACTGCAGGGATTATGTCAGCCTCTTAGAATCGTCAAGGCTGTTTACTTCCTACTGCGAATGTGTTTATAATAGACAAGAATGGTCGGCCCGTAGAGGCTACAGCACTCTTAGATAGCGGCTCTGATTGCAACTTGATCAGTGACAAGCTTTTTTAGGCACTTAAGGCTGCCTCCCTGTCAGCAGCATGCAAGGCTGACTGGTATACTATCATCCAAAGTAAGCACTCATAAGCTTATTCCTATAGAAATCAGGTCCAGAACAACTCGGTGGTATTGTAATACTGTCACCATTGTTGTTCCAGAGATTTCAGAATCGAAATTTCCACGGTCTCCAATTAATGTCACTAATTGGAATATTCTGCCAAATCTGCAGCTTGCCAATGCCAACTTCAACACACCTAATTCTGTAGATTTGTTGTTGGGTATTGAGATTTTCTCACAAATCGATTGTGTGGGTAACATTTCTGCACCTAACCTACCCACCATTCACAACTCACAACTGGGTTGGTACTTTGCGGGCAAGCTGCCCCAGCCTTCTTCTCCTAGATTGTCTATTCGTAAGTCTAATAAACTTACATGTCATAAATCTAAGGATCTATATAATGGAATCCCTGATGATGCATCTGTCCAATCTTACGGTGTTTGAAATTTTTGTCCACCAATTTATTTTCAGAACAAGCTGGAAAGTTGTATATAGTGTTACCAGTTAATTTCAATTAAAATAAGACAGGGCAAAGTCAAAGATAAATGCTAGTTGTAAATGTCATTTACTTTGGAAATAGCCTTGTGTGAATGTTTGTGCAGAATGTTTTGGCCATTTATTTCAATAGCTGGGGAGACTTTCTCAGTTTAAATAAGCTTGGGCTCCAGTCAGATTATGAATGAATGTGATAAGAAGGAACCTGATTGTTTTAGTGAAATAAAATAGCTTAGTATTGTTAAATCTCCTGCTGTTATATTTCACAAAATTAAAAATTATTTAAGTTACACTTAACCCTTTGGCAGGCATGCTGTTGTAAAAACTACAACAGCAGCAGTTTTTGTGCATTATCGATGCCTTAACCTTGAGCTATTGCACCAACCCCATAATTTATTCCATTGTTGATGCTTACTCAACAATGTTACTATGGCTCCACTTTCCTTGTTTAGCTCTTTCAGTTGATTTTCTGAACTTTACGCGACATGGTGTTGAATGTTGTAAAAAATATAATGCGCGCCTGTTCTTGTCACAGATGCATGTTTAGTTCAAGCAGCCAATATGCAAAAAAATAAAATAAAAATAATAATAATAATAATAATCTTCATGAAGTTGCTGCCGACTTTGTGAAGGAAACTAATATTTGTGAAATATTCCAGCAATGTTCAAGAATGTGAAAAATATAACCAATAGCCATTGTCTTGTAATCCTTGAAATGTAGTAAGAGGCAAACATTTTATCTCCAACGTAAACTCCATCTTTTGTCATGTTGTAGTCAATGTAGTCACAAGAAGTTATCAGATCTTATAAAAGATCTAAAGTATAACTCAAATCACTGCCAGCCGATCTCGCTGTATTTCTTATGCAGTTCTGAGGTGAATCATCGACTTCTGAAGATCAGATTCTTGAACCTCTGGCAAAGAAGCGCAGGACCTGTATCTCCATGGACGACAAAAAAATTCATCTACTTCAATTAAATGTGATAGATGCCAAAACAGCTTGTAAAAAGCACATTAAAGTACCAATTTATAAAGGCTGTTATGAAAGTGAACGTTTCAGAATACCTGGACAAAAGGGTATCATGAACAACTAAAACAACAACTGAAATTTTTGTTATAGCATGTGATGACAGAGGACATGTACTGTTTTCTTCAATACTAACCAATTTGTATAGCACAGACTTGTTATTACAGTATATTAAAATGTCGATGTTGTAAATTTTACAACACACTCCTGCTCATGTGACAAAAGCATGCCTACCAGAAGGTTAAGCACCTAATTGCTAGATTTAACTACAAATCCCTTTTTTTTTAAAATGGCATTTATGGCTGTTCCCAAAAATACAGAACTTAAAATAATGGAGTTACATGATGATAATTATAAGCAAAATAAAGAATCCATTGAATACAGGACTACAAAATGAACTAAAAATGAGAATGTCACTCACTATATTTTCTTTTTCTTTTCAGTAAATTGGCTGCACAATTTCAGAGCATGGAGGTTCGGAACAGTAATTTTGCAGCTTTCATTGATATGTTCACATCCAATACTTATGTAATGGTCATCATGTCCGATCCTGCAATCCGTAAGTACAGCATCATCATAATTGCAGTGAATGTAATATAAAGTACTATTACTCCTGTGAACGTGGCAATGTATTCTAATAAATTTGTAGTTTTCTGTTCACTAATATGTTTTCTGGATACTGTGCATGTAATAAGAAACGTTCTTCAAAACTGTTGTACATTATCCAGAAGAATATAAGATTTTTTTATTTTATGCATCTAATAGCATCCAGTGCTACTTGATATGAAATTAGATTTTAATTATTATTTTTACGACTTATTAATTATAAAAGTTAACTTAAAAATATTAATAGAATGAGAGATAATAAAATAACATTTAATGGAATTTAATATTGTATCATATTTAAGTTATAATATATAAAAGTAAATTATTTTAAAGATTTCTGACAGATCTCAGCTTGTCTAGCAGGAAGTTCCAGCAGCGGTCGTTATGGCAGCTAAACGAACATTTTCAAATCAAAAGAACCTGTGATTTCAATCGGTAGCCAGTAGTGATCCGGAACATCATTTTAATGGCTTTCTTAATGGAGGAGGAGCCAAAGCTTATAAATATCTCCTCCACTTATGATAATGACACTAAGCTTTCAGCATTCTTCTACATACCATCTTTGCTGCTGGGCTTCTCCATGGTATTCACGCATCGCCCGGACCAATTCAAACAATGAAACAAGAACAACGTGTTATTTAAAACATGACAATTTTACAAGTGAGCAAACAAAGTCTGAAGTGCATGTAAGAGATACAATTGTATTATTGTGAAGTGGTGTTAGATACAGTTCTGAAATGTGTGTAAATGATATTGTGAAGTTGCGTTAGATACAATTTTGCCAGTATAAATACATCCGCAGACACATGTGAACCTTTATAAAATAATTTTTATATAAGTTTTGAGTGAATAAAATTCAGGTATTCCAAGTTTTCTTATTCGTAGTAGGTAACATATGTACCCATAAATTTAGGGACACGACCCTGCTGATGAATCGTGTATTTACTGGCTGATTTACATGCTAGCTAAGCTGAGGTTGGTTGTAGAGTGACAAGAAAATTATTGGACTATATAATATCATTTAAGTAATACTTTTGGTGCTTGACAACCTACATCCCTTACCATCCACGATACAAGCAAGAGCTTGTATTGGTGATTAGGACATAGGCTACTTATTTCATATGGTTTTTAATCAAATAGTTATCGTACTAAATTTTACTTTATTTTGTACTAAAAAATTCCACTTCTGAACAAACAACACCAACTTCTATGCCACAAATCTGTTTACAATTCTGTATAATTCCTCTCCTGAGCAAAACTAGTGATTGCCTTTACTATCATTGCTTCTTCCTTAACAATATTGTTCCCTTATGTTGAATACTTCCAGAGGTTATGTTTGCTACAGTTTCTTATTGCCATATCGTATTCCATGTAACATTATGCATTTCTAAAGTGGAAATTACTCAGCAAATATATTTTAAAATCCATATCATAACATAAGTTGTTCTAAACATCTCTGTATCTTCTAATACATAAAATTGAGAATGTTTGGGTATGTATGTTTGTTCCCTATGCAAAACTACATACTTTGAGCAATTTGCAAAAAAATTTTGCATCAAATAAAACATACAAATCAGTCAAAGCATGTAGATTTGTGTAAAGGAAAACATACATGCCACTCTTCTTGATATTGCACTAGCTTAAAAGTATTGCCTGGGTTTTGTATTTTGTAATTCAAAATTAACTTATGGATGGCTATTTTGATTTTCAAACTCTAGATATGTATGAGGGTCGTTCCGAAAGTAATGCCTCCTATTTTTTTACATGGAAACAACAGGAGATACATAAATCACAACAGCACAGCTAAAAAGGGCAATTTCAGCTACAGGCTGTCATTTTTCCACATAGTCACCACCATTCGTTACACACTTTTGCCAACGATGAACCAGAGCCTGCTTGTAAAAGTCGGAACCGGCTGAATTTAACCACTTCCTTACAGCTTTGACAACAACATCCGAGTCTCGAAAATGCTCGCCACATAGTCCATCTTTCAAAGGACCAAAGAGATGGAAGTCTGAAGGTGCTAAATCGGGACTGTACGCAGTGGGGGGGGATAGGGGGGGTTATATCCCCCCCCCCCCGAAATTTGAAAAAAGGCTATATATGCACTCTAAGTGGCCAGTTTTATAAACTAATTATATACGTAAGTTAATTAATTTTGTTTGGTATTCTTTCTACCTATTCAAATCCCCCCCGAAAAAAAATTCTGCGTCCGCCACTGACTGTACGGTCTTTAGGGATAGCCTGGGTGCAGTCTGCTGGGATACCCAGGGTGTGGTTCTTTGGATGTCCTGGAGCCTGAAAAAACTGTCAATTCAGCATGCTACAAGATAACACTAAGCTGAAAGCCTGAATTTCCAGGGTAAGGACAGAGAAAAAGACCAACTTTCACCTCCAACATGATAACACCAGTTTTGCGACCACGCAACTCATTGAAAAATTCAGCTGGACTGTCTTACCACATCCACCATACAGTCCCGATTTAGCGCTTCAGACTTCCATCTCTTTGGGCCTCTGAAAGATGGACTACATGGCGAACATTTTCGAGACTCGGATGCTGTTGTCAAAGCTGTAAGGAAGTGGTTAGATTCAGCTGGTTCCGACTTTTACAAGCAGGCTCTGGTTCATTGTTGGCAAAAGTGCATAATGAATGGTGGTGACTATGTGGATAAATGACAGTCTGTAGCTGAAATATTGCTCTTTTTGGCTGTGCTGTTGTGATTTATGTATCCCCTGTAGTTTCCATGTAAAGAAATAGGAGGCATTACTTTACTTAGAATTTGAGAGGAAAAATGACTCAATGTCAAATTTAACTGTTCCCTCAGAAAACACTAGATAAAGCTTTTTATGGCTCATAGTGGACTCAGAATTCTTTTGCAACCTGTTGTTTCTACACACCATGCCTGCTAGATTGTGAAATAAGAAAAAAAAACAGAAATAAAATTTTACTATACATTATATTTGGGGGTACGCTGTAGCGTAGGTGTTGAGGCCTAATGGTTGAGGCCTAATCCTTCTGGTGGCACTATGGCCCTGGGGTCGACTCAGCCCCTAACAGAAATGAGTACCAGGAACAATCCTGGGGGTAAAGGCGGCTGGTACATAAGGCTGACAACCTTACCACCTTCATGTGCCGAAATTCTGAAATCTGGGAGGCTCAACCTCCTGGAACCCTCTGGGCCTTCATGGCCTGTAATAGGGAACACTTTACTTTTACTTGATATTATATTTTATTCCCCACTCACGTTCCCATATAACCATTTTGGGGCTGAAATAAAAAAGAAAATGAATGTTACCTTCACACTTTCCTCCCTGAAAACCTTGGATACATTAATTTACTGGCCCATAGGACGAAAAAATTCCATTTATTATTTCGTCATTCTTGCATGATTAGGACTTAATAAACATTCCTATTTCTCAACTAATGCAAAGCATACAGTGATGAACAACATATCAACGGATAATGTTTTTTACAGAATTCTGACATAGCATGCTCGCTACTCATTGTTGGCATAAACTCAGACTGAGACAACTGAAAATGCTCTCCCCACAATATGACCACTCATTCTAAATGAAAATGTGAAGTGAGAAAATTATATTCTCCATGCCGGGGTAGAGAAAGTTTTGTGATGCATCACATCCAATATTTATTTACATGGATTCCATTCTCAAATATTGGTTTATGGATATTTCTATCACTAGCCTTTCTAATTTGTCAAAGCTCAGTATCATGCAACTTTCAAAGCCACCTGTGAACACTGAAAACAATATTGGTGTCATGAGAACTGCACATGCAGTCTGAATTGCATTTGATGAATTCAGTCTTGTATCAGATCTCCCTGCATGACAGAATTAGAAGCGAAGAGGTTAGACGTAAGACAGGAATGACAGACATCATAGAGACTGCACTTCGACTGAAATGGAAATGGGGCGGCCACCTCTGCCGAATGGACCAAGCAAAATGGACACAGGCAGTCACAATGTGGGACCCAAGGATTGGCAGGAGATCCGTCGGAAGGCCGCGAGTACGATGGGCTGATTTATTCAAGAAGATAGCGGGTGGCCAGTGGTCCAGAGTGGCAAAATGCCGACGCACATGGAAAGAGTTAGAGAAACGACTACTCCACGCCGGACATGAATAACAGACACTATTACTTCAACAAACAGATGTGATAAGTGAAAGTGAAATCAAGCATGGAAATAAATACACAATGTGAAAGTCCAATCTGTCAGGAGTAGCTCCCCTGGCAGGTTCAAAAGTGAGCTCACCCTGCATCACAGCAGGAGGCCCTTGCCCATAAAGGGATGACACGGGCTTATACTTATTCTTATTCTTATTCTTATTCTTATCAGAGATGGTAGAGGGTAGACATTTTAACTTCAATTATTTAATACAACATTCTAATCCATCAATTTGTAGTGTAGGCCTACACATGAATAAAACCAATTAGAGTATAAATTTAAGTGCAAATGCAACATGAAGAGAGAACAGCGAAATAGTAGCGAGGAGTAGCAAAGTCATTAATGATTAGAACAGTGTTACATTAAAGAACTAAAGAAACCATAAACATATTTAACCACCAAGATTGCAATTTAATGTAGGATATTTTGTCTGTATAGTGTACCTCACTTGGTGATAAACTTCTTGTAATGCCAAGGGGATACTTATTTGATACAAGAATAAATTATAATTACAATTTGGTGAATTCAGTGTAATATTTTAAAAAATCATATAATTTTACAGTGAAAGGGGTGGTTTTGTTTGAATTTTAATGTTGTCTTTGTTTATTTCTTGGTACTTGATTTTTGCATGCATTTTCCTACTATATGCTATTTAAATCTACAGTTTTGATAAATTTTTACCAGTCTTTACACACAGACCCTATGGTACCAGGAGAAAATTTTAGGCAGAACTAATTTTGGAACAAACCACTCCTTAAATGTTTCAACCCCTATCATGGAATCTTTATTTAAATCTACATTCTTTGACCAATTTTTACCAGACTTTACACACACAACCTTTAGAAACAGGAGAAAATTTTAGACAAAACTAGTTCTGGAACAAACTACCCCTTAAATGTTTCAAGCCCCTTTATGTAATCTATATTTAAATCTACATTTTTTTTTTACCAATTTTTATTAGACTTTATATACAGAACCTCTTGAACCAGGAGAAAATATTAAGCAAAACTAATTTTTTAAAGAAAAAATCACCCCTAAGATACAACCTTTATTTAAATCTATAGCCTATTCTTTGACCAATTTTTACCAGGCTTGACCTTTACAACCAGGAGAACATTTTAGGCAAAACTAATTTTAGAACAAACCACTCCTTAAATGTGTCAATCCCTATTACATAATCTTTATTTAAATCTACATTCTTCAACCAATTTTGATCAGACTTTATACCCTTTTTCTATTGAACCAGGAGAAAATTTTAAGCAAAATTAATTTTGGAAGAATCCACCCTTTCAATGCGTCAACCCCTATTATAACCTTTATTTTAATGTACATTGTTTGCCCAACTTTTAACAGACTTCACACACTGAGCCAACAGAACCAGGAGACAAATTTAGCCCAAAAATAATTTGGGAGAAAACCATTCCTTAAAAGTTTCAACTCCTATAAATGATGTTTACATTCTTTGAGTAATTTTACCAGACCCTAGTCAGATCTATTGAACCAAGAAAATATTTTAAGCAAGATTAATAGGAATTTCTGATTCTTCTTACATCAACCCCTTCCAGCCTTGCTTGGTCTTTAGAAGCAGTGGGGTGCAAAATCCCAAGATTTCTATGAGCGATAAAAAGTTATATTTAGCATTTCCTGAGGAATAATCTGAGTAAGGTAAATCTTTCTTCCTCATTTCAAGCTCTGAATACCTATATAAATGACCTAGATTTTGAAAATTGAAAGCCCCCTCCCCAAAAGTCTATCCCTTATTCTCATGTATTATTATCATTATTTTTTAATTATCATTAATTAATGTTTATTGTAATTAATATCAATCATTATCATTTGCTTGGGAGTACTCTTAACCAATCATAGACCATGGTGTCACAGCTAAGTGACTTCTGATGTTCCCGTCATTCAAGTAGCCTATGTACTCACATTCTTTCTTGGATGGAGGAATCATGCCACCGTTCATCTTCATTGTTATAGTATCTTTATGCAAAATGCCATTCATTCTACAATGGGGCAGATTGGCATCTTCAGAGATTGTAGTATTAATCACTTATTACACAACATACAGTTCGTTTCATACTTTTTTTGCTAGTTCACTTTGTAAAAGTTTCATGCTGCCATCTTTAAAGACATTGACTTATTCGACAGTTGCCTTGGAAATGTGACAATGCTTTTTCCAAGTGCTGGATTATCTCGGCATTCATTCATCACAGCAAAGAGCCATAAGTTTGCACGCATTACTCAAGTTTACCAACTAGATTTTCTGTGAGTGTGCACAACGTCGTGCATTACTGTGAACATTCTACAAATGACGCCATTTTGTTATATGTATTTTCTAGTTGATCTCTCTGTGTTTATTCATGTGTGTTTATTGCAACCCTTCTTTACAATGAAAAAGGGTTAACTTTCTACAGCAACTACAAAGTTTAGTTTCTGTCATTCAGTGGAATATATACTTTTAGTCACATGTTGAATTATGTAAGATTGTGAAACTCTCACATGTCATTGATTCACTTCATGAACTTTAGTGATCTCGACTGTTTGCCATTACGTTCCATTAACTTCACATTATACTGTGTCTTGTGACATTATAGAAAGTATTTGAAAGGTTACTCCTTATACCACTTTATAAGATAAGGCAAGAAAGCTAACCTTATGCAACAAACCGAGAGACTTGTTGTAACAGTACAAAAATTATGTGTAAGCAAAGTTTATAACAAATAACAGCAAAATAATATGCAATAACAAGTATTTATAAGTATATACCTATTAGGAAACAGTGTGAAATTGAAAATAAGATATTGTTTAAATGCTACAGGCCCAAATGTTTAAAGTACAAACATGTAATTTTAGGTATAAAAATGTGTTGTAGACTTCATACCTGAGTTCACACAGAATTAAAAGTAAAATATTCCAGTGAAAGTTGAAGATATGAGCTCTATAAATATTAAAATTGTCACATAAACATTAAAACATAGGATTAATGAATTCCATTTTTTTATTCTTTGAGGGAGGTAATAATTAAGGAAATAGTGGGCAGTTTTATGCCTTATACCCTCAAAAATGAGATTAATAAACCAAGGAAATTTTTATCTGCAATAGCCTCAATATTTATTAATAATATAGCAGAAAAAAACAATTTTGAGTTGTAATTCATCTAAAATATTTGAATTCAATATTCTTAAAATTCTAATGACATGATTAAATTCCTAAAATATACACATATTTACATAATTGTTAAAATATCTGAAGGGTACAGGGGAAGAAGGCGGAATGTCAGTAAATCAAAGTTTTGCAGGAAACGATTTTTAAAGTTTGAGTACTCTAAACGCAGACGTATCAAATCAATTATGAATACATTTTCGTTCTACAGTAAGAATAATGTGTTTTGTACACGTGGTGTGAATATCAAGTTCTGAAATTAACTCAAACATGTAAAAAAATCGTAAAATACGAAAAAATGTCCAACGGTACAGGGGAAGAAGGCGGAATGTCAATAAATCAAAGCTTTGCAGGATACGATTTTTAAAGTTTGAGTACTCTAAACGCTGATGTATGAAATCAATTATGAATACATTTTCATTCTACAGTTAGAATAATGTGTTTTGTACACGTGGTGTGAATATCAAGTTCTGAAATTAACTCAAACGTGTAAAAAAATTGTTAAATGCAATGAAATGCACAAACATTTTGAGGTAGTAGGTGAAAAGGTATAGTTATGTTTTATGTGGTAATCGCCTACAATTTTACATAACTTTTAAGTTATTAAAAATTGCAATTAAACATTAATTGCCGTACATTAATTATTCCTTATGAGGAATTGACTGACAGAACATCTGATCAGTGTGGAACAAAATTTCGTCAAATGGTTTACATCTGCGTACTTCTCCTTTGAAAGTAGAATAAAATCTAAAACAAAATAAACGCAAAGCAGGTAATAATTAGGTTTATAAAAAATAAAGGAGAAAAAAAAATATTTCCTTAAAATGTTAGGAATTACTGATTTTTTTGTGCAGTAAAAGGACGAAAAAATATTTCTACACGTAAACAAACATAGGTTGTGTCATTAGTAAAATAGAAATACTAAAATCGAAGGCAATGATTAATTTTTAATATCATTACTAGGGTCCGATTTTTAGATTTTATAAAAAGAAAAGTTATTCCTCAGGTTCGCGAGCGACCCCTGGTGATCCCGTAAGGGAATATTCACAGCGGATTTATTACCGGGGTGCGCCAGTCCCTTACCTACTTAAACCTAAGGAGACACACTCACACCCAGTCCTGAATCCGAGAAAGACATTTTTCTCTACTGAAAAATCCCCGACCCGGCCGGGAATCGAACCCAGGCCGCCCAAATGGCTGGCAGTCACGCTACCAACTCACCCATGGCGACGGACAGGTTTTATAAACCCTGTGTTAATTTTTTAAACATATTAAAATAGTTTAATTCTAGTTTGTTTTACTATTGCCTGACAACACTCACTATATAATGGAATCTGGATAAAACGTAACATTACACCACCTAGAAATTAACGCGCCAAACTGTCACGTCATTTTCCTGTCGGCATTTCCATTTGCGGTCTGGTCGGATTATATTATTGTTTATTGCGGGTAAATAGTTGTTTGCACTTTTAAACCCAAGCAGATGGCAGACTCTGTTGCCAAATTAATCTAATAACAATAGTAATATAATACGAAATTTCAGCGTTTCTTTGCTCTCGTTTCCGACTGACATTTGGCAACGTTTTGTAAATATACTTCAGCACGCGACTATTGATGAGTATGTCCTTCTTGTATTAAAGAAACAACATTTCATAGCGTGCATCGGTGCGTTTAGAGGACAGTGAGTGCCATTTTCTCCTGACTCGCCGCCTTATTTCGCCGTGACGCATGGACATTCCTCCTTCATACCCTGTACGGTGAAATTTAAACTGCTATTTTCTCCTTACCGTACACTTTTTTCACCGGTTTCATAAGCAACACTAAAAGAGTGCTCAGTCAGCTACCAGATGGGCTTGATAACTAAATTTCCGATTTTTCTTGACATTCCGCCTTCTTCCCCTGTACCCTTCATCTATTTACATTGTCTTCAGAGTAAAATATTTACATAATCGTTAAAATTACCTAATTACATTGTCTTAAAAGCAAAATTGCTAAATGTAAGTTACAGCTTATCTTGTTAGTGTATGCCAGGGGAAGTCAACTACGTCTTGTGATGACGTTTGTGGAGCAAGAGCATGCGGATCCCATGTGTGTGACGTCAGCAAGAGCGCACGGTAGTAGGGGTGTTTAGAGTACGCTAGATTTAGGTACTAGAGGACCTATTCACTTTAGCTCTGTGGGTAGAACAACTTCTGGTTGGAAATACGGAGCATTTTTCAAAGTTAATGCAAGATGCGATCCTGATAGTGTTCTCTCTGCAGAACATGTGTTAGTTCTGCAAAACATTCTTCTTCAGTTCGAATCGAGGTTTCAGGATGTGGAAAACCTTTCTCCAATATTTAAACTTTTTGCTACCCCATATTTAGTTAATGTCAAAGACGTTCCTTGCCCGTATCAGTTGGAACTGCTAAACTTACAATGCGACGATCTGTTAAAGGACAAATACGAACGTAAAGTGGTCTTGGGTAACTTTTACAGAAATTTCTCTGAAACCAGATTCCCGAAACTTGCCGCACGAATATTATGTAATTTTGGATCGACATATGTGGCCGAACAATTTTTTTCACTAATGAAATGTGCAAAGCTCAAATCAAGAAGTACATTGTCAAATCACAACCTAAATGTAGTCTTCGATTAAATATTGCTCAAACATTACGTCCCAACATTGATAAACTTGTTAAAGAAAAAAGAGACAGGAAAGTCAGAAAATTGTTACTGTAATCTTGTATCATCTAAGGTGCAGACGAGCTTGTATGGTAATTAATTCAGTTCATTTTTGAAATTATTTTTATAGTAGTGAATTATGTTAATTCAAATGATAGTATTGTCTATTTTTGTCAAAGAACATAGATTTTGTGGAAAGGCAATTGTTCTCACAGAATAGAAAAATAGAATCATTTATAATATGTTAAACTACTGTGCTGTAATTAACCGATAAACTATCAAGAAAATCGATTGATGTTTCATTAACTCGGAAACACGTATTACGTAAGTTCTAACCCCCTAAATTCCCCCTGCCCGCAATACTAATACCCCTCTCTTCCCCCCTGTTCACTGATGCCTACATTTCACATACTCCTCGCAGAGGTACAACGCGAGCAGTGAGAGCAGAAAGCAGTGACGTCACAGAGCAACCTTCTGTCTTCCCCTGGTGTATGCTATAATTACTAGTATTAGTTAAAACATATATATATATATATAACATGTTAAAAACAGAAGTCCTATTGAATATAAAATTATTTTAGTATTACAGTACTTGTTTTCACTGCTAACCACAGTGGTCACATTGTTAGAATTCAAGTAGAAGTACTATTGTTCTAGTAGTACCGTATATCTTATGATTACAGTAAATACAGATATAATTTAATTTAATTTAATTTATTTTTTATCTTCTTATAGTCCAATCAAATTGTCAAGAATGGATGCAAAATTTAGGGTAGAGCTAATTTTTTTATATGATGTGTGGGATGGTTTTGAGAGTAATTTCTGATATTTTGCCAACAAAATTTTTTGCCGCCGGAGCCGCCATCTTGAAAAAACTTCAACATTTTCTATTTTATTTCTGTTTTTGCCCATTATCTGCCAAAATACGCACCTGACAAATATGTTTTATTATCCCTGCTAAAAGTAGACTAAATTTGCTACAGTTTGAGATCAAATTGAGTTTTCTACCATGAATAGTTTCGAAAATAGAGCTCTCTGAATTTCAGCAACATTTTGCAAAAAATTAAAAATTCTAAACTTTCAACTAGTTTTTGCTCGCTATCTTCTAAATGACCAAACCTATAGTAAAACTCCATATGGAAACTTAAACTAGAGGTAATTTGCAACTTGTCGAGTACTTTAAACTTATGCTACCTCTTACAGGACACAAGATACAGAGGTTTAAAAATATATATACAGCAACGATTGATTAATTAGGCCTACATGTGCATACAAGTTAGGAGCAATAACTGCACAGAACATTCGTTTATATACAAAAAGATTTATTTAGCTGGAGTTCTGGTGAAACACTGCATTGAATGACTTGTTTGTTCATAGTCTTCGGCACTTAGAGGGACCTGGGCAGTTGACGTCTGCTATTTCGTCCGTGATGTTCACAATCTGGCCAGTGTTGATAAAGTTCTCTTCAACGTCTTCATCCAAAAACGAATTAAGTGGATCATCAGGAGTGTCGTCATCCTCACTGTCGAAGGACAGGATTGTTAATAGGCAATGTTTTCACACGACTGCCCATTGCAATGTTTGCATATGGTTGTGCACTTTAATCCAGCATTACGACACCCACAAGCGTTTAAACATCCCTACTTGCAGGTACAGGAAATACTTTTCAGAATTGATTCTGGAGCTGACTCCTTGGCATTAAGGCGAAACAAAGTGTTCACCCAGCCCCACTTCAAAGGGTCTTTGTATTCACCGAGCCATGCCTCAACTTGGTGGTATGTTCGAATGGCATGAAGTTGAGCCGCATCACTGGTTGGAGCAGCCTCGCTAAGTTAAATTTCATTCTTCCTGCAGCTTTTACAAAATATTCCGTGCCGAAGTTCGTCAAGAGTTTGTGTAGCAGGGTTTCCTCCATATAAGTGAACCAAAAAATGTTGCCCCACTTCAGCCACTTCTCCTGATGTAGTTTGAGGGTTCAGAAATACATTAGCCTCCTCTTCTAGTTCAGGATGCTTCAAAATCAGCGAACAGAAGTGGTTTTTCCCGTGACCAAAAACTGCAGATGTTGTGTCACAACCACTGAAAGCATGGATGAGCAGCAGCATGTTGGAGAAGCTGTGGCGAAATGACTGGCTTGAATAGAAGATGTCTGCAGCTTTGCCTCTTCCGCACTTTTGGAGATATGCATTCTTTATATGAGGGGATGTTAATGCAGTGAGGAGAATAAGGCGGTCTATGTCCTCCCCAACTACAAAGACAGTGTCGTATTGAGATACCATTGAGAAGGCAGTGCTAACAATCAAGACATCTGCATCTTCAACAGCCTTTTTCACTTGTATTCCAGCTTTTGGCAATTCATTTTTTAGAAATTCTACGAAGCGCCTCTTGTTGTTTTCATTGGCGAGAAAAGTTTCTTCTGAAGTTTTCAAAACAGCAGTTCTATCAAAAATGACATCAGGAGATGAACGCGCAGCTCATCAGAGTCTCTCACAATTCTTAGTGCTTGTTTGATTAGCGTGCGATGTGCTGAGCAGTGACAAAGAGCCTCTTAGTGCCACTCCTCCGATAACATGTTTCCATTTTCGGAGAACTGTATCTGCTATAGGAAATAATTTTTTCAGAGGACACTGCAAAGTGTTCTTCTAAAATAAAACGCAGTTCTTTCCAAATTAAAATGCTGTACCTACACCAACTTTTCTTATTATTTTCTGTTTACATTGGTTTTCTTAGTCTTTCATCATTTTTTTTATTGGCCAATGTGAAGTTATCCAGGGTCCCTAGACAAGCCTCGAAGTTGTTCTTCCTTGTCCAGAAGGTTAAGCCCGGGGCCCACGGTTCGTCTTCAGTCATCGCAGCCGCTCTGAGCCGCCTCATGTCTGGCACATGTAACTTATATAAAACATGGTACATGGAATCATCTTCACAGTTCTCGCAGCAACATAATGAATCTTCTGCTAAATTAAATCTGGCTAGATATGCTAAGAATGATCCATATTCCGTTAGAAACTGCGATGTGGCGAAGTCCGGAGTTATCCAGGGTTGTTTCAGTCGTTTGATGACACTCGGGAAGAAGTCCTTAATAAATTCTTGGAAATACTGTTTTGGTTATTAATTACCATGTAATATTTAACTATAAGACAACACAGGTTTTACTGTGAGAAATGCCATTTAGAATATCCTAGGCAAAACTAGACTTTTTGTACCTTCGATAAGTTTTCTGAAATGTGAGGAGTTGTAGATACCTCTGTATCTGGTGACCTAAAATAGGTATCAAAACGTTAAAATACTCAGCTTGTTGCAAATTTACTCTAGTTTGAAAGTTATCCTTCGAAATTTTACTGAAGGCTTGGTCATTTAGAAGATAGCGAGCAAAAACTAGTTAAAAGTTCAGGTTTTTTAATTTTTTGCAAAATGTTGCTGAAATTCGGAGAGCTGTATTTCCGAAACTATTCATGGTAGAAAACTCAATTTGATCTAAAACTGTAGCAAATTTAGTCTACTTTTAGGATGGATAGTAAAATATATTTGTCAGGTGCGTACTTTGGCAGATAATGCGCAGAAACAGAAATAAAATCGAAAATTTTGAAGTTTTTTCAAGATGGCGGCTGAGGCGGCAAAAAATTTTGTTGGCAAAATGTCAGAAATTACTCTCAAAACCATCCCAGACATCATATAAAAAAATTAGCTCTACCCTAAATTTTGCATCCATGTGGCTTTTTTTGTGACAATTTGACTGGACTATTATAGGTGTTCATTCATAGACAGTCCCATATAAGAGTCGTGGATAAGAGTTGCAGGCTTACTATTTCCTCGGTTTATCATTCAAATGAGATGCATTTCAGTGCAATCGTGCACCATCTTCAGTCCACTATAGATTTTTGTGAATTAAAGAAAAATAAAGATAAAAATAACATGAAAAAAGAAAGTTAATTATTAATGTAATTCGTAGAATGCAATATATTAATATAGCGCAATGAATAAATTTGGCGTATGAACGAGACCATTAGTATATAAATTTACCTTGTGACCTGGAGAGAAATAGGTCTTGACTTGATGCTGCTGAGCTATGTACTGTTATTATCAGCCGTTGTATGATGTATATGCGGTGCAGATGGTATCAGTTCAAAAAGCGGGTTAAGATCTATTGTTTTCTCATTTAGAATACTATGTTTATTTCTGTATATCTCCATGGCTTCTAATTTATTTAGTCAACGCCTTTATTCTGGTTATGTAAAACGGTCATTGTGTTTTCTATGCTGTTTCTTCTATGTTTACATGAGTATAAATGCTTGGCAAAGGCTGACTTTTGTCTATTATATTTTAGATCTAGCATATGTTCTTTGTATCTAGTTTTAAATTTTCTTCCAGTTTAGCCTATATATACCATATGACAGTCATTACAGTTTAACTTACATACACCATTGCCATCATTGATATCTTTTTGATTGTTATAAGTATTCAACAAATGTTTTCTTATGCTATTATTTGTCCTGAATGTGATATTGAAATTATCTTGTTTAAAAATTTTGGTAACTTTGTAAATATTGGGATCTTTATAGCTAATGGTTGCTTTATTGTATTGTTCCTTATGTTTCTTGTCTGGGATAAGCTGAGTATGTAGGTTTTCCTTATTTTGCATTTTTCTTCTTTCTTTTTAATGAGATTATCTATTGTATAATTATTGTAGCCATTCTTTAGTGCAATTTTTGTAATTATTTGATATTCTTTGTCATACTCTTCCTTATTCATGGGAATACTTAATAATCTACAGACCAAACTATTTAAAGCTGACATTTTTTGGCTGAATGGGTGGTTCGAATTTTTACTTATAATCACATCTGTATAAGTTGATTTACGGTACACTCTGAATTCCAATTTGTTCTCTCATCTATATATATGTATGTCTAGAAAGCTTAATTTCCTGTCTTTTTCTATTTCCATCGTGTAGGATAGATTTTTATTATTATCATTAAATTCACGTAGTATTTTGTCTGTTGTATGTTTATTACAGATTTAAATGATGTTGTCTACATTAATTATTAATTCTAGTTATTCATTCTAATTAAGTATTTCTGGTATTATTTCTTTATTTATCATTTAATTCTTTATTTATTGCATATATATATATATTTTTTTATTTGTTATTTGCTGTTTATATTCCATTCCATGCATGTTTAATGTTTCTGCCGTAATGTGGCGCTAGTGTGTTTCTCTGCATGGCTTCTCTGTCCGCTTCTTCCGGGTGATCAGATCGTCGGGGACTCTGCTTAGGAAGCATGTAGATCAGTGTAGTGCTTTTGTGATTTCACATCTTGAAATGTAACGAGAGATAGTGAACTCATTCATCTGGCCGTGTGGCCATCATTCGCCAGGTAATGGTCTGATTTCTTTTCTAATTATGTATCTGCCTTAAGCTTTGGTTCTTAAGTTTTCTTATTTTGTTTGCTTAAATTCCATAAATTAAATTCATTTCTAGTGCTTATCGCCATGTAAAGTTTCTTGCTAAATTTTCGGCTTTTCTTCAGTTTAGGTTCCGCTTATTTAGTCTGTTTTTTTATTTTTAAATTTTTATTTATTATTATTATTACTTTTTTTATTATTTTTTTATTATATGTAAATATATGTATATATATATATATTATTTACTGTTCAGTCTATAAATACGTTTTGTTTCATTTTTGTTTTTGTTCCGTTTATGACTCTTTGCTTCGTTTGTTCTGCTTTATTTGCGGAAATGTATATAATGCAACTTAAACATGCATAGGATAGAATCACATTGCCAGTTACTACAGACCTTTGAGGTCGTTCCTCCGTTCTTAATATAGATGTCCTTACACAAAACATTATTTGCTGTGCTGTCAAAACGGTAAATTATGAATACTATCGTCATGTTGCATCAAGCTTTAATATATTTTAATTGATTTTTGCATTAATGTATTTATTAAATAATAAAGTTTGTAAACCATTGTTAAATTTGAATTTTTTGAATTATTATTTCTACATTTGCATATTTACCTGTAATCTCTTGGACGGCCTTGGGAAGTTAATATTGGGTGAAAGAACTTTCCAGTACAGTCTATAGATGACAAAGAATATCAAATAATTACAAAAATTGCACTAAATAATGGCTACAATAATTATACAATCGGTAATCTCATTAAAAAACAAAGAAGAAACCTGCAAAATAAGGAAACCCTAGATACTCAGCTTATCCCAGACAAGAAACATAAGGAACAATACAATAAAGCCGTGTTTCTCAACCTATGGTCCGCGAAGATGGTGCAGATTGTCCGCACACATAATTAAAAAATATCATAAAGCAAGTGGAAAGTAAAGAAGTAAAATTTTTTCACATATTTCGTTATAATGACCTATAATTAATACCCCAAATATTAAGAATATAGGCCTTCTTTTAAAAATTGAATGTAAAATTCGGGGTCCATAAATTTTTTTTTAGACATTTTAGAGGTCCTCGGGTTCAAAAAGGTTGAGAAACGCCGCAATAAAGCAACCATTAGCTATACAGATCCCAATATTTACAAAGTTACCAAAATTCTTAAACAAAATAATTTCAATATCTCATACATGACAAATAATAGCATAAGAAAACATTTGTTTAATACTAATAACTAGGGCCCGGATGTTTATGACCTAAAAATGTTAGAAATATGCAAGCCTTTATGACCTAAAAAATGGCGAAATATGACTAATAATATGACCTAGAGACTTTTTTTTTTCAAAATCTTGTCGGTTTTTTCAATTAAAATTTTATGAGAACACATTAATAAGTAATAATATTAATTTTTCACTTATCGGACCCTTAGTTTTAGGCATGATAAACCAAGAGTATAGAGATTGCGATGAAGCACACCATGCAGCGAAATCTTTTCAATAACTGAGGGATGGTTGTTCCTTCCTATCACCCCTTCCCCTTGGCACCCCTAAGAAGAACTTCTACCTGCTCAAGTTATTTACAGAAGCAGTTAGTTGACCTTGCTATGAAAACTGACAATAGCCATCCTAATATCTCCGTTCGCTTTCTTTGCATCTGTCCCTTTTTACGCATCTCTCTCTTTCTCCTAATTCTCAGAAATATACGTAGGCCAACGTATATTTTGTGAAAGTATTTTTAGAAAGAAAATACTGAGAAGTTACACGCAACAATTCAGAGGTGTTCAAATCCCATCTCTGAGACGGCTGTAAGCAAATAAATGAAAATGGAATAAAAAATAAATAAAAGCATGGGGAAAATGAAAAATGATTAAAAATATGACCATAATATGAAAAATGACGGAAAAATGACAAAAAATACTGAAAAAGCTAAAATATGACATTATATGACCAATGAAAATTGCATAATTCTAATCACATTAGATGATATTGTGTTTAAATTATATTTGCTATGGTAACATCACAAAGGAAAAAAATATGACATGTCATAAACATCCGGGCCCTACTAATAACGATCAAAAATATATCAATGACAGCAATGGTGTATATAAGTTGAACTGTAAAACTAGATACAAAGAACGTATGCTAGATCTGAAATATAATAGACAAAAGTCAGCCTTTGCCAAGCATTTATACTCATGTAAACATAAAAGAAACAGCATAGAAAACACAATGACCGTTTTACATAAAAGCCATAGAGATATACAGAAATAAACATAGTATTCTAAATGAGAAAACAATAGACCTTAACCCGCTTTTTGAACTGATACCATCTCCACTGCATATACATCATACAACGGCTGATAATAACAGTACATAGCTCAGCAGCATCAAGTCAAGACCTATTTCTCTCCAGGTCACAAGGTAAATTTATGTACTAATGGTCTCGTTCATACGCCAAATTTATTCATTGCACTATATTAATACTGTCACAATGCCATGATTGCCAGAAATTGCCAGAATTCGACAGACGTCTGGAGAAGGTCGCGGCCCCCCTATTGTTCGGACGGGAGGCGAGCGCTGGTAAGCGTGGTTAGCAAGTCACGGCGCAGCGAGTGGGCCGTGCTCCGTGGGGAAGGCCTGTAGGGAGGAGCTGTGCTCTAAGGGGTGTGACCGTGCGCCGCTACGACCTTCGAGGCCATTCGTGGGCAGAACCTTCGTGGCAACAGCCCCAGAACATGACATGGAAGTGAGCACCGAACAAAAGGGTGAACTGGAAAACATTCAGGAGTTTTCTGGCTGTATTGACCACTGTTATAGGAAATAAAGGAACCTCCATTCTTTAATTAGAAACTTAAGTGTACTGATTTCGAACCCCGACGAGCCCTTGTTACAATATATTGCATTCTATGAATTACATTAATAATTAACTTTCTTTTTTTATGTTACGTTTATCTTTATTTTATTTTATTTTATTTTAATTCACAAAAATATATAGTGGACTGAAGATGGTGCATGATTGCACCGAAATGCATCTCATTTGAATGATAAACCGAGAAAATAGTAAGCGTGCAACTCTTATCCATGACTCTTATATGGGACTGACTATGAATGAGCACCTATAAGAAGATAAAGGAAGACTACATCTGCATTGACTGTAATCGTAAGATATACTGCTAGAACAATAGTACCTCTACTTGAATTCTAACAATGTGACCACTGCGGTTAGCAGTGAAAACAAGTACTGCAATACTAAAATAATTTTATATTCAATAGGATTCTGATTTTAACAGGTTATATATATATATATATATATATATATATATATATATATATATTGTAACAAGGGCTCGTCGGGGTTCAAAATGAGAACACCGAGTTTATAATTGAAGGATGGAGGTTTCTTTATTTCCTACAACAATTGACAATACAGCCAGAAAACTCCAGACTATTCGCCAGTTCACTGTCCTGTTCAGAGCTCACTCTCACTGTGCTCAGTCCTAATTACAGCACTGTTCCAGTCCAATCCAGATCATCCCACGTCGCGCCGGTCAACTCCACAGTCCTCGCTGCCGCTGTGCGATCCACCCATCCTCAGCTTCCCAAGACACACTCACTTGAGGCCGCGCTGATCAGTCCTCTCCGTCCAGCTCACCCTCTGACGCTGACGCTCGCCGCTACTCACGGACTGCCTCTCTGACTGTTCCCTCGTTGACCATCCGGCTCTTCACGGACTGCCTCTCCTCTGATGTACTGACTCTTCACTGTACTGAACTCTCCTTGACTGACTGACTCATCACTCCTCGTTGCCGTCTCTGACACAGAACAGAAACTTATTAGAAGTGCACCCTCTGTGTTAAATCTTGGAAACACGAAGCGATCGCAGCGCGCCTAGTTGCCTGGTAGGAACTACAGGTATAAGAGGGAAATTTGAATCGTCCTAATAACAACGTCCCAATTCAATACTAAGACATCTTAAAATCTGATGTTTTGAGAGCATTTATATATTGATGACAACTTCCGTCCATAGTTATATTTGCACGTATAAAAGGCAAGAGACTTGTAAATCTATATTTAGCATAAAAACTAACTACATAAATGCTCTTTTCTGAAAACATCAGATTTTAAGATGTATTAGTATTGAACTGAGTCAGCGATATGTACTATATTAATATTGTTATAAGCCTATCTGCAACATAAATATTTATTAATGGAGTACCTATTTAAATATTATAATATGTTTAGTAAGAAATTCTTTAGCACTACTGTAAATAAATATCCTTCCCAAACTACAAATCTCAATTACGCTACTACCACAATATGTGTTTAACAAAATACAGACAAATATTTATTGTTAATGTGTTTACTTACCATAAGTTATCCCCGTCAATAGCAGATATACATCTAAGAGTCTGGATTCATTTGGGGAGGGGGGTACTGGTCAACTGATTTGGTCAAAAATCAAGAATACCATTCTGGCACTTAATAACAAAAAGTTAAGTAGAGATTTGAATTTAGCCAGTCTAAAAGGAAAATGTATTAAACATAAATCATGTAATATTTTGTTAAATACAATAAAAGGAGAGAGGGGAAAAAAAGGAGAAAATATTCACATATATCCAACAAATAATATTAAATTTATTACATTATAAATCAGCATTAAGTATTTACACAGCTTTTTTTCATATTACACTGTAATTAAAGATCCAAAACACATTGATTATACTAAGTTATATTAATAAATAGGCTAACATAGATTGCACCAATAGTTGTAAATGACTTGTAATCTACATTTCCAGCAGATACATCTACATTCAAGATGTACAATTTTTACTCATATAAACCATTGGGATTAAAGCATTTTCCCTCTACAATAGGGGTCCCATTTCTTGACAAGAAAACACCGGGACACTTGGCGGTCATTGAAAGAACATTTTTTCTTGGGCATTTTATGCTACGTAAACACACTTGATATGGAAACATATGAGTTCAAGCAGATGGTTTTTTTTCGCCAGAACACAGAGAAGTGAGAAAACAAAATATACGAATACCACTAACGTGTGGAAGTGAGCATCTGCCTCCTCGATGCTGTATCCATGCCACAAAACTCATTGCATGCTACAGTTAATAGAAAAAGGGAAACTTTTAGCTGCTTTCTTCTATTGAGTGCCAGTAACTGATCAGTAGCAAAATATTGAGTTTCTCACTTTTTAAATTTAAAATCAGAAGATTTTTTTACAGAAAACAGTTGTAATAATGATATCAGTAATGAAACTAACAAGTATCTAGAATGGAAAGCATCAGGGTCGATCTTTATGTTCAATGCTTTTACCGTGAAATAATAGTTGTAATAATAATAATAATAATAATAATAATAATAATTGCATGGTTTCCTCAATTGCAAAGGCCAAAATGCAGGATACATTGAGATATAGCTGAACAATAGAAGTAAATGCTGCACTAATGAGTTATTACAAGAGTTTATTGGTAAATTTCTTTAGCCATGAAATTTGATTTGAACCCACGACCTCTTCCCTATTACTCCATACCACCTTCCTTTAATTGATTTTGGTGCGTTCATTACGACTGTGGTGAACTGATTATATGTCACAACAATATCTAGATTATAGTATTCTTGCCACTATGGGCAACAAAAGAATATTCATATTTTAATCAAAATGTTTGTTCTGAAATTTGCATTTAAGTCATGTTATATCGTTTTTATCTTGATACCTATTAATTTTATAAAGAAATGTGTTTAACAAATAATGTTCTTTTTTAATTTTCTCTACAACTTGTCTGTACTAAGTTTCCATGTGTCGCCCAATGTGATGGAGATAGCCTAGAAAAATTGAAAATGGATACGAGTAAAGTACCCCCTAAGTCATTTTTGCAGAAAAACGGATACAGCCAGTTTGTTAGTCATAGATAAGAGTTTCCAATTTTAATTTTTCATTAAAATCGTTAGAGCCAATTTTTCAAAATAGTTTCATGAAAAGTCCTCTTAATATTTCAGTTATAAAACTCAATTTCTGAGCGGTCGATAAAATTCCGAAAAAGTCCTTAGTTCAAAAAATGAAGTAAATACAATGAACCGTTTACCGGCTAAGCTTGTCACAGACAGACGTCATTCCAAAAACATTTTTTTCGGTTTCTACCAATCCTGAAACATGCTTTCCCGGTGTTATCTCGACTTTGATTTTTGCCACGATCACAATACTTTCTCTACACTACGTATATGCGAGAAAGTAAAATCAGGACATCTGGGACCCCTACCCTGAGAATCCCTATCAAGTGGAAAACTATATGCAATCTAGGCAATGAAGTGAATTGTGCTAATTACTTCATTTGTGAAGACCACTTCCTGGAAAAAGATTCAGAAAACAACAGGGTCAGATGTGGTAATTGTAGATTCTTGGTAAATGTAAATGCCTACTGGGAAATTTTGTAATAGATTATTTCAGTTAGATATTTGTTATAATTACAGTGTTTACTCTTCCTTCTTTTTATTTTCACAAATGACAACCAAGCATATGTTTTTAAAAGTTCAATTTTGACTTAATAAAACACTGACAGTTTACTTCACGAAGCAAAGCAGCAGACATCATTAAAATTTGAAGAAACTTGTATTTAATAATGTTTCAAGAGATCAAAACTATAGTAACTAAGGTAAAGGATGGTTATTAACAACAAAAGCATGGGTTCATTGTACCTCATCTATTTATATGCCCAAAAAGTTAATTTTAAATCCTAGAAACAATTAAATGTTAGGAATGACTGAGAAAAACTAACAAATTTTAAATTACCCAACTTAACCCTACTAGACATAGAATAAATTATAAAGTTGATCCAAAGCAACTTTGACTCGGGGTTTATAAAATAGTGCATAACTACAATGAGTCCCATGAAAAAGTTGGCCAATGACACGGGTTTCCTCGTCGCGGCAGGCACAGCTCCAACTCCCAAGCGATTGGGTGAAATATCTAAGCTAATAAAGCCGCGATCGGTGTAATGATTCAGGTTCTCCCATTTACAGTTAAAATTACAATGAAAATAACCATGTACCTCATCATAAGAGTTGTTGGAAATGTTCTCCTCTTGCATCCACACTGGCACCTTTTTAGGAAATTTTCTTTCAGGCGCATAAGTTCAGCTTCCGAGATAGAGTTAATTTCTCTTGTGATATTGTCTGTAAGTTCTTCTAACAGCATGTGAATATTATTTATGGGGAAACTTGAAAAACAAAGTGTACAGGTCAATAGGTCAATTTCCCATACATTAAAAGAACTTAAAGACAATATCACAAGAGAAATTTATTCTATCTCTGAAGCTGAACTTAAGCGCGTGAAAGAAAATTTCCTAAAAAGGTGCCAGTATTGTGTGGATGCAAGAGGAGAACATTTCCAACATCTCTTGTGATGAGGTACATGTATATTTTTGTTGTAATTTTAACTGTAAATATGAGAACCTGAATCACTACACTGATCGTGGCTTTATTTGCATAGATATTTCACCCGATCACTCAGGAGTTGAGCTGAGCCTGCCGCGATGCAGAAACCCACATCATTGGCCAACTCTTGTGTGAGACTCGCTGTAGGTTCTTGCTCACACAATGTATAGAGCATTCGGACCTTAAAATGCAGTACAATATACATGGAGCGTTATGTTGCAATGTCAACTCATGAAGATCGCACGCAACTCTGAACAACAAAATGTTTATCAATCAGGAGTTATGGGCATGATAAGTTCCATGCAAAATTTTCTATCATATATATATATTATTTCTCAAGTCAAGATCCCTTTCTCTCAACACGTCCTAATTGTACAGGCATGAATGAGGTATCGTTAAAAAGGTTTTTTTTACCGATTTCTGACATTGCATTACGATTTTGTGCTAAAACTTACTGTTTGTAGAAAATTTTAATATAAAAGACTTCCAAAAGGGCATAATGGATCCACAGCTCTTCATATCTATTCATAATTATTATTTCATGTCGTTCGGTTCATTTTTAAAGATATTTAATTTTGAGAACTTAGCAGTAGCGTATCTTTGGATTTTATAAGTCTTAGATTTTCTGGGAGTTAAATCTGATTTTGGAATTTCAGTACCTAAGACGTAGATGTAGATGTAGATATCTCGTCCTGCAGATCCTGACACTTACCAATACCGACAATGTATCAGTATCGGAACTGTGAATGGGCCTATCATTTTCATGGATAGGCAAATGCTTTGGAATCACATCATACCTTTATTTAATTTGTCTATAGTGTAGTTCATGTCTTTTTGCAACAAATGGTCTTCACAAACATAAAAATTATTACAACTCACCCCATTTGGAATATTACAAATAGTTTTCCAAGTTTCCAGGACATCTTGGGGCTGTTTGGAGAATCTGTACATATGATTGTTCTTTCCATGTTCATAATATCCTCATGAGCACCCAGTGAACTTGCAATAGTATTTCAGCATCCCACGCTGGTTTTGTTCAAGGATCTGAAAGCACAAATAACTATATATTAACACACAAATCCTGAAAACCGGATAACATGAGAACAAAGATAACATAGAATTTTTGGAGCACCAGTCACCATGTAAAGAAAAAAAAATTTAGACCTAAATCAACGATGGCAGGAAAATGGTACTTTACGACAACAGAGTCCCCCACTCCTACTCTCAATCACTCCCCTAGCGGCGGCATTTGTACTAGGCCTACTAGCAGCGATGGTAGCGCCATCTCTTACGCAACTGATGAAACAAAATATAATTTCATTCTTCTTTATTCTCTTCCTTTCCAGTCTCCTTCCTCTCACCTCCTCTTCACCCTACCTACCTATTTCAGACCTATTCCTACTAGTAAATTTTGGATTGATGAGGATTTGAACTCGGGACCCCTAGCATAAAATAGCTAGGAGTCTTAACCATTACGCCACGAGTGAATGTTGAGCAATGAAGGTAGCTTTCGTATATTTGAGTTATGATAGGGGGATTTCATAAGTTTTAATGCAAGAATCGGTTTTTATCATTTTGAGATATTTTGTTACTTATGAAAAGAGCAGTGTTGGTGCAAGGGAATTTTCCTGCATCAATTATAAGCCATATTTAATGTTATAATATGGAGTTTTTTTATAATTGTGAAATATTATGTATGGTGCAAGGGTATTTTTGTATTGTGAAATATTAGGCGACATGTCAATTTAAATTATGCATTACCAGCGTTGAGATTGAGCATTGGCTACAGGCATGATGGCATGCACTACGGGGAAGCGGGCGCAGCCAGGCAAGTGCCTTGTGGAAAGGGGACCAGCCTGTTTCGCTAAGTACTGTTTACATAGGAACCATATAGCCTATAATTTTATTGTTTAAATCTGATCATTTTTGTGAGTAACCAGTACCTAGGCCTATACACTATGCCAAATATAAAGGCCTAATATTGCCTATTTCTTCATGGTTTCTTCCCCGAATATTTATAGGATCAAACTCAATTTATAGGCTATATGAAGTCCACATGTTGCTAAGACTTTTATAACCTCAAATGTTGAAAACCACATGATAAAATTGATAAAAAAACAGGTTACTGTAGTAACTGTTAATATTACCTCCATCATTCAAAATCAGTTGTTGTTCGTCTAGAGGCAGATGCTGTAGATGTAGATAGGCTATCTCGTCCTGTAGATCCTGTGTTGATGAAAATCAGAACACGTTAGATGTCTGTAGCACAAGCTGATTAGGGTTCTGTAAACACATAAGATCATATAAAATTCCACACACAACCATAGAATTCTGATTATCTGGTAATTACAGTTGTTTGGGAGTAACGTTCATTAGGCAAAATTTCGAAAAAGAAATATTCAATCTGAAAATACACTTACTTGAGATCAGCAGACACGTAGAAAAATTCTATTAACTTTTCGTCACAGAACACAAACTTGGAGAAATTCCGTTAAGTTTTCTTTCGGTCACAGAACCTGGCCTGGCCTTGCTTTCAAACTTCTGAAATGGGCTTCATTCATTCGCAGATGCGAGAGCCAATCAGCGCTCTGCATTTGAACGATCAGCGCTCCAATAACCTGCCTGGTCAACTACTGCCCGTGTTTCCATATTTCGTATCAAGCCTTCACCCCCGTGGTCTCTGACTGACTTGCCGCTCGCTCGCTGCCCTATATATAGGGCCGACGAATATTCCAGACCCGGTCTCTCGAAAGCTCTCCGCCCGCGCATTGTCTAGAATGTCCGCGCGGGGCGAAGTCACAGCCCTAGCGCGTGGCTCCACCTCTGGCCCCTCCCACGGGCGCGCACCGTCACTCACTGCGCCGCCGTGCCAGGGAGTAGGCCGCACCCGTCGGCGCGCGGCTCCAATCAGCAATAAGAGGGCCGTCCCTTTCTGGATTTATCTAACTCTAGTTCTTTCGGCCCGAGTCCTTCTTCTATCAGCTTCTAGGCTTTTCTGGCTTTGTCACATTGCCCCCTCCTTAAGGGCCTTCGTCCCGAAGTGCCCCATGATATGCCGCCAGACTGTCCAGGTGAACTACCAGCATTTTCACTCTTGGCTGTCGTTGGATGCGGTAGACTTCTGGCCACTTGGTGAACTAATTCATGGCCAACAACAGGTGCCGATTTCCGTCATCAGTAATGGAACATGGGCCTGCCACGTTGTATTGCCTCATGGCCCCACGGCTGCAAGTTCTAGGCCCTCTGCTGGCATCGCCGGTGTCGCAGTGTTGACGCCACCTCTCGACGTCACTGCATTCTTGCAACCAGTTAAGCCTTCTCCGCAGTTCGTCGAGGATCCGGTTCACTCCCAAGCGGTCACCTGTCGCTCCTGCGTGGACTTCCTCCAGGACCTCCTTGACTCCGGCTCTTGGAAGGGCTAGGTGCTCCGCAGCCATCTTCTCATCCGCAGACTCCCAGCTTCCTTTCAGGACCCTGTCCCTGACCAATAGGGCGTCCTGCTGGTTCCCATAGCCCTCGTAGATGGCGCCGCGACTGGCTACCTCGTCCAACGTCGGTCCCGTGCCTGACATGACGTCCCTCGATGTTTGTCCTACGTCCACGTCGTCCCGCGGTGTCTCTCCGGCGTCCACGTCGTCCCGCGGTGTCTTTCCTTCGTCCATGTCGTCACGCGGTGTCTCTTCAGCGTCCACGTCGTCCCGCGGTGCCTCCTCTACATCCACGTCGTCCCGCGGTGTCTTTCCTTCGTCCCCACCGTCTCGCGGTGTCTGTCCTTCATCATCGTCGCCACGCAGTGTCTCCCCGGCGTCCACGTCGTTCCGCGGTGACTGTGCTGCGTCTACGTCGTTCCGCTGTTGTCCACTCAGGGCGTGATCTTCCCCTTCGGTAGCTGGTGGTACGGTGATGGCCATGTCCTCTTTCTGCACTTCCTGTTCTTCCACTTTGGCCGGTCTCTCTAGTTCATTCTTCACGGCCACCAGTTAGCTGCCCGGTTCATTCGATATTTCATTGGCTGGTTTCAGTTCCTGCTTGAGTTCTTCCTTAGGCCTTAACTGCCGGTTCTTCACTTCACTTGTAAATTCTCTTATGGCCTCTATCCTTTCGGTGTGGCGCTTGTCCATTATCTCGCTCAGTCGGTCATATCGCTGGTCCATTATCTCGCTCAGTCGGTCGTATCGCTGGTTCATTTCTCGCCTGATCTGGTCTTTCAGGTCGTTCAGTCGGTCATTTTGCTGGTCCATTTTCTCTGTCATCTGCTGAAGAAATGATTTGAACATGTCCTCCATCTTGTCTTCCTTCAATTATATCCCACTTCTGACACCAGTGTAACAAGGGCTCGTCGGGGTTCAAAATGAGAACACCGAGTTTATAATTGAAGGATGGAGGTTTCTTTATTTCCTACAACAATTGACAATACAGCCAGAAAACTCCAGACTATTCGCCAGTTCACTGTCCTGTTCAGAGCTCACTCTCACTGTGCTCAGTCCTAATTACAGCACTGTTCCAGTCCAATCCAGATCATCCCACGTCGCGCCGGTCAACTCCACAGTCCTCGCTGCCGCTGTACGATCCACCCGTCGCGCAGAGTTCCCCGGGACGGCACTGCCTCAGCCCAGATCAGCTCACCAGCTCTTCCGTTCACCCTTCCCTCCGGTCACTAGTTCCCCGTTGACTAGCTATTCCGCTCTCGGGTCCCTCCGGTCACTGGCTCCTCAGCTTCCCAAGACACACTCACTTGAGGCCGCGCTGATCAGTCCTCTCCGTCCAGCTCACCCTCTGACGCTGACGCTCGCCGCTACTCACGGACTGCCTCTCTGACTGTTCCCTCGTTGACCCTCCGGCTCTTCACGGACTGCCTCTCCTCTGATGTACTGACTCTTCACTGTACTGAACTCTCCTTGACTGACTGACTCATCACTCCTCGTTGCCGTCTCTGACTGACTTGCCGCTCGCTCGCTGCCCTATATATAGGGCCGACGAATATTCCAGACCCGGTCTCTCGAAAGCTCTCCGCCCGCGCATTGTCTAGAATGTCCGCGCGGGGCGAAGTCACAGCCCTAGCGCGTGGCTCCACCTCTGGCCCCTCCCACGGGCGCGCACCGTCACTCACTGCGCCGCCGTGCCAGGGAGTAGGCCGCACCCGTCGGCGCGCGGCTCCAATCAGCAATAAGAGGGCCGTCCCTTTCTGGATTTATCTAACTCTAGTTCTTTCGGCCCGAGTCCTTCTTCTATCAGCTTCTAGGCTTTTCTGGCTTTGTCACAATATATATATAGCCTATATGTATATACATGTATGTTTTAACTAATACTAGTAATTATTGTATACACTAACAAGATAACTTGTATACATTTAGCAATTTTGCTTTTAAGACAATGTAAGTAATTAGGCAATTTTAATGATTATGTAAATATTTTAGGCCTACTCTAAAGACAGTGCAAATAGATATTTTAACAATTATGTAAATATGTGTGTTTTTTAGGAATTTAATCATGTCATTAGAATTTTAAGAATATTGAATTCAAATATTTTAGATGAATTACAACTAAAAATTGTTTTCTGCTATATTATTAATAAATATTTGAGGCTACTGAAGATAAAAATTTCCTTGGTTTATCAATCTCATTTTTGAGGGTATAAGGCGTAAAACTGCCCACTATTTCCTTACAAGCATATGTCAGATGTGCACAGATCTAAATTACCAAAGTCACTGTACAATAAAATTGTATAGTGAATCTTACTTGGAAAATTGAATAGGCCTATAGAGAGATCACTGAGTAAACACAGTAAGTTCAATTAAAACACGTGGAAATGTTGTCTTCTAAGATCCGCTGAGTGGGCTTACACAGATTGCTGAAGTGATGTCCGTTAGAAGTGTTGCTAGGCCTATGCTTGAGACTCTTCGTGCGAGTTTCTTGTTGTATTGTGTAGAATTGTTTCCACAAGGAGCTAGGTTTGTACTTAATTCGGAAAATGCTTTTCAACATGTGATGTAGCACGTCATCTTCAATTCCTTGGTAAAACCGAACTGAAAATGACATGCTAAATCACATGTCGAAATGCATGTGAGTAGGATGGATATGGACAGACAGGAATACTTTTTCTGGCCAAAAACATGCGAATCAGAAGTGACGTGTGGCACAACATGTTGTCGTGAGGAAGAAGGAAGCCACTGGTCCATTTTTTTGGACACCTTCTTAGATGTTCAGTTTTTCCGTAAGCTCTCTAATAGCCATTCACCTGTTTGAACAAACAAATGTTGCCATTTTTTGCATGTTTTCATCTTATTTTGAGGTCGATGGACCATTGTCGTCTTTAACTGACTCAGTTCCGTTTTAAATCACTCATACCACTTGTAAACAGTCTTCAGGGTTAACACATCTACACTGATTCCAACATTTCATGAGCTCCTTTGGCATTTTTTTGTAACTGAAAACAAAGCTTAATGTTGACGTGTTGTTCGAAATCCATGATGTGCGACAGACATGGTAAACATGATCTCACTCTAGAGGCTCTGGAAGCCGATTAACAAGTCAGTATGTGTTGCAAACTTGACTCAGGCTATCGGACATCTTACATCAAATGGATGTAGCATCAGCAGTTGCTGCAATAAGAAATCATTCACCATTTTTTTTATCACATCTCGTATTTTTTAAATAAAAGAAAATTACTTATCTTATTTAAGGCAGTAGGAAATCCAGTAACATCCTTCAAATTTCTTAATAATGCTTACAGGATATAATTATACTGTTCTACTGAGTAAATTAATTTATATTCAGTTCTTCAAAATAGATAGTAGTAATATTAAACTAATTTGTAGAAATACTTTTATACATTAATGTATAATTAATTAGAGTAGGCCTATATGCAATTATTTTACTCACTGAAATCTCTATAGAGTATAGACTCAATTTCACTTGTTAGGAGAATAAACAAGCACTTAATCAGCATTTATTTTTCTTTATTTTCAGCTTCTGAAGCAACTCTCATCAACATCCGCAATGCCAGGAAGCATTTTGAAAAGTTAGAACGCGTCAGTCAAGCACAAAGTGCACTTGCCAAATGAAGACTCCAATTTCAAGTCTCTTCAGTTATCATTAGAGGAAAGATGTGAGGTTGTAGAGTTGTGCTTTGAGTTGTTTTTCAAGTTGTTTAAGCTGTGGTGAACATAATCTTACCATGTGGCTTAATGTTAATAAAAAATTCCTGGAAAGTTTGCATTATTGTGACAAATATTGTTGTTCAATAAAGAACAGGTTAACTTATCATGTATTATGAACAGGAAGTACATTTTGATGTCTCCATTCCAGCTTGAACCTGCTAAAGCTGAAATGGAGACAATGTTGTTTTGTTTTAGCAGTAGATAAGTTTTTCATTCCAAATTAAATTTAAATGCAAATGCTTATTGAAATATGTATGCTTGGCAACAAATTAAGTTATTTTGGTCATACTCAGAACCTAAATATGGATTTAACTGCTTTGTCAAGGATTACATAATCATGGTACCCAATATTGCCTTCACTTAGCACTAAAATGATGTTTAGCATACAGATGAGCTTTCTTTTATAGTGCAGTTGCAAACATGGATACTTGGGTGGGGAAGAAATTCTGAAGTTTGTGGAATCATTCTAATACCTGAGAAAAGTTATGGGGTGATATCATAAAGAAGAATACAACAAATTTTTTTTCTATCTTCATATTTAAGAGGTGCCTTGAGAGCACCATACTTTGCAAATTTTACAAAGTTCAGAGGTTCAGTTTTTGGTCCCCTGTTAATAAAAAATTTATACTTCTTAGGTTGAAAGGCAATTAAATCAAAACAATGACTAGTTAAAACAAGAAATATGACCTTATGTCCTGTATCCCAAATTGGCAGAGGTAATTATTGTACTATGGCTTTTACCTGAAATATAAATTCTAGGGCCTTAGAAGGAGCAAAATACATGAATTTAATTAAATGTAACAATAATTTACATAAAATGAAGAATTAATACTTCAACCAAGAGAGGTTTATTTCAAAAAATTTGCCAAAAGTAACAATGCAGAAAACTGTAGTAATATATCTAAAATGTGAGTATGTTAGCGGTTATGTTATAGTTCTTGATGTGGATGCAGACATAGGCGTAACCAGGCCGACCATATGGGGGGGGGTTATAAAGGAATACTCCCCAGGGAGGGGGGGGGTTCGGGGGGCCTCCCCCGGAAAATTTTAAAAATTAAGATGCAAAATAACTAGTTTTAAGCTTCCGAGGATCCCCCGGAAAATTTTAAAAATTAAGACGCAAAATAACGAGTTTTAAGCTTCCCACGCTTTATACATGTATTAAGTAATTTATGGGCAGACTTAAAACAATTATATAATTTTCCTTTTTTTAATCAATGGGGGGGGGGTTCAAACCCCCAAAACCCCCCCCCCCTCGGTACGCCTATGGATGCAGAAGAAGACACACGACTTGGTAGCAACGGGAATTTATTAGACTGACTGCACAAGTGAAGGATACTTACATATATATATATATATACAACTCACTGGACACTAGTTTACAGCATGAGATACAAATAGTATTACCAACACTTTCCCTTAATCTAGGGTGTCACAGTTAAGTTAATTTCCTTAACACATAAACAAAACATAATGTTTAAACAGAATTACAAATTACACAAAGCATCTTGACATTAAACAACCTTACCACCTAGGAGACTTAAATTAACATCTTTAAACATAATTTGGCTACATGAACTAGACGGGCCAAGGCCTTGGTCAGTACATCTGCAGTCATCTCATTTGATGGCAGATATTGTAGATTGACAAGCTTATCATCTATAACCTCAAGGATAAATTGACGCATAACATCTATGTGTTTGGTTCTGTTATGGTACACCGCATTTAGGGCCAACTTTAAGGCACTTTGATTGTCAACATGAATGTTATTGGTTTCTTTAAACGCAATTAGTTCATTCAGCAACCGTTGCAAGTATACTGCCTCCTTGCATGCTTCAGCAAGAGCCAAATACTCTGCTCCAGTTGTTGACTGAACAGTTTTTGGCTGTTTCTTCCTTTCCCATGAAATGGAGCAGCCAGCCAGATGAAAACTTTAGCCTGTGTAAGACCTTCTGTGAACTATGTCACTAACATAGTCTGCATCTACAAAAGCTTCAATGGTTTCACTTATGTCGCGTGGTGTTCCACGCACACTTCTTTTAAAAGATGATAACCAAATCAGTATGTACGTGTTTCTATCAATACTAAAACGAAAATTAAAATTAATTAATTGCCGATTAAGATATCCTGCAAATTAAATTATTTTATTGCAATAACGTATTATTACAAAAATATATACAGTGAAATCTCGATACAACGATTTCGCAGGGACCAGAAAAAAATATTGTTGTAGAGAGAGATATTGTTATATCGAGAATTTACAAAAAATGTTCAAATATTGGTAGTATGTGTAGGAAACAACTTCAATAATTGAAATGCTTTAAGTATTTAAGGAAATAAAGAATTTTTACACAAGAACTGCTATACTGTACTGTATTCACTCCACCCTTAAATTATTACACTAACTTATGAGCAAACACATTGTCTTTTCAGGAAGAAGCTGGTAAAACATCCCAGTCTTGTCAGCATTATAAATATCTTCTGGCAAATATTTCTCAGTAATTTTTTTTCATTTCATTACTGCACCAGAGATTTGCGTCATTTGTTGGTGCAGATTTCTCTTCCCATTGAATTAACTTAAAAGTTATGCCATGGCGGTCTCTAAAGCGGACAAGCCACCCATTGCTAGCCTTGAAGTCCTCCACACCAAGCATGGTAGCAAACTTCTTAGCTTGACTACAAATCAACGGTGCATTTATTGGAATGTTTAAAGTTTTTTTTTCATTGAAGCATTCCAAGGTTGCAGCATCCAAGTCAAAAAATGTTGCCGTTTTCTTTCGTTTTCTAGTAGGATCCACGGCATTTGAATTGAGTTTTTCCTCGATCTCATTCCTTTTCTTTAAGAAAGTCGACACCGTAGATTCCGAAAGCCCGGCAAATGCCGGGACCAAAATACTTTTTCGATGTTGCAGTTTGTTTCATGCCTGCGTCAATGTCTTTAATTACAGCTAATTTCTGCTGCATACTAATTTGTTTGCGAGAAGCCATGCTGACAGAGAAGCACAACAATACGCGAACACCACCAAACAAACTTGCCGTGCAGTGCAGGCACTGACTGGCGACCAGGCAACTGGTTTACTCCATTGTGCACTTGAGCGAGGGTGAAGCGCGATCAAGGTCAAGGAAGGCGATTCCACCCTTAAAACGAGGCGGGGGAGTTCATGATTTGGACTTTCACGATCTATTTTTATCGTTGTACCGAGCAAAATGTATTTACGGGGATTCTAAATGTAATCGTAGTGGGGAGGTTTATCGTTATTAAGAGTATCGTAAAACCGAGGGGAATTTTACATTATTTTAATGGAAAGTATGCCGGGACCAAAATATTTTAACGTTATAAAGAGTATTATCGTTATATCGGTAATCGTTGTACGGAGATTTCACTGTATATCTATTTTTTAAAACCATAAGAAATTTTAGATTCATGAAGTTGGAAACAGCGATGTTCCCTTTTTACATACCAAATAAGTCAAGTGTTTTATGTCAAGTCACGTATCTTTATGTCCCCCTCCGGTCTGAAAACAACCGTGCTTGCAAACCGCGTTGGATGCAAGCCTAAAAGCAATGGGACATGCTAATGCCATCTCTTGGTATCATCACGAACCCCAAGTATTTCTCCCTAGGTAAATGTGTGTGAAAGAGAGATCGTGAGCTTTGTGAACGATGTTATGAGAAAGAACACTTCATTTTTGAAGTGTTCATACAGAAGAGTGGCAATGAAAAAATAGCTTATGGGTGAGGCCGGCCAGGAGGAAAAATGTACTTCACGAACGAACTACTTCATTTGAAGCGTTCATAGAGAAGAGTGAGAGATAGTGAAGTAGTTCACATAAATGAACTGGTTCGACCCATCACTACCTTGTATAAGCTTGAAGTAAATAATCAATATGGCTGATATCCGTAACAGCCGGTCGTTTCGTAGATGTCTGAGATTGAATTTTGAGGCTACGCATATTCTGAGCTGCTTTTGTGGGATTATAAACATTGTTCCTTGTTTGCGGGACATATTTCCATACTTGTACCCATGATTACAGCTTTCTGAAAACAATATAATGAAAGACTGAAATGTCTGCAGACGACGTGTTGCTATTTGTTCACGGCTCCGATAGATGGCGTTCAGCAGTCCTTCATAGCCAGGGGCTAGTAACGTCACAACTAGAGTGATGTATTTGATGACGTTGGACGTACAAACCCGGTGTAAACCTCGGAGTTACACTTCCTTTATTGGTAATACGGCTTATGCAGAACTTGCACGGTGAACAACCAAACAACCGTTCAACGCAGGTATAAGCAGCTTTTATTAGTACAGTTTAAGTTATGAACATGTATGTTACCCAAAAATGATGTATCCTATACCACATAATTGTGGTCAACTGGATAAATACTGTATAAATTTATACAGTTCTATGTCAATATTATACATTCTTGTAAATACAGCAATATAAATATAATTATCCTTGTGTAGGCCTAAATATTGTAAATATGTACTGCATTATATCTCAACATCCTTCCTGCTTTCCATTATCAAGAAATAGCCTACTACTGTTTTCATCAGTACTTTAATTTCTTTGGTCAATGCTTGCAAAAATGAAATTCATAGGCCTGACTACTCGTATATTTTAGTATGCAATATACATTGTGTATATGATGATGTGTTCTATATCCTTGAGCTTCATTCATCATAAGATCTACAGAACCAAATATCCACATATATATCAACTTACATCAACAGTACAATTTAATAATCATTTTAATTGTGAAAAATATATCGTGTTCTAGCATCAAGTAAATATTATAACAAGCTTGTGAGTGCAGTTACCTGGTATACACGGATATTAAAATTAAATGCATCTCAGCAGATGTAAAGGTACGTGTAGATGAAAATATGAGAAGTTATTTTAGAGTGAAATAAGTAAAATCGTCATTTAGAGTATGTACAAGACTAATTCATTCAGAGTTCAAAATTGGCTCACCATCCGAATTGTTTTATATGTAAAAATTTCACACATTAAAAAAAGTATATATTGTACAAACTATTTTGCAAATCCTATGAATTAAAATGTAAAGCTAATTTTCACGAAAATGTATTAAAGTGAAACAATTACTTTAGATAGGAACTTGCTTTAAAAAAAAAAAAAGTGCATGGAACGACACGCAACAGAAGTGAAACTTGTTTTAAGTTTTGGATTATTGCAATTTTTAATTTTGGATTGTTGTACGTTTTAAACACTACTAGGAGAACAATGAAGTAGGAGAACGAGCAGTTAAAATTCATATCGGATAGAAAGAAAACTGTGTAGTAATAAACAAAAAAGCACATGAAAGCCTCCTGAAATAAATAGGTTGACGATGTAAACAGAGCTAAATAAGAATCAGCTAGCAACAGACATGTAGCATACAGATGCAAAAAACTCTAGTTCATTCTATCTCATACAATTTTAAACTGGATTTTCATTATTATTGTGAAATGAATAATACTAGGCCACAGGTTTAAAAAGGAATAACATTTTATTTGAAAAGTTCATTATGAAATAAGTACAATACAGAATAACAGACATATGAAAAATGATAACGAGCTTGCAGAAACAAAACACATACCCTAATGGGTTTAAGTACCTAGGATACGTGTTTTTGGACTTTTCTAATTTTGGATTTATTTAATTTTTGATCTTTTAATTTTTTAAATATGGAATTATGGATTTTTAAATTTCAGGTCTTTGATTTTTTAATTTTGGATTTTTTCAATTTTTTATTTTTTTATTTTGGATCTTTGGATTTCTAAATTATGGATATTTGATTTTTTTATTTTGGATTTTTTAAAATTTGGGTCTTTGATTTTTTGGATTTTTTATTTTATATTTTTAATTTTGGATTTTTGGATTTTTTAAATTATGAATTTTTAAATTTTGGTTTTTTAATATTTGATCTTAGAATTTTTTAATTTTTTATCTCTGATTTTTATTTTTAAATTTCGGATTTTTGGATTTTTAATTTTTAATTTTTTTATTTTTAAATTTTGGTTATTTGGATTTATTAATTTTGGATTACTTATTTTTAAATTTTGGATCTTTAAATTTTTTAAGCTTGGAGTTTTGGATTTTTTAAATTTTGGATCTTTGAATATTTTAATTTTTTGAATTTTGGATTGTTAGATTTTTTAAATTTTACATTTTTGAATTTTGGATTTTTTAAATGTTGGATAAGCGTAATCATTGAGTTGGTTGTTTTTTCTGTGCAGTCCGTTCCGTCACACCATACTAATTTCGTGACGATTTTGAGCATAACGCAAAGCTCTCGATTACTGCGGCTAAAGAAGTTTCACTTCAAAAAATTAGCGTTATCATCATTTAATTAAGTTAGTCTAGTTGTAATGTAAATTATGTTATTTCTCAACCTAATTCCTGCATTACCAAGCACAAAAATAGGTTATTGTGTCATCAGGACTTTGAAAAATGAATTTATTTATGCAGCCTTCTAGGTTCTTTAAGTAGCAACTGAGGCTGCTCACCACTCCTACTCAACAGATGGCACCTCTGTGCTAGTGGACATTTTGTACAATGGGAATAGAGTCAAATACTCTCAATAAGAATACCGCCCACTCTACTCTATTCCCTTTGTTCAAACTGTCCACTAGCACAGAGGTGCCATCTGTTGAGTGGGAATGGGCAGCAGTCTCAGAAGCTACTTAATGAAACTATATAGCTGCAGAAATAAATTTGTTTTTCAAAGTCCTGATGACACAGTAACTTATTTTTGTGCTTGATAATGCAGGAATTAGGTCGGGAAATAACATAATTTACACTACCGCTAAACTAACTTAATTAAATGACGATAACGCTAATTTTTTAAGTAAAACTTCTTTAGCCGCTGTAGGGGTAAATCGAGAGCTTGTGTAACGCTCAAAATCGTCACGAAATTAGTGAGGTGTGACGGAACGGACTGCACAGAAAACAATCAACTCAATGATTAGGCTTATCCAAAACTGAAAAAGTCCAAAAATTAAAAAATCCAAAATTTAAAAAATCCAAAATTCAAATATACAAAAAATTTAAAATTAAAGATCCAACATTTAAATAATCTAAAATTTCAAAATAAAAAAATTCAAAGAACCAAAATTAATAAGTCCAAAATTTAAAAATTAAAAATAAAAAATTAAAAAATCTTAATATCCAAAATTTAAAACATAAATATCCAAAATTATAAAATTCTAAAATATAAAAATAAAAAAATCCAAAATAAAAAATACAAAAATACAAAACTAAAAAAATTCAATGATCCAAAATGTAAAAAAATTTAAAAATCCAAAATTAAAGAATTAAAAGGTCAGAAATTTAAAAAATCCAAAATCTAAAAAGTCCAAAAACCCAATATTAAAAAGTCCAACAATCCAAAATTTGAAAAATCCAATAATCCAGAATTGAACAAATAAAATAAAAAGTTTCACTTCTGCCGCATGGCGTTCCACACACACTTTTTTTTAATAAGTATCAAAACTAATTGTTTCACTTTAATACATTTTCGTGAAAATCTGCTTTAAATTTTAATTCATACGATTTGCAAGATACTTTGTACAATATATACTTTTTTTTTTAATTTGAAATTTTTACATGTAAAACAATTCGGATGGTAAGCCAATGAACATCTGAATGAATCAGTCTTGTACACACTCTAATTAACGATTTTACTTATTTCACTCTCAAAATAATTATTACAACCATAGCCGGCACATATCATGCCACCTACATAACCGGACATTTTCTTCAGGCCTATGTTGTATTTATTATTTTACTCAGGGGTGCCTACCCCCAAAACTTCATTGCTCACCCCCCAAACTTCATTGCTCACCCCCAACCCAATTGCCTGTCGACAAGGGCGCCCATATGATATTTTCTAGGGTGGGCAATTTTTTTAATTAATTTATTTTTTGTCGCTTTAACTTCTTGGGCCACTTTGTATTTTATATTAATAATATAATAAGTAGCCAGAATATAATTGCGGGGAGGGTCGGAAGTGCCGGGGGGGGTTTGGAATACCCCCCAAAAAAGGGGTCGGGGGTCCATCCCAGAAAATTTTTAAATATTGAACTAATGAAAATCACATTTTACGCTATTTTAGCACTCAAAAAATAGTTAAGAAATTTGTTTATCATACTCTAAGACATGCCAATGTAAACAAGAAAATGTTACCTAAGTCGGATGTCCACCCCGGGAAATTTTTAAATATTGAACTAATGAAAATCACATTTTACGCTATTTTAGCACTGAAAACTAGTTATGAAATTTGTTTACCATACTCTAAGACATTTCAATGTACATAAGAAATCATTACCTAGGTGGGGGCTCCAGCCCCGGAAATTTTTAAAATATTGAATTAATGAAAATCACATTTTACGCTATTTTAGCACTAAAAAACTAGTTAGGAAATTTGTTTACCATACTCTAAGACATGCCAATGTAAACAAGAAAATGTTACCTAAGTCGGGTGTCCACCCCCGGGAAATTTTTAAATGTTGAACTAATAATGAAAATCATATTTTACGCTATTTTAGCACTGAAAAACTAGTTAGCAAATTTGTTTACTATACTCGAAGACATGGCAACTTAAACATGAAATTGTTACCTAAATTATAATACTTATTACTATTTATAAGAAAAGTTAAATAGCACATGGAACAGTGGACATAATAGGCCTACTCATTATGTTATGAAAAGAAAATAACTGCTATATCATAACTTATTTGACACACCAACAAATCTTGTTTAATTAAATAAATATATTTTTTAAATACAAATATAGAATTTTAGGTTTTGACTCTTGGGGGTCTGAACCCCCTGTGGATTCTGCTTCCATGTTGTCGATTTGGTAAAACTTCTGCAATTATAATAATTGTCTTAAAAGAAAAAAACCTGACGATAATAATTAATAATATACATTTTTTTCCTTGCGCCCCCCCCCCCCGGGTATGCCCATGGCTGTCGAAATTCTTCATCTTTATCTTTATAAAGAATGAAAAGAGACCGTTTGAAGTTATAGAACTTGGCCGTTTTTATTTATAACATATAAAACTCTAATTTTGCAACAATTTTCAACCCCCGGCCAGAAAATTCATAACACGATAATATTTCCCCCCCCCCCCAGAAATTTCAATGACGCAGTCTGCGTCTTAACCCACCCCCCGTGGGCACCCTGTTTTACTAGAATTTATATTATATTTTCGTACACAAAACACAACAGACAAACGTTAACTATATCAGCTGACGAGTAACTGCCCATTCCTGCTCACTGGCGGCGCTAGTAGTAGCGTGTCCCGGAAAAAGACAGGGAGTGGACGGTATTACTTATTGAGAGTATTTGATAGAGTAGAGTGTGGGGTATTTACTTTGAGTGTACCGCCGTCAGGGATGTAGCGAACTAGGACCAGTGATCTCAGAGCTCAATGACTAGGACCAACAGATGTCTCCACTGCGCTAGCCGTTCGTCACTTGTTTTTCCAGTTGTCGTCTGCTGGTACCACAGATATAGAGGAATAGATCGGCAGCGTAAGGGAACGCGTTCGCTGCGTCGCCATATTGCGATCACCAACAATCTGACGAAAGGAAGGGAAGCGGGCGCGGGAATCAAACAAGAAATGTTTTTTAAAGCTGTTTAAATTGGAATTTTACAATCCAGTAAATAAATTAATAAATACAGTTTAATGCCATTCGGCCATTACAGCAGTAGACGTCACACTTAGGTACTAACTTATAATAAAATCAGGTAAACTGATATAACAAAAGTGCCAAAGTGCATGTAGTACCTAGTCTTAAGTTTGCATACAGAAGATGCTTCTATAGGATTAATGTTAATTTATAATCACATATCTTTTACATTTATTCAGCTTTGGCTGGTAAACTGGTGACTCGTCAATTTGAGCTTACTTGCTACAGTTACTAACTACTGTAGGAATATTCTAGCTTAGGCCAACACTATATTACTTGTAAATCAGGATTACAAATAAGAAAAATCTAACACTTATGTAATTACTTTTCTAATGCTATTAATGAGTGCTTGAAAATAGAATGATTTCTTTTACTATTTTTTTAAGTGAAACTTCTTTAGCTGCGGTAGGAGTAAATCGAGAGCTAACCCAAAGTTGCGTTACGGACAAAATCGTCACGAAATTGTTACGCTCAAAATTAGAGGGTCTGGGACGGAACGGACTGCACAGGAAACAATCAACTCAATGATTAGGCTTATCCAAAATTTAGAAAATCCAAAATTAAAAAATCCAAAATTAAGAATCTAAAATTAAAAAATTCAAAGATCCAAAATTTAAAAAATCCAAAATTCTAAAATAAAAAATTCGAACATTTAAAATTTTAAAAATCCAAAATTTAAAAAATAAAAAATTTAAAAAATCCAAGAATTTAAAATTGAAAATCCAAAATTTTAAAAACTTTAAGTCCAAAATTAAAATATCCTAAAAATAAAAAAGATCCAAAATTTAAAAATAAAAATAAAAAATCCAAAATTTCAAATTAAAAGAGAAAAAATTTAAAATTTGAAAAATCCAAAATTAAAAAGTCCAAAAACCCAATATTAATACAGTCCAACAATCCAAAATTTAAAAAGTCCAAAAACCCAATATTAAAAATGTCCAACAATCCAAAATTCAAAGAATGTAATAATCCATAATTTAAAAAATAAAATAATAAAATTTTGTTTCACTTGTGTCGCGTGGCGTTTCACGCACACTTTTATTTATTTATTATAATTATGTGTTAACCTCATATTCAAGGAATTCTCTGATTGAGTAATATGTTCTTTCCAAGAACCAGTTTTTATTTTTAGTTTTGAATAGTCAGCTATTTAATGCTTTCGTTTCGTTTGAAATTTTATTGTATGTTTTTATGCCCATGTATTGTGATGTATGCTGTAGGTGGGTTAATCTATGGGAACAGAATTTTAACAACTCTATTTCTGGTGTTGTATTCGTGAGTATGTTGAGTGTTGTATTGGTCAAAATTAATGTGTACATGAGTTAGAAGCTCTATTAAATATATTGAAGGAAATGTTAATATTTGTACATTTCTAAAGAGTGGCCTTCATGATTCCCTGTAGGATGAATGGGTCATAATTTTTTTTTTTTTTTTGGTTGCTTTCCCATTTGCTGCAGTTTCCCCAGACAATTATTCCGTAAACCAGTATTGAATGAAAATAGCTGTAATAGACCCAGTTTAAGCAAAAGTAATTTGGCAAATATATAAGTCAATGTTAATTTGACCTCCAATATAGTGGTGTAGTATGTATTTCAAATTACAGGGATTCCCAAACAACACTGTGGTTCACCATTTCACTACAAAATCGGGTTTATGTAGGGAGAAAAACAAATTTTCCCTAATGAATGCGTGGTACTTAAGCGGGCACGTTGGTGATACCAATATGGCATCGGCACTGCTTCCCTTGCCCCTCTTCACCTCATGACTCGACTTCACTGCTACCTGCAGTTAAGGATACGACGCTGCCGATCTATTCCTCTATATCTGTGGCTGGTACCATGCTTTTAAATGGAGTTTC
Source organism: Ectobius pallidus (assembly GCA_964059195.1). Lineage (NCBI taxonomy): Eukaryota > Metazoa > Arthropoda > Insecta > Blattodea > Ectobiidae > Ectobius > Ectobius pallidus. The sequence continues at coordinate 30,008,479 of CAXKWD010000005.1, read as the reverse complement.
ATCTTAGCAGACTGAAAAATACATTCGAACTTTTCTATTTTTGTAGCGGGTAAAGCGCTCCTAGGCGCATTTCTTTATACTGGACACTTCAGGAATATATTTACGTGAAAAAGCTTAAAGAAAAATTGCAAAAGAAAAACGCTATATAAGTCGAAAAGAAGGAAGAATAAGTTGACAAATACTGTGAGAAATGCCCGCTATTAACTACATTACTATGTTCCCTACGTACAAATGTTATGCAGATACGAATATTTATATACAGTGCTGCTAATTTGGCGATTGGGTATGATTCAAAGTAACTAAAAGAATGTACATCTAGGGTTCAGACAGTAAAGTATGATATAAGTGATAAACGCTGATATATGTGGTGTGTATTCGCAGACATTTTTAATATTATTTATTTTCTATATCAAATGCATATTTAGCCTATACCGTCATATTAAAAAAGGCATTCAAAATCAAAATATTAAAATATGTTTACAACACGAAAACTTACCATTTCCTGTCCATTATAGTGAAAAAAGATGAAAACTTGACAATCGATTGTACCTTTTTTTCTTCTCATTCCTCACTATTTCTTACTCCTTTTATTATCAGTATGCTAGACCATCGTTACATAATTTTCATTTCTAGTTATGAGACAAAATATTGTTAAGAATATTTCATTGCATGACATAGCAGAATATAAAGGCAGAATTTAATAATTATCATGCATTATGTTATGTAGCCTATTAAATTGGGAACGCTATTGTCACAATTTTTATTCGAGGCTGTCAATCTAACTTGGCTATTTAGAAATCACAGAATTTATATTTTGATCTCAGATGCAATAGAAGGCTACAGTAATATACACATATTTATACAGCAAAGTAAAATAAATAGGCCTAAAATAACTAGATAAATTAAACAGAGAAGTGATCTTTAAATATAAAGGTGCAATAAAGATACAGTTTAACAAAGGTATAAAACTAACACAATGTACCATAGGCGTAACCAGGCCGACCATATGGGGGGGGGGTTATAACATCCGCGGGGTCTGGGGGGTATGGAATACCCCCCAGGGAGGGGGGTCCGGGGGTCCTCCCCCGGAAAATTTTAAAAATTAGGACGCAAAATAACAAGTTTTAAGCTTCCGGGGGTCCTCCCCCGGAAAATTCTAAAAATTAAGACGAAAAATAACGAGTTTTAAGCTTCCGGGAGTCCTACCCCGGAAAATTTAAAAAATCAAGACGCAAAATAACGAGTTTTAAGCTTCTGGGGGTCCCCCCCCCAGGAAAATTTTAAAAATTAAGACGCAAAATAACGAGTTTTAAGCTTCCCACACTTTATACTTGTTTTAAGTAATTTATGGGCAGACTTAAAAAATTATACAATTTTCCTTTTTTAATCAATGGGGGGGGGGGGGTTCAAACCCCCAAACCCCCCCCTCGGGACGCCTATGCAATGTACTGTAATTATCATTGCGTTACTAAATAATTTTAATTTATTTGTATTTGTAATTTACTCTATTTTAAAATCTTCTCGATGCTCATGGCAAATTTAATATTAATTTAAAAATTAAAGAATATCCAATAACCACACTGCATACAAATATTCATACATTGATAACATATTACTGCAAGTCGAGTAAAAAATAATGTCTATATCGGAAATATCTCACAATATTTGATAGTTAATTCTTCCTTTTTAGTGTTATTTAGAGCCTATCTGCTGTAATTTTCTTTCGTCTTTTTGACACTACAACATTCCAGAAGGGCCCACTAGACAAGGAAGTAAAAATATAAAAAAATCCCTTTAGGCAGGCCTACAGGCTGAGGTAGATTTCAAAGTGCTTTTGGTTTAATTTATTATCGCTGCGCAGCACTCTTCTTTTTTAGCCTTGGCATGGCAACCCCGCAGTAATAAGAACTGAATTCGGTAAAGAGGAAGAGACTACAATCATTTGTTTTGACAACAAGAATAGGATATAATATTCTGGGAGGCCGTGCGCAAGATCAGCAATGAATAAAATTAGCAAAGCCGCTAAACAAGACAAAATTATGATATTATAATAATTCTTTTAAGTGTTATTATTTTCAAACATTAAAATCTCGCGTCATATGAGTGCTATCAAGAAACTAGTTATTGATTTGTAGAGTACTCATCAAGAGCTTTTCAACGATACCCCACAAGACGTGGTTTCAAAAGTTTCGAATTTTCATCCCCCCACCCCCACCCTCACTCGAACCCCCGAATCGTTGGTGTCACTGTGAACTCCAAAGGGAGTACTCTAATTTATTCAAACAAAGTTTCCCTCTATACTTCATAGGGGCCGAAATATACATTTTTAAAATTTTCAACCCCCTCCCCCGACCACCCCCTTGGGCCAATTTTGCTCATTGACGAACTTGTCCGAGCTATTGGGCCTAGAAATGACATAATAAAATTTGGTTCAAATATCTTCAAAATTACGGCCGCTATCGTGTAAAGATATAAATATATATATATATATAAATATATATATAAATATATATATATATAAATATATATATATAAATATATATATATAAATATATATATATAAATATATATATATATAAATATATATATATATATAAATATCACAATTTTTTTTTTTTTGAACGGGCGGTGGTTTCGTACTTAGGGGAGCATGAAACGTAAAGATATGAAAGAATTTTTCGAAAATCATGACATGGTATCCATTGCAATAGGTAGATTTTTCTTCGAAATCTACCTAATTACGAACATATTTTTCGGACTGGGAAGATGGAACGCCATTTAAAAGCATGGTGCCAGCAGACGACAACTGGAAAACAGCGTGTTCCGTTTCTCAACGCTGTGAAAGCGCTGGCAGCATTTTTGTTCCAAAGCTAAGTAATGACGTCATCGGTGCCACCAGTTTCCACAGCGCTTTGGCATCGGTTCCACCGGCCCGTGGATATGGTGCGAGAATCCACCAATGAATCTGATTGGCTCACGTAAAACTGCGGGGGAATTAGCAGACGATGGGCTTCACTCAATCCTGCCCGGTGTCCATGCTGTCACTTGACTTGACATATATATATAAAATAAAATTATTATTATTATTATTGTATGTATAGCTTAATGATAGATGCATAGGAACAATAAAACTCCAAAATGTTTAGGAAGAAAGGTAACGAGTATAGGCATAAAAACAATATTAGAAGAAGTAGGTTAACTTATGTATATTCTCTTCAGATTATAAGAACTCGCTGTCTATAACTGGATGGTATGTTTAAAATTACTGACCAGCAATTATATTATCCTACCTGATTTAATTTGATATGGTATTCGCTATTTAAGAAACCCTAGCTGCAAAAACGTGTTATATTAAAAATTGTGACACTTGTCAGTTGTGTTTGGGTTTTATATGGAGACATTCTTCCGAAAGTTTTAGGTTAGACGTGACTAGTACGGCAAAGGGGGGATATTTTCAGTTATTACTAAATGGGAAGACTTTTAGCTATGTCAATAATAATGTAAATTCTATTTGTTTGAAACCATAATACACCAATGCTTCCTGTAAGAAAATAGAATCACTAGTAATTTAGTCGCCATTGATGGCAGCATAAATCCAGCAGTTTTGTTCCAATTCCGCTGCAGCGTGACGTCATCGTTTGCCACCGGTCCGGTGTAAAAGCGTTGAGAAACGGAACACGCTGAAAACTAGTGACGGACGGCTAGCGCATACCGGCTAGTACATCCACGCTATCTGTCGGAGAAGTTTGGCGAGCTACATCCCTATTACACGAGTAATACAGTTTAGAAGGCAGTGGTCTTTGCTGAACTACTTACATTTGTGTTCTCCTTGCTCTGATGGGGGTTGGTTCATGGCGGTGATAAAAGACTTATCAAAAAGTTCATTTTAAACACTGATGTAGCTAGTAATGCCTTACACGGATAAATAAAACAATATATTATATCATTATAATGTACAAATGAAGCTAATAGTGAAACCAATAAGAAAAAGGGGTAGGCTGTGATAAGGCAAGTATTATTAGATATTTCCATATACGGACCTTGCCTTGCTTTTTGTCTTGCTATCCCACACTTACAATCAGCGTTCAAAACAGTGGGTTGACCGTCTCTTCCAGATCCTGTACCCGCTGTATCTTTTCAGTATTAATTTTATTGTTAATGTTTCGATATTTTAGGTTCGCCATTTGAGGTTTACTGGGGCTGATTTGGCCTATTTGTAGCCATGTCAGATGATGAAGATAAGCCTCCTGCACCCCCTGTTCGTCTAACAAGTAACAGGTAATGCTGTTTTCACAGAATGTTACAACATTGTTCGTGAAAGTATATTAGTATATTAGGTAGTTAACAGAATGGAGTAAGTCTGTTAATGAAAATTTTCGATTTTTCAGGGGGGATTCTACCCCGAACCTTCCAGTGGACATGCGCCCACTTCCTAAAGAGCCAGACTCGGATGATCGGAAAAAAAAGACTCTTAAAAGTAAAATGAAGCAGAAGGTGAAGGACAGTGAAAAACCGAATATTTCTTATCCAACAAATTTTGAACACACGGTACATGTTGGCTTTGATGCTGTCACAGGGGAATTCACGGTAAGACTAATATAGCCTGTATATTGTTAGTAAATTATTTGTTAGTGGAAGTGAGGTTAAAATGGTTCAAGACATTCAACTGGGAATACAGTTCAAACACTAGCTGGGGCTAAATCCAAAAACAGGTTGCCCCTTAAGCTCCGCCCACTTCAAATTCACATTTTCATGGACTGTGTGGTGCGGAATAAGAGTAGAATCGATCTCACCCTAGTCCCCTTTCCACTCCATACTCGCCCACCGGCTTCTTCCCCGCCTGTCCTTCCCTGCCTGACCGCTTCCCCTATCCTACCAGCTGCTACTCAACGCCGGTAATGCAGCTCACTGTGTTATATGCATGCAAATTATATTCAATGCAATTGCAATCACCAGAGCGGCCAATTTTAATTCACAATTAAAATACCCTTTCACCAAAACATCTCTTTTTCAGAGCCAACATAATATTTCACATTTAAAGAAATTTTCCCTTGCACGAATGCCAACATAATCGGTGCCACATAATCTTTCACAGTTATAAAAACGATGGCAAACAATTATAAAAAAACAAAATTATATTTTAGAATAAAAGAGACCCTTGCACAAAGCATTATATTTCACTATTATTAAAAGCGATTATAAAGAAACAAAATATTTTAAAGTAAAAATATACCCTTGCACCAACCATATTTCATGGAATTATAATGACACTTGCAACAAAATAGGCTATTTCACAATAAAAAAAATACCCTTGCACCATAGCCTACATAATATTTCACAAAATATTATAAAAAACGCCGTACATATGCCAACAGAACATTTAAAAAAACACACAATTAATTGCACCATACATAATATATGACAATTTAAAAAAATCGCCGTATTATAACATAAAACATGGCTCAATTGATGCAGAAAAATTCCCTTGCATAAACACTACTCTTTTCAAAACTAACAAAATGTATACAAATTATAAAAACTGATTCTTTCGTTAACACTCATGAACGCTATAACAACTCAAATATACGAAATCTTCCTTCACTGCTCAACATCGCTCGTTGCGTAATGCATTAAGATTCCTAGCTATAATGCTAGGGGTCCCGAGTTCGAATCCAGGTCGATCCAAAATTTACGGTTAGGAGTCGGTCTCGAATAGGTAGACAGGGTGAAGAGGAGGTGAGAGGAAGGAGACGGGAAAGGAAGAGAAGGAGAAATAAATTATTTATATGTTTCACCAGTTCATTACTGGATCGTGCTACCGTCACTATGCTAGTAGTTCAAATGCCGCCGCTACATGTCTCCCCACCCAAAACCCCTACTTTCCACGTGGGTCCCGTTAGAGAGTGGAGTGGGGAACTGGGTTTGACCGATTCTACCTTTTTCCCTGCGGTGCAGGGTCATTCCAAATCAAATCATCCAGAGAAAACAACATTTTGCACCCCACCCCCTCAGATTTTCTTGAAATTCTTTTTACATCATCTATGGACAAATATAACAACCCGTATTTTTCATTTTGTGCAAATTCACTTTAGTTTTTTTTAATGATTTTTTTAAAAATTGCATGTTTTTAGACAATTTGTTGCTAGGAGTGCAGGTTGAAAGTGGCACGTTTTGGTAAAAAATTATTTGTAAAGTTGTTAGCCTACTTAATATTAAGTCATGAAACCCAACTGTTCTTACTTAAAATTTCACCAGGATTCCAAATATCTTATTGAAAATAACATTTGACTCACATAAAACTTTGTTTTTACTCTTCAAAGTTGGTGCTTCTGAAGTTTTTTTCTTCCGTGCAGTCATATAAGTAGAAGTTCATAACTTTTTTCAAATAAAATTCATGGGTATTTGATGTTATCATGTTATAAAAAAAAGAAAAAAGTTTTATGGATGAAAATTTCCATTTTATCATTAACTGTTATCATTGCAAAAGTTAGATTAGTTATATTAATTTTATACAGCAATTAACATATAGATTTGTTCACTCTAATAGACCTAAAAAAGGAATCACAAATTTTGTTTTGAAATCTAGGGTATTGTTAAGAATTTTTTTAGGTGACAGTCAGGTGAAAAGTAGATCTGTAATATGCTAAAACATAATAATATAAGACATATTTTTTGTTTGAATGAAATTTAACTTTTACATGTTATGAAAGATTTTATTTTATGAAATTTTATTTTATGACTCTTTAAAAACCCAAAAATGAAATGATGTAATAATAAAAATTAGTACAGTAATTAAAATATTTTATTAATCCAACAAAATTGGCATCAGATCATTTAAACATGATTGACCACAGGGTCCTGAATAAAATTAGTGCATGCCTCAACAGTTACAATACAAACAAATATAAATAGACACATAACATTAACATAAACAATGATTTTAACTGTTCACTTCTCTTAGAGACACAAGACCATTAAGTATAATATAAATGTCTGTGGAGAATACAAAGCGAGTCCTTTATTACTCCCAACAGGATGGTAGGTTTAGCATTATCATAATAGTAAATCATGTGACTCACAGACAAGAGACCAAACAAAAGAACTTGTCAGTACAGGTCAAGAGGAACATTGGCTTCTCTTACCTCAGTTAGTTTTGAAACTCTGTTGTGACAGTTCATCTTAGTTCATTATTAACAAGTAGGGCCTATGCTAATTGTGAACAGTAGTTTTGTGAAATAGTTTTTCTAATAAGTTAGAAAATGTGAGTTTTGGATTTAGTTTTTTGTGCAGTGAGTAAATTAGGGTAGGCCTAAATTGTTGTCCTTTAAACATTTTGTGAGATTTTAGTGTTATCAAGATGAATTACAATATAGGCTAATTTAGGTTGACTACTTGCTGTAAAAATGAGTTCAGATGAAGAGTTGATGTTATCACCTAAAGAACAGTGCAGTGTGGGGCTGATAACTAATTCCTAGAGCAACCCAAAAGCATAATAAGCATAAAAAGCATAACAGGACTTTAGACATGTGGTTGCTACCCGGAATATAAATTGGGCAGTTTAAAGGTCTGGATGGAACTAATTTTAAAAGCACAATAAAGCATAATTTTTGAAAATAAAGCATAAAAGCATAATATTTCAAATAGAGCACAATTCTTGGAAATAAACTGCCTGCTTCATTGCTCTTTAAAAATATTCAATCAACAATGAGAAGCTAGTTTCTCAACAATGGAAATTTCAAACTTAAGAATAAAAAATATAACTGTAGTTCTGTGAGAAACAGGACAGCAATTAAAATAACCGTCATAGAGTACAAGTTAATGGTTTTATGGTCAGTGCACACTCTGAATAAGAGGGGTTCACATCTATTTAATGCCAGCATGCCGAAAACATATGTAACTGCGATACAAAGGGTTCGAGAGTTTCCTACAGACAATTTTGTGGCTGATAAGGGGAAACTGTTGTGTTCCTTACGTTAAGAGTGCATTCATTTCAAAAAGAAATCCATTGTGCAGAAACATGTGGAAAGTTTTAAGCATAGTTCTCGGAAACAAAGTGATGGACAAGGTTCAACTTCTGCAGTATACACAACAGTACGATACCTGAAGTAGGGCAGCGTATGGAGAAATCAAACAATAATATGAAAGAAATGGTGGCAGCATTCACTTCTTCTGGCATTCCATTTAATGTTTTTTTGTAATCAACGTTTTCGTCAGTGGATTGCAACAGCTACATGTATGCAGCCAGTTCCTAGTGAAACCACTCTAAGAAGGTATCTTACAAAGTGTGCTGAATTCGACTTACAGGAAACTAAGTCAAAATGTTAGGGAAATCCTGTCTATCTAGTGGTTGATGAAACAACACATATAAAGAACCATAAGGTAGTGAATATTCTTGTTGCTTCACTCGGTGTTGTGAATGAAAAACCCTGTCTTGTGAAAACTAAAATTGTTGAACACTGCAATGCCGATGTTATAGTAAATTTAATACTTGATACATTAGGTCTTATTGGTGTTCACAGAAGCGATTTTGTAGTTTTAATATCAGACAGTGCACCATATATGCTTTCTGCTGGCAGGCGACTGGTTGGAGTTGCACCTCAGCTTTTACATTCTATATGTTGGGATCATGTATTACATCTTTGTGCTGAAGAGATTAGGTTTTTGCTAAAAATTGCTGATGAATTCATTGCAGCTGTTAAGACTGCTTTAGTGAAAACTCCAGCCAGAAGGGAGAGACAGCTGGACTGCCTAAAAGAATCAGGAACATTTGTTTTACCTCATGTTCCTTTAATAACGTGCTGGGGGACATGGCTGAAGGCAGAAAAATATCATTGCATGCATTTGAATGCAGTAAAACAGTGGATTGATTTGGAAAATGGTGAAGGCAGTGCTGCAGTAACAAACTTAAAGCGACTGGTTGAAAATAAAGAACTAGTGTTTCTACTCAGAGTTTTAGCTACAATTTCTGATGGTCTCTGCAATCAAATACAGGTTCTGGAATCAGATAATCAAGATGCAACACAGGTCTGGCTTCTTCTATCATCAGTTCTTCAGATGGTTCAAAGTTCAGGCGCAACGTGTAAAAAATTGGCAGGATATATGAATGAACGTAATGAACGTCATCCTGCTCTGAATTTCTGGAAGGAAGTTCAGAATTTAAATCCAACAATAGCTGTTCCTGAGAAGATTTCTTCCATTTTTACTAAGGGTGAACTGAAACGTTTCTCTGGCATTGATGTTCCAGTGGAAGAAATATCAATATATGCAGCAACAGTACATGGACAAAATTTGTCTTCAACTTCTGCCTTATCCTTTTGGCAGAAACATTCCACCAAAATGCCTATCCTAAGTAAGCTGCAATGAAGGCAATTATGGTTCCTCCATCATCTGCTTCAGTTGAGAGAAGCTTTTCTACTCTCAATTGGATTTTGAACTCTAAACGCTCATGTCTGACAAGAAAATCTGCAGTCTCACCTACAACTGGGCAATTAATCAAAATCAATTTCAGGAGGGTGCAAATGACAGTGACAGTGACAAGGGCGACTAAATTTTCATTCATTTCATTACTAGCTTGCTTAGACCCTACAGTTTGTTCTTTATAAAATGTTAACGTATTAAGGTACTAAGCTAGCCTGCAAACTGACATTAAACACACAAAATATCAGTTTGACGATATAATATACATAAACAGTATTTGTCTTAAGTTTATTGGTGTATTGTGTTAAAAAATAAAGCATAATTTGAAAAAATATAAAGCATAATTGTCAAAAAAATAAAGCATAATGTGGGTTGCTCTACTAATTCCCAATGTCATAGTAAAGATTTTACAGATAAGGAAGAAAATCTGCTGGTTTCAAATTTGCCTGATCAAGTACAGGAAATTCTTAGTTGGAGGATAGCAAGAACATTGACTCCTACTTCTAATGTATGTTTGCACCACTTTCTATACTATACAGAGTATTATGAAAATAAACAAAGAAGTGTTGTGACCCAAACAAAATCCTCAAAGAAGTAATTAAAGCAGGGTTAAGACTGATTACATTAAAATTTGCTAAAGAGGTATCGTATTAATTCCAGGCAAAAAGATTTGTGACAACTGCAGAAAAAAAGTTGTTTTGCATCATGATGATGAAGAAGAAGAAGACAACGACCAGAAAAGTGTTTGTAGTCAGTCTTATGAAGGAGAATTTAATGGCAGTAGTGTTTTAACACCTGCAAAGAAATCTAAAAAGATTGATACACCTTCAAGAGTTTTAGAAAAGTATGAATTCGACTCAAGTATGGCAACAATAGGAGTTTCACCAATAAAAGTTAAATCATTAGCATCAGGATCAAAGGTAAAATATGCCAAACGAAAAATTAATGAAATTAAAAATAAAATGCAAACAAAGGTTGCACGTGTTTTGAGGCTACCAGAAAATGAACTACAATCTGATTCTTCAATTTCATCAACAGAATCTATATCTCCAGTAGCACAAAAGGCCCAAGATTTGGACCACCTAGTCAATGCCATTAAAGAGAAACTTGCAGTCACCGAAAGTAAAAGAGAGAGAATTCAAATTCAAATTCAAATCATGGTCAAGAAAAAAAAACAGCTTCAGAATTTAAAGTGACCGAGTACATGGTTAGAAAGGCACACCAGTTGCGTAAAAGAAAGGGAATATTATCTTTGCCTGAGCCAAAAGAAGGGAATAAAGTTAAGATAAATGTAGTAGAAAATGTTAAGGCATTTTATGAAGATGATGAATTTAGTAGGCTTATGCCAGGAGTGAAAGATAAAGTCGTATAGCAAAAAATGTTTACATGCAAAAGCGTTTATTGCTTTGTAATTTAGAGGAACTTTACACAGCTTTTGAAGAAAAGTACCCCAATGCTAAAATTGGACTATCTAAGTTTTGCGAACTTAGGCCCAAGTGGTGTGTAACAGTAAATCAAAAGGGAGTTCATTCAGTATGTGTTTGTTGTATTCATCAAAATCCTGCACTACTCATAAGTCCAATGAATCTAGATAAAAGTAAATTGAAGGAATTAACTGCAATGTTAATGTGTGAGGATGCAAACAGGGAATGCAAGTTAAGAATGTGTGATAAATGCCCTAATTCCAACAAACTGAATGATTTTGTTAAAACTATACTTGACGACTATGATGATTCAGATCAAATAATTTTTAAGCAGTGGACAAACACTGATCGAAGTGAACTGCAAACAATGCTCCTACCATTATCTGACTATATTGCACTTTTGAATGAGAAACTTGAAGCATTGATCCCCCATTCTTTTATTTCAAAGCAACAATCTGAATATATAAAAAAGAGGAAAGAAATTGTATCCGAAAACGAAATGCTTTGCTTTATGGATTTTTCCGAAAATTACGGATTCATACTTCAAGATGAGATTCAAAGTTATCATTGGTCCCATTCATCATGCACACTACATCCAGTAGTAATTTATTACAGAGACAATGTTGGTGCCTCTGTTTCACAGCAATCATTTTGTTTTTTATCAGATTACATGAGACACGATGTAAACTTTGTTTATGAAGTCCAGAGTAGAATTTGCAGTTATATGAAAGCAAAACAACCAAAATTAACAAAAGTAGAATACATCACAGATGGCTGTGCTGCACAGTATAAGAACTTCAAGAGTTTAGTCAACCTCTGTTTTCATGAAGCAGATTTTTTTCTAAAAGCTTCCTGGACTTTCCATGCTACTAGCCACGGAAAATGTGCTTGTGATGGTATAGGTGGCTCAGTAAAGCGATCTGTGACAAGAGCCAACCTTCAGAGACCATACAAAGACCAAATATGTACACCAGAAGAAATGTTTTCAAAAATAAAATTTCAATTCATTAATATAGACAGTATAGAAAATTTAGAGCCAAAGTTGAATCAGCGTTTTAGCAAACATAAAACAGTACTTGGTACAAGGTCCTTCCATTTTTTTCAACCGCTATCTAACACCAAAATAGCAGCAAAACGGCTCAACAAAGATGAAGATTTTTCCCTAAGATATAGCTTTTCTCAAGAACAGGAAGTTCCAAGTCTCCAACCAAATAACTATGTAGGTTGTGTGTATGAAGATAAGTGTTACATTGGACTCATTTTGGAGCTCAATGATGGCAATAAAGATGCCCACATCAATTTTATGCATCCTCATTGGCCATCACAAACCTTTTTTTGGCCAGAACACAAAAATACTGGAAGAGAGGATAAGTGCTGGGTCCCTTTTACAGACATAATTTGCTCCATAGATATACCAGAATTAAGCTCTCAAGTCGGACGAATGAAATTGAATTTATGACTAGTATTTTTAAGCCTAATAGAGTGTACAAGCTGTATTAATTGTTGTATAAAATCAATATAACTAATCAACCTTTTGCATTGTTAACAGTTTAACGCTAAAATGGAAATTTTCATCTATAATATTTTTCCTTTTTTATAACATGATAACATCAAATACCCATGAATTTTATTTAATAGCCTACTATTGTAGTACATTTCATCCTCTTTCAAATGAGACCTTTTTCAGCCTGATACCACCAGTCAGAAAAAAGTTATGAACTTTTACTTATATGACTGCACGGAAGAAAAAAGTTCAGAAGCACAAACTTTGAAGAGTAAAAACAAAGTTTTATGTTAGTCAAATGTTATTTTCAATAAGATATTTGGAATCCTGGTGAAATTTTAAGTAAGAACAGTTGGGTTTCATGACTTAATATTAAGTAACAACTTTACAAATAATTTTTTACCAAAAGTGCCACTTTCAACCTGCACTCCTAGCAACAAATTGTCTAAAAACACGCAATTTTTAAAAAAATCATAAAAAAAACTAAAGTGAATTTGCACAAAATGAAAAACACGGGTTGTTATATTTGTCCATAGATGCTGTAAAAAATTTTCATGAAAATCCGAGGGGGTGGGGTGCACACCCCTGGATGATTTGACTTGGACTGACCCTGCATTTTGTTTTTGAGCGTTTCCAGATTTTTGGGAAGAGTCCGTTCCTTAGGCATACATTATATATACTCATGAACATTGGTAATATCTTGAATACTCTTAGCAGTATATCGCTTGAGATACCATCTTCTCCTGGCACCTTTTTGGAGTCGAAGCTTGTTAATATATGTAGTATCTCCTTTTCTTTAAATTCTATGTCATCCGGTGTGTCGATGGGTTCTAATGCCTCTCTTCTAAGCAGTTCATGGCACTCAGTATCATCCTGATCGATATTGTCTGGAACAAATTGGTCAATCATGTGGTCGATTGTGCTGGCTATATCGGTGGTATATGAGCCATCGTCTTTCAGAAGGGTTGTAAGCGAACTCTGGCTTCTTAGTTTACCAGCTGCAAGTATATAGACAGCATTCCACGGGTGGGAACCGTCCGTACTACTGCAAAATTCCTTCCAAGAATTTATTTTCTAGCCATTCTGATTGTTGTTTGATATTGTTGATTGCCTTCGAGATACTGGATCCTTCTCTGCTGTCTTAGGTCTTCATTGTTCATGGTTCTCTGGTAACGGTGCCTAAGCGCGTTCACTCGTTTCTGAAATATTGTTAATTGAGGATTCCACCATGGAACAGATTTACCCTTAGTCGCCTGGAAATTATCATTACTTCGCCTAAATGTACGATTACAGGCTGCAATCAGGCAAGAATAGCTTCTTTCTATTAATTCTTCAGGGTTCGCATCACTATTAATTCTGCGGCTAAGCTCAACGTCCAAATCATTTCGATTCTCACATTTAAATTCTGAAGTGAGGTTCGCTGCTAGAGTATTCTCGAATCTCTCATAATCCCCATTTTTTGTTATATATCTGAATCCCTTAAAAATGTTTGTTGTGATTGGGATCACACCCCCTATTGAGAAGGTTATTATTTTATGATCGGCGCAGCTTTCTTCTGTGCCAACTGCCCAGTCGGTAATCTGCCCCAGTAGTTTGTTATTACTGATTGTTAAGTCAATCCAACTTCGTCCTCTAGCAGTCTCAAATGTCGGATCTCCTGTGTTTTCATTCAGAATGTGCAATAATTTCACTGTAAGGTAGTCTTGTAAAATTATCCCTCTTTCGTTGTTAACTACATCGAACCATAGTGTACTTCGGGTGTTTGTATCTGCCGGAATTATTATACCGTTGCCTTTGATGTGGTCTAGAAATTTTTCCACTTTTCTAATGTCTTCTTCTATATCTACTTCCATGTCAAAATATATGCTCACTGCATAGAATTTTACTCCTTGATAATTAACCTCCATTAAGACACAATCTCCATCCGATAATTGGTCAATTGTTATTGCATCTATATCCTTATTGTTAATTATTACAGCTGCTCTTTTTCTTCCGTTTCCACTAGTAAAGCTCCTGAGTGTTGAAGGTATTAATGCAAGCTTATTGTTGATTGAATATGGCTCCTGGATAAAGGCGATGTCAAATTTCTGTTCTTCGATTAGTTGCACAAGGTTGTTAGTAGCAATTCTAGAGTGTTGTAAGTTAACTTGTAAGCATTTTAGTTAAGTGTATCCATTTTAGTAGTCAGTTTTTGTCGGTACCGTTGCACAGTTGCTATATAGCACGGGCAGTTTACATCAAATGCTGTTTGATTCACGTTAATTGAATCGTCTTTACTATATTTCTTATAATTAATGCAATTTATACATTTATGTTCTTCTTTAGGGGATTTGCACTCTTTCAAAAGATGATCTTGAGTGCATTTTGGACATGTTTGAACCCCTTTACATTCTTGAGCGCGGTGATTACATCTACAACATTTGAAGCATCGACCAACCTTTATATAGTCATCCCACCTGCACATATTCCATCCAATTTTCAGTTTTCTGTCCAGAATCTGTTTTCTTGCTCCAGAGCTCATTTGAAGGATAAGATTTTTATTTTTCTTCCTATCTTCGAATACAAATTTTGGTTCCATCTCCTTTTCATATGCTTTCATTTCAGGGTTTTGTGTCGTAATAGCTTCAACAATGTTGTCCATTGTCACTTCGTCCGGGATATTAAAAATAATAATCCTTGGATTTCTTAATTTCGTGGCGTTTGCTTCAACTTCCCCTCCGCATTTTTCATTGATATTCTTGCAAATAGTTTCAACTTCATCTTTGTTATTTGACTCTATTAGAAGTTGTCCATTCTTTAACTCTCGGAATGAATTTATCCCTACTTTCACTTCAGCTGGGTTCATTTTCTTTTTGATTAGGGTTCTCATGTACTCAGTGCTCTGATTTGTTTTGGATTTAACAAATAATTTAAAATTTTTCTACTGCGATATCTCATTCGAGCCGCCATCAGCAGCTGCATAGTTCATACTGTGACCCATAGATGTAGCATTTTGCAGCGGTCCCTCTGCATTCAGCGGTCTCCACTGTCCGCTCATAGATGGAGCAGCCTGTACTACTCGCGAACCAAACCTTCTTCCATTCACCTGGCCCAGCTGTTCTACATTTTTTAACTCGACCTTCAACTTTCTAATTTCCTTCTCCTTTTCTGTTAACTCGTTTCTCAATTCAGAAAATGCTTTTCTCAATTTGCTTACAGATTCAACAACATTCTGCTTCAAGTCGTGGCGTAAATTTTTGCTTTCATCAGTCACATTCATTAGAATTCTGAGAGCACTTTCCACACACAAATCCACTCCTTCCGCCATTGCATTACGACAACAAGCCTTGTTCCTCTTCTTGAAAACACTTCCAAATCAGTATAAAACAACAAAATACTGTATACTCAAGTCACTAAAAGTATTCCTAATATTCCCTCCGATTCTCAAATGCCAACAAAGCACCCTCTACTTCCTATAACCACTGCTCTTGAGGATAAAACGATACAGCACATAACACTGGCATGCATTCGCCACCATAACCCCTCTGAACTCTCCCTTTCTGCCACCTGCAACCCGCCCGGTAGCTGAGGTTCGCCCCGGGGCCCAGAAATTAAAAAAAAAATAAAAAATAAAAAATTTATAAGACAATTATCCTGCCGGTTGTATTATATGAAGGCCGCCGGCGTGGTCCTGTGGTTAGCGTCGCTGACTACAGATCCGTCGGCCCGGGTTCGATTCCCGGTACCTCCTCGGATTTTTCTGAGGTAGGGAGGTCTGGTAGGGGTGCACTCAGCCTCGTGATTCCAATTGAGGAGCTACTTGATAGAGAAGTAGCGGCTCCGGTCAGGAAAACCACCATTAACGGCCGTGCTGACCACATGCCCCCCAATCCTGCCATCTGCCTACGGGAGATGACGCAGCGGTCGGGTGGTAGGCCAAGTCCCTTCAGGGATGTAGAGCCACGGAGTGTAGTTTTTTTTTTTTTTATTATATGAATGTGAAACATGGTCGTTTACTCTTCGGGAAGAACATAATCTGAGAGTGTTCGAAAACAGGGTGCTTAGGAAAATATTTGTGCCTGAGAGAGATGAAAATGGGGACTGGAGAAATCTGTGTAACAATGGGCTTCATAACCTATTACTCTTCACCGAATATAGTAAGGGTAATTAAATCACATAGGATGAAATGAGCTGGACATGTTGCATGCTTGGGGGAGGAAAGACATTTATAAAATATTGACTGGGAGACCTGAAGAGAAAAGGCCACTTGGAAGACCTAGACATAGGTGGGAGGACAATATTAGGATAGATTTAAGGGAAGTAGGATTTGTGAGGGATGGTTGGATGGAGTTAACACAGAATAAGGTTGAATGACGGGCTCAGGTAAGTGTGGCAATGAATCTCCGGCTCCATAAAATATATGCAATTCCTTTAACTTGCTTAGGAATTGTCTATTGCCACTGAGTAAGTAAGTAAGGTAGAGAAAAACTGATTCTATATTTGGAATTAGCACACCGAATATACCCAAAATCTAAGGCACCAAACAAAAATTTCTGTTTTGTTGTTAAACTTGCAATGTTTTGTATTAGAATTAAGTGTAGTAATTAATATAAGAAAAAAGTAAAAAATAAAAATTTCAGAATGCTCTTATGTTTAGATATAAAATCTAGCATTGTTTGATTCATGAAGTGGTGGCTGTAACAAAGAAGGCAGACAACTAATTTTGAGCATTGTTCTATTTTTCAAAACACAGATTTGGTTAAAATGAGATATATCCCATAAACAAGTTATGAAAATGCTGAACAAATCATGTGGGTGTTCCTTTTCAAATATTCTCTCTACAGAAATTCATGAGGTAAGATGGGAAGAGAGTGTCTCCGATGTCCCATACTGAATTCTGATCTATCATTTTGCTCTCATCCATCTGTGTTTTCTACATTTCTGAATCTTCTGGATGAATTTCTGAATCTTCCGGGTCTGCAGTTAATTTGTTTCATGAATTATACTGCTGAAATCTTACTGTAAGATTCCCACCAATCCGAAACAATCACTTCCCATCCCTCTTTCAGTCACCCCAAATGGCCAGTGACCCTCCCTCCACAATCATCGATGGATATTATAATATCAATCAGATGCAAGAAAATAGTTATTTTAATGATGGAGGTAGAGAGATTCATGTGAGTGTTCCATGCACTGGAAAAGATGAAAGAAAAAGGTCATAATGATGGAGGTGAGTCATTCTTGAAAAAAGAGCTAATTTCAATGGTAGAGTTTTTTAATTATCTTATTTTGGGACAATGTTATTTTTGCATAGGTAATCCCAATGGAATAATTCCCATGAGAATCATTTCCCATGAGTTTATCGATAGATTTGTGATTTGCGCAGCAGGAGCTAATTTATCTTATGAAACTCGTAAACTTGTCATGGTAGGTCCTGATTTCCACTATATGCGTTATAAAATTAAAACAAATTACCATCAGTGGATCACGTATTTTAAAACTTCACAAAGTGTTCACCCGAACCCCGGGGCTTCTTCAGATGACTCGTAAACTCGAATTGGATTTATTAAGACTATTCCATGAATAAAATGTAATGGATTATACAAATAATAATTACTTTCGTGCTTTATTATATAAAAACAAAACTAACAGCTGCAAGATCACGACAGTAGCATTCCCATCACAAGTGGTGGTTACTGGATTGGTAACATGGACATATAGGCTGTAATTTTCTTCACCTCTGCTCACTCGAACCTATATGGCCCCCTGGCTTCTGAGAGTCTGTTTTGTAAGGCCCATAAAACACACATCTAAACTCTCCAGTTCACATCAGTAATGAGTGCCACATTATAGTGGATTGCACCCAAGGCTAGTATATACAAGGTTGCCTCTTTCTCGTAAGAGCTGTGGGGAGAGTCCTACACTGCTGTGTGACGTCGCCCCTAGCCCGTGCGAGGATTAAGCAGCTACATACAATGGCGCTGATAGGAAGAAATAACACGAAAACACCATCGTTTTAACAACAATAATACATATTTCCGAGGTGAAGATAGAATGCATACTATCCTACATATAAAAAGGATTTAACACAAAATAAAATAATTATTTAATACAGGTACAAATAAGAATAGTACAGCTTTACGAAGTTAGGAAAAAGTTTGTCTGACTCAGAAAAAAAGTAGTCTAGTAGATATAGCTTAGATTATGCTTGAAAGGTTTTTAATTTTACATTTCTAGGTATGTTTACTTATTTCAGGTATATTATTCTAAATTATGGAAGGAGGCTTGAAAAGAATAGACTTTAGTATACTCTGCGATATTCGCCTTGACTTAGAAAATTAGATCAGCATGCAGTTGTGTATTTTCTATATTTATTTTACATGAAATTAAGTTAAATTAAACGTCTATAAGATGAACCAAGGCACTTCTGATTGCAATATATTTGTCACAATTTAATTACAGAGTGTGTAGTCATAGATACTAAACAATATTAAACCCAAAGAAGAATAGAAGTTTCAAAAGTTAACAACTTGGAATAATGCATTTCAGAGGCAAAAAACTGGAAGATGTAGCCAAATAAAATGTGCATACGGAGTAACTGTTTTTATATTATAAACTGGAAGATGTATATTATTATATTATAAAACTGGAAGGTGTACCCAAATAAAATGTGCGCACGGAATAACAATTATAATATTACACCAGGCTGTGTTCTGTTTGTAGAACATTTTGAAATAAACATTTACAAATGATTCAAAGTGATCATAAATGTTAACAGGTACAGGGTCTTTATTATAAGTTGAGACCGGGCGACCGGTGTTTTCACTCTCCGCTACGGAGTCCGCATTAGCCGCCGGTGACGCGCGCGCGGCTTCCCTGCTTAAAGTGTACTATGCCACCAAGTTAAATCTGCACGGCGATAGGGGAAGTGTTTAGCGCTAGTGTCGTCCAGCTACCACTATACGGAAGGGATGTAGGGGAAGCAGGTGGCGAAAGATCATAACATGGTTGCCAGATTATTCATTTGGACAGTGACTGTCTTAGATGTCAGGTCATTTAAAAACACAGTAATTCTCAGCGCCCCTCTTCCAGCCAAATAACCCAACACAGTGGACAGGAAGTGGCAGCGTGGCGGCGGGGGTGAAAGAAGGGACAGCTCATTTTCCCCAGTTGGGACATGGTTGCCAGATTATTCATTTCGACGGCGATTGCCGAACGTGAGAGGTCATTTAAAAACACAGGAGTTCTCAGCACCCCTCTTGTAGCCAAATGACTGAACTCAGTGAAAAGGAAGTGGCAACGTCAAAGGAGGGAGATCGAGATGTAAGGCACATTCCTCACATATTTTCTGCATGCAAAGATAACTTGGTGGCGTAGTAGGCTATATAAAGTATTGCATATCTTACCTTATAACATATGTTGGAAGTGTCGTCCTTCCTGTGTTATACAGGCATTGTGTCTGGAAACCACATTCTGGCTGACGCGAGTGAGTTCTTCCACTGTAATGCCCCTAATTTCATTCGTAATGTTTTCTTTCAGCTCCTCCAATGTGTGAGGATTTGTTCGATAAACCTTATCTTCATCACGTACACGTCCAGCAGACTCGTACTTAAAATAATGTTTACACACAAAAATACGATGATGCAGCGAAATGGGTCTCACCATGTTGACACTAACAATAACTGCACGTGCCGCTGTTGCATCAAGGTCAGACCGGCTGCGCGCGCCTTCCGTCGCCCGGTCTCAACTTATAATAAAGACCCTGTATATCTTTAAATGTATACCGGCAGCATTTAAATGGTCCAACAGTCCAAGATTCAATACTGAGTAATTTAGTAATATTTTTCATGTAAAAGTGGATTTTAAGACATGCTTATAATCAGGGTTGGAATGTTTAAAACAAGTGTTTAAAACAAGTGCTTGTGTTTTTTTTAAGTTTGTTTAAAACGTTTTAAACAATCTGTTGTAGGCCTAAACATGTTTTTTTAGCATATGTTTAAATCATTTTTTAATTGCGTGTTACATTTAATTATGAAGACAATTTACATTTTGTCAAGTCAGTGACATCCTGTTAGTGTTGTAAACAGAAAAAAAAAACTAGGGCCAGAATACCAGAAAAACATGTGAGGTGGTGCCTTTTGTATCCTTTTCCTCCAGACTTCTCTACCCTCTGCTGCCAGCTTCCAGTTTCTGATTTCGAGTAATTGATTTGAATTTTTTCTGACTGCATCCTACCATCTATTTTGTGGTCTTCCTTTTTAAAGAAAGAGATTATTAATATTGAATACTGAATGTGTCAATTTGGCAACACTGTAGTAGGATATCCCTTGTAAGTTTGATAATGTAAGGCCACGTAAAGCATGGTGAAAGTCAATTATCAGTTGAGCAGTAAAGGCAGTAATTAAACAGTAGTTTGTATTATTTTTTATTAATCACGAACTATTAAATCATAAACAAATACTACTGGTACAAAATGTATTTTCAAATACTATTAAGTCTACGACTCGTAAATCTTGAACATCTTAGGACAGGGTGTCATTGGCTTGACAAAATGTAAATTGTCTGCATAATTAAATTTAACACCCAATTAAAAAGTGTTATAAACATATGCTAAAAATGTTTAAAACAAATTGTTTAAAATGTTTTAAACATTTCAACCCTGTATGTGTATATATATATATATGTAATAGGCCCTATACATTAAAATGGTTATTTTAAACAAAATGAACAATTTAAACTTTTTTTTAAACAAACAACATTGTTGTAAACATAAAAAACGTTTAAAAAACACGTTTAAAACAACTAACATTGTTGTTCACATAAAAACGTTTTAAACAAAAAAGCCGTTTTTTGTTCTTTTTAAAAAAAACGTGTTTTTTTCCAACCCTGCTTATAATAAAATAATAAGAAAAAAGTCATAAACTCACCTTCAGTAGGAAGTTGGCTTCTAGTTTTCCATCTTTTGCAGTTAACAACAGATCCATTGTTGAATATTCTCCCCCCTCCCCCCAGTGGGCGAGGCCCAGTCAGGTTTATGAGTACTTATATTTATTCAGTTTCTAAAAGATGTTTGGTTGCAGTTTCTAAAAGATGTTTTGTTAGGGCAGTCCATAAATAAAATGTTCAATGTCCATGGTAATCAACAAATTGGACAGGCCCTTTAAGTTTCTACTGGAAGTGTGAATGAATAAAGAATTATTTACAGAAGGGTAAACTTGCCTCGTATAGGGTACTTCCGATTTTCTGGGTCATAACCAAACAGAGTTGTAAAAGTACCCCGATAAATTTAAAGAGGAATGTAAGGTGTTAGTGTGTTTTCTTTATTTTGTCATCCACAGTATGTTTTACAGAAACCAGCAGCTTAAATATTTTAATTTGTTTCAAACTTCCCATATTTTATTACAGCCTATTCATTTGAGGCCTGAGCACTCAGAAGTGGTCTCTCTATTAAGCCATACCCCCTGTAAGATCATATTTAGTCTATCTTTACAGATACATGTATTATTGCAGTTAAAAATAAGTTTTATTCCCATCATTGCCATTGCCATTGCTGTTCAAATCCTTCTGCAGGGCTAGGGGCCATGTCACATCCCTCGTGCTCAATATGCATGGGCGCCGAACGAGACAATCTTGCATATACTAGCCTTGGATTGCATCCCCGTATCCACTATGAATTTTAGCTCTTGGCCCACTGGCAGCATTAAAATGCCGTCACCTGGCAGGATCGGTGCCCAACATACACATTTACTGGTGTGTACAATTCGTGGCACTTGCCACCCCTTAGACATTTGTGTATGCCATCTTGACTCTACAGTGCTGGGCAATGTCCTCCTTTTTGTGTTTTAACCTGCTCAGGCTTGGTTCTTGTTTCACCCCCTGGGAATTTTGTTATTGCACCTTCTCTTGCAATGCCGCTTTCGGATATAAGTAGAATCCCCCAGTTCTGTGGCCTGCCGTCCCCTGGATGGGAGAGTGTGCCATTCCACCCCTGCGCTGCACTGTCCTGAAAAAATTCTCTGGGGTTCCGTTACTTTGGGTGCCCTTGCTTTTCTCACTGCATTCTGGAATGATTCTGGGAACTGGAGCCGGGTCAAACGACCGATTTTTCCTTTCATTACATTCAAAAAACACCTAAGGCCCTCATATCTGCCTCTTACTTGAGCACTTTATTGAGCCCTTGGTCCACAGTTAGTTTGTAGGTGCACACATTCACCCTTGCTATTCTATCAGCAAAGGCTTCTATTTCTTCCCCTGTTGTATGAGGATGTTGGCCAGCAATTCTAGATGGAAACAGGCCGTTGTTTTGCTTCTATACCGGCCTATGAGACCCGCCTGCAATTTTGCATACGTTGATGCCTCACCACATGGCTCGTTCATGTTGGCATACTCCAACGCCTGATCAACAGCTTAAGCCTTACCACTTTCAGTTTGTCCTCTTCCAACCAGTTGGAAATCGCTGCCACCTCTTCTAGTTTGGGAAAATAATATGAATGTTCTCCTTACTGCCACCCCCATATCACAGTACTGCCGACAGTAAACTGAAGTTAGATTTACTATTACTAGCCACCCGGTGTAGCTGCGGACTTTCCTGTTGCAAGTTGGCTTCCCTCTCCTCTAGCTCACTAGGGCTTCCATCACCTCTTGTAAATTTACATGAAGGATGTTGCACGGATCACTGGTTTACTGTATACATTTAAGTAAAGTCACTGGCTGCACTAAATTTATATTTTCCCGGATGATCAAAATGGAGTGTGTGGTCGTGTTTTTACACCATACCTCCTCCTCCTCTCCAGAGCTGATGCACGACGGCAACCGACAAGGGCGTCTTCCCCCCTCCCCCGTGATGAAACGATTGCCAACTTGCCCGTGTGTGATGCTCCCAAGACTTCTCACACCATTTGTGACAACATGTCCATCATCTGCTCAAGTGCTGGGTTTACATTCTCACCTTCCAGGCAGTTGACTCTCCTGGCTGCGGCCCTTTGTTCTCTGAATTCCCTGTAAGATTTAGGTGATGGGAAAGTATGGGAACTTGTTACGCTTAAATGATGACTTCCCACGATTCCCCATGTTTCCTGTTTATTTCCCATTTACACATTGTACCACTGCTCTTCTAGCTAAGTCCTACATCCTGCTATTCCGGTCTGTTCCCTGGATCCTCCCCTTAAGGATTCTCACTCTGATAGCCCTTGTACGGTCCTATAGCATGTTGCCTGTTTTAATAACTTCCACGTACTGGCATGCTAAATGGGCCACTACACACACCGGATATTTAAAGAATTCACACGTCAGCACCCCGGACAGTGTTCAGGGCTGCAAAAGACCATGGACTTTGTCCTACCGGATGTCCACGATCACAATATAGTTAGTGTAGTATATTTTATTGTCTTAAGAGCTGATGGTCAACTTATGTACACTTTAAGCTCCACTTACGTCACATTTTTTCATGGACTAGTTTTGGGGAAACAACTCATCCCCATCCTTGGCTGTTGGTCGACTGGTATCCACACGGCAGTGGCTAGAAGTTCCCATCTGTGTCTATGTTGTGGCACCATCTTTCTTCCTGTTCACCATTTTGATGTCATCCACGTGGGGAATTTCAAAATTCATCACGGAGTCTTTATTCTTCAGTATGAAGATTTTCTCCCAGGTGTTGAGTTCTTGTGGTCTTATCACATGTTTTAATAATTCAACGTCTTTCTTGATGTGGTGGTCACAAGTCCAAGAGTGGTGAGCTATTGCTGATTTGTCTGTCTGTATTAATTTAACATTTCTCAAGTGTTCTTTCATCCTGGTTTCCAAATTTTGTTTAGTCTGTCCAATATAAATTTTGCTGCAGTCTTCACATTCCATTTTGTAAATCCCTGATAATTTTTTAACCGGAGTACTGTGTTCGAGCGGGTGATTAAGCAAATTCCTCAGGTTGAATTTGTTTTGTGGTGCTAATTGTATGTTATAGTCCAAGAATACCTTTTCAAACTTCTGAAACAATTTCGGATGAAAGGTGAATTTACAGTAGGCTAATGTCGATAAACATAAACCAACCTACTGTAAATTCACCTTTCGTCCGAAATTGTTCCAGATGTTTGAAAAGGTATTCTTGGACTATAACATACAATTAGCACCACAAAACAAATTCAACCTGAAGAATTTGCTTAATCACCTGCTCAAAAACGGTATCCCAGTTAAAAAATTATCAGGGATTTACAAAATGGAATGTGAAAACTGCAGCAAAATTTATATTGGACAGACTAAATGTAATTTGGAAACCAGGATGAAAGAACACTTAAGAAATGTTAAATTAATACAGACAGACAAATCAGCAATAGCTCACCACTCTTGGACTTGTGACCACCACATCAAGAAAGACGTTAAATTATTAAAACATGTGACAAGACCACAAAAACTCAACACCTGGGAGAAAATTTTCATACTGAAGAATAAAGACTCCGTGATGAATTTTGAAATTCCCCCTGTGGATGACATCATCAAAATGGCAAACAGGAAGAAAGATGGCGCCACAACACAGACGGGAACTTCTAGCCACTGCCATGTGGATACCAGTCGACCAACAGTCGAGGATGGCGATGAGTTGTTTCCCCGAAACTAGTCCGTGAAAGAATTGACGCAAGTGGAGCTTATAGTGTATATAAGTTGATCATCGGCTCTTAAGATTCATTAGTTTCACTGTTTATGTCACTTCCCGCGTTTATTGTTTATTACATGTATTTTATTGTGTTTGTCTAAGCTTAAAAGTGAGTATGTAATATAAATAAAGGCTAATTATGTTTGTTCTTTTTCGTTTTCCATTTCACTAGACTAAAAATATGAATCTCGGTTACACCGACACTCGTTTATAACAACACAATTTTCCCAGTCACTTGGATATTGCTATAACCAAGTTCTAGTGTAATTACTAGAATTTCTGCCAAGAAGAGAAAGAATAAATGTATAGGCCTACTGTGCAACTCTTCAATGACTACAATGTGCTATCCAAAACGAGAGACGTGGAAGGTTGTCTGAAAAGGTGTTTTTTATTCATGACAACGCTTGGCCTCATTCGGCTTCTCAAACACAGACACGATTTTGTTTTGAGTGGGAAATTTTTATAACATTGACATTTAAAAACTGGTACCAGGTTACAATAAATGCAATGGCGATTACGTTGGGAAATAGAGTAAGGTACTGTATCTTTGTAAATAATGATTTGTGTTGATATCTTTCGTTATTATTTAGTTATTCCAAATTGTTCTTTACTTTCTAGACGACCCTCATAAAATCAGTGTACAGTGATACCTCGAGATACGAGTTTAATTCGTTCTGTAACCTTGCACGTATGTCAATTTGCTCTTATCTCAAAGCAATTTTCCCCATTGAAATTAATTGAAATGCCATTAATCCGTTGCAGTCCCAAAAATGCTACCCCCAATTGTTTTTGTTACGTGTTTTTGAATAAGAAAAATGTATTTATAAATGACAAATATTGTATAAAAACATAATAAAAGAGAATGTAAAAAAACTGGTTTTTAAGTGTACATACATATTTGTTACACTTTCTTCGGACCCATGGTTATAAAAAGAAATGTGATAAAGTATGTAAATGCACAAAAAGCACAAAGCCCTAGAAAAACTTAGCAACGATGTTTCGATAGCGAGGTAAACAAGCACACTGGGGGAATACGTGGGATAATGCGCGAGACGCACGAGGCGCAGGCGCAGTAAACTGGTGGGCCGTGTGTAGCGTCGCAGCTGGCCGTTCCTCGTATCTCAAATGTCGCTCGTATTTCAAAACAAAACTTCGCTCGCTCGACAGCTCGTATCTCAAATAACTCGTATGTTAGGGCACTCGTATCTCGAGGTACCACTGTACTTTCTTATTCCTGATACTCCATTGTTGTTTATACTCAAACTGCTGCATTTGTTTGTTCAGTGTTTCCTGTCACTGTTGACTGTTGTAGTCCTATAGTAGTAATCTTTTAATAGAAGACTCTCTCTATGGAGTGTGTACTGAAGTTGCTGTTAACTTAAAAATGACTAATTCAGACCGAAAACTTGATCCACTATGGGGAGAATTTAAAAGCTTTCTACTTAAAGTAGAAAAGGCATGTAAGCTAAATGAAAATCATGTGGTTTAGAAATGCAAGGATTAGGTGCTAGAATGTAGTTGCAGTTTCAGAAGTGTAACAGCAAAAATCACAATCATAAGAAGAAAATGAGGTTACTGTAACACCTGACATTAAAAATTCAAATGCAGAGACAGATCGAATATTTTCACCTTCATTATCAAAACAAAAGAGAGAATTTCTTACAGATCAACCATCCACTGGGGGACCATCTCTGAAAATTAAGCAAAGTCCCTCAGTCCCTTTGTTGTCCAAACTAGTGAAAAACAGAAAGAGGATTTACACAGCTTGCCAAATTCTGTTATGCCACAAATACTTCCACTTCATTATGGATTCAGAAGACTCATAGAAAAAAATCTGATTTAAATAAAATAAATCTGATTTATGTAACAAGAACCCTGCAGCTAAGTTGAATATTTTGCCATTAATCCCTTAATGAGACACAACTGATTAATTGCAATTACTAGGAAGACCTAGGAAATTAGCAAATGCATAAAAAGAATTGGAATTTTCTAGAAAAGCTTTATTGATAAATATAACATTTTTGGAATGTAGAATTGGAAAAGATATATTATTTGTGTAAAAACGACAACCCTCAGCTTATGTACAAACTGCAATAAATACCAATAATTTAGTAATGTAAAATTCTTAATAACTCCCTTAAACATTGAACATCTAAAACCCTGTGATGTGCCATAGAAGAATTTTACTTTTCACTGTCTAAGAATTCGTTTGTATCGTCTTAACAACGCAAAATCTTCAATTACAATACATCACCATATCACCTTTTTAATCTCAGTTGAATTCATAAAGCCTGCACATAAGTATTCTGAAACAGTCCCAAACTTTGTTCCTCAATGTTAATTACCCTGTATTAAATAATAATTAGTGCCTATTTAAATCACTCTGTATCTAATAGGGAAATTTCCAAATGACTATAGTCTGTTTTTTATTAGGAAGGAAAGATCCCGCCACTATTTTCAAACCGTACAACCTTCCCCTTCTAAGGCGGAGTTGTGGTGTAGGACGTTTCACAACTATGACTACAACTGCATTGAAGATTATAATACCCATTATAATACCCATGCACATAACTATATTTAAATTATAGCTTATAAGAACAAGAAATAGTTGAACATGCAATTTATTAGGGCCTGTAGATAATAATTAATTAACCCTATATACCAAATTATGGTGTGACTTGAAACCACATTTTTAATGTTTCCTGGAAATCTATAGTAGCCTAAGTTTAATTCTCTCAAAATCTTTTCCATTCCATTAAGGTCATAACTCTTCAGTAGAAATAATTTTCTTTTCCTAGAATGGTAAAACAGGATTTGTCAAAGAAGGAGCAGTTATTGAATAGAAGTTTGTTATGACAATATAGAAGTCTCATTGAAAAGGGATAATTGCTGTGAAAACCCACATTATACCTGAGTGGTCCTCACTTCTCCCTGACAAAGAAAGAAACCATACTTTTGTAAGAATACCTATTATAATAGCGAATGTTACTTCAAGTTAAAAAAGAGGGTTATATTATGTAGCCTGAGTTTTAAATGTACAACCTTACCTCAAACTATATTTGAAGTACTGGTACTTGCATGAGGATCATCGTCATCAGAGTGATTCCATTCATCGTCTGTAGATTCACTTTCTTCAAGATTAATGATGAACCGGTCGGATATAGCATCCATTAAATTATCACGTTCCCAGTAATACTCTTCTACTCCTTTAGCGTGATGACAGGCCTTAACCCAATTCTCGGCAGTAACGGATGACACGGCATCTTGAAATACAGTTTTAAGGTGTTGCATTGTGAATTTCGTGTTATTCTTTCTAACAAACCCCTTCACTTGTGCCTATATGAGTTCAATAGGGTTGAACTCACAATGATAAGGGGGTAAGCGTACAACTTCATGCCCATATGTTTTAGCCATATTGTCTATTATGGGTATATAGGTTTTAAATTTTGGTTTGTGTAATTGCACTATTTTATAGAGGGACGTTTTTACCATTCTGTCATCAAAATTAATGTTATTTTTTCTTAGCCACTGTTTCATTTCTTCTTTATTCGTATTAGAATTTGGCGCCCGGCATAATTCTTCAGAATGATAACTGGCATTATCCATAACTATTGTCGAGTTGTCTGGTATATTCGGGAGAAGTTGTTCTTGAAACCATTTTTTAAACCTTTGACTGTCCATTTCTTCATGGTATTCTTTAGTCGATTTTGAATTAAATACCATGAGACCATTTTTCACAAATCGTTTTTCACCTCCGGCATGTAGAATTATTAACCTGGAACCTTTAGGCTACCTGTTGGAACTTTCAAGTCATTCTTACTGTCATCAAGAGTCCACATCTTTTCTCTAGTCATGTTTACATTGACCCACGTTTCGTCTAAGAAAATGATCGGTCTCCCCAATGCCCGTACATCTCTCATTTTTCTAAGGTATTCATTGCGTCGATTCACTATATCGCCTCGCTCCATTAAGAACTTACGATTTGCATTGTTCTTGCGGTAATGATACCCTATACTTTTAATGATCTTCCACAATGAAGATCGAGATAATGTGAGCCCAAGTTTAGTTCTTACAGTTAACAAAATATCATTCAAAGATGGAATAAATCCTTCCTTATAGAGACTCAGAACACATCGTCTCAAAGCATCTTTATCAAAATTATCAGGTCTAGTAACCGTACAATCACGTTTTTGCTTTTTTGAAGGGTTTTTCAATTTTTCTTCCCTTTTCTTTTCGTTTAGGTACTGATAAATAGCAGTTTTAGAAATACGTGTTGCTTTCACAGTTCTCTTGACCACTTTGTCTATAGAAATCGAAGGCCTTCCATTTTTCTTATCCTCATATTCACTCTGATAGAAGGCATGTACTTTACATATAATTTCTTTCATTTCTGAGTGAATGGGTTTTCCCTTTCCCCGATCAAACAAATAGTGAGGATGAGGCATATAAAAAATAATAAGCTCATAACTAGATCCATTTTGTTACGACACACACAAAACGCTATTTTTTTAACTACACTGACTTCCCACATAAACGTCGCGTAATTAAACACTCGTTAAACACGCACTAAACACTCACATAGGAACCTTCACTATGGGGTAAACAGCGATCACTCACCCTGTAGCCAAGGTCACTTAAACTCCTCCCACTCTTCCCCATCCTCCTTAAACATCATTGGCTTTCCCTCTCGCCGTGTTCAAACGAGTTGGCGGGATCTTTCCTTCCTTAGGAAAAACAGACTTTAGAAAAAAACAGAAAAATTGGTAACGCCAATAGATATGAACCCATAGAAACATGCTAATCCCTCAATTGAATCTTAAGTCCTTTTTCTATGTGAATTTAGCCCTTCTATTAAAATGTTACAACACATATTTCACTCTCTATCATATTATTACGTGGTAACTGCTGTAACTTTAATTATTGCCTGAACGCAGGAGAACATGAGAAAACGAAAGAAACGGACGGAAATGAATATACTGGCAGACAAGACATGACAAAATTGAATATGAATAGTTACATGGTGAATGGCGTAATTTCAAAATCCAAAAGTAGAAACCTGCATAATGACCATACTATTGAACTTTATAAAAACCAAAACGAAATTTAGATTGCCAAAAATTGGGTGAGCACAGAATGAAGAATAATTTGTTAAATGAATTTAAAGTAGAAAAGAAACGGTCTCACCCAAAAACGCCGTGGAGAACAGTCATCGTCTTCACGGCAGAAACACCCACAAGAATCACTCGAACTTAGTTTACATGTTATCCTCACAAGCACATGATCCCAACTGCCGTCACGTAACACCGCTCTCACCTCCCTTGCGTTCATAAAGATGGCAGCGCGGTCGTGGACCGCTTTCAAGAACACTCTAAACCACGCTGTTTTAACTGGGCGCGTTTACTGATTTTACATTATTTCAGTGTTAATTTGCAGCTGGCTAATTTAGAAACGTGTTTTATTTTCGATTGAGCCGAATTCATGGCTCACCTGCATGAAGAAATACATTAACAAACCAGAGCTCGTACCAATAGATCTTCTCAAAGAACCAAGATGTGCTGGTCATTATAAGGCATACTTGCAAAAGGAAAAGGAAGAAGCAGTTGCAGAAGAGGAAAGAAAAAATGGAAGGGAAAGAGAAAGTTCCTCAAGAACAAGCAAAGAAGATACTTCAAGCAGAGAAAGCTGGGATGAGGAAATGGAATAGAACCTTCAGAAGAAAAAGAGAGAAGACTTTATCAGAAGGCGCTAAACAGATTAGGCCCTGTTGCATAAAGCTCCAAATATCTATTAGTCAGCTATTTGTTCTATATATCTTATAGGCTCGATAAACCAAAAGAGAATACGCTCATTAAATAACCGTGTGTCCGATAAATGAGTTGAGCACTTTGTCAATAGATGGAGACACGATGCATACACTGTAATGTCAAATTGGCCGTGATTGAGTAGCTACCAATGAGAGTGCTTCTAGCTATTGTATTCAAAATGGCTGAATTTTCTGTCTGCTATTTTCTTGTCTTCTGTTTCTATGGTAAAATGAATGTAAAATGTGTGAGAAACTTCGGCAATTTTGACTTTGAGACTTGTGCATTCCAGAAAATGTCACCTATCACAATCTGAAAACGTAACACATTAGTTAGCCTATAGCTGATTTACCACTGAAAAGGAATGCTTTGATTTGTTCCCAGTTCTAGATATGGGCTATTTAACGCTGAGAAAGGCATGCTTGCAGTTGTTCCTTATTCCATATGATGACCTATTTATTCATCGGTCATTGCTTTGACAGCCTGGTCCTTTTCCGAAACTCAATATCGTTTGGGTAATTCTTCCAGGGAATATTTTTGCTTTATACATCTCTAGGCCTAATTATCATCTCAGGATGAAGACTCGATCTCTCTATCCAAATATTGAGGAACTTGTGAAGTCAAAAGATTTAAAGAAGTCCCGAAAAACTTAAAAATAAAAATTAAAAATAATTCACAGGAATGTGACTGGTCAACTTAATTTATTTAATTTTTTTCATTCAATTATGTTTGTTTGCTATTCGCAAAAGAAGTTGTAGTGTTTCCTTTTAGTTATATTTTGTACCATTGTACTATTACTTTTAAGTTCAACATTCTATGCACTAAATGTGTTAACATACTATTATTATAGTAGCATGCATTACTACTACACTACGTTGCATTTCCTTATTATACCCCACTGCTCTGACAGGGTGAAGCTGATCCATCTGCTCCGTGTTGCTACGGAGCACTAGAGACTGTAAGTTCTTATCGGACATCTGGCTTCTATAGCAAGATTTGTTAATTTTCATTAGAGAAAAAAAAAAACTACTCGCAGACATATGTGGTTCCGAACAACACAGCAATCGAGTGGCCAATTGATGTAGTCTTGGGAACCTTGGTGGGGTGGGGCTTTTGTAGTCCATAAGAATAAAACCCAGCCATGGTTGATAAATTTTCAGGATGTAAAGGTCCTAGGAATGAAGTTAAAATTCTCTGGGAGAAATTATAAACTCTTGTTACAGTTATGGCATGATAAAGAACTCCAAGCTGAAATTAAAGCCTCTGAACAAACCTTTCACCTCCTAGTAATGCCTTAGTTTCTTCTCCGAGAACTGACAAATCTTCTACCTGCACTCTATCCTTTGATACAAGCTCTTGTTACAGTTATGGCATGATAAAGAACTCCAAGCTGAAATTAAAGCCTCTGAACAAACCTTTCACCTCCTAGTAATGCCTTAGTTTCTTCTCCGAGAACTGACAAATCTTCTACCTGCACTCTATCCTTTGCTACAGGAAAATAGCATAACTAAATTTGTATTTGTAATGAAACCACCTCAGGAGGCCCTTACACTGAGTATGGGTTGAATGATTGATAAACCTAAAACCCATCATTTTCTATGTACAATCAAAAGTTTCAGGAAAATTTATCTAGCAATAAGATTGTTGCTTTAAGAGAAATAGATAGTGCCTGTTATTTAAAGATTATCAAGAAGGCAATTATTTTTAACTTTCTACAACTTATTCTGAGCATCAGGGCTCTTTTTCTGCTTTGGGATAACCAATAGTTACCAAATGTGGATTTATGCACTTGTGATGGCACATAATGCTTTGCTTTGGCTGGATTTCTTTAATATAGGCCCTGAGTTGAATGTTGTTTTGACTTGTGGAAATATGTTTTCTGTTTTTTTCTCTTTGCGCGTTGAAACCGATTGTTTTCTTTTTGTTTCAAGCTGCCATTGAAAGTAAGTAATTTCATTTAGTGAGATGTTCTTTTGCCATTAATTTGTGCAGGGTTTCATGATTGTTTGTGTGTGTCTGTACAGCTTGAAATTATATTTGATGAAATTTCTCACAGTGCAGTTCTAGCAATTCAAGTCTGTGTGCAGCAATAATTGTGTAAAGAACCATATTTTTGTGTATGGCTGTCATCTGTTTTGCATGGGGTTTTATATTATGTTCTTAACAATCTTAAACTTTTTTAGTGTGAACATAATTTGGGTACCTGACTTAGTATTATTTTTATGTAGTATTTATCATTCATCACCATTGGACATAATCTCACATGACTAATAAAAGTTATGTGATGTTTTTCTGGTGTAATACAGTTCACGTCTTGATAAATCAGACTTAACTCCTATATCTTGGACTTCGGATAACTTGGACAAAATTTTCTGGAAAAAAACCTTCTTTGTACAGTATCTACATCTATAGCAAAAATTATCCTACATCGTGCTCCTACAATACCAAAAGGTGTGTTAATATGACCGAAGCAGTGATTACTGTTATGTCATATTTATTGTTTAGGTAAACAATGAAATGAAGAAGATGAAACTTGAATGTTAAAATATAGAGCTGCCTTATTTGTACCAGTACATTGAAATATAGGCCTAGTATACATCCATAAAAAGGTAAAATATTATTTTGATTGCCAAGGCACAAATTCTGTTCCCTTTGATACAATGGACTTCTCAGTTCCCTACCTCCCTTTAGTACAAGTTTTCGAGAAGGACTTTGTATTCAGATCCAAAATACAGTATTTGCATTCCCCTGATATTACTTCTAACCCCAACAGTAGTTAGCGGATTCCATAATGAATTCCATATAAAACATTGTGAATAATAAATAAATACACAGCACATATGCATGAAATATTCCCCAAAACAGCTCTTGTTATACATTTATCTTTTGTGAAAAATATTTCTTTCCCAATCAAAGCTTCCATACCTCTAAAGTCACTCATAGGGTGCTCAGAAACAAGTATAAAATTTAATTTTTATGCATGACAAAATTACAATTTAAAATGTATTTCTGGACCCTTTACTCTGTGCTAACTGTTATTTTAAATTAAGTTATACGTTATAAAATAGGAAAATTCACAGACTTTTGCTTGATACCACTTAGTTGAAATCATATTCTATTTTGCATTTCACTGACAGCTGACGATGGTGAAATTTCAGTAATGTCATGTTATAGTTTTACACTTGTTTTCTCTTTGTCTAGCTAAGCAATAATTATTTCTTCATCAAATTCAAACTTTTCAAATGTGTCAAGAACATTTCCCATTAATTGACTATTAGAATCAAAAGCTTGCCACATACCGAGTTACATTCATGGTACAGTAAACTAGTATTTAAGTGTTGCCAATGAAAACTATACAAGAAAAAATCCAGCAGGAAGATACCTAGAACAGAAGAAACATGTGACACCTATGTAGGGTCGAGCCACATTTGGCTCTTAGCCAATCAGAATGATTGCTGTCTTGTTATTTGCAATATCTTGATAAGCAGTTGGTTAATAATAGTAAATAAGAATCGCACACGATGTGCATTGTTTATTCTTTTACTATTTTCGAGATACTCTTCTCATGTCATCCACAAGTCAGTATGTGATATCGTTTGCACTGTAGTCCACACAGCTCTCAGGTACATTCAATGTCTGGCCATATCTTGAAATGAAACCCATGTACCGCCAGACCAGTTATTATATATGCCTCCTTTTAAATCCTACTTCCGCCCACTCACTGTGTATCATTGCGTTTGTTGCAAAGAAATCTTTCCATATTTCTTTCTTCTTTCCTTCTCTTCCATTTTGACCTTGAAACTTTCTGCGCATGTAAAATTAACAGATGGGATCATAGTTCTTCCAAAAAAGAATGTTTCATATATGAATATTTGGACAGCCAGAGGGCTCTCTTCAAGAACTGTGCCTTTATGTTCCCTATACTGCTCAGCTGGTTTACTGTCAGGTAATCCCAAATGATCTCTATGCCATACATGCATGTCGGCCAGATTTTTACCATGAATAATTTTTTAGCCGAGTCTAGTGACATCTCAGATAGAGACTTTATTCCATTGATGCCGCATACAGCTGCCACCAATCTTCTTTGCGTGTACTGAGAAGGCCTTTCCTGTTGTTTGAATGGTCATACCGAGATACCAGAATGCATTTGTTATTTTCAGTGGCCTCCCACTGCATATCACTTTCTCTTCTACCCCTCTTCGGCAGACTATTAGCTAAGTCTTATCTTTTATCTTCATTTATATTCAGCTCGTTTGTATTAGCCCATTGTGCTAGCACATCTACTGCCTTTTGCATTCCTTGTAGCCTATATTATCTGATGCGAGTGCCATGTCATCCGCATATATGTATATCCTTGCCATTGTTTCGATTTTCAGGTATTCCACCACTTCCTGTGTCATTACATTACATAGCAGGGAGTTTTATGGATTCCTTGTATCACACCATTCATTTGACTGATCTTGTCCGATTGCGTTACCCCATCATCAGCTTCCACAAAGTTCTCTGACATTATACTTGCAATCAGCCATGTCAACGTAGACTTCCTGACCAACCGTTCCAGCTTTTCCATCAGCTTTTGTCAGTTGACAAGATCGAATTTTTTTGAGAAGTAGTTGATTAGATAGGAGTTTCAAAAGAGTAGTGGACAGAAAGTTGGATGGTAGTGGACAGAAACTACTTCAAACAGACAAACACGAAAGAAGGAACGTTCCACATAAAATTTAAAAGGTTATGACAGTTTCATCTCAGATGTTTTGCAGAGTCTAGCATGTAAATTTGTGGTTGTGGAAAGTGAGATGGTCGTGTATGAAAGTAATTTGACTGGTGGTTTGGTTGTAGTAATTGGTAATAAGATGTAGGTATTAATTTAAATTATTCTGAAAACCACATTCTCCAGGGTCGTAAAATAAAATGTATATCATTCTAAAAACATATTAGCATATTTTAGATCATAATTTTTTTAAGGATATTCGTCTAGAGTAACCATGAAAACTGGCAACAAATTAAATATGTTGTTGTTGTTGTTTTCTAATGCCAGACGTTTGACAACAAAGTCATTTGTCCTCTTGTACTCCAATATTTTTTGTAGATGTTCTCATATTTAGCCACTGAAGTACATGTTTTGAGATGTTCCGAGTTCATTTCTTGATTTGAATTGCACAGTGGGCAGTTTGGGGACTGAAATATTCCAATTCTATGCAGATGTTTCACTAAGCAGTCATGACCTGTCGCCAGTCTAAAGATGATTTGCGTGGTAGATCAGGAATTATCTGTGGGTTTTGATACAGGGATTTCCATTTTTTTCCTTGAGATTCTGTTGTCAGGTTTTGTTTGTTGATGTCCTTATATGTGGATTTGATAAATCTTTTTAGAGAGTGGAATGTGGATTTGATGACAGGTCTGTAAGCAACTGTGCTGCCTTTTTTTAGCTAAAACATCAGCATTCTCGTTTCCCAGAATTCCACATTGAGATGGTATCCATTGAAATGCAATTCTTTTGTTGAGTGTTTTTAGTTGGAGGATCATTTTGGTTATTTCAGCTGATTGAGATGAAGATGTATAGTTGGAGGCAATTGTTCGAATAGCTGCTTTAGAATCTGATAGTATGACTGCGTTCTTGAATTTGTTGATATGGTATAAAAGATTCCTAAGACTTTCACTTATTGCAGTGATCTCCATCAAAATTTGTTGTCCCGTATTCAAGAGATCTATAAAGTGAGAAGAGGCAGCACGTGACACCTGCTCCTGCTCCTTGTTCCCTAGAGATCAAAGATCCATCAGTGTATATGTGGAGCCACTCTTGTGGGGGGTATCTAATATTAATTGTCTCTAGAGACAGAGTTTTCATTATTTCAGTATTTGTTTCTGATTTTAGTATTTCTTCTGTTAAGTTTAGATTATGCTCTATGTTTACTAATGATAGGGGTTTGGTTTGATTTGTAGGTTTTCTTTTAAATTTGGGACGTTGGTTTTCTGTCTTCTTTCGTGGACTATGGACATAAAACTTTTTTGAGTCTTTAATTTACAGGTAGGATTGTATGAATGTCAGTTATTATATGGTAATCTGATAAGTTTTTCATATTGGATCAGTGCTTTTTCTTCTAATATCATTTTGATGCTGTTAGTATTAGTGAGGCATCTCATAGAATCTATTGGGATTGTTTTGATTCCACCAGTGATGAGTCTAAGAGCTTGATTTTGAATACATTCTATCTTGTTTATATAAGGTGAAGTGATTAGGTTTTCTCTGCAATATGTCAGTACTGGTTGTATATCCATCTGAACATCAGATATCCATCTGAACATGTTGGAGATGCCTATTTTATGAAGTTTTAGTAGTAGTTTGTTTCTCCAAACAGAGTCATATGCCATTTGAAAGTCAAGAAATATTGCTAGAGTATCTTCTTTCTTGTTAAAGCCATCTTTTATTTCTTCACTGAGCCGTATGATTTGTTCATTGGTAGAGTGCATTTGTCGGAAGCCAGCTTGTCTTGGTGACAGGAGATCTTGGGTTTCTAGATACCATGTTAATCTATTAGAGATCACTGACTCCATGGTAATAATGCTATTGGTCGATAACTGTTGACATCATGTGCAGGTTTCCCTTTTTTTACTTCCTCTGCCCGTACCATAGGTACTATAGGTAGAGGAAGTATTGTTTTCGACCCCAAAATTCGAGTTTTTAGCATATATACACGTTTCAAGGCCCCCTGAATCCAAAAATACTATTTTTGGAAACATGTCTGTGTGTCTCTCTGTGTGTGTGTGTGTGTGTCTGTCTGTCTGTCTGTGTGTGTGGCTATCTCCGAAACAGGGAATCGTATGAAAACAAAATTTCGTATTTGGGTCAGGTACCTTCTGAAGATGTGATTCGAAGATTGGCGACAAATTTCCCTTATTTTTAAGGGGACTTTACATGAAGAAATTTTCGTTTTTCGCGATTTTCTCGAAAACGGCCTGTAGATACAGGCTGCCAAAACATACAGAGTGTAACATATCCAAATCAACACATAACACTATTGTAGATATAACTATAAAGTCAAAATTTTCTCATAATATATAATTATGTTCTATATTATATTTGAATGGTAATGACCACAAATATTTAAGATGCATTTGATTTACAAAATCAGCTAAGTTCACATACCGCGTGTATGAAGGCCTATTATCATAAATACAAACACACAATTAAATTGTAAATACTTTTATTTCAACTAGCAATCTCTTGAAATATACGTGTCAATTTCAAACTAGTGCTTTAAGATGGAAATATCATTCCTGATCAGTTTATAAACAGTGTTAGGGGTATAAGTTTTGCATTATTTATTTCTGGTTAATACAAAATTTTCACACATGACATTTATTAATGAGACCTTCTTTATTTATGATGTGTTGTTTACCACAGCATAAACATTTACTTAAACTGTCATTAAATTTTCACGATCAAATCTTCAAAAAATGTACAAGTTATTCAACTATGAGTTTTGTGTTTAAGGTTCAAAATCGTTTGTGATATTGCAAAGCGAAGCTTGTACCACCTTTTCATGTGATTCAAGTAGACCATCTACAGCACCTCACAATCATGGCAGCGAGTGTATTGCGGGCAGGAATGTCTTGACATAGCAAGTACATTTTATTTTGTTAAAAGCTCATTTTGCAGATTCCACCAGATTATGGAATGCGTAATATACACTATTACTATTCCTTTAAGTTTCAAACCAATTCAGAAGCTGTTTTGTTATCATTTTTGAAATATATTTAATATATTTAAACATTAAATATATTTCTTCATATTTTGAATTTTGTACTGAATAATTAAAAGTAGTCTTCTTTTCTTTGCATTCATATCTTCGAAAAAGTATTTTGAACTATGATGAAGACAGGAATAAATACAAGGGCTGTCCAGAAAGTAACCTCCGTTTTGAAATAAAACTTAAATCACTGTAAAAACAAAAATTTTATTATATACATCTTAAAACTGAAGCTTTTCTCTATTTTTCAACATAGTTGTCTAAACAGATTCAAGCACTTGTCATATTTTTTCACAGTCTTTGAAATACCATCTGCATAAAAATCTGCCGCCTGTGAACGTAGCCAACGTGTCACGGCGTTTTGAAGCTCTTCGTCATTGTCAAAACACTGAGATGCAAGTCACTGTTTCATGTAGGGGAACAGATGAAAGTCGCTAGGGGCCAAGTCCGGGCTGTACAGGGGATGGTCAGAAAGTGCCATTTGAACTTGGCCAAAAGTTCATTTGTTCTTTTTGCTGTGTGAGGGCGAGCGTTATCATGCAAAAACACAACACCAGAAGCCAGAAGACCACAATGCTTGTTTTGGATTGCTCTTCTTAGCCTTTTAAAAGTTTCACAGTAGACTGCAGAAGTGATAGTTCCATAAAATCAACGAGCAAGATGCCCTTAGTATCCCAAAAAACAGTGGCCATGACTTTTCTTGCTGACAAAGTCTGACGGCTTGGTTGGGGAAGCGGTATGGCGCCATTGCATTGATTACTGTTTTGTCTTAGCATTCATGTAGGCCACCCAAGTCTCGCCAGTAACAGTCCTGTTTAAAAATTCTTCTCCTTCAAAGTCATACCGAAAAAGAAAGTCTGTGGCAGAACTTGTTCGCTTGGTTTTGTGGTCGTCTGTCAGCAATTTTGGTACCCAATGAGCACAAAACTTGCGATAGCCTAGTTTTTCAGTCACTATCTCTTGCAAAAGACTCTGAGAAATTTCAGAAAAATGACAGGAAAGTTCCGAGATTGTGAACCGATGATTCTCATGAACTTTTCCATCAACTTTGTTCACTAGGTCATCACTGACAAGAGAAGCTCTACCGCTCCTGTCTTCATCGTGAATGTTTGTTCTTCCATTTTTTAAAAATCGTACCCATTGATGGACAACACCTTCACTCATAATGTTGTACCATAAACCGCACACAATTCACGATGGATTTCGGCTGCTGAGTGATGTTTCGCTCAAAGAAATCTTATAACGCCACACACTTCACACTTGGCAGGATTTTCTATTATGGTGCACATGTTTTTCTGGTCGTAACTAGCAAACACGCAACAATACATTGCTACATCTAGCACAGCTAGAAGCATACTGAACCACTGCGCAAGCTGATGTCAAAATGGTGGCGCTACCCCCAATACTTCTCGTGGTATGCATAAATGGAGGTTACTTTGTGGACAGCTCTCATAAATACAAAAAAGGGTTAATGCAAATAGTCAAATACTTTGAACCCCATATCACAAAAACTTTTGCTTCCTAGGTTCTAAAATTTTGTTTATAATTATATAGACCCTATCAGAATTAAAATTTGTTAAAATCTGACAAAGAAAGTTTTTGAACTACTGTTTTGCATAGAATAACACAGCATTATAAAAGGTAGAATTTCAGAAGTAAAAATATGTGACTCATAACATTTCCCATGATCACAGTTTGCAGGAAGCACTGTTTTCAGATTCTATTAGTACGACATAATATATTTTTCGTTGAAATAATTTGGTATCTACTTGAATGAAAAAGGGGCACGTGGAATAAGATCTATTAATGGCTTCATAGTTTGATGTACCAGTTTCATAGTTGATGTACCAGTACAATGATTAATTTTACCATCTCCCTCTCCTGAAATTAGAATGCATGTTTATTTCACATTCCCAGAGTTATCCTGTTTTTTAGCTTTAACTGTAATGAATTGGTGTAACTTTTATGTGACAGTTCAGAATTCTTACATATCGTCGGCTTCAGGGTTACCATATTTCTTTCACCAAAAAAGAGGACACAACTGATGTGCAGCACATTTATTAACCTTTTTTACAGTGACAAATCAGCTATCACTTATTTTTAAACCATTCATATTTCTCTGTTGAGCCAATTTTACATAACACTACTGCAATTCCTTTTATGTAGGAATGGAATTTCTCACGAGACATGCTCTTAAAATTGTACTGCACAATTAGAATATTCGTAACAGATTCTGGTTTCAGTCTGTTTCTTTCTTTAGACCATTGATTCTGCATAAGAGAAAACACTCTCTCAACATTACCATTGTGAGCAGGAATGTCAAAGCAAAATTGTGCCACTTTCAATAGTTCTGGATGTTTCTTAGCATTACTGTCACTGCTGAAATAGCCTGCCCATTTTGCATGAGCTAGCAGTGAAGAAAATCCCTCATTATTTTCATTTTCATCAACAAATCGTGACAAAAATCATCAAAACATTTACCATGTACTCCTTTTGAGATCTTTTGAATGACAAGCTGAAATTTGTCCCAAGTTAATGTGGAATTTAAACAGATACAACTAAGTGGAGAAAATTCTTGAAACTGTTGAACCCACATATTTAAATAACCTAAACATGAAGACTGCAGTTCTTCAGTTTGCTGATTGAACTTAACCATCTACATAACCACTTCCTCCAATTGTGAAAGCCTAGTTTTTACTTTCAGTGGTATAAACTTGAAAGCTAATCTATCCTTGATTGATGTTTTTACATTAAGAATTATAGATAGCATTTCTACTACAGAAGTACCCTCTCTTTGTAATGCATCAACATTGATTTGAAACGTGCATAAAAGAGTGAAGGAATAGCAAAAATATTTCACTGAACATTTTCAAAAAAAAATCCTGATAATGACTGGAGTTTTGGACTGAAAGAGGAAGAAAGATTTCACAGCTTCAAACATTTCTATCAACCTCCCCACAGCAGGAAAAATTGATAACCATATTGTAACACAGTGATACATTAACTGCTTGTATTCTACATTTACGAACTCACAAAATTCTTGAAGTAATTCCGTTCTAACAGTTTGGACAGAAAATTGTTGTATATGTTTAAAATTACTGACTGTATATCAAAATCTAGAGCATCCATGCCATGCTGTAGACAGTTATTTAGGATGTGAGCAGGACAACCTACACCAATTTACGAACTCACAAAATTCTTTGAGTAATTCCGTTCTAACAGTATGGACAGAAAATTGTATATCTTTAAAATTACTGACTATATATCAAAATCTAGAGCATCCATGCCATGTTGCAGACAGTTATTTAGGATGTGAGCAGGACAACCTACACCAATTAAGTTGGGATCTGTGTTGTTTTTCAATTTGGCAAATACTTTATTGGTGGTGGTTAGCCACCCCACCAAACATTGTGTTACAATTATCACCAGAAAATGCCACTATTTTTGCTAGGAGTACAAACATTTTGCAGAGAAGACTCTATGTAATCAGCTATTGTCTGTGCTGTTTCATTTGGTTTCCTTTAAAAGTCTATTAGTTTCGTTACTATCCCACCATTTCCCAATCAAAATACTGTATAAGCAGTGGAAACATTTTAACTGCAAGATGATTGCTTGCATCAGTGGCTACTCCGCAAAGAGGAATATTTTCCATGGTCTTTAGAACACTTTGAACAAAATGTGGAGAAATAACTGAATTCACTATAGCTTCTGTCTTCTCGCAGATAACATCTTCCACTCTATTTCAGAATCTGGAAACAATGATTTCATCAGGGAACTGGTTAGTGATGTGGGCCGGAGATATTCCCAGTGGGAAGGAACTTATAAAATGGGAATTTATAAAAAATATCCTTAGTTATGAATGTTTTAATGCTTATTAATGGGTCACGTACCAGCAAAACCTCTGCTGAATCAAAAAAGAAACAGTTGCCAGCACCTTTCCAGCAGACAAGCGAGTTTTGGCCTTGACTGGCCCGGATTCGCCTTGTTTGTGCCACTCCATGCTTGCTTGTTTTGATTCCGGGGTGTAATGATGCACCCAAGTTTCATCTCAAGTCACAATGTGATGCAGAAAATCATCTCCTTCCTCCTCGTAGCAATCCAGGTTCCTCTGACAGACTTCCTGGCACAAATTTTGTTGTTCCTGGGTGAGGAGACAAGGTACCCACCTAGCAGACAATTTCGTAAAGTTTAGTTCAACAGTGATGATTGTTTGAGCACTTCCATAACTTATTCCTACCGCCAAAGCAATTTCAGAAATTGTTATGCGCCAGTCTTCTTCAACAAGCTCACATACAGCACGAATGTTGTCTGGAGTGATGTTTGCTCATGGTTTTCTTTGGTGGGTTTCGTTTTCCACAGCTTCCCGTCCTGCTACAAATTTTTTCGCCAATTGTACACTTGGGTCTGTGATAGGGTTTCTTCCCCAAACTGTGTACGGAGCTTTCTCAAAATTTCTGCAGATTTGGTGCCTTCTTTTCCCAGAAACTTAATGATAATCCATTGTGCAACGGATGTATGCACCTCTTGCTCGCTCCTGGCGTCCTGAAGCGAGCATTGACATCCTGCTGCCTGCACGCACCAGGATACTTCTCCAGACATCCCCTCCAACATCCAGTCACAGCCATGCCAAATTCCCTTCACTACTAGAGCCGCCAGCTTTAAATTCCGGTTATTTGATTCACCCTCGTATCTTCTAATTTACCACTTGCAGGATACTATTACTCAGCATGTCTCCTCTACTTTGCATGGCTCTTGTTGCAACAGTTATCATAAAAAATTGTAATTGAATGCTTGAAGCTTGCAGTACTAATTTGAAATCATAAAACAATACAATATTGCAACTGAAAATATACTTCTTCTGTCTTATAAATAAATAAATGGCGTATGTACTTCCTTCATTCTCATGATTGTCTTTCTAAATACAAAGTTCTTAACACTGATGATGTAAATACACTGGGAAGGGGAACTAGAATAAGAATAAGAATAAGAATCTTTATTAGCCGTTAGGTATGTTTGATACAATTGGCTTCGTCATAGATTTTACATAACATAACATTTAATCCTAACTTAGTCCTATCATTTAATAATATAATACAATAGGATATGCAACTTAATCCTAACATTTAACAATATAATACAATAAGATGTAATGGAACATGCTGTATTCTATTTAAAAAAAAAAAAAAATACAATAAGATACACAGCTTAATCCTAACAATTCATCTCAAAATTTACTTACTATAAGTCTAATTCTATTGCGTCTAATTCCTTAAATTCAGTTATAGAGTAAAAGGCTTTCCTTGTTAGCCATTGATTTAAGACGTTTTTAAACTTTGTCAAGGGGTAAGATTTGATGTAATTAGGTAGTCTGTTAAATAAATCAATGCTTAAGTATATATGACTATTGTGAATCTTAGATAGTCTAGAGTAAGGCAGGTTGATCATGTGACTATTTCTTGTATTGTGTTTATGAAATGATTGCCTGAGGGGATAAGAGTTTAGATTTTCTTTTGTATATACTAGACAATTGAGTATATATAATCCAGGCAGGGTCAAAACATTGAGTTGCTTAAAATGATCTCTACAAGAGTCTCTGGGAGCTAAACCTAGAATACTTCTAATGGCTTTTTTCTCCAGTAAGAAAGCTTTTTCAGAGTGGGTTGAGTTGCCCCATAGCAGTATACCATACATTAAATGGGAGTGAAAGTATGAAAAGTAGGAGCACAACATTAATCTCTCGCTTACCTTTCCTCTAAGCTTATGGAGTAGGAATATAACCCGTGCTAATTTATTGCATAAATTTTCTATTTGCTTGTCCCAGCTAAGTTTTTGATCTATAAATATTCCTAGCAGTTTAACATGCTTATTTTCATTGTTCAGTAAATTTAAGGTAAAAATTATTTCTTCGGTTTTTGAATTGTTAAGATGCAGGAGATTTGCTTCAAACCATAAGTTGGATTTTTGCAGAAAATATGTATTCATTTCTCTTACTGAATCTGAGTTTTCACTAGTATTATAGATGGTTGTGTCATCTGCATATATTATTGTTTTACAATTGAGAAACTGTGGTAGATCATTAATATACAGAATAAAATAGAAAGGACCCAGTACTGATCCCTGTGGGACACCTTTCCTTATTGGAAGAAATTCTGACATTTGGTTGTTCACTTTCACTATCTGAAATCTGTTTGCCAGGTAAGACACAATCAAATTTAGAGATCTGCTTTGAATTCCGTTGTACTTTAATTTTTTTATTAAAATTTCATGAGAGACATTATCAAACGCTTGCTTAAGTCTAACAATGTTGCTCCT
This sequence comes from Ectobius pallidus, assembly GCA_964059195.1. NCBI lineage: Eukaryota > Metazoa > Arthropoda > Insecta > Blattodea > Ectobiidae > Ectobius > Ectobius pallidus. The sequence goes on along the minus strand of CAXKWD010000005.1, from coordinate 29,963,645 downwards.
GAAGTTAGCCTGTTTTCAAAGCTTTCATAGACATTTGAAACTAGATCCTCGACAGCTTTTACAGTTGATAACTTAGATCTAAATCCATATTGGCATCACTAAATAGTTTAGATATATAAGCATTCATGAGCCACAGATTATTGTCTCTGTTGGACACTACATGAGAATATTATAGGAGAAAAATTCCTCCGGCACTGGGACTTGAACCCAGGACCTATAATATTCTCATGTAGTGTCCAACAGAGACAATAATCTGTGGCTCATGAATGCTTATATATCTATCTTGAATGTTAACTGTACAATAACAGTGGGAGCCCGGTCACAAAAATCACTACTTAGTGTGCCTCACAGTACTGCATATGACATAACTTGTCTGTCTGTGAGGTAGACCATTAGGGCAATCAGTCATAAGAGAGAAGTTCCATCTGGCGCTGTGAATTGAGCTCCGGCTTAGCTCAGTTGGTAGAGCATTGGCGCGAATAGCCAAAGGTCCTGGGTTCAAGTCCCAGTGCCGGAGGAATTTTTCTCCTATAATATTCTCACTAAATAGTTTTTGTTCAAAATAGGCGTAAAGTGGTTGATGCATACAATTTTCAACAATTTTTGAGAAAATGGGCACAAGTGAGATAGGGCGATAATTACTAGGGTCTGTCTTATCGCCTTTTTTAAATATAGGTACAGTGACGGTTATTTTCAATAAATCTGGGAATATACCTTGGTAGATCATACGGTTCATCAGAAATGTCAAAGGGAAGATAATTTCGTTAGAAATATACTTAATTACAAAGTTTGAAAGACCATAGTAGTCTTCAGCCTTGGAGTAACTTAATTTGTGTATTGCTTTACTCATTTCTGTGTCTGTGACAGGTGTCCATAAAAAGCTATGTTCAATAGTTTTATCCAATTGCATAAGTAAAGATTCGGCATCATAAGCATCTCCTGGTGGGGCTATTAGTTTGTTTTGATTTTGCTGTTCGAAATTAGTAAAATAGTAGTTGAATTCATCAGGGCTAATGGCTATCTCGGGTTGTAACTTTGGAAAATTAATCTCATCTTTTATAACTGACCAGGCAGCCTTGGTTTTTTTCTGAGATTTAAGTATAAAATTATCATTTGCATGATGTTTTGCCTTTCTTATTTCATTTCTGTATTGTTTTCTTAGCTTAACATAAGACTCTTTGTATTTTTCATTCTGTTCACATTTATCATAACATACAAGTAGCATAGTTCTAATATTATTCAGATGTGGCGTAAACCAGTTACTCAAGGCCTGTGGTTTGTAATTACATTTGCTCTTTTGAATCTTAAATATTTTAGGACAGCATTCATTATATTCCTTTATAATTGTATCCATGAAAATATTGAATAATTTATTTACATCTTCCTCTGTTGATAGTATTTGGTACCAGTTCAACGAACTTAACCTATTTTTCAATTTATCTAAATTCTTAGTATTTAATAGCCTGGATGCATACAGGTAAGTCTGAACAGGCTTGGTTGGAATTTTGGCCCAAAGACCATCATGATCTGAAATTCCACATCTTAATATCCCTGTTTCTACATTATTTTTAAGAACATTGCTTATTATGTTATCCAAGCATGCTTTCATTCTAGTAGGTTTATCATTTAAAAAGTAACAATTTAAGGATCTCAGAGTGCTTATTAATTCTAAAACATTCTTACTTTTTAATCTGATATCCATGTTTATGTCACCAAAGATAAAAATTCTATGGTTCTTATACTTGGGTCTAATGAAAATTTGTTCATTAGTAGATGGGGAATGGTAAACTGATGCAACAATCATATTTTTACATGGGATGTGAATTGCTGTGGCCTCAAAGATCTCTTCAGTACATAGGTCTGATTCAATATTATCAATTATAGAGTAACTGAATTTAGAGTCCTCTCTTAGGTATATCGAGACACCTCCATGTGATGAGCTCTTCCTACAAAAACTACTCGCCAATATAAATTTATGTGGTATGTAATAATTTATTTCCTGGTCGGTTAGCCAGTGCTCATTTATGCATAGTATAGTACAGTTTGAGGTTTCAAGCCAGTACTGGAGTTCCTCTAGTTTATTTTTAAGTGATCTTATGTTTAAGTGTATTATTAGAATAGCACTCTTGTTACCTTTTGGTGTACTAATGTTATCTCTTATAGTATTTTCATTGCTTTTAAGATATATTTCACTAGCAATGGCTTTATGATCAGAAAAACCCAGTTCGATTACTTTTTGTTTTAAGAAACCAGGATCAATGTTGTGAAAAACATTATCCAAACACAGACTTCCAGTGTTACTAGTAGGTCCGTCTGGTGACCAAGTCTGATTCAGGTCAGGCTTGGTCAACAAATCGCGTTTCCCTGGCAATTAATTTCACTTTCACTTTTGTCGATGTAGGGTAGAACGATAGGCCTATTCTTACATTGTTTGGTATCAAGTTCTAATGCCACTTTCTGAGTGAAGTCTATGATTCTATCACTTATATACTGTTTGCCCAGTCTATTTAGATGGAGGCCATGTTTGGTATGGAACCTGCCACCTATCCTACTTATGTCTATAAAAGATACATTTTTCTGTTGTTTACACATGCGAAACATGACTTCATTTACTCTTCTCACTTCTGCGTTGATAGAAGACCATACAGGTAGATCGTGCCTGTGCGGCACTGAAAAGACCAAGATGTTTGTATTCTTGAGGTAATGCAGTGTCTGTCGGAGCGAGACCAAAAGTTTTCTTGTTTCATTTCTTGCAGCATTATTCGTTCCAGCAAGGAAAACTGCAGCGTCACTAGATCCAAGATCATTCATCTCAGTAGTTTTGGCAGCTACTTCCTCAAAGCCAGCATTCGTCTTGATCATGCTTACAATGTCTAGCTGATGTGTTTCTCTTATTTTCTGGGCAATATTTCTACCCTGGCTGTCAGCATACATTCGTATGCGTATTTTCGTGGGAAGTCCTGGTTTAGGCCTAGTCTTAATGTTGTGATTTACTGTATAGCCTACACTGTCTTGTACTTTTCCATCCTGTAGATCCGTCAAAACTTCAAAGGAGTTACTTATGGTGATTGGATTTACATTGATAGATTTCCGGCCGATACTTTGACCTTTCTTCATTGGAACTGTTCTCCAATCATCATACTTCAGTCTTGTCGTCTGCGAATTGTTTGCATTGTGGGCTGCTCTTTGTTCATTCAGCATAGGCCAGGGCCCACTTAGGCTAGTGTTTGTAGGGCTCATGGAAGTGAGGTTAGAACTTTCAGTTGGAACTTGCCTAATAGAATTCAATTCCTGTTGTAGGACTTTTATTACTTCCTTTAAGGATAGTATTTCATCAAATAGCTGATTGACTATTTCATCATTGTTGTTATTGCTTACAATATGTTCATGTGCTTACTTCCTCCGTTTGCTCGTGATTCAAATCTACACATGATTCGCACAGCCAGTCTTCCTTTGGTATCTTGTTTATAGAGATTTCACAACATTTATCAAAATGGTACCATCTGTCACAGTAATCTCTATATATAAAAGCCAAAACCCACTCACTCACTCACTCACTGACTGATCACAGTTTCTCAAAAACCATAAAGCCTAGGAACGTGAAACTTGGTACACATATTGCTACTAGGCTCTAGATGCGCACTAAGAAAGGATTTCAAAATCTTTGGCCTCTAAGGGCCTATAAAGGCCAAAATAGGGTTGTAAAGGTATGAAATTCACCAAAAGGAATTCATACTGCATGCATACAATCCCCATGACAACATTATTTTTTTAAACTACACAGGTGGCTTTGCATGACACTGGGATTTCATGTAGACCTAATGGATATAAAATTATGAGAAAGGCTATCAATAGAATTCCTATAAATGATTATCAACTATTTTTTTGACGTGAAGTAAATTTAGAAGGTCCTGGGTTCTATTCTTAAGAGTTCAACTATTTTCTTATAGTTAGCCTAGGACTGCAATGCAAAAGATAGTAAGTAAAGTGTTCCCTATTACAAGCCATGGGGGCCCAGAGGGTTCCAAGAAGTTGAGGCTCCCGGATTTTTAGACAATCGGCACGTGAAGGTGGTAAGGTTGTCAGCCTTACGCACCGGCCACCTTTACCCCGAGGTAGTTCATACAATATCAATAGATATAATTTCCTGATTAATTTCTATTTACCATATTATCTATCTATCTTTTACCTTAGTTTTTACCCAAACTTTTGGGGTCATTTAAGCGACCCATGTTGCCCGGGCCTTACAGGGCCGCGACCTGTCGGGAGAGGGATTTTCTATGGCTCACATACATACTTTCTTGACCAGACAAGGACATGGAGGGCCTCCCGGATGAGTGATCAGCCAAATGCCGGGGCCACCTCTGAGACAACACAAACATATAGGACGAGATACATCATTCACATACTCACTCTGAACAAGGCGAGGATGGGATGAGGATGATAATGGCTGCCAGATGATATCCGGAGACCACTAGGGCCTAAAGTTCCCAGACATTTGTCTCACAGGTGAGGAAAAATCCCGGGAAAAGCTCTACCTAGGTAACTTGTCCCGACCAGTATTCGAATCGGAGCCCGCTGCGTGAGACGAGCGAACGCATCCCCTACGCCCAACTATTTACTGTATGTTTGCCAAAATTGAAACAGAAAGATTAAATTTTTTAAGACATAATCAGAGTAAACTACGGGTGAAGGAGTAAGTTATGTGGAATATAAATACGTCCACCGTGTTGGCTCGACGGCTGATGATTTATAGAAGTACATCGAATCGACTTTAAATTGTGTTCACTTAACCTATATATACATAAATCTAACAATGCGAAGCATTGATGGGTCAGCTAGTCACATATAATTCCGTTTCTAACAATTTTTTTACACTTGGCACATCTTTCACATTTAATTATACGATTTTTGTTGGAGTTCAAGCACACCGCATCCTGCTTATTCGGCGCCATGTTCCTTTCGGTACTTCCCGCTATTATGTAACTTATTTGTATCTTTTGTAATATATCCTCTCCGAAAATGCTAACACTTCTCGTGAACACTGATGTTATCTGCTTTCGAACTGTATAAATGTTCCTTCTTTTACTCGTATGATTCGTTCTAAATCGCTTATTTTTAACAGCCGATCACGAAGCTACTCTTTCCTCCAACCGGAACATAACCGATAATAATAATAATAATAATAATAATAATAAAAAAATAAAAAATATAAAAAAAAAATAAAAAAATCACTGCAATGGCACCAATTATTGTCATATGTAGATTTGATAAATCTGGAGTGATAAAGTTCCAATCTCATGGTTAATTTATTTAAATTGCCACAGCTAAGTAAGATTCATCACAGGGAGCGGAAGAGATAAACAAATTCAGTAGTCACATAACAATTGGTTGGATTAGTTTATTCACTACTGCTTTCAAAATATATCACTCATATATACTAAGTTTGACTATTCAATGCTGTTTTGCAGACCACATGCCATGAATTTACTAAGTCTAATAAATGCCAACAGCTTCTAAGGCTAAATCAACGGAAGGATTCTGTGCCCAGGATTTTTACATCCTGAAAAGTCCATTGACTGCATCCAGGTTTGATCCTCTGACCCAAAGGTCATGTGACAAAATTAATTATTTACATTATAAAATATAAAAAAGTATGAGGAAGCTGACTAAAGGATGAAATTTACTTACACTTTAGAAACTTTCCTGAAAACTTCGGAAACTTCTTGTAGGATTGTCCAGTAGTAATCTGCCAAAATGTGTAGCAACCATCTTCTTTTATCATCTTTTCATAGCAGCAGTATCACCATTGTTTGTCATTTACATATCCAAGATTAGACTGAAAAAAAATCCTAATGTGAATGAAGGAAATGTAATTTCAAGGACATGTTGCTCCCCATAGTCTTGTAATAGTCCTGCATGTGTTCTGTCAGTTCCCTGAAATTCTCAAACATGGCATTTCCCAAGAAATTGTTCCATACATTTTTGAAGCTGCTTTTGACAGTATCTGTCAACAATGTTTCAGAGGTACTGTCAACAACGTTTCAGAGATAATGTCTCATGAAAATACCTTCTTTAATTTTCACAGTTCTATGCGTATGAAATTTAGACATTAAAAATTGAAAATCCTGACCATCTTATCCATTGCTTTCACAAAATTCTTCAAAATGCCCATTTTCAGATGGAGCAGTGCTAACAGCACACTGTCTTTGTCAACAAGGGGTTCATGAGAGGCACATTTTTCACAGAATTGAAGCTTTCTCTCTAAGGCTATTGTTTGACTACATAATGATCTTTCCTTGCCCCACTGTCCCAGTGACACCAAGAAAACAGCAATATTTTGTCTAACCAATCTGCATTCCCAGTAGTAGTTCCAGAACTTTGAGATCACCAAAGACTTTCCATTTGTGATTCGAATAGCCAGTATACTTCAGAAGTAGTCTCTTGTTCATGGGCCACTGGTATTGAAGGCTTCTCATTTCCGTTGTATAAGAAAACAGCTTTGAGACTATTTTTTGAATCTATAAATAGGCACCATTCTTGTGGATTGTGAATCATCCCAAATCCTGTGTCATTACAATATACCAAACTCTGTCATTGAGAAGAAAGTGGATGGACAAACTGTCGTACGGATTGATACTGGTGTTTGATTGCAGCAGCTTTTTTTTCTTCTTCCTCCCCTTGAAGGCAAGACTCGATTCAGCTTGTCTTTTTGAAAGACAGCTCTACCTGTGATAATGCCTGTGGTTGTAGCCATGATGTAGATGCCATGTAATCATGATCTTCGTGATCTGTTGGATTGTCACTACCATTGTCTGTTTCACTTCCAATGTCCATTCCGTTGGAAGTTTTGGAACTGGGAGAGAATCAGAATGTGGAACTGGGTGCATTGCAGATTCTAACTTTAGATAAGTAACTGTGTATTTTGTTTTACCTGAAATTCCTGTTACTTTTGTTAAATAAAAGTGGTATGGCAAGTGGTACGGCAAATGACTGTTTACCCTCATTCGTAATGAACACACCAAAGTCAATTAGAGGAAAGTAGTTAAGGCTTATAGGGAGGAGGTCCTGGATTCAAATCAAACCTTGTGGCCGCCCAAATTGACTTGGGTTTTTTATGATTCCTCATTCGCAAAGGCAAATGCTGGATTTGCAGGACTTGTTTATTTTCCATAACTCATCGCCGCTATGTCACTGGATATTATAATCGTTTAAACTGAATAACAGGAAAGAAGACATCTCTGAACAATAGAAACAGATGCACATGAATGAGTTGTTACAATAGACTACTGGTTCACACAAACATTTAGTGGACGACATTATCCACAACCATGGTCATATTCCATTACGTCTTCTACCTTATCATCCGGATCTAAATCCGATTGAATTGGTATGGGGGAACATTAAAGGTCAGGTCAGCAGTCAATTGGCGGGAATTTGAAGGAGAAAGAGGAATTATGTCAGAAACTTTTCCATGAATACTCTGCTGAAAAATGGAAAAAGTGTTGTGAATTCGTGATAAAGAAAGAGCAAGAATACATGCATCATAATGTTAATATAGACAATGAAATGGACAGAATAATCATAACAGACAGTACAGGTGGTAATCTTGACATGTCCGATGAAGAATATGACAATGACAGTGACGACAGCAACAGAGAACAGCGATGTGAGGAGGGGTGGTGAGCTTGGCATGATGGAGAGTAGTGGGGGAAACAGTGATGCTCCTAACAGCAATAAGTTACCCTCCAACATTTTTTTGTAGACGGTAGACCTATAAATGCAACATCAAGAATTGAGCCTAGCATTGTTTATAGACCTTTTAACAGCATATATGAGGTCATTATTGTCTACTGATGTATTTAGAATTTGGGTATAGGCCTACCACTAAGCATTGTAACTATCAATGTGAATTTCTTTCTCTTGTTTTACATGTTTTCTATCTTGCATTCCTGGTTGTGGAAACCAAAAACCAAAGTAAAATAGGCAGGCCAAGTGTTCTGAACCCAAATTCAAATGTGTGATGCCACCCTTTCTTCAAACTTTCTCAGTTTGAATTTATTGTAGGATGAATTTTGAGACCTGATAGACTTGCCAGGAACAGGTTTGCTTACTGCTAAGTTACAGTTTATCAAAGATTGAATCTACATTCAGGCAAGGCCAAGGGATAAGCTACCAGTATATTATTTCTTTGTGTTTTCACCATCGTGCACCTTTTCTCTTAATTTTCTTAAAGGAATTTTATTTGAATAATCGCTCTTTCCTTATTTTCTTCCTTTTTCCTTCCTGTGATAATTTCCCCGCCATATGTCTTGCTAAAAAGTTTTTAAGTTCTGTAAATTTAGGGGTTTTAATTGTTTTATTCTTTTTAATGTTATTTTAATGATGTACTCTATGCATTTAAATTAATAATATCGTATCATCTTTTTATATTAATAAAAAATGTATGTAATGTAATTTTTGTGATCAGAGGAAAAATACATTAGTTCATATTTATTTCTTTTAGTCTCACTTAATTCCCAATCTTCTATAGTCCCAATCTTCTATATTTACTTTGTTTTTGGCACCATAATTTTATAACTTCTATTTTTGGGTATACTGTAGCTGATACTGTGGTTTTGCAATTGCTCCTGCACGGTCTGTCGGTTGTCTATGAACTATCGTACAATGCTGGCAATGCAGCTCGCTGTTACACTGCACTCTTATATTGAATGCGGCTTGTACCACAATGGGACGAGTTACATTAAAATTAATTCTGGAACTCACTTTCTTAAGTAACAAATTTTGTACACATAGCCTAAATAATGCATAATACTATCCCCATAGTTAAGCACGAGGTGTGGAGGCAGTAGCCATAGCATAGCATTGTAGAATAATGTTAATAGGAACTGAACTCATTATATTGTAACAAGGGCTCGTCGGGGTTCAAAATGAGAACACCGAGTTTATAATTGAAGGATGGAGGTTTCTTTATTTCCTACAACAGTTGACAATACAGCCAGAAAACTCCAGACTATTCGCCAGTTCACTGTCCTGTTCAGAGCTCACTCTCACTGTGCTCAGTCCTAATTACAGCACTGTTCCAGTCCAATCCAGATCATCCCACGTCGCGCCGGTCAACTCCACAGTCCTCGCTGCCGCTGTGCGATCCACCCGTCGCGCAGAGTTTCCCGGGACGGCACTGCCTCAGCCCAGATCAGCTCACCAGCTCTTCCGTTCACCCTTCCCTCCGGTCACTAGTTCCCCGTTGACTAGCTATTCCGCTCTCGGGTCCCTCCGGTCACTGGCTCCTCAGCTTCCCAAGACACACTCACTTGAGGCCGCGCTGATCAGTCCTCTCCGTCCAGCTCACCCTCTGACGCTGACGCTCGCCGCTACTCACGGACTGCCTCTCTGACTGTTCCCTCGTTGACCCTCCGGCTCTTCACGGACTGCCTCTCCTCTGATGTACTGACTCTTCACTGTACTGAACTCTCCTTGACTGACTGACTCATCACTCCTCGTTGCCGTCTCTGACTTTCTCTCCTTGACTGACTGCTCAGCTCGCTCGCGGCCCCATATATAGGGCCGACGAATATTCCAGACCCGGTCTCCCGAAAGTTCTCCGCCCGCGCACTGTCTAGAACGTCCGCGCGGGGCGCGTGGCTCCACCTCTGGCCCCTCCCACGAGCGCGCACCGTCACTCACCGCGCCAGGGAGTAGGCCGCACCCGTCGGCACGCGGCTCCAATAGCCATGCAGCTGTCACGCCCACTGGCACTCGTCTGCCCCCCGTCCACTAGAAGGGCCGCGATGTTTCCAGACTCCGTCGTTTCTCGTTCTTTCTGGCTTACTCCTTCTAACAGGCTCTAGGCTTTTCTGGCTTTGTCACATTGCCCCCTCCTTAAGGGCCTTCGTCCCGAAGTGCCCCATGATATACCGCCAGACGGTCCAGGTGAACTACCGGCATCTTCCCTCTTGGCTGTCGTTGGATGCGGTAGACTTCTGGCCACTTGGTGAACTAATTCATGGCCAACAACAGGTACCGATTTCCATCATCAACAATGGAGCATGGGCCTGCCACGTTGTATTGCCTCATGGCCCCACGGCTGCAAGTTCTAGGCCCTCTGCTGGCAGCACAGGTGTCGTGTTGTTCACGCCGCCTCTCGGCGTCACTCCATTGGTGCAACCAGTAGAACATTCTCCGCAGTTTGTCGAGGATTCCGTTCGCTCCCGAGTGGTCACCTGTTGCTCTTGCGTGGACTTCCTCCAGGACCTCCTGGATTCTGACTTTCGGAAGGACTAGGTTCTCCGCAGTCGCCTTCCCGTCCGCAGACTCCCAGCTTCCTTTCAGGACCCCGTCCCTGACCACTAGGGCGTCCCGCCGGGCCCCACAGCCCTCGTAGATGGCGCTGCGACTGGCTACCTCTTCACACGTCGGTCCCCTACCCGACACGACGTCCCTCGGTGTTTGTCCTCCGTCCACGTCGTCTCGTGGTGTCTCTCCAACGTCCGCGTTGTCCCGCGGTGTCTGTCCCTCGTCCACGTCGTCACGCGGTGACTCTCCGGCGTCCACGTCGTCCCGCGGTGCCCGTCCTACGTCCACGTCGTCCCGCGGTGTCTCTCCTACATCCACGTCGTCCCGCGGTGTCTGTCCTTCGTCCACGCCGTCACGCGGTGTCTCTCCGGCGTCCACGTCGTCCCGCGGTGCCCGTCTTACGTCCACGTCGTCCCGCTGTTGTTCACTCAGGGCGTGATCTTCCCCTTCGGTAGCTGGTGGTACGGTGATGGCCCTGTCCTCCTCCTGCTCTTTCTTATCTTCCACCTCGGCCTGTCTCTCTAGTTCATTCTTCACGGCCATCAGTTCGCTGTCCGGTTCATTTAATCTTTCCTTGGCCGGTTTCAGTTCCTGCTCGAGTTCTTCCTTCGGGCCTAAGTGCAGGTTCTTCATTTCCCTTATAATTCCTCTTATTTCTTTCACTTCGGAGTTCTGCCGGTCCATTTTTTCGTTCAGTCGGTCGTTCTGCTGCCTTAACTCGGTGCTCCGCTGGTCCATTTTCTCGTTCAGCTGGTCCATTTTCTCTGTCATCTGCTGAAGAAATGATTTGAACATGTCCTCCATCTTGCGTTCCTCCATCTTGCCTTCCTTCAATTATATCCCACTTCTGACACCAGTGTAACAAGGGCTCGTCGGGGTTCAAAATGAGAACACCGAGTTTATAATTGAAGGATGGAGGTTTCTTTATTTCCTACAACAGTTGACAATACAGCCAGAAAACTCCAGACTATTCGCCAGTTCACTGTCCTGTTCAGAGCTCACTCTCACTGTGCTCAGTCCTAATTACAGCACTGTTCCAGTCCAATCCAGATCATCCCACGTCGCGCCGGTCAACTCCACAGTCCTCGCTGCCGCTGTGCGATCCACCCGTCGCGCAGAGTTTCCCGGGACGGCACTGCCTCAGCCCAGATCAGCTCACCAGCTCTTCCGTTCACCCTTCCCTCCGGTCACTAGTTCCCCGTTGACTAGCTATTCCGCTCTCGGGTCCCTCCGGTCACTGGCTCCTCAGCTTCCCAAGACACACTCACTTGAGGCCGCGCTGATCAGTCCTCTCCGTCCAGCTCACCCTCTGACGCTGACGCTCGCCGCTACTCACGGACTGCCTCTCTGACTGTTCCCTCGTTGACCCTCCGGCTCTTCACGGACTGCCTCTCCTCTGATGTACTGACTCTTCACTGTACTGAACTCTCCTTGACTGACTGACTCATCACTCCTCGTTGCCGTCTCTGACTTTCTCTCCTTGACTGACTGCTCAGCTCGCTCGCGGCCCCATATATAGGGCCGACGAATATTCCAGACCCGGTCTCCCGAAAGTTCTCCGCCCGCGCACTGTCTAGAACGTCCGCGCGGGGCGCGTGGCTCCACCTCTGGCCCCTCCCACGAGCGCGCACCGTCACTCACCGCGCCAGGGAGTAGGCCGCACCCGTCGGCACGCGGCTCCAATAGCCATGCAGCTGTCACGCCCACTGGCACTCGTCTGCCCCCCGTCCACTAGAAGGGCCGCGATGTTTCCAGACTCCGTCGTTTCTCGTTCTTTCTGGCTTACTCCTTCTAACAGGCTCTAGGCTTTTCTGGCTTTGTCACAATATGACCTCTTAATTCAGTCATCACTAGGACAAAATAAATGTATTATTATTTCACTAATATTAACAGCTGTCTAAAAGTAGTGCATGATACACGTGATTAAATGATTTTATTTTGCTTGTATAATTGTTGCTACACTTGCCTTAAAGGGCTCATTTCGCAAACATAACCTACTCCCAATATAAAATCTGATAACTATTTTAGGTAATCAAAGTTCTTTCAACTTTGAGAATGTGTCATGCTGTCATACATAAGATTACCGAAATTTAAAGAACATCCGTGATACCGGGACATGTATTATCCAACTAAGTTTACTTATTTTTAGAGAATGATCAAAATGAATTTTGTCCCGCTTGATTCACGTTTTGGACCACTGTGTCATGGTAATGCCACAAATATGTATTTCTTGCATCAAGTACAATGGAAAACGTTACTCACATTTGGATCATAGAGTCTAAAGTCACCAGTGATGATCTTACTGGATAGATAAAACTCCTTATAATTTCTTTAATTTACTTTCAATAACTTTTGTTTTATATTTTCTGTTCAGTTTGGTGTTAGTCTGTCTCTGATGAGATTAAAATTGACTGGAAGAATTAGTCAGCATTACAATCCACGAATGGGATGAAGTTGATAATGATGGCCTAACTTTTCTGACATTCCTTTCACAGGCGAGGAAAAAACCCAAAAAGGAAACCCACTTAGGAAACTTTCATTGACCGGGACCCACTGAATGAGGAGAGCAAACGCATCCCCTATGCCCAGCAGTGGACTGTCTTGTTGCTTTATATATTAAAATAATATTTTTAAAAGTAGTAAAGTTATAATTTAATTTTAATTTTTTGGCCTTCATAGGACCACTTTAGTCAGGTTTCTGGTTGAGGTTTTTCTTCTTTTTGTCAGCCCAGTACTTCTTCATCCTTTCTGACCGCAATTTTCTTTCTGCTTCTGGAACTACTCTTCCTATTCTCTGTTTGTTGATTTTCATCTGTAGTGTAGTGTGTTTGTCTTTCAATATCTTGAGTGTGTCTGTCTTGTATATTAAATCCTCTACTGTAATATGTAGCTCTGCCATATCTTCCTTAAGTTCTGTAATCCATCTTATATTTTTCTTACTCTTACTCTTCCATAATTTTTCTATTATTTTTCTGCTAATTCTATTTTCTGGTGTCTGTAAAATATGTCCCAAAAATGATATTAGTTTTTTTTTCATTGTACTTGTCACTGGTTCTATTTCTTTGTATACTGTTTCATTAGAAGCTAGTTTCCAGACTCCATTTACTTGGTAATTTTTGTTTAAACAGGTTCTTACTATTCTCCTTTCTACCTTGAGTACTCTATCTATTGCAACTGTGTTAGTTGTTTTGAATAGTGTTTCACATGCATACGTGATTTGCGGTTTGTAGTAAAGTTATAAATATAATAAATATTATTTCCAACTTCAAAATTTATAAAAGTCGACAAAAGAACTCACGATTGCAGCAGTTTACTGTAATTACCCAGTTTATAGGGTACTTTTAAGTAGCATCCTCTCTGATCTAAAGCTTGATGAGACTGACCAACACCCCATAGCTTAGAGACTGTGTAGAAACGTCATTCCTATTTTGTGCCGGCTTCTTATACAAATACAGCAGAACCATGTTGGTAACATTTCTGCCTTGTAGATCAAGATCATTTGCTTCTTCTTCATCTATGGTGGATAGCCTGCTATGGATTTACTCCAAAACCTTTATCTTCACAAGATGTGGTTTGCTATTGAGGTTTTTATGGTGTGGATCAAGGAAATACAAGATAAGTTGTGAATTCAGTTATGATTGTTCATCTTTGTCAAAATTAAAGCATTTATTGAGTTCATACTTTTAACACCACTGCCATCAGTGGCTTCAAATGGTTTCAATAACTTTGGAAATTATTGAACATACCATGGACACTGGGGAATGTGTGTCTCTTCAGAAAACATTTGTCCCTATCTGAAGCAATTTCATTAGTTCATGGATTTCAGTCCATTCCTATGCCATCATTTTAAGTGTTTGATCGATACATGTCGATGTTACCATGCGATCTGCTAGTACATTGGTAGTAGGGATTTGATTTGCAAGAAGACGCTCTAACACATCACATTTAGAGTTCATTCGGGTTGCTACTCTCTGGATGAACTTTTGTTTGGGTAGTCCAAGCATTTCTTGTTTGCTCACCGAAGCTGCAGTAGCTATGGCAGAATAGAGGTGGGAAAATGAGTTGTTTCTTGATAATGGTTGCAGTCAAAACTGTTACACATACATAACAGTTTTATGAAACGGTTGCAAAATAATCATTTCGCTTGAATTTTTGTTGATACAGATTTGATTGGCAAGAAGCTGTTTCTTGGAAAACTACTCCATGGGATGGGAACAACACAAAACAATCCTTCTCCACAGAAGAAAGAGCAAATAGGAAATGGTCTCAAAGCCATCTCTTACCCCTCATTTAAAGGGTTTACTACGACGACTCTTGTAAAATTTATGATTTGGGTAAATGGCAAGACAACTAGTCCTTTTTTTAAATTTACGATATTTTCTAATTACCATATCTTAGAAAAACTATTACAATGTCTTAATCAATATCTGAATTAATCTTTACACGTAACAGAAAAAGAACAAGTCACTATAAGAAAATAGCTTGCAAAGAAAGCTGCTAACACGTTTGAAATATATTTGGTACTGTTAATACTTTCTAAGGTTCTATTATAACAGTGCATATTTTTAATCAGTACTTAAGACAAAAATTATAATTAGTGCTCGAGAGTTGATGACCTACAATGCCTGCATTTTGCTGTTTTGTTGTCACTACCATAAAGTTACGCTTGTTGTAATATGATGCACTGACACTACGTTATAACAGTCAACATATCATAATGAAACAACAGATGAAACTGGTAACGTGCCTGTGCGACTGCTTGCAAGTTGCAATGTCTTCTGCTGATCAGTTATAGCCAGTAGAAATGTAACAGCTTAATGTTTAACACCCTAGTGGTGTGGAACCAAAACTGCTATATTCTCGCAACGGTTTTCTAGCATAACAGTTTCGATCCTGAAACGGTTTCAAAATAAAGGTTGTGTTATATTTGTCCCACCTCTATGGCAGAAGTACCAGACTAAGGCACTCTCCTTCTTGCATAGTTCACCCACTGTTGGGTGCTCGAATGCCTTGTTTGCCAAGAACTGCAAAGAGTGGATGGTGCAAGTGACTCTGGTGAAAGTACAGCACATACAGTAGCTCCAGCATCTTCAGTGCATATTCCTTACATGGCTTACATTTTGGTTCAGCAACAGACATGAACTGAATGAAACCCGGGTAAGGTGTGAAGGAGAGTGGCAGCTGAGACATCCCTATCATTTTAGCCAGGGCCTAGTACATAATTTCTGTCCATTCCTGGTTGTGGGTGTGATTTGTCTGAGCATTTGGAATGACACACCTTCTCTTTCTCTTTTGTAGAATGCCACCTGTCTTGGAATCCACTGACATAGAAATTTACGGGGTGACAGTGATGATTGGGGTACTCTGTTGTTCATGCTCTCCAGGTGATCAGCAATCTCTGCACTGTTTTTCATTTCATCAGGATTTTCAGTGTGTATGGTTCCAGTGTTAGACTTTGGGGATTTTCTGTGTATCTTCAGATGAATTTCATTAGCTCCAATAGAACAACTGATGGCACTAAACCTATTAACTGTTCCATCATTGCACATGAGGCAGTAGGTCTTGTCACCTTGATGTTCGTCATACTGCCAAACTAACTGTTTGATGCATGAT
The DNA here is from genome assembly GCA_964059195.1 of Ectobius pallidus. Lineage (NCBI taxonomy): Eukaryota > Metazoa > Arthropoda > Insecta > Blattodea > Ectobiidae > Ectobius > Ectobius pallidus. Next base: position 29,947,736 of record CAXKWD010000005.1, on the reverse strand, counting down.
ACCTACTCATTGCTTGTTCATTGTCTGCACGTTCTTATTCAGTTACATCAAACAGCGCTTGGATCGACCTTTACGTACAAGGGTAAGTCAATAAGTATCTGCACTCTCTTTGAGGGTTGACTTTTGAATTTTTTTTTGACTGGAGATGCAGGGTGTTTCCGTTCCATACTTTGTTGTTTGCTGTCAGGCTCAAAGATATGCAGAACAATGACTAATTTTCATATGGTTTGCCACTTCATTGACAGTCACTTCACTTCACCATGGTAAAACATTGCCCCCATATTGTGCGGAAAGTCTTTGATGGATTTCGGCTCCTGGTACACCTTCAGACAACAAAAAATGGATCACTGCATGCTGTTCTTCTTTGCTGCAAACGCTGAGCAGTGCAACTATGTATACAACAGGGCAACATGCATTGGAGTCATAACGGTCAAACATTCCACAAGCAGAGGTAAATAAACATGCTGACATGCACAAGTACAAAACGGTATGGTCAACCTACAAAAGATTAAGCAAAAAGTGCAGATACTTATTGAGACTGAAAAGGTATAGCAATTTCTTGAACATTTGAAATATTCCAGACAATTCATATTTCAAAATAACTGAGAAAATTTGAGAACACTTGTTTTTTATGGTATAAAAGTCCCTTGCTATCAGTGGGACAGTAACTTTAGTCGTGCCAGTGCAGTACTATTTGTCTATACTGTCTGCATACAGTTCCAAATGTTTGTAACAGTCTCCATGCGAGTTCCATGCATATAGTCGTTTGTGTATACTCATTCAGTGAAATCCGTGTTTATCTGTGTGCATGTTTTTGATAAATGTTTATTAAACGGATACATGGTTTGCATGTACAGGGGAACGCGAAAAACGGATTACATTCTGTGTTCCAATGGAAAGTCAATTCTGAATTTGTTAGGTTATCTGAAGAATTAAATAAGAATATAATTGAGCAACATAAACGTATTGTAAATATTACGGTATATTAGCAAGCAAAATGGCTTAAGTCATTAAATAGCAGACCTGCAAAATGAGGGAGCAATACTGACTGTACATTCGAATCTCTTAAGATCCTTAATTATTTTAATTAGACTGGACTTATATCTAGCAAGCGCACAAGATACTAAACCCAACAACAGGTCTTTCTTTTTTGTGTACAAAATAAATTAAAATTTGTTTATTTATTTGAGCTTTTTTCAGGAAGTTCAATCTAGCTTAACATTGCTTATTAACAGGAAGGGAACCTTCAACCTTTGATATGGATGTTCTTTCAATGAACAAACTACAGTAATAACTGCAAGTTTGTTTACAATTGTGAACCACTCCATAGAACTTTAATTTTCTTTTGATCACAGACACTATCAGTTTTCTTCTAATCAGATGCAAACATAGTTGAAACGTGGATTTATTAAATTATTGCAGCAACTGAAATTGGGTAGAGTGCACCCTCTAAGTTACCATTTATTGTAAGATGTGAAAATAATTTGATATAACTTAACTGCTTGTTTTTTAATGTCATTACTTGAGAATCTTATGCTATAAATAAATTTTTTGCATTAATCTAAGAGTTAAAAATATATTTCAAAAATCTTATTCCATTTTTGATCACATTTTGCCAATAAGTTATTTTTCATTCCTTCAAAGTTCACTTTTTTGTAGTAAATGTTAGTAAATATTAACCAAATTTGGTTACATTTTTGCAGCATGTGCAAAAATATGCATGTGTATGAGTTATGTACTAACTCCAATATGTATGTTGTGTTCTTCTTTAAGTAATAATTTTATGATTACCATCCTCTGTTTAGAGTATTAAGTAGACATTAAAAATTGAGTGATATGATAGGTGCATCTGTTGTTCTGCACTTTCACATAGCATTACTCCACAGTCTAGATATACAGTTAGTATAAAACTATATTATTTTCACCTTCTTACAAACAAAATTAAGTCATTTTGGTCATAATGGTTTCTTTACTTCAGTTCGTTGACTGCATCCATATATGTTGTGACAAACTTCTCTGCTTATACAAGGATTCCAATTGTTGAATACTTTTCTGCCCCTCAGAATTAGAATTGCTCTTTCAACTGTTCAAAATGCTGATTTCAAAGCCTTAAGTATTTCTTTAACTACTCACCTAATCTTTGCTTCGTTACAATTATCTTTCCTCAGCATAATTTCTTTAGGTCACATTACATTGACTCAAAACCACTCTGAGGTACCAGGTGACTAACAAACCTCTTCACTATCACTTTCAATATCACAAGTAAAGGAATAATTCTGTTCAATTGGGCGCCACCTTTACTGTGCCTACTTTTTAACTTCTATGGAATTCTTGTAACAAGTCAAACAAGAATTCAGAGAAGACGGGGGTGGGAGGTGCACCACGGTTTGTGACTACCAGTGCCATGGTCATAACAGTGCAAATTAATAAGCATACAGTGTGTTCCTTTTTGTTTTTTAACAAATATTCACAATGTTTATTTTCAAATATAAATTACAATTGCATATCAACATTTAACAATGAACACTGTTTCAAGTATTGGTTAATAATAAATAAAATCAGGTAAACTGATGTAAAAAAGTGCCAGTATGTTCTTTTTAATCAGTTATGACTGCAATTATGATATGCAGAATATGTTTTTTTAATTGATTTACAAGTAAAGCTCCAGATTTATTCATTAAGCAGGGCTTAGGGAAGAACAAAGGTCTAGTTTTCTTTTTAATCAGATTAAAATCTTCCAGCATCAGCTGAACTGTACAGATTTTTGATATCTTGACAATCGCACACTCACATAAAAATACGAAAAAGAAAGTGAAATTGGCTGGTTTCGGGATTTGAACCATGGAACTCCATAACGTGAGGCCAAAACGTTACCATCTCGGTCACCTGGGCCAGTTTAACGGTCTAGTTGTAAGTTATAAGCGCATGTAAAACAATAGTGTTTTTGGTCATAGCTATCTCTATTTTAATTTCCAAAGCCGTAAAATATCACAGTAAAACAATTGACTATGTTGTCATGATAAATGATTTGCTTTTTTTTTATATAAATTCTTTCGAATACGTATATTATCATAAAATAGGCACCAAATTGAGCATTACTCCGAAACAGGTGAACCGATTTCATCCAGTATCAGTAGACCTCTTCCCATGAACACTATAAATGTGTATACCAAATTCCATAAAAATCCGGTAAAGCGTATTTGAGTTACCGCGTTTTTAAAATAGACACTAAATTGGGTTTTACTCCGGTACCGGACAACCGATTTGGTCCAATATCGGTAGACGTCTTCCCATGTACATTATAAATGGGTATACAAAGTTTCAAGAAAATCCAATAAAGCATATTTGAGTTATCGCGACTTCTCATATATTAACATAAAAGGCAATAAATTGGGCATTATTCCGGTACTGGCCAACCGATTTGGTTGAACATCAACAGACGTCTTTCCATGGATAGTATAAATGCGTATACGAAGTTTCATAAATATCCGATAAGGCGTATTTGAGCTATTGCGCCTTTAAAATATACACTAAATTGGGTTTTACTCCGGTACCGGTCAACAGATTAGGTTCAAATTTAATAGAGTACTTTTCATGGATGTCATAAATGCGTATACCAAGTTTAATGGAAATCCCATACAGCGTATTTGAATTATGGCGCCTTTCTATTAGAAAGGCGCAATAATCTATTAAAATAGGCACTAAATTGGGCATTACTCCGGTACCGGTGAACCGATTTGGTTCAATATCAATAGGGTTCTTCCCATTGACATTATAAATGTGTTTTCCAAGTTTCATGAAAATCCGAAAAAGCGTATTTGAGTTAGAGCGCGTACAGACACACGGACGGACGGACGGACAGACAGACAGACAGACAGACGGACAGACATTTTTCGTCCCCCACACAATCTCATAAAGTACCATACTGGCACTTAACAAAAAAGAAAAAGTCTCTTTGTCCGTAAGTGGTTCAATTGTGACGTGCACTTCGCACTACATTTAACATAAACTCGGTCTAACTTCTTATGCCTCCTAGTAGTAACAACTTAATCTGAGTTTCTTTTTCTTTATAACTCCTAGCTTTACTTTAAACTCAATCTTTCCACCTGAGCCAACCTAACCTCCGAGTGCCCATCACAAATCTTTTCAGATTTTCTAGTTTTAGCTTATCCAGTCTACTCCTCTATATTAATTCATGAATATATTCCTGTTAGGAAACTATCCTAACCTTCTTTCTCTTACAACTATTATTTTTTTCAATCTCTCCTTTTTTCCCCCTACAACTATATTTATATATACCAACGCCAGTCTAAGAAGGGAACCTGATGTAAACAAATAAAAGCACATGAAGTACTGGACTGAAATTGTACTACTACACCATGGGCGGAGCGAGCACACTATTTGTATTTGACACCACGTGCTTGTGTTCTGAACTAACCAAGCGGCTTTATGCTTACAAACGTTTAATGATAAATTGGAAAAATAATTTGGTGCATTGGAAAATAGAACAACATAACTTTATTTAATACGTTTCCTGTTGATGAGTACAATTTTATAATTAAAATAGCCTACTAAAGTAGTAATATAAACAGCATAGAAATATAGAACAGCAATGAAAATTAAAAGTTACCTTATTATTGAGATCATGAAAGTGGTTCAATCCCGTCCATTTCCACCTCCTCCTCATATTCGGTGCTGCTACTGTCGGCAGGATTAATTTCAAAGCGGTCAACAATGGCATCGCACATACTGTCTGATTTCCAGAATTTCTCCTCCTCCTTTATTACATGTTCAATACACTGTCGCCATTTATCAGCTGTTATTTCTGTTATTGCCCTGTCTACCAAGACCTTGACATATTTGAAAGACCTATTATTACGTGCAACATATCCCTTCACTTCCAAACTTTCACTTCTTTTAGTCCAGTGTCCATTCAGCTGTTAATCACTACACCACAATTATTCATAAGATTGTTCAAATGAGAGGAACGGGAAGTTTATCCCCTTCTGTTAACATCTTCTACCCCTTTGTTTACTCTTGTAAGGCTCCCTGGAGGGGTACAGCCACATACTTTGGAATTATTTATTAACATGGCTTAAGTGACCACAACACGCTTTTTAATTATCCTATAATGTTCCCGTACACTTCAGTAATCTCATGATGAATTGCTACTGGTGCCATTTGTTTTGTCCACAGAAATCGTATTAATCCATGTACCTCACTCTTGGCGGGATCTCTTATCGCTGCGCACATTTCAAACGCCTGTATTGTTGAGATAAATGGCCGAAAACAATCTCACAGTTATACTGACATAAGAGTAATGAACCAAGCTACACAACAGAACATAGTTTGCGATGCTATCGCCACTCATTCGCGTGTTGTGAGAGAACGGAACTTACTTTATGAACCGCCCTCGTAATTCAATATCATAACCAAAAGGAAGATCTTACTTTCTCAAGGAATAATATTTCTACAATTTTTATTTTTTTTTATTTTCAATTCTTCCTGTAACACTTACAGGCTGCCTTACGACAAAGAGTACCAAACACTGAAATATAGAATAATAATTAACAAATATAAACTTAAATTAATGAACCCTACTATGGAACATAATAATGTTTCACTTGAATACACATGTAAGCAAACACAAGCAAAATAAATTAAATATATGGTCCATATGCATGGTTTCAAAATATGGCCAAAGATCCTTTCAATGCTGCCAAAGCAATGTCTTCCAGAATGTGTTTAGGAAGGCTAAATTTTTGGCAGACTGTGGCCATTATATGAGGGAAAGTTCCTCGGGCCCCTATCATTAAACCCATCACACTGATAGATGTAAGGTTGTATTTCTGTTTGTAAAAATTTACAGTGGGTTCATAAATCTTTCGTTTCTCTGCATCCACCTCTTCTGGCTGCTGTTCGTAGGATTCGAACCTGATGGTAGGGTCCAGTATATATCCTTCAGATGACGAAGGCTCAAGAGTTTCTAATGCCAAGAGAGATAGAGGTATCAGAGTCGAAAAAAGATATAACTGTGACAAGCTGAAGGACAAGGACACTGCATCTCAGTATGCAAATGAACTGGATAAGTGTCTGGCGAACCCAGAACTGAGTGAGAATTTAACAGCAGAGAGTAGATGGGCTTCCATGTCGATAAAGATTAAAAATACAGCCGAAATAGTATTGGGGAAACGAACTGATAATATCTATAAGAATGACGATTGGTTCGATGAAGAATGCAGGGCGGTAACAGATGAAAAAAATAGTAGGTATAACAGCATGCATAGTAAAAGATTTACAAGAGCGGCTGTGGAGGGGTATCGAGAGGCTAGGAGAAAGGAAAAGAAGATACATAGAAAGAAAAAGAGGGAGCATGCTAATCGTAAGGTGGAGGAGTTAGAGCACCATAGATCAAAGAATGAAATTAGACTTTTTTACGGAGAAATTAACCGCAATAGAAGTGATTTTAAACCTAGGACAATAATCTGTAAGGATGAAAAAGGAGATTTACTTATGATGAAAGAGGATATTTTAAACAGATGGCAGAGACATTTTAGTGACCTTTTAACTAACAAAGAAGGTGTCAATGGTGATGATGGTCTTAGAGTTGAGAACCATGGAGACGGTATGGAGGACAGACCACCAACAATGGAAGAAACGCAGGAAGCAATCACAAAATTAAAGAATAACAAGGCCCCTGGCCTGGATAATCTGCAGGCGGAATTACTCAAGCAAGGAGGCCAGGAGTGTGCTAACCAAATCCACTTATTAATGACAAAAGTTTGGGAAAGTGAAAACATGCCCAACTCCTGGAATAACAGCATCATATGTCCCATCTTTAAAAAGGGAGACCCTCTGGTCTGTTCTAACTATAATAATAATAATAATAATAATAATAATGTTTTATTTTGCCTGGCAGAGTTAAGGCCATAGGGCCTTATCTTCCACTCAACCAGGATAAAGATAAAATACATTAAAAGGAATTTACAAAAAACAAATACAATAGATATCATACATAATACAAAATGTTAAAAATAAAATAATAATACAATATTGGAGTACCTATATTAAAACATAAAACAAAAATGCGTCCAATAATATGCCGAGAAAACAAATTGAATTAAAGAATTATATTATAATTGGATGTGTGTATAATTATAATATTATACTATAATATACACAAAAATTGAAACTTAAAACTAAGAAATTAACAAATAAAAGCAATATAGGCTAAGTGCCATGAAAATTGTGTACAATATAAATTTACCTAGGCTAGATAACGAGACATTCATTCTAGTTATCAGCGAGATACTTGATTGACTTTGACCTAAAAATCTCTAGGCTCCGACTACCCCTGATGTCCGGCGGAAGGGAGTTCCAGATACGGGTGATGGCTATTGTGAATGAGGCAGAGTACAGAGATGTTTGATGGCGTGGAATTGACAGTAGACTGTTATTCCGAGATCGTGTGTCGCGGTTATGTTGGGAAGATAACAGTGAGAAACGAGAGACTAAATAATTAGGTGCAGTATTATTAAGTATCTGATAGAGTAGAGTTAGGGAGTGTAGTAGGCGTCTGTCCTTTAGTCGAAGCCAGGATAATTGCTCAAAATAATCTGAGACATGATCATATCGACGTATGTTGAATATGTGACGGACACAAGAATTCTGAACACGTTGCAGCTTACAGGATAATTCAACACTTAGGTCAGTGAACAGAACATCGCAATAGTCGAAGTGTGGCATCACAAGTGACTGCACTAACGTCTGCTTTAGTTTAGCAGGCAGGAAATTTTTCAGTCTATAGAGGGATCAGCTTGCTGAACACTGTCTATAAAGTATTTTCTACCATCTTATTCTGCCGGTTAACGAAGCACACGGAAAAAGAGATAGGTAACTATCAGAGTGGGTTTCGACCGAATAGATCAACGGTGGAGCAGATATTCACTCTCAGGCAGATCCTACAAAAAACACATGAATTCCACATAACCACTCATCACCTATTCATAGACTTTAAGGCAGCCTACGACTCAATTAATAGACAGCAACTGTATCTAGCTATGAAAGAATTAAAAATTCCGGATAAGCTGATTAGGCTGACCCAGATGACCATGAGTAATACTGTGTGTCAGGTTAAAATCCAATCCTCGCTGACAGCTGAATTTCAGTACACAAATGGACTGAGGCAGGGGGACGCTTTAGCATGCTTATTATTTAACATTGCCCTAGAAAAGGCAATAAGGGATTCCGGAATACAAACGACTAACACTATATATTACAAATCAGTACAGCTCCTGGCTTATGCCGATGATATCGACATAATCGCGAGATCAAGGAGAGCAATGATTGAAGCATTTAACTCGCTAGCGGACCAAGCAAATAAGATGGGGCTGCAAATAAATGAAAAGAAAACTAAATACATGATCTGCAACCCAGTAAAGGCGTGTGACTTAAACAATCAACTTGAGGTCGGAAGTTATAAATTCGAACGAGTTAGTAATTTTAGCTATCTTGGCTCTCTGATCAGCCAGGATAATGATGTGAGTGCAGAAATTGGAAGGAGAATACTCCTCGCTAACAGATGTTATTATGGCCTTGCAAAATGCCTTAGATCTAAATTGCTGACACATCAAAGCAAGATCACGATCTATAAAACACTGATCAGGCCGGTTCTCACATATGCCTCGGAGGCATGGACCCTAAATAAGAAGAACATGAATAGACTAAGTATTTTTGAGAGGAAGATCCTAAGGGTCATCTATGGACCAACTAGAGTGAATAATGAATGGAGGATCCGCTACAACCAGGAACTGTATGAACTGTTCAATGAACCTGATATAATCAGATTCATTAAAATGGGTCGCCTAAGATGGGCTGGGCACGTAGCGAGAATGGAGGAAACAAGACCAGCTATCAGAGCACTCCGAGTTGACCCAGGAGGCCAGAGACAGAGGGGAAGACCGAGAGCCAGATGGGAGGATGATATTACGGACGATGCTAGAACCATGGGAGTGAAAAACTGGATGAGAGTTGCGAGGAATAGGGATGAATGGCGGAGACTCATTTGGACAGCCAGGACCCAGGAAGGGTTGTAGTGCTATGGATGATGATGATGACGAAGGCTTGAAGGCTATGATGTCAATCCTCCTATTGCTGCCTTCACTGGAAATGCCATGAACCTCTTCGGACACATTGTACCCAACTTCCCTTAAAGCTTTGGCAATGATGGATCGCACGGTATGATGCCGAGAATTTCGTAGAAGTTTACCATGAGAACAGGCTCCCAGGACATGTGCAAGGGTTTCAAACTCCCTGTGGCAACGCCGACAGAGGTTATTGCCTTGGGACCTGCCAGGTACACTACGAACTGCTGACACGTTTGCTGTCATCTTGATGGCTTCCCTCCATTCATTGAGTGTTAGACCTTTATGCTCTCGAAACCATCTGTTTGCCGAAGTATATTGCTTGTATAATAGGACACCTTTTCCTTTATGTTCTTTCTTACTCCAGTGTTCGAATGACTTTTCTCTCAATAGCTGTCTAACCTTTCATGTATTGATTTGTCCATGTCTATCATACAGCTTATCACACTCTGTGATGTTTAATTCTGCAAGACTAGACGAGATTTCCTGGGAAAGTTGTCTTGTACTGTGTATAATAGAGTTGTTTGATTTAATAAGCATTTTGCAATTACAGTAGAACCCCGATAATTCGAGCTAATTGGGGCTGAGGCTACCACGAATTACAAAAAACTCGGATTATACGGAAATATCACTAAATCAATGGGTAAATCGCAAATAAGTTTTAATGAGCACAATAATGATTTAAATAAAAAATAAATAAACAATATAGTAGGCCTACATACCTGTGTTATGCCTATATGTAAATATTGTCAAACATTTCCAATTTGCTACATCGGCATCCTTTAAGGCAGGGTTGCCATACGTACGACTATAGTCGTACACATACGACTATTTCATAGATTTGTACGACGTACGACGCAACCATGAGTCGTATGCCTATTTGTACGACTATTTTTAACATAGGGTTTTATATTTATTTAACCAATCCTCTGAGGAATTTTGAATTTTGATATATTTTTCACCTCTTTGTTTTCTCATGGTTTTTGTTGTAATCATGTTGCTAATAATAACAACACTGTTGCAATTACTGTTTATTTAATTCTATTGTATTTTACCAAATTTAGCACATCGGAAGATAATGAAACACGCCTAATCATTTACAAATAAGATGATTTATTAACAATTACATGATATATGTAAGGTGTATAGTACCGACTATTAATCATCATCATAATCATCATCATCATCATCAGTATTATTTTATTATTAACGCAGTAAGTTCATTACATTGAAAAATCACAAAGTATACGACAGTTTTAACAAGCATACGACTATTTTCGAATATTGATACGACTGTTCTACGTTTCTGATCTGGCAACCCTGCTTTAAGGATTAAGTCATTGTCTGACCCTTAATGGAGTGGAACGGGAAAGCGGCGCTACTAGGAAAACACTTTTAATTACCATTGTCGTTGAGTAGGGATTACAGTAACAATACAGTATTCTTTTCTGAAAGGATGGTATGCACTGTACAATTGATTGACACGAGGTTCCGACAAAGAAAGATAGAACCTAACGGTTTCTGTCAATCTGTAATAGAAATGAATAAGCAGTCTGAAGCCAAGGTTATTTCTGTATATTATGAACAAAAACCCTAAGTGGGACAGTTTTACCTGCATTTTTGTTCATGGAAAAATTGAAAGAAAGCTCAAAATGTAACACATTCGTAAGTGCGTAAAACTTACATGCGGACACCGTATAAAAACGGGATTTTACTCTAGTTTTATGCAAAATTTTAATTTTCTTAAGACCAGCTCGAATTACACGGAACCTCGAAATACCGGGGCTCGAATTAACGAGGTTCTGCTGTATTCAGATGTTGTAAATGCATTTCCAATGCAGAATAAAATAAATTCAAACCCTTGAACTTAGTAGGTGCATATAACATGTCATTAGGGAGGTAATTAGGAAGCTGGAGTATTTCTTTAAGAGTCCCTCTTATCATAACATCTGCGTCGGTTATGAATTTTTTGGGACATTTATTGGGAGGAACTGTCTGAAAGGGGTATATTAAGCTTGGGCAAATCGATTTATTTATTACATTAAATTTCTGGTCTGCCTGAAGGAGTGGCGATGTTATTAACCTTTCCAAGTTCCCTTTCAATTTTTTCAGGGATGCAAGAGAATCAAAACTTAATTCGTTACTGAAGTTAACACCCAGATAACGAATAGTCTCGCCTTTATGTAAACACTGAAATTTAATACCTGGGAAAATATCAACAGTATCCTCAGATAACTGGCCTTTTGCAATACATATCCCTGTACATTTATTGAAATTAATATCCAAGTCAATCTCACTAAACTGTTGAATGGCTTGACAAGCAAGGATTGAAGCAGACATATCTTTACCTATGATAGCTATGTCATCTGCGAAACCCATCACATTCAGAGGCTCCTGAGATGGACTTAGTTGGAATCCAAATTTTTTAGTCATGTCACTTTCAGTTAATTCGTTCAGAATATGATCAATAGACAAATTAAAGTCGGCGACAAGGGAGAACCTTGCAGTACACATCTGGCCAGTGTGATAGGCTTTGTCTTGCCGGCAGTTGACTGAATCTGCGTAGTGTTCTCTGTTTGTAAGTGAAGGACCAGCTCCGCAAGTTTATTTGGAATGGGTAAAGTTTTTAAGATTTTTTCTAAATGGACATGGCCTACATTGTCAAATGCTTTGCGAATGTCGAGAAAAATAACGGTCAGATCTCTTTTGTGCATTTTGGCTTCATGCAACAGGGAATCAAGAATAGCAATGTTAATATGAGTCCCTGCCATGTTTGTAAAACCTCTCTGATTAGGATTGAAGGACACAAATTCACGAAGACGTTTGTCTAATATTCTCTCTATCACTCTTCGTATTACTGAACAAATGGTGATAGGTCTCCAGTTCACTATGTCTAAAGTTTCTCCACCCTTATGAAGTAATATGGTCCTTGCTCGCTTCAGTTTAAGAGGCACAAATCCAGTTCTTAGCATTCGTGTAGCGATGGAAGCTATTATGTCAGCACCTGTTTTGTTCTTTATCACTCTTACAATGACATGATCAGGACCTGGGGACGTATCCACTGCTATGGAGTTTAGAGCTGCCTCAACTTCGCTGGTACTTGTCACGTCAGAAAATGTGGAATCTAACTCATGTCTCTCGTCTTCAGTCAAATGAGAACAATAACTTGGCCTAGTCATGTTGTTTGGTGTACCATGAGTGTTACAGAAGTAATGAAAAATCTTATCTGGTGAAATATTACACATTTCTGCTTGTGAATTCAGGACAGTTCTCACTGCCTTCCTCCTCTGATTGTAATAATGAAATTGTGTCAGCTGGTATTGGTATTTCTCTTTGCGTTTAATACGATCCCTTTTAGTCGATCTTTCAGGATTTTGTGTTTCTTTATATTTACGTTGATTATCAGTGTTGTTCTTGTCATTCCTATGTTGATAATATTTACGAGCTGGGTGTTGAGGTCCAGGAAGTAAGTCAATAGCTTGAGACAAGAAGTCTATCCAATTTGTAACATATATTTCAAATTCATTGTTGTCCATATCACTGGAAAGTATTTCTTTCCATTCTGCCATTTTCTTTTGGTATTCAGTTGCATGACTTTGATTAGATCCACCCCTACCCATGGGATGTTGAGAAGAAGTAGGGATTTTCCCATCATCAGATGGCATAGTATTAGCACTGATAATCTCATGCCGAGATATTATCTTTTGCCTGTGTTTATCAGGATGCGCTTTACTAATATGGATTTTAACTCCATGCGCACTTGAATAGAGACCTCCACAGTGAGGACATTGGCATGATGATGAGACATTGTCTTCATGTGTGGTTGGAATAGGCCTACTAGAAGAAATGTTAAATTGTTCCTGATTGTCATTTCCACTATCACAATCAGAGTCTGATGGGAATATAGTAGTAGACAATTCCTGAGACGGTAAATCGTGACTTCTAGCAATGTGTATATTAATGCCACGATTTGTAAAGTTCCTTTGACAAATAGTACATGTTACACAATTTGTCGCATTATCTGAAGACGTTGAAGCAATGGCATTTTGGTTATTCATTATGACTAGGGACCGGATCCTTAGGTTTTTACCTATTTTTTTCCTTACTTCCAAAACAAAAAGCGCTCATACACTTTTTCGAATCATGTCCATAGGATTCACCCACATTAATTCTGTGGCACCTAAAAATACCTAAATAGGGTATAAAAACCTAAATATACCTAAACGGGATATAAAACCTAAAATATCTAATTTAGGCTACTTTTTTTTTTCTTTTTTGTTTGTCAGTTGAGAAATCGATATTTTGTGGAGAGACAATAATTTTTCTCGGGTTGAAATAAAAACCATCAGCGTTTCCTTCAACCCATTGTCGTCTAGGATGGACAGTATCAAGAGAGGAAGTGTAAGAGTACCGGCGTATTCCTTTTAAAATATTCGTACGAACAACCATTGTTGCCGTGTATGAACAAGGATATAGATTTCTGTGTTTTAAAGCGCTTGTTTGCCTTTAGTACTTCCCTGTTATTCATACTGAGTGGTCACACTGTGAGTTTTAAGAAGACGTGTTAACTATGCCAAAACAAATGAAATCGAGTTTATTACGGCAGTGGATTGGCGACGACCTGAATTTCTTCTTCTTCTTCTTCTGAGGTTATTTTATGACGTTGCACTCTGCGGGTTTCTACGTCTGCTCTGTATATGCTGTATATGACAGACGTTGTCATTCAATACAACTCACAGTTGAGAATCTTGAAAGATATTTGGTGATATACTGTAACCAGGAAATGTGAGGCAATCTTATTTTCACTGCATCTTTTGATTGTTTATGCTTTCTTTCTTCAATTGTGTAATATTGTCCTAAAGCAAGTTTACACAAATTTAAGTCAATTTTGTTAAGTTAAACTTTACAAGTATTATGTATTGAATCCTATGTAGCACACTCAAATTCATGAAACCAATTATTTTACCCGAAAACTATATTTTGGACAAAAAACCTAAAAAAAAAAACTATTTCACCTAATGGAAAACCTAAAACAGTGTTTTTAAAAACCTAAAAATCCGGTCCCTAATTATGACAGTATCCAAGGTAAACAAACATGCAATAACATGAATATTTTCTTATGGAAATAAAAAAGCAGGAAACTTACGGATAGGTTCCAAATAATTAGTCTCACACTAACAGATTGTAACTGTACTTCTTAAAACGCGTAGAATCAGCAAAATTACATAAACTTCATAGATTACAAATACTGGCCTTTTCATGTTATTCCATGGCCTACTGCAAGATCACTCTGCAAGATGTATACATATGTTTTTTTAAAAATTGTAACGCATCTTTTATAATTGTAAATTTTTGCATATATTGAATATGCTTGTTTAATCCTTGAACAAATCATAATTGTATTATTACAACATATTCTTAGCTTTTAAGATTATACATTGATTGACTTCTAGATTTTAATCTAGATATTGTGTACAAACCCTAGAACTGTATATACTATTTCTTCTGTATTATAACTCAACTAGCATGTGCCCGCGGCTTCGCCCGCGATAATTATTTCAAGAATTAAAAATTAAGAGCATAATAGTTAAATCATTACATTTATTAACACCTAAATCGCATGGACTACATACCACGATCAGATAGCATCGACTGGTAAAAGCGACCTCAGATTCGAGTTTCTTGGCCAAGAAAACCTCTGTATAGTGAGATTCGTCCAAATAAAACAACGTTTGACCATATTTAGGGCTTACAACATTCAAGCGATCGCGAAAGTTTTGTTTTCAAGGTTTGACAAAAATAGCCAAAGCCAACTGTAATTGATTTGACATTGAAATATATAACTGAAAACTTATGTTTTGAAAACGCAAAAAATGCACGTTTTTTGCCAGTTTTTCACTCATAACTCACGAACGAAAACTAAAATTAAAATTCCGGCTTCGAGGTGCATTTTCCGACCCTTCAGCACACCTATGTTTAAAATTTCAGATCTCTGCGTTCAGTAGATTTCGCTGGACATCGAGGAGAATTCCTTTTAATAATATAGATAATATGAATTATAATGATACCTTCTCTAATTTGTCAAACATCCATTTAATTTAATCCAAACCCACCTATACCATTGGTAACAATACGTTCTGTGAATTTGTTTTGATAATTCTATGTAAAAAGGGATTAAGTATTTTCAAAAACATTTAATTTTTGGCATTTAGAATCAGAATTTTTCAAAATCCTTTCTTAGTGAGCACCTACATTATGAAGCGAAGGTACTGTCAAAATTCCAAGTCTCTACCTGTTATAGTTTAGGCTGTACGTTGATTCCTGTCATTCAGTCAGTCAGGACAAAGCCTTTTATATATATAGAGATATAGTGTAATTGACAATATAGATAGCTTATCTTATTGATTCCTTCTCAACATCGATTTATTTCTTCTCTAAATACTAGTGCACATGGTTGAAATATAAAATATTTTTAGAATAAAAAATTTTGTTCCTTTCTGATTTCAAGAAAATTTCGATTTTACATTATTGTAATATAATTTTCTGCATAATAGTAGTAACCAAATGAGAAATATAAATTATATGGCAATAACAATTTGATTGGGCATGTGATGCATGCTTTCCATATAATTCAACCCTCTGAAAGACGACTATGACAATAAAATGATTTTTATCGTTCCAGATTTTGAGAAAATTTATACTTTGCATTCTAAAACTATTTTCTGCATAGTGGTAGTAACCAAATAAGAAATATAAATCTTATGGAAATAAAAATTTGATTCGACATCAATATATTTCCATATAATTCGACTCTGCTGAAAAAGAATAATACAATTTAAAAAATTTGGTTCCTTCTGGATTTTAAGAAAATTCTAATTTTACATTAATGTTAAAAAAATCTGCATAGTAGTAGTAACAATAGACCGCTGGTGTGGTCTTGTGATTAGCGTCGCTGATTACAGATCTGTCGACCTGGGTTCGATCCCCAGTAACTCCTTGGATTTTTCTGAGGTAGGGATGTCTTGGATGTCTCAATCAGCCTCGTGATTCGAATTGAGGAGCTACTTGACAGAGAAGTAGAGGCTCCGGTCATGAAAACCACCATTAATGGCTGTGGGTGTTGGCATGCTGACCACATTCCCCCCAGTCCTGCCATCTGCCTATGGGAGATGACGCAGCGGTCGGTGGTAGGCCTTGTCCCTTCAGGGATGTAGCACCACGGGGTTTATTTTTTAGTTTTTAGCAGTAATATAAGAAATGTAAGTTACATGGCAATAAAAATTTGGTGGACATAAGATACATGTTTTCCATATAATTCGACCCTTCTGAGCACGAGTATGTTGATAATAAAATTTGTCTCTTCCAGATTTTGAGAAAATTCCAATTTTACATTACTATAAAACAATTTTCAGGGTAACAGTAGTAATAATATATGAAATGTAAGTCATATGACAATAAAAACTAGGTCAGAATAAGATACACGTTTTCCATATAATTTGATCCTCTGGAACATGAATATGACAATAATAAAAATTTGTTCTTTCCGGATTCCGAGAAAATCCCAATTTTTTTATTAAAAAACTATAAACTATATAGGAATAAAAATCTGGTTGGACGTGAGATATATGCTTTCCATGTAAATGCACCCTCCTGAACATGAATATCATAATAATAAAAATAATTATTGTTCATTGTAGATTTTGATGGGTAAATTTTAATTTCATATTTCCAGATTTCAAGAAAAGAAACAAAATTAAAACTATATAAAATAATGGCAGTGCCTGTGCTATTTTATGGTAGCGAGTCCTGGATTGAAAAAAAGAGAGATCAACAGAACATACAGTCAGCAGAAATGAGATTCTTGAGAACTGTTAAAGGCTATTCAAGGAGAGCCCACATAAAAAATGATATCAGACCAGAATTGGGAATTTATAATTTAAATGAGAAGATTGAAGAGTACAGGGAAAAATGGAGGCAACATCGTAGCAGGATGGACAAAAACAGAATCCCAGCCATTGTAAATAAGTATAAACCCATTGGGAGAAGAGATGTGGGACGGCAGAGAAAGAGATGGAGCTAATCATGTGAAGTCGGAACAGGCAGGAAAATGCCTAAGCCTTGAAGTGAAGATGTAGATGATGAAGATTTCAAGAAAATTTCCATTTTACATTATTTCAAAAATTTGAAAACCAGAACCAACAGTTTTTTTACTGTCATAATTGTATTCAGAAGGGTCAAATTATATGTAAAACATGTATCTTTTGTCTAACTAAGATTTTATTGCCATATTGTTTATATTTCTTATATTGTTACTACTATTACACATAAATTTTCTTTATATTAATGTAAAATTGGAATTTTATCGAAACCTGGAACAACCAAATATTTTATTGTCATGTTCATGTACAGGAGGGTTGAATTATAAGGAAAACTGTATCTCATGTCCAACCAAATTTTTATTGCCATATTATTTATATTTATTATTTGGTTACTACCATTGCACAGAAAATTGTTTTATAGTAATGTAAAATTGGAATTTCCTCAAAATCCGGAAGGAACAAAATTTTTTTATTGCCATATTCAGGGATGTCAAATTCATAAGAAAACTCTGTTTTTGTCTCTGTAATACACAAAAAGTAAAAATTTGGTAATTAATACTATAAGAAATACTTCTAAAGTTGTATAGTTACATTTATTCATGTTCTTTTGCTGTACACAAACTACCGCAACTTTTTCTGCCGTATCTTTTTTTGCAACAATCTCAAGAGAGAAAAAACAAAAGAAGGAAAACAGAACACTGAAGGAAGAGTTCCATTATACATGTCCGTTTCCTTTGGAAGTAGCCTGAATGGTATGTTACACTACACAATACACTACACACTCCCCCCCCCCCCCCCCCTAGTGACAGCGATGGTGTCCTAGAAACATGCAGGGAAGTGGACCTTGCATCCTGATCTGGTGAAATGTCCAGTTGCATCAGTATGGGTTTCTTGTTGAGGGTTAGTAACAGTATGGGGACTTTCATCCAGTAGAAAAGTTGGTTTCAGGCGGTCCACTGAGATTCGCTTTATCAACCCCCCGATATTGATGTCGAAGAACTTATCAGTTCGACTCTTTACTGGGTAGGGGCCATCGTACACAGGTTGGAGTGAGGATAATGGAGGTCCATGGTATATGAAAATGAGAACAGTCGGCGAGATGTTTAGACACTAAAACAGGTCTTTTGCCATAGGTTGATGTCTGACTTGGTTTAAGTCCTTTTACTGTCTCCTGGAGATGTCTCACGAAGTCAGACTGTGTTACGGTAGGCTGATCGGTGAACAGTTCTCCTGGAAGGTGGTGTGGTGTGCCATAGATCAGTTCGGCGGCTGAGTGACCTAAGTCTTCTTTTACTACAGATCGCATGCCCAATAAAACTAGAGGTAATGAGTCTACCCACGACGAAGATTGTAGAAGATGACATTTAAGTGCTGCTTTCATGGTGCGGTGTTGGCGTTCGATTAGACCATTACTTTGTGGATGGTATGCGGTTGTCCTGATGCTCTGAAAACCTAGTTACTTGCTTAGCGATTTGAACAATTGGCTTTCAAACTGTCGACCTTGGTCGGTAGTAATTCTTACAGGAATACCAAATCATGAAAACGAAGTGGATATTAGTGCCTGTGCAACAGAGTCAGCTGTTTGGTTTACTATTGGTACAGCTTCCATCCATCTAGAGTATCTGTCTATAGCAGTGAGAAAATACCTGAATCCTTGGCACACAGGTAGAGGTTCAACAATGTTGACATTTATATGTTTAAATCTGTCGTTGGGAACTAGGGATTGTCCAACTGGAGATCTGGTGTGTCAATGAATTTTTTATCTTTTGCAGTCGATACATGCTCGTGTCCACTGTTGGCAGTCTTTCTTCATATTGGGCCAGATAAATCATTTTGGTTGGTGCTCTGATTCCTGGGTGAGAAAGGCGATGAACAGATGAAAAGGCAGCTTAGCGAAAGTTGTGTGGAATATACGGGCATATATGCTTTGTTGATATGTCACAGTATAATTGCTTTCTACTGTCTGGCAAACTGAGCGTTACTATTTTCATTCCTGGATTCTGTTGCAGTGATTTGAGTTCTTCATCCGCTTGTACATCTGCCAAATGTTCATAATTTAGAGGTGAGGGAGATTCTATGGTGGCTAAACGTGGCAATGTGTCAGCCACGATATTGTCTTCGCCAGCAACGTATTTTATTGTTGTCGTGAACTGTGCAATATATTGTATTTGAAGAGCCTGTCTGGGTGATGTCTTGTCCAAGTCCTGTTGAAAAGCGTGTGCACCAAGAGTTTATGGTCCATGAAAATTACAGAAGACTGGCCTTCTAAAAGATGCTTGAAATGTTGAATGGCGCTATATATTGCTAATAGCTCGCGATCATAAGCACTGTATCTGGACTGTGCTTTGGTGAGAGTTCGTGAGAAGAAACTGAGAGGCCGGGCTACACCGTCAGTATCCTGTTGAAGAACTCCTCCTATTGCGACGTCCGACGCATCTGCTACCAAGGAGAGTGGAGCACCAGGAATAGGATGTACCAGGGCTGCTGCATTGCAGAGGGCTTCCTTCATTGCAGCAAAAGAGGCTTGTGCTTCTTCGTTCCAGTCCAGCAGTTTTGTGCTGTTCTTCTTGTGTCCGCTGAGTAATTTTGAGAGGGGTTGTTGCAGCTTTGCACATTCTGGGATGAATCTGTGGTAGAAATTTACCATTCCCAAGAATCGGCACAATCCAGTGGCTGACTGTGGCTCTGGAAAATTCTTAATGGCACTAACTTTCTCAGGTAGAGGCTTCAGAACTTGAGGGCTGATTTTGTACCCTAAGAATTTGATCCGCTGCATGCCGAAAATGCATTTGGCAACATTGATGCACAAGCCATATTCATTTAGTCATTCACAGAGGATGCGGATATGCTGAAGGTGTACTTTATCATCTGGAGAAGCAACCAGGATGTCATCTAAGTAACAAAAGACAAAGTCTAACCCTTTGAGTACCATGTCCATAAATCTTTGAAAGGTCTGTGCTGCGTTTCTTAGTTCGAAAGGCATGAATGGAAATTCAAATAGTTCAGAAGGTGTTGTGATGGCCGTCTTCAGTATGTCTGCTTCGTGGACAGGTATCTGTTGGTACGCACATACAAAATCAATAAATGGAAGCTCCATGCAGGATGTGGTTGCAGTCGGTTAAGAAAGGTAAGGGTATCTACTCTGATATGATTGAGTTTCCTATAATCCCCGCTAGGCCTCCAATCACCAGATTTCTTCTGGGTTAAGTGTAGGGGGACCGCCTGCGTGGTCTTGTGGTTAGTGTCGCTGACTACGGATCCATCGGCCCGGGTTCGAAGTACCTCCTCAGATTTTTCTGAGGTAAGGGAGGTCTGGTAGGGGTGCACTCAGTCTCGTGATACAAATTGAGGAGCAACTTGAAAGAGAAGTAGCGGCTCCGGTAATGGAAACCACCATTAACGGCCATGGGTGTAGGCATGCTGACCACATGCCCCCCAATCCTGCCATCTGCCTATAGGTAGATGACGCAGCGGTCGGGTGTTAGGCCTTGTCCCTTCGGGGATGTCACGCCACGGAGTTTTTCTTGTTAAGTGTAGAGGACTAGCCCAACAATTTTTGAAGGTCTACATAACCCTTGCTGAAGCATGAAGTCAAATTCCTTACGAGCTGCTATGAGTTTTTCAGCCGAGAGTCTTCTGGTTTTGGCAAACACTGGTGCGCCTTTCGTTTCGTTGAAGTGTTCAATGTGGTGGCTTGCGATTTTTGTGTTTACAATGTTAGGTCGCAGAATGTCAGGAAATTCATGTATAATCCAGTGAAATCAGTTGTTAATTTCTGTTAGCTGGACCTGAAGTTTGTAGTTGTGAGAAGAGGTACCATATGCAGTCAAGTGTGTGTTCCTGTCTATCAAGCGATGTTGAGAACTGTCGATGAGTAAATGGAAATGCGACAGGAAATCGACTCCTATAATAGGTTTACCTACTTCTGCTATTATGAATGGCCAATTGAATGTTCAATGTAAACCAAGGTCAAGTGTCATGAGTCGTTGACCATGCGTCTGGATCCTAGTACCATTCGCTGCAAAAAGTTCAAGTTTATTTGGTGACTTCTTTTCACTGTGTGTTGGTGGCACTACAGAGACATCTGCACCGGTATCAATTAAGTACTGGGTTGCTGTCCCTTTGTCGCTAATAAATAGGCAACTCAGCTCTAACCCCTGGCTCCCTGTTGCCGTGGAGAGTTGGGGAACTAGTTTTCTGGTCCATTGTGAGGTGTACCTTTGTTGACTGTCCTGTTTCTGCATTCCTACCTCTGGATCTGGACCTAGACTTTGGTCTGCCCTGTTGGCGGCGGTCGGTGAAAACATGCTTACTGCAGGATGCAGATAAACATGCTTACATGACACTCTGCAGCTTGGAGTGAGAGCTCAGAAACTTGCTTCCTCAGTTCCTCTATTGAGTTGTTTATTGGTTGCATAACAGCGATAGGAGCAACATGGTACGAGCTTGTGGGTTTTAGCTCCCAAATCTGGTCTGCCATGGTCGACAGTTTTGTCAGATCGTCACTACTCACTGACAGGATAGCATGCATTTCTCTCGGTAGCCGCTGTAAACATAAAGTTTTAAGAAAATTCTTGCTTACCTTGTCTGAGGCTAAATTTCTCATTTCGCAAAGTAATTGCAACGGTTTATGATCCTTGAGTTCCAAGTCTGTCAGTAGTCACTGTGTTCGTTCCGTTTCACTATCTGCGACTGTTGAAATAAAACGCTTTTTGATTGCATCATATTTACCGGAAGACGGAGGATTCGTGAGAATATCACCCAATTATGTCTGAATTTCTGAGTCGATTGAACTCACAACAGTGTCATATTTAGTTTGATCCTGGGTGATCTTCGCGTTATGGAACTGTGCTTTGAGTTGAATGAACCATATCCTCGGATCAGGCTTCCAAAACGGCGGAACTTTGATAGAAACACGGGCCACTACGGACTCTTGGTTTTCCTGAGCCGTTCCAGCTGTAGTCTGTTGTACTTCTTCCATCTGGGTCACCACTGATGTGATTAATACTATAAGAAATACTTCTAAAGCTGTATAATTACATTTATTCGTGTTCTTTTGCTGTACACAAACTACCACGACTATTTCCGCCGTATCTTTTTTTGCAACAATCTCATGAGAGAAAAAAAACAAAAGAAGGAAAACAGAACACTGAGGGATGAGTTCCATTATACATGTCTGTTTCCTTTGGGAGTAACCTGAATGTTATGTTACACTACACAATACACTACAAGTATAATTAGAACATAAATAAAATGTTTGCGACATAAGTATCACTATGCAATACTGCTTGTGTGCTTCATTGTTGACAAGTGACTTGATGTAGTTACTCTCTATATATGATACTCTATTACTCTCAAAGCAATCAAGAAGAGATTTATACTGGTTTGGTTTAGAAGAAACATTAACATTCATTTGGTCGGTACAACGCCAAAGTGAACTAAGCGCCAATTGTCAAAATATAGACTATTGGTAGTCCATGGTGCAGATTTTGATATCCTATGGTCTGCAATAACGAACTAAGCGATACTACGATAGTAAAATCAGTTGAGAAAAAAGGAAATTTCGTTTTGATCAAGATTTTTTTACAACACTCAAACTTCAACTTCAGTTTTCTCAAAATATGGAGTTTGGCGCTTAGTTCACTTTGGCGTTGTACCGACCATTTATGAATCATACATTATTTGCAAGCTGAGCTAGTGATTTGATTATAAAAATATGTAACCTAGCCAGGGAAACCTGACTGTAAGTCAGCAAAATAATGATGTGAATGATCTAGGTCAGGGGTGGGCAACCTTTTGAGTCGGAAGAGCAAAAAATTACAATTTACAAAATTTCTAAGTTTTTAAAGAGCCACAAAAATTTGTCTTGCCAACAATAAATAGTACTCGCATAAATAAAGTTTTTTGATAAAAAAACTAATCTATTTATTCATAAGAAAAAATATATTTATTCATACGAAAAAATATCTATTTATTCATATATAAGTAGTGTTTTTCACAACAAATTAGATAATATATATGGCATTATTAGATAATTACTTATTATTTAAGTAAAAAAATTAAAACAATTAAACATTTACTTACAACACTAACTTTTACTTCAATAACATACATTTGAGCAAACAATTTCAATGGGAGCGTTGGCTTTGCGTGGTTTTAGAAAGTTTGGATAAATTTGGCTCATAACTTGTTGTTTTAAGTTTCAAACACGACTCTAAATTTTCATTTGTTAGTTGGCTTCTTACTTTAATTTTAATTATATTCATGCAAGACAACGCTTGCTCGCACGAATATGTCGATCTGAAGATAGTCAGCACTCCAAATGTCCATTCCACCTCACTGTAGCAATCTTTCAACTCTGTAAATTTTCCACTCCACAAAGCTTTACTTTTTAAATCGTTCAATTGCATTTCTAGAGATCCAGTATCAATTCCAAATGGCTCAATGTGGATTTCGTTACTATTTGTGTTGAGAGGATTTACATCTTCTGCAAAAAAGAATTAATTTTTCTTCAAAACAAACCAATTCTTCTACCAAAACATAGGCTAGGTTTCCCTTTCCTTGCAGTTTTAGATTCAGCTCATTTAATTTCGCTGTGATATCCACCATAAAGTAAAATTTTTGCAACCAATTGTCGTTCTCTAATTCAAGGTGATTGATTAATGCCTTTTTCATTTAGGAATGTATTTATTTAATTCAAGCACAAAGCAAAACGTTTCAACACCTTACCTTTGGCAAATACTTAGTTTATGAGTAAAGGTGTTATGCCCAGCTATGCCGAAATCAATGAAAATTG
Organism: Ectobius pallidus; assembly: GCA_964059195.1. NCBI lineage: Eukaryota > Metazoa > Arthropoda > Insecta > Blattodea > Ectobiidae > Ectobius > Ectobius pallidus. The sequence continues at coordinate 29,923,698 of CAXKWD010000005.1, read as the reverse complement.
CCAAACATATAAACAATCTAGGCCTAAAACTGCAAATACCTACCTACTTTGATCCTCAGAGTTCGAAAATAGGTTTATTAAATAACAATTTATAGGTACTTACACTTATAATTATTATTTTAACGCCAATTTTTAAATAATAAAAGCTATAAAATAGATACATTATAAAATAGGCAATTTATTACATAAATAATAAAAACACTTTCGCGGTAATATCCAACAGTAGTACTTTGTTTCTTTTTGAAAACTCTTATTGACTTCAAAAAAGTAGTTAGGTATCTTATTTGGAAAAAAATATGTATAATATGTATTTTAAAAATATAATACTTATTATGTTACCTACCTTTACTTCGGTTGTTTTATTATATATATATATATACATACATAACTTTGAGAAGATAATTCACTTCTAACTCTTGTATTTGAAACAAATACCTTGTATTTGAAGCATCTAAAGGTGAAGATAATTATGATGATGATAACACTAATAATAATAGTAATAATATATAGTTGGAATGAAAGGAATCGCAATATTACAACTCAAAAGTTAACTGAACAGAAAGCTTGTGCTGACCACCCAATCCCAATATTCAGCTTACGTCAAGCTACATTGCGCACTGGTCACCTGTGAAAGAAACTAAGAATCCCTATGGATTTATTGTTCAGGGGAGTTTTGAATTATGATAAAAATTAATTTCACACTTTTCTCTACAATTTTCTCTCTCTGGTCGGGAAAATCCAGGAATCTGGGAAAAGGCCGGGAATTTAGTATGGTCGGGAAAAGTCAATGAATTCATTAATATATCCGGGAAAATTCGAAAAATTTGTGGCTCACATAAAACAGGTGAAAATGAATACAATTTTATCTTCTGCCAGCTTCCAAAAAATCTCAGCTGCTCTTGAAGATAAACTCCTGCCAAAAGTTGCTTTCTTCTTATCCTTAGCAGAAGATTTACAACCATTTCTAAAAGAGTTTCAACCTGACAATCCAATGGCCCCCTTCCTGCATGGTGACCTCCTGAAAATTGTTAAAAAGGCATAATCCATGTCAATTCAGGCAGGGGCTTACCTTCATAGTCTCAGATGAAATGAATTTAATACATGTTAAAATTCAGGTCGAAGTAAGAAACCCATTTTCTTTGTTTTGACCCAAAAAATTCCTGGGCCGAGAGACAGGCTACCGAAGATGGCGTCTCAGATGCCATTTCACGAGTGTGATTTTTGGAAAAACTTTAAAGTGCTCTATTTCTGGAATGGTTCCAGATATTTTGTTGTTTCTTTTTTATTTGAAAGATAATAATGTTCTGCTTCAAATGATATCCTAAGTTTATAAATGCATGTACAGGTTGTTTTATTCAAAAGTAGTTGAACGTTTTGTTTTAGCCTTCTGAATTTTTTTGTGATAAATCTTTTTTTTTTTTTTTTAAATGCCAATCAGCCATTTCATAATTACGGGTGGGACATTCTAGCAAATTATAAAAACTATTTTTGTTTATTACATATCATAAATAATAAACTAAAATTGGTTCTTCACATTCTGTAAAATTTACAATGCCTTCTCCTCCACACTACATGCAAAGCATTACTTAAAATTTATTTTAAATATTTTAAATTTGTTTTTCAATATCTAGAAAAAGAAGAATTTTTTGTGGGCCCATGGCAAAAGATCTTAGGAAGAGGCTAGTAAAGTGCTTTGTGTGGAGTGTAGCACTGTATGGAGCAGAGACTTGGACGCTACGGAAGAGTGAAGAAAAACGACTGGAATCATTTGAGATGTGGATTTGGAGAAGGATGGAGCGTATACAATGGGCAGACAAAATTAAAAACAAAGACGTGCTAGAAAGAGTGGGAGAAAGAAGAACATTGTTGGAGCTCCTAAAGAAGAGGAAAAGAAATTGGCTGGGACATTGGCTAAGAAGAAATTGTCTGCTGAAGGATGCTTTAGAAGGAATGATAAATGGAAAGAAGGTTCGAGGCAGAAGAAGATATCAGATGATAGATAACATTAAAATAAATGGATTGTATGCCGATACAAAAAGGAAGGCTGAGAGCAGGAAAGAGTGGAGAATGCTTAGTTTGCAGTGAAAGACCTGCCCTTGGGCAGAACACTATGAATGAATGAATTACGGGTGGGACATAATTTGGACACTGATTTTAATGATGCAAAACGAAACCTCATTTTCTGTTCTGCTATTACTGTTAGGGTCTTAATGTTGTTATTAATGAAGGTATGAGGGATTAAATACAAATTATAAACTGTTTCCAGGTTGTCAGAACATTTATTTAACTCATCAATAATAATTTAACAAAACTATCACTGTTACGGGTGGGACAAAAATTCCCTTGTTTGTTATTTTACATAGTAATTAACCACACATATTTTTTGAAGTTAATCTTATACCAAATTGTACCTTAAGATGTGTATTTTCTCAAATGAAAATGGACATAGCTGATTACTCTTGACTACTTGGTATTAAAGAGTGTTAAAATCATGCTAAAAATGGCAAAAAAAAGTAACTCAACGCAATAAATAAGTGAATTGACAGATTTTACACATGAGACCACTTCAGATACACCTAAGTCCTTAAAATTCAGAGAATTTGAGGTTTTAAACTCATTTTTGACCACCTAAATACAATAATTTTATAACTTCTCTCTTTGAGGGAAAAATGCCCATATTTTATGAAATGGCTGCAATCCCAAAAATTCTGATTTTTACGTTTGATCACTACCAAACAGTACTAAATTCCCTGAAAAGGAGATCTTCCACTTTACAGTTTAACAGATTTTATAAACAATTGAAAATGTTGCCATAAAGTAAGAAGTGTATGGAAAGAGCTGTGAAAGACGACATTCTAAAAAAGACTTGTCTTCAAGACATCGACCTCAACAAAATTGAAAATTTAAGGGCCCAAGATGTTGACCTTGGTTATGGCACAAGGTCTGCATTAAGAAAGTGTCATGGACTTAAGGATTTAGACGTGTTAATGTTTCGAAGGGAGTGCAGAGACTGTCTGAAATGTGTTGTTGACAAGCTGAAGGAGAAGTCACCTTTGAAGTACCCCTTAACTCAGGGTTTGTCTTTTATGAGTCAAGACAAAATTGTTTTCACTCCAGAAGAGGCTGTTTCACAGATGGTATCGATAATGGATATTTTGATTCAGTCAAGTTTGGATAAATTGAGTGATCGGATAAATAGTCGTTAGGTTAGGTCTGAATCCATTTTGTTGTTCAGATATTAACTTTTGTTTGTTTCAAGGTGATACATTAATCTGCTTACAACCAATTGTTCCATGATTTTTGCAATGATCATTGTAAGCGATATTGGTCTGTAATTATTTATATTGTCTGTAGGTTCTCCGGTTTTTAATATAGGTATAATAGTTGTCTTCTTCCATATGGTAGGTATATTCCCTTTTCCCTGCCATATCTTATTGAACATCGATAACATGTAGAGTCTTGCCTTCTGTCCGGCATGTTTTATAAATTCTGCATGTATGTTATCTGGCTTGGTCTTAAACCATCCTTTCTTTAGTTCATCTTTGATCAGGTGATATTTGACAGCAATATATATATACACTTTCTTGCAAGTTGGTTGGCTTCTATCATCTTGATACAGCTTGTGTTATCAATATGTAGTCGCATCAATTTTCTCAGTAGCTCTTCAAGTACAGATTTAGCGTATTTCATTTGTTGACAGCATAAAACTGCAGCGATGTGCTCTCAGCTTCAGTAGAACTTTGTGCAACAATAGATTGTTTACATGAACACCAAATAATTGGGCCGTTTGCCTAGTGTATTACATATCCAGTAGTGCTCTTGCACTCTTCTCTGTCCCCAGCATGATTGGAATGACAGTACACTTCTAGAGTATTTATACTTCCCTTTTTGTGTATCGGGTCCCTTTTTCTGATGATCCTTTAAGATATCTCAGAGTTCTGTTGATACTGTTTACATCTTGTTTGATAGGCTTCTTAGTATATCGGCTTTCATAATTGGCAGCATAACAAATATCAGGCCGTGTTTTGCAGGACAGATACAAAAGTCTTCCCACTGCTTCTTGATATAGAAACTTTGTTTCTGAGTCTTTTGCTGCATCAGCAGAAACATCTTGGTTAGATATTGGCGTGCTTGTAGGTTTTGTCATTTGCATATTATAGACATTTACAATATGTTCAGCATAACTAGCTTGATTTATGAATACTCCATCATCTGTCTGTTTGATATGTATGCCCAAATAGTTATCGGGTTTACAGTTGACTGTGATGTGGAATTCTTTCTTCATTTTCATCAGAAGTTCTTTCATTTGTAATTTATCTTCTCCTATTACAATACCATCACCTACATGGATTCCTATAAATAGCCTTTTACCATATATGGATTTAAATACACATTGATCAGTTAGTATAGGTTTCAGTCCTTCACGCCTTAAAAAGTCTGTAAGTCTTTTAAACCATTGTTGAGGTGCTTGTTTCAATCCATAAATTGCCTTTTTCAGTTTGCACATTTTACCAGGATGATCAAAGTGCAAACTGAAAAAGGCAATTTATGGATTGAAACAAGCACCTCAGAAATGGTTTAAAAGACTTACAGACTTTTTAAGGCGTGAAGGACTGAAACCTATGTATATTTCATCTTGTAGGTCACCATATAGAAATGCAGAATTTACATCAAAAGTAATAATTTTGAGATTCTTTTCAGCAGCAATAGGTAACAGCATTCTTAAAGAACTGGTCTGTATCACTGAACTATAAGTGTCTTTATGTTCAAGATCTTCTTTATATTGGCAATTTCTTGCTACCAGTATCTTTTTCTTCCTGAATAGCTTTCTGCCATTTTTCTTTCTTGTTACTCCTCATACAATCTTCATAAGTTAGTGTAGAATCTTCAGAAAGTAGCACATAATCTAACTGGTAATTTTCATATTTCTTTGGTAATTGCCTGTTCCTTTGGAGTCTTTGGATTTGTTCTAAATTATGATTATCTTCACTTGTTACTGTCACTAAATCATCATTCAAATTTTCTTGTTCTTCGTTTGGCTCATTTTTCATAATCAATATCACTGTAGTTTTCAATTGTAACTGTTTGGTTTAACACATTTTCCTTATCAGGTAGTCCAAAGAATTTAACATCTTTTGAAGTATATACAGTTTGGTTTTCTTTATCACAAATTCTATACCCATTTCTTGCATAACCAACAAATATTCCCTTTTTAGCTCTGGTTTAATTTTGTGAGGTTACCAAGAATTTTTGTATAGACCACAGATCCATAAATTTTCAGTCGAGATAGATCAGGTTTTTTGTGAAACCACATTTCAGCAGGAGTTGTATCAATTGTTACAGTATGACTTCTATTTTGTAGATATGCAGCTGTTTCAATAGCTGTTCCCCACATTTCCTTTGGTAGGTTGGAGTCATACAATAAGGTTCTCATTTTATTAGCAAGTGTTAAATTCATTCTTTCAGCTGTTCCATTTAACTGAGGTGAATGAGCAATGGTATAATCGAGTTGTATTCCTTTCTTTTTACACCAAAGTTTGAAGTTATTTGTACTATATTCACCCCTTGAAGTACCACCACCATTATCTAGTCTGATCTTAGATACATTTAAATTGTGATAATTTTCAGCTTCAACAATAAATTCTTTGAGGTAATTTTCAGCTTCATCTTTAGTGTGTAGAAGATATACATGAACAAAGTGTGTATAATCATCGACACATGTCATAAAATAGTTTCTGTTATTAAATGTTGGTGGAACATTTTTTCCACATACATCTGTATGTATGATTTCCAATGGCCTTTTTGCCCTCTGTCTTGTGGAGTTAAATGGACTTCTGATCACTTTTTGTTACTGCACATGTTTCACACAAATGGTCTGTTCCACATTCACTCAGGGCTAATGGCACCCCCTCACACAGATTGGGAATTTTCTGTAGATTTTTTAAAGCTAATATGTCGTAATCTATGATGCCGTTGCATGCAGTCTTCTTCAGTTTGTAGTAAATGAGTTTCTTGACATTGCTGTGCATTTAAGTCTACCACAAACAGTCCACACGAAATCTCTTGGCCGCTCAAAATAACAATATTGTCTTTCATAATTTTAACTTCTTTTTCTGTAAATCTCACCTCTCCACCGTGCTTGGTAATAGCATTAACAAATAATAGATTTCTTGTGAGTTGTGGCACATATAACACATCATAAACAGTACATTTCCAGTATCTATTTTTCCTGACAATACAGTAGGCACAGTTTCTCCTTTTTTTGGCACTATAAATTTTTACACCAGAATGCTCTGTATCCTTCAAAATATCACACTTATTTGTCAAATGTAAAACGTACATCCACTGTCCTCTACAAAAAGATTGTCAGTTTGCTTAACACTTAGTAAATCTTCACTGAAGCATGCTACTTTTTCCTGTTCATTTGTTTCAGTAAAAAAATGCCACTTTGTGGTCTTTCTTCTTTTCGTGCTGATCATTGAACCAACATTTTTCTGCCACATGATTTGATTTCTTGCAGTACACACAGGGAGGAAATGATTTGTGTTTTTGGAATTGATTTAAGTTTTTCTTTTTGAAGCTTTCCTCTTCATTATGAGAGTCACGTTTACAGTCTTTGCACCACTTTTTCTTGGAACATTTACACCTTGTGTGACCACTTTCACCACATTTGTAACAAACAATTTTTCCTTGTTTCCACTTGAATTTAGTTTGAGCTGCAAAGGCTACATTTTTCTCTTCAGTTTCTTTTAGCTTATTGCAGGGGAAGGGGATTGGGGGGGATATATCCAAGAAGAGCCATTATATACACCAGAAGATAAAGATTTTACACAATTAGAAATACTCCAAGCAATCCAAAGATTTAATCCAAAGAAAACACCTGGAGAAGACGGTTTAACCAAAGATATATTACTGAGAGTCTTCAAGACTTTTCCATTATCCCTCACGGCCATCTATAATAAATGTCTAAGTCAAGGGTGCTTCCCTAAAATATGGAAAACATCTTTAATAATACCCATTGTTAAACCAGGGAAAGCAGAAAGCCACGACGTTACAAAGTTCAGACCAATCAGTCTATTAAATCTCAGGGGAAAAATATTGGAAAAGCTGATGATAGATAGAATTAACCATCACATGTACTCCAACAATCTACTAAACACGAACCAATACGGATTCGTCCCACAAAACAGCATACTCATTCTAACCTTACTAACCATACTAACCTTAGCAGTCACAACTTTTATAAAAAACAATCTTGACCATAAAAACAGCGTAATAATTACTAGTCTGGACGTGAAGGGTGCTTTCAACGCTGCCTGGTGGACCGGCATACTGCATAACTTAAGGAGCCTACAATGCCCAAAAAACTTGTATTATCTAGTTAAAAGTTATTTCAGAGACAGAGTAGCCAAACGTTTGGTCAATTGCAGCAGAGTAGAAAGAAAAGTAACAAAAGACTGTCCACAGGGGTCCTGCTGCGGCCCAGGTCTCTGGAATGTATTGTACAACTCTTTGCTTAGTTTACAATACACTAAACGAAGTAAATTAATAGCTTTCGCAGACTACCTGGCGCTGATTACTTTTGAGGAAACCAAGGAAATCGCAGAAATGTATGCAAATACTGATTTAAAGCAAATAGAGGACTGGTCTAAACAATACAAACTCTTGTTCAATAGCAGTAAATCCAAAACCATGCTGATATCAAGGGGAAAAAAAAGAAGCAAAAAGCGAAATTAGTATATATTTATACAACAGAACTGTAGAGCAAGTACAACAAATAAGGTACCTAGGGATATTATTCGATAATAAGTTGAAATTTGATATGCATATACAACAAACGACAGAGAAATGCATAAAACTTATAAATGCACTTGCAAGTTCAGCTAAGCAGAATTGGGGTCTAGGACAAGAAGCCCTACGAACAATTTACAAAGGCGCCATCCTCCCGATGCTGCTATAGGGCGTGCAGGTGTGGGAAGAATCTATCTTCAAAAGAAGGAACATGATGAAATATCAGCGAGTACAAAGACTGATCAACATAAAACACTCACAAAGGGTTAAAAAAGGGCAAAAGAACCTTGCAAAGATAATCCACAAACCAGATAATCGAGAGTTTTCTGTATGCAATGAAAATTTTAAAAGAATAATGTAGTTTTATTTCCCTGTCATCATGGAACACGTGGAAAAGACTCTATGCTTTTGCTTACAATGCTGCATGTGAATTTAAGCAAAGTCTAAGCTGTTAGAATTTTTGCTAATCAGTGACATCAAGAACTTATTTTCATGTTAATTATTTCATTACCATAATTTTAAAGCTTAATTTTTACTCTAATGCATTGGCCACTGGTGTAAACTATTCTGTCGAATTGATGAAATTCTGAGATGGATGGTGCCATTAAAAAATGGTTGATTTGAATTTGTTATTAAATATGAGCTTGCATGTGCCAGTGTTCATATGTTGGGTTAAAGAACAACATTAAGTTTCGAATAAAATGCAAAATAATTTTTGTTACAGGGGATGCCTGAAGCATGGGCTCGGCTGCTGATGAGTTCCAACATCAGTAAACAGGAACAGAAGAAGAATCCACAGGCTGTGCTAGATGTACTCAATTGGTTTGATAGTTCAAGTAAAGAAGCAAAAGGATCAAAGTACATGACTACCACTAAAATGGTTGGTAAGTAACATGTCACTTATTTTCCACATTGTTTATAGTTTGTGTCCAGTCAAGTGTTACATTGTCATATGTAAGACTCTCAGTTAGGTTAACCACTAAAAGAAAAACAGGGAGGAAAATCTCATCTATGAGGGTGGTTTCAAAAACAAGTTTAGTGTACGGTAGAGTCTCGGTAATTCATGGTGAACAGGGCTGAAACTGCAAACTCGGACTACAAAATTACATGAAAAAGAATGAGTATGTAAAAGAAAGTTCTTGTGTTAAATAATATATCACAGCAGTTTAGAAAAGAGCTTGCAGTCTTCCTTATACTAGCAATGGCCTATGTATAGAATCGTAATTGGAGGTAATATTAATGCAGAATTTGATGTTACTAAAACTAGTCGTACCGTTGTTGAGTTACTTAACTTGCTTAGACAATTTAATTTATATCACTGCAATGCTCTGCCAACACGGGGAATTGCTAGTTTAGACAATATATTTACAGATATGAAAGAGAAGCTTATGAAATTAGCGTAATGAGTTTTCCTTTCTCGGATCACTCTGGCTTAAATTTTGAGATAGCTGCTGATGAAGCTATGAGGTCTGATTACACTCCTAGTCAATTACCATTCAAGAGAAGGATTCTTTCACCAATAAGAAATGAACATTTTTGCAATACTCTCAGCCGTTTGTTGGGAAAATGTTTTATGTAATGATTTCTCAAATGCACTAAGTGAGATTCAGGAGGCAGTGACCACACGCATTATTGGTTTCACGAGTGATAGTATCATATTTAACAAATTATATAAGTATATTTACATTTTTTGTGTGTTCTAATAGTTGCCATAGTAACCATGTAAACAAAATCCCAAGATCTGTATATATATGAAGATACAGTGGACTCTTAGGCCCGGTATTATAAACAAAGTTGATCTTTAGATTAAGTTAAACCTAATCTTAAGATTAACTCTAGTTGCCGTTTATAATGTTCTGGTTAAGTTAAACCGTAGTGCAATGGTGTTGGTAGACCTGTTGGCTGGGAAAAGAAGACGAATTGGCCTTGGAAATAAAAGAAAAACAATAAGATCTGCTAATTTTCTTGTATTTGTTAGTATATTGCGACGAAAATGGCTGGCACAAATAGTTCAAAACGTTGCCAAAACTTTTCATCCAATGAAATAGAATCGTTAGTATATTTAGTTCGAAAGTATAGTGAGATCGTAGAATGGAAAATCTAAATCTAAATTGAACTCAGTTTTGTTCAGTGTAAGTTAAGTTTATTTCAATCACAGCTAAAATAAGAAGCTATTCATTGCTCATAAAAATGATCTTGTATTAGCATTTGTCTCAGAGTACAACCTTCTCTGTTTAGGCCTACATTAAAATACTTTACGTTCCGGAAAGTAATAAAATAAGTTTTGTCTCTTCTTCTCATAGCATGTTGCATCCGAAATCGAATTTGTTGATACTGTCTTATCGTGTTTTTATAGTCATTTTCATTAAAACAATTATTACGTCTTAAACTGCAGATTAAACGGTAGAAAAGGTCCAGTTAGGTTAAACTCAAGATTAACTTGTAGTTATCGTTTATAATATGCAAAAATCTGAAAAACTACAGTTTAAACTAAAACTAAAGGTTAAACCATGATTATAATACCGGCCCTTAGCAATTCGAACCCCAAGGGGAATTAGAAAAAAATTGAATCATCCAAATTTCTAATTAACCAAAACCGTGACTTTTTAAACGAAAATGCCGCAAAAATGTAAAAAATAAACTCATTGCAATAAATAATAATTATTGTACAGTGAATCTTACCTTAATGACTGCCATCCTGTTGTTATGATGTTAATTGAAACCATTTTTTTTTCCACACTAAAATTGTAACCCTAAATTTAATAAAGGAACACAATGGCCCATTTAAGGGATGTTACGATCACGCGACTGCTTAAACCATTTTAGAGTGCACTCGTCAACACTGGGAAATTCCCCGCCTCTCATACGTTTTCTATTTCCCCCGTTTTGTGTAATCTAACTTTCCAAGATTTTGTCCTTAATTTTATGTAGGTGGACAAAGTGTTCGGTAAAATTCCATATTCCTTTGCAATGTCACACTTCTTTCTTTCCCCTCTCTCCACCTCTCGTAACACTCCACTTTTTTTGCAGGCGTCAAACTGGTGTATGCTCCATGCTTTGACATTTTCAAACACAGTCACACTTGGAGGATAGAATGTACACTAAAATTTTCACAGATGTGTTGAATCCCTCCAAGACAGTAGGGGAGGGGGTAAACTTCGCATTCCATTGAACATCTATTCAGCAGAAGGAAGATAACGGTGGTTAAAAATACACTTTAGTACGGTACCTGCTGGCAATGAGCGACTAGGGTTCTTCGACGAATTAGAGAATTCATGTGGAATTCGTGGAAGCAATGAACTCTTGGAATCCTTACAACATTAACATGAGACAAATTTTGGCTTCGATTTACCCAAATTAAGCTTAAAAACTTTGAATTAATTGCAATTTTTTAACATACATTTATATAGGAATTTCAAGGAGAATGTGTATTTATTCGAATTATACAATATTTCGAATTATCTGTATTCCAAATTCCATTTTGTTATTGTTCTTTATGATTTTAAGATCCAGGAAAGGAAGGAAGTTATCTGTTTGCACTTCAAGTGTAAAGCTTAGTGCACTATCCTGTAGGTTAAGAAGTTTCAGGCTATCTTGGACATGTTTCTCATTGACTATGGCAAAGATATCATCAACATATCTATACCAAGTCTTAAACAAGTGAGGGAAAGCAGAAGTTACATGAATTTCCAATGAGCTCATATGTAAATTATCCAAAAAAGGTGATAGAGGGTTTCCCATTGCTAAGCCTGATCTCTGTTGGTAAAATCTACTGTTAAAGCTGAAATAAGTCTGCTCAATACACAATTTGGTCAAGATACAATACTGGTGTTATCCTTGAATCCCACAGATTTTAACCATTAAGTATTATTAGATTTTTGTAACTTCACTATATAAACTTCCTATGATTATAATAAATGTTACATAGGTCAGACCTAGAGGAATTTGAACACAAGGAGAAAGGAACAATTTAGAAATATTATGAACAAACAGAAATCAGCTTTACCTGAAGTCTTACTGAAGGGGTTAAAATGTAGACACTGGAAATGCATACACAACAGTGCAAGAAACTGTAAATTTTTAAAAATCTTTTATTGTTTTAGCATTGTTAATATTAAGCAGTAATAGAAATAGGCATTGACTAAACATCATACATACACTTGTTAATTTTTCTTTGCTTCCAGCATGAAAGAGTGAGCAGATTGTTTTTTTTTTTTTTTTTTTTTTTTAGTGTGAACTTGTACTATAAATCTTTCTTGTTTTAACCTTATCCTGTAGCCACAGTGGACCTTGCACCTTCACCTCGACCAAGTTTGCGTCAAGGTGCTACCAATTCAGGCTCGAGCCATAGTCAGCACAGTCTGAGTCATCCTTCAAGCAGCAGTCCTTCTTCTACTACTCCAGACACTGATGGAGGTGGCAATGTCACATCTGCTGCAACCAGTAGTGAAGTTGAGGAGGAACCACCTCCACCACCTATTGCTGCTCGCCCAGAACGAACCAAATCCATTGTAAGTATAACCATTTCATTGTAGCCTATTTAAGCATTTTACACAACATGTTTTGATGTAATTTCTTTTTCTGGTTCTATTTCTGGACTCTTTCCCTCTTCCTGTTCTTACTACTTTTTATAAGTTGTTACAATTTTTCTTTAAGCTTTATTTTTATATTTATTCTCCACAGATTGCAAAACTGATATTGTTGAGCAATAAATATGGAGTAGAAGTTTAATCCAGCCTCGCACATGTAACAGCAGATTAAAATATTTAATAATCTTTCATTAAATGGATTTATTTCTCCTTGTGTTAGGATGTTTAGTGAATCCTTAATAATTTCTTCACGAATCAACATCTTGTGTTATATGTTTGTTTTTGTCTTCAGAATTTTAGCAGAGTTGTTCGTTAGATTCTTTGGCTCTGAATTTGAACTAGATTCAGAAAGGAAGTGAACTTTCAATTTGTAAAACTGTCTGGTAAATAATTAATATTTCCCCCTAAGATAAATAGAGCCTTTCACAACCCTAAGAATTATGGGAAACTGTTTATGATTTTAGTTTGTTTGACAGAGAACTGCTTCAACCTAAACTTCAACCCTGCAATTCTGTTAGTGTAAACAGTTGACCAATTACACAACCAGAAACTTATTCCTGTATTACTACTTCTGTTGTTGATTTGCCTCCATTGTCTTGGCTTCATTTATTTTGACTGAAAATAACTATTCAGTTGTGGATTTCTTATACAAATACTACCCTCAACTGTCCCTTTTTGTCATGGTTATGTAATTATTATACTTAACTTAGGGATCTTCTGGAAATTAATCTGGAAATAAATAATTAAATTTGTTTAATATATTACAATGCTAAATTCTATAGATCGTTTGTACTGCTAATAGCTATGTTGTATTACATATTAGAAATGGCACTCCTTTGCTAGGTCGAGGAGGAGCCACCTCCACCACCTATTGCTGCCCGCCCAGAGAAAACTAAGTCAATAGTAAGTACCTCCACTTCACACTATCCTCAATTATGTGTAGTAGACTGCCTCACTAATCAGGAGTATTTCCTTAAGTAGCTGTAAGATAATACAGTCTTTATGTAATAGTTCTCATGTCCATTTTATGAACAATAGGATTACGATGTTTTTCCCATCCCATGAAGTAAAGATAAAATTATGTGAAGAATTCATTGAAGAGATGACAAATGTCAGTTTTCATTAAAAAATGCCTTAATTGGTTTGTAGAATTTAATTTGAGAATGTCACAATAAAATAGACGATAGATAATCTTTGTTTTGTTATAACTTAAAATTTACATATAGAGAGGAAGAATGCAGGATTTTAAACTTCAATTGTTCCTCATGAAGAATAACTTCCTTTTACTGTGGACTGTTCATATTATACTAGTTGTAGTTGTTACTGAGACTTTAATAGTATCATTCTGATGAAATGAAAGATACTCTTACAGAATTGAGAGCAATGTTTATATATTTCATGCCAATGAGCATTTATACTAATATGAATATAAAGAAAGTAGCAATTGCATGCTTAAAATGTACTTACTGTAGACCTTGTTGAATTATCTTTTATACTGATGCTAGAGTGCACCATTCTCCAGTTTTCTCAACTGTTTCATAACCAGGGTAAAAGTAATATTGGGGTACTCTAAGAAAACCTATGCACCATTGCTACAATACCGCGGTTTCCAAATGCTTGAATATATCGCAGTTACTCTGCTATGAATCCATTCCCATGGAGAAATTTTGTGTTGGTTTCTTCCATGGCCGCTAGTTCCGCTCTCTCTCTCTCTCTCAGCACATCTGGCGTTCACGGTGACTTTCCTAGGCCCACTGGTTTTCCATATTTCAATTATTTGTTGCCTTATTGTTCAATAACAATAAAATGGAATATTATATTGGTGTATATATGCCTGACTTTGAAATCAAACACCATAGAGACTAAAATAAATATTATAAAAAGTTTGGAACATAACACAGTGAAGTGAATCAATATTTTATTAAGATGAGTTGATTAACACACTTGGACTTCACTTACCAATCATTTGGTAGGATGCGTTTCACAGGCCATTCACCTGTATCTTCAACTGCCTTTATGTCAACTGCAGGATCTTCGGTGTTTGGAGGTTCTCCCTGTTCCTCTGGTGTTGGTTTAATGTACTTAGCTATTAGGCTGTCTTCTTTCGGAATATCAAAATTCATGAGTCTGTTTTCGAATTTTTTCATGTAAATCCTTTCTCAAATCCAGAGTTCTTTAGATGTTCTTACAGACTTTAATAATTGTGCATCACTATTGTTTCACGCTTTTCCCAGTGATATGCAGCTACCGCCGATTTTTCTATTTGTTGTAGTCTAATGTTCCTAAAATGTTCATTCACCCTGATATCTATGCTCCTTCTGATCTGTCCTGTGAATACCTTGTTGCACTCCTTACAGTCTATTTTGTATATTTCAGGTTTTTTGTTCGAGGTATGTGATTTTTATGCTTATTAATTATAATGTTCTTTATGCAGTATTTGTTTTGATTGGCTAATGCAATCCCATGTTCATTGAAGATCTTCTGGCATTTGTGGTTTAATCCTGGGTTGTAATTAAATTTCCTGTATTTTGATTTGTCCTTCTGGTTCTGTAATGTAGTGATACTTTTGAGCTGTTTTTGTTTCTGGAATTTACTGATTAATTTATCTACTAAACTTTTGCTATATCCATTCTTCCTTGCTGTGTTTACAATGTGATTGTATTCTTTTTTATACTCTTCCTCTTTAAGGGGTACCTGTATCAGTCTATATGTTAAACTGTTGAGTATTGCATGCTTGTGTGGTCTAGCGTTGTGTCCATCCGCTTTAATGTAGTTGTCCGTGCGTGTCACTTTTCTCAAGATCCCAAATTCAATATTTTCTCTTGTCCTGATGCATTTAAGATCCAAACAATTGAGTACATTCTTGTCTTCTATTTCTAAAGTGAATTGAATCTCTGGTTGCTGGTAAGTTCAATAGTTTTAATGAGTCTTGAATGTGTTTTTCTTTTACCACAGCGAAGATTTCGTCCACATACATAACCCATTACCTGAATATTTGTGGGAATGCTCTGGTCATGTGTGTTTCAAAGTGTCCCATAAAGACATTTGCTAAAAACGGCGACAATGGACTTCCCATGGCTATCCCTGCCTTTCGTTGAGAAGATCTTTAATTAAAAGTGAAGTAATTTTGGTGTCTGCAAATTTAGGTTAGATGTATGTATTCTTCTATAGTTTTCTCATCCAATCCCTCATATTTGACCCACTCTTTTAAATATATTAGTAGTTTGTCTTTTGGTATACTGGTGAATAACTCCTTTACATCATAGGAAACTAGTGTGTCGTTATCTTCTAATTTAGAAGTTTGTAATATTTCAAGAGGTCTAATGAATTTCTGATGCTGTGGCTGTCTACTTGTCCTAAATCTTTACAGCCACAGCATCAGAAATTCATTAGACTTTGTTGAAATATTACAAAATTTTAAATTGCAAGATAATGACAGACTAGTTTCCTTTGATGTAAAAGTGTTATTCACCAGTATACCAAATGACAAACTTCTAATATATTTGAAAGAGTGGCTCAAATACAAGAGATTGGATGAGAAAACTATAGAAAAATACATACATCTAACCAAAATTTACATAGACCAGAATTACTTCACTTTTAATGACAGGTTTTCTCTACAAAAGGCAGGAATAGCCATGGGAAGCCCATTGTCGCCGTTTTTAGCCAATGTCTTTATGGGCCACTTTGAAACACATATGACCAGTGCATTCCCACACATATTCAGGAAATGGGTTAGGTATGTGGATGATATCTTCGCTGTGGTAAAAGAAAAACACATTCAAGACTCATTAAAACTATTGAACTTACCAGCAACCAGAGATTCAATTCACTTTAGAAATAGAAGACAAGAATGTACTCAATTTTTTGGATCTTAAGTGCATCATGACAGGAGAAAATATTGAATTTGGGATCTTTAGAAAAGACACACACACACGGATAACTACTTTTTAAGCAGATGGACACAACGCCAGGCTATACAAACATGTGAAACTCAACAGTTTAAGTATTGACTGATACAGGTACCACTTAAAGAGGAAGAGTATAAAAAAGAATACAATCACATTGCAAACACAGCAAGGAAGAACGGATATAGCAAAAATTTAGTAGATAAATTAATCAGTAAATTCCAGAAACAAAAACAGCTCAAAAGTATCACTACATTATTAAACCAGAAGGACAAATCAAAATACAGGAAATTTAATTACCACCCGGGATTAAACCACAAGTTTCAGAAGATCTTCACTGAACATGGGATTACATTAGCCAATCAAAAGAAAGACATCATAGAGAACATTATCATTAATAAGCATAAAAATCACATCCCCCAGAACAAAAAACCTGGAATATACAAAATAGACTGTAAGGAGTGCAACAAGGTATACATAGGACAGACTAGAAGGAACATAGATATTAGGGTGAATGAACATTTTAGGAACATTAGACTACAACATATAGAAAAATCGGCGGTAGCTGTACATCGCTGGGAGAAGCACAATTATTAAGGAAGAATTCTGGATTTAGGAAAGGATTTACATGAAAACATTTGAAAACAGACTCATGAATTTTAATGAATGAATAGAGAAATTCGCACAATGTGCATTGGTTTCTTTTTCGATTCAGTTTTCTGCGGTGCAGAACTTTGTCAATGATTCGTGCCTTTCCTTGCAATACATTACATGGTATCTGTCACACGGTTCACCGCATCGCTTGCACTCGCAGTCTTGTCCTGGTAAGTGGTATCCTACTTTATGGCAAATCAGATGATGGAAGCCGTGCACCGCGAACCTGGTCATCACATGTCTGAGGTCGTAGTTCGACTGGAAATATTTTTCCAGTCTTGTAGTATCATGGCATCAGTGGCAAAGAATTCATCCCAGATTTCTTCTCTTTTGGCTGCGAGTTCTTTCAGAGTTGCCGTGTAGTTGGGTGTGGCCGGTAGTAGAAATTTCAGTCTTATCTCTTCTATGTAAAATTGTTCTCTTGTGAGGGCGTATACCAGACGGGAGGGCGTGAACTTCGACACACATAAGACTTTCTTTAGGAAGGAGGCTTTGATTTTCTCAAGATTGGACAATTGTTCTTTTGTGAGGTGTGACCAGATGTTTTCTATGCCATATGTGGCGACATGCGATACTTTTACATTGAATAATTTTATTGCTGTGTCTACTGATAGCTTCCTCAGGTGTTTGATGCTGTTCATGGTTCTCGCAGCCGCATTGGTTCTGTCTTTCACGTGCAAAGAGAATTTGTCCCCTTCTGTTTGCAAGGTTACTCCTAAGTATTTCACATGCGTCACTGCAGTCAGAGGTTTTGATCTGTAGAGGAAGACTGTTTGCTTCCCGCCTCGTCTGAAGGTTATGGGCACTGTCTTTCCTTCATTGATGCATATTTCATTGCTTTCTGCCCAGTCTGCTAGTTTGTCAAGGGAGGCTTGCAAATCTTCAGCTGAGCTTGGATGGCTTGGGTGGTGTTTCTCCCTCTCCGAAAGCCAAATTGTTCTTCAGGTAGATGAGCGTCTAGTAGCTGTGCCAGTCTTTTTGTTACTAGCCGTGTTAGTATCTTGAGGAGAGAGCATTCGAGAGCAATTCCCCTGTAGTTGTTGGAATCTTCTGCGTCACCTTTCCCTTTATACAACATTTTTATTGTGGACTTCTTCCAGTTGTTTGGGATTGTTCCCTGGCAAAGACACTTGTTGAGCAGATCTGTTATTATTTGCCCGAGATCTTGGCTCAGGTCCTTGATATGTTCGTTGTAGATTTCGTCAGGGCCACTTGCCTTCTTGTTTTTGCAACTTTTTATTGCGGATATCACCTCTTCCACTGTGAACATGTGTTTTTCTAGTATAGACTGTGAGTCGCCAGAGTCCTTTTTTGGGCACGTATCTCTTGCTGCAGTATTGAGGTTAGATGTTTTTCCCATACGTTCATCGGGATATGTCTGGATAATTGTGGTTTTATCTGTTGTAGGGCTTTGAATGGGTCCCGTTCGGCATCTTTGATTAGTTTCCTTTCCTCTTTTTCCTGATAACCCATTTTGGCATTGCTTATAAGTTCTTTGTAAGCTTTTCTTTACATGGCATACCTCTTTCGGTTTTGATCTGTTGGCGAACTTTGCGCTCTGTGTAGCGCTAGTAAAGTTGTTTTCCGCGCTCCGTAGCATGTTCCATTGAACCATGGCTTGGATCTTCTGTGTGAGGGATTAGGTGGGATTGTTGCAGTTTTCACTAGTAGTTCCAGTGAGGTCGCGGCCCCATTTATGTTTCCAGCATTGAGATATGTTACTATGGCCCTCTTGTGTTCTTCATCTATTAGTTCCCTGCTGATTTTCCTCGACGGTCTTGGAGCCGCAGGAGCTGGCTTGGATTGGCTCTTTTTAAGACTGAATGATGTTTCGATTGGTAAGTGTTTCCTAGCGACTTCTTTTATTGCTCGTTGTGAGGTTGAGCTTATATTTTTCATATTTGTGAAGACTAGATCGATGGAGCTGGATCCATTGTGGCTTATGTATGTCTTCATATCTCTGTCATTTATTGGAGTGAGTCCTTCGCTCTCCAGGTATTCAATAACAAACGTTGATTTTTGGTTTGATATGTCTATCCGACAATTGAAGTCCCCTGCTAAAACAACCATGCTGTCATTTGAGGTCTTATTTAAGCACACGCTCAATTCATCAATAATTGTTTCTGCAGTATAATCTGGTTGGAAGTAAGCGCACGCAAAAGTGCCTCCTCTTGTCTTTATTAGTAGCATGTTCTTCGATTTGTGAAGAATCTCGAAAGGTGAGAGTTTTGCTTTGATCATGCATGTGATGCCTCCTTTTGGTCTGCCGAGTGGACCCTGCTCTGCCAGAGAATGGATGCAGTAAAAATCATTGATGCTCCAGTCTGTTACAAGGAATGTTTCTGTTAAAATGATGGCGTCGAATGGTTCAAACATATTTCCTGGTGTCATTGTAATTGCAATTGGTGACTCGTGAATTTTGATATTCCGAAAGAAGACAACCTAAGAGCTAAGTACATTAAACCAATACCAGAGGAAAAGGGAGAACCTCCAAACACCAAAGATCCCGCAGATTATATGTAGTTGAAGATACAGGCGAATGCCCTGTGAAACGTGTCCTACGAAATGATTGGTAAGAGTAGTCCAAGTGTGTTAATCAACTCATATTAACAAAATACCATAGATACTGTACCAATCGTTGTTAGTGCAAGCAACAGGTTTAGTGAGTTATTCTGTTCAAATACCCGCTATATAGTTCCTGCGTCCAGTCAGCATTTCATAACGTGGTGCAATAGGCATACGCGTCTTTTTCTGATGTAATGCTGGTCCACCCCATGAGAAGCCAAGCGGCCTCAAGTTCAGTTCATCACCAGACTGCATCGTGTTCAGACGCATGCCAGTGCTTTCTCCAATTGTGAAACATCAAGTTCAAGTTATAACCCCGAATTTCTTACAAAACTACAATTATCAAGTTTTGTTTTACGCTCGTAATTACTCTGCAGTAATTACCACAGTGTTACAGTTCTTTCAACTAACGCATCCGTGTGTTAAGTTCAGTTAAGCTTGCTTGCTATTGTTTAATCCATTGTGCACTTTGCACCGACCTATACTAGTGTAATTTATGCTCAATCTTGATATTTCATTTATTTCTATTACTGCATCACGTGTGAGATCAAAGACTTCAAGACACTTGAAAATTGCTTTTCATTTTGCTCCTCTCGGTCCGGATAAATGCCCCTCTTGCACACATATTGGTCCATCTCGGGCGCGAATCTTGTGGATACAATCTTAAACTCTCACACGTGCATCGCTTTGTACGCTTTCGGGTTCCGCTCATATGTTTCAGGTTTTACGCAAAAATCACACGTACACTGCTGTGATTTCCGAATCCGGACACATCACGTGAACGCCGTCCATTAGATTACAACCGCGCCGTGGTAAGACTCCAGTCTAAAGTGAACTCTGGTTCCAGTCAATGAGCATCCAGGCTGCAATGAATCACCGGTTCAGGCTATCGTCTAGCAGTGGTGACAGCAGTAAAGCAACATCTTCTCCAGCAGTTCAAATCTACAGATATTTCTCTTCACATCAACATGGCAGGAGAATTGAAATCCCTTGTAAAACAAAGAGGTATCATCAAACGCGAGCTTACTTATCTACAGAAGTCGTGTGATACTACAAACGAAGAAACGGATAAGTTTTTACTAAAGGTGAAGTTCTACAAATTAAATGAAGTATGGGATAAGTATGACATCGTTCAAACGCAAATCGAATCTCTTGTGGAAGCAGAAACAGATTTGAATGAACATGCAGAACACAAGGAAGCTATGATGAACAGTTACTTCGAGTTAAAAGCTAAACTCAGTGCTCTTATATGTCATCATGAACATCAAGTTCATAGCTTATGTTCTCATCACAGTCAACGATCACAACACAGTGCCAGGTCGAATCGCAGTAACAACTCACAAAATACATGTCATTCTTGCACGTCACAGAACAAAGTTATACCTTTACCTGTAATTAAATTGCCAGTGTTTGAAGGAGATGTTACAAACTTTAAACATTTCTACGATACGTTCTCCAGTCTCGTGGTGAACAAAGAATCCTTAGCTCCGATTCAAAAGTATCATCGCTGAAAGGTCAAGTGCATAGTTTAGTGCAAAACCTACCTGTCACCAGTGATAATTTCTCTGTGGCATGGGAACTAATTTGTGCTCGCTATAATAACACCAGGTTAATAGCAACAGCTCTTATCCAACAGTTGCTATCATTGCCACAAATGAAAACACACAATGTAGCAGAACTACGGAACCTTCTAAACAGATTCCAGAGCGATCTAAACGCAGTGGAAGCTCTCAATATTGAAATTCCATTACAAGAGATCATTCTGATGCAGCTGATTTTAGATCATCTGTCTGATAGCACACGTAAGGATTGGGAAGGAAAAATCGACTCACAAAGTTTTACGTCTCTCCAAGAGCTGGTAGCTTTTCTGGAAGCTAAAGCACACTCATTAGAAGTTTTAGCAACTTCCAACAACACGTCCAGTCCATCGAAGGGAAAAGGTGAGCTGCGATCACAAAAGACTTCAGTTAAAGCAACTCGACAGTCTTATGTTGCTATAAACAGTGATTCCTGTCCTTGTTGTCAAGACAGTCACAGTTTATAAAAGTGCAACAAATTCTTGCAACTAAATGCAAATCAACGATGGAATGTGATAAAATTTAAAGGTTTGTGTGCAAACTTGTTTTTCTTCTAATCATAAAAGGGATCAGTGCAAACTCAAATTGTTCTGCAATTGTGGAAAATCTGTACACAGCAAATTCTTACATAGCGACAAGAAAAACGCTTCTCATTCAGATACTACTGATCCTGAGAACAGCTGATCTTCCAACTAGTTATTGTTCTTTCAAGGAGAAGTCTAGTCAAAGGGAAGTTCTTCTAGCTACTGCTGTGGTACAGCTGGAAGATAAGCAAGGAAACTTAGTACAATGTCGAGCGTTATTAGATTCAGGAAGCCAGTTAAATTTCATACTGAAGAATTAGCCAAGAAGTTACAATTACCTACCACAGCTGTCGACACTCACTTTAGAGGCATAAATGGCACCTCATCTTGTGGTCACAGTGTCAAGGTTAATATGCGATCCAGGATCTATAACTTCAAAGCTGATCTAAACTGTTTAGTGTTACCTCACATTGTAAACAAACTTCCTTCTGTCTGCATCAATCCTACTAAATTTAGCATTCCTAGTGAAATTCCATTGGCCGATCCTAAGTTTTTCATTCCTGGTGATGTCAGTTACTCATTGGTGCTAACTTGTTTTACCAGTTGTTCAAGAATGAAAGAATTATCACTCCTAATCATCCTACCCTTAGTAACACTGAACTTGGCTGGATACTTAGCGGATCCATTTCTAACTCATCAATCAAAAGCAAGAAAGTCACATTCGCTCAGCACAACTTGTTTGTAACAGTCGATAATGTTGACACTCAGCTAAGGCGTTTCTGGGAGTTGGAAGATTTCCCTAAGGAAGAGAGGGAATGTGAACAACATTGCGTGCAAAACACTATTCGTGCAGATGATGGTGTTTTTGTGGTACAACTATCAAAAAATCAACATGAAGATGCCTTGGGTGAATCCAGACACCAAGCCGTAAAATGCTTAGGCCACCTGTAATGCAAATTTGAAATCAACTCTATTCTACGAGAAGATTACACCAAATTTCTGCAAGAGTATGAAGAGTTGGGACACATGAGAAAGGTTTTGCCTCCACGGCCAGGTGAAAAGTGTTTTTACCTACCTCATCATGCAGTCATCAAACCCTCTTCATCTACAACTAAAACTAGAGTGGTTTTCGATGCGTCAGCAAAATCATCTTCAGCCAAGTCACTGAATGAGATTTTGAAATTAGATCCTACAATACAGGATAATTTATCTTAAATTATACTTCGGTTTAGAAGCTACAAGTATGCATTTTCAGCTGACATGTCTAAAATGTACAGACGCATAAGAATGCATGAAGATGATCAGAATCTACAAAGAATCGTGTGGCGTTCTAGTGCTAACGAACCCATACAAGATTACGCGTTAACTACTGTAACCTATGGCACTAAATCTGCTTCATTTTTAGCCATACGGTATCTGCATCAGCTGTCGATAGACGAATTTAACTATCCACTCGCTGCCCAAGCAGTGCGAACTTCATTCTATGTCGACGACTGTTTAGCAGGACATGATAATCTCCAAGAAGCTCTATGGCTTCAAAGAGAATTAATACTCATGCTGGACAGTGGCAGATTTCCATTGCGTAAGTGGTGTGCTAACCATGAATCCTTACTGGAGTCTGTCCCTTCTACGCATCAAGAGACTCAATAGCCCCTGGCTCTTGATAACAGTGAGAATGTACACACCCTTGGGTGACTGTGGCATCCTGCAATTGATAATTTCCAGATATAATCCCATCCTTCTCTCCAGACTCACACACAATGTAAACTGACCAAGCGTACTATCTTTTCTGTCATCTCTTCCATCTTTGATCCTTTAGGCCTTGTCAGTCCAATTATCATTAACTGTGGATTGAAAAACTTGGTTGGGACAAAGAGATACCCTCTCATCTAGCAGAGAGATGGACTGATATCTGCGGCATCTTATATACCATACATGCTATGCGTATACGCCGTCATGTTCTTACATCAGGCACACTACAGGATATACAGACATTTGCAATCTATACTTCTTCTATGGCGCGTCGGCCCGTCTTCGGGTCATGGCCTCCTCAGTTGCTCTCCGCCAGCCTAGGCGATCCTGCGCTGCGACTTTCCAATTCCGGATCTTAAGAATATGCACTGCATCCTGATCTACACCATCTTCCCATCTACTGCGTGGCCTTCCCACCAGCCTTCCTCCTCCAAAGTCTCCTGAAAATACCTTCTTTGGAACTCGATGTTCATCCATCCTAATTAGATGGCCTGCCCATTTAAGTCTTTTAATACGAATAACATGTGACTAGGGTGTCTCTCCATATAAAGAATAGAGTTCATTATTATATCTTATTCTCCATTCTCCTTGCACACATACAGGTCCGTAGATTCTCCTCAGGATTTTCCTTTCGAAGGAATCGATTTTTTCCACGGCATTTTTTGAGAGGGTCCACGTTTCACTTCCATACACCACTATACTGCGTATAAGTGTTTTGTATAGTGTTACCTTTAAACTCTTATTTATCTCCCTACTTCTGAACAGGGGTAATACTGAAAAGTACGCTCTATTGGCAGCCTGTAATCTTGCCTGTATTTCTACCATTTCCTCATTTTTGTTAGTTAAATGTGTACCAAGGTATTTAAACTCATTCACTATCTCCACTTTGGATCCTTCTGGAGTAAGCTGTTCATCTGTATATTTCCTTCTCCGAGCCTGTACCATTACCTTAGACTTTTGTTCATTAATTCTAAGACCAATCTCCTTACTTGCTCTACTCAGATCTTCAAACACTTCTTTAACTGTTCTGGTTGTTCTTCCCATCAAATTAATATCGTCAGCATACCCAACTAGTTGAGCTGTTTTATATAAGAGTGTTCCATTGGCGTCCACCCTCAGTTTCCTGATAACCGATTCTAGGGCTAGGTTAAACAGGAGTGGCGCAAGTCCATCCCCTTGTTTCAAACCCTGTTCCACTTCAAAGAAGCTGCCTACTTCTGCCTGTATTTTCACTCCTGCCATTGTATTCCTCATGGTTAGTTCCACAAGCCGTATCAACTTTCCTGGTATCTTGAATTCTCTTAAGATCTCCACTAATTTATGTCTATCGATGGAGTCATAAGCTTGTTGAAAGTCAATAAACAACTGCACCACATCAATGTTCCGTTCCCAACACTTCTCTAGCACTTGTTTCACAGTAAATATCTGGTCTATAGTGGACCTACCCTTTCGGAATCCTGCCTGATATTCACCTAGAATATCTTCTGTCAGGGGTTCTAGTCTCTTCTTCAATATAGAGGTAAACAGCTTATACGCTGTGCACAGTAGTGTGATCCCCCTGTAATTATTACACACCAGTTTGTCTCCTTTCTTATATATCGGACATATGATGCATTTGTGCCAATCTTCAGGCATTTCTTCTGTGTTCCACACACTCACAATTAGGTCATATATTGCTTCCTGTAATGTGATTCCCCCATACTTCCATAGCTCTGCTGATATTCCATCAATACCTGCAGCTTTATTATTCTTCAGCTGCTGTAGGGCTTGTTTTACTTCATATATAGATGGCGGTACAACATCTATTTCATTTATTACCATATTATCTCTTGGGGTGACTGGTGGTTCTCCTTCCATTTCTACTGGGTTCAGAAGGTTTTTGAAGTATTCCTTCCATCTATCCTGGATCCCTTCTTTATCTCCTAATAGCTGTCCATCCTTATTCTTACACATGTTTGTTCTTGCTTTGAATCCTTCTTTTACTTCCTTAATTTCTTTGTAGGCCATATAGGTGTTATCTTCCTTGAATTCCTCCACTATTCTAGCCATTTTCTCATTTAAATTCTTTCTTTTCTTTCTTCTGCATATATTCCTTACTTCTCTGTTTTGTTTTTCGATCTCTTGTTTCTTTGCCCTTGATGGTCTCTCTAGGTATGCTCTGTGTGCCTTATCTCTTTCTTCTACTGCTGATTGACATTCCTCATCAAACCATTCCTTTGTGTTCCTTTTATGTACTATATCCACTGTATCCTTTGCTACAACCTTAATGCTTTCCTTCAGAACGTTCCATTTTGCTTCGACTGTTGCTGCTGTACCTAGATTATAATCCTTTGCCAGTACCTCTACCATCCTCTTTTCATATCTTTCTGATACTTCTTTCGTCTTTAGTTCACTGGTATTGTACTTTTCTATCCTGCTGACGCCTCCCTTTCGAGCCTTCATAATGCGGCACCTTAGGGTTGCCTTTACTAGGAAGTGGTCAGAGTCACAGCTAGTTCCTCTGTATGATCTGACATCAATAATGTTGGATGCCCATCTTCTCTCCATCACTACATGATCAATTTGATTGTATGTCTTTCTGTCTGGTGACATCCATGTCTGTTTATGTAAGTCTTTGTGAGGAAAGCATGTTGACATCACTTTCATATTTCTGCTGGCAGCAAGGTCGATAATCTCTGTCCATTATCATTAGTCTCATTGTGTAAACTATGGTTTCCGATTGTACCTTGATATATCTCTTCTTTTCCTATCTGTGCATTTATATCTCCTATTAACATCTTGGCATCATTCGATGGGATCGAATCTAACACTCGTTCCAGCTCAGCATAGAACTGATCCTTGATCGCCTGTTCCTTATCTTCCGTTGGCGCATATGCGTTTACGATTGTTAAGTTGTAGAATCTCGTTTTAATCCGCAGCGTTGCCAACCTTCCATTTACTGCATTAAACTGTAGCACTTCACTTTTTGCTGAAGCTCGTACTATGAATGCCACTCCTCCTTCTTGTGCATTCCTTAATTTCCCACTACTAAAAATTGTGTGGGTTTTGGTGTCCCATATCTCATCTCTTCCTGTCCATCTTGTTTCTTGGATAGCTGCTATATCCACTTTGTTAGCTTCTAGTTTCTGTGTCAATACTTTCAGTGCTCCGGCTCGGAGAAGAGTACGTACATTCCACGTGCCAATTGCGTAGTCCATTTTCTTTAGCCAAGTTCGTCGCCGTTTACATCCATCATTCCGAGGCAAATCCTGAGGCTTCGCAACAATTTGTTTTTCCGGTATGAGGTAGTTAGCCTCAAGACCAACCCCCAACCTGGAGGACCAGGTTATTTGATTTCGGTGTTTTCTTCACCTAGATCAGTCGCTTCCTCTACAGCTACGGAGCCTGATCTACCCTTCCCTAACTTGAGGTGTCTCTTCCGCTGCCTCCGCCATTGGGACTCTCACTCCTCCTCTGCCTTCAGCACCGTTGGACTTCCTCTACTGAGTTGCTTCTTAGTCTGCGTCCTCACCTATGGCCTGTCCAGCATGGGAGGCCCTACCAGTAGCTATGCTACCGCCGGCATAGCCCATAGGGTCGACGGACCACGCAAGCTCTCCCACCAACTACAAGGTCTTGCAACTCCCAGGGAGAGTTGCAATCTATACTGATAGTCAAATAACCCTGGACTCCCTTAAAAACAAAAAGAACCATACTTCATTAATAGAGCAGTGTGGGATGAAACTCAGCCAACTTAAAGTAGAAGACTGGACCACCGAATTTGACTGGATCAAGGCACATGTGGGAGAATATGGCAGTGAACTTGCAGACCGATTAGCGAAGTAGGCATCACAAGACAGCGAACTGGAAATCTGTTACAAGAGGATTCCCAAAACAGCAGCATCATTGGAAATTAGACAACGCAGCTTATCAAAGTGGGAAAACTTATGGAGAAATACTTCAAAGGGAGATACAACAAAATCGTTCTTTCCTACAGTAAAATCAAGACTGCAAGTGAAACTGCATTTAATTTCACCACATTTGTCATGGGCCATGGCAGAATATGGACGCACTTCCATCGTTTTAAAATTATTCAATCTCCATTATGTCCCTGCACCTCTAGTGACCAGACAATACAATGCCTTATGTGTGAGTGTCCTAAATTGAACTCACAAAGAGCGATACTTAGGAATGGAATCACAGAAGGGTAAATGGCCGGTCACCAACAGCAACATGATACAACTGTACTATAAAGAATTTTTGCAGTTTGTAAATTCGGTAGATTTTGATGAATTGTAAACAATTTTAAATGCTGAGACTGCAAATACAATGATGTTGGAAAGGCTAAACTTAATTATGACTCAAAATAGGCCTACTCTATAATTAAGAAGGATAAGATGTATGCTACATTAATCTTAAAATAATAGAACAAGATAACAATTCATGTTTTTAAGTGCTGTAAAAAATCTCGAAATGATTGTTGTACACATATTATTATCTAATTATTAATAGCTGTACTGTATATAACATTATCTTTCTAAATTCTTAAATAACTACTGTAGAAAGGTGTACTAGAACCTGTATTATTATGTATAGTTGTGTATTGTTGTAACAATCAATCATGTAGTATTATGTGTAATGGGACATGATGTTAATAAATTTATTTATTTAAAAAAACTATAGGATATACAAATACATGGCTTCTGTGACTCTTCAGAAAAGGCTTATGGTGCATGTATATATCTTCTGTCTGTGAACAGTGACAACAAAGCTACAATTCAACTTTTGTACTCCAAGTCCAAGGTTGCCCCACTAAAAAGGCAAACCATACCGCGACTTGAACTTTGTGGTGCATTGCTGCTAGCCAAGCTCTACAGCAAAGTTTTAAGTGATCTTAATCTGCATACATCACAAAACTATTTATGGTCTGATTCAGTTAATGTACTTTCCTGGATCAAATAAGATTCACAGAAGTGGAAAACATTTGTGTCCAACCGTGTTGCTCAAGTGCAAGAACTATCTGAGACAGCAGCCTGGCATCATGTCTCCACACAAGACAACCCAGCTGATCTCATTTCAAGAGGTGTTTCCTCTGAACAACTTTCTGACATTGATTTGTGGTGGCATGGTCCGTATTGGCTCTCTCAACCCACAACATCATGGCCTGAACAACCACAACAACTAAATGTTCAAGATTCTTCAGAACAACTTGTTTTAGTCTGTATGGTGTCCACTACAGAAAAAGATAGCTTTATTACAAGGTTTTCTGATCTACGACGCCTACAGAGAGTGACTTGTTACATACACAGATTTATTTCTGCATGCAGACATGAGACCAGGTTTCATGGACCTCTCACAGCAGAAGAGCTACAACACGCTCTACAAACATGTATCAGAATCGCTCAGCAAACAGCCTTCGCTAGTGAATTAACAGATCTTCGCAATGGAAGACAGACATCTGTTAAAAGTTCAATACATTCTCTAGTTCCGTTCTTGGACCAGAATGAGTTATTGCGTGTGAGTGGTAGATTGGAAAAAGCAAATCTAACACATGATGCAAGACATCAAGTTATCTTACCCTTGAAGGACCATCTTACTACATTAATTGTTGAGAATGAACATCTCAAGCTATTACATGCTTCTGATCAACTACTCATAGCATATTTACGACAAGCATACTGGATACCTTGTACTTGGAGAGTAGTGAAATCCATTTTGCACAAATGCCTAACTTGCTTTAAGCTAAAAGCAGAAGGTGCTCAACAATTATTGGGAAGTCTTCCTAGTTACAGGATCACTCTGGCTAGGCCCTTTCTTCATACAGCAGTGGATTATGCTGGTCCATTCATCATAAAATATGGTGCTCCTCACAGCAAGACTACTGTCAAGGCCTACATTGCCATTTTTGTATGTTTGGTAACTAAGGCAATCCACACTGAGCTGGTGTCTTATCTTACATCAGAAGCATTCATAGCTGCACTAAGAAGAGTTACATCACGTCGAGGACTATGTAAAGAGATCTTTAGTGATAATGGCACTAACTTCGTTGGAGCAAACAACAAGTTAAGAGATCTACGACTGTTATTGCAGTCAACAGAATTTCAAAATGCAGTTCAAAATTTCACTGCAAGTCATGATTATACTTGGCATTTCATTCCTCCCAATTCACCACATTTTGGGGGTCTACATGAAGCCGCAGTCAAGTCCATGAAGTTCCATCTTACAAGGATGATGGGTGCTCAAGTTCTCACATATGAACAGCTTTACACTCTATTCACACAGATTGAAGCTTGCTTGAATTCTAGGCCACTCATTTGTCCCAACGATGACCCAGCTGATTTGTCATATCTGTCTCCTGGTCATTTCTTAATTGGAGAACCTCTCACCTCTGCCATCGCATCTTCCTACAGAAGACACGATAAGTTGAGAAATGGCAGCTTCTCCATGATCATCTGCAGCATTTATGGAAACGCTGGTCATCAGAGTATCTTCACTCATTGCAACAAAGGCAGAAATGGTCCTGCTTAAGTGATAATGTTCGAGTTGGTACCGTAGTCATGTTGAAAGAAGACAACAGCCCTCCTCTTCAATGGAAGCTGGGTGTTATTCCAGCAATTCACCCTGGTGATGATGGTTTACTGTGAGTAGTATCAGTGCTTAACCTCCAGTGGTAAATATAAACGCCCCATAGTGTAAGTTTGTCCTTTGCCTAAAGATTAAGTATATCAGTGCAAATGACATGCATTATGTGTCACATATACCAAGAATTCCATGCTCAACTATTTCTTTAGCTTATCTGAAAGAAGTCAAGTTATAATTCTGCAGCATATGCAGTAAGTCAGTGTTTCAACATATATAATATGTGTATTTCTTTATTCAATGTAGCTTGCACTTTCTTTTCTTTTTGTTAAAGCTACATGCTTTGAGGCCGGGAGTATATTAGTGCAAGCAACAGGTTTAGTGAGTTATTCAGTTCATATACCCGCTATATAGTTCCGGCATCCAGTCAGCATTTCGTAACACTGTGCAATAGGCATACGTGCCTTTTTCTGATGTAATGCTGGTCCACGCCATGAGAAGCCAAGCGGCCTCAAGTTCAGTTCATCGCCAGACTGCATCGTGTTTAGACGCATGCTAGTGCTTTCTCCAGTTGACACGGTTTTCTAGTCACT
Source organism: Ectobius pallidus (assembly GCA_964059195.1). Classification (NCBI taxonomy): domain Eukaryota; kingdom Metazoa; phylum Arthropoda; class Insecta; order Blattodea; family Ectobiidae; genus Ectobius; species Ectobius pallidus. The sequence goes on along the minus strand of CAXKWD010000005.1, from coordinate 29,893,187 downwards.
GTGAAACGCCAAGTTCAAGTGCTCTTATAACCCCGAATTTCTTACAAAACTACAAGTTTTGTTTTACGCTCGTAATTACTCTGCAGTAATTACCACAGTGTTACAGTTCTTTCAACTAACGCATCCGTGTGTTAAGTTCAGTTAGGCTTGCTTGCTATTATGTAATCCATTGTGCACTTTGCATCGACCTATACTAGAGTAATTTATGCTCAATCTTGATATCTCAGTTATTTCACATTATTCAACTGACTATCAACGATTACAAGTGTTACAATATATAATTTATTATGTGAAGTAATTACAAATATTTTCAGCCACGTGCTACTGATTCCCACCAATTTTGTTTGGTGTATATTTCAGTTCATTTTTCAAGTATTTATTTCTATTAATGCATCGTGCGAATAAAGTTGCATTGTTTTATAACATATTATAAGTTGTATTCCAGTTAAGATCCGTGGTTCAACCCTTTTTTAATTACGATTATGTAATTTGGTCCTCCAACCCTAGTTCCAGAGGCTAGATCCTTTAATTTTTTTACTATTTCCTGTGTAACCCTACAATCGTAATAATGGGTTGGTTACACCTATTAATGGATGGACCTGGTTTGGTTGAGGTAAGAAAGGAAGGTCATCTCAATCCGTCGATGTTACAGTACAGTATTTGGAAAGATATGTACAATCGTTCATTCTTCATTCGTGTACATTTCAATAAAATAACATTTATGATTTAAAGAATAATTCTCACTCGTGTGCAATCCAAGGCAAAGCAATACCATGAAATCTCCATTCTGAGTTCGACATAGCCTCGCTTTTATTCCCATATGACTAGTGGAAATTTTAGGTGCAAAGTCATGTACATAGCCATGAAAGGGCTGTTAAAAATATGTTCATATTCATGCAAGTATGATAAATTGATTATATACCCTATATACCGATACACAGGCTATATCATGATGCATGCTGCCGTTCACTGTTAATTTGGCCCACTGGTTTTCCATATTTCAAATTTTTGTTGGCTTATTGTTCAATAATAAATGTTCATGAGGATAAAATGGAATATTATATTGCATAATAATAATAATAATAATACAGTAAAACTTGTTCAAAGCGGAAACGTATGGGACCAAAAAATTTTTCCAAATTGGACAAGTTTCCGGATTACACAAAATACACCAGGCTACATAAATGTTATCAATTACTGTACCATGCGCCAGAAATGTGAATTTGTAATATGCAAATACTGTAATTAATTACATCCTTAATTGCTGTACAGCAGATATTCTTCACTTTATTTTTATATACAGTAAAATACTACACTATTATTAATAATTAATAACACTAACACAATATAATTACGCAATTACTGTAGGCTAACTGTTTTCTTGCCTCATTATCCCTAGGTTTATTTAACTTTTGTCGCCACATATCGGGACATCGGTCCGGACAAAGGCAAGTTTTTAGCCCGCGCATTTACTATTTCATTAATTTCTTCATTTCCCGTTTTCTTTGCTTTTCTCTTCATTTGTCTGTTCCCCTTCATCCACTCCTCCCTTATCTTATCTTTGTTCTTTAAAGTTTTGTAAATTTGCGTTTTACCGCATTTGAAACGCAAAATTATTTCGCGCACAAAACGTTTGTCTCTCTCACTCACCTCGATCACCTTCATTTTTTCATTGAGCGTGAGCGATACATACTTTTTGTTCGACATGACGGTGTTACTTAAGATGCTACAAGCAGTACAAGCCAACTGAAACTGAAGCCTGGCGGAAAATAGAAAACAAAGCAGGTAGCAGATTTCTTGACTACTGGGTAAATTCCATTGTTGGCCGAAACATAAGCCACCACCGGGTATACTCTAACGGAACTCTCGGGGCTGTACAATATTCGTGCTAAGAAGTAACGTGTTCACACAGACGTGAATAACAAAATATATATTATTGTAATGCAGTAGAAACAATGCTGCTTTTCCGCATTATAGAATAAATTGCTACTTAAATCTTAAAATTTGCATTCCGTTTCCGCGTTAAGCACTTTCCGTTTTATACAAAATATTGACATTTAAAAATGTATTGCGTGCGTCGGGACCGAAATATCTGTACGCTTTGGACAGATTTCCGGATCATACACGTGCCGCTTTGAACAAGTTTTACTGTAATTCGTTTATTTATATGTCTGAAAACAAACTTTGAATTCAAACACCATAGATACTGTACCAATCGTGAAAATGAGTTTGTTATGCCTACTACTGGATGGACCTGGTTTGGTTGAGGTAAGAAAGGAAGGTCATTTCAATCAATGTTACAGCACAGTATTTGCAAAGATATGTGCCATTGTTCATTCTTCAAATAGATTCCATCTGTCTCTCATTATTCATTATGTTCAATTAGCTTTTGGCCTAGATATCGAAAATATGATACATTACGCTGATCTCCATCTTGGAAAGAAAACCGCTGTTTTCTCACTTTACAGCTCCTTCATGGCCGGTTAGCATCTTACCACGATAAAAGTCAAAACCGAGCATGGTGCAATGAAAGTATGACTTTTCTGGGGTAAACTAACCAACTTTACTGCAGTATTCTGAATACTGAGTTTGGTGCACTCGTCCATGAATATCTTTGTACATGAATATCAAAACATGAATACATGAATATCCTTATGGTACTTATTATGTTGCATGTGAAATACATAAAAAAGAAATCAATAGCATGAACTTAAGATATTTGTTTAAATTGATATATCTTCACCCTTTTTAGTTTGGTCAGTTATTGTACTGGCATTATAATTCTAGTTTTGTGTTGAATACTTATCTATGGAGCAATTGAAAAATGAGATAGGATTCTTTTCAAATTTCTGTATTTTTTCTTATGTTGTAGTAGTAATAATCTGTATACTACATAACTATGTAGTAGGATCATAACTTCAACTATGTTTTATTATTTTCATAAATTTATGTTGCAGATACTCTATAAATACACTTATTTGCAAGATTCTTTAATACTTTTCTGTAGAAGCTTGTAATAGTATTTTCACTTGTACTTTTTAAGTTCAATCTTTTCTTCTGTTTCAAGTATAGTCATTCAGTCTTGTGTGCATGTGTGTGTGCATTTATTATTGGCAACATCTGTAAAAAGCTTTGAGTCTTATATGACTTCGTTTTAAAGCTGTAATTTTATTTCTGTAAGAGTACACTTGTTTTATTGAAGTATACTTCATATCCCATGCTTAAATGTTCATAATCGTAACCAGTGCTGGATGCATACCATGCGAATGTGGCAAAAGTTGTTCAGAAACTTACTTCGGTATTACTATTTCTGTTGTTGATTTGCATCCATTGTCTTGACTTTATTAACTATTCAGTTGCGGATTTCTTATAATTTTAATTTTAACAAGTCTTCCTCTACATCAGAGGCTGCCAATTGACAAAGAATAGCATAACAGCATGCAGTGTAAATGTGTTATTGGGTTATCTCTAAAGAAGAAGAAGAAGAAGAAGAAGAAGAAATAAATAAATCTACTGTTTTGAATACAGATGGTGTCTAAGTATTCTTATAGAAAACTTGAAAGCCTGTACTAATGCAATTTCTTTAAAGATCGATGTTGGGACTCCCAGATCTTGAAGTAGTGTGGCACACTTCTGAGGGATAGTGCCTCTTGCACCCACCATTATGCCTCGTACTTCATTGTCTTCTAAATTATATATTTCCTTATAAAAGGGCACTGTTGGTTCATATATTATCTGTTTCTCTAAGTGCACTTCATGAGGTTGGTCGATATGAGTCTCAAATCTTATAGTAGGATCCAATATGTATCCTTTACTATCACCTGGTTTCATGGCGATAATGTCGATTCTCATACAGCTGCCCCTTTTGTCATGAAGAAATAATTAATATTTCCCCATAAGATAAATAGGACCTTTCACATTGTTGACATACAACAGATTGGAATATTGAAAAGGATAGAGAGAAATCTTGTTCGTGAAACCATGGACAGGTTCATGCAAACGCACACTACAGTAAGATGACCATTTTCTTATTATGGAACTCTCTCCAGGAAGTTCAAAATTTGTTATGGTGATGAGTAAACTGAAGAGAAAACTAACTAACTCTGAACTTATGGCTAACACCTGAAGCGATCCAGTTGGAAAGCTTCCTGACATACCCATTGATAACAACACACAGTTAGAGGAATGGTTACCTTAAGCTAAATAGGGATGTAGCGAACTAGAACCAACAGATGTCTCCACTGCTCTAGCCGGTATGCGCTAGCCGTTCGTCACTTGTTTTTCCACTCGTCGTCTGCTGGCACCATGCTTTTAAATGGCATTTCATCTTAGCAGACTGAAAAATACGTTCGAACTTTTCTTTTTTTGTAGCGGGTAAAACGCTACTAGGCGCATTTCTTTGTATACTGGACACTTCCAGAATATATTTACGTGAAAAAACTTAAAGAAAAATTGCAAAAGATAGACGCTATATAAGTCGAAAAGAAAGAAGAATAAGCTGACAAATACTGTGAGAAATGCCCGCTATTAACTACATTACTATGTTCCCGACGTACAAAATGTTATGCAGATATGAATATTTATATACAGTACTGCTAATTTGGCGATTGGGTATGATTCAAAGTAACTAAAAGAATATACCTCTAGGGTTCAGACAGTAAAATACTAATTGATATACGTGGTAAACACTGATTTATGTGGTGTGTATTCGCAGACTTTTTAATATTATTTATTTTCTATATCAAATGCATATTTAGCCTATACCATCATATTAAAAAGTATTCAAAATTAAAATATTAAAACATGTTTACATCACGAAAACTTACCTTTCCTGTCCCTCGTAGTTAAAAAAGATGGGAACTTGGGAATCGATTAGGCCTATTTTTTTCTTCTTCTCATTCCTCATTCTTTCTTATTCCTTTTATTATCGGTAAGTTATGCTAGACCATCGTTACATGATTTTCATTTCTAGTTATGAAACAGAATATTGTTAAGAATATTTCATTGCATGACATAGCAGATTATAAAGGCAGAATTTAATAATTATCATACGTTAAGTTATGTAGCCTATTAAATTGGCAACGCTATTGTCACAATTTTTATTCGAGGCCGTCAATCTAACTTGGCTATTTAGAAATCACAGAATTTATATTTTGATATCAGATGCAATAGAAGGCTACAGTAGCCTAATATACACATATTTATACAGCAAAGTAAAATAAACAGGCCTAAAATAACTAAATAAATTTAACAGGGAAGTGGTCTTTAAATATAAAGGTGCACTAAAGATACAGTTTAACAAAGGTATGAAACTAATACAATGTACTGTAATTATCATTGCGTTACTAGGTAATTTTAATTTATTTATTGTAATTTACTCTATTTTTAAATGGCCCATAACATCTTCTCGATGCTCACGGCAAATTTAATATTAATTTAAAAATTAAAGAATATCTAATCCCCGCACTGCATATAAATATTCATACATTGATAACATATTACTGCAAGTCAAGTACAAAATAATGTCGTCTGTATCGGAAGTATCTCACAATATTTGTTCGTTAATCCTCCCTTTTTAGTGTTATTTAGAGCCTATCTGCTGTGATTTTTCTTTCGTATTTTTGACACTTCAACATTCTAGAAGGGCCCAGGAGACAAGGAAGTATGTATAGTAGCCTCGTGTCGTCTATAAAAATATAAAATTACGAACATATTTTTCGGACTGAGAAGTTGGAGCGCCATTTAAAAGCATGAAGCCAGCAGAAGAATACTGGAAAAACAAGAGAAGAACGGCTAGCGCATACCGGCTAGTACACCCACGCTATCTGTCGGAGAAGTTTGGCGAGCTACATCCCTATTGTGAAGCATTATACTTGTTGCCTGGATGACACTAGGATGGTTAATGTTGGTGTTGAGAACAATCTCTTTAGGGGCACCACAGATGCAAACTGATATCCCCTCATGCTTGTGGAACAAAAATGACATTTAAATGTGTAAATAAAACAAAATTATTTCTGAAGGTCTTCTGTTTGAAGAAACCTTGAAAAAAGAACAAATCAGGCTAATGGAAATGGTTAGGGGTGACTCATGTGATAGGGCTTCAAACATCTCCATGGGAAATGAAGATCAAACCTACAGAGACTGAAGGTAGCACAGATAAATCTTCAGCATAAGGGAAGTCATGGCCTCTTTCCTAAAACTCTGGCAAATGGAAGCTCTGCTACAAGAATAATCCTACCTTTTAAGGGAAAGATATTGAGACTAACCAAACAGCGGGAAGTGAATTTTTAATATACACTGTGGGAATTCAATATACAGTATGCTTGTTAAGCAAAGTTTTTAAACTTACTGCATCTGGAGCATAGATTAAGTAGCACAGTGGTGAGATTGAACTGTCATACTACAGGAACCAAAAGGATGCTGTATTCTTCATAAACTCATGACTCCAAACCTTTTACCTTCTAAAGAACTGGATGAATCAGAATGATTCTCAACAAAATCTAACCTACAGATTATAATTGGAGCAGACACAAACTCTGAGTTAGGGGAGACAGTCTTCCTCAGATCAGCACAGTTGTTAAGCCACCAGTCGTGTACTGTAATCCATGACTTAGTAATTGGGCATAATACAAAGAATCACTGAAGGGCCGTATACAATGAATAAAATCATCATTGAAAAACATACATGTAGAAATTCTCGGCTTTGGAGCCAGGTGAGAATTTGACATCCAGTGTTTCAGAGGCTGACGCTGCCTCCATCTTTAGTGATCCTGAAGTATCAAATGTCAAACCAGTGACTGAATACTGGAATAATTTAGGTTTGGATGGAATACTGGTATTAAAAAATACCCATACCTATATATACCGTATTTTACTGACTACAAGACGCTCCGGACCATAAGACGCACCTTGATTTTAGAATGGAATAAGCACAGGAAAAGCCGTGGTTTAAAAATATCAGTATTCCCTCTCGGCCTCTCCCAACAGTGAAGCATTTTTCTCCACTGCGCATCCAGAGTCATGTTTCAAGAATGATGGAACAGCTTCTACCAATACCGGTATTATTGCTATATCAGTTCCAGTATTTCCCTTCTACACATAGAGATTGACTCCAAAATACAAGTTCACAATCAAGTATCACACTAGTGAGTCTAGTTTGCAAAGCCAAGTCGAAAACACTAACAATCTGAAAGGCTTAGGGCCTCCAATTTTAACCATATCTTGGGCATGTATTCTGGAGGGTATTGTTAACCAGACAGTCCAACAATGCATAGCACAGTAAGCCTGCAACGTGTAGGAATTCATATATTATTATTAGAGTATTATTATTATTATTATTATTATTATTATTATTATTATTATTATTATTATTATTATTATTATTATTATTATTATCATCCTCACTGTTGTTATTGTTGTTGGTGTTTTTGTTATTGTTATTATTATATAAAATAATATACACACCTTCACAACATGCAAGCAGTTGTTCATTATGCATTCGCTGTTATTTAGAGTGTATGGGATTTGTTTTCTTTCTTCCCATTTTAACTTGTGCACCACACTATGGAACTTACAATTGCAGCCAGACTATTAGTAGGTTTCAGGTTAAGAATGCAATATTGGTTATACAGGATAGTCATTTCCACTTGCGACTACATACAGAAAGACCCTACCGACCATGCAAGCACGGTATTAGTCAAGCAGCCAACATGTGTTCTGTAAGGCTCTACTGACCACTGTGCATGGTAAAAATGTCCACTTGGGATGTCGTAGTTATATTTTGGCAGATGACAGGTATTGCACTTAACACATAAGGCCTAGCTGTTAAGTTTATAAACATGGACAGTTACTTCTTTTTGGATATTTAGGCATAAGAGCACGTTTTTAAAAATAATATTAATAACTAAATACAAATTAATATGAACTTGGAGCAACTTTACTTGTTTTCAATAACAATTATTATTTATAAATATCATATTCAGTGTCTTCAGTAACAATGTTTGCAGCGTGTCAGGGATCATGGAGGTTTCTTCTGTGTCTTTCGGTATTAATATTGTTGCAGAGTCCTTGGTTTGCTAAACTGCCTTCATTAGAGCCGGCATAAGGGCTATGTGTTTGGCTAGAGCATCTATTTTTTCTTCTGTACTAGCAGAACTGTTTATTTCTGTTACCTTTGCAATTATGTCTTTCGTGAGGGGCAAACTCATTGACAGATTAACAGTCATACACTTCAAAAATATCTGACTTGAGGAAGCGCTATAAGAAAAGTGAGGCTATTAAATGCAAAACTCGCCTTGTCCAATTTAAAATGATTTCTTCGTAAACTCTAAGTTCTTCATCCTCTTCCTCTAAGACGTGATGTTTGCATAAGCCTTCACTATTTTCTGTATTAGAGAAAAGTGTAACTTGCCAACAGCTGTTCTAAGAGATCAATAATTGTAGCAGACAACATCGAGATCATGAAATTGGGCGTAACTAATTTTTTTAAATTTTGATTAAGGTGAGTTTTGCATTTAATAGACTCAAGTATGGATTTGCAAACTGACAGAATTATACAGCAAGATAGATACTGGCAAGTTGTTTCATCATCAAGGATTGCAAGCATTGTTATTGAAAATAAGTAAAGTTGCTCCAAGTTCATATTAATTTGTATTTAGTTATTAATATTATTTTTTTAAACTTGCGCTTATGCCTCCTAAATTAATTCCAAATATCCGAAAAGAAGTAACTGTCCATGTTTATGAACTTAACAGCAAGGTCTATATGTTATGTGCAGTACCTGTCTTCTGCCAAAACATAACCATGACATCCCAACTGAGCATTTTTACTATGCATGCGTGGTCGGTAGAGTCTTACAGAACACACGGCTGCTTGACTACTACTGCGCATGCATGGTCGGTAGGGTCTTTCATTATAAAATACTTTTAGGCACTTCACTTTGCTTGCGGAATGAGCCCATGAAGGCGAATGATGCAATCCTATGAACAAAATAAAATCATTTTACCATTAGCATACACTATTTTTTAGACAGGCGTTATTATTTGTAAAATAATTTTTAGTATGTACACTGCAGCCATTTTAGGATCTTTACAGCTGTTCGTGAACTCTCCTGCCACCTAGTAAGCACTTGCACAGACAGAGGTTATTGATTTCTTGTACACGGCTGTCAATGTAAGAGATGGATTGGACAAGGCTTTTCAGCCAACAAGTATGACGTTTTTGTGACCACCGTGAGAAATTTACCGATTAATAAGGCGTAATGCATTTTAACATTTTCAATTTATATCAGACTGAGTCTATTCATATGCAATTATTCTTAACCAAAAAAGTATTTTCCATGCAAACCAATCAAAGTTGGTCACCCTGGAGTGTTATACTTTTTTAATACTCAATGGCATAATTTTCTCCTTTTAATTAATATTGTCTGCCATTAAAAGTGCTTTTTTCACCTTCTACTGTCTAAAAATCATTTGTGCAGATGGTGCATAATAAGTAACCAAGGAAAGAATTAAAATAAGTTTATTGAAGTGCAAAAAAAAAAAAAAAAAGAGCAAGCAACAACTCTCAAAAGATATCGTTTGATTTAAAAGGGGAAGGATTGTACAGGATCGTTCCAGGCAAAAAATTGTAAGTTATGCTTATACACATAATTATATTCATTGTGCTATAACATTATGTGTATGATTAGGTCATGTATATGGGTTAGGTGAATATATCTGTTAAGATATTTTACATAAATCGAGCTATGCAGTTCGGTTAGTATGAGGGAAGAGGAAATTTACAAGAAATGATATTGTGACTAATTACAATATTGTAAAATTTGGTGGTATTCCGCGAGAAAGTGTGTTTGTAATAAAATAACATGTTCTTATCATGCAAGATTGCAACAATTCCTTCTAGAGGCTTTTTTTATTCCCTGGAAATGAACATTTGTTACAATAGTTTCAATGAAATACTACCACAGACTATAATATTATAGGAGAAAAATTTCTCTGACACTGGGATCCATCTGGTATTGTGAAGTGAACTTTGGCTTAGCTCAGTTGGTAGAGCATTGACACAGAAAGCCAAAGGTCCTGGGTTCAGATCCCAGTGTCAGAGGAATTTTTCTCTTATAATATTTTTGTGTAATGTCCAACAGAGACAATAATCTGTGGTTCATGAATGCATATATGCTTATTACTTACTTACTTACTTACTTACTCACTCACTCACTCACTCACTCACTCACTCACTCACTCACTAACTTACTTACTTACTTACTTACTTACTTACTTACTTACTTACTTACTTACTTACTTACTTACTTACTTACTTACTTACTTACTTACTTACTTACTTACTTACTTACTCACTTACTCACTTACTCAGTGACAATAGACAATTCCTCAGTAAGCTAAATAGTCCAGGACCTGGCTGCAGTCCTGTGTGAAAATTTGTGTAGGGAGAGTTTCTTTTCAGGAATGTTTAGTAGGTACCCTAGTAAGTATTTTGGGCTCGGGTGGACGTCCACCACCTGGTACGTTTTCCAGCTATGACGGCATCAAGTATGGCGGCCGCTCGATCACAGAACTGCTCATATCTTTGTTAATACTTATCGATTTGCATGAAACTTGCACTTTTTGTGCTATTTTGTCCTTTATAAACCTAATGGAAAGGGTATTTGGTCCAAATAATTGATGTAAATGCTCAAAGTGTGTAATTAGGTAGAAGAAGTATGGTTTTCGTCCCCCAAATTAGAAGTTGAGTTTCTAACATAAATACACGTTTGGAGGTCCCCTGAATCCAAAAATACTATTTTCGGAAACATGTCTATGCATCTCTGCGTCTATGCGTCTGTGTGTTTGTGTGTGTGTCTGCGTGAATGTCTGTGAACAGCCTAGCTCCAAAACGGAAAATCGTATGAAAACAAAATTTTGTATTTATGTCAAGTACGTTCTGAAGACATACCTGGAAGACATGAGAAGACTACCCAAGACAGCCCCGGAGGTGCATGAAATGTTCATGAAGGGGAAGCATGTTGTTAAGCGGTTTGACCATAAATTTTCAGCTGTTGCTGCGGATATGGCATTGGAACAGACCATTAATAGATCCCAAAAGAGCTCATCTGGCATCGTAGGGCGTACTAAACAAAAACAGTTTGTAGCAGAATGGGAGGTTACACATCATGAGCATCTGATGATATCCAATCTATTTCGGGAAGTAACAGTCTCCATTGCTTTTGTCAACGGTTTGAACATCCACCATGAGTTTTCTAAGAAGCAAACCCAGAACTTAGACGCAAAGGTGACCTCCATGTTTAAATATATTCTAGAAAAAAGGTAACCCATTTGATATGCTTCCTAATCCATTACACAATCTAGTGACAAAAGCACTGGTTTCACAAGATGCCAAGGAAAAGATAGTAAACGTATTTAAGACTGGTGACGATTTGTATTCTACCCTGCGCAAAACACGGTATAAGCCAAAACAATAAAGATTCTCAAGTACCATCCACAAAGTCATGTTACCAGCATTTCATAGCACTAAAACACCAAGTGCAGAGGCTACGGTGAAAGTTACCAAAACGAAGTCCAGTTCATCTCACCGCATGATACAAATAGCTCAAGCTCGTGCATATGACTTGCAAGAGCTCTTTCGGTATGATCTATCTGATAACTGCTCACTGTTTAATGAACACGGTTTAATGGCTACACCACAAAAAATTGCATTGTTAAAAGAGCTTGAAACATATTATGGCAGCACCAGCGACTACAAATCGTTCAACTCTGATGACAGGACTTGCTATGTAGTGGATATAATGAATTCCATTCGAAAAGTTATGACAAATGAAAAGAAAATCTTTGGCGGTGCAGTTTCTGTTTTTTCGTCATACATTGGGGGTATCACAAAGAACTGTGGCAGAGTTGATTATGTTTTTGACAGTTATCACACACTATCACCTAAAAAGCCTGAGAGATTGCAGAGACAAGTAGCAGCATTGTTATAGATATCGCCCACATATCTGAAGATGTTCCATTGCCCGTCCAACTCAGCAGTTTCTGGGGATCGTCAAGAAACAAACTGAACTTACAACTGTTCATTGCCAATACAGTGCTAGCTACTTTGACTCAAACTCCATGTAGTACCAACCACGTCTTTAGTGCCTTTCGTGGTGACGAAGAAGATTAGGTATCATTTAATTGTACATCTGTGCAAAGTGGAAGGCAAGTAAACCATCCAGTATTAAATTGTTTGACAGTAGAGGAAGCAGACTTTAGAATGCTGATCCATTCAAAAAGTGCATCCCTGTGTGGGTTTAATAAAATCGTCCTGGTTAGTGCTGACACTGACATAGTAGTGTTAGCTTTGTTTCACTGGGCTACTCTTCATCGACTTGGCGTTCAGGAACTTTGGGTGCGCACTGGAGTTGGTGATTCCACGCGACTTTTGTATGTTCACAATCTTCACAAAAAAATGGGACAAAATTTATGCTCTTTGCTTCCAGCCATCCACGCACTATCTGGATCAGATTATACGAGTAAATTTGGCACCAAAAAGGCAGCTCTTCATAGTGCATCTAAGACATATTTGTAACACTTTGGCATATCATCTGACTGGGATGACGTAGCACAAAGCCTTAAATCTGCAGAAGAATACTTAGTGCTGTTGTTACAAAAAAGGTCATCTTGTAAATCTTTAGATGAACTTCGATTGTGGCTCTATCATCATGCGAAGAATATAGACATTGAAGATTTTCCGCCTACAAGCAGAAGTGCTAAGGGCCATTTGTTGAGATCATATTTCTACACATACCTTTAGCGACACTGTATTGATGATGTGCTTGTTGGCTTAGATCCATGTGAATTTGGTTTTCCAGTGATAGATGATGATTTAATGCCAGAAAAAAACTTACAGAAATATCCCACTGATTTTATTGGGGCATGTAATTGTTTAAAATGTGACAAATCCTCCTGCATTTGTAGAGGAAATGAAGTAGCCTGTTGCTCCTTCTGCAGGTGTGGTAGTAAGGGGTTAGACTTAACCTGTAATAATCCTATTCGGATAATATGAACATGTTTCAATATAATAACTGTTTGTAATAATTATATTATGTATTTATGTAGTAATAGAAAATAATGAAAAATTTACAAAATTCAAATGTCTTATTTTTATATATATATATATATACACATTTTTTAATTTGTTGTATATTTATTTGTAGTGACAGTTAAAACACATTGCTATTTACCTTAAAAATATTAATTACAACATACTTGCTCAATTTTCATCAAAATCTATCAAGTATTAACACAGATATGAGCAGTTCTGTGATCGAGAGGCCGCCATCTTTAATGACGTCATAGCTAGAAAATGTACCAGGTGGTGGATGTCCACCCGAGCTCAAAATACTTTCTAGGACACCTACTGAACATTCCTGGAAAAAAAGTATCCCTACGCAAATTTCCCTACAGGACTGCAGTCAGGTCCAGGACTAAAAGGAATATTTTATGGAACCCAAGGTTTCAACCTCCGATGGGGCATAAAATGAAAATCAAAACTGTTTTATTTGGAACATTTAGGTACACCTTCTAGCTACTTCTCTATGTAGTCGTGCTCTGATTGAGACATTTGTTATAGCGTGGTACCAACTTTCCAGTACCCTCTTCATAGAAGCTTGAGAAGGGCCTTCATGGCAAATTCTTCGTTGGTGTGGAAGCCAGATCTTGAGTTTGTTCGGGAAATTTGTGTGCATCCATTGTTTGGATTGTTCTTTTGACTGTGGATTGTCGTAATGAATCCACATTTCATGATAGATTTCAAAAACTCGTTCCCATGCCGGGTGACTTTAATCTTTTTCAGCAGCTGAAGAAAGACCTAAGAGGACAGCGCTTCCACACCAACAAAGAACTTCAAAACACTTCAGAATGACGTGAGGACCCTTCTCAATATGCTGGCAGCAAGCTTCTATGAAGAGGGTATTAAAAAGTTGGTATCATGCTACGACAAATGTCTCAATCAGAGTGTAGTTACGTAGAGAAATAGCTAGAAGGTGTACCTAAATGTTCCAAATAAAACAGTTTCATTTTCATTATGGTTTTTCATTTTATGTCAATCAGAGCTTGAAAAAAAATAGCCCTTGTATATAAAGCTTGTCTGTCATACATGACCAGTACATCTCAGTCAATATAGGGAGTCTGTGTTGAGTTCGACTTTACTCACACAGTATATGGTGCTACACTATATAGCACTAGGTTTTTGTTGGTAGGGTTATCTGAATAATCTTTTTCCCCTTCTTTCTTTACTTTTAATTTAACAATGATTACAGTCACACAAGAATACACATCAGTTTTAACTATTCTAACATTTTGCACTTCCACACAGCATGAACATTCTTCTTCAGTAGATGTTTGTTTGTTTACACCATGATATTGTGCCAGCTCTACAAGGTTCTATAATACATATCTCATGTTGCTATAATACAAGTCTTGTTTCACGTCTGCACATCGAACTTGCAGAGTATAAACCTTTATCACAGTCTTGTTATAAATAGGGTAATTCTATTTTTGTGTGAGCCCTTTTAAATATTAGAAGTAGGCTATCTTGATTGTATTGTTCTTTATGTCCATGTGTAACAGACACACGTTTGTTATTGAGGATTATTTTGGAGAAAGTCAGGCTTTGTTAAAAAAACGCCCTATAATACACTCTTTTACACTGTTCTTTTGATTATTATATTATTTTTGATATTCCTTGTGCTTTGTTAAGTAACGAAAATAATGCTTAAAAATGTTTTTGTATCACAGTATACGAAACCAATTGAAGAAGAGGCAATATCAACAGCAACTCCATCTCCACCTCATACTACCAATGGAACTTTGGACAAGAATCGAAATAATGCCAGTGTTGGTCCAGGAGGGGGTACAGGGAGTGCAGACCCTAGAACTCTTAGTGATAAAGCTCGTAAAAAGAAAATGAGTGATGAAGAAATTCTAGAACGACTGAGAACAATAGTCAGTGTTGGAGATCCAAATAGAAAATATACAAAAATGGAAAAGATTGGACAAGGGTAAGTATGTTATTCAATTGAAATTTATACTCTTTAGAATTAATTAATTATTTAGTTATTGAACACATTTACATTGAATGATATGGAAAGACTAAGTTTTCATTTTGAGAAGGCATCTCAAATTAACAAACATCAATGTAAAATAAATTCATGCCTATGCATAAAACTAGTAAATCCAATTAGACCTTGTATTGGGGAAGCCTATTGCTATTTCAAAATCTATTCCACATAGATACCCCTATAATTTAAAAAATGCTTCTGCAGTTGAATAAACTGTAACCTAAGCTATATAAGATACCAATGCATTGTTACATATGACATAGCTCATAATTTCACCTCATGTGGCAGTCCATCGTGAATAACGTTGCATAGGCTTTGTATGTGAATTCACAAGTAAATTGTCATTTTACCTAAGATTAAGCTTCCGAAAACTGTCTTGTTTAACTGTGAAGATTACGTGATATTTTCTAGTTCATATAAACTAAACGGTTGTGATATATGAAAGGCAAATGTATACTCCAGCAAAAGAATTGTCAGTTTCCATTGTACATGATTTTTATATGCTCTATGAATGTAAACGGAGCTCAAGGCCTGGGTGATAATGTCACGAATTAACATCCTTATGGGTGCACAGTAGTGTGCTTTTGTGACTGACGTCAGTGGTGGGTGGCAGTGGTGGGTGGGATGACATCACGACCTACGTTATAGTGGGTGATGGTGGGTGGGATGACATCACGACCTAAATAATAGTGGGAGTGGCTATGATGTCACGACCTTGGTGGAACAGATGACATCACGGAGGATTGGATGACGTCACGACTTACGTTGTAGTAAGCGTAGCTATGACGTCAGGGCCTACCATGTGATTCAAAATTGCGGCGCTTCCGGTTCCTGCTGCAAATGGTGGACCACGCGCGAGATTCTAAATTGGAAATTCAAAATCAAAATGGCAAATGGCGGAAGGTGGGAAATTTGAACATTCAAAAGTGGTTTTAATCATGCCAATGGTGGGTGGGATGATGTCATGGTTAGAGCAGTTCACGTCATGAGCTACGTCAGTTATGGGTGATAATGGTGGACGATGGGGGTGGGATAAATTCACGGCCTACATAATGGTCGCGTGATTCAATATGGCGGAAGGCGTTCAATTCAAAATCAAAATGAAGGATGGTGGTAATTTGTAAATTGCAAATGGTGGAAGGTGGGAAATATGAAAATGGTATGTTATAAATTCAAGATGTGGAAGGCGCACAATTTGAAATTGCAAATAGTGGAAGGTAGGACATTTGAAAATTGGATAAATTCAGGATGGTGGAAGGCGCACTATTTGAAATTGCAAATGGTGGAAGGCGAGCGATTTAAAATTGAATGTTATAAATTCAAGATGGAGGAAGGCGCTCAATTTAAAATTACAAATGATGGAAGGTTGAAAATTTGATCATTCAAAAGTGATTTTATACATGTCAGTGGTTGGTGGGATGACGTCACGTCCTATGTCATAGTAAGCGTGGTTATGACATCATGGCCTACCACGTGATTAAAAATGGGGCGTTTCCGGTTCCCATTGCAAATGGCGGCTTTTCCGGTTTCTGTTGCAAATGGCGGACCATGCGCGAAATTTGAAAGTTCAAGATTGCGTAAGGCGCACGATTTAAAATTGCAAATCGTAGGAAGCAGGGAATTTGAAAATTGAAAATTCAAGATCGCAGAAGGTGCACGATATGAAATTGGATATTATTAAATTGTATATTGGGTATTCAAATGGTGGAAGGCGCTCAATTAAATATATATATATTTTTTCGATTTTGACCGTAAGATGTCGAAAGTGTATAATTTATTTCCCTAAAACAAAGTTTTTTTTCTGGTCGTGGGTTTGACTCAGCCTCGGTCGGTGCGTAAAAATGATATTCTTCACATCCTGTTGTCTCAATCTACGAACCTCAAGCTCTCGGAACCCCTACGGGCATCTATCGTTTGTATACGGATCACTTTACTTAATATTATGTTATACGGCTTAATAAATACATTATTCATTTGTAATGTTACTGTGTTCGCGAAGTAGGAAGTCTTACTTGGCTTACGAAACCAGACGCTTACCTCTGCAAATTTCACTTGCTCAAGAGTTACAGCTGACGCAGGAATTCTCATGTCTCCTTCCGTGTCCGACCGCTGTTCACTGCTTTATTCATTAATACATTACCTGCTATTCTTACTGCTGGATAATTTATTACTCTTTGTATAGTAATAATAATACATTGCTTTGCATTACCTGCTAATCTGTTGCGATATATTTGCGAATTCTTTTTTTATATTATAATAATAATGATAATATAGTAATGACTAAATGGTGGAAATTCCAGATGTTGGAAGGTGGAAAATTTAAAACTGCAAATGGCGAAAGGCAGGAGGTTTGAAAATTGTGGCGGATAATCAAAATCGTATTAATTCAAAATGGTGGACGGCGGGAGGTGTGAAAATTGTGGCGAGAATTCAAAATGTTGAAAATGCATGATGGTGGAAGGTGTGAGGTTCGAATTTGAAAAACTTACATTTTTATTTCAAATTTCGACTCTAGATATAGTTCATTTTATATTTCATTCAACATTGGTTGGTTAGTAAAATTTATTCAGCAAGCGTTAACCGGATGTATCACCAGACACACGTATCATATTACGCATTCTCATCAGTTTGTGTCCCACGTTTTGTCACGTATCACAGATAAAGTTTTTAAGCAGGTTACGCGTCAGCATATTTCGCTCGCTTACGCGTAGAGTTACATCCGATGTGTGTTATATCCGACACCTCGTTTTGCATTTCTCAGTGTATGACGTCACGACCTACGTAGTAGCATGATGAAGTGGTCACGCGATTCAATATGGCCTCCACGCGCGAGATTCAAAATTTAATTTCGCCCGACAGTTTAAAATTTAAGATGGTGTCACTGTTCCGGTTCAAAATGCAGACAATTCAAAATATCGGAAGGCGGGAAGTTTGAAAATTGTATATTAGAAATTCAAGATATCGGACGGCGGGAGGTTTGGAAATTGTCGAGGAAGTTTAAGAGGGCGGCTAGCGGGAGATTTTAAGTTGTATATTTCGATTTTAACATTTTTAAAATCCTATTTCACATTTACTATTCAATTTTGGAATTTGTACAAATCTATTTTTAAATTCAATTTTTTATTTCAAATTTTGACTTTGGATTTTATGTCACATTTGTGAAAGTCTTTCATTTTGAGTAAAATGTTTAAGTGTGAGTGTGCGTAAGCATATTACATCCGGATGCTAGATTATATTATGCATTGTCATAAGTTTTTTTAACATAGTTCAATACATTCTATGATCACATGATTATCGTCCTTCTCCCTCTCAATTTCTTTCTTTGGCTTCCGGCGGGAGATTAAAAAAATTATTATGAATTTGTTCGTAAAAATGAAAGACTTCTAGCAGGGGATTTCAAATGGCATAGTCAATAGTCAGTACGTTAATATTCTTATGAGAGAGTTCTTGAGGTTCTGCTTTACATTTAAAAAAATTTTCAACAAGAGGTTTCAGAGCATAAAAGTTGCTTGTCTAGGTGCCCTCTATACACAGATAAAATATTTCGGTGTTATTCATTAACACCCTGTATGTATTTCATGTATTGACGGAAATACAATAAAATATTTATCAGGTACAATATCTTTAATGTTACCCATGAATTTGTTTAGCATGGAAATCCCAACCATTTCACATACACGTTATGTTTTATTACCAAGTGAGGTACTCTTTACAGACAATTTTCCAGTAATATATCTCAAGCTTGGTGGTTAAAATAATATGCTTATTGTTTTCCTAGTTCTATAACAGGATACTGCTCGATTCATACATGTTGGTTTCACTGTTGTGTGATTCTGTTCAGCTGACAGATTTCTCATAACATTACAACTGAGATTGGAGTTCATACTGGGGTTACATATTATCCTCACATATGCTACATCTAATGTACAGTATTGTAAATATACTACTATTTTACTACTAATGATTTTAACATTTGTTCTCTCTATATATTTCACTCCTCTTGATGTAAAAATTATAATTTCTGGAAAATGCGTTTAAGAATTAATTTCGAAACCTCATATTTCCATACGATTAGTCAAACTTTAAAACGACATTTTCTACATAAAATAAAGCAAAATAACGGGGTTTCTACGTAAAATAGATAAAAATAACGAATTTTCTTCAGAAATTGGAGAAAAATAGCAATGTTTTTACATAAAACAACTATAAATATCGAATTTTCTACATAGAATATCGAAAACACACACATCATTTTTAGGAAAGTATACCCAGAGGCGTAACGAGGGGGGTTTTGGGGGTTTGAACCTCCCCCATTGATTAAAAAAAGGAAAATTGTATAATTTTTTTAAGTCTGCTTATAAATTACTTAATACGAGTATAAAGCGTGGAAAGCTTAAAACTCGTTATTGTGCATCTTATTTTTTTAAATTTTCCGGTGGAGGACCCCGGACCCCCACATCCCTGGGGGTATTAGACATTATAACCCCCTCCATATGGTCGGCCTGGTTATGCCTATGAGTATACCCACACGCGTTTAGGTTCAATTCATACTCCTAAATAATACTTTCTTTTATACGAGGAACTGTAGGAAATTCGCAAATGTGTATCAGGTCTTCAGAATGACGTCAATATTCTGGAGATGTATAGTCGCCTCGCGGCTCGCTTTGTTCTCATATTACAATGTTTGTTGTTACTGTAAAAGGTTTTCTCAAAAGAAACCGCTGACTGAATTTGTGTTGCCAATTCTCTCATTGCTCAAAATGCCATTGCCACAAGTGTTTAGCTGCATCTATATCTTCTCGCTCTCTTTTCTAACACTACGCATTGTGACAACTACGCGAAGCGATAAGGTCGGGCGGCGACTTCTTTGATATTGTCAACGAATTGAGCGAGGCGACTATAACATGAAGCATACTCAGAGGCGTAACGAGGGGGGGGGTTGGGGGTTTGATAAGTCTGCTTATAAATTACTTAATACGAGTATAAAGCGTGGGAAGCTTAAAAACTCGTTATTGTACACCTTAATTTTTGAAAATTTTCCGGGGGGAACCCCCGGACCCTTGTCTCCCAGGGGGGTATTCCATGCCCCCAGACCCCGCGCATGTTATAACCCCCATATGGTCGGCCTGGTTACGCCTATGAGCATACTAGCATAATCATCGATCCCATAATAGGTTATATTCTATAATGTAATTAATTTTAACTCAATTATATAGTTATAACCTAAATTTTTATATAAGCGTCTCTAAAATCGGTTATTGGAGTGCTAAGACAGCATGTAGCGGAAATGCTTTAGCAGGGCTATTCCATTCTTGACACTGAATAGAGAGTGTCTCGACTACAACATGTATTAGAAGGAAACTGACGGATTTCGTCTCTTCACTTCGGACGCTTTATTCTGATCGGAGCAATAAAAATTATTTTTTTTAAATACTGTAACCATTAAAACATAATTTCATAGAAATATATCCTTTTTAAAAAACACAAAATTAGTATTCAAAACGAAACAATTATATAATTTATCAAACCAGTGATTAAGACGGTGTACCAATCTAGTTGTGACTAGAAAAAAACTCCGTCCTAACTAGTTCTGACTAGAAAAAATACCGTACAAACTAGTTACGACTAGAAAATATCCAGTCCAAACTAGTTCCGACTAGAAAATATCCAGTCCAAACAAGTTCCGACTAGATAAAATCCAGTCCAAAGTAGTTCCAGCTAGAAAAAATCCATTCCAGACTAGTTCCGAATAGAAAAAAGCCAGCCCAGATTAGTTAAGACTAGAAAAAAGCCATTCCAGACTGGTTCCGACTAAAAAAATCTGATGTGAAAGTCACATAACTTCCTCTGCCCAAATAAAAGTTAGGAGTATTCACATATCCTTGTACAGAAACGCAAGACACAATTTAACGCTAATTATACGATAAATACCTGAAAACCTCTTCTTTGAAAATGATGCGACTAATAAAAGTGCAGACTATATAACAAACAAAAACAAGTGACTGCAGACATTTATTGAAACTTCCGTCGTTAAGAATAATTTCCGAACTTTATCGAATATTTCCCTCCAATATGTCTTTTTCACTTCATTCTTATATAGAATTAGAGGCCATGAAAGAGTGTGTTCACCATACAACACAAACCTTTTACAAACAGTGGGTGAACAGTAGGTGGCTTGTAACTGCCTTCAGAGAATTTTTTCGAAAGAGTTTCAAATAAAAGTTTTAGCTCTCACTATAAGCTACACTTGTGCAAAATTTAAAGGAAATCGTTAGAGCCGTTTTCGAGAAAATCGCGAAAAACGAAAATTTCTTCATGTAAAGTCCCCTTAAAAATAAGAGAAAATAGTCGCCAATCTTATCCTCACATCTTCAGAAGGTACCTGACCCAAATACGAAATTTTGTTTTCATACGATTTTCCGTTTTGGAGCTAGAGTGTTCACAGACAGACACGTGCAGACATGTTTCCAAAAATAGTATTTTTGGATTCAAGGGGTCTTGAAACGTGTATATATGCTAAATACTCAACTTCGAATTTTGGGGTCGAAAACAATACTTCCTCTACCTATATTACCTATGGTATGGGCAGAGGAAGTAAAAATCCAGAACAAAGTAGTTCCAACTAGAAAAAATCCAGTCCAGACTAGTTCCGACTAAAAAAAAGACAGTCCAAACTAGAAAAATCCAGTTCAAACTAGCTGCGACTAGTAAAAATTCAGTCCAAACTAGCTCCGACTAGTAAAAATTCAATCCAATGTAGTTCCGACTAGAAAAAATCCAGTCCGAAATAGTTTCAACTAGAAAAAATCCAGTCCAAAGTAGTTCTGACTAGAAAGATGCAGCTCAGACTAGTTTTTACTAGAAAAAAGGTCTAAAAAGTCCCAAGTAGAGAAAAGTCAGTGCAGACTAGTTCCGACTAGAAAGAAGCCAGTCCATACTATTTCCGACTAAAGAAAGCAAGTCCAAACTAGTTGCTGCTAGAAAAACCCAGTCTAAACCAGTTCCGACTAAAAAATCCAGTCCATATGAGTTCCGACTAGAAAAATCTAATTCAAACTAGTTCCGAATAGAAAAAATCCAATCAGGACTTGTTCCTGCTATAAAAAGCCAGTCCAGACTAGTTCAGACTAGAAAGATGAAAACCCATAATAGTTCCGACTAGAAAAAATCAAGCCAAGTAATTCCGACTAGAAAAATCCAGTCCAAACTAGTTCCGACAAGAAAAATCCAGTCCAAACTTGTTCCGACTAGGAAAATCCAGTCCAAAATAGTTCCAACTAGAAAAATTCAGTCTAAACCAGTTCCGACTAGAAAAATCCAGTCCAAACCAGTTCCGACTAGAAAATCCAGTCCAAACTAGTTCCGACTAGAAAATCCAGTCCAAACTAGTTCGGACTATAAAATCCTGTCCAAACTAGTTCCGACTAGAAAGAATCCAGTCCAAACTAGTTCCGACTAGAACAATTCAGTCCAGACTATTTCCAACCAAGAAAAAGCAAGTTCAGACTAGTTCCGACTAGAATGAAACCAGTCTAAACTAGTACCGACTAGAAAAAAAGCAAGTCCAGACTAATTCCTACTAGAAAAATGCAATCCAATCTATTTTCGACTAGAGAAAATCCCGTCAAGTCTAGTTCTGATTAGAAAAATCCAGTTCAAAATAGTTCCAACTAGAAAAATGCAGTCCAAACTAGTTCCGACTAGAAAAAATCCAGTCCAAACTAGTTCCGACTAAAAAATACAGTCCAGATTACTTCCAACTAGAGAAGCCATTCCAGGCTAGCTCCTACTATAATGAAACCAGACGAAACTAGTTCCGACTAGAAAAAAGTCTGTCCAGACTAGTTCAGGCTAGAAAAAAGCCATTCCAGATTAGAAAGAAGCCAATCCATACTAGTTCCGACTAGAAAAAATCAAATCAAAACTGGTTCTGACTAAAAAAATCATGCTCAAAATATTTCTGGCTAGAAAAGATCAAGTCCAGACTAGTTCCGAGTAGAAAGAAGCTAGTCTAAAGTAGTTCCGACTAGAAAAATCCAGTTCAAAATAGTTCCAAGTAGAAAAAATCCATTCCAAACTAATTCCGAGCAGAAAAATCAAGGTCAAAATAGTTCCGACTAGAAAGAATCCAGTCCCAACTAGTTCCGACTAGAAAAAATCCGATCCAGACTATTTCGAACTAGAAAAAAGCCAGTCCTGACTAGTTCCGACTATAAAGAAGCCAGTCCAAAGTAGTTCCGAATAGAAAAAAGCAAATCTAAACTAGTTTTGACTAGAGAAAATCCAGTCTAGACTATTTCCAACTAGAAAAAATGCAGTCCTGGACTAGTTCCGACTAGAAAGAAGCCAGTCCAAACTTCTTTCGACTAAAAGAAATCAAGTCCAAACTAGTTCCGAGTAGAAAAATCCAGTCTCAACTACTTCCGACTACTAAAAATCCAGTCCAAACTAGTTCCGACTAGAAAAATCCAGTCCAAACTAGTTCCGACTAGAAAATCCAGTCCAAACTAGTTCCGACTAGAAAATCCAGTCCAACTAGTTCCGACTAGAAAAAAATCCAGTCTAGACTAGTTCCGGCTAAAAAGAAGCCAGTCCAGACTTAGTTCCGACTAGAAAAACAAGTCCAAACTAGTTCCGACTAGATGAAATCCAGTCCAAACTAGTTCCGAGTAGAAAAACAAGTCCAAACTAGTTCCGACTAGATGAAATCCAGTCCAAACTAGTTCCAAGTGGAAAAAATCCAATCCAGACTAGTTCCGGCTATAAAAAAGTCAGTCCAGTCTATTTCCGACTAGAAAGAAGCTAATCCAAGGGTCAATCCATTAGAAATGAACCGGGCCAAGTTGCTCGACATTTTTGATTTTGCTAATTTTTTTACCAGTTATTTCCAAATAAAAGTTGAGTTCAAAACTGGTGAAAAAATTTAGGCTCATACTTTTTTTTGGTGGTCATTTTAAGTTTGCTTTGTAACTGTATTTCAGTCAAAAACATGTTTTGCACAAATGTATGTAACTCTGTTAATTTTATTGATAACAAGACAAAATAAAGACCAAAATTATCAGAATGAAATGCTCTAGATTTTTGTTCTAACACAATATTATCTTCTCGCCAAACACATAACAAATAATACAACTTTTTTTTTTAATTTTTTTTTTTTTTAAGTTGCTTGTAGGTTAAGAGTGGCCTGAAGTGCCTTCCTTTTAATAAATTTACAGCTTTTCTTAAGTGCTTCACTGTATTTTATATACTACACATCTATGAGTATATATTAGCAACAGACAAGAAACGTGAAAGAAGGATTCTCAAGATGACAGCCAGGTTTGAAGATCAATTTCCTCAGACGCTCAGACGTTTCAAAGGAAAACGCTGCCTCCATCCTCAGGGATACTGGCTAGATAACTCGTGTGGAAGACTAGATGAGACGTGTCGAGTGGTCTACTTCTAAGTTGGCTAGAGTCGACCAATCAGGAAACAGTGCCACCTCCATCTGTCTTTTTTAGGGCCAGTGTCGCTCTCCTGTCTCTTAGCTGTTTCAGACAGTGGTTCCATGCTGGGTTAATGCCAAGGCTTCCATCTCTGTTGAAATTGTGGGGCTCCAGCTTAATTTCGATGGCTTCTTTGATAAGTCTATCCTAGAGGTTAGACGTCTTGGTCAAGTTGGTTGTATTCCCAAACTTGATCTTGTGTCTGGGTCCTCCATTGATAGTGTGCTCAGCTACAGCAGAATTCTCAGGGTATTCAAGTCTAATACACTGTGCATGTTCCGCACAACGCTGTTCAGTGGTTCGCGAGGTCTGTCCATGCCGCATTCACACGGGATGCGGTACACACCTGGTGCTCTGAGTCCCAGCTCATCCTTGATCGGTCTCAGGAGGCCTCTAATCTTCCTTGGTGGTTTGAACACTGATCTAATTTGCCATCTCAATATTCTAGCTATTCACTGAGACAGGTTACCAAAGTATGGCAGTATCGCAGTACTAGTCATATCTGCAGAGTCACTCACTTGAAGGGTTTTCTGATTAAAGGTCCTTTTTAGGGCCATTCGGATTTCGGCTTTGGTGTATCCATTTTCCTGAAAAGTCCTGAGGTGTTTCAGTTCATCTGATAGATTTTCCTTGTTGGAAATTGAGATGGCTCTGTTGATGAGGGTGTAGAGAACTCCACTACGCTGTGCTGGATGATGATGACTATTTACTTCAACGGAGCAGCGTTTGCCTTTGAAACATTGGAGGAAATTGATCTTCAAACCTGGTTGTCATCCCGAGGAGCCTTCTTTCATATTCTTCGCCAGGAAAACTTCAAATCATATATAGACAAGAAACATTCACCATCATGTTAAAACAACTGAACTGCTTCAGCTGTCAATTGGTTTCTTGTGACGGAACTTTCATAAATTTACAAGAATTCCACTTGACGTAATATAACTCACAACAACTTAGCCTAATCACCTGTCGTCACTACACTCGTATAAACAACGTTCCAGGATGATAACCTCTCGACTAGACATCTTCACTAACAGGGACTTTCACAACTACAACCTCTCCCTTATTTTAACAATGGACTATTTCTTTCGGACGGCACCATTGCTAGCAATTGAGGAGCGTTTTTTCAAAAGTCAATAGATGCAAAAATTTTACAAAATGAGTTACACACAAAATCGGTACAACTCTGACCGTCTCCATCCATCTGTGAAGTCAGATTTCTCATAAGTCGATTCATGCAAGATGTAGATGATGTCAAACATGAGAGGTTTTTTCAAAACTCGATAGATGCTTTTATTTAGATAAATCAAAGGCGATAGTTGCAGCATGAATGAGTTGTTTTTATACTACGCAAGCGCTTTCCCCAAGTTAATGCCATTAACATTAGCTATAAAAACAGTTTAGTTCATTGTTGACCAGGTGTAAGGCAGATTCTTTCATTGTAGCCTTCTTTTGAACTGACGTAAAAGTAAATCTTCTAGTGTTTTTAAATCTAGTTATAAATAAAATAATAGAACATATCTGAATCAGAAAATGATATACAAGTTACAGTACAGTGTGGTGGTCGAAAATCTAGAATAAAGAGAAAGAAGCAAAAGAAAGAGGTTAGTATGAAGAATAAAGATCCTGTCATTGTTTGCTCACATGGGCTTCAAGAAATACCAGTAAATAAAAATGCTAAAGGAAAGAAGGAGTGCAGAGCTACAATCTTAACTTACGAGGATATCACTACATTGCACCACAGAGTAACATCTCTGAACCAAGTCAACCAAAATAAATTTGTATTGCATTACATGAACATTTCATCGCCCAAACGTAGAATAGTAAAACCTGAAACAGCAAAGCGCAAACAAACAGTTTCAGTAAAATACAGTGTGCGAAAGAAAAACGATGAAATAATCCCCGTGTGTGCTGCAACGTTCCAAGGAATATGTGGACTGTCCAAGGATAGACTAGCCTGTCTGGCAACAAAATTTCACGCAACAGGAAGTGTACCTGATAACAAGAGAAGTGGTGACAGAACAAGCGAGAAAGATAAGGAACTTACACTTGCTGTTAAGAATGATATTTAATCTTATAAATGCAGAGAATGTCACTATACAAGAGGAAAATCCAGAGGAGGATATTTGCCATCAAACCTTTCAATGAATAAGATGTGGAAGAGTTTTTGCGACAAAAGAAGGTCAAATGGGCTTACTCTGTGTTCACTTTCCAAATATAAACACATTTTCTACCTTCTTTTTAATTTGTCATTCAAGACTCCACACACTGATACCTGCTCTATGTGCAAGATTATGCTTTTGAAAATCAGAGCAGAAAATATGGATCTTGAAAAGAAGAACACCCTGCGAACTAACTATAGACTTCACAAACTACGTGCGAAACGATTCTATTCTCTGATGAAGCAAGACAATCCAGATGTAATCAAGGTATGCATGGATATGCAACAGAATCAACCTATACCCAAGTTAAGTGTAAGTGAAGTCTTTTATGCCAGACAGGTTTGGCTGTACAACCTGTGTATCATGATACACGCACAAGAGCAGAGAAAAGAAGACATTCATTTCAACACATGGTTAGAAACGGAATCTTCTAGAGTTGCTTCAGCACTGCAAAATTTTCTTTCTGAACTAGAAAAGAAGCAACAGAAGGAGAGTCCGAAGATTATTAATTTATTCTCAGTTTCGTGTGCCAGTCAAAATAAAAACAGTGTTATGATTGCCACTCTTATTACCTTTTTAGAACAAAGTATACATTCAATAAGATTGTTCACTACTTCCCAGTACGAGGACATAGTTACATGGCTCCAGACAGAGTGTTTGGCAGGCTGGAAAAATGCTATTGGAAAAAGGAAAATGTTCTGTCTCCTAAAGAGTACCACGATATGTTAAAGGAACACGGAACAGTGCTGCCCTTCAAAATAACTAACCAACGTACCATATGTTATGAAAAATCTAAGAAGACAGTCACTGTATCGGTAAGCAATACATACTTTGGGGACAACATAGAAGTAGAAGTGCTCAAGAAGAAACATTGTATCAGCAGAGTCATGATAGAAGCCCCAGTGTTGCAAAAAAAGAACATGGTTAGCAACGAAAAGAAAAAAGATGTCTCCAGTCTACTAAAATATTTTGAAGTGCCAGCAGATTCAAAGCAATTCTAGGAAGACATCCTCCAAATAACAAGGGTTCATGACATACATGTTTTTTTAGGTGAAACTATAAGAACCAACTTACTGCATTAATTTAATACTTTTTTAAATAATAAAACAACATACTGGTTTGTATATATATATATAAACGAAATTTAATTGTTATTTTTTAATACGCTATGGTTTGCTCAAAATGCCATGCTATACTATGTTTTGCATGTTAAATAAAGTAAATTTTGTATTTTATTATAGGAAAAATATATTTTGATTTTGTTGTAAGTTCATATATCTGCAAGACAAATATTACTTGAAAATTGAAACGTTGTTGTTATGGATTTTCTTAATAGACAATCTTGATTAATTAAAAACAATTGAATTTACATTCTTTCAACTTAAAAAAAAACATTATACAAGCCTTTATCGAAGGCCGGAACGAAGGCCCCCAGTTTGTGGCGGCTTTAACAGGACAAATATTCAGTCCCCATAACAACCAACACATGCGAATCACTTTCTGAAATATAACATCTATCTTCAATAATGTATATACATAATATTTTCACCTAATATCTCAATTAATGTAATTAAATTGATATAAATAATCATCGTGCAAAAAATAGCATGCAATACTCATTCTGTAAGTGCACAACGGATCTCAGAAATTGAAAAAACTCTTTCCTCAATCTGTATGCACTGCTTATGGAACTAGTATCGCAATATACTATTTTGTCATCCATTGTTCAAAAGTTTTTTAAATAATAACTTTTCTATTAGCATATAATTGAGAACAATTTGCATTATCGCGTCTTGTGAATTTCATGAATTTCTGTAAAGAATGTGTATACGAAACCAGTATTTTGGCACTCTTTCCAGTATTTTCCTCTTGAGCTAGATGCTCCTATACTTGCTGACCTCATTTGTACATATAACATTAGTTTGTAAAAATTCCTTATATCACATCCATATCCTTCCAGTCCTCCTCACATCCCCATAATTCAGCCTCATTCAGCCTCTCGATTGAACTAGTGCTGTGAAAATTCTTTCATAGCAATTGACATCCATTAAGTTGGCTAAAGTCATTAATTTTTTCACCAGGTTCATTGCTCTCTACCCCTTTTTGAGTGCCATTTGCTTGTTTTCCCCAGCTTCCAGTGTTACTTAATTTAATCCCTAAATTCCCACCATAAGTATTGCATATGTGAACTCCTTGAAGTTCCATAATGCAGTGGTAACAAAAATCATGAAATCCTGTCAGCAGTAATTATAGAAGTTCTAAAACTCTGTGAAACTTTTAGTTTGCTCCTCTGACAAAAGATGTCTTTAAATACTGGAATTTTCTTGGAAGTGACGGAATTATGTGAAGGCATGAATCCCACCCTAAAGGATCACATTGAAAATGTAAACGTTTCTAAAGGAACACAAGATCCATCTAAAATTATTTATTATGCTGTATGTTGCACATGAATAGAGAACTCCATTTAAAATGAATAAACTCATTGTCTTTTCTTGCTTGTAGGGTCAATTAAATGCTCTTGCTGCATTGTCTATTGAAAATCATTGAAAAATAATGATTTCAAGAAAATGGTAATTGAAAGATTTTGTGAGAAATCCCACCTCTTTGAGTTAATATACAAATACTAAGGCAAAAATCTGTTAAAAGCATGTTCAGCTTATATTGCATTTATTATTACTGATCTTAATGCATAAGCATAAGATGACTTTATGTTAATACTTGAGATGGAGATTTAACATACATAACTTCACTTAATTCAAACTAACATGTGCATGTTTTGAGCCAACATCTCAGGTATTAATATAAATTTATTAACTTCACTATATAAACTTCCTATGATTTATAAGATAACTTATTTGTGTTATTTCGTATTTTATTTAATTATGTGTTCTCTATATTTTTCTTATGTTTTGAATAAGCACGTATGGTCCGTGCGGACTTGAGTGAATGTTTGCATTTGATTATGTAAAAAGCAAATTAATGTAATAATTTAAACACTTACTTACTTTTTCATAAGATAACATGGGTCACCTAAGAGCCCTCCCTCATTCAAATTCCACAGCAGCCACTGTTTGAAAAGTATCATTTGTCAACATATGTTTGTAGGGAAAAGGAAGCCAGATTCACACACGCACGCACACACACACACACACACACACACATGTACGAGCTGTATTAAGAAAATATCGAACTAACTTTTGTAATAGTAAGCATGCTGGCACACAGCTTGTTTCAGCTGTAGATTTTGGCAGTTAACTGCCATTTGCTATATTTGGCTACGGACATCGGTTATTGAGTTATACATGATGGAGTGAGGGCATGCACAAGCTATCTGTCAGATTATAAATATTATAGAGAAAGTGAAGATAGTTTGAATAGCTTCCATGTCCGGAGTCGTAACTATCTTGGCTCTCAGGGTGGCGCTGCATCAATTGTTGGTAAGCCAGCATTTCCAGCCATGTTGCCGTCTTGTTTAGGGCTGGACAGCCGAGATAGTTGGAAAATTAGGAGGAACTGCTTGCTGATGAAAATGCCTCTGTGAAGTTTTTTGCAAGTTTATAAAAAATTTCACACACATGTATTGTTCTTCAAAGACTTTCAATTTCATGTTCTCTATAATGTGTATGATCTGACAACTTCCACCTGCCCTTACTCCACAAACTGTAACACAGTGTCTAACGAACACAGCAAACGGCAGTTACTTTCCAAAATTTGCACCATTACCTGCAAATGTGCTCTGTGTTCCAGCATGTATACTATTAGAAAAGTTTGGTCTGTTTTGTACACATGCACACAGGAATAAAACATAATGTGGATATTGTAGACTATTGAAGTATCAATCCATGTATGTCACACCACCGTTGGAAATTGTAGAGCCTCAATTTTAAATATTTCTGTAGTTTTTTTATGTCCGTTTTGTACATTATTTACAATTTTCAGGATAATAAAGCAAAGTTTTATTTTAAAAATCATGCTAAAAACATTTGATTAACCATATCCTTTACTGTAATATTGTATGTAAAAAAAATTTTAAAAACAGTTCTTGCTTTGAGATGTTCAAATCAAATTAAAAAACACAATGTTTACTGCCATTGAGATTTAACTATGGAGGTGGCTATTCAGACAAATATTGATCCAATTTAATGGTCTCATGTGGGTGTTTTCAGGGCATCAGGGACAGTGTACACTGCCATTGAGACTTCAACTGGTATGGAGGTGGCTATCAAACAAATGAACTTGTCACAGCAACCCAAGAAAGAACTCATTATCAATGAGATTCTGGTGATGCGAGAAAACAAACATCCCAATGTAGTTAACTATCTAGATAGTTATTTAGTTGGGGAGGAGTTGTGGGTAAGATCACATCATTTTTATGTTCTCAAGTATATAAGATTAATAATAGTTATAGTAATTAACCTCTGAGTACTCTATCTTGCCCATCACATTTCAGTATTTCAGCCTCCAGGATTTTAGTAATAGGTTGTTTGATCACCGGATGTTTTGTCCACTCTGCAAGGTTCACCTATCACAAAATGAACTGATGTCTAGTGTCCACTAAAATGGTAGTTCACTTCAGTAAATGCCCATGAAACTTTTGGTCCACCCATTACAAAGTCCACTTGATGTCCAATGTCCACCACAATATGGCTCCCATTGAAATGTCTAGTCCACTGGTTCTTTTGTACTTATTATTTGTCTTATTTGTTTTGATTTGCAAGAATAGCAGCAATACTTCCTGGCATTGCCAGGTGATATCAAAAGTTACTAATTTTTTATTGAACTAATAGTACTAAATTCTATTTGTAATAGAAATAATTTATATATAAAAAAATAATAAACCCGTGTTTAATTTCACTTCTGAAGTAAGATGGTTCACAGTGATACTGGTGCTGCATTGCTAGGTGCACTATGGATGTTGAACTTGAAAATGTAGAAGTAGAAAAGGATGGTAGGAGTGTTCATCAGCATGAAGAAAATATGAGAGGGGAAGTAAGAAATGTGGGGAATAACTCCCAGGTTTTATCTGTGTCATGGACTCAAAAGAGGAAGTCCCTGACACTAGGTTTGCACTCAAAAACCATGAGCTCATTAAAACCTAAAACACATATGAATAAAAAATATCGGTTATTTTACTTTTCATACCTTTTCCTAAAGCAGTCCCCGCCCGGAGATCCGATTGGGGGACAGTTTTAACTCCGGAGTATTTTACTTTAGGGCGTCCCATTTAAGCTATATGGTACTGAAGATCATTTTTTGTGCACCACGGGGGCGATCTACTTTACACTTCATAGGGTAGATGGAAATTAGATGTGAAGAAGAACTAGTAGAACATATTAATGCCAATCCAACACCAACCCCCAAATACTGAAACAACTAGCACTCGAAACAATACATACACAATATCCTAACCCTGAGTGGCTGCATATATACACGAACGAGTCTCTCTTAGACAAAAGCGCAAATGCTGGGGCAGGAATATACAGTGATATCTTCAATTTCTATATATCACTGGGTCCATTAGCTATGCATTATGACGGAGAATTACAGGCAATAAACACATCCCTTCAACAACTCTTGAGCCACATAAACAAATTCACAAAAGTTGTAATACTCACAGATTCAAAGGCAGGACTACAAGCAATAAGATCTCCACACACTGAAAACTCCAAAATAAGAGAAATACACACCCTTACAAAATTAATTCAAGGCAGTGGTGGCTTTCAGGGGAAGTAGGTGAAGTAGCACTTCACCAGTATTTTTCCTTTACAATACGTATTTTTGAAGTTTATTTTCCATATCACGAATGTTTGTTTTTACTATAATGTATTTCTACAATTTTGAATTTCCCGCCACGACTGGTGTCAACGCTAGGAGGCAGTGAGCTCCCAAGTCCTGCTAGCATTGAAGCTGAACAAGTATTCACCTCCCCAGATGCTTGGGTAGTCTGTTGCACTAAAATTGGCTAAGGATCCACTAAGGATGGCAAGCAGCAGTTTTCTCGCTTATCCCACTTCCCCATACCGACGCGAACAGACTACCCACAAAGCTGTCCCTCTTGTTCAAGCATTTCCTTCGCCAGTACCTCACAGTCTCACACTGTCAGCTCGGAGAAACAGGTGGGCACGTTTGCACTTGAATACAGGGTTCATAAAGCACATATATTATCCATCACAGCCTTGATGTTAATACGTTGAACACTACAAATATAATTACACTGTAATTGTTCTTCTAATCCCAATCCATTTGCCAGTTTATACTCCGAAGAGAACGTGGATCATGACGTTTCATTCCTACAATACATATTTTTTCATAGGAATCATACGACATGGAACATATTAATCACTTCACATTAATGCCTTGAAGTATCCAGTAACGAGCTGAAGTTTATCAGGTAAAATAGCATCTTTCCGACCCTTGCAAGCATATTAACTTATAAGATAAACAACAGTCATTGGGCGATTGCTAAAGATTATTAGTCAATACCAAGTCCCCATCGCATAAATGGAATATTCTGAATAATCTGATTAGGAGAATAATAATTACGATAAACATAGATAGATTCGCGGCGGAGAAGCAGGATCGAATTTATCTCATGAAACTCATAATCTCGAGTGGGATTTATTAAGAGTATTCCATGAATAAAATGTATCAGATTTTATAAATAATAACTACATTCTTACCCGCATTGTTTAAAATCAAATCATCATTGTG
This sequence comes from Ectobius pallidus, assembly GCA_964059195.1. NCBI lineage: Eukaryota > Metazoa > Arthropoda > Insecta > Blattodea > Ectobiidae > Ectobius > Ectobius pallidus. The sequence continues at coordinate 29,859,723 of CAXKWD010000005.1, read as the reverse complement.
CCAGCTGTCAGATCACGACGTAGGCCTACTAAATGAAGAATAAAAAATGTTGCCAGTTACTAACTAACCTGACAAGTAGCCTATCTTGTTTAGCGAATATTTCAATTCAGAAAGAAATTCTACTGCAGCTAGAAGAAAAGCAGCCATTCTATGATGATATCACCGACAAGTTTGCAGCCTTAAAGGTCTGCCGAAGGATTGTAGGTGAATTCCGTTATTAACATAAGCATGTGGCATTTTTTTCTCTTCACCTAATTTTCCGGCCACGAGCCGCCACTGATTCAAGGACTACATAAGGAAATTGTAATTCAATGGATACCAGCACATTGCCAAATTGCAGGGAATATTAGATTGAATGTTTAGATGAGTTCCGCCTAGAAAGAAATCTGTGGCACTTTTTCGACTCACTACAGGACATGATTGCCTGGTCTCACGCCTAGATCGGTATCTTACCCTCAACACATTGTACTCTCTGCCTGGATGTGAATTCCACCATGAACAAAGACCACTTGCTGAAGTGTCCAGCGATTAAGAAGATCGAGCTGATATACCTTCCCAGCTTATAAACTATTACTGGGACGCCCGTAGGAGAATGGAGAAAATCCAAGTTCCATAAGCATTGGCAACAACAACAACTTTTCACACCCCTACCACAATGGTAATAATGTTGTAATCTTTACTGAAATGTATCAAAATTAATATAAAATAACATCATTATACTCACAGGTCAAATCATTTAAGTACAATGAAGCAGCTTCACATCTCCTATTAGCTTTCGTGTTTGTTAGTCCATGGTCACAATCAATTTTAAGCTCTTCGTTACCTGCAGGAACTTGACATTTATTATTTCTGCTTGGAGGATTCCTTGTACTACTTCTACTCTTTCTTTCATTGGGGGTTTCTGGGACATCTTCAGAGAATTTGATGTCCTCTGAATCCATTTTAGAAAGAAGATACAATCTTACTGCTGTCGAATCCAATTCAGAATGACTGTTAAACGTAATAACTTAAAGCTAGTGGGAAAAATGTGTATGATTTCACAGAATTCTATTTTTCATTGTTGAAATCTACACTTAATAGTTAATGATTTAAACTATTTGAAATTTTGTTTGAATTTCCAGAGAAATCACAGTGGATATGTTGAGTTTTATTGAAACTTAAATGAGGGAAATATTGAGTTTCATCGAAATCTTGCATATTGAGTCTTGATAATTAAATGAATATGTTGACTAAAACGAATTTGGCAAAAATTGCAGATGTTTAGTTTTGTCAAAATGGTCCTCTTGGTATAAGTCATATGAAGTCATGCATGATACATCAGTACCGTGCAACTCATCTCGCATCAGATTTTGATGAAATTTTACGGCAAAGTTCACCTTAAGACTCTGAGTATTTGTAAATATCGAATGACATCTCATATCCGTGGCAACTACCAATTCCACATGTTTCTGATCTAACCAAAGTGCAAAATTGCGGATCAATTATGAGTTGGACATGTGCAGTCAGTGAAGGAAGTGGAGAAAAACCAGAGGCGGTATGCTATCCAAAATTTTTCTGTATCATACCTCAATTTGAGAAAAGCTCCCTCCCTTACAACATAATTATTATATGTTGTTTTATACACTCCGCAGTGTTTTAATTAACTTCCTCCATGTGTAACTAACCCTGCTTCATAGATGATCACCAAGCAGGAGCGCAAAAGTCACGGAAATCTTGTATTGATAATTGACATACCTTTGTTTATTTCAATAGAAACATTTTAAAAGTATTTAATACCTATTTAAACATTAAGATGCCAACAAAGACCACCACAAGTTACTGGTCACTGTCTTTTATGCTGTTAATGGCTACTGGTGAAAGCGTACCAGTGGATGAATGCCCATGAAAATTGATTATATTAAGATTCAAACAGATAATAGGGCCTACTCTTTGCAACAAATGAACTTTTTATTTTATTTCCAGTGCCAGTATGCAATTTGACCATTTAAACCAGTGCTGGTGTGGCACTGGACCTTTGAAACCAGTGCTGGTATTCCATATCGGTGCATACCACCTCGCTTCCATCACTGTGTGCAGTACTACAAATCCTCAAGCAGCCAGGGGCGGATCCACGGGGAGGAAATTCCCCCCCCCCCCCAAAAAAAAAAAATTTGTAACATTAAGCACAAATTATTCAAAATTTATTATTTATTATTCTAATAAATTTTGTATTATTTATATTGTATTTTGTATTGTTTATTTATTATTTATTATTCTAATAAATTTTGTAAAGACAACATAACCCAAATACTTAAATTAAATCAATGACATTCATTATTTTGAAATACCTTTGTAATAAAATGCTGAAATGTTCATTTTGATTTCAGTTGTGTACTGGGAATAATTAATTTTTATGAGTAAAAACTTCCCTCTCTACTTTGGTTCCCTCCCCAAAATGTCTCTCTGGATCCGCCCCTGCAAGCAGCCATGGGTTTGCTTTGGCAACAAACCTACTATGACTTTGAATGAAAAAATGAACACTTTTATTACTTTCCTATTCATTTTAAACTGATGATGTGACCTTCGGAACATGCCACTAATATGAAATGGGTTTAATTAAGATGTAAGATGTAGATACGTACATGGACCGTATACATCTTATTTGTAACTCCAGCTTACACTCTATACACTTCAGCTGTTGATATTCTGGATGTTCTATCTGGATTCCCGTAGATGTTCCTCTTGGCTCCACATACTCTTCTTGAACTCCCCCTCTAGGATAGGGGGTTAGGAATTGATGAATAGATAGCTCACTTATTATACGTGTTGCACTTGGAATAAAATATTTGGTTGGAAGGTGCCTTGGTTTTATTCTAAACTACACAGGTTACATATATACATTTATATACACTTGTCCTATATTATATAACTTGATTAATCCCTTTTTCTTGGGTTTTCTGCCCTGATACTAAAATACTTGTTTCTACATTTGGACACACATAAAACCGATATTCACATCTCTGCTCATCTTCCCCATCTCTCAGTTCTCACTCCTGTTAACTTCTTACTTGAATTTTATACATACTTTGCAACATGCAAACAGGAAAAACATTTATTTCTTAGCAATACACTGGATATAACCTTGGACTTTGATCTCAGGGCTGTACATCCCGACACAGGGGTGGGCATCTGTTACAATGCATTATTTCCCTAGGATTCCCTGTCTCCCCCCCCCCCTCCCCCCATGTTATGGACTCCACATGGTAAGGAACCCACTTGGTGAATTTAATTTCATTTATTATTTTCCTATTCAGTTTAAACTGATTTTGTAACCTTTAAAACATGACTCCTTCCCCCCCCCCCCCTACGTCTCATGGAGTCCAAAGGGAAGTAGCTCACTACATGAAATGCCGTTAATTTATTATTTTCCTATTTGTTTTAAACTGATTTTGTGTCTTGAAACATGTTGTTTTATTTTGGTGTTGTTGAACCTATACTATTTTTATTTTTAGTAATATCTCACCCCCCAAGAAATGAACCCTCCTCATACATGGACATATATTCATTTTTATATCCCAAGTGAAATAATATATACATTCAACTCTCGTTTATAGATACTCTCAGATACAGACACGAACAGCTATTTGAAGTCCTGAAGCTTGCTTTACCTCCTGACTATGAACAGAATTTGAATTCAAGATCTAATGTGTTACAAAAACTTAGATTTGAGGGGTGTACAGAAATGTACAGTCGGTCAAATAAGAAACGTCGGGACTTGTATGCAGTTAAAATTAAAGTTTTAACGCATTAGTTCACAAGTTTCCTATAAAAAACATAAAATACATAAAATACAGGCCATTCTCGGAACATATGAGGCCATGCGACAGAAGGGAAAAAAATGAACGAGAGAAAAATGAACAACGCGGAAAGCGCAACACACGATATTCAACTTAATGTATTGTCATAATTCATTTTGCTTTGTGTCATCGCCACATACAAATGCTAAAGGGGGAGAAAGTGTAGTTAGGGCTGTAATTGACCTGCATTTTTCGGCCTCTGAAGCAGCGAGAAGGTTCCATATTTATGAAAGAGCAGCTCAGAAGTAGGAACGTCACTATAATGCGACCAGAAGTTTTCATAGGAAATGTGGATCCGCAGAAGGCCGCGTATTTTGATTCTAGATTGGTTGCAGAAGTTGAGCGTACGTTATTGATTTTGCACTACAAGTACCGGTATTATAAAATAAAATCTTTAATAAATGCTCCTTGAATAAACATATTCCTCGCGAATCTATTAATTATTAATATTATAAAAATTTGCAACCAAGAATATGGTGGATTTGAGGCATATAGCCACAGCCTTCTATACATGTTTGTTTTGGAACAAAACTGACTAAATAATCAAGAAAATACATGGATAGATAAGAGGCATGTTTGAACCTAACCTTAAGTCTTCCTGTACATGCGCATATGCTCGTTCATGATACTTTATAAAATAACGCCCGACGTTTTTTATTTGACCGACTGTACTACAAAAATTCCTTAACATAAAACAAGAAAATGATCTCATACCACTTGCTATCCTAGTAGTCCAGTCAATGAATGCTCAAAAAGGGGTGTAGAGGGAAATGGAAGGAACACAATTATTGACTTCGGGACTTTGTTGGGGTTAGTTAGGAGTTAAAGATACTAAAAGTCCCTGTTTCTAGGAGGTGAGCGGGGGACAGGGGGGCCCTTAGAAGTTCCCTTTTTTCAGTTTTCTGCTTATATCTCGAAAACTATGGGTCCTAGTGATAAGACCCTTTTACACAAAAGGGTCAATCCATATGAAATCATCCAATAATAAAATAATTTGTTGCTGACCTATTTTATTTTATTTTTAAGTATATATTTTCTGTTTCTATGTGTATCTGGGAGTACAAAACAATTTTTTTCACATTTTTATCACTAACACTTCGGCAACTAGTGGCCATTTTGCTTAGAAGGATCTGTCATTTTTGACATTTTCAAAGGTTAGCGGTAAGTTAAATAACTATTTTATTTATGAAGATATCAACTTGAAGTAAAAAAAATCTTAATCTACAAGAAACAGTCTGACCAAAAATTTGTTAGGTCTTAAGGAAATAATCTAAAACTCTATTGGAAAATGCAGTTCCGATTAGAAAAATTTAACAACATTATAAAACTTTTTTTCATTGAAGGGATGAAAACACATGTTTCATATTTTTCCCCCACAAAGATATAGTAGATCACTAGATGCTAGTAAAATTTGAGATCATTTATGTAAATTCTTTAGGTTTTATGAGTCTTCAAATATCGAGATTTTGCAGAATTGTTGATTTTCAAATTAAAATATCTCAAATGGGACTGAACAGAAAAATCTGAAATTTTCTCAAAATATTCTTCTAGTGCCTAGTAATCAACATATAAAATTTCATCACTGTGTTCTGATCAGAAGTATTTTATTTTTAATAAAGAAAATGCTAAAAAATAACACTGTCAAATGAGCGAAAGTACAATAAAAATTGTCAAAAATAATATAATTATTTGTTGTTGCTAGTAAAATTAAATATGGCATAAAACTAACATATTACAGGAAAAAAATTCCAGCAAATGTGGCAATATGGTCTCCTGCTGGAGTATTGATTGCTATGACTACTAGCATGGAACATTTAATATGTTAGTTTTATGACATATTTAATTTTACTAGCAACAATAAATAATTATATTATTTTTGACAATTTTTATTGTATTTTAACACTGTTATTCGCTCATTAGACAGTGTTATTTTTTAGCATTTTCTTTATTAAAATAAAATACTTCTGGTCAGAACACAGTGATGAAATTTTATATGTTGATTACTAGGCACTAGAAGAATATTTTGAGAAAATTTCTGATTTTTCTGTTCAGTCCCATTTGAGATATTTTAATTTGAAAATCAACAATTCTGCAAAATCTCGATATTTGAAGACTCATAAAACCTAAAGGATTTACATAAATGATCTCAAATTTTACTAGCATCTAGTGATCTACTATATGTTTGTGGGGGGAAAATATGAAACATGTGTTTTCATCCCTTCTATGAAAAAAAGTTTTATAAAGTTGTTAATTTTTTCTAATCGGAACTGCATTTTCTAATAAAGTTTTAGATTATTTCCTTAAGACCTAACAAATTTTTGGTCATAACATGAATTGCAGAATGTTGCTTGTAGATTAAGATGGTTTTTACTTCAAGTTGATATCTTCATAAGTAAAATAGTTATTTAACTTACCGCTAACCTTTGAAAATGACAAAAATGCCAAATCCTTCTAAGCAAAATGGCCACTAGTTGCCAAAGCGTTAGTGATAAGAATGTGAAAAAAATTGTTTTGTACTCCCAGATACACATAGAAACAGAAAATATATACTTAAAAATAAAATAAAATATGTCAGCAACACCCATTGGATGATTTCATATGGATTGACTCAAAATTAAAGCTGACAAAATGCTCCACAAGATTGATTCCATTAATTTTTTCGTTATCTCACCTAGTTTCCGAGATATCCGCGCTGAAATTTAGCTAGTTTTGAAAAAAAAAAATTGCCTCACGTTTTTTGCCTTATTTTATTAGCTAACTCTTCGGCCCTTTGTCCTACGAAATAGTCATGAGGAAGAAAGTTGTAGAGCATTAAATTTCCTTCAGGAATATATGATATTTTACTTTTTATCTTCACCATTCAAAAGTTAGATCAATTTTAACTTTAACAAGTGTAAATTTCAGGATTTTGCAGGAAAACTTAACTTTCGTATTTTCTGTTATTCCACTGCTCTAACTCTATACAAAAGTCAATATATATGTATTTATATGTATAAATAATATGTATTATATATATATATATATGTTGTACATAAATGAATTAATATGTATATATGTATTTTATAATATATAGCTTAAAAGGCCCGGCGTCGCCCGGGTTTTTATTTTGTAATTTGAAATTAACTTGATTTAGGACTTTCGATTTTCAAACTCTTGGGCCTTGTATAATATGTAGCCCTACATAGAACTTGAAATGAGGAAGAACGACGTATTACACTCAAACTATTCCCTCAGAAAATGCTAGATATAGTTTTTTATGGCTCACAGAGGATGTCAAATGTTGCATTCCATTGTTTCTACACACCATGCCTGGGAGAGGTTGAAATAGAAAGAAACATAAATTCAGATTACATAAGATTGTATTGTCTTTATGGAAATTTTTATTTCTCACTCTCATGTTACCATACAACTGTTTCGGAGAAACAAATAAAAAAAAATCAATCAATATCAATTTCACACTTTCCTCCCCCAAAACCAGGGACATAATATACTGCTGGCATAGGACTGAAAATGTTCCATCCTATTTTGTCTTCTTGTAATAATAATATTAATAATAATAATAATAATAATAATAATAATAATAATAATAATAATAATAATAATAATAATAATGTTTATCAGCCAATGTCCATACAGGTGAGGCATTGTCAATGTACGTAATAACAGTTCTTATAAGACAAAGTAAGCAATAAGGAATTCATGTACAGAGTATAATGCATATACATAATTTTTAAAATGATTTATGAGTAAGCAATGTACGCTTAAAGGCAGTTTGTTGAATAAATTAATTCCATTAAAAAAACTAGTGTTATAAGATCTATTTAAACGACACTCTCGTAAATTTAAATCTGCCCGTGTCTTGTATTATAATTATGCACTTCTATATAAGTAAAATTTTCCAGATTCTTCTTGACATATAAGATACAATAAAATACATATAAATTAAAAACTGTCATTCATTTCAGTAAACAGAGGCCTACAGCTTTCTCTCTGACTTTTGTTTGCCATTATCCTCAGGGCCTTTTTTTGGAAAAGTAAAATCGAATTTGTTTCCCTGGAATGACCCCAGAGATATATTCCATAAACAATATGGCTTTGTAGAAGAGCAAAATACACAGACCTTAAAACCTCAAGTGAAATGCAAATCTTAATTCTTCTTAGAACAAAGATACCTCTAGCCAATTTCTTACAAATATTTTCAACATGGAGCTTCCAAGTAAGCTTAGAGTCCAGGTGAAAACCAAGTAATTTTATATTATCGCAGTTAATAGGCATTGTGCTTGTAAGACCAAAAGAATATTTCTGAGTCTTTGAATCATTTAGAGGAAACCCATTCCTACCAAACCAGACCTTTGCAGCTTTGAGTCAATCCATTTCCATTTGTTTCATCTGATCTAGGCATCTGATCTTTTTATCAGAAGATATTAGAGTGGCATCATCTGCATATAACACGGTATCCACTTGTATATTATAAGACAGATCATTTACTGCAGTGAGAAAAAGTAATGGTGCCAGTATAGATCCCTGTGGAACTCCACAGTTCATGGATCGAATATTGGAACTTTGGTCGTTTATACTAACAGACTGTTTCCTGTCAGATAGAAAGGACAATTAAGTTCAACTCATCGTTATTAACTCAATAGTATTGTAACTTTCTAATTATCAGTTTATGATGTATGGTGTCAAAGGCCTTAGTTAGATCACAGGCTGTTAGTGATAGTAGATCCTTATTTTCAAAAGCTGTGATGATCTTTTTGACTACATATTCAGTAGCTAACACCGTGGACTTTCCTTCCAAAAACCCATACTGTTTGGGTGATATTATTCCTCTTAGATATTCCAATAACTGTGTATGCATCAGAGATTCATAAATGTAAATAAATGTAAATGAGATGTTTAGGGCCTATGATACAGCTATGAGTGACATATCAGTGGATAGGATTTTTTACCGACTTCTGATATAGCATGCTTACTGGCACACACTTAAGCTGTCCCTGCAATACGATTGCTTATTCTACATCAAAATGTGAAATGAGAAAATGATATTTTCCATGTCGAGGGTAGAGAAAGTTATGTGACTGCTTCACATTGTACGATATTTTCTTGGATTTCATTCTTCAAGAATTATTTTCACAAATGTATTAATTACATCGATAGCATCAGAATTTGTTAAAGCCCAGTATAATGTAGTTCCCAAAGCCCTATGTGAACACTGTAAACATTACACTGTTGTCAAGATAACTGAATTGCATTTCAATTTTCAGTATAACAAGGGCTCGTCGGGGTTCGAAATCAGAACACCTGGTTTCTAATTGAAGAATGGAGGTTCCTTTATTTCCTATAACAGTGCTCGATACAGCCAGAAAACTCCTGAATGTTCTCCAGTTCACTCTTCTGTTCGGTGCTCACTTCCACTGTGCTGACTCCAAGTTACAGCACTGTCTCTGTTCGCACACACTGTGCGGACTCCCAGTCGAGATAGTTACACACCACGTCGGTCAACTCCGCAGTCCTCGCTGTCACTGCACGATCCACCCGTCGCGCTGAGTTAACCGGAATGGCACTGTCCCAGTCCAGTTCAGTTCACCAGCTCTTCCGTTCAGTGGTCCCTCCGGTCACTAGTTCCCCGTTGACTAGTTCCTCCGTTCACTAGTCCCTCCGGTCACTGGCTCCTCAGCTCCTCAGGTCACAGTTACTTCAGGCCGCGCTGATCGGTTCACTCCTTCCAGGTCCTCAGCTCCTCAAGACACACTTACTTGAGGTCGCGCTGATCGGTTCCCTCTGTCCAGTTTACACGGTTCGCTCTCTGTCCACACACTACTCACGGACTGACTCTCACTGACTGACTGACTCTCTGCTTGCTTGCGGTCCTGTATATAGGCCCGACGAATGTTCTGGAAATGTTGTCGCGAAGGTTCTGTCCGCGTATGATATAGAACGCCTGTTGAGGTGCACGGTCACACCCCTTAGCACGTGGCCTCTCCCAGGAGTGCGCACAATCCACTCATTGTGATGTGCTTGCAGTAGACCGCGCCCATCGGCACGCCACTGCAATCAGCAGTAAGAGAGCCGCCCCTTTTCTAGACGTCTGTCGAATTCTGGCAATTTCTGGGCGAATCATTGCTTTGTGACAATATTTTCAGAAATTATATAAATTTTCAAGGGAAGGAGTGGTTTGTTTGAATTTTAGTGTTCACCGCATTACTTCCTGGGCTTAACTGAGTATGTGTGCAAATTGGTCAAGAAATGTAGATTTGTATACGGAGTGTACATACCCACATACAGTAGGTCAAATAAAAAAGTCAGGACTCATATGCAGTTAAAATTAAAGTTTTAATGTTTTTGTTCATAAGTTTCCTATAAAAGACATAAAATACAGGTCATTCTCGGAACATATGAGGCCATGAGATGGGAGGGAAAAATCAACATCGCGAAAAGCGCAACACACAATATTCAACTTAATGAATTGTCATAATTGATTTTGCTTTGTGTCATGGCGCCACATGCAAATGCTAGCTTGAGAGAAAGTGTAGTTAGGGCTGTAATTGACCTGCATTTTTCGGCCTCTGAAGCAGCGAGAAAGTTCCATATTTCTGAAAGAGCAGCTCAGAGATGGGTACTTCACTATAATGAGACCAGAAATTTTCATAGGAAACGTGGATCTGGCCAGCCGTGTATTTCGACACTGGAGCAAAATGCTAGAATGGTTGCAGAAGTTGAACGTAATCCGTTTCATACTGCTGCATCCATGAAGGCTACACCTCCATTCCCTGGCCATCTTCAAACCATTAGGAACCGGGTAAGATCCGCTGGTTTACGTTCTAGGCGAGCACTCTCTAGAGAATTCCTGAAGGAAGAACACAAGGATGCATGTCTTGTATTTGCAGTTGAAAAAACTGACTTCGACTGGAGTAGATTGATATTTTCAGATGAAGTTAGTTTTTCAAGTACATCTTCGGGGTCAGTTCTAGTGTATCGACCATTCGGTACCCAGTACGATCCCAAATACACTGCAACTCGTGCAAGGAGTGGCAGGGTAAGTGTGACATGCTTTGGCTGGATGTCTCAGGCAGGGGCTGCCAGACTCCACCGAAATAGCGGGTGGTTTAACCCGTAATACCGTAATTGACAGGACCCTGCGTGCACCAAGCGATATTGCCTTCACGCTGCCAGTCTTATTGTGTGGTCGGTAAAGACGGTTTCTACTTAGAATGCCTTGAGTCAAGTAAGCAACGTTTTTCATCTTCACCGCCAAATTCGAATGTGTTACATTCAGAATCCACAACACTGATTTTAAGTAGTTAAAGATTTAATATATAAAATAGCGCAAAAACCCGTTCTACTCACAGGTGACAGTTAAATAACCCCGTTCTGCTCGCAGGTGATAGTTTAAATTGGGATAGGGACTAGTAGTTAAAGGTTTAATATCAAAACGAGCGCAAGAGCCCATCCTACTCACAGGTAACAGTTAAATAACCCCGTTCTGCTAGAAGGTGATAGTTTAAATTGGCATAGGGACTAGTAGTTAAAGTTTTAATATTAAAACGAGTGCAAGAGCCCATTCTACTCACAGGTGACAGTTAAATAACCCCGTTCTGCTCACAGGTGATAGTTTAAATTGGTGTAGGGACTAGTAGTGTTAGGCATGTGTCACCTATTAAGTTTGCATTACTTAATGTAACACTCAAATTGTCTAGGATAGCACTGGATGGGTTAGGCACTGCAGATTCCATACTCTGTTGCGTTCACTGGATCATGCATAAAGGATTTATCACTTGGGGAAAACTCATGAAACAGCATAATATAGTGTAACTAAATATATAATTAAAATAAAACAACCTTAAATTGAAGACAGTAGCATAAAATAAAGTTAACTTCTTCTCTGCATAATAATTATACTTACAATAAAGAAATTGATTTCTTTATTTGAATTACTCCTAAAAGAATTTACTTCCACATTTCGTATTAAACATTTAGCTTTACAAATAAATCTATCTTTATGTCATAATAAGATATTGGTTTGATTCTACATAATAAAGTTTTGTTTCAAATAATGTAATTAAATAAAATTCCCTGCAACACACATACTTGTGCTGACATTTATATTACTTTAAGTACAAATAAAAATAGGAACGTTAAGTTCCATCGTTACAGAAATAATGTAAGTTCCTTACTTACAGAAAATATGTGTGAAACTGCCATCGCTCTGGGGTGACATCTTCAGTTCTTCAAACCAGAATCCGAATGGGGCTTTTAATCCATGTTTAGCATATATATAAGTCCATCAAAATCTGGACAACACCCGAAACAATCCTTTGACATCAAGTAGGGTGAGGTCGTACTTATAACGTTCTTGCATGAAATTGTGCGTATAAACAATATACCAGTTTATTAGACTGATAGCACGTTTCAACATCTTGTGATTGTCACTGGATTTATGATGTCACAAGGGTAAGGATTAAAAGATCCTCAAACATTACAGTTTGTCAAAGAGATATTGGTTGACAAGATAATGGTCAGACTGGAAGCTCCAATAATAACTGTCATTGAATTGTGACAATATACACCAATATAGTATTATAATAAATATATATTATTTATTATAATATATAACATTCATTTGCTCAGGCTTAACAGTAGTTATAGATTTAATATTAAAACAAGCGCAAGAGCCCATTCTACTCACAAGTGACAGTTAAATAACCCCGTTTTGCTCGCAGGTGATAGTTTAAATTGGGATAGGGACTACTAGTTAAAGGTTTAATATTAAAACGAGCGCAAGAGCCCATTCTACTCACAGGTGACAATTAAATAACCCCGTTCTGTTCGAGGGTGATAGTTTAAATTGGCATAGGGACTAGTAGTTAAAGGTTTAATATTAAAACGAGTCAAGAGCCCATTCTACTCACAGGTGACAGTTAAATAACCCCGTTCTGCTCACGGGTGATAGTTTAAATTGGCATAGGGACTAGTAGTTAAATTCATTTCATGGCTTTACAACCCAGGGTGAGTTTTAGCCTTCTCAATGAGTTTCTTCCTTTCCTCCCTGTCTACTGCCAGTCGTCTCCATCCTCATATCTTCATAGTCCTCATATCCTCCTCCACTCCATCAATCCATCTTTTATGTGGTCTCCCTCTTAATCTTCTCCCCTCTGGCCTCCATAGCATTATTCTCTTGGGAATTCTGTGCTCCTCCATTCACATTACATGCCCGTACCATGCTATTCTCCTACTCCTGACAAATCTAATGATATTTGCTCCCTTTATTAAGTTATCCAATCATGGTTCATCAGAATCCTGTAGCTACCATTATTATTTCTTACCGGCCCAAAAATCCCTCTCAGTATTCTGCGCTCAAAAATGCCAAGCATCCACTCATCCTTGCTAGTTAGGCTCCATGTCTCTCAGCCATACGTGACTACAGGTCTTATGATCGTTTTGTATATTTTAAGCTTTAGTTCTCTATTCAGTGCCTTGGACTTAAATAAATTTTTATACGCATAATAGCATTTATTTCCACTTACTATCCTTGCCTTAATTTCATCTGTTATTGTGTTGGTCGTATTTACTCTTGCTCCTAAATAAGTAAATTTTTCTACATTTTGAAAGGAAAGTTCCTCAACTTCCAGATCTTCTTGTCTTCCGTTTGGTATTCTTTTAATTTCCATGTACTTGGTCTTATTTTTGTTTATTTCAAGGCCTCTATTGTTAGCTTCCTTCTTTAGTATAGCTGTTACCTCCTTTAATGCTGTTATCCTTCTACTTATTATAGCTACATCATCTTCATATGCACACACTTGGGCTGATTTCATAGTTATGTGGCCAGACTTATCTATCTTTTCCATCGGTGCTTCTAAGGTTGAGTTAAATAGCAAAGCAGAGAGAGCATCACCCTGCCTGTCTCCATTTCCAATAACAAAGGGCTCTGATAACTCATTGTTAACTCTCACCACCGCTTTTGATCCTTCCATTGTGGCTTTAGCAATTTGTATTAATTTAGTTGGTATTCCCAATATTTTCAAATCGTTAAACATAACATTTCTATTGATGCTGTCAAATGCTTGTTTAAAATCTATATATACATTATGGAGGTTAATATTATATTCGTATACTTTTTCGTGTATTTGACGTATTGTAAATAGTTGATCTATTGTAGAGCAATTAGCCCTAAACCCACACTGGTACTCCCCTAAAATATCTTCTGCATATGGGACAAGTCTGTTAAATAAAACTCCTGATAAAATCTTATATGTTACATTTAACAGCGTTACGGTCCTGTAATTGGCAAATTGAAGATTGTTGCCCTTTTTGTATACTGGCTGTATAATTCCTAGTGTCCATTCCTTTGGGATTCTTTCCTCTCTCCAAGTCATTTGTATTAAGTGATGTATTCTGTGAGCCAGCACATCTCCACCATTACTTAATAATTCATTTGTGATTCCATCGCTTCCAGCAGCTTTATGTTTTTTAAGGCAGCTTATCACATGTACAACTTCCTCCAATGATGGTTCCCTTATCTCAGGCTCTGCAGTATGATATACTACTGTTTCAGTCTGCTCTGTGTTCCATGTGAATATATCCTTAAAATATTCACTCCATCTTTCCATGATTTCTTTATTTTCGGTCAACACTTTATCATTCTTATCCTTGCATATATTAAGTTTTGGGGTAAAATTTGAATTAAAATTTTGTTGATTGTCCTTAACTTTTTTATAAAATTTTCTACTTTCATTATTGTATTGGTGAACTCCAATTTCTTCGATTCTTTTATTAAGTGCTTCCCTCTTCTTTTTCCTGCAAAGCCTATATGCATAAATCCTTTTTTTATTGTAGTCATCTGTATTAGATCTTGTATTGCGCTGCAAACATATCAGTTTAGCCTTTCTCTTTCCTTCAACCTCCTCTCTGCATTCATTATCAAACCATTCTTCATTTTTTACATTAGGCCTATATCCAATAACTTCATTTCCTCTCTCTAGAATGGTTTGCTTTATACTGGACCATTCCTCCTCTATATTATTAACTTCATTTCTTTCTTCAAATTTTTGGCGTAATTCCTCTTTGTACCGTTTTCTGGTATTTATGTCTTCCAATTTCGTTAGGTCAAACTTCTTAGGAGCTTTTATACTTCCTTGCATTATTATGGACAATTTTAGCTTCATTCTGACCCCTACTAGATAATGGTATGAGCCTCCGCTCGCTCCTTTATAGGTTCTCACTTGTTCAATGTCCGATGCCCACCTTTTGGAGACTAACACATGGTCTATCTGGTTTGTTTGATCTGTACCCAGGATTTTCCAAGTTCCTTTATGGATATTCTTCCTTGGAAACCATGTACTTACATCTTTTAAACGTTACCGGCTGCATACTGTGCCACTCTATGACCATTATCACTTGTGTTATCATGAAGACTATTCATACCAAATGGTCCATGAAACTCAGCCTCTTTACCTAATTTGGCATTAAAATCTCCTAAAGTCACAGTATTATCATGTTCAGGTATTCTATCATGCACTGCCTGAAGTTGTTCATAAAGTTCTTCGATGTTCCTTTCTTCTGCATCTTCAGTAGGTGCATATACATTTATAAATGTTGTGTTATGAAATTTACCTATGACTTTCATTGTGCATATTCTGTCTGAAACAGGTTCAAACCCCATATTGATTTAATTGTTTTACTGAATACCATAAATCCAACTCCATTGTGGCCTTGTCTGTCATTATTACCTGAGTAATAAAATTAGAAGTTATTTTTCTTTTTAGTCCACTCCCTTTCCATCGTATTTCCTGCAGGGCCATCAAATTCATTTTATAATTCTTAACCTCTTCCGCTATACTATTCATTGCACCAGCTTGCAGCAGAGTACTAGTAGTTAAAGGTTTAATATTAAAATGAGCGCAAGAGCCCGTTCTACTCACAGGTGACAGTTAAATAACCCCGTTCTGCTCACGGGTGATAGTTTAAATTGGGATACAGACTAGTAGTTAAAGGTTTAATATTAAAATGAGCACAAGAGCCCATTCTACTCACAGGTGACAGTTAAATAACACCGTTCTGCTCACGGGTGATAGTTTAAATTGGCATAGGGAAAAGTAGTCAAAGGTTTAATATTAAAACTAGCACAAGAGCCCGTTCTACTCACAGGTGACAGTTAAATAACTCCGTTCTGCTCACGGGTGATAGTTTAAATTGCCATAGGGAAAAGTAGTTAAAGGTTTAATATTAAAACGAGGGCAAGAGCCCGTTCTACTCACAGGTGACAGTTCTCAAAGAAATATATTTTTATGTTCTATGTTTTAGATCTTATAAATTGCATAATCTTTTTTCATCCCAGAAGCAAACACTGACTCCCATAATAATTCTCCTCTTTATAATGTGCTCCGTCTAAAGCCTACAATCAATTGCACAAAATGGAAAATATAGATATATTTAATACTAACAAAAAGCAGTTTAAAAATATATGTGATAAAAATTTCAAAACTTTAAAATAATAATAATATGCTTCATGTCATTTTCTTTATTTGAATCTTTCTGATATATATTTTCCTCCAAAACTATTATGTTACTATTATTTATGTTTTTGATATGTTCCCTTGTGTAATTGTCATATTGTTTGTGTTTCTGTTTTTTTTTTCTATGTGTGTTTTTTAGATATAGTATTAGTATAATTATTTTGAATATTACTTTAATTATTTAATATTAGCATTGTTAATCTAATGTATTAGTATAAGCGAGAATGTTGTAATTGGGCATTAGCCTGTAATATTCTTAGCACACAAAAAAAATAAAAAGGCCAAACATGATGACTTAAAAGGCTTCTTTAGGCCTTAGAGCCTAAAATGGCCTAACCTTAGCCTGATATGTTCAAACACCAAGCTAAAAACTAAAATTTTATTCCAAGAATTTAATGATAATAAAAATGATTTTATTTATCAGATTGCAAACATTTGATAATAATAAAAATATATTATAATACACTTTAATATATACCAGGTGTGGCCACAATGAGGCTCACAAGCCGCATGTGGATCTTAGCCAATCTCTTGCGGCTCTTGAAACCAAGCTAAGAGTAAATATGATGTAGATAGTATATAGCAGCGTTTCTCAACCTGTGGTCCGCGGACCACAAGTTTTGAAAAATATTACTCATGCGGCCATGACAGTGAAGTAATAGATGTCAATGGTATTACTCATCACAGCCAAATATGTTCTGAATAAATGAAGATAATCAAGGAGGCCATGAATCGTAACTCTTTAGTTTCCTAATATGTAGAAAAGTGTTGATGTTGAACAAGAAATTGAAATATAAAGAAGCAAAGAGTATATTAACCCATTGGCGCACTTTTCCGTCTGGGAGACGGGCGAACAATCCAAGTCCATACGCACTTTCCCGGCTGCCAAATTGTCTGATGGACTCTGCAATCAAATACAGGTTCTGGAATCAGATAATCAAGATGCAACACAGGTCTGGCTTCTTCTATCATCAATTCTTCAGATGGTTCAAAGTTCAGGTGCAACTTGTAAAAAATTGGCAGGATATATGAATGAACGTCATCCTGCTCTAAATTTCTGGAAGGAAGTTCAGAATTTTGATCCAACAATAGCTGTTCCTGAGAAGATTTCTTCCATTTTTACTTCGGGTGAACTGAAACGTTTCTCTGGCATTCCAGTGGAAGAAATATCAACATAGCAGCAATGGTACATGGACAAAATTTGTCTTCAACTTCTGCCTTATCCTTCTGGCAGAAACATTCCACCAAGATGCCTATCCTAAGTAAGCTGGCAATGAAGGCAATTATGGTTCCTCCATCATCGGCTTCAGTTGAGAGAAGCTTTTCGACTCTCAATTGGATTTTAAACTCTAAACGCTCATGTCTGACAGAAGAAAATCTGCAGTCTCGCCTACAACTGGCAATTAATCAAAATCAATATCAGGAGGGTGGTGTTCATCAGGAGAGTGCAAATGACAGTGACAGTGACAAGGATGACTAAATTTTCATTCATTTCATTACTAGCTTGCTTAGACCCTACAGTTTGTTCTTATAAAATGTTAACGTATTAAGTCACTAAGATAGCCTGCAAAGTAACATTAGACACACACAAAAAAAAAAAATCAGTTTGATGGTATGATAAACATAAACAGTATTTGTCTTAATTTTATTGGTGTATTATTTATGTTAAAAAAAGTAAAGCATAATAAAGCATAATTTGGAAAAAATATAAAGCATAATTGTCAAAAAAATAAAGCATAATGTGGGTTGCTCTACTCATCACTTAAGGAGAACTTTGCGAGAATAGGCATTTCAGTTGGTTTCAACTTCCACACAAGGGGAACAAAGCAATAACATAAACCCAACAAATAATACTGGATTGAGTAATAGGAAGGGACTCTCCTCCTCAGAGTGGACCAATGCAATAAGAATGTCATAATGTGCTGTCCAGTCTGTCCTGGTTGCTCCAACATATCATCCTAGTTGTGAAGAAGCAGAGACTCTTAGGACACATTAGGTT
This sequence comes from Ectobius pallidus, assembly GCA_964059195.1. NCBI lineage: Eukaryota > Metazoa > Arthropoda > Insecta > Blattodea > Ectobiidae > Ectobius > Ectobius pallidus. The sequence goes on along the minus strand of CAXKWD010000005.1, from coordinate 29,841,376 downwards.
TAATGATAAAAAGGAGAACTGCGTTCATAAGATGTTACATGAGGATATCATTTGTATGGGGGAGGATCAGAGGAGTTGATTGATATTTTGATCTCAAATTGGCACACAAAAAATAAAAAAAATAATATATATATATATATACAGTCAACCCTTGATATAGTGCCCCTCTTTACAGTGCCACCCTTGCACTGTGCCAATAAATGTAAGTGAACAGATCTTCTCCTATATAAAATACATAAGAAACCTCGTTACTGTGCAAATTCATTTAGTGCCAGTGAATTTAAGAGACTCTCCCTGGGAGTTGCAAGACCTTGCCGTTGGTGGGAGAGCTTGCGTGACCCTACAATCCTATGGGCTATGCCGGTGGTAGCATAGCTACTGGCAGGGCCTCCCTTGCCGGACAGGTCATAGGTGAGGGTCCAGACAAAGAAGCAACTCGGAAGAGGAGGTCCAACGGTGCTGAAGGCAGATGAGGAGTGAGAATCCCAATGGCGGAGGCAGCGGATGAGACACCTCATGTTAGGGAGGGGCAGACCAGGCTCTGAAGCTGAGGTGGAAGCAACTGGTCTAGGGGAAGAAAACCCCAAAATTGAATCACCTGGTCCTCCTGGTTGGGGGTTCGACGTTAGGCTAGCTCCCTATCACCGTAAAAAAGGAAATTGCTTTGAAATCTCAATATGAATTAGCTGGTCGGATAAATGGTAATGGACAAAGGCGAGTCAAATGGAATATGAAAAAAGTAATCATTGGTACGTGGAATGTAACGACTCTACTACAAGTAGGGAAAATGCAAGAACTGCATTAAGAATTGCAAAAGATAAATATAGACATAGTAGCCTTACAAGAAATAAGATGGAGCGGAAATGGAATAAACATAAAGAAGAGCTTCACATTATATTATAGTGGAGACAAGAGAGAACGAGCCAGGCTGGGACTGGTTTCTATGTAAAAAAGAATGTATCGAACTTAATAATAGATTTTATTCCATATCGTGAAAGATTGTGTAAACTCAGGATGCAAAGTAAATATAACAAAGTGACAGTAATTAATGCATATGCGCCCACAGAAGGAAAAGCAACTGAAATGAAAGAACAATTTTATAAAGTTCTGCAAAACATAATGAGAAATGTGCCAAAAAGTGACACTATCATAATATTAGGAGATCTCAACGCTCAACTAGGAAGAATGGTACAAAACAGTCACAGGGGTCCATTCGTTACATGAAATAATAAACTCAAATGGAGAAATGCTCTGTCATTTTGCAATACAAAATAATCTAAAAAGCATGAGTACGCAATTTCAACACAAAACGATCCATAAAGCTACATGGATATCACCTGATAAGACTACTACAAACCAAATAGATCATGTTCTGATTACCAATAGAAAATCTGACGTAATAGAAGATGTCAGATCGCTAAGAGGGCCAAACATTGACTCAGATCACATGTTGGTAAAAGTAATTTTCAAGCAATCACTTCCCGCAGTATGTAAAAAGAAAACAGAACAAACATTCAAGTGGAATAAACAGAATATGCAAAATAGAGAGAAATTAAAGCAATACAAAGATATGTTATATGATAAACTCAAGAACCAAGATGAAAACGAAAACGAAACTGAGAGTAAAAATGTAAACGAGCAATGGAACAAACTTAAAAACGCAATAACCGAGGCTGCAGAACAAACAATTCAGAAACAAGGGAAACAGGAAAAGAACGAATGGTGAGATAATGATTGTAAGAAAATAATAGAGGAGAAAAACGAAGCAAGAAAGAAATTCCTACAATCTAAAACAAGATCAAGCCAAGAAGTCTATAAAAATAAGAAAAAAGATGCTAATAAGATATGTAGAAACAAAAAGAGAGAATGGATTAATAATAAACTGCAAGCAGTAGAAGAAAATTTTAAATTTAATGATGTAAAAATTTTTTACAAAAATGTAAAGAATTGTAAATACATGAATACATACACACCGATGACGTGCAAGGATGAGGAGGGTAAAATTCAATCAGAGGTGACAAGTGTTTTAAATAGGTGGAGAGAGTATTTTATTCACATTTTTAATGCAAATTACACAGAAGATAACCGAAGGGCAGCACATCTTAGAATTAATGAAGGATGCTCAGAAGTCGCAACAGAAATGGAAGCACCAACGTATAACGAAATATGTCAAATTATACGCAATCTGAAAGTAAACAAGGCACCAGGGCCTCATAATATACCCCTGGAATTGATCAAATACGGAGGGAGAAAACTAAAACAGGAATTGTATAAACTAATGAAATCCATATGGAAGGAAAATGAAATGCCAATAGAATGGAAAGAAGGTCTGATTTATCCAGTATTTAAAAAAGATGACAAATTGAATTGTGCAAACTACAGACCAAGCTTGCTGAACATAGTATACAAAATTTTTGAGATAATTCTGAATAAAAGATTAATAAAATGAATACAGAACAAGCTAGAAGATTATCAGATGGGCGTCAGGGAAAACAGATCAATGAAAGATAACATATTCATAGTGTAACAAATCTTTGAGAAGTGTCATGAATACAAAATAGATTTATACAACATCATAATTGATTATACCTAAGCATTTGATTCAATAAAAAGAAACAAAATAATTGATTGCTTGGAATTCTACAAGGTGCCTAACAAATTAATTCAATTATTATCACAACCATAACAGATAACACTGTGAGGGTTAAAATAAATAACAAACAAGGAGTCAAACAAGGTGACCCATTATCAGCGACTCTATTCGGACTGGCAATTGATTATACATTCAAGCAAATGGAATTAAGAGGATATATTTCAACAAAATTGAAACAGTGCATAGCTTATGCAGATGACATCATGATAACGACACGGACAAAGGAAGCCTTGTTTGAAATATTCTTGAAGCTGAAGGAAGAATCCAAACAATTTGGCTTAATAATAAATCATGATAAAACAAAATACCTAAAATGTAGGGGAAAATATGACGTGAGCAATGCAGAAGACGATCTGACCATAGAAAGTATGAAAATTGATTCTGTGCCAAGCTTTAAATATCTTGGCGTTAAGGTAAATGGAAATGATGCCCTAGAGGAAGAAATAAGGGAAAGACTGGTCAACAGTAATAAAGCTTACTATGCGAATCAAACATTGTTCAAAAGTAAACTAATATCTAAGAATGTTAAATTAAGATTATATATAAGACATTAGTTAGACCAGTAGTTACTTATGCTTGTGAGACATGGATCTTGAAGGAAGAGATCAAACAAAAATTAATCATTTTCGAAAGAAAGATCCTTAGGAAAATCTTTGGGCCATCTAGAGAAGCTGATGACTGTTGGAGAATATAGACAAATGCTGATTTAAACAATTTAATTAAAAACCAAAATATTGTAAATTATGTCATTAAGAATAAGTTGGCTGGGACATGTCATACGAATGGACAATGAGAGACTGACTAGGAAAATATACAAATGGAAACCAATAGGAAAGCAAATGACTGGGAGACCCAAAACAAGATGGGAAGATGATGTGAATGATGATCTGAAGAAGATGAAGTTGGGAAACCTAAAGATAGCAGAAGACAGGAGGGTCTGGAAAAGGATTATTGGGAAGGCCAAAACATTCACATTCGAAGTTGTGGTGCCTTAAGATGAAGATGATGATGGTGATGAATTTAAGAGAAGATTTTTACAAAATATGGCTTGCAGTGATTTTTCTTTCAGTTGCAGATTTCTTTTATAACTGGCATGAATGTTAGGAAGACTATTTGAGAAACATACTGTACTGTATTTCCAAGAAGGTAGTATTCCCCTGCCACTAACTGTAAATGTAGTGCGGTGGAATGAGGAAGCTTTGTTAAGAAGTCTGACAGACAGCCTGCATGAGGGTGGACCAGGTAGAAAGAGCCCTTCATACAATGAGAGCCCTTCACTTCTTTTAGTCCAGTGTTCATTCAGATCTAAACACTACACTACATTTAGTTACAGTTAATCACTTACATGGACCCAACATGATTTTCAACCCCTTTGTGTACTGTAGCACTGGACATCTACTGTAATAAATTGAGTTACTGTACAGTATTTTATTCCATGCTAAAATTCTCGATTTGACTTTTATTTAATTTTATTTCATAATTCAGCACTGTATTACGCTGTTTTTATTTTAAAAACTAAATTTCAGTTTTAGTGCCACCCTCGCTTTATGTCACTAAATGTTAGAGATCGGATGGTGGCACTATTTCGAGGGTTGGCTGTATTATATTTTTGATTGTTAGTTGGAAATGCATAGACAATATTGTATTATGCCATTTTTATTTTAAAAACTAAATTTTGTTTTAGTGCCACCCTTGCTTTGTGCCAGTAAATGTTGGAGAACGAATGGTGGCGTTATATCGAGGGTTGACTGTTTATGTATATATATTTATGTATATACATTACAACAGTGTTTTGCAGATGACAAGCCATTTGTCCTTCTCCTGCTTAGATACGCGGTCCAATCAGAGACGGCGAGACGGAGGGAAGACTCTTACTGCTAGCGGCACTTCGTTAGCTCGTACACTTGATTGGCGGTGAAGGAAATCGCTTCTCATTTGAAAAATACTGTAGGCCCCACTACAAGGTTCAAGCAGGATGGACAGCAAGCACAAGTAATTAAAGAATAGAAGGCAATTTACATCCCATGCATTCCTCTCTTAAGTAGAGATATAGTAATTCTGTTACTGCTTGGGAGGTAAAGGGTCTTTTTGGTGCTCATGGTTCATTCCATGTCAAATCAGCCAATTCTACTATGAGGTTTGAACCTTGACCTCCCAGATTTGTATGATTTTTTTTTTTTCAGGTATTGTACCCCCAAATCTAGTTTAAATTTCAAATTTTTCTTACTTTTGGTTTGTGAGTTACAAACCAAAAAACTACAATTACAATTCAAAATTCAAAAAACTATGGTTTTCTATCGCTTTAAGATTATTATAAAATGCTATAGCTCGAAAACTGTATCACCTAGAGAGCTCAAACATGCACCCTTTTTTTCCTCTAAAAATTCCCTTTAATTTGATGTATCACATGGCTACGTTTCTTAATTTTTGAAATGTTAAAAAAGTTCCTAAATAACTTTTTTAAATTTCCAAAATACTTACATTTGGATTTTTTGGGGAAAAATTATGTGTTTTTCCACTCTAATTGACTACATGCATGCAAAATTTCAAGATGGGATCTCAACGGTTTCTTGTTAAAAAAAAAGTATATAATAATAAAAAATATTATAATAAAAAATACTACCAGATTACATGCTAGTGAGGTGTATAACAGACTATTTCTAGGCTATGAATGTTAAGGTACATAATTCTACCAAACCTAAATTATTTGGATAGCGTTCATATGTAACTTTTCCCTCTTATTGTTTGTTAATTAAATGATGTGTAGTGTTGTTTTTAATTTAATTTTCATGATACCTGTAACTATACATAAGAAGGAAGAACAAATTTTAATTTGTATACAACATGCTAATATTGAAATTTTGAACAAAGCAACTCACCTTGAATCATCCAAAACTCTTAGTAATATCAACTCAAATAGTTTTAAATGGCAGAGGTTATCTTTTGCTTGGTTTTCCAGTATTATTTGTAATCATAGAGTCCCATATAAAAGAAATGGGTAAAAGTTGTTTCACCTTGTGAAAAAGTTTAACTTGTTGATATTTGCTTGGATAGAACTGTATTTATTAGAATATTAGGTATTTACTGTACATAGTTAACAGTATTTATACACATTAAAAGTTTTCACTGAAGGGTAACACAATTTAAATGTTTCTTTTTGATCTTTTAAGATATATTTCCAAAGCAAGAGAAGACAGCTTCATTTCTTCAGCACTTAGAGTGTATGCTCTTCCCGTTGCTGTAATCGGATCCACTGTTTGAAAAAGTGTGTTTCCATCTAATAAGTCTCATGATTGTGGATAACAAAAAGAATGGGCTGGACCTTTTGGGTGTAAAAAATTTATTCGGTACATGCCATTGTGTTTTTCTTCAATGCATCCCAGCCACCAAGTCGTCATATGCTACTGTCACAAAACCAGCAGCAATGTTTTCCAAATCTGAAGGTGTAATTTGTTTCACTGTTGTCACACATTCGACCGTCGGCGTAGTCTTGTGGTTATCGTCGCTGACAACGGATCCGTTGGCCCAGGTTCAATCCCCGGTACCTCCTCAGATTTTTCTGAGGTAGGGAGGTCTGGTAGGGGTGCACTCAGCCTCGTGATTCAAATTGAGGAGCTACTTGATAGAGAAGTAGCGGCTCCGGTCATGGAAACCACCGTTAACGGCCGTGGGAGTCGGCATGCTGACCACATGCCCCCAATCCTGCCATCTGCCTATATAGGCAGCGGTCGAGTGGTAGGCCTTGTCCCTTCAGGGATGTCGTGCCAGGGAGGTAGTTTTTTTTTTTTTTTTTTTTTTTTTTTAAGTTGTCACACATTCAAGAGATTCATCAAGGCTGAAATGATATGGCTTGACAATAATTTGACTCTCTGTGTGGGGTTTATATGAGTGAAACTTTTGTGTTCCCACAATTGCTTTTGATTTACTGAGCCGAGAAAGTACCCATTATTTAGTCTCTTCGTAGTCTTCTGTTGTGCAATATTCAAAGCCATTGTTTTTTTATATTTTGCAGGGCAATTTCATAAAGTTCTTTGGGTGTTAAAATTTGTTGGTCATGTGGCCTTTGTAAGCTGGCTTTAGCAACTAGCCATTTAACAGTCCCGCCAAGGCCATTACATGCACTCTTGCCATGGGATATTGCAAAGAACTCCCACTCTGCCTCAACTTCAAAATCTGTCTTATGCAAGCATAAATTTAAAAAGTTTTTCTTATTATACTGGGCAGCGCTCCCATCAGAAAAGTAAGTGATCTTTTTAAGTTCAAAAGGCAAGGTTTGCTTTGAGATTTCTAGCAGTTTTTTTCTGGACTACATAGAAGGCGACTGTATTATATTCCAGACAATCTGACATAAAAACATACTGCAGGTGTCTTAGTTTCCCCTCCCATTTATAATATATGACTAAAGGATGCAGTGTAGCTTGGCTGGTAGCAGTCCTGGATTTGTCAATAGGCCATATACGCCGCGGCCTAGGGGGGGCAGAGTCTTAAGGGCAGCAGATTTCAGAGAGCGCTCGCTTTGGTAAGCTGTTAAATTTGTGCGTGATTATGAACATTAATCAGGTCACGTGTAGATAGATAGTTTTCTACAGTGGCAGATCGTGGTTGTAGGAACAGGGTGTTGCACTATTTTACTGGAATTAGATGCATAAAAATACATACTAAGATTACTTGCAAACTGATAATATATAAATACTCGCTTCGCTCGTTTGGGGCTCTGTGATTTTCAGATTTTTTTTTTTTATGATCTGACACAGTAACAAAGATAAAGGCTTTGTATTTAGACTGCCGTAGCCCATGATTACTGTTTAGCCATACTAAACCTTTTCAAATGAGTGCAGAATGACTTTAAGGCTTTTCTGGGGTAAAAATTTAAAATTTTGAACTTTTTGGAATTTCCTCGCTGGTTATATGCTATCGCCTAGAAGTTTGTAAACATTAATGGCAGTAAAAAATTTCAAACTTTTTTTGGGGGTAAAAATTAAAATTGTGAAGTTTTTGGAATTTTCCCATAAATTATAGGCTAAAAGCTATAAGGCTGCCAAATGTCAAGTTTCTATCTCATGGGGAAGTGGGTAAACATTGTCAGTGAATAGGTGATTTAGACTGTGCTAGATGTGAATGACGTTAGGCTAAACAGTTTTTCCACACTTGTAGGGCAGCTAGAATCACCAAATTTAGCATACTTATGAAAGTTGGATGTGCCAATATTTCTGCCACATTTTATGATTTTTAGCTGTTCTGTAGATAATAAAAAATTAAGTCACTTAATGTGTAGAAAATAACATAATTTAGTTAAAATAAAAATATATAACTCTATCAAGGCATAACCGATGGAGATACAACAAAAAGTCATAGGAGCAAAGTGATTACGTTGGCAATTAGCATCTCTGTGAGGAACTTCATAGTTCGCGCGCTTGGAGAATGGAAATCTTGCTTTCAGAGCAGCTGACGCGACAGAGAAGACAAATGGCAAAGACAAGAATCACGCCTTGTTGAAAACCTGCTAGCGACGACTAAAACGATTAAACCCTGGGAGGGTTACCACAAAGTCAAGCATCTCGCAGGATGAGGCAGCAAGTCGTCGCATTTCAAATGCGACAAAACATGGAGGCATGTTTCCAGTCAGTAAGAACGTATCACAAAGACGATTTGGAAGTAATTTAATAGTATAAAGTAATAAAAAATCTAAATATTCTTTACATTCAAAACTGGTCGTTGTGCAACACTGCAACATGATCAGAGGCCACCATTGGTTTTCTATCTGTTAAAATATATTAAATCTCATTTTGTAAGATTCAATACTCATTCCTATCCTATGTTAGATATGTTTTTGTTACTGCGCAGCTGGTGAGGGTGGTGGTGAGTCACGGGCAGACAACCCCCATTATAGATATATAAGCATTAATAAACCACAGACTATTGTCTCTGTTGGACATTACATCTGGCGCTGTGAATTGTACTCCGGCTTAGCTCAGTTGGTAGAGCATTGGCGCGAATAGCCAAAGGTCCTGGGTTCAAGTCCCAGTGTCGGAGGAATTTTTCTCCTATGATATTCTCATGTAACCCCCATTACTCGGCCGTACGAGCGCACGCACCGAGCCACATGCACCGGCCGCACAGTAACATACTTATTGTTCAAGTGTAAGTTCAACTTATAAATGAACAAGATAGATAATAAGCTTGTTCTTCAATATAACTCCAAAATTTGCTATATCTTAATACACCGTAATTGATGTGGTATAATCAGTGAAGCCCAAAATATCCAAGATTAAATTCAATACAAGTTTACTACTGAAATTATTAACTTCAGTTTTGAGAATATGTAGCTTATTCAATCCAACTGAGAAAGTTTATTTTAAGATCAATTCATCTAAAAACATGGAGTAATAAACGGAACAATTATCATCACCCACCTTTAGATCAATTTTAAGGAACGTTCAGAATTTCTTATTACAAAAATGAACTGGTTCCAATGCTACTTCAATTTGAAAAGATAGAAGACTACCCAGTTATAAAACTTCCCTATGATTGAAATATACCAAGATTGAACTCCGTAGATTTTTCTATAAGAATATAGAATCTTATAACTCATAGAAGTTACTATAATATATAAGGTTACAAGGGCAAAGGATTTTAAAGAAATATGAGAAACTTCTTTAATAAGTAGGATTCCCTTCAGACAATGTAAACTCAATGTACAATGCTAATTCAATTTGGAAAATGGTAGAACACAATTCAGTTATAAAATTGCTCAATGGTTGAAATATAGCAAAATTTTTGCTTACAGTTATTTTCTATAACAATGTAAAAGCTTATAATTCACTGTAATGATTAAAAAATACCAAGTCTTCAAGAATTTTTAAAAGAAATATAAAGAAACTTTAACTATAGCAATATTAGTGTTTATTGAATTTTCTATAAGAATGAGAAATCTTGTGATTAATAGAAATACTGTAATAATTCAAAACTAACAAATCTGGAATTTTCTATAAGAATATAAGATTTTATAATGGATAGAAATACTGTAATAATTCAATCTAGCAAGACTTCAATAAATTGTAAAGAAATATAAGGGAACTTGAAATATGGTAGTACAGTTAATGATTACTGAAATTTTCTATAACAATGTGAAATATTATAATTAATAGGAATATTGTAGTAATTCAAAGTAGCAAGTGTTCAATCTGGAATTTTCTATAAGAATATGAGATTTTATGATTAATAGAAATACTGTAATAATTCCAGCTAGCAAGACTTCAATAAATTGTAAAGAAATATAATAGAACTAGAAATATAGCAATGCTCGATTCAGTCCTACGAAAATTAGCAAATGCAATTTCTTATTGGAAAACAGAATTTAGTTTAAGACTAAATATGAAAGCTTTAGTTATCAAAAACGACCATAGAAGAAATATACCAAAGATAGGCACTGCTAAGATTCATTACAACTCTATGACATCTTTAATAATAGGAGAGACCAAAGCTTAAAAATAGACGTATATACTTTTATAATTGAAAAGATAAACACAAGCCTAAGAATGCATTACGCGAGCGATACACTGATTACTGAAGCCAGATAAGATCTTCAAGTTCACAAGCAAATGACTAAGGAATGTGAATGAACTCCCACGAGAAATACAATATTACGATAATGCTACTATTTAAAAAATATGTATTTTTAAACTAGCATAATAATACATGGAATAGATCAGTGATTTTAGAGTTCAGAATATCAGAATGGAATAAACGTACGTGACCTGATGTAGGCATAAAACAGCCTTAAATATGTTAACACGAAACAAGGAATATTTTATTACGCATAACTCAGGAATCCAAGTTATATAGCCAACAAGCATACAAATGAAATTTACATAGTCGCCAATAACAAAGCAGCAGTATATTCGCACACGAATACAACTCAGAGAAAAACTGGAAACATGCAATTACCAATTACCAAAACCATTTTATTCCGTGGATGTTCCACTCAGATAGCTTCTATTTGTATTTTATAAACATTGTGATTTTGCACAATTAATTATATTGGAACCAGTTCTCAGTACAAACTTAAATACGACTAATACCAAAAATAATAGTACTACCAGCCTACCTAACAAATAATTAGGAAGTTCATGGAAGATGAGCACTCAAATTAAATATATGATAAAATTGTGTCTTCAAGATGGAGTCTAAACCCCCTAAATGTCACGAGCATGGCCCCCAATATATAATCAGACTATAAATAGCATTAACCAGCTTAAGCACGCATCAAAAAATGGCTCCCGCGCGTATAATCACTATAAAGCATGCATAATTACAATATGAAAGTGATTAACACAGAAGGGGATTTAATCCAAGAAAAGATTAAGTTTGATTAATTAAAGAATCATGACTTTTTCACTTACCAGTAACATTCCCCGAGAGAAGCTGGGATGCACACTTTTCTTTCAAGAACACTACATTACTCGAGAGAAGCCATTCAACAAGTGCTAAAGAGGAAAACTCTCAACCTCCGAGCAAGGCTTTAGAACACGCGACACGCCACCACACGTGGAAATCAAGAAACATGAAATATTATGTCAACGGAAGTTAACTACTAAGTACATGGTTCTACTCAGTACATAATGAAACACAAAATATTACGTCAACGGAAGTGAACTACTAAGTACATTCACGCACAGGGACACACCTTGTTGGTCATCCTGGATAAACTGAAAGCTCAATTGGAGAGAAGGCATAATGCATATGTAAACTTCAAAGAAAAATTTTCAGTTTTGACAACAATGGGTGAACTTTCAACTTCAACTCAAAGAGTCACAGAAATAGCTCAGTGCAATATTATTCCAATGATTGAGAGGACGATTTGGTTCAAGAATGTATACATTTTTGCAGTTACGTTTGCTCTAGCAGGCTAATAATACTGCAGAGAAACCTGAATCAACATCATTACTCAATCTCTCTATGTTTTTGAGGAACCAATCTCTGTTCAACGTTTACCCAAACTTTGATATAGCTCCCCGCATCGCGCTTTGCACTCCAGCCACAAATTGTTCTGGAGAAAGGATTTTTTCTTGTTTGAAATGTGGAAAGAATTATCAAAGGTCTTCATTGTCTCAAGAAAAACTAAACTCTTTGTCTCTTCTATCTTAGAGGCAGAGATAATGAAATCCATGAACTATGACAATATTATAGATGATTTTGCTAATAAAAAATCCCGTAAGAAATTGTAATTTTTGTTTTTACTTTTACTTTATGGCTAATTAATTCATTTATTTCACTTTTCAATACCTACATAACCTATATTTAAGTACTTATTGCCTTTATTACCTACTAAAGGCCTACAAATGAGTGATTGTGATAGATGGGAACTTCTAGGAAGGAGGAAGGGGTGGAGCAAATAAAGTGGCCTATACTTATGAAGAGAATAAATCCGCTACTGGCTGGTAGTCCAGTGGAATGATTGTATTTCGTCTTGTACGACGGAAGAGTAGTTTTCTGCAAAATCACAGTTGACTACTACATGGCTTTCAGTTAAATTTTCCTTGATGTAGCTGTAGTATTTTTTCTGCTGACTAGCTATAAATTAATGAGTTTTGAGCTTTGTTAGTGTGTCCAAAAACTCATAAAGTCATCGATACATTTTACTACAGTTTCCATCACACACCTATCTACAGTTACCCATTTTTTGTAGGTAACTTCATCAATCATTTTTTCATAGAACTTTATATTCAATAATTCTTGAAGTATAGGAACACCAGGGCATTCTTTACAAACATTCATAAAACAATGTTGAGATGGTGGAATGCACATCATCTTGACCAATCAATCAATCAATCAAGTTTATTGTCTGTAGACCTAGGTACAAGGTATTAGACAAATTCAAGTTACTTCTTAGACAAAAATTTGCAGGAGTAATTACAAGTAGACTTAATAGCTATAAGTATAAAGTTAGACAGTAAAGAAGATATGTCAAGCAATTATACAGTTACAGGTCATTTATATTGTATATACATTATTGAATTAGGTATTTTTTCAATTTAGTTTTGAATTCCTTAGTGTAGCTAATTCCTTTAAGGTTGCTGGGTAATTAGTTAAAGAAAATTTTTCCAGCTACGGATGGATCTTGTGTGCATTATCTTAACCTAAGACTTAACCTACTGACAAACACCCAGTCCTGAACCCGGGAAAGGGATTTTTCACTACTGAAAAATCCCCGACCCGATTCTAGGTTGTCTGTTAACCATTAATATAACTTCGTATATATATATGGATACTACAGTAAGAATTTCTTCTTTGATGAAAGTATCCTTGCAGGATTCATTTCGTTGTAGTCTAAATATTGTTCTAATGCAGCGTTTTTGTATGGTAATTACTCTTTTGAGATTAGTCATAGCTAGACAGGAGTGATAAGATTTCAAAGCATTGTCATCTCCATCTAATACAAAAATTTTCATTTTTGCACCATACATCAATTAGCGTAATGTTTCGGTGTAAGGTACACACACAGACAGTATGTGTGCCACTTTTTCCAGCCAGGATACAGTTCTTCGGCCTCAGGTCACAAAACTTTGAACAAGTCACCAGGAGAAAATTGATACATAAAAAGAAGGAACTAAAGCTAGCAGGTAGGGAAATTGTTATACGCAATTTGGAATTGTATGCAGGTGGTAAAAAGTTCAGTGAAGACAAAAGCGAGCTAACCAGCAGCAAAGGCAGATGGGATACGCGTTAGCGAATTCCTGTGCCTCAAGGCAACGCCAGGAGTCACGAACCCACGTCAGGACAGCTAACAAGAGTGTGGAAAAGATCTCGCAAGCGACGTCGCCTCCGAGAGAAATAATGTCACTCTTCATCTCAGCTGATGTCTGTGAACAACAGTGCGGATGTAAAGGGAGTGAGGACAATAACTCTAAACAGTGAATTAAAGATAGTGGCCGGTCCGTGGTTAAAAGATACAAATGAAGAAGAATCAAGAAGAGCAGAAGGAGACAACAGAAAAGATACAGGAGGGATTGAATTACAAAACAGAGAAAGATCTACTGATAATGGGGTGAGAACGACTCAAGTCAGCAATTCACAGACCCTGGACGACCCGCGGAGAGATGATCCATGGAGAGCAGGAGATGTAGGGATTGTCACCAGATCCAGGAGGCGCGTGCAGTCTTTCATTGAGGATGTAAATCGATCTAAGCAGTAATTCAACATAAATAAATATGCGTCTGGCTGGAGCTAGTGATTAGTGTACAATAAAGTAGTGAGAACAAACCAGTGGTGAAATTAAGTGAGTCCGAGTTAAATGATATTCGAAGAAATATTTGTACTGTAAAGTTTGTTTATACACCCAGTTGAATGAATCCCTCACAAGCCTGGTTTTATTCACTATTTAGTGTTCCTTTTTATGATAACAGCAATATCATTAGAAAAGTGGCCTAATTCGTGGTACAATGCGAACTTTCAAGGGACTTACGAAGAGAGCCTAAAGGGATAACAGAGAAGAAACATATTTTGATGAGTCTGTTAGAAAATTGTAATTTTTTTGTTTTCATTTCTCTTACTGCCTAGTGTTTATTAAGTGCCAGTATGGTACTTTATGAGATTGTGTGTGGGGACGAAAAATGTCTGTCTGTCTGTCCGTCCGTCCGTCCGTGTGTCTGTACGCGCGATAACTCAAATACGCTTTGTCGAATTTTAATGAAACTTGGTATAAACGTTTATAATGTCTATGGGAAGAACCCTATTGATATTGAACCAAATCGGTTCACCGGTACCGGTGTAATGCCCAATTTAGTGCCTATTTTAATAGATTATGGCGCCTTTCTAATAGAAAGGCGCCATAACTCAAATACGCTGTATCGGATTTCCATGAAACTTGGTATACTCATTTATACCAAATCGGTTCACCGGTACCGGTGTAATGCCCAATTTAGTGCCTATTTTAATAGATTATGGCGCCTTTCTAATAGAAAGGCGCCATAACTCAAATACGCTGTATCGGATTTCCATGAAACTTGGTATACTCATTTATGACGTTCATGAGAAGTGCCCTATTGAATTTGAACCTAATCTGTTGACCGGTACCGGAGTAAACCCCAATTTAATGTCTACTTTAAAGGCGCAATAACTCAAATACGCTTTATCGTATATTTATGAAACTTCGTATACGCATTTATAATGTCCATGGGAAGACGTCTATTTATAATAGATAAAATCGGTTGACCTGTTTCGGAGTAATGCTCAATTTAGTGCCTATTTTATGGTAATATACGTATTCGAAAGAATTTATAAAAAAAAATGAAAATCAATTATCTTGACAACACTGTTATCTTATAAGGCCTTGGAAATTAAAATACAGGTAGCTATGACAAAAAACACTATCGATTTACAAGCGCTTATCCAACTAGACCGTTAAAATGACCCCGGTGGCCGAGATGGTAACGCTTTGGCCTCACATTCTGGAGTTCATGGTTCAAAACCCGAAACCGACCAATTTGAATTTTTTTTTTTACATTTTTATGTGAGTGTGCGATTGTCATGATATCACATATCTGTACAGTTCAGGTGATGCTGGAAGATTTTAATCTCATTAAAAAAAACTAGACCTTTGTTCTTCCGTAAGCCCTGCTTAATGAATAAATCTGGAGCTTAACTTGGAAATCAATTTTAAAAAAAACATATTCTGCATATCATAATTGCAGTCATAACTGTTTAAACAAAAACATACTGGCACTTTGTTACATCAGTTTACCTGATTTTATTTCTCTTTCTTTTTGTAAAGAGGGAAATCAATTTATATTCATTTAGCAGCATTAACTATATGTTTACACATTCCTCCAATTAAAAAGTGTTATTGTGTTTTTTAAGATGTCCAATCCAGTAGACTCTTTTGTAATTTTCTTGGTACAATAAATATATAATTTTTTGCAAATTTGCCAACACTAGTCTCTTTTGTACCTGTATCTTTCCATCTTTATTTCTTATGGTCATACAATCTTTTTTCCCTGGCATCATTCTACTAATGTCGTCAGAATTGTAGAAGTCTTTTACAGAGTCAGCAATATTCTTACTTAAAGTTCTTCCAGGTTTAGGATTATGAGTTGACAAATGCTTTTTCTTGTACTAACGATTTTACTGCGTGGGCCATGTAGTTAGTTACTTCAAATTCATCTTCTATTTTCTGACAGCTCCAACTAATAGGTAAAATAGAAAAAATAGTAATTTTTTTTCACTTTTTGTTGTTGTTTGAGCAAACTTTTCTTTTAACTGTTGAATTATCTCCGATTCGTCTTCGGAATGTTCAATAATAACTTCTTCTTGGCTCGATTCTGGTATTAAGTTCTTTTCTAAACTAGATTTTATTTTATCAAGTTTTTCTTTGTGTAGTTAGGTACATTGAATTTTTTTTGTTTAGTGGTGACTCACCCATTAGTTCCTGTGATTTATTCAAATATTGTAAGGAAGATTGTGGATCAGTAAAAGAATCATCTGAATTTTCACTACTACAAGGTAAAACTTCGTCTGTCTTGCATTTGTCATAAATCTTTTTCCGACATGCATCACATATTTTCATGTCCCTAATGATTCCTAAATCTGAGAGCACATCCAGTCTGTTACATTTCTTAGTGATTTTGCACTGAGTTTCTTATGTTGTTCATCTTTAAAAGGGTTACAACATCTGGCAGAAATAACCGCCCAGTTCTTTTGAGAAGCCATTTTTGTCAGTTAACTAACACTAACACTACACTGCAATATACTAGATCACTTGGAAAATTTTGTACACTAAAAACACAGAGCACTTGTAAAACTATGAGAAAGAGAATTGTGATAGAAGGTTTGTGTTTACTCTACTGAGTCACCCAGACTGTGCAATCCAATGCAGTGCAAGTTGTGACATGAAATCAAGACTGCAGCCTGTATCATTCCTTTCAAGTTACAACTTGTTTCTCTGTGCTACTGAATACACTCTTATCTGAACATAGTAAATGCCCAATCTAACAATGTCCTTAGCTTTGCTTATTTTATTTAACATCTTAAGATAGCATTTTTTTAACTTTTGTAACTTTTTTCTAAAGTTAGCATAACTATTTTATTTGAAATAAAACTGTTTTATTAACGAATATATTTTTTTTATATCTATGGAACTTCATTTACATTTACCAGTAACTATTTGAAGAAACCTAAATTAACAAATGAGGATTTAAACACATGTTAATTAGTATATTAAGTGATTCAGTATCAATCATTTGTAATCATTTATACTGCAACTTTTAGAAAATTTGTAGTGTATTTTGATATAAGTATTTCCCTCTTTTCATAAGTGTGAGTTAAAAAAGTTACTAAATTGATTTTGCACTCTAGACCTAAGGGATCAGCATTAGTGGTGGTCAGATACCCAAAACTTTATGTAGAAATGAAATAAATAAATGCAGTATTGAAGATCCCTCAGTCTTTTTTAAATAAATCTTTGTTATATTGTAGAATACATTAAATTATTGGATATTCGTCTATGTCAACAGGTTGTGATGGAATATCTTCCAGGGGGCTCTCTGACAGATGTGGTGACTGAAACATGTATGGATGAAGGTCAGATAGCCTCAGTTTGTCGAGAAGTGCTTCAGGCATTAGAGTTCTTACATTGTAATCAAGTTATTCATAGAGATATCAAATCTGATAACATCCTCCTTGGGCTAGATGGGAGTGTCAAACTGAGTAAGTATAATGAAATCAGAATGCCTGAATATCCTCAGATAATGTAGAAATAAATGGTTGCTAACACCTGATTCTAAGCAATTTCATTGACTAATCACAATGTAACTGGATGTAATTTTTATGGTAGTACATGATTAACACATGATTCCCCAGAGAAAGTAATTTTTAATCCAAATTTCATGAGTCACTGTCTTGTACCATGCCACCTCATGTTATTACCTCCTCTACCCATACCATACTGTAGGTACTACAGGTAGAGGAAATATTGTGTTCAACTCCTAAATTTGATGTCGTGTTTTCAACATAAATACAGAAATTAAAAAGTACTAGGTAATCCTGTATTTGGACGTTACTTACTATCCATGGGAGTTTAGTGTAACCTAGTATCCAATATGCATTGGTACAGCAAGTAGCTAACGTTACAAATATAACAAGACGCTTTTCTTCACAATATGGCGGGAGATATAATATGGCACATTTTCAAAACCTACAAACATTGTATCGTACATAATTTGAAAATGCAAGGGCGCTTTGCTACAGCTACCGCCTCCGCTTCGCGCACTTACCTATGTGGTTAGTGTTATGCATTATTTAGACTCTATGCAGAGGTGGGTACAAGGCACTTGCGACAATATACAAGGACAGTGGGTACAAGGTGAGAACTACCCTATATAAAGAATAATAAAGCTCCTGGTTGCGATGGCTTGCCATCAGAGTTTTTTTAAAGCGGCTACAAGAAATTGTGAATTTATGGAAAGGCTATTAAAGCTTTTTAATAATTTATTTATGGAGGGTTCATATCCGGAAATCTGGGCTGAATCAATCATTCACCCTATATATAAAAATAAAGGGGTAATTGGATCTCCAGACTCCTATAGGGGCATGGCATTATTACCTACAATGGGTAAAATTTATTGTAAATTTCTATATGAAAGAATCAGGGGATGGGTTTATCGGCACGAGAAAATTTCGCAATTGCAAATGGGGTTTATGGAGGGTCGCAGCACAGTCGATAATATATTCATTCTGGATTCAATGAAGCAGAAACAATTATCACAAAAAGTGGGAAAACTTCACTGTGTCTTCGTGGACTTTCGCAAGGCTTTCGACACTGTGGATAGAAATGCACTCTGGTATAAATTATGGATGAAAGGATTGTCGGGTAAAATGCTTAGAGCCTTGCAAGCAATATATAGCAATGTGGAATTTTGTGTCAAGTACGACACAGACAGAGTATCTGAGAGCGTCGCCAGTCACCGAGGTGTAAAGCAGGGCTGCATACTCTCCCCTTTACTTTTTAATCTTTTTATTGATGATATAGTGGATGCTATGCAAGGGGAAAACATGGACGCGCCAATTATGGAGGAAGTAGGTATTCCAGTATTGTTGTACGCAGACGATTTGACTTTATGCTCCAGAACAATCAACGGTTTACAGAGAGGACTGGACAAGCTTGAAATATAGGCTAAGGAATGGGGAATGACGGTGAATATCGAAAAGACCAAGACTATGACTTTCAAGAACGGCTGTGTTTACAGCAAACTAGAGACTTGGACATACAATGGAAGGACGCTAGACAATGTGAAAAGTTTTGTGTACTTTGGTGTGACAATGACGATGAACGGGAAGTTGAATAAGCATATCGATGTGACGAAACACAGGGGTAAGGTAAAAGCTATGGAGACAAAATGCTTAGAGCCTTGCAAGCAATATATAGCAAGATACGCAACAAAATTCCGGAAATCTCTCTCAATTTGTTAGATACGGTGTATAATGCAGTAGTCAAATCAACAATTACATACGGGGCAGAGATTTGGGGGTGGGAACGAACAGAAAAACTTAACCAAGTGCAAAGTGGTTTCTTGAAACAGATAGTGGGGGTGGGGAAAGGAACGGCTAATAGTGGCATTTTAAGGGAATTTGGGAGCCACAGGGTCTCAATAGATTGCAAGATAAAGGCACTAAAATACTACCTGAAGATTATGCATGTCGATCAATCCCTTATCAGGACAATATGTTATAGGGAACAACTTAAATTGAGGGACCAAATAACGTGGGCGGGAAGAATACGCAGGGGCTTGGAAGAAATAGGCATGGGATTTATAAACGAAAGAGGCAGGAGGAACAAACGAAAAGTTTGACGGAAAGTCAGGAATCATCTAAGAGATATTGACAGGCAAATAACGGAAGGGGAATGTAGGGACAAGGTTGCTCTGGAGATCCAATCAATGATTAAAACCAACTGGGGAACAGAATGATATCTCTATGAGGGGAGCGCTGAGAGCAGGACAGGTTTAGCCTGTTTCGTCTAGGAGCCTGGAAATCGCTGAAGCGCGTCAATGCAGAAGGAGCCAGAATATGCCCACTCTGTGACAAAGATGACGACAGCACAGCATATCCTCTCTGAATGTGAAGTCACTGAGATGCTTAGGCAACGATATCTGCCAGACTCTTTTGTTGTCTCTAGAAGAGATCACAGGGCGATATTCGAACTGTTGAGTGATACAAAATTCTCTGAAGGGGTCGGGAAATTCATGTCTAAAGTCCGACAGCTCAGGGTAGAAAAGGATGGGAGGGAGGGGCAGGGGGAGTAATCTTTGTCTGTGCATTATTATGTATTATATTGTATTATAATTGTCATATATTTTCTGTCATTGGTACAATTTTTTTTCTTTCTTTTCTTAATCTTTTGTATAGCATTATTATTTTATAAGTTTTCGTATTATATTGTTTTGTATTATTAGTGTTACTTTTTTTTTTCTTTGTCCTGTGCATAGTAAAAGCACGAACGGCCGTCTAGGCCCGTGCGTTGGATTTATTCTATGGATCATGTATTTAATATGTATATAAGAATAAAGATGCACCTTACCATACCATACCATACCATACCATAAATCGTAATAAAATTAATTTTTGGCAAAATTCAAATATAAGTCGTCCCTTAAGCTCCGCCCTTTTGATATTCACATTTGAATGGACTTTGTGATGTATTTTGTTTCTGAGCAAAGCAGAGTGACCAACTGTCGTATATTGTCACAAGTATCTTGTATCCACCTCTGCATATAGCTAAATAATGCATAACACTAACCACATAGTTAAGTGCGCACAGCGGAGGCGGCAGCTGTAGCGAAGCACCCTTGCATTTTCGAATAATGTACGATACACTGTTTGTAGGTTTTGAAAGTGTGGCATATTATATCTCCCGCGAGGTTTGTCAGCCAGTCACACCTCTCATCTAGCGGTATGATGTCACACCTCCAATGTCCAATCACGAGTTTCTTCATAATACGAGGACAGAAGAATTCGCTAGATTGTGGTATAAAAGAAACTGCATCGCTGAGGGTGGGATAGGTGGGACACATTCATCCCAAGGTGCGACATATTTGAATTTTCCCTAATTTTTAACAGAGCAACAGTCTTGTGTTATTACTAGTTATAATTACTTTTTATTTATGTGCTTGTGCATTTTCCCTTTAGGTTGGCATTATATCACTGCCCCTTGAATACTAGGTTACACCAAACTTCCATGTATAATAAGTAACCTCCAAATACAGGATTACCAAATACTATTCCAGAAACATAATGTATAATGTGTGTATGTTGTATAACATTAAAAATAATACAATAAAAGACGAGACAAAGAGAGAGGGATAATATAATAATATAATTTATCAGTCATTAAGCATGATATTACAATGCGATAGACATTGTCACTTACATTGCCTTATATGATAATTTATTTTATTTATATTTTCCTCTGGTGTGGTTAAGGCCTTATTACCATACAATCTAATTAAGAATAAATAAGCGAAACATATGATTATATTACATAAATGTAAAATATTTTATTGAAAAGTATAATTAAACCTATATTAAATTGTAATAATGAAACATTATTTGGTGTCACTATCTGCTGAAAGATACATTTGCTTCTCAAAAAAGTAACCTACTTTAATAACTTTAATAGAAAATACTTGGATGCTCAAAACTTGGAAGCTGGAAGATAAAGCTACGCTGGGAACCAGAGATAATTTACCATAAATAGGCAGAAAGATCAGAAATAATAATGATATGAATTTATAACAAGAGCAAGATATATATATATATATATACAGTAAAACCTCGTTAACAAGAACTCGCTTACGACGAACACTCTGTTAACCAGAACAAAGATTTGGTCCCGGCAAAGATATATTGTTTCTTATGAAAGTTTTGTCGGTTAACACGAATTTCGGTTACCACGAACTGCGAACTGTTTTTCTGTCCCTTGAATCTTGAAATGTCATTTAACACAAACTTCCAAAGCTTTTCAAATTGTTATTTCCTGTTCTTCCTTCGGTAGCCATGCAAGAAACGAAGTTAAAAGTAAACCTTTATTAAATTCCCGGTTACTTACGTGGATGGCTACGAGTAATATGATTAACATCAACGCTGGCTGGCGCAATCGCCCGACAATCGGGAGTTATTGTTATCCTGTGCCAGTACTACTGGTCTACAGGATTGCTAAATAAATAAATAAATAAATAAATAAATAAAGCATCGTGCCACCAACAATCGGGTTATAACGTTTCTTATTTTATTTTTTCGTTCATTCTAACATGACCAGTACGATTTCATCATACGTTGCAATAAAACTTGTAACCCACCCGCCAGGAAGTGTTTGCCGTCGTAGCCACTTGATAACGTTTTGCTGCAACATCCGAATCATCAGGGACAGTGCAACTTACTTGAATTTTTCAACAGGAAATGATCTTTTTTAAAAGGTAGGCCTAATTACATAGCCTACTTTTGCATGTAACAGTATTTTCTACGATAGTGTATACCGTAATTGATTAATTTAAAAAAAAAAAAAAAAATTAGTCCCCGGTTAGCACGAATTTTTTTAACACGAACCCCTCATTTTTCGGTCCCTTGGGATTCGTGTTAACGAGGTTTTACTGTATATATATATATATTTTTTTTTTTTTTTTCAAATAGCTCAACAATGGTAAATAATTAAGCCTCTTTTAACACATTAAAAGTTTTCAGCAAGAGTGCTGTGTATTCAACCTCATTGACGCCAATAAAAACATTATAATAGGCCTACATAACAAAGGAAAAATTCATAAAACCAAAGAAACGGACACACAGACACTCACACACAAACATATAAAAATAGGGTAACATAATACATAATATATACACTGACAAATAAATTCAGAGGTGTGAGAATTTAGAGGTGTGAGAATGGGGTAACGGAAACTGGCTTACTTTATGGCAAAATTTTCAATTGTTTCTAAAACCTGTTAAACAGAAAAGTGGAAGATCTCCTTTTCAGGGAATGTAGTACTGTTTGGTACTGAACAACCGTAAAAAAAAAATCAGAATTTTTGGGATTGGCATTTTTGAAGAAAAAAAAATTATCACAAAAAAAATCAAAAGGCTAAAACAAAACACCCTGTACATGCATTTCCAAACTTAGGATATCATTTGAATCAGAACATTATTATCTTTCAAATAAAAGGAGAATCAACAAAATATCTTGAACCGTTCCAGAAATAGAGCACTTTAAAATTTTCTCCGAAAATCACACTCGAGAAATATCATCTGAGATGCCATCTTTGGTGGCCTGTATCTCGGCCCAGGAATTTTTTTGGGCAAAACAAAGAAAATGGGTGTCTTACTTTGTCCTGAATTTTAACATATATTAAATTCATTAACATCTGAGACCATGAAGGTAAGCCCCTGCCTGAATTGATATGGATTATACCTACACTACTTCACATGAAAAACAATTAACCCTTCCCGGGCGGAATCCCATATATGGGACGCCTGTCCGATGCCTCCAGCGCGGTAACCCATATATGGGTTCTCTGACCGACTCAATATGTGACCGGCTCTTCTCACTCACTAAGTACGTAAAATCTTCAACAGATGGCAGGAGAATGTTCTCTTATCCACTGTGACTTGGGAATTCCCCAATATACGTGCCCAGGACGATTTTAGTATAGGATTTCAGTGGCCGGGCGTAACTAGTAAACAGCGTGCACTTTTTGTTCCGTGTTTTTCCCTTATTTTCGGTAAAATTGCAAAAAGAGAGTGTCCTACAGGTTCTGAAACTGAAGAATTAAGTATTCAAAGGACAGTGAAGTGTCAGAATTATCATTTAGCGATAGTAAGGGATGTTTTTCCAAGATCGCTACCGGCAGCGTTAATGAGAGTGAGAGCGACGTAAGTGACACTGGAGGCAATCGTGCGCCCTGCTCTATAGAAGTGAGCAATTTTGATGCAGGCACATCATCTATTACTACAATATATAATATCCAGCAAGGGCCAGTTATCCCTTCTGATTTTGAACAAAATACTGATCCAATTGATAATCATAGCCCACTGTATGCCTATGTAAACTTATAATTCGCTCAGTGAGACTTGTGCCGTTTCCGCATAAACATTTTCTCGCTAAATGCTAAAAATCGGTCCTAGAGCAGATTAGGGGCAGAATTAGGCAAAACTCCAAGGTATATGTTGATTTTATGCATGAATTCGTGATTTAAGTTACTTTCAATTGGTCTTTCATTAACTTATTTTTTCTTTAAAAATGCCTTCCGCCCACAGCCATAAAACATCGCCGCCCGCGAAGGGTTAAAGAAGTATGAGGGGGCTTCAAGAGATGCAATTTTACAAGATTATAAGAAAAACCTAAATCATCAGAGAGGTATTTTTACACAAATGTCGTCTACGCAGATAGCTGCATTAACTGCTTCTTACAGTGTGTCATTGGAACTTGTAAAAGGTAAGAAAGCATTTAGTGATGGAGAAATAGTTAAGAAATGTGCAATTGCTATGGCAAATGCATTTGGTGAAAGCAATTTATCTGCAAAATTTGCAGTTTTTCCCCTCCCTCATCGGACAATCTCAAAGACGAGTACAAACAAATATAAATAACAAAGAAATTAGAAGATATGGTTGGAAAATGAAGCTACTTTTCACTATGCTTGGATGACAGTGTCAACCAGACTAACACCAGTCAGCTTTTGATTTTATACGAATGATCAACAGTGATTTTTCAACACAAGAAGAACTTCTTCAATTATGTTCTTTACGTGGATACACCAAGGGTGAAGTTATATTTAAAGCAGTAAATGAAACAGTGGAAAAATATGGCAGTTTTGAAAAGTGTTCTTGTATTGTGACTGATGGTGCACCGTGTATGAGAGGAGGACATAAAGGACTGGTAGGACTAATTAGGAAAGCTGGGTTAAGTTTCCCCATGTTCCATTGCATAATTCACCAAGAGGTATCGTGTGGGAAATCAGTAAAACAAAGCGATGCGATGAATGTAGTGGTTACAGTTTCCAACAAGATACGTGGTGGCAATAAGGCACAACTTGACTCCAGATTCCGGGAATTTTTGGATGAGCTGCAAGCCCAATATAGAAATCTATCACTCCATGCAAACGTACACTGGCTGAGTGCAGGTAAATGTCTTCAGAAATTCTTTGCACTGAGAAATGAGATTCCAGTATTTTTTAAAGAACAGTACCAAAGATAGTGAAAATCGTGTTCGGCGGGTTGAAGATCCAAACTTTCTAAGGCAGCTTGCTTTCATGACTGACCTGACACAATACTTGAATGAGTTGAACCAGAGACTTCAGGGCAAAAATCAAAGTGTTTCAGAGTTTCAGTTGGTCATGTTAATGGTTTCAAAAATAAGTTAAAATTTCTTAAATTAACTTTATCAAGACATGATTTAACACACTTTCCATGTTGTCAAGAGCTGTCAGGAGAAATTGAAGATGGTAATTTTTCTGAATTTTGTGAAAATATAGTAGTAGTAGTATCTAATGTCCAGACACTTGGATGATCTCCATTCGTCTTCTAGCTTCCCAGTATAACTTTGATGTTGAAGCCAAATCTGTGGAGGTTAAAGTTGTGCACTTGTGCAAGTGGTCCATATCCATGTGTGAATCCTCTTCATTGTAGAGCACACATTTTGGTGAAGGGTATATGCCAATTTTATGTAAGTGAGCAGCCATGCCATCATGTCCAGTTATCAACCGAAAATGTGCTACAGCTTCATGTCTTGGGGATTCTGAGACATCATTTTTGGAGAAAATGGGATACCAGGATTTATTACTGTTTTTAGTTCTGAATATTTCTGCTGTTTGGTTTTTAATAATGCTATTTATGATTAATTTCGTGGAATGATATGTTAGCATGCTGTTTGGTTTTTGTAAGATTTGGGTGCCTTTTTTTTTTTTTTTTGCAAGAGAATCTGCATGTTCATAACTCTGAAGACCACAATGAGCAGGAACCCACTATTTAGAGCAGTGAGCATTTGTATGATGTTTTGGGTTTCCCTTATTTTAATACTTGTTATTTGCTTCTGTGATACAATTGCTTGAATGGCTGCAGTTGAGTCACTTAATATTACTGCTTTTTTAAACATATTAATTCTATATAGTAATTGTGTTACTGCCATATTTATTGCCAGAATTTCACCATCAAATTGTGTTGTGTTAATTCCAGCTGATATATAGTAGTCAAATAACTCTGAATGTATCCCGGCTCCACCTCCACTTTTTTTATCATACAGTGACCCATCAGTATAAATATGGAGCCATTCAGACTTTGGATACAAAGAGTGTATGGTTTCCAAAGCCAAAGCTTTTATGGTATATGTTACATTGTTGGTATATGTTACAGAGACTCTTAAGTTACTAGCCCTAGAAACCATTCACACTTGGTATCCTGAAGACCAATGGCTTCATATATATATGGACGGTTCACTTATCAGTAAAGAAGGGAAGGCAGGGGCAGGCATCTACAGTGAACTGTTTAGTTTCTACATCTCTCTGGGCAACCGAGCAACTCACTATGATGGGGAACTAGAATCGATTAATATCCCATTAAAACAACTCCTATACTGCATCAAATCTTTCTCCAAAGCAGTAATTCTGAGTGATTCCAAATTAGCACTTCAAGCTCTGTCATAACCTTACCCCTCTAGTAGCAGAATACGAGAAATACTCGGCTTTCTAAAAATATTACAAGGCCTCAAAAAAGATGTTTACTTCCAATGGATACCATCACACTGCGGCATAATGGGTAACGAAAAAGCAGATCTACTAGCGAAGAAAGGAACATGTATTAAACAAAACTCTTCAGTAGAAATCTCATACCACATGGCAAAAATACACATAAACTATATAATAAACTCACAATGGAAACAAGAATGCAAGGAGAAAACAAAAAATAAACAATGGAAAACCCTGCTGGATAAGACACATTATATTCCAGATTACCCAAGAAACCATTCTGTTGCTTTATTTCGGATGACCACTGGACATGATTGTTTGGCAGCTCACCTACACAGAATAAATATATTTGAATCCCCAGCTTGCATACTTTGTAAAGATCCAGTATCCACAATGAACAGAGACCACCCAAAACCCCTACTTTCCAGGCAGGTCCCGTCAGAGAGTAGTGGTGGGAGACTCGGGTGAGTCGTAATATACTAATTTCCCGAAATGTTTATTGCCCATGCTTAGGAAAGTATGCAAGTGCATTAAATCAGATTTTATTTGGGTTGTGTATCCTTCAGGGATGCAACACAAAGTATAGCAACAACTTTCTTTTCATTTTTAAAAGCACTTTATTTGAAGAAAATTTAATTTTTCTTAATATACTCTAAATTGGTTTAACAATTCAAACCGAATAATGCAACTTTGAACAAGGCTGAGACAAATGAATGTGCACACTGCGATACAGCTAAGTACTCTACATTGGAATATATTAAGGATAGAAGGATTTATGTGTTTCATATCACATTTTTTAAAAATTAAATATATTTGATACTGTAATTACGGTATGTTATAGTGATTTTTTGTTAAACTAATTTAATCCTAAAATATTATGGGAATAAATATTTTCAATTACTATATTGTTTTCCTTTAAGTTTCTTATGAATGCAAATTATATTATAGTGATTATTATTGTAAACTTCTAAATTCGAATTTTTGCATATTACGAAAATAATTATCTCATTTCTTTTGTACTGTTGAAATTTGGTGATGATGGGTTTGTTTCATGCTCTATTATTTCCAGGATTTCTTTCTTCCACTCATTCAGAATGTTGGTTTGTTCCCAGTTTTCTTTATGTCTGCTTTATTTTTATTCTTGTTTCAATTTTTATATGTGGTTTTCCCCCAAATGAAGCCAAATTTCAAATTTATATATGCAATAACAACTACTTTCCTTCCTGCTCCCTTTTTCAATCGAACTACTGGCTACTGGGACTTTTAAAAAGGAAACTTCGTGACCTGAGAGAATTATTTTTCTCTATCTTCCATTATGCTGATGTATCTGTGATTTAAATGCCCTCTCTATGAAGGCCCTTCTTTGTTTTCATATCTTTGTTTATGCAAGTTCATGTTCTGTGTGGGTAGCCAAAATGGGAACTCTTTGCCCTGAGTCGGCACGTTCCTGTCGCTGTGATTTTATGGATACCACTAGTGAGTGACTACTTCTCTGCAAAAAGATCTCACTTTCTGCTTTACTTTTATGCATATGAGTCAATATCTCTACTATTTACATAATTTCAAAATAGTTTTACCTTGTAGGATATATGCATTTGCAGTTCTTTGTTTTGGTATACATGTATTAATTATTATTTTGTTAATATTTTAAAGAGAAAGTGATTCTTTCAACACACTAAATGGACAGAGATCAGGAAGGACTAATTAACTACAGTGATCAGACTAAGGAGTAGGGATCAAATAGTAATTTTTCTTTGTAGGTAGTTCCTTAGCATTTTAATGGGCATTGACTTATCACTAAATAATTTTTCCTCCATATTTTCCTTATATTTTCCCTACTATTCTGTAGCTTCAACTAACATCTTCACTGCTTCTCCATTCCTCCATTCCCCCGAAATAATATGCTCCAAATTGAATGAAGTTTATTAAGTGCAAGTATGGTCTTTATGAGATTGTGTGGGGGACGGAAAAATGTCTGTCCAACTGTCTGTCTGTCCATCCATCCGTGTGTCTGTACGCACGATATGCTTTATCGGATTTTAATGAAATTTGGTATACGCATTTATAATGCCCATGGGAAGAAGCCTATTGATATTGGACCAATCGGTTGACTGGTACCGGAGTAAAACCCAATTTAGTGTATATTTTAAAGGCATGATAACTCAAATACGCTTTATCAGATTTTCATGAAACTTGGTGTATGCATTTATAATCTCAATGGGAAGACGTCTATTGATATTGGACCAAATCGGTTAGTCAGTACCGGAATAATGCCCAATTTAGTGCCTTTTTATGATTATATATCAGAAAGGTGCGATACCTCAAATGCTTTATCGGATTTTCATGAAACTTGGTATACACATTTATAATGTCCATGGCAAGAAGCCTATTTATTTTGGACCAAATCAGTTGACCGGTACAAGAGTAAGAATTAATTAAACGTTGCATGTTTTTATCATGTCTAGGCTATACTGGAATGTCGCATTTTGAATCATTGAGGGCTTTGACTGCAATGCAGTCATGTTTGTTTATTTCGTTGATCTAGTTGAAATTGATTACTACATGAATACTGTTTTATACTGAAGGTACATTACTGTGAAATAATTAGCGGATTAGCTGAGTTCTTTGTCATTGAATTTTGTGAAATGTTGACATATTTTAAGAATTTCAAGTTGCAATACATTTAGCTTTGACAAATAATGCTATTACTTCACATATGCTTATCAAACTAGACCATCAAACTGAGCGAGTTGGCCGAATGATAACATTTTGGACTCGTATTCTGGAGGTCCCTGGTTCAAATCCCAGAGCTGGCTGATTTTACATGGATTTATTTTTATGTGAGTGTGCGATTGTCAAGATATCACAAATCTGTAGTTCTTTTGATGCTGGATGATTTTTATTGGATTAAAAAAGCTTATTTTCTGCATATCATAATTGCAATTATAATTGATTCAACAAAAGCATTCTGGCACATTGTTATATCAGTTTACATGATTTTATTAAAATTCTCTTTTTACTTTCAGAACTATATAACCAATTTTCTGATTGCATAATTTATTTTATTGTTGAAGCTACATGCTAATATTTCTAATTTTATTTTGTAGCTGACTTTGGGTTTTGTGCCCAAATATCTCCAGAGCAATCAAAGCGCACAACAATGGTAGGGACACCATATTGGATGGCACCTGAAGTAGTTACACGCAAACAGTATGGGCCTAAAGTTGATATATGGTCTCTTGGAATTATGGCTATTGAGATGATTGAAGGTGAACCGCCTTACCTAAATGAAAATCCACTCAGGGTAAGAACAACTTTTGCCTTTCAGCATGGTAAATAACCCTGAAACGTATTCTCACACATCTTTTTTTTTTTGTGTGTGTTGTAATTTTCGTGTTTCATTTATATTACCTGTACTTACAATCAGTCACTTTTCTGTAATAGAGACAGTTTTATTTTACATTGTCTCGTTAATTATGATGTTAAAAACGTGTTATTATTTTAATAACATAACTTGGTCTGGTTTAACTTGTTCTGCTTGAGTGGAAACTCTCAAGTGATCAATTATCTTAGTACTATTATTGATGATAACAGCCTTTAAAGTCATTAATGAACTTCATTCTGAAGCTGAATAGAATTCAACTAGTACAATTTTGTAATAAAACTTAATATAATTTTCAGCCTCTTTACTAGTATATATTCAAAACCACATATGACATATTAAGCCCGAATATGAAATACTTGGAAAGTAAGCATATTAAAATTTTTATTTATAACTTGTATTAAGTAAATTATGTACTGGCAAATATACATGTACTAATTTTTACAGATTTTGTAAAATGCAAATTAGTTGAGAAAGTTCATTGTCATATTACTACATATAATTGCGATTACATTCAAGAAATTTGGCGTGGAATATTTCAAACAAAGTATACCACAGTTATTTGAGTCAATTAAAATATATGTTGCATGAAGTATTATTAATACAATAAAACAATATCCCGGTGTCAAACTTTAGCAAGTGGCAACATGATTAAAAAGGGAGGGGAAGGCCACCCACGATCACTAGACCTTACACCCTGCAAGGATATCTTAAAGCTGAGGTGTTTAAACACCTTTGCCAGCCCTAAGAAATGCAATACAGGAAGAGATTGGTCTTATTCCTCAAGAAATGTTGGTTAGAACGATGGAGAATTTCCGAAGTCACATTCAACAATGCATTGATAGTGAAGGACACCACTTGAGTGACACATTGTTTAAAACATGAAACTTCCCACTGTGTAGAATCATTCATGTGAATACAGCTTCTTTATTTTGATCCATCTGTTTTTTATTTGAACTTTAAAATAGGGAGGCTGTTTTACCGCACTCTTTATTTGGTAACTCATTCAATTGTTCATTCATTTAGTATTCCATGATCTCAATGCTGACACAATATTGATTTCATTTTAAACAAGTCAAGAAAGGAAGTTATTATTATTATTATGTGGCAGAATGGTACTTTCTGAGATTGTGTGGTGGATATTAAAGGGAATGAGTTAAGTTCTTACTGTTTCTAGGTTTTTAATTCCTTTTTAGTACATGCTACTTTATCAGTTTACTTGATTTTATTATTTATGTAATGTGTTACTTTTATTCTTAATTAATCTCGTTTGAAATTATGAGTTTCATGAAAAGAATTTGCAAGTGCTTCTTTGCAGGTCTGTTTATAAACTCATAACTTCTGGTGGAATTAATTGTGATGAAAATGTATAATTTAGATCATATTAAAAAATAAAGCACATTGAACTTGAAACAAGACACATTGTGTCACTGTAAAAAATTGTGCTGTGAAGACTATAATTACTGAACATGTTTTTATCTTTACTTTTAGGCTCTATATTTAATTGCGACCAATGGGAAGCCAGAAATAAAAGAAAAAGAGAAACTGTCTCCTATCTTCCAGGACTTCCTGGACCAGTGCCTAGAAGTGGAGGTGGACAAGCGGTCACCTGCATCTGAACTGCTCAAGGTTGTATGTTGTTGTTATATTCTACATCCTTTTTTACTGTATCCTAAACAGGGAGAACTGTTAATGCTAATCACGTTGGATATGGTTATTTAGCAACAGGGATGTACTGCAACTTAGGCCTGTGACTGTTGCTGGTGTGCCGGAATTTTATCCTGCAGGAGTTCTTTTACATACCTGTAAATCTACAGACAAAGCCTGTCACATTTATGCATACATAAATGCTATCGACCTGGGTTGGAATCAAACCAACAACCTTGGGCACACAAAGCCTGCACTATGTTGACTGCGCCAACCAGGTCGACAATGCTAGTCTGTTTGAAAAAGATTAACATCTATTGGGTTCATATTACAGGGTGTCCACTGGTCGGGAGAATCCGGGAAAAGGCCGGGAATTTTGTATGGTAGGGAAAATCCGGGAAAAGTCAATAAATTTGTTAAAATATCCGGGAAATTTCGAAAAATTGCAAAGTGGGATCAAAATGACTTCTAGACAATAATAGGCCTATATGAAAGTATATTTAATTTATTTTATTGTTCCTAATTTTTGTATGTTATAGCCTAAGTAATTATTGTTTGCAATTACTTTTGTTACTAAAACTTTTTTTCTTATTTAAAGTATGTATAATCCTATAATTTTTCTTACACAGTTATTAGAAAGTGCTTCATATTTTGGTCAGGAATTTCTGAAATGATCAATGAAAATCAGGGAATAAGCTGGGAATTTCTTCAGCATTACTTGGTGGACTCACTGTATTAAGAATTCCTGTGTTCACAATCCAGTTCTCTTGAAAAAAAATTATGTAAGGTACATGCCTTCTTTGTCACTCCTACATCCTCAGTTTGAGACAGATTTTACATAAGTTCAGATTATGTAATAAATTCATGATCTCGCACTCCAGTTTTCTTAAATTCATGGCAGCAGATGTTTTTTAAATCAGTTCCATATCCTCTAAATCTATAGAAATGGGCTGTCTCATTTATGTAGATGTATATGTTATTCACCTGAGCTGGGACTGAATCTCCTACCTTGCGAACAAAAAGCCAATGCCATACTGATTGCGCACCCAGGCCAACAACACAAATTTGGTTCATGTAATGAATTCATGTATTTGCATTTCACTTATCTTAAATTGAAGGCACTAGTTGTTTTGTTCACCAATCTATATCTTCAACTTGAGTCAGATTTTTACTGTAAGTTTGGTTCATGTAATAAATTCATATAATTTCATATAATTAAATTGATGGCAGTAAGTAGTCTCAACTTGAAAAAGATTTTACGTAAATATAATTTCATATAATTAAATTGATGGCAGTAAGTAGTCTCAACTTGAAAAAGATTTTACGTAAATTGGTTCATGTAACGAATTCATGTTATTTCAGTTCTCTTAATTTTATGGCAGTAGTTTCAACTTTAAAAATATTTTAGATAAATTTGATTGGAGTAATGAATTCAGATTAAGAAAATATTCAAACCTAAAGACTTGTGTCCACATGAGAGTGCGAGAAACTCTCGAGAGTTTCATTTCGGTATGTGGACACGCGTTTGAGAGCGCTGTCTGAGAGGTTATTCAGAGCGACATTGGAAAGTGTGACTTTCAAGTGGACATATCCCTGCGAGCGATCTCAGAGAGCGCCTCGCAGAAGTCGAATAGGTTTCGGATAGCTGAGAGTCCTCTCAGAGAGCAAGATGGAGCGGAAAGTCTGGTCGGACGATGAAACTGCTCAACTCAAATGCTTTTATGAAGAAAATGAATGTTTATGGAACACAAGCCATCCTGAATACAGGAATCGAGAAAATAAGAATAGAATTATTGCTGCGTTTGCAGAATCTTTAAAGTTTAGTAGCCAGGAAGTGCAGCAAAAGCTTCATAATTTGAGAAATCAAGTAAGTAAAGGTCTATTTTACTTCATATTTTACACATTATACCCCTGTTTCTTTTAATTGCACATATTAAAATATTCTGTTCTATTCTAGGTTTCGCAGGAGTTGAAGAAAATGAAACAGGAAAAGTGGAGCTGGGGCAGATGAAACTTTCAAGAGTACGTGGAAGTTTTTTACATCTCTTCAATCCATCGTCCCAACTTTAACCGCGATGCCCTCTCAGCCAAATATGGTGAGTAATAACCTAATAATTAATTAGCTGTTATAAAGCCGTGTTCTATCCACAAAAATATAATATATAGTCTTTGAAATGTCTGTGAGATGAAAACATGTGATGCCAGACATAACCTTAATGCAGAAAACAACTAGAAATTAAGAATGGCAACATCGTTTATTTCACACGGATAAAGATATGACTGATTAACCACGCAACATTCATTGTTGCAGATTAAAAGCTTGTCTCCTGTGACCTACGTAAGCGATCCGTTAAACAATATTCAGTTCCTTTCCATAGTTTATATAGAACTTATTAGTCAACGTACACATTTTATAAAAATGGCTTAGAAACAACATAATTCTTTACGTGATGTGACCATTCTGCCATGATATCTCTCCAACTGGACTCATGAAATACTCTTTGAATTCATCCCTCACGTCTTTCTGAGATATTGCATAGTTGTGGCGAGTTCCTTGCTTCAATGAGAAAAAAGTACTGTCTATTTTTGGGTCTTCTCGCCAGTCACCTGGTGCGATTACATGAGTTCTGGGGTCCTCTGAGTCAACAGATCCACTATATAAATAATGAGAACTCCATTCCTTGGTGGAAATCAAGAAGTTATGTAAAGTACATACAGCTAAAACAACATTTGTAATGGCATTAGGGTGTAAATTAATTGGCGCCCGAAGAACTTGAAATCTATTTGCCATGATACCAAATGCATTTTCTACTACCCGCTGAGCTCTACTTAATCTATAGTTAAATATCCTGTTTGGTGCAGGTTGATCTCGGAAGGGATATGGCTTCAAGATATACGATTTCATGGCGAAAGCGTCATCAGCCACAAAAAAATATGGCACAGGCATATTTCTCCCTGGCATAGGGAGCTGTACATCTCCACATTCTAGGCCTTTATGCAGAGAACTGTTTTGGAATACTCTGTAATGAGCATCTGCTATGGCCATTAAAACGATACTATGAGAGTTTTTTAAATTGAAATGCAAACTTCCTCTATTATATGGTTGTTGAGCAACTACATGTTTTCCGTCTAGAGCTCCCAAACAGTGCGGAAAGTTCCAAATTTGATGAAAATCATCTTCAAGCCTCAACCATTTGTCAGTAGAACTCGGAAACTGAAAATAAAAATAATAATAATAATATTAATAATAATAAAATCTTTGTAAACTCTATTTGTATTGTACAAATTACCAATCTTTTTTTTTCAGCCAGAACAACGTTCCAGCAGAGATGAGGCAGACCCTACAGGAGTCCAAATACAAGATGTATGTGCACAGAATTCTGGAGCCGGAGGGAAAAGAAGAAAGAGAAACTCAGAAACATGCGCTGATAGTTTATTTCAGCGAGCTGTTGAAATAATGATAAAACCTAAGGATGAGCACGATCGTTTTGGAGAATATGTAGCTTTAGAGCTCAGAAGCCTGAAATCAGACTGTAATAAAAGCAGGCTGAAAAGTGAAATAAGACGAATTGTTGCACGCATAGCCAATGAGGATGAGGCTGAGCATTGGTCTGGTCACACATCTTCACCTTCATCAACATCACTTGCCTGTTTCACATCATTAGATGGTATACAAGATGGAAATGTTATATTCATAAACACAAATGAGAGGGCTTCAACTGAACCTCTTTGAATTTGGACATATTATGCATTTGAAAATTAGTTATATTTTATTTCAAGAGAACTGGATAATTCAAGAGCCAACCGAACTTCTGCATTCTGTCGCGATTACTCACTGTGCTGTTTCGAGAGATAAAAAATGCTATTTTCAGTGCAATGAAATTTCCCGAATATTATTGCCAGTCGAGTATTTTAGATGATAAGTGTCAGAAGTATTAATAGGAATGGCAGGGCTTACTAGTTGGCTCATGAATTGTCCAATAAACTGGAATCTTATAATTTCTAACAAGGGTTGCCATGTATTACTCATAAGCTTTTTGGGACATGAGAATAATAGCAACAAACTTTTGGTTACCCTACCGATATCTAAAGAATGATTAAAATGAATAGAGTACAGAAGAAGTCATAAATCAAATGTAAGTCTCCCCTTATGCTCCGTTCACTGCGTTGCTATGGCGACCACCTCGGAACTCCCGACCGTGCCCTCACTCGACACTCCCGACCGTACCAAATACCAGCTACAAACCCTTGTACCAAAATGACAACCCGCTAGCTCACTCGGCACTCCCGACCATACCACAGTCACCTCTGCATATAGTCTAAATAATTCATAACACTAACCACATAGTTAAGTGCGCGAAGCGGAGGTGACTGCCATAGCGAAGCGCCCTTGCATTTTCAAATAATGCACGATACATTTTTTGTAGGTTTTGAAAATGTGGTATATTATATCTTCCAGAGGTTTGTCAGCCTGAGGTATCTTCCAGAGGTTTGTTTAGCGGTATGATGTCACACCACCAACATCCAATCACGAGTTTCTTCATAATATGAGGACAGAAGAATTCGCTAGATCGTGGTATAAAAGAAAGTGCATTGTGAGGGTGGGAACATTCACCCCAAGGTGTGACTTAAATTTGTTTTTTTCCCCAAAAGAAAAACAAATTCGATGATAAGAATGTATAAAATCAATATTTAAAAAATATTAAATACCGTATTCAGTGTTTTGGGGTTAATTGTTCAATTTCATTGTGAATCATATTGTTTACGGATGGTATTACACAACAATTACTTCATGAAAGATGCTACAGCTCAAGTGCAAATGTAGAGGAAATCATTTTGGCTTAAGATAGTTTGACCATTCATTCTCAATTAACCTTTATACACATCGTCAACATATTAATAATGTGTACAGATGTATAGTTCAAAATCATTTGATGCTTTATTTTAATTTTGTCCTTACATATGATACACTCATTGTTGGGTGGACTCTGTGCACGTCGAGATTGAAAGACATGAAGATTCCTTGAAAAACGTACAATTATTATATTAACATTCCTCTACCTGAATTACTGATATTGTGGTTCCGGAGTTTAGAGGAAATGTATTATTGATTGACACATTTTAAGTTCATTAACTATTTCGGAAACGTCTGTGTCTGTCTGTGTGTCCTCATAGCTCATAGCTCATAAACGAAAAATGTAATGAAATATGTTTGGTCTAAGTATTTCATGGTTACACGCCCTCCAAGCCTGCCGTCTGCCACTGTAAAAAAGTAGTTATAACCCAGTCCCTTCTTCATTGAATTTTAAGTCAAATCATAGCTTTGCACTCTTGCAATGGAACCACTAGTCTGTGTAGGAATGTGAAATGATAAAATTGGGAGTCCATGCTAAAGTAAAGAAAGTAATGTCAGTGATGAATTCATATATTTTTAGAATGAATTTTTTTGTGTAATTCGTGTAAGCTATTATTCTCGGCTGAGCATTAGGACAAAAAATTCAATTCTGGGAAAATTCTAGACGGTGGTAACCCTAAAGTAACACAGCATACATAGCTAAACAGAAGTCATGTACCTTCAAATATGTATCCCTCAGTTTGTTATATATAGCAACTGTGACTTCCTTCACAATTCTGCAAATTGAGCATACTATTATGCGAAGGCTGTGGTAGGAATCGCCTGTAAAAATATGTTTCATGTGTCTCAGGTACATTATTATTTAGTACATTATTATTTAAAATAGGATATGCTTTTTTATAATTCCATGGTAGAATGTGGTACTTCCAATCTTAGCTTCAACCAACTTTTGTTGAAACTTTTACACAAGTCTAATAAGCAATAAACTATCTATTATCATTATTACTACTACTATTATTTATTATTATTACTACTACTACTATTATTTATTATTATTACTACTACTACAATTATTTGTTATTATAATAAGTTCATTACCCTGATAATTCTATGTGTACAACAATTTTAACTAGTGTATGACTATTTTCAATTGTTGGTACGACTGTTTTACTTTTCTGATCTGTCAACCCTGGTACCGCATAGCAGTGATGGTTGCATCCTCCAAAAAGTCCATCAATAAAACCCCTTGGGTGTCCCAGAACACTGTGAGGAGCGCTTTACCTGCAGAGGACGTTGTTTTGAACTTCTTTCGGACAGGTGATGACGGATGTTTCCACTCCATAGATACAGCCTTCGATTCGGGCTTCTACCATAAGCAGAGCCCTGATTTTTTTCCTAGAGGGCTTTTTGAAGCTTCTAAAGTGGTATTATAAATGTCTCAATGTACGTGGTAATTATGTGGAAAAATTAAGGTACCGGTACATCTTATCTTTAATGTCTCTTTATATTTTTTGTCTTTCATCCACACCTCTGTACACAGTCGCCAGGAGAAACTTATTTTCGGACTCCTCTCATATATATACAATACATATACAAGGTAAATACAGTATATATAAAAATATATAAGATACAAATACAGTATAAATATAAATACAGTATATTTAGCTCTATATGAATGAATGAATGAATAGCCATTTATGTCCCTGAAGGGCTATGGCCTCCTCTTTCGAGGGAGAGCTCGTCATTAGGCTTATGCGGGCTTAAAGGCATTGAACTAGGAGGGGACTAAGTACAAAAATAATGTACAAGCAAACATTCTTCCTGCAGTGAAATAGTGGTAAAAAATTAATTTGATTCTTCCTCTTATATATAGAGCTAATTTTTTGCCTTTGAATTCTATAGACAGACATTCAGGGAATCTACTCTGCTTATGGTGAAATGTAATTGCTGTTGTTTTCTCATTATTCTAAAGGATCTTCTGAAACCATTTAAATAGCTATGTTATTGTTTCATTTATATTTATTTTCATTTTATTGATATCACCTATTATAAAGACACAAGTTTCATCTGGAAAAAAATGTTGGCTTCCGGTGATTAATGTGTGATTGTAGGTCTTTAATATAAATTAGATACCAGTTCATTGTATATGGATGACATTGAAAGAAGACAATCTTCAGATGAAACAGGAGAGAGACCTGTTAGCATGATGTTCTGTGAAGGCATGATCAGTAATAATTTAGCCTTTCTATCTTTCCCGAGTTTTAAGAACACTTTTGCTAGATCCTAGAGCTGCCACGCACATGCACACTGTAGCCTATTAAAGTAGAAGAATGACATTAACATGTTAATTCTTGCTTTATTCCTAATAGCCAATTAATAACTAAATATTAATGATAACAACAGCTATATATCTACAAATTTTGTTCATCAGTTCCACGTCTACAGCTTGATAAGATTTTACATAAATTTTATTGCACACCATTCATACATCACTTCTGTTGTAAATTGATATTATCATTAAGTGTCATGGTAGCTCAATGGTAGATCAGTTTTAAGAACACTTTTGCTAGATCCTAGAGCTGCCACGCACATGCACACTGTAGCCTATTAAAGTAGAAGAATGACATTAACATGTTAATTCTTGCTTTATTCCTAATAGCCAATTAATAACTAAATATTAATGATAACAACAGCTATATATCTACAAATTTTGTTCATCAGTTCCACGTCTACAGCTTGATAAGATTTTACATAAATTTTATTGCACACCATTCATACATCACTTCTGTTGTAAATTGATATTATCATTAAGTGTCATGGTAGCTCAATGGTAGATCAGTTTTAAGAACACTTTTGCTAGATCCTAGAGCTGCCACGCACATGCACACTGTAGCCTATTAAAGTAGAAGAATGACATTAACATGTTAATTCTTGCTTTATTCCTAATAGCCAATTAATAACTAAATATTAATGATAACAACAGCTATATATCTACAAATTTTGTTCATCAGTTCCACGTCTACAGCTTGATAAGATTTTACATAAATTTTATTGCACACCATTCATACATCACTTCTGTTGTAAATTGATATTATCATTAAGTGTCATGGTAGCTCAATGGTAGAGCATCGGCGCGTTAAGCCAAAGATCCGTGTTCAAATCCCGGTGATGACATAAAATTTTTCAAGCTGATTCTTACTTGTATTGATATTATCATACCTAGGGATTACCATTTATTTACTATGCATGACTGCTTTATAGAGGATGTAGAACTTTCAATCATGTTAAAAACTCAGCTGTAAAAGTAATGTAATATTGTAATGTAGAAAGTCTGCATACATTTACATATCTTCATTTGTATGTTCATACCCAATAACAGTATCATTAAGAGGTCAGCTTCCCATTGCTTCTTTTCATACAACAGTTTACAAAAGTTGGGCTTATAATATTATTGAAATTTTACTTGCTATGAAAACAGGAATTTTTAAAGACTTCATTATATTTATATTGAAAATTTCACATTGAGCTGAAGACATTCAGTTTCTTAGTGAAATAGAAAAGCATTATGGTGCTCATAGTGTGATGGCATAGGATTATGTTATTGAAATTGTCCAGGGTGTTGTTATTATTAATGAAAGGAATGAGAATCTAGTAGTAATAAATTTGGTTGGAAATATTGACGTTCTAAAAACTTAACTTTTTTCAGCATCCCTTCCTGAAACTGGCTCGTCCACTAGCAAGTTTAACGCCACTCATTATGGCAGCCAAGGAAGCAACAAAGCACTAGTTGTCAGCAAAGTGTCGCTGCATGCAGCAGCTACAAGATTACCTCAGTGAGGTGTCACAATGTTGGACAGCAAAAGAGTGAGTGAATAAAGTGAGTGAATGTGAGCACAAACCAACAACAGTGACAAAAAAAAAAGTTTCAGTGATCAGAGTGGATGATAGAAATCATGAGTGGTTTAAGTGGTTTTCAAACCAAGAATAAATATATATTTATTTTAGAGTGATAATCAAACAACTTGTATCCCTTATTCATGTTCTCCTACTGCTAGATTTCTAGTTTGCTTCCATTATATACATTATTATTATTATTATTATTATTATTATTATTATTATTAATTGTTATTGAACTGCAATACAGTGCTTTGTATTTTTAATTTGTATTTTTATAAGTATTCTCATAAATAGTATTCCGTAGCAAAGTGTTGCATACCAGTAATTCTTTTATAACACTACATTGCCTCTATTACAAAATGTGTGTGAAAAAAGCTATGTTAAGTGAAATCTTTAATGAGTTGTCAGAAGCAGATTTAGTAGAAACATAATTTTATGACCAAGAAGCAGTATTTTGAAATATAATAGATATATTTAAAGTGGACACTAAATACAATTACGAAAATATACTTACGCCACTCATGTTTTCATGGGGAACGGCATTAAAAGTGACCACACAATAATGAATAAAAGTGCTTATAAAACATGCAATGTGTTTATTTCATCAGTGTGGATACACACTTTTAAGAGAAACACTATACAATCTGCGAACAGACATGAAAGTGTGATGCCTGCTTGATTTTGGTGAATCATGCAGTTATGGACATTATTATATGCTTTTATGTTTTTTTGCAGTGTGGATTTGATATGAAAGTAAAAGTTGTGATGGAGAGAGTTGAAACATGTCATGTATGTTATGATGTTGAGAAATTCAGAGATTTTTTTCCCAGCTTACTGAAACTGAGCCATGAGTACAGTTTTCCTGTTTTAAAATTATTTTAATGTAGTGGGTTTCTTAGATTAACTAGACGAGCAATCCAAGGATAATGGCATATCTCAAAGTGTGTCATTTAAATTTCACTGTACACGTTAGTATCTAGAATGTATTCCTGTCCCTAAAGATATTTTTCCAGTTAAGTACACAGCAGAGTACACAGCATACACAGTTAAATATTGCAGTTTTATCCAGAGAAATCAAGCTAAAGCCAATGACCCACAATCCAATTTTTGGTCCAGATTTTCTTCAAACCCTCAATTTGGATTGTGTGACATTGACAACTGCCATTGCACACAACTTTATTCAATATTTGCCTGCATTTTTGTTGGACACAATGGAATAGGAATTTTTTTATTTTCTATCCATAAAATGTGAAAAATGTGAGCGTTATTCTCTCCCCACCTGAAATGCATGACATAGAAATATGGCAGCTTCCTCCAAACAGCTGATTTTCTATACTGCCACAACTGTAAACATTAACACAGAAGATCAAATTAAGATATTACAGCCAAGAAGATTAACAGATGCTAAGAAAGACTTTAAAGTTACAACAGGTACTGTCTGCAACCATTATTATAAAACTGGCATAAGGGGTGAGGCTCTCTGAAAATTATGAAAAAGATTTGACAGTGCATAGGGTACATTTGTCCACCATGTCAATTGTAGTAGTGATTAATTTCCGTTTTGGATGTACAGCTGACAGATATTGGACCAAAATGCACTTTTGTGTGCACAGCCAGTAATAATTGTATATAAATGCTACTTGATACAACTTTTTGAAGAAAAATTGGTTCATAGGACACTGGCTTAAGCATTCTATTTTATTCAGTTTTTCCTTGATTTCAATGCTGCCCAAACATTACAAATTAAGGATATTTTAGGAGAATCATTTCAAAAAATCAACCCATAACATGGAAAGAAAAATATTAATACGATTCCAAAGAAGTGTATCACAATATTACTCTTAACGAAAAAAAAAAAATAAAACATTTTAACATTAAAGATTGAAACAGTAAAATGCCATTTAAATATTTCAGAATCACTGTCGACCCTTTTGTAGCTATCAGTCCAACTTCCTTAGTGGTTACATGCAGGATGCCCAATTTCTGACAGATGTTTACAAAAAACATTGGGTATGTATTACATGCACCGTGAAAAGCCCGATTAGCTGAACATTTTCAAGGAGGTAAGGGATAGTTGGCTGATCAATTGCATTCTTTTCATCATTCACATCCCTCAGTGAGCTGAAGTGATTTCAGCTGGATTGTTGGCTCCAAGATGAAATGAGCATGTGCTTATCTATTTAGCAATTCCTGGAGCCACATTTTGGGGCCAGATCCAGTTGTTTGCAAACAAATGACATTTAAATTAACAGCTATACCATCAAATTCATTTGCAAAGATTAAAATCCTATGGCCAATGTTAGGGGAGTAAATAAACAAAATAGGCCACAATTCTAAAAACGTCCATAATATATATATATATATATATATATATGTTTTAAATCAAGATACAATAAATGGAAGCACTGGACCCTAATTAAAATACACCCAGAACACCCTACTTATATAAAATGCTTTCCCTGCTATCATTCACTCAATCATACCTGTTTTTTCCCCATCTTTAATTCCATAGCTCAGTCCAGAAACATAAAATACAAAGTTCTCTATCTTTATTATTAATT
Source organism: Ectobius pallidus (assembly GCA_964059195.1). NCBI lineage: Eukaryota > Metazoa > Arthropoda > Insecta > Blattodea > Ectobiidae > Ectobius > Ectobius pallidus. Next base: position 29,798,661 of record CAXKWD010000005.1, on the reverse strand, counting down.
ACAGATTAGAGAAACATAAAATGCTACAAATTTCTGTATCTTTATTATTAATTACAGATGAGAACTGGCCCACAAAGCCAGCCTACTATGAACATTCTCTTTACATTAAAAATCATCACTCACCATACCTGAAGTTCTGTTAACAGTCTTTTCTATCGCTCTGTCCAGACATCGCATCCTTACAGTAACCATCTTCACTTAAAAACCTATCAACAAATAAATACACACCAGCAAAGCCCAAACACAAATCATACTCGTTGCAGTTGGGATGGCTTCTACTAAAACCTAACTCAACGAGGAGCTGTGTTCGATGGGAAAATCTAAATTACCGAAATATCTGCTAAGTAATTCTTCAAATTATCTTTCTTCAAAACAAAATAACAGATATGCAAACGAGCAAAGTAAGCAAGGGTTATTAAACCATGTATACATGAAATATAAGATGTTGGTGAACCCTGGACTCCAGCTTCGGATCAGATTATCCCTCCAACTTCGACATACTGAAACACATCTATCTTCAGAAAATCACATCACAATAACACTTACTTGCCCACTAGCATCCTATGAATTAGCTAAATATCTACAAAAACAGTTATCTCACCTGACGAATATCAAAACCTAGGACCTCAGATAAGTACATGTTTTCCATACCCCATCTGAAGGTACCTGAAGTAATGGACAGAATTCGTTTCTTTTCTGTTGCTCTTAAAAACAAAAGACATGCTCCAATTAGAGTGAAACCTGGCTGTAAAGGAAATTCAAGGGACCATAATTTTTTCTGTTATAGGCAGTATTCTGGTGAATCAAGGTTACCTAAATAAATAATAATAATAATAGTTAGGCCTACCTACATTATAATATATATATAATGTATATATAATATACTAGCATATGCCCGCGGCTTCGCCCGCGATAAATATTTCAAAAATTAAAAATCAAGAGCATAATAGTTAAATCATTATATTTATTAACACCTAAATCACGTGGACTACATACCACGATTAGATAGCATCGTCTGGTAAAAGCGACCTCAGATTCGAGTTCCTTGGTCCAGAAAACCCCTGTATAGTGAGTTTCGTCCAAATAAAACTATGTTTGACCATATTAGGGCTTACAACATTCAAGCGATCGCGAAAGTTTAATTTCCAAGGTATGACAAAAATAGACAAAGCCAACTGTAATTGTCAAACTTCCATTTAATTTAATTCCAAACCCATCTGAAATCCAATATGTTTTAATGTCAAATGTGATTCGGATTCGATAATTCTGTGTAAAAAGGGATTAAGTATTTTCAAAAACATTTGATTTTTGGCATTTAAAATCAGAATTTTTCAAAATCCTTTCTTAGTGAGCACCTACATTATGAAACGAAGGTACTGTCAAAATTCCAAGACTCTACCTGTTATAGTTTAGGTTCTACGTTGATTCCTGTCAGTCAGGACAAAGCCTTTTATATATATAGAGAAGAGATAATGTAGCCTCTTCTACAACACTAGGTAAAGTAAAACCCTTGCTTTTTCATTCCCAACCAATTTTGTTAATCTCCTCATTCCCAGTGAGTCTTAGTTGTCGTTTCATTGCACCATTTCCCTGATTCGGATTTTTCTCCGAAATGTTATAAACTTGTGTCCTGCCAACATTAAATTTTGCCACGATTTGTTAACCAACAACTTATCTTTTTCAATGGCTTCAATAAGGTTTATTGTTGTTTCAGATCTAAAATGTCAACACACGATTACAACAGTCTAACACCTTTCTAAAGAACTGAATGACAGTACAGTAACAGAATCCTAGTTGCTCTAGTTGCTGTACATAGATCACTAATTGTTTACCTATTTTACGACCTTGACTGAAGGATTTTCCAGATTTTCTCCGCCTTTTTCTACAGAGTACAAACAACCCTTCGTGCGACAAGTGTGACAAAATAAATTCCTGAGCAGACCAGTGGCAATTCAAGGATGTCCAAATACTGTTTTTGTCATTTATCAGGGTTGTCCAAGTAATTCAGAACCCATTTTCCTGTTTTACAGTACCAGTATTTACTGAGTTCAAAACTAAGGGTTCTGGTAATTACAGGTAAATTTACATGAATTTACTGTAATTTATGGGACAAGGAAATTTTTTCTGATAGGGACACTCACAATGGGTGGGCTCCTTCGGCCATCAACTCCATCTATTTACCACAATTGGAGGCTTATTATTTCTTCCAGTACACTGTCGGTAAGGAGTACTTTGTTACAATGATACCTTTTATAAACCACTCAACTAAACACACGCAACTTTACTTAGGCCCGTTATTACCACCTCCAGTAAAATATTTACGGCTACTTTTACGGTTACTATACTGACAGTTCGATTTTACAATATCTGGTTAGGAGTTAACTATAGGTAAGAATCCCTTAACTGGCAGTAATCTTTACTGTAGGAAAATGTACAGGTAAACTCCTAACCGGAAGATTTTTTGAGGTTATACTTCTCGCGGACTGAATTAAAATGGAGAGATGAAATTATTTAGCTGCTTTTGTAATGTCAGTGGTGATGAGGAACAATGCCACTATATGTAAAAAAGATTTTTAAAATATTGAAAACTAGATCAAACTATTATGAAAGTTTGGACAATCAATTATTTTACTGTTTACTTCCTCTACCAGTACATCAGATTATATTTGGGTTTTGCATCCTTCCAGGATGAGGTTAGAAACTTGGTAACTTTCTTTTCATTTTTACAACCACTTTACTTGAGGATTTTTTTCTTCTTTATTTTTTTAGAAAACAGCCAGCAACTTTTGATTTTAACAGGAATTGTTTAATAAGCATAATATATAAAATGTATAGGCCTATATATAATGTATTTCAATATGTTATGCTAAGAGCTAATAATTTAATTTGAAAACATCTCGTAGTATATCCTTTAGTTATTAGCTACACATTTCATACATAAACTTATTAGGTTTTAGGTCTTGCCTCGCAAATTATGCGACCTTTTTAGGCTAAGACAACTGAATGCGCACTACTGTCTGTACTGTGTAGGCCTAGTGTATACTGGAATATATTAAGTTTAGATGAAGTTATGTGTTTCACATGGGATTTTTTCTGATACGTCTTTCCGAGCTTTGCTCTTATGGCCACACCTTACTGTGTGTTAATTAGTTTGAATTATAGGCCTATGACGCTTTTCGTCGATAATATTCAGAAACAATTATTCTTCACATGAAAAGAATTTGCTGTGTCTATTTTTTGACATCAACCATAACCTCATTATCCATTGGAAAATCAAACCAAACAATGAAAACAGATGAAAGACTGCTGCAAACAACTGAGAAACGCTCGTACCAACTGCCATGAATTTTGTCTGATTGCGTTAACTGGGAGTAAACTTTAACTAGAAGATGATAAGAACAAAGAAGCGTTTACTGGAACTTTACTCCGACTATAAAATAAACTGTCAGTTAACATTTACTCCTACTTAACTGGACATTGTAAGAACGGGCCTTAGTCACTTGCAATGGGAGGGCTCCTTCAGCCATTGAAGCTATCTATCTTCTGCAACTGAAGCTGATTTCTTCCAATACCCTTTTGGCAAGGAATACTTTGTTACGATGATGCCTCTAACTGCTTTACAATTTCATGCTGCTTCATAACTTCATGCTGCTTCATAACATTATTCAAAATCTACTTTGTTCAGGCAAAATAAATCTATTAGCGGTATTAGCCTTACTCAAATTCACAATAACCCTTCAAAATCATTTAATCCGAACACTCATTTCAAGGCAAAATTTCTCTACTATAACATTGGGCATATTATTATACTAAAGCACCTAAGATGACCACACTGATTTGGCAAAGGACATCAAAGCAAACTGCAGTAGGCGACACAAAGAAGGAGAAAATAGACCTCCCCTAAGAGAACTAACCGGATTACATCCACTACCTACATAAATGCAGCACAACTAACTTCTGCGTATGACTAAAACTTTTCTAAGACTTGACAACAGCATTCTTAGCTGTGTCCCTCCACCGTTATCCCCTAGCCGACAGTAAAATAAAACCCCACTCAAGAGACATCCACAACTCCAACAAGAAGAAAACCTACCACAAGAAACTACATCTAACCGATCACTAATAACATTTACTAAACTTGATACCTAAGCAGTCGGGTAACACTAGCACGCTTACTATGTCCATGCATACGCCTGAAGTAGCTTTTTCTGAGATTACTTACTCTATCACTTCAAAAATACATTCATTGTCTCTACAACAATTCTACCTTTACTCTGTTTATTCCCATTTCCTCTGGTGAAATAGATCTATACTCTAAAAATTCCAAAAGCACATAGTTCACTATATTTCTGTTAATCTGTCATTTAACTATGAAAATACTACCACCAATATGGCTCTATCTTTTAGAATAAAACAGTAACTTGCTCCTTTAGCAGACAGAATTCTTTTAAAAAAATGTAACATTAGCTATAGAAATATACCGACTTATATCTCACGACATCCCAAACCTGTCTTCACAATATTCACTGGCATTATTCTGATAATTAACTAACTAATTCCTCAACAAGCATAAGTTTAACTCAATCTTTTAATGCTACTAACTTGTTTTCTACAATCTCAAGCAAAAATATTGTACAACACTCACCAAGAATTTTCGAATCCACCCCTGCTCCTTTGATTGTAATTAGCTTACTTTTAAGGCTGCTAGATTCCCTTTGGCATAAACTGGAATTACTCTAACCATTAGCTCATAACAACTTCATCTTTCAACAAATGTTCCAGCCCTTCAAGTCCTTATTTTCTGTGCTACCTCGCTATAATAATAATAAACTTTATTGCCAATAGAGCTTACAGCTATCAGACATTGTCAAGTATAAGATACATTACTAAATACAACAATTAATGCTTAAAAATAGCTACAAGTTAAAACATAAAATAAAAGTACAGGGAGTATTCGATGAGTGAAACGTTTTTAACACAGATTGGTAATGGCATTTATAGTTCGTCTAGTCTGTACAAAGCCTTCCTTACTAAGTATTCCTTAAGTCTTTTTTTGAATTTATCCTTTCTAGCACTTAATTTCAGGATTACTCCCATTCTATATGGGTCTTTGTCAATTATTTTCTTAGTGTAGGCTTCCCTGAAATAATCAAATCTACTTCTAGTGCAGTAGCTATGTACATCAATATTATTTTTTTGTTCCGATTTGTTTACCACTAGTAAAACCGTTTTAAATACAAAGAGTGAAACAACAGTAAGAATATTATTTGAACTAAAGACTTCTCTACAGGAGACTTTTTTTTTAAGTTATACATTAGTTTAATAATTTTCTTTTGCAGTACTAGTATCCTGTTGATATGAGTAAATGCTGCACCACCCCAAACTTCTATACCATAATTAAGGTGAGAATAGAACAAGCCATAATATATCAATTCTCTAACCTTAGTATTAACATAATTTCTCATGACCTTCATTAAATATACTGCTTTACTGAGTTTAGAGCATAAGATGTTAATATGTTTGTCCCAAGATAACTGATGATCTAATTGTATACCCAGGAAGGAGTGATCTAAGGTAGTCATAGCGATGAATTCATCAGACAACGCATCATTTTGAATTCCTCTGTTATTCAAATCAAAGAATATTATTTTTGTCTTAGTTTTGTTCAAGGTGAGGCCATTAGATCTAAAGTATTGTTCAAGTAGTGCAAGAGTGCATAAGACAGAATTATGAAGGGCGCATAATGATTTTTCCAAGCAGAGAACAGTTGTATCATCAGCATATGTGACAGAACGGAATGAATTGCCTTTTGGAATATCATTAATATATAATATGAATAAAACTGGCCCCAATACAGAACCTTGGGGTACTCCGGTTTTTACTTCCAGAAATTGAGATTTAGTCCTTGAAATATAATTATCTGCCTCAGTGATTATTTCAGTACATTGTACCCTTCCTTGCAAATTAGAAGATAATAGATTGTGTGATATGCCTCTAAAGCCATATTTCTCCATTTTACTTAATAGTAGGCTATGTTGTACACAGTCGAAGGCCTTCGACAGGTCAAGTAGAATAGTTGCAGTTTTATTATTATGTTTTAATTGTTCCATAACTTCATGAATATAAGATATTATTGCAGTCGAGGTTGAATGACCTTTCCTAAAACCGTGCTGACTTTTTTGTAAGATTTCATGTTTATTAAGAAAGTTAACTATCCTCACTAAAAGTAATTTTTCGAATAACTTAGCAATAACGGATGTTAAAGATGTAGGCCTATAATTAGTAACATCTTGCTTATCCCCTTTTTTATGTACAGGTCTAATTATGCCAATTTTAAGACAATTAGGAAAGACTCCTACTTCCATAGCAGCATTAAATAAATGTTCTAGCGGCATTACTAGAGAGTATTTACAAGACTTTAGTAGGGTTGAGGAGACATCATCCCATCCACTGGTATTTTTATTAGGCAATTGGTTTATGATGTTTGTAATTCGTGCACAGTAGTGGGAGTTAAATATAGCGAATCTCGGATGGGTTCAATGGTCGCATTACAACCAATGTTGAGTGAATCGTTTACACTGTTTACACAATTTGTAAAGTAGTTATTAAATTCATTGCATACTTCCTCCGGAGTATTTATAATATTGTTGTTTACATTTAATTGCAGATTTCTTACGTCGTTTCTGATTTTCCTGTTTTGGTTAATCATGTCCCATACAGTTTTAGATTTATTTGCCGAATTGTTAATTTTCATGGCTACGTCAGAAGATCTAAGATTAATTAATGCTTCTCGATACTTTTTATATACTTCTTTATATTTGAGTTTATAATAATTTAAGGCAGTATTCTAAAATATGAAAGTCCTTAACTTTATTACATAGAGTACGTATTTCATTACTTAAATATGGCAGTTTAGACTTTTTTGTCCAGACTATTTTCTTAGTTAAGGGGAAACTTAATTCAAAATATTTAAAAAAGATAGCATAAAAACAATCCCATTTTTCATTAACTGCTCCAGCACAGATAACTTCATCCCAAGTTTCATTATCTAAATAGTAGTTAAAGATTTCCAGACTTGTTTTATTTATATTTCTGTGTTCATATATTTTATTACTTAATAAATTTACATAAACATTTTTAATGTAAAGAATCTGCGCAAAATGATCTGATAAGTAGGAGTTGATAACTTCAGTTGAGATATCATCCTCCGGGAGGTTAGTGACTATGTGATCTATTATTGTTGAGGACATTGCAGTTACTCTAGTATGTTGATGTATAACATCCCGCACATTATTTGAACTGATAAGATCTAGGAACCTTTTATAATCATTATTACTATAATCTAAATTAATATTAAAATCACCTGCAAGTATGATATGTGGTTTATTATTAACATTGTTGTATTTATCAAGTAAGTTTTCAAGGTGTTCCAGAAATTCCGCAACCGGGGCACTAGGTGAGCGGTATAGTCCGAAGATTTTTACAACTGCACTGTTAGTATTTAGTACAATACCAGCACTTTCAAAAGATTTTTCAACACTGTCTGCATTTATGCAAGACATATTACATGCATCAAACTCATTACTAGACAATACCGCTACTCCCCCACCCTTATGATCCTTTCTACCAAAATATGCCAACAACGTATAGTTGTCAAGTTTGAAGTACTGCATTTGCTCACTTTTTATACCATGTTCAGTGAATATTACAATATCAGCTTTAATATAGTTCAACCATATCTGGATGGCATCAATTTTGTTACTTACGTATTGAACATTTAGATGTACAATTTTGATACCCAGTTTTGATTTACCAACATCTTTGCACTGCTGTATACTACTGCTCACAGTGCTGTCTGTTAGTTTTCCTGACTCCTATAGGGAAGCATAATAGTATTCTGTACAATAACTGCATTATTGATAGCTTCACTGATCATCGCTGACAGTACACTTTTCCCTGTTGCATGTAAATGCATACCATGCTTGGTGAAATTATCACGACCTACAGAGTTCAGATCCACCATCGTTACATTCTTGAATTTTTTGCACAATTTATTTATTAATGCATTAGCTACTTTAATTTCCTCATTTATACACGAGTATACTGGTAGATCATACCTGTAAGGTAAATTCACTAAAATTACTTTAGTACAGGTCAATTTTCCCAGGGCTTTTCTTAATCCGAGTAGCAATCCTTCAGTGTTATTTCTACTGATATCATTAGATCCACTTATCAACACCACACAGTCTTTGTCACAAAAGGTTTCCCCTAAATTGTTTTGTATATCTCTCACAATCTCAGCTGTAGGTGCACCAGGTTTAACATAACCTATTTTTGTGGTTTCCGCGGATGGACCTGATACATTTAGTTGATCAGTTATTCCTCTAGCATGACTATCACCATAAATCACAATTTTCTTTTTTGCACACTGATTAGCTACACTTTTCCTTATTGATTCGTTTACTCTTGTCCTATTTGCATGCTCACTACGTGTAGGCCTAAAGTGTCCACCCACTTTACAACTTGCACTGTTAGAGTCGCTCTCTGCTGATTTATTAGATCCACAGGTTTCTTCCATATGTGATGAGTTCGCTAGTGCTTCAAATCTATTAACTACTGGAATATTTATTTCGCAGCTATGTGGATTATAATTTTTACGTTTTGATTTTGATACTATATGCGACCATGTATCTTCTGTCGTATATTCATGTTGGTTAGGTACAAGTCCATTAGGCAAACATACCAATTTATCCAACCTCTCTTTTAAGGCAGAATTTTCACTTTTTAGTACTTTTAGGTCCTCGTAGATTATATTAATAATATGTATTAGGTTGCTTTCATCATAACTAAGAGCAGCATTTCCCGAGTCGCCATTTGCTATACACAAGTTTCATGTCCATTCCAAGTTTTCATCAATCACTTCGTCCTTATCAATATTTCCACATTTAAAATGATACCACTTGTCACACACATTGCAAAGAGTTCCGTTTCTTACGATTTTCTTACATTTAGCACATTTATCACAAAATCTCACTCTTTTTACTGAGAGAGAATCACCACCCACTTCAGTTGTAGGCGCTCACAATAATTACATGAAACACAAAGTTATGATATATCTTAAGTGACTAATTTTAGAGCAGAATCAGATACAAAAAATAAAAAACATTTACATATACAAGTTCTCTTGGGTAAAATTAGTTGACTACATATAAGCAGAGTGCAGTGATCCAACCACGCTCGGGGCAACCAGTTGTTAGAGGGAGTAAATAAAACCGATAGGCCTAAAATCTGAAAAAAAACCTAATGCATAAATATTTTCAAAATCAAGAAGCAAATACATGAAAGCAGCTGAACCCAGACAAAACACACCCATAACTCTGCTTACAATAATTCCTCATCTGCTACCATATAAACAGTCACACTGAATTTAGCGTATCTTGAATATATTGAATACACAGTTAGAAAACAATAATTTATAAACAATCTTTTTCGTTATAATCATCAATGCAGAATATGAAACTGCTCTATAAAACTATCCTAATCACTCACAATCATTATACATAATCTTTATCATAATCAATAGGGCAAACTGAAATGGTTGACAGTATATAACAGAAGCAAAAAAAGTTCCAGCAAACATGGGTCCACAAACAAGCCGTTTGCGAGATTTATTATTGTGAATGTATGGTTATGAGCCGCCATTGATGTCCTTATTGCCGCGATGTGGTCTTGTTTACAAAACTAAACATTGCCAGAGTTGTAATCAAACCATACATGACAGACAGTGGGCACAGTATACAGTTGAAGCAGTAGGATCACTCCTCTGGACAGTGTCAGGATTATTTAAACCATCTTATCATACATGAAATATAAGATGCCTTGGACTTAAGCTTCGAATCCAGATTTTCCCTCAGAGTTCAACAAATTGAAACACACCTATCTACAGAAAATCACATCACAATAACACTTACTTGCATGATAGCATCCTGTGAATTAGCTAAATAACTACCAAAACAGTTATCTGACCTGATGAATATCAACCCGAGGACCTCAGATAAGTACATGTTTTCCATACCCATCCCGAAGGTAACTGAAGTTACGTACAGAATTTGCTTCTTTTCTGTTCTCAAGACACACTCCAATTATTATCATCCATGAGGGCCATTCACATATTAAATTTACAACAATATTTAGAACTGGTCCCAACGGGTAATGTATCTATGCTGGGATAACAGTTAATAGAAAGCAGTCTGGCAGGTAGCATAACCATCTCTCTCTCTGTAGTCATCAGTTTTACAACTGGTTTGATGCAATTCTCCAGTTCTTCCTATCTTGAGCCAGTCTCTTCATGTCTTCATATTTTTTACATCCAAAATCGCCAATAATCTGTTTTGCATATTCTAATCGTGGTCTTCCCTTACAATTTTTCCCCTCTATTGTTCCTTCTAATATAGTGTTGACCAAGCCTGGATGCCTCATAATGTGCCCCACTAGTCTGGCCCTTCTTCTAATGAGTGTCGTCCATAGACTTCTTTGCTCCTCTATTCTTTCTAAGACCTCTTCGTTAGATATTCTGTCAGTCCACCTGATTTTCAACATTCGTCTATAGCACCACATTTCAAAAGCTTCTATTTTATGCCTTTCACTTTTTCCTAAAGTCCACGTCTCACTGCCATAGAGTGCTATGCTCCAAACATATAACTTTAGAAATTTTGTTCTGACTTTTAGGTCAATATTTGACACCAATAGACTTTTCTTGTTAAAGAAAGCCCCTTTTTGCTTGTAATATCCTGCTTTTCACATCATCTTTGCTTCGTCCATCTTTAGTAATTTTGCTCCCCAAGTAGCAGAATTCATTCACCTCCTGTATTTTGTCATTTCCGAGTTTAATGTTCTTCATGTTGCTTATGGCATTCTTGCTGCATCTCATCACTTTTGTTTTGTTTTTATTAATTTTCAGTCCAAAATTATTTTCTGACAGTCCATTCATCCATTCAATAATTCACTTAGGTCTTCCTCATCTTCAGTTAGCAGAACAATATCATCAGCAAATCTCAGCATTTTTACTTTTTCTCCATGAATTTTTATTCCTGATTCAAACATTTCCTTTAATTCCTTCAGTGCTTCCTCAACATATAAATTAAACAGAAGGGGAGACAGACTACATCCCTGTCTCACTCCTTTCTTAATTCTTGCAACCCTTTCTTCACCTTCCACCTTTATTACAGCTGTCTGATTCTGATATAGGTTGTGAATGACTCTTCTATCCTTATATTTAAGACCTGTCTTTCTCATAATTGTAAACATCTTATTCCAATTCACATTGTCAAAGGCTTTTTCCAAGTCAACAAAAGCCATGTAAGTGTCTTTGCTTTTCTTCATTCTTCCTTCCACAATAAGTCGCCATAACCATACCAGAATAAAATCCATACTCAATTCACGACCTCATCCACCGGTATACCAGCCAACGTGAGTCAGGTTTTAGGATGTCCACATTCACAGAGGCTAATTCCACATTGCACTAATTATTTTAATAATAACAAACACCAGATGAAATCAAAATTCATTCAGCAATACAACTTTAATCTAAATATCTCTGAACATTACAAGTTCATGTGCAAGGAGTGGTCACATTAATAGATAGCTACTGTATTGTTGTATCAGTTTTAAACTGATCCACATGAGAGCTGAGAGTGCAAGAAACTCTCGAGGGTAATTTCTGGTGGTGTGTCCACTAGAGAGCGCTAGTCCAATCCTGAGAGTAGCTGAGAGTAAAACTTGTGACATTACTCTCAGAACCGTGTCCACTTAAAAAAAAAAATTGCGAGAGTTTTCGCCTTGCATTTACTGACAAGATTTTCGAACAACATATTATTCAATGCTAATATTAACCTAAGCATATTATGAGAGCTTGCTGAATGCTTTAAATGAATCCATTCATTCAATTACTAAGCATTTAGAAGAATTCAACAATTTAATTTGTCAAAATATCGCCAGAACATCATGAGTATTAACGAATTCGATAGGCCCATATATTAACTAGAAAGTCATGGAAATGTGGTATTTGATTCCTGCTAAATATATACTAATTGTGACTCTATGCTTTTTAGGCATTAATCATGTGATTTTTAATTTATAACATGTCAAATCAAGTGGAGTGATCCTATCAAAGTGTGAATCTAAACTCCGTGCATCTACATGGATGAATAGGTCTACTATTTAAGCTCTGTGTCAATGAAGACTTCTTGTTGGTTGGTCCTTTACCACTAGAGCAAAAGCATTTTGTGTGTCGCTGTTACAACGCATGCCTCTACTATTATATGCAATAGACTCAATGCACGTCCCTTCAGAAGAGTACAAAGACAAGCACCAAGACTGATTAAAAGTGCCGTGTTTCTAAACTTTGATTTGGAAATACCCAACGTAACAGAATGCATGGAATCGTATGTAGTCTGCACCAATATTGTGATCATTTATATGATTACTTAACGACTGGGTTGTACTGCAACTTAGGCCTATGACTGTCACTGCTGTTCGGGAATTTTGTTCTGCAGGAGATCCCTACATGCCTCTAATCTACAGACATGAGGGTTACTGCACAGGTTACAGCCTTCTTCACCTCAGAATATTGATGATTGCCCCTAGTGAGCAATGTAAACTACTGAGCCACGGAAATTATCAGTATTTCATTATGTTTCATAAATGAATGTATTATTGTTCAGTTATTCCCTTATAAGCTTACTATACATGAACATTAAACGATATTATAATCCATTACTATTAAGTAGGCCTACCATTCAATTTAGATTTCGTTTTTAGAAAATATAAATACATATTGAAGACAAATTAAAGAACTTAATATTTAGGGCACATGTATAATCAATTTAAAAAATCAATTAATATTTTATAATTACTGTACAAATATATATAATTGTACAGATATATTAAATTTAATATTACATATTATGTATAGACCCTAAAATCAACAATTATGAAATTTCTTTAAATCAGTTTAATCACATGGCGTAGTGGGCGTAATCTACACATTATCCACTCTCAGAGAACTCTCAGTTATACGAAACAGATTTGTATAGTGCAAGCTACTCTTGGAGATTGATTGCAAAGGCATATCCACCTAAGAGTTGACTCTCTGAATGCCTCTCTCCATTACCTCTCGGACAGTGCTCTCAGATGCGTGTCCACGTACCGAAATGCAACTCTTGAGAGTTTCTCGTAGTCTCAGCTCTCATGTGGACGCTAGCCTTAAAAGTAAAAAAAAATCCTGATCCGAAACTTTAGCCCTTGATTTGGGACACAATTCTGTATCGTGGAGGGATGTACTATGTGAAGTAGTTACACCAAGTGAAATTAATTTTTCTTTTGTTCACTTACCCTTAAGGAAGGGGGGGAGTAAATGGAAGAAAGGATTTCATCATTAAACAATATTAGTTTTAAAATATTGAAACTTCCTCAGTGAATACTAGTAAGAATAACTTCTCTGGCTTCACCCTGGTGATGTGCCTCTGACTGAGAAGTTATTCTTAATTATTGTTAGTTTTATCAGTGCCTTAAATTTTATTAAAACAAAAAAAAAGAAAACAGATTCATCTGCTTAATGAAGATGTGGAGAGATTTTTCTCGACTAATTTTTTAGTTACAAAAGCAATAATTTTGCATGCTCATATGTTTAGGGAATGGCATGGGAATGTACGAGGGTCGTTCAATAAGTAATGCAACACATTTTTTTCCTAAAGGCAGGTTGGTTTTATTCAGGATTCGAATACAACATATTATTCCTTAATCTTTTGGCTACAAAACCCTACTTTTCAACATAATCTCCGTTCAATGCTACAGCCTTACTCCACCTTAATGGGAGGGCCTGTATGCCTGCATGGTACCACTCTACTAGTCTATGTCAGAGCCAACGTCTTACTGCTTCCTGTAGAGTGCATCCTTCATCGGGCCAAACATGTGAAAGTCAGAAGGTGCGAGATCCGGGCTGTAGGGTGGATGAGGAAGAAATCCACTGAAGTTTTGTGAGCTCCTCTCGAGTGCGCAGACTTGTGTGAGGCCTTGCGTTATCATGGAGAATGAGAAGTTCGTTTGCATTTTTGTGGCGACGAACACACTGAAGACGTTTCTTCAATTTCCTTAGAGTAGCACAATACTCTTCAGAGTTGATCGTTTCACCATGAGGAAGGACATCGAACAGAATAACCCCTTCAGAGTGCCAGAAGACCGTAGCCATGACTTTACCAGCTGAGGGTATGGCTTTGAACGTTTTCTTCAAAGGAGAGTTGGTGTGGTGCCACTCCATGGATTGCCGTTTTGTTTCTGGTTCGAAGTGATGAACCCATGTTTCATCGCCTGTGACAATGTTTGACAAGAAATTTTCACCATCAGCCTCATAACGAGCATGCAATTCCGCACAGATGAGAGTGGTACCATGCACTCATACAGGCCCTCCCATTAAGGTGGCGTAAGGCTGTAGCATTGAACGGAGATTATGTTGAAAAGTAGGGTTTTGTAGCCAAAAGATTGGGGAATAATATGTTTTATTCGAATCCTGAATAAAACCAACCTGCTTTAAGAAAAAAAATGTGTTGCATTACTTATTGAACGACCCTCGTACATTCAATAATGTGTGCCTTCTTTATAAATATGAGGGCTATTTTTGTTTTCAAGGTGCGATCGGTCGGGAAATGAAAATCAAAACTGTATTAATTGGAACATTTAGTTACGTTTTCCAGCTACTTCTCTACATAGTCACTGCTCATAGTCACTAAGACATTTTTCATAGCATGGTACCAACGAAAACATCCCTCAAACTATAGAGTCTCCTGCCAAGTGTGAATTTCATTCAATTTATGCATGCTGAGGGGTGCAATGGAGCCAAAATTCATTGACGAAAGAGTAATGTGTACCATTCCAGAACAAGATCATCGGTTGACACTCACTTCCTTCCCTGGCCGTCTGGATCATAAACTTCTGTATGTCCTGCTTCAAAGTTCCAGCCCTTTGCTGTCACTCATGAAAGTTTGACTATACACATTAATCATTCTTCTATGAATTTCGGCTGCATTGCACTCCTCAGCATGCAGAATTGAATGAAAGCATGCACTTCACACTCTATTGTTCGAGGCATGTTTATGTTGGTACCACGCTATGACAAATGTCTCATTCGGAGTGGCGACTGTATAGAGAAGTAGCTGGAAGGTATATCTAAACATTCCAAACAAAACAGTTTTGATTTTCACTGTGGTTTTCATTTCGCGACCGATCGGACCTTGAAAAAAATAACCCTCATACCTATAAAAGTAACTTTTGTTTGTAAAATAATCAACTCCCTTAAAAAATCAATACTGTGTATACTCAACTTTAATAACCATCATGCTTCTGTGTTGACTGAACCAAATAATCCCTAAAACTTAATCTTCTAAAGGATCTTAGGGCAAGTGTAAACAGACTTATTTTAACTTGTGAAGTTTGATTGGAAATTTTAAAAGTGCAAATGTTAACATCTGATGGAGGAAGCTAAACTGGCCATGTTACTGAATGTTTCCTGTTTTCTTGTGTCGGTGATAATCATCAAGGGTATTACAAAGTATTTTACCTATTGGAAAACCTTGGATTGCTCAGTCTTTTTAATGAAGCCTCTGTAATGAAAATTGACCAAAAACAAATACTCTTTTTTATGGGATATTTCGTGTATATATAACACATTCTGTTTTGTGAACATAAAGTTTATTAAAACTATTTTTCTACCAATCAATCTTTTATGGTCCAGTAGTATGTAAAATAATGATATAATTTATTTAACCATGCTCAGAAATGCAGAAAACTGTACAAATGACTGGTGTGAGAAATAACTTTCAAGTGGAAGTGTTCCTGGATGTGAATTACTATATAGTTCTTGCAAAGAAAATTATTTTTAAATATTTAAAAAAAAGGAATTTATATAAACGTGTAAGGATATTAACCCTTTTACTGCTATAAACATATAAAATGCATAAGCCTGCAACAGTGCTGGCTGTGCTATTGACACATTTATGCACATAATGTTCTCCTTAGAAGAAATTCATAATGCATCTGTTATCTACATTCTGACACCATCAGTTGGTTGTTCTCTACTTTGAGCTGACATCTGGAGCTAAATATTTCAGGTGATGTATTGAACCATGCATCACAATAAATTATGCTCTGCTCTGTTGTGAATCACGTGGCTTCCCCATGGTTGATTGAATAAGTTGCCTCTATGACAAGAAATCCATGTAGTGTTTTTGCTTCTTAGGAAAGAGGAAGATTATTTCCAATTGTTTGTCCACTTATGAATACAAAAGAAATTTATAAATTAATTCAGCACAACCATTTTGCACAGTAAGAAATTTGTTAGCAGTGAAAAGGTTAAGGCAGATGATAAAGAATAACAGTGACCTTGGGAAATTTCTAACGAATAAAATTGATCCCATTAATTTTATTTCAAATGAATAGCTTGAGTTTTGTACATTTATTAGAATACTACACTTTCTAAAATTTTCTAAAATAAAATGCAAGTTTTAAAATATTAATTAAGATTTATTTCAGTTTGAACACAATGTTCAAAAATAGCAGGTTTATTTGGAAGTGAGCTCAAAATAACTGGTCAAGTTGAAATATCGTCTGATTTCTGTGGTTTCCTAAATAGTTGCATTAAAAGTCATCTGAGTACAGCAGTTTGTCACAAACTAAACTATCTTCTATTTGTTTATGAAAATCAACATGTTTTTCCAATGAAAATGAAGAAAGTAATTTACACAAAGACCATTATTTTATAGGAGTTAAAACCAACACCTTTTTTGGTATTAGGATTATCAGGTATGTTTGTACTCAAGGGATGGTTCTACTGGATTAAGGCCATTTTTATATCTATAGAAATAATCTGACATGATATTCCATTTAACAGACGCCCGAGATCTTTTAACATTTGGTTGCATCACAATACCATTCTTTTTAGAAAAGGTTACATAAAATCATCTTCGGGCATATTTCTGGAAAATATCCAGAGGATGGGTAGCCATTTAGCAACCTCCACCCTGGTGTTAATTTCAGTTTCTTTATTTTTACTCAGTGGTTGGGGGGTCATGCAGTAGTTTTCATATACAGACCTTTTAGATGATTTTGAACTGTCCCCCTGCTAATATTATATTTTTTTATTCACTACACTTTCTGACATACTGCCATTCCCATCTGTAATGGCCTTTTGCAAATCCTTGTCTCTGTAGGTTTTGTATATTTTTTTTTTCCATATGCCCATCGTGAAACATAATTAGTAACTTAGCTGCAATGTACTGCACTTTCACTACACCAGATGAGACAGGAACATTATAACAGTTCT
Source organism: Ectobius pallidus (assembly GCA_964059195.1). Lineage (NCBI taxonomy): Eukaryota > Metazoa > Arthropoda > Insecta > Blattodea > Ectobiidae > Ectobius > Ectobius pallidus. The sequence continues at coordinate 29,781,287 of CAXKWD010000005.1, read as the reverse complement.
CAACAGTAGCATATATGAGGATATTTTATAAGAGAAATTTGACATCAGAATTCAAACTTATGACCTTGGGCTTTCCGTCCATCCCAGTGCTCTCCCAATTGAGGTGCCGGAGTTCAATTTATAGCACCAGATGTTTTGTCTATCACCTATAATTACCCTTAATGAATAACCTCACTGAAAGACAGTTATGTCATATACAGTATTGTGAGGTACACTAATTTAATGATTTTCTATCCAGGTTTCCACTGTTATTGGAGTAAAATTTAATATGTAGTTAAGTATCCATGAAACCACCTTGTGTCAGAAGAATTTTTCCCCTAAAATATTCTGGTGTAATGTTCGCAGAAATATTATTCTGTGGTTTCATGAATACTTCTCTAAATAGTTTATATACCTTACAGAATATGTACCACCTATTTAATTGTTAATTAGTTGACAACAGTTGAAATGAAATAATACAGCAGAAAAAATATGATTCCAAACAGCTGTGCCGATTTTATCCTGTCCTATGCCAAAGTTTCCCCCGGGTGCCAGTGTTCTCTCATTTTAAAATACAGCATTTAGCCAAGAAGATATACAACATTCAGATTCTGACCATGTAAGCCTGCACCAAATTAAATTTAAAAATATTTTATGTGAATTATGTACTTGGTTAAATTTTATTCTACCTGGTGGTACATAATTTTGTACTTAATCTTATGCTTCCATATGGGCAGGCAGATTCAAAATGATACGATTAAAATGAACCAGAGATTCATGGACCTTACCCAAATCATGCATAAACAATTAAAACGATCAATAATTAAAAATCTAAAAACCAACTTTGAAGTGCATTTCAATATTAAAGGACACCACCCAGGGAAAAAGCTACCTCAGATTCGAGTTCCCTAGTCCAAATAACTCCCACATAGTGAGTTACATCCAAATGATTCAATATTTTCCCATTTAGGTAAGCTTTCATGGTCCTCTTCTGTCCACCTATATAAAAGAATTAGATTGTTATGTTATAAATAAATGAATCAAGTAGAGCAGATTAAAAGATTGAAGCAATTGATAGATTGGTATGTTATATTGCAAAAAATTGATTTCAGCGATGCTCTTTTTTCCCCCCATTTGCTATAGCAAGCAAGGCCATCTTCAATTAATTTAACAGTTCAATACAGTCATGTTATAGGTGGCGTTGGGTCTACATGGAAACACCAGCTCAAATATTATATTAGATACCTCATTGCCACGTTAAACATGTTCTGTGCCCGGTAATAGTCACAGTCATTGTTCAGATTAGAGGTAATACAAATATGGAATGGTAACTTATACCAGTGGTGGTGTTAGGCAAGAATGTCATTATTTGTCAGCCACAAAACCTACAGGTTTACAATCCTTGACTGAGCAGTAAGGATGTGAATGATCCATTTTAAGACAATTTCTGCATTCTATTTCTATCATTTGAAAGGAATGGGGGCAATGAACTAATTTGTGACACTTCCTTCAGTTGTGTTATTTTGGCGATTAACTGTAGCATACTGACATCATTGAATATTTCGTGGAATAAGATTACCCCAAAAATTCAGTTATTTTCAATATGACCGGGAATATAACACTATCACCTCCCCTGCAGAACGCAATGCTTTCAGTAGATAACTAACTGACAAAAAAATCAATAATTGTAAGAAATAACCACCATAAACCAATAGAAGAAAACTTGAAATACAGGAAAATAGAAATTCTATTCTTGGGCTGACAAAAAAATTCAGAAAAATCTTCAAGAATCATGGTATCACTACAGCAAGTGTAAAAACAGATACTCTGAACAACTTGCATTGCCTTTCAAAAAACTCTGGTTGGAACGTTCACAGTGGAGTGTAACAACATTTGAAAATGATGCGAGTTGACTACACACTATTTTCTCCACTTACCAAATTTTTTTGGTAGAACATGTTTCGCATATGTTCATATGCATCCTCAACTACTTGTCAACTGCCGAGCCTTGCTTGCTAGGAGAATCTCCATGAGTCCCTGGTGGCGGTTTTATGTGTTTCCTGATCAAATTATCTTCTGCGGGAATTTCAAAATTCATTAGCTGGTTTTCAAATTTTCTCATGTATATTTTTTCCCAGACTAACAGTTCTGCCGGTGTATGGACTGATTTCAATAATTTTGCTTCTGTATTAATTTCATGACCCCCATCCCAATAATGCATAGCAACTGCTGATTTTTCAGTCTTTTTAAATTTTATGTTCTTGTCTTCTTTATGTTATGAACTTGTCTGAACTATTGGGCCTAGAAATAACATTAAAATTTGATTTAAATATCTTGAAAATTACGGCCGCTAGCGTGTAAAGATATATATATAAATATATATATATATATATATATACATATACTGTATATAAATATAAATATCTCAATTTTTTTTAGCAGGTGGTGGTTTCGTACTTAGGGAGGCATGAAACATAAAGATATGAACGAATTTTTTGAAAGTCATTAGGTAGATTAGATTTTTCTTCGAAATCTACCTAATAATAAAAATAATAATTGTGTTAAGACGCTAAAAGGATTTTAATACTTTATCCACCTTTTATTTATCTGCATGGTGAATTTCTTCTACCAGCATGTAGAAAAGCAAGAAAGTATTACCTACACTAGCAACTACAGTTGTTTAGCTGATAGGAATGTCGCAAGCTTATTCTGACTTGCCTAGGCTGGGTTTGACCTGACCCATCAAGTTTAAAGAAACCTGCCTGCTTCCTAGCTATGACGCTGGCAACTTGCTTTCCTGGCGTTCAAGCGGGTATGGGCAAGCTAAAATCGAGATTTGTACACCTCTACTCATAATACACACTGAACCAAGAATCTTCAGAACATCATCATTAACATCCATTAAGCACAGCACTAGCCTTTCTACTGCCATTATGCTAATCCACTGCCCTTTAAGTCCTTCTGTTACACTTAGGAAGTACTGCATCACATCTTCCAAACAATGCAGAGCTTGTCATTCAGCATGACTTTTAAGTTCTTTTAAGCTTTCTGCAACTGCTTGGTTTAAATTTTCTTCTTCTGCATCAATTAATCTTCTGCATGATGGACATGGTCTTGACAAGTACTCAGGCAGATTAGGAAATATTGATGGTACTGCACCAAGTTTCAGTTTAGGGCAAGTTCTAGGAAATGTTTTTATTTCACCGTTAACTACAAATGTCTCTGTTCTTATCACACTCTCTTCACGAAAATACTTCACACAAATAACAGGCTTGCTTACCCCTGTAAAGTCTGTAGGAATCTTTCTATGCCATGTCTTCTTAAGTTCTTCGTCTTTTGGTAAAGAAAATGTAACACTTTCATGTTGTGACTTGTAGTTACTTTTACAGCCAGCAACACTACATCACCTAGGCATTGTGAATTCCTGAAACAATTAAGAAATACTTTAGCAGCGTTATCGTGAATTATTATGATCAGAGCTAATTACCACAGCATCTGTATTATAAATCAGTTTGCAAGTCGTTGAGGTTATGATAGGCCAATTTATGTATGTGAAACAAATCTTGCACAGGGACTTACCAGTACTGTTTTATGTGTAAATGTTTTTCTTCTGCCTCATTTAATATTCTACATGAAGGACCAGGTCTTCACAAAGATTCAGGTAGGCCTACATTAGGAAATGTATCCTAGGGTATTACCCTACAGATCACTGCACGTTGCATAATATTTCGTCAGCTTTAAATACACACACATGTACATTTATTCTTTGTTTCTATGTTATATACGAGGGGTATTCCGAAAGTAAGTTTCGTCAGTTTGTCACACGGACACTTTATTGACCCAAAAGCAATACAGCATGGCAGCATGAACTATACACCGTGCACTATTTTTCGACATAGTCGCCAGCGACATTGAGACATTTGTCGTAGCGTGCGATCAGTTTGAAGAACCCACTGTGGTAAAACTCGGTGCCCTGCGATGCAAGGAATTGGCGCACAGCCTGCTCCACCTCAGCTTCCTGACATTACTAAAGGTTCCATACAGACCATTTTGAGTGACAAATTGATGTTCCATAAGGTTTGTGCGAGATGGGTTCGTGGAGGCCGCACTTTGCGGGGACGGAAATCGGGAGATCAATTTCAAACAGCTCTATCTCGGACAATAAAAGGTTCAGCGGCTGCAGCAATGGCTCGTTTGAAAGAGGGGAGATAGCGGTACATGGCAGTGGCGCCAGATCTCTCGTGCCATCGTGAGCGGTACACTAATACCCGCGGGCACGCCAGTTTGCTGCGACTCGCTCTTCTACGGCGCAGTGCGCCTGCGTCATGCCTCCTCCGCTGACGCCACTTCCGTCGTGGAACCAGCCACGGGTGGGGATTCGTCTGGCGTTTGTTTGGTTCCCCTGGTGAACACGCCGCTCCTGCCATACATTGACGAAACTTACTTTCGGAATACCCCTCGTACATAGGGAGTAGTTGCAACAGAACAGTGCACCCCTCGTACACACACAATTTCTTGTTAATAAAACACTATAAAAGAGAAACTTATACACTACCACCAACAGCCAACAAAATACAACCTTGAATCTGCAGATCTACATTGTTGACGTCACAGACAAGATGGCCGCCAGTCATAAAAAATAGTCCTACTGAATGTACGGATGTAATCATTTTAAACCATTTTTTATATTAATTTCTGATTAGCGTGAGTATATTTTATTGCGTTCCCTTAATTTAACCAAATCGATTTACTAGAAGAAAAAAAAAACACAATAAACCGGTGTTAAAATGTCCAATTCTAGACGTAAAATTTACATATAGTTGGTACATAATTTTGATGTTACAAGTGAAAAATCAAATCGATTTTGTTTTATATTTAATCTTACTTATGTAACAGTAACTTTAATTTTGATATATTATAAATATAAAGCAGGATTAAATTCAGTGGCGGCCTCTGATCATGTTGCAGTGTTGCACAACGACCAGTTTTTAATGTAAAGAATATTTTGATTTTTTTTATTATAGTACTGCATATGCCTACTATTAAACTACTTCGAAATCGTCCTTGTGGTAGGTTTTTATTATCTATAAACACGCTTCACGCGATATTTAACAAGTTTAAATCATTTAAACATTTAAATGCGCGGGGTTGTTGCATTAGAAAAGCCACGACTTGCTGCCTCTTCTTGCCGGCTAGTAACGGGTGCGAGAGGCTTGACTTGGTGGTAACCCGCCCGGGGTTTAAAGGTTTTGGTTGTCGCTTTCACTCTGCGAACAACCGCTAGAGTACGTCGTGTCGGCTGCTGTCTGCAAGCAAGTTAGGGCGCGAGCTATGAACTATGAAGTCCCTCACAGATGCTAATTGCCAATGCAGTCACTTTGTGGCGAAACCTATATTGCTAATTTCATCTATCTATTAGACACTAAACTAAACTCCTTGGCTCTACATCCCTAGAGGGACTAGGCCTACTATCCGACATCCTACTTCTCAACCAAGTATCTCCTCAATTTGTATCAGGAGGCTGAGTACACCCCATTCCAGACCTCCCTACTTCAGAAAAATTCGATTAAGTACCGGGGAACGAACCCAACCTAATGTTTAACCACTTACCCATGAGCTAGAAATCTGAAATTTGACAGACTTATAGCTTTTAGCGTGTAACCGACGAGAAAATTCCAGAATGTTCTAAATTTTAAATGTTTACCCCAGAAAAATATTAAAGTCGTTCCATAGAATTTTTTTAAGGTTTAGTATGGCTAAGTAGTTATTATGGGCTACGGCAGTCTAAATGCAATTTATGTATCTCTTCTATAAAGTGTCAGTTAAAAAAAAAAAAAAAAAAAAAAAAAAAACTTTTTCTTAGAACCACACAGAGAGGCAGAGCCCCTATTGGGAGTTTGAAGGTTTAGCCCCGAACGAGCAAAGTGACTATTTATATATTATCAGGTTATGTATTTAATTCCTGTAAAACCACCCCCTCCCCCATGACTGAGTGGTTAGATTGCTCGCCTTCCACCGCTGGGACCCGGGATCGAATCTTGGTGGATCCATGTGGAATTTGTGGTGGACAAAATGGGGTCGGGGCAGGTTTTCTCGGGTTGGTTGCAATAAAGGAATTATAATTACCGTACAATAGTGCAACACCCTGTTCCTACACCCACGATCCGCCACTGATTAAATTACAACAGTTTTTATACATGTATATATTGGACATAAAATATACGTATAATTTACGTTTTGACTTTGACCAATCGTAAGATATATATGTAGCTCTAAAATATACGTATATTATACATATCGTGGGTTATTACTTCAGACAGACATTAATTATTTAATTCTTTTAACAAATCAATACTTTTTCTGGCGATCTCACACTCTCCTAGGCAGAATATAGGTATCTGATTTCTGGAATATAACTTAAACGTTATTAATCGCCAGTTTTTATAGGAAAGCCAACATTATTCACATCTATTGATACGCATAAGTATATGGCAGGACCTCCTCAGACCCTGCTGCGCTCTGGTGCACAAATTTTTAACTGCATGCAAAAGGTTCCCATAGGGTTGTCACCTGTCCCGAATTAGGCGGGACATCCCGCATTGTAAGGACATTTCAGCGTCCCGAATTATGCCTAAGAGGGACGCATTATATTGCGGGACGCCAAATTATTCCAAAACAAAATATGAGACAGCAATTCTTGGTGGCGTCTTTTGTGAATTTCGTCTCATGGTCAAGATATCGATGTCGTTCCATCGCTAAAATGTATCGTGTTGGCAGCATTGAAATCACCGCCCATGATGTTATTCTTTGTAATTTATTTGTATAAGTCGCGCGGGCATTCTTGGGGTATGTCCGTGATCTGTAGCACTGCATGATGAAAAATCGTGACGGCAGAGTTCGCGGTCCGCCATGAAAGTGAGCGTATACTTTAGCTCCTATCCCGTATCTCCTCCTAACAAACTCATGTGTATTAATGGAATTATGAAGCTGTATTGGCGTTTTTAAAACACTTTTATGAATGAAACGCTCCAATATAAACTAATTGATGCTTTTTAAGTACATAACAAAACTAATTTCATATCGTAATGGTTTGGTAAAAGTATTTCTTTAATCTCGATCAGGCGTGAATGTACATTGGTAAACAGTTGTAAACACTCGCATTCTAAATATTAAAATAACTTCACAATAGGCCTTCATTTTGCGATATTATGCTTGATTTCGATATATAAAGAGAATAGACAAAATCTGTTCTAAGTGCTTTGGAAATGTATAAACCGTGACCTTCAACTTTACCGTTACTGTACTGGATACAAATCACATTATTTTTTTTTAATAATTCCTGTAGACTAGCGCAAAGGGAAGCCACTGAAATAAAATTTCAAAATACTTTAAGTCAGTAGGCCTACTTAGAAGTTCCTTTTCTTCAAATATGAAAGTTAATTAGCCATGCTATTTATCTTCTTGTTCTTGCGACAGACAATCGTCTGTAGCCTTTTGTTCTTTCTCAATTCTGTTTTGATAGGAGATGGTGGGAGATCATCTGTTTGTCTGTTTATCTATTTTCGTATAATTTTCAGCGAGGTCTTATACAAAAACATCTGCTTCCTCTTATTTCTGCAATTAAAAACTAGCATGAAAAATTTAGGCCTATATGCATAAGAATACTATGATTACATGACTGACATTTTGCATAATTTATATTCCTACATGGTACCTAAAGTAGGCCTACTACTAACCACATTACGAACCAGAGGCGTAACGAGGGGTTTTTGGGGGTTTGAACCCCCCCCATTGATTAAAAAAAGGAAAATTGTACAATTTTTTTAAGTCTGCTTATAAATGGGAACCTTTCTGTCAGCGACTCCCGATAGGTGGCAGCAGGGTCAAAAGAGGTCCAAGCATGTCGTCTGCTGTCCATTGAACATAATGGAACAAACTATTTAAACTTCAGTCAGAATGCCAGAAAACATGTTGTGGCGATCCTCTGTGTAAAACAGAGGGGTACACATATGCTTTACGAAATATATGGTTATAAAATATAAAGAAGATTAAACGGATGCTAATAGTTAATAGTCTATGAGTTCCTTCAAATCTCCTCGCTCAACACTTTCAGATCCTCAGAATTGACTCATTATCTTAATCATTTTTACAAAGAATAAAACTTAACAAGAAGTAGTATTCTCATGATCTACAACAGAAGGTCATGTTTCCAATATCTTCATGAAATGGACAAGATTTACTTATGTTCTGTTGCATTAAACAGAAAGTTCGTCCAGCAGGAAACTCAACCACTTATTCTCTTTCAAACTATGATACAAAATTACTTCTTAAGAAGGTATATTTTATAAATACAACTTACTTAATTTATTAACTTCATAACAAAAATTCACATATTTCTGTTTCACATTTATTATAATTTGTATAATAAAATTATGAATATTTTGTTTAAACGGAATTTGTAAGTTTTTTCATTGCAAACATTAAAACAAACCGTAAAATTGAAACACTTGCAAAACTAAATTATTCTTACAGGCATTGGTGGTTCTTGTAAATTGAAGATTAAAAAAAATTATTATAAAGAAGACGTCAAAGCATATTTTTCCTTTCTATTCTGGCAATTTGCACTGGCTATTTTTCCCCTCTAAATACAAAAAAATAAAAAAATCAACTACACTGTTATTATATACAACTCACTTTTATAATGCACATTAATGATATTAAAACACTATATTAAAACTGGAATTACCGATGCACGTAGATATTTTAACTCGAATCGCAGAGAACATAGTATTTTGAATTATTAGCATATGAGAACCCAGTACGATGAATAACAATTCCCTGCGAGCCATAATTCTGAAACTTATGTAATATAATTCTAAAACAAAAAGTATGAACCTATATTATGGATGGGCGTTGACGTTAAAAATATTACGCTTTTAGGCCTATAGTAATAATCACAAGAAAACCATTCCCTTATTACCTTATTTTGACATTCCAGCTTCTTTCTAATTACGTTGACTTCATGAAAAGAACATTCTATTACTAATATGATACACTATTCAAATACTATAATTCGTATTTGTTTCCCACACAAAAACTTAATGACAGCTATAATCCTGGAGCATGTCTTATTCGTAAGCCTCTAAAGGATATTATTTAGAAGCAAGCAAACGTAACCTAAATTTATTTATAAATTATTAATGATAATAGGAACAAAATATTTACACATTTATATCCAATTCTTTACTTTTTATAACTACTGTGTTATATTAATCAAATACTAGCATCTGTCTACCACACAGTAAATTCATAACCGTAAGCTGAAATACATACAGAATATTGCGAAAGCAAACAACCATGAACCTAAATTACTTTTTACAAATGATTTTTACATATTTACGCCTATGGTTATAAATCTAAAGAAGATGGGATGTTTTCTTTGTGATGTACTGTACTACAAGCTTTAAATACGTTTCATAAAATTTGAATTATTTCTTCACCATTTAACAAATAAAAATGCCACCGCGATATACAGGAATAACTTAAATATTTTGAATTATTTGTCACTAAGCTACACATGTCTCTGCCACTGCAAAATAATTATTGTGCCTGTTTTTGCTGACACACCCCACGGGTTCTTTTCGACTTAATAATTACAACCAATTATTACTTCAGACAGACATTAATTATTTAATTCTTTTAACAAATCAATGCTTTTTCTGGCGATCTCAAACTCTCCTAGGCAGAATATAGGTATCTGATTTCTGGAATATAACTTAAACGTTATTAATCGCCAGTTTTTATAGGAAAGCCAACATTATTCACATCTATTGATACGCATAAGCATATGGCAGAACGAGGTGGCAGGACCTCCTCAGACCCTGCTGCGCTCTTGTGGACAAATTTTTAACTGCACGCGAAAGGTTCCCATTGCTTAATACGAGTATAAAGCGTGGGAAGCTTAAAACTCGTTATTGTGCATCTTAATTTTTAAAAATTTTCGGGGGAGGACCCCCGAACCCCCTCTCCCTGGGGGGGGGGGTATTCCAGTATTCCATACCCCCCAGATGTTGTAACCAGGCCGACCATATAGGGGGGGCTATATGGTCGGCCTGGTTACGCCTATGTTACGAACCAGTTGTCTTTTTGGAACAATAATTTTTTAAAGATGTCCTGGAAAATTGAAGATTGATGGTACAGCATCTTTTAGTAATTTTACAAGTGCACCAGTCCTTATGACTAGACCTGGGATTTTAGGGCAAATGCCTATTTTGTTCCTTAAGAAAAAACATGAAAATTTTTAAATATGTCGACGTTTCATGATAATTCACTTACATTTATAGAGTTTTATAGTGCCCTAAAATGCCTATTTGGTCCTTTAGAGCCTATTTCACTGTTTTAGTGCCTAAAAATGCCTATTTTGTACATTTAAAATAAAATTCTACTTCTGTAATTTTTTACAAACATATAATGGATATCCCTGAATGAAGAGCAGAACGGCTAAACAGCAGGGGGTGGGTTTTTCACACAAACTTGATTTTCCCAGACAACTTTCACCAAAGAAATACTGACTGACGGGGGAAGGGGGAGGATTAGCTCAAAAGAACAAGTAGCAGGTAGTATGACAGGACACACTGTGTCAATTCGCCAGTGAAAGAACAAGTGAAGTGTTTAAGTTCGTTCGTGATGCCTAAAACAAAATCAACTAAGAGCTTGCTTATACAGCAATGGCTTACACAATATCCAGGGATGGCTTTTGATGGCAAGATTATTTTCTGCCAGTACTGCAATAAACAGGTATATGTATTTTTCATATTAATCTAAGACCAAGGTTTTGTCGATATTGGCTCCTCTAATTAATTTTAGAGACCTCGTCCAGGTGGGATGTGTTCGATTTCCAGTACCGGCAGTAATTTAGAAAGCTATGAGGTCTGGAACGGCGCTGACTCAGCGTCATGAGGACAATTGGGAAGCTACAGTGAGCAGTGGTTATGGAGGCAACACAATATGGCTGAGGGATGTGTCGTGCTGACCACATGACCACCCAATATCTGCAGGCCATGAGCTGGGCAGCAGCCGTTATTGAAAGCCAACTTTCTTAACTGACAAAATAAACTTTGTTGTTCTTAATTAACTTTAGAGTAGGCCTAACAGTGGCTTAAATGAAATAGTTCAAAATTACAAATTTTATTGAATACCTAGTGAAATTGAACTGAAAAATGTAGGTAAATTTTCCTATGCCCCTCTAACGTCTGTGAGTGTGGAGTGCTCTTTTTCTGCCTTCAAAATGATTTTAACAGACAAAAGACAAAGCCTGACTGTGGAAAATTTAGAGAAGATCATCGTTATGTACTGCAAAGCAAATTATGAATGAAAGTGAATGTTCTTCGCAAATACTTCGTTAGGGGATGCCTAGAGTGCTGTAATTATGTTCAGTGCTTTTAGTATTAAGGTTTTAGTTTACTATTGATGATTTTTCATATAATCAATAACTGTTTTTAATAAATTCCTTTTTAATTCTGTCTTAATTTTGCCGTTATTTCTGTTAAGAATAGGTATACCACATTTCTAACAGTAAAAAAAGATCTCGTTACAGTTTAAGTGTATATTGTGATATTTTGAAGTCTATTTTCTTTCTATTTACACATTTTAAAGCATATTTTGAGTGCCTATTTTCTCTTATAAAAGCCTATTTTGAGTGCCTATTTTCTCTTTTAAAAGCCTATTTTACTTTTTTTAAAGCCTATTTTAGGCACCTAAAACTAATTTTTTTAGAGCCTAAAATCCCAGGTCTACTTATGACTGATAGCAATCAGGTGTAAAGTGTCTGCTGCTTAATGTACTGTACGCTGTGGGTGACCAATATTCTCTGCACATTGCTTGAACCCACTTCTTCGGAATATCAGGCCAAGAAAATGGAAACCTGTACAAACAGGCAAGAAAAAGACAAGCGTTCGTGGCTATGCTACGCTTGAGGCTAAGTCAGATTTGGCCAGTATCCTCTAATGCTCCAAACAAAAATAACCTACTTGTGAAACTTAAGTCCACTTCTATTTCTCTGGAGCTCTGTGCAGCATATACCACGCAATATTTGACCATTTTGTCATGAAAAATAATTAAAACACATTCATAAATATATGTTTAACATAGGAAGCACACTTCACCAATACGTACGGTGTAGCCAACTTAACAACAAGTGAACGTCACGATTTATGCAATTCCAAAGCACAGCTGTTGTGTATCCTGTTTATATATTGAGATCACTGGATGGGCCTCAACCACTGCCTTCGTGATCTATACCAGGCCGTCAGGCAGGAGCGTGGACGGCAAGATCAGCTGATTGTTCCAGTCGGGCTTGGTGTCGGTCGGAATTGTGGAATTGTTCCACGTGTTGGAGAAAGTAATCTCGCGTATATAGTATATTGTATAAATAATTGTTTTGTAATACCTATTATGTTTGTATTGTGCCACATAAAGTGAATATTATAACGTATACTATCGTATACCTCAAGACATTAGTGAATTATGCTTCAATCGCATGAATCTAACCTCAATTTATTGTAAATAAGTTTTAAACGAATTAAACATGCCAAATAGTTGTTGTAGCCAATAATTATCATTCCTTCATTTCTCAATGCGTTATAATTTAGTGGGAATTATTTCTAATTAAAATAACCCACTTATGATTTATAAACTATGTTATATGGGTACATTATAATTTGAAGTAGAAGATACAGTGAAAAAATAGAAAAAGATCATAAATGGGTTGCACTTAAACAGTTAAAATTAAAGAAAAACTTCGATGATGATAATAGAAATGAAATGTTCCCACTCTTTCAGTTTACAATTATTAATCAGGAAAGTGAAAGTTAAGCGCAAGAACGATATATGTGACATCTGCGTTTTGTTTACAAATGGCAACTGTAGGTTGGGTCTCAGACTTACAGTGCGCTCTGGTGATGAAATTAGCGTGAAGGCACTTTTGGGGCTCCGCCTAGACGCTATTTATAAAGAACAGAAGAAGGAGATATAAAGAGATATAAAAGAAGGAGGTATAAGCGGAACAGTCGTCTGCAAAATGGTGAGCAACTCAGATGTGAATAGAGCTTTCAAAATTGGAGTACCCTTGAAAGAAGTGGACATAATACACAATGAGGCATTCTGGGATGAAGGTATAATCTGTCGGCCCTTTCGTGACCCATGGAGATACCGGAGGTCCAGACAATAGGGTTAGCGTACTAAATTGGAATGTGGAAGGACTAAAAGGAGTGATAAATAGCATTCCTAGTGATATATTAAAAAAATATGATATATGTGTACTAACAGAGACTTTTGTCATGGCAGAGACAGTGATAAATGTTAAGGGCTTCTATAACATACATTCATTTGCGAAAAAGGAAATGAGAGGCAGACCATCTGGAGGAGTGACGTGCCTAATAAGACCAGAGCTATCACCTTTCGAGGTGATATTGCGGGATGATGATGTCCTAGCTATCCGATTGAAATTAGGAGTTATAATCTGCGTTTATTGTAGACCAGACTGCAGTGCAGATGAAGTAGTTGAATGCATACAACGCGGCATGAGTGTAACACAAAGCTCAGACAGAATAGTGCTTGCGGGAGATTTTAATTGTCCCATAGATAAGAATAGTATTAAGTCCGATTTAGTGCTAGAATACTTGCAGGAAGAAGGTCTAACACTCACAAATAAGCCCACTGAAAGAACATACATATGTCATAATGGTGGGAGTACGATAGACCTGGTGTTTGTCAGAGGTTTCACAGTAGACAAACAAGGGGCATTGGTAAAGACTGATGGTCCTCTAATGAGAAAACACATCCCTCTGGGCACGGAACTTATATGGAGGAAAGATAGAAAGCGAGACATACACCATATTGGCCTGTCAAAGAAGATCGACACTGATAAACTAGAGAAAATATCAGAAGTGCTAGAAGATGCCAAATTTGCTGCCCAGGAAGGCAGATTAACAGAATCAACAGAGATAATAGAAGGGTGGTTAAAGGAAGCCATACCAGAGAATAGAGAGAGGAAAGGTAAAAGATGGTTCGATAAGGAGTGCTACATAAAGAGAAGACAAGCACTGGATGCTTTGCACTTAGCTAAGGACATGAAAAGTCAACATGCTCTAGATGAGTACAGAAGGAAAAGAAGGGAATATAAAATGCTGCTGAAAACGAAGGAAAATATGTATCTCGAGACACAACATGCAAAGATGATTGAGGTAATTAGTGAAGATCCATACAAAGCTATAAGAGCAAAACAACCAAAATTCCCTGCCAGCATCCCTATTCAATCATGGGAGAAACATATGAATCAAATTATAGCACATAAGGAAACGAGACCAGGAAAAGACACAAGAGATGACTGTGTTAAATGTGCACCTATTGGCAAGCAGGAGATAAGACGAGCCATACTCGGAGGGAAGAATAATAGAGCCCCGGGTCCGGATGGAATACGGAACGAACACTTCAAACAAGCAATGAAATACATGATACCTACATGGGAAGTGTTGCTAAATAAGTGCCTGGAGACCGGAGATATCCCAGAAGGATGGAGGAGATCTACAATAAGAATGCTATATAAAGGTAAAGGAGACGTAAACAACCCTGATTCGTACCGAGGAATAGCATTGGAAGAGGTGGGTCTGAAGCTACTTACGAGGATACTATCAGAGAGACTCCGACACCTTGTAGAACCGCTGTTACCTAATGCACAATTTGGATTTAGACCAAAAAGGTCCACAATGATGGCAATTGAAAATCTGCTGATGGACATCCAACAGACACTATATCAGGGACAAGGGAGGCTATATGTAGTGTTTATAGGCTACTCAAAGGCCTTTGACTTTGCAAACAGGCAAATCATAATGGAGAAGCTGGAATCGATGATTGGGAGATCAGACCTAACCAGACTAGTGTCTAATATCATGGCTGAGAACTATGTACAAATTAATGATAGTGTAGACAGATCAGAGTGGCTGAGTCAAAAGAATGGCATACTACAAGGGGACCCACTGAGCCCTGTGCTATTTAATGTCCTCACGCATGATGTAGGAGAAGCCATCAAGAGTAACAAAGTAAGGTTATATATGTATGCAGATGATATGGCGTTTGCATCGGAGAACATAGAGGAACTACAGCAAGCAACAGACCAATTATCACTGTGGGCAGAAAGCAATGACATCGCTATAAATGAGAACAAAACGGAGATGACGGTATTCAGGAAAGGGGGAAGAGTAATGGAGAAAGAAAGGATTAAGTGCAAGGGTAAAAGCTTGGGGATAAAGAGCTCTACAAAATACCTTGGCCTGACCCTCCAGACGACAGGAGTAACCTTCTCCGTTCACCTGAAGGAGAGAATGATCGCAGCCGTCCGTGCCATATATGATATATCATATTACACTGAGCTATCGATGAGCTCCGCGATGGAGCTATTTGTCGTGAAAGTCTGTCCGACTATCACATATGGCCTGGATATCATATGGGAGCATCTGACACTGAATCAACTTAGATCCATTGAAAGCATAAAAGCACGGTACCTAAAGAGGGTAATGGGTCTATCAAAATTTACCTTGTCGCGATTGGTGTATGTGCTAGCCAGAGAGCCATATTTCATTCAAGACCTGCGAGTAAGACTACTAGGGATGTAGCGAACTAGAACCAACAGATGTCTCCACTGCTCTAGCCGGTATGCGCTAGCCGTTCGTCACTTGTTTTTCGAGTTGTTGTCTGCTGGTTCCATGCTTTTAAATGGCGTTTCATCTTAGCAGACTGAAAAATACATTCGAACTTTTCTATTTTTGTAGCGGGTAAAGCGCTACTAGGCGCATTTCTTTGCATACTGGACACTTCAGGAATATATTTACGTGAAAAAGCTTAAAGAAAAATTTCAAAAGATAGACGCTATATAAGTCGAAAAGAAGGAAGAATAAGCTGACAAATACTGTGAGAAATGCCCGCTATTAACTACATTACTATGTTCACTACATACAAAATGTTATGCAGATATGAATATTTATGTACAGTACTGCTAATTTGGCAATTGGGTATGATTCAAACTAACTAAAAGAATATACCTCTAGGGTTCAGACAGTAAAATACTAATTGATATAGGTGATAAACACTGATTTATGTGGTGTGTATTCGCAGACATTTTTAATATTATTTATTTTCTGTATCAAATGCATATTTAGCCTATACCGTCATATTAAAAACGCATTAAAAATCAAAATATTACAATATGTTTACAGCACGAAAACTTACCATTTCCTGCCCAGAATAGTGAAAAAAGATGGGAACTTGGGAATCGATTAGGCCTTTTTTTCCTTCTTCTCATTCCTCATTCTTTCTTATTCCTTTTATTATCGGTAAGTTATGCTAGACCATCGTTACATGATTTTCATTTCTAGTTATGAAACAGAATATTGTTAAAAATATTTCATTGCATGACATATAGCAGATTATAAAGGCAGAATTTAATAATCATCATACGTTAAGATATGTAGCCTATTAAATTGGCAACGCTATTGTCACAATTTTTATTCGAGGCCGTCAATCTAACTTGGCTATTTAGAAATCACAGAATTTATATTTTGATATCAGATGCAATAGAAGGCTACAGTAGCCTAATATACACATATTTATACAGCAAAGTAAAATAAATAGGCCTAAAATAACTAAATAAATTAAACAGGAAAGTGGTCTTTAAATATAAAGGTGCACTAAAGATACAGTTTAACAAAGGTATAAAACTAACACAATGTACTGTAATTATCATTGCGTTACTAGGTAATTTTAATTTATTTATTGTAATTTACTCTATTTTTTAATGGCCCATAACATATTCTCGATGTTCACGGCAAATTTAATATTAATTTAAAAATTAAAGAGTATCTAATCCCCGCACTGCATATAAATATTCATACATTGATAACATATTACTGCAAGTAGAGTACAAAATAATGTCGTCTGTATCGGAAATATCTCACGATATTTGTTCGTTAATCCTTCCTTTTTAGTGTTATTTAGACCCTATCTGCTGTGATTTTTCTTTCGTATTTTTGACACTTCAACATTCTAGAAGGGCCCAGTAGAAAAGGAAGTACGTATAGTAGCCTCGTGTCCTCTATAAAAATATAAAATTACGAACATATTTTTCGGACTGAGAAGTTGGAGCGCCATTTAAAAGCATGAAGCCAGCAGAAGAAAACTGGAAAAACAAGTGACGAACGGCTAGCGCATACCGGCTAGTACACCCACGCTATCTGTCGGAGAAGTTTGGCGAGCTACATCCCTCTTGTGCCATCTACGGAGGCATATAATAGACTAATAGTGGAATTGGACAGCAAGAAAGCTGAAATATGGGAAGGTTTCTACCAGACAGAAGCGATGACAACACGAGAGTGGACAGGGACCAACTTCAAGCTAAGAAGGATAGTCACGGGCTTAGCAGTGCACGGCTTCCACCACAGGATATGTGCAACGAAAAGTTACCATGACCCCAGTGATGAGTGCGTGTGTGAGCTTTGTGGTAGACCGTGTGATAGGTATCACATCACAAGGTGCTCTGAGAGAACATGCTCAATAAGCGAGCTGGCAGGAAACTAATAAGTTACAAGAAAATGCACACTGTGCGCAATACATACTTTATTATTATAAAGAACAGTGAACAACAACAACAGTTGTGTGAGGGTAGTGTATTTTGTTATAACCTCAAAAAACAAACAAGAATAAGTAAATAATTGTCTAATACCAATTCGAGTAACTACTAACTTGTTGGAAATGCCCCCTAAGAAAGGCAGTGGCAATAGTGCAAAGTCATCAACGAAAGGAAAAGGTGATGAAGTTGCTGGAAAAGAGAAGAAAGGAGGTACAGCTGTAAAGGTATGGTGGTAGAGACCGCGCCGTATAAATTTGCCGAAGCGCAGTAACCAATTTACGAGAAGACCATGAAGTCACGCTTTCTTCCCTACACGTCATCATTCAGCTCCCCGCATTTTATTGATAATTACCACGTGATCCATCGGGGAATCACTGTCTAAGAATATCTCACTCGTTCTGCAAGGCAGTCTTGAGTGTAGGCGTTCCTTTTGTTGGTATCGGTGAATGAGTGTTTGGGCTGTGTTACAGCTTATATTGTTAGCAGTTTTAAGTGCGCCTCACATGGTTCAAAATGCCCCCTGTGCTAAGTAAATTACAGTTTAAAACTCTTCATAGTCAAGCTAGGGAAATAGTGTCAAATGTGCACGCCTTTATGAAAGAAGAAGCTGCAACATACTGAAGAAAGTAATCAAAGAAGCAAAAAGTAGGCATTTTTCACAAGTAATTAATAAATCAAATAATAAAGTTAAGACTGTATGGAATATAATAAAAAACGAAACGGGGAGAACAAAGGGAAACAATGATTGTACATCATTAATATACCAAAACATAAAACTAGACAATTTATCAGACATTACAAATGCTTTTAATAGTCACTTTGTAAATATTGCAGAGAAATGTATTCCTATAAATAATATTAACATTAAGGCAGTAGACCTACTAACAAAATCTACAGTTTGGAACCATAGATTTCAATTGAACCTGACTTCCCACATAGAAATTGAAAATATAATCAAGTCTCTCAAAAGTAAAAGATCGTCTGGATGGGATGAGATAAGTAATAAGTTATTAAAAAGCTGCTCATCGGAACTCAGTAAACCTCTTAGTCACATATGCAATTGTTCATTAGAAAATGGAATATTTCCAGAAAGACTGAAGCATGCTATTGTTAAGCCCCTCTTTAAAAAAGGTGACAAAAATCTACCATCAAATTACAGACCTATATCACTCTTAACCTCATTTTCAAAAGTTTTTGAAAAAGTCATGTACAACCGCATAATACACTATCTTAATTTGAATGACATTCTTACTTCATCTCAGTTTGGATTTAGAAGTGGCATGTCCACTGAGAATGCTACATTTCAACTTACTACAGAAATATTGGAAGCGTTAGATAAAAAGAAATATGCTCTGGGAATTTTCTGCGACTTAGCTAAAGCATTTGACTGTATAAATCATGAAATATTACTTCAAAAATTGGATCATTATGGGTTCGATAATTTAACACTTAAGTGGTTCAAATCATATCTTTCTGATAGAACTCAAAAGGTAATAGTAAATGGAAATGAATCTAACCTAGGGATTGTTAAGAATGGGGTACCTCAGGGATCAATACTGGGACCTTTGCTCTTTTTAATTTTCATTAATGACTTGCCCTATAACTTAAGTGACGAATCAAAGGTATTGCTCTTCGCAGATGATACTAGTGTACTTGTAACAGGAACGTCACAAGAACATTTATCAAGAATAGCTACAAAGGCTTTTCACGAGTTAAACACATGGTTTCTAGCTAATAAAATGACACTTAATATTGATAAGACCCATTTTATACAATTTAGGACAAAAAACAGATGTATCTCAAATCTTGAAATTAATTATGGAACACAAATCATACAAGAAATTAGCAATGTAAAATTTTTAGGACTGCAAATTGACCAAAATCTTGACTGGAAGACACACATAGAAATGATAAGTCCAAAACTGAGTTCAGCATGCTTTGCTTTAAGAATTTTGTATAATATATTAAAACAGGATGCATTACTTATGGTATATTTTGCATATTTTCACTCGGTAATGAGGTACGGGATCATTTTCTGGGGCAACTCTACCCATAGGGAGAAAATATTTAGATTTCAAAAGCGGGCAATAAGAATAATATGTGGAAAGAAAAAAAGGGAATCTTGTAAACCGCTGTTTGAAAAATTAAGAGTCCTCACTCTTACAGGGGAGTATATATACTCTGTTATGTGTTTTGTAGTGAATAATATTGATAAATTTCAAACTAATTTTAGTGTACATGGACGTACTACCAGAAACATGAATGATCTACACAGACCAAATAACTCGTTAAAACTCTTTCAGAAGGGTGCGTATTATTCTGCAGTACAGATATATAACAAGCTTCCAAACAACATTAAATTATTATGTATTCAAAGAAAGATCAAACCTTTCAAAACAGCTGTCAAGGAATTTTTAATAACTCACACCTTCTACAATTTGGAGGAATATTTCCAGCTTGGATAAATTTGGCAGCTTGCAGTTTCTGTAGACCTATATTATTGTTATAACATGCACGTATTTTTTGATCTGACGTGTTCTATATCCTTGAGCCCCGCTCAACACAGGATCTACAGGACGAGATATCTACATCTACATCTACATCAAACAGGTGTTCGCATAAAAATTGAGAATTTCGGTAAAAGAGCATCTGCAGCTACAGGCGTTAATGAACGTACGATTAGGCAAATTCTAAAAGAAAGAAAAAACATTGAATCTGCAGAAGGTCCTTCTACATCATTTTCTACCCCTGGTAAGAAAAGAAAAACCCGCGCCTAAGTCAACAGTGGACCAATTTAATGAGAACGTCATTCGTAGACGCATATACGAATATGCTCTGCGGGAAAGTGAAATGCCCACTATTAAAAAACTCCATGTGCGATTAATTGAAGATATAGAATATACCGGCAGTAAAACCTCGTTGCGTCGGCTTTTGAAAAAATTAGGTTTTAAGTGGAGAAGAACGCCGAATAATAGGACTTTACTTACTTACTTACTTACTGAAAAACAAGACATTCGATTCAAGAGAACAAAATTTTTAAGACAGATATTACAATACAGACAAGAAAACAGACCTATAATATATACAGACAAGACATATATTCATAGTACTCATACGGCGCCACTTTCCTGGTCAGATGATTCGGGTAGGGGGTTTCATGTCCCTATTTCTAAAGGGCGACGTTTAGTGATTGTTCATGCGGGAGGAGAGACTGGATTTGTCCCAAATGCTTTGTTAATATTCAAATCCCAGACGAAGTCAGGCGACTGTCATGATGACATGAACCATCAGAATTTCATGAAATGGCTCAAAGAACAATTAATTCCAAATTTACCACGATCTTCTGTTCTGATATTAGACAATGCTTCATATCACAATGTTCAAACAAATCCCTCCCCTACCTCAAATTCACTAAAGGCAGATATGCAAAAGTGGCTTCAAGAAAAAGATATTCATTTTCCACCAAAATTTACCAAACCTGAACTGTACGACCTTGTACTGAAGCATAAACCCAACTTCATTTTTTACCGTGTTGATGAAGTAGGCCTAATGCGTGAACATGGGCATTCCGTTCTGAGACTCCCTCCTTATCACCCAGAATTAAATGCGATTGAGGGGATTTGGGCACTAGCGAAAAATTGGGTTGCTTCCCGTAATGTGACATTTAAATTGGACGACGTTATGAAATTAACAGAACAAAAATTTGGCCAAATAACGGCAGAAGAATGGGCTTCAAGATGTCGTCGGGTGCAGCAGACCGAAAAGGAATATTTAGAGCGGGAAGGATTAATAGACTACTATGAAGACGGCATTGCCGTTCGACCATTAATAATTAATGACAGCTCTGAATCTGATTCCAGCGAATCTGGTGAGGATATGTCTGGGGTTGAGGAACTTCTATCAGATTCGCAATGATGTGAACTAAGGTACGTAATGAAAGTTTCTTTAAAGCATAATAAATTATTGTTGTTGTTGTCAGCTGACAAGGAACCAATAAGTTTGTGTTCTGTGAAGGAACCTCTCCCGTAGGATGTCTCAAGTAGACTGAAATCATCGACAAACTCCGTAAGCTTCCGCTGCATAGCTCCTCCTCCTAGTCGTCCCGCGCATATCGCGGCAAATTTATACGGCGCGGTCTCTAGATAAGGATGGTATTCCACTATCCAATTCGTTGGACAAGAACTTCACAAAGAACTTTGAATCAAAGGTGCGCTATACACTACATCCAATAGCTTTGACGAAAACCAGTTTTCTCTGTATGCTGTATACTAGGATAGGGAAAGCTTGAAAGATTAAATCATCCAAAAAAATCTTTATAATGGCATTAGTTTAATAGTTTTATATATATGTTTTGTAGCATAATTGCAGAAATATCTAAATGGCAAGGAAGTCAGGCCGAATCATTACTTTCTTTAAATTGAAGGTTATGTTAACAATGGCACGAGTTTAGGTTAGAGCTCAGTCACTTCCGTAACGTCTGTGAGTGATTCCTATTAGCAGCTTCGTTGCGAGTTACCTACTAGCTATCACCACGCCTACGTGGGGTGGCTAGACCGGCTAGACAGGGTACTGGGAGTGGGGAAGCGAAACTTCGGCCACCAACAATGACTACATGTGAAATATAAACAGAGCGGTAAGCTATTGAGCCAACTACAATAAATAAGTAAATCCTTGGGAGGGACAAGATATAAATTGTTAAATGCTGGGGGGAAGAAAATATCTTGCCGAATGCTGATGTTCCAAAATTTCCCTGGGAATAATCTTAAGTTTCCGGGAAATTTTAGTAGTCATATCGCACCCGTCCTAGAACAAGTCAACAACTCAAAATTCGCAATTTTTGGGAAATCGCGTTCGAAATTTCTCTCTTGCTCTCCTCAACCTACAGCTCATTAAACACACTGTAAGGTTGCTACCAGTGCATGAATCGATGAACAAACTATCTTCTCCAACGTTTCATGGTCCGAATCAAAGTTTTCGGGCGCGTGTTTTTGTTGAATTTCAATGATTTTTAGAGTTGTTGCCTTTTTTAACGGACAATTTTTGCAACCTTCTGAGATGGTCCCTTCTTCAATGGACAACTTGTCAGTTGCTTTGAGATAGTTTCTTTTATTCTACGATTTCCAGTGTATAAAATTTATTTAAAATTTTTTATTTTGAACGAGTCTTCAAATACAGGTACCGCTGATGGTAACTGAAACAATTTCTACGACTTCTAACAGGCGGAATTCACTTTGCCACTTGCGACTATTCATTATTATTCAATAATAGGCCACAGCAATTATTGAATGAATTATTATTACGTTGGTAGGTAACAATATAATAGTTACGTTACCACCTGCTCATGAAGGTAAATGGGGAGAATCACATTCTAAAAAAACTGCACAACTTTCAAACCTGTCACCCTGGGGTATATAAATAACGATCGAAAACGAACTTGTATATTTTTTATTTTTATTCAAGGAATTGTTGGTACTTACATAGTCATCTAAGAGGACTAGCGAAAAAAAAGACAAACAAAAAACTGTGGAAGTTTGTATTAAATTAGCAAACTTTCATTCAGGAAAGTTGGTAGGTACCTTTAAAATATACTAAAACATTCTCAAGGACTGAGAAATGTAGGAACGGCATTTTCACATAATCCTATCTCAAAGGTACCTAAGAAATCACAAAATAATCTCAAGTCTTTATCCACTGAAACGATCAGTCTTCTGTTACTAAACAAAGTCTTTGAGCCGTAATCACAGACATTTTGTTTCAAATCATAGGCTCCTTAATCACAGTCATTTTGTTTAAAATCATAGAATGCTTGTCACATTATTTACTTGGATAGTAGATTATTGTAGAACTCAGCGTAGTAAGGTTTGATGTATTTGTTATCAACCAAATACTTCAGGTCCTTTTTCTTGTTTTCTGCGATCGGTATTCGTCTGTTGTAGGCTTTTTGGACAGCCCAGTTCTTCAACATCTCCTTTCGCTCTTCCACGCTCAGATCATTCGAAGCTCGGGTGTTTCTCTTCTGTAGCTTAGGCCTACTCCGCCAGGTATGTACGCTTTCAAAATTGTTGGCTTGGTAGGTTGTCTTATACTCAAAGACGAACGGGTTATCTTGGCACACTTTCACTACTTTTATGTCGCTAAAATGGAATGTTTCGTTCTTTTGATTAACATTGAAGTTTTCTCCAATTAAATAGGCCAGTCCCTTGAAATAGATGAAATCCTTGTTGGTCAGTTCGTTCACTTCGTGGTGAGGAGGATTTTTTTGCCATCCTCATGATCTGGTAATATTGGGAGGGCACAAAAATGGGGCCACATTTGAGACTTCTTTTGATTTCTTTCTCAATGAGAGAATGTACAGAGTCCCCCTCATTTTGGGTGTGACCCTTAATTAAAAATTTGTGTTGAATGGTTTTCACGTTGCTAAAGTAGCAAACAGCGTACATGTACATCATTATCATGTATTTGTTTTTTTGTTGGCCAGCACAGTTGTCGGAGTAGAAAATGAATTCTATATCACGGTCTCCCGCCTCAATAGCCTTCTTCTCAATGAACTTGAAGATCGATGTAGATATTTCGACTGCCCCTCGATTCCCCTCCCCTTCATGCCACACGTTGCATGTAGCAACATGGTCTTTCATGTCATATACCGTGAGATTATAGGTAGACAGTTTGCTTCGGTAATAAAAAACGGAAACGTCACCTCTCGGGGTGGGTAAAGTGGCTTGCAGGTCGTATGTGCTTACTATTACGGACTTGTCAGCATTGTTTTTGTCATTCTCTTTCTCGATCCGGGATAAGTTTTTTTCTTCCAAGTGTTGCGCATACTCCTCTTGTCTTTCACGATGTTCAGAATTTTCGTAGGCCACGCAAACTTCACACTGATCTTTTTTGGGCACATGGAAAGAAATATTATAATCGTTGAAAATTTCAAAGAAGACGGTCCGGGATGCAAACTGTTTTCCTTGTTCTTGACAAGAATCGACGTAGTCTCTGTAAATTTGAGCGATAGTCCTCCCTCCTTCTATG
Source organism: Ectobius pallidus (assembly GCA_964059195.1). Taxonomy (NCBI): domain Eukaryota; kingdom Metazoa; phylum Arthropoda; class Insecta; order Blattodea; family Ectobiidae; genus Ectobius; species Ectobius pallidus. Next base: position 29,756,605 of record CAXKWD010000005.1, on the reverse strand, counting down.
TACTGTCGTTCAGTTTGAGCACGAAGGTAATGCGACGGGACGCGAGGGATTGAATCAATGTGAGCTCGGACATCTTTTATTGATTCAGGAAGTTTTTTGTGGTTACTGTGTTTACCGCGTAAATCACCAACCATTACTCCGTCCACAAGTTTTTCCCGGGCTGTAGCTATGATTTTTGGGGATATATCCAACGTCGCCATGAAAAATGTTCTGCAAACTCGCTGTTTTTCCCCATCTTCTGAGAAGTAGTAGGCAACGTTTAGCTTCCTCGTTTTCCCGTTCTTCCCGTTTTTAGGGTAGCGGTACTGAGGAGTTATTTCCTGGGTGTGTCTTGAAATGAAGTACCTTTGCTTCACAATATCTCCCAAGCCCCAGAATTTTTTAAAAAGCCTGAACCTGGCATGGTCATCAATTTTTGAGGAACATTTAAATGCGCATCCTTCACTACAACCTGGTCGAACTTTTCGTTTTGGAACGGTCTGTTGAGTGTGTTTGGACTTGTAGGACTCTCCACGATTCTTCTTTTTCTTTGCAATATTGTCTTTCCAGGCTTTGGGGTCAGCAACTTTCCTCCTCCTTTTTTTCTTTTGGGGAATGTCCTCAAGTGATTCATTTTCATTTTCACTTTCTTCCTGCACTTGCAGTTTCTTCTTCTTCCTCCTCCTAACTTCCTCTATTCCTTCCATTTCCTCACTCGATGGACTATCACTGTACTCGCTCAATTTGTCTTCAAAATGGGGATCATTCTCGGTGTCATCACTGTCAATGTGATATTCTGAAGAGCTCCCCTCAGAATTTTGACACTTGGAGGGTCCAGGTTGTTCCATGAGATTCAATGGTTCCCTACTAGCCGATATGGAGAAGGTGACGAGGTCAGGGGGCTGCTCTTGGACGTCCACAGGTCCTTCTAGGGTTTCTGAGTTAAGGTCTAGAAGTGCACTCGCACTAGTATAGAACTGCAGAAGAGCAGAAGCGTCATCCAGTCTTTGTAAGTCGGCGGCATTACTTCCAGTTTGGGAGAGTGGGAGATCTGATTGGACTTGAGGTTCTGGAACGAATTTCTGGTTTTCAAAGAAATTCTCGGATTCAGCCTCGGTATCCTCCACAACATTCAGCTCCGCTCGTAACTTCTCCAAGTTGTCCATGGTCACCATATCCATGTAAGAAGAGTTTTCGAAAGAGGTCCTCCTCCAAACCTCGCCGTTGTCTATGTCAAGTCGACCATCCCAGCTGCGTTTGAAGAGAGTAGATTTTCCCGTAGGATGTGCAGAGACTTTGGGCATTTTTTTTTCTTGTTTGTAGCTTCCATCCACCTGTTGAAAAAGTAATTTTTTATTTGCACTGATCATTGACCACAAAGCAATTGAAATTAGGCAGTCTCAATATTATTCCCCACTTGGATAGTTTTAGAGTAGGGGAAAGATAAATCTAGAACTGCTCCTTGATAGGTTTTAGGGTTATAGAAATTAACGGATTGGAGAAACGTACCTCTTTGGCCAATGACTGAGGTTTGCTCAAATTCTCAATTGGTTGCAGTGCTTGCAGGATGCGCTGTGCCCGGGAATCCATGTTAAACTGTAAAAAAACATAATTTGTATCGTGAGTTATTTCCTAAAAGAAAGCCAAACTCGGTCCAGTTATCCGTGAAAGAAAGAAACAAATCAAAATGCATGAATGAAACCAGCTTGCGTCATCCGCCGAAGAACTAAATAAATCAAAATAACTTACGGATCGTTCGTCGAAGAACGTCACATCGACCCTTCTCCGTCGGATCCTGAGTTGGCACTGTGTTCCACGGACAACGCTCCGCGGTCCCTTCAATCGAACAAGGACACTAGCGCTATCTTGTGAGCAGGATTGAACTAGTCAAGTTCTCGTCTTCGGCAGACAAAATATGCACCTCCAGATATCCAATGCTGGTCCTAACTCAAAATCTGCATTTTTTGAGTTGTTGACTTGTTCTTGGACGGGTGCGATATGTTTTAACTAGATTTTCGGACTGCACAGAATCAATAAGGAGACATATTATAAGCCTAAGAAATTAATCTACATAAAAAAATGCTATATAGGCCTATTTCACTGATTTCAAAGTGAATCAGTAGCAAGGCACTCATAATTTAGCATAGATTACGCGTAATGAGGATGACAGGAGTTTTGAGATTTCAAAAGATAAAATTCATTTTATCGAATACATTTCTACACAAGGCCCTATGCTAAAAATTAGTTTAAGAACTTTGAAAATTATTTTCATTTGAAGATAAAATCATGATAATTTCTTTCTGGCCATGTAACGAGAAAGAACTATACGTGTAGATGTTCCTCTAATGGGTCACCAGAATCTTTCTCCACAAGGGCTACTCTCCCATTGGTCTCTCGAATCAATGACAGAATTGCCAAATATGCAAACACATAAAACAGGAATAAGTAAAACACAGCCAAAGCGGAATATATAGTCCTACGCAGTGAAATAGAAGTTATACTCTAACGAGTAAGGATACGCTGAATGTATACGGCCAGGGCCGTAGCTAGGCGGTGGCTAGGTGGGCGACCGCCAAGGGTGCAGGTACGAAGAGGGTGCAAAATTAACCATGAAAAATCCCGCCTTTTTTAGGCTGGTGCAATTTATCAAGCAATATAAATTCCACGTTAGTGGAAGAAATCTTTCAGGTTATTAAAAATTAATGCACGTGAACTATCTATACCTATAGTATTATGCCGATTGTCTACAAGCAAAAAGCAGTCATGCAACGTCCTTTAATTAACATGATTCATATTGACAGAGTAAAACATAAATCATGAACAGTATGGAAACATATAACGACAATGAAAATTAATATGTACGTTATTATTGTGATGAAAGTGGTTCAACTCAGTCCCTTTCCAGCTGATTGTCGTCCTCAGTGCTACTACTGTCGGCAGGATTGATTACAAAGCGATCAACAATGGCATCGCTCATACTGTTACATGCTACATGCAACAGAAAAAGCCAAATGCACAGATCTCAATTCCTTTTGTTATTACTATTTTATTATAAATTAAGTGTGAACTAAAATTTCTTATTTTAAAAATGTTTAGTTTTTTTAATCACACAATGTATTAATGTACATTAAAATTCATTTCTGTATCTTTACATTGAATAATATGTGTTGTGATCCGCGGCCGATTCACGCTCTGCCAGCTGGCAGTACACATGCTGTTTGTTTTGATTAAGTTCCCTTCTAAAGCCGGCGCTGATATTATAGTCGCTGCTATTATTTTTAATTATATTATACTGTATTATTATTAGGGCCCGGATTCTGATGACCTAAAATTGTTTGAAAAATGACCTATAAAATGACCCCAAAATAGAAAGAAAATGACTTAATAATTATAAAGAATGACCTAAAAACTGATGTTTTATTTATAAAAAGTTATTATTGTACACACAAAATTATAGAATAATTTGTACATAATTGTTAAACCTTAAATTCAGAGAGGATGTTGTAGGTCTAAAAAACTTTGATTTTTGCTGTGAATATTCTTTCCTTACGGAAATTTATACTGGCACTGAGGCACTGGCGAGTCAGACTTCGGCATTTCCTTTTGCGGTCTGCCGGATTATATTGTTTATTGAGGGTAAACAGTAGGTTGCACTGAGACATGATAACACTTCAACATAGCTTAATGCTGCAAACTACTACTGTACCAACTACAATGTTATCGAAGATGTTGTCAATGAGTTCAACGAAGGCGAAGCTTCCTCCATCAAAACTGCAAAGACGCTATTTTCAAATTCTACACTGACCAGGGACCTCGCTTATATTAAGTCAAATTTCAGTATAATATCAACAACAATCACACAATTAGAAGAAACTGGTGTTAAACTCTGTGATGCTCTTCACCTTGTGACAAATGTGGAAAGTGAGTTAACGGCTGCACATGGTAAAGTTGGTGAATGTGTTAAAGCAAAACTACAGCGTGTGCTAGGTCGGAACGAAGGGTACTCTACACTTTGCAAGATTGGCGACATTCTAAGTGGTAAGCCAGTGACATTCCACGAAGGTGAGCCTGAATTCAACAGTAATGATTTGACTTATTTCAAATATGCCCCAATAACATCCTGCGACGTTGAGTGGTCTTTCTCCCGATATAAGTCAATGCTGAGTGAAAATAGAAGATCGTTTTTATTTGAAAACTTTAAAATGCATGTGATCTGTTATTGCAATTCTTTGTGACCGTCCATCATAATGAAACATTTCTTTCATTTTGTGTAGTGTCGAGTGTGTCTTATTGTTTGTTTAAATAAATTCAAAAATTGATTAATGAAGATTAATATTATTATTTATTAATGTGTTCTCATAAAATTTTAATTGAAAAAACCGACAAGATTTTGAAAAAAAAAAATTGTCTCTAGGTCATATTATTAGTCATATTTCGCCATTTTTAGGTCATAAAGGCTTGCATATTTCTAACATTTTTAGGTCATAAACATCCGGGCCCTACTTATCACATATTCAGATAAATATTCAACACTTTAAACTGCCTCATACTCTACGCCTATATAAATAAATGAAACTTTTATATCATTAATAAATGTGTAACTGGTAACTTAATAGTTAACTTTTAATTTCAATATTAATGAGCTAGGCATTTCATTTAAACATTTTATCGACTAAACTTTTTAATATGTAAACATCGAAACATTTTTTTTATCTATATTTCTCAATCTCTTAGTTGTTAGCAATAAATACACAAATATTTCTTTATTCTTAGACTCTTAACAAATGGATGTTGGTTAGTTCATATTACACGCAACAAGCAAGTCTCAACATTGACAGAAATAATATCATATGTATGACCACCTGTCAACATTAAGTATATTCCTAGATGAACATTGTAAATGTTACTACATGCACAGATAAATAATCAATAGTATAAACTGATTCATACTGTATGCTGGTTTAAACATGTATCTTTTATGTCACTAATAAATTTGTAACTGGTAACGTCATGTAATTTTTCATATTCAGCAACACATGGTCCTCACTAGTCCTACAAATTACTAAGTTGATACTTGGCGGAAATACATTTACATATAGACTTCTAATAACGTGTACTAGTTTGAAAAAACTTTAGGCTTCATAATAAAGTTTGTCATTGAACATCGTTTGTTTTGCGATGGAGAGTAATCTAAGACTGCTATGTGAGAGTAATAAAATTTTTGTAAATGGTACTTTTGATTACTGTTGTAATTTTTTGTTTACCAATTCTTCACAATCCATGTATCAAATAATGGTCATTATATTCCATTAGTTTTTTGCTTATTGCCAAACAAAACAGCCGTTACATATGAGAAGGTACTGACTGAAATCGTAAATGCCTGTGATAATATTAATATTAAGTTTGAACCTTCAGCAGTTGTAATTGATTTTGAAGTAGTTTGTCAGGTATGGCCGACAGCATCTATAGTAGGTTGTAGATTTCATTTCACACAGGCTTTGTGGAGAAAAATTCAAACTTTAGGACTATCTTCTGAATATAAACAAAACAGTACTGATGTTGGTAAATGGTTGCACTGGGTGTTCAGTTTAGCTTTGCTCTCTCCCGAGGAAGTAGGAGATGCCTTTGTAGAAAATGACCATAATACCCAACGATCCGAATGTTACATGTTTTGCAGATCATTTAACAACTTTCATAAATTCTGATTCTCCATTTCCTCCAGAAATTTGGTCTTCTGACACTATCACATCAGATAGAACAACCAATGAGGCATTCCACAGGGGTTTCGGACTTAACAGCGCACATCCACATATATACCATTTTGTTGATACTATCATTCAGACGCAGACAAGCACTTAGGCCTACATAAAAATGAATGATAAAGATACTTACAAATCTAAATCTGCCTGAGGAAAGCGTAGCCAATACTTAGAGGAATTAATTTTAAAATACAGACAAGGAATTATCTCATTATTTCAATTCCTAAAGAGTGTTTGTTATTATTACAAGAAAAGCACATAATTTAAGTGCATTTATTAACTTCTTGACAAATTCCCTGTTCTAATAAGAGCATTAACTACATGACAAATGCCCTTCAGCATGTTTGCATAGGTATTTTAACTTCTTGACAAATGCCTTTTGGCTTGTATATTATGACACTGCATTTTTAACCATATCTATGAATGGCAAATAGGCCGGCATTCATAGTGAGTCCTAAGTCTCCAAACAAATGGGAAGGAAAATGCAGGAATAATCACCGTGTGCAGTTGACCTATACCCAAAACTTACTGTTGCTCGCAGTTGACCTATACGCAAAACGGACCTCCGCATGCAGTCGGGCATTTTAAAACAGTTAGAAATTTATCTTGCGCGCAGTCAGGGTCCTCCTGCTATCCATATTACTTGGAGGACCCTGACCGTTATTTCTGCTTAACAAACATTGTCAGCACATACAGTAGTGTACCCTAACTTGCAATCTGCAATGAGATCAGTACATACTGTGAACAATTGCCCATGCCAAAGTTTCCAGAACATATTGTGACATTAGATGAAGAGAGACTTATGGAAGTAAAGAAGAAAAAGAAACAGATTCTGGTGATACAACTTTTGAAGAAAGCTGTCTGTTCACGCAAGCTATAGGTTCTACTAGCATTTTTCTACGTGTCTAGTATGAGTGTCTATTCAAATGTTCCGCTCAATGTAATATCGCTGAATCAGCTCTCTCAGCGCATTGATATTAGTATAAGCCCTCCGATTTCTGTGAATCCCCTTTCATCGACAGGTGCAGATGTAGAGGCAGCATGACATCACAGCGTCATGTTAGAACGTTAGTTAGTGTCGAGCCTCCACGCATGAGAGACGTGCTGGAGCTCAGTCTAGTATCCTGCCTAATTCAGAGAATAGAACAGAGGTTTTCTATTAATTAGCGGATAAATACATAATACTTCTATTTACAAGTATTATCGTGTGATATTAATTAATCTATACTAGTTACAGTAGATTCAGTATTAAGCCGGCAGTTACACGAACAAGTCGAGTTCTGACACTGCTCTGATTTACTAGTAACAAAGGCCTCTTCGCGCCCTTTGTATTTATACTAGAAATCGTAGGAATAAAACTTCATTTCAAGTTTTATTCAATCCAAGTAAATTATTCAACATAATTTACGCATTTTAAATATTCAAAGTGCATTAGATTCACTTACAAGCTCCACGTAAGTACATAGCGTGTGACGTCATCAGTTAACCAAGAAGCTATATTACGTGAACAGTCAAGTGCTAATAACTTTAAATATATTCAATTTACAGTAAATTTTATTACCTTTAATTTGAGATATAACTCATTGGTAAAATACAAAGTTTACTAAATTACTTCCAGTGGTGCAACACTATTCGCGCCATTTTCCAGTTCATTGTTTCAACGTGTTTCTTTAATATAACATCAGTGTTCATATATTATTTCTTCAGTTTTACAAGTATTAATAAAGTGCAAAGTTTTTCATTACATGTTAGATTGTTAAACCAATATGATTCCTGGGATCTCTGTATCCAGTGTCCTCGTGATATAGTCCACTCTTGCTCTAATTGGTCCTCCGCTTCCCAGAGAAATTTTCCTATGTATTGCACATACATTGTTTCACTACGTTCCTAACATTCTCCCTTTCTTGGACCGGATATATTTTCCGTCCAATCCCGAACATTTGTTCCTCTAGAATCTGAACCCCAACATTTGCTCCTCACGGACCGGGTTTTCGTTCCAGTCCCTATCATTTGGTCCTTAACGGGCAGGATTATATTGGTACAATCATACTTATTGCATACTTGTATTCGCAAATGCCGTTTCTCGAATTCGTCTCACACATCATTTGCTTCCGCGTCGGTCGGTTCGTGAGTTCCAGCAACCCTGAACTTCGCAACACAGGACAGCATCTTGCAGCAGTGATACGAGACATCGAGGGATTCCGGTCCATAGCGAACATCAAGAAAGCAGTGAACAGCTGATTCATACATCATCGTGCAGCGGTGGTAGCATCTCATCGTTAAACGTCAAGTAACAACTCATCTCATCATGGAGAATGAACTGAGAGATTTAACGAAGAAAAGGGGTTTTCTTAAAAGAAGATTCACATTGATTCAGAAATATTGTGACAGTGTTTCAGAAGAAGTAGATGTGTTTAGGCTTAAAGCTGAATATGACAGTATTCAGGAGCTATGGGACAAGTTTGAGTGTTTACAAGCTCAAATTGAATCTCTAATTGAAGCCGAAGATGAAATAGATTGTCATATGCAGTACTATGAAGAAATAAGAAACAATTATCAAGTGCTTAAAGCAAAGTTAAGTGGTCTTCTGTTTCTACACGAGCAGCAAGTGCATAGTGCGAACTCTGTGAACAGTCAACAATCTAATCACAGTGGTAATTCTCATCACACATGTCAGTCTTCTACTTCACAGTGCAACAATAGAAATATACAACTCCCAAGAATTCAAATTCCTGTCTTCGGCGGAGATGTGACTAACTTCAAGCATTATCACGACACTTTCAGTAGCTTAGTGGTAAACAATGAATCGTTGGATCCCATCCAGAAATATCATTATTTATTGAGCTCATTGAAGGGTCAGGCTCACGCGCTCATTCAGAATCTTCCAGTCACTAATGAGAATTTTCCTATAGCATGGAACTTAGTGTGCTCTAGATATAATAACACTCGAGTCATTGCCACAGCTCATATCAAAAATCTACTTTCGTTACCAATAATGAAAGATGAAAACGTTACAGACTTGCGAAACTTGCTAAATCAGTTTCAAAGCAATCTTAACGCCATCGAAGCTCTCAATATTGAAATCCCATTACACGAAGTCATGTTCATTCAATTAATATTGGATCATCTTGGTGAGACGACACGCAAAGAATGGGAAAGTAAAATTGACTCAAAAAGGTTCACATCGCTTCAAGAGTTGATGAACTTCCTAGAAGCCAAGGCTCACTCGTTAGAAGTGCTATCCAATTCCAACAACGTGTCCAGCCCAACACCTGCAAGAAAGGTTGAGCTACGATCGCAACAATACACTGTCCAGGAGTCGCGACAGTCGTACGGAGGTACAAACGGATTATCTTGTACCTATTGTCAACGAAATCACAAACTGTACCATTGTGATGAATTTAGGCAAATTCCAGTCAATGAGCGATGGAATTTCGTCAAGTCACAACACCTGTGTGTAAACTGTTTCTCATCGAGTCATCAGGTACGCCAGTGCAACTTAAAATCATTCTGTGAGTGCGAAGAATCAGTACACAGTCAACTCCTGCATCGTGACATGAATACGGTTTCGCTCCAGGATGATTCGATCTCTACGACAGATGAAATGCCAGAAATGCATTCTTTCGTTGTCACGAGCAAATCTACACATCAGCAAATTTGTCCTCTGTGTAAACTAAATCACGCTTTACACAAGTGCCACAAATTTAGCAGATTAAGCATACAACAACGATGGAATTTCGTGCGATCCAAGAAGCTTTGTTTCAACTGCTTCTCTTCTGAACACAAGGTACAAATGTGTTCTCTTCAGGCTTATTGTAAGTGTGGCTCAAATCACAGCAAGCTATTACACTTTACAACTAAGAAAGTTCAGTCCAAAGCATACGCGTTCACATGCTTTGACATCAATCGAAGTCAACAGAGCACTTCACTACATAGCAATTCTAAACAAGCTAGAATTCAAAACAATTCAAGCAAAGCCTCTCATCACATGCAGAGCAAACGCTTCGAGACAAATGGACCCAGTTCAGCGGTCAAACCAGTTCGCAATAGCTTCGCTTCCTTCAAACACAGGAACGAACATTTGCACCCATCCATTCACAATAAATCTTTCAACAGCCAAGAAAGATTTAAAATAAGTAACAGTGGAAATTCAAGGTTTAAAGTAGATCCGTTCTATAGAGCTTTGCATTCTAAAAGCAACACTCAGTGTCTGTCTTCAGAGCGAAACAACACTCCGCAGTGTCTGCCTTCATCGATAAACAGTACTTTGCAGTGTCTGTCTTCAGAGCGAAATAACATTCCGCAGTGTCTGCCTTCATCGAAAAACAACAATCAACAGTGTCTGTCTTTATTTAGAAACAATAATCAGCAGTGTTTATCCTTTTCAAAATAGTGAAAAGCTATTTACTTGCATCATCTGCATATATCCAGTTAGAGACCTATTATGTCTGTAAGAACTATGAAATGATAGCCAAACCGTTACACTGTGATATATGTAAGAAAGCAATTCTTTAATACTGTTTGTGTTAAAACTTACTTAATGGTTATCTAATGGTCTTTCTCCATTGTGTCAAGATATCATGTTATTAATACAAGATCATCAGCTGTGCCCTGAATGATATTATTTCTTCAGTTTTACAAGTATTAGATATCATGTTATTAATACAAGATCATCAGCTGTGCCCTGAATGATATTATTTCTTCAGTTTTACAAGTATTAATAAAGTGCAAAGTTTTCTACAACAAGATGCTACAACTGCATTTCAACAAGCCACCTGATCTACACTACATGTTCCTGAGTCAGCTGTTGTGCACAAGTCGAAGTCTTCACTTATGGATGCTACAACAACAGTTTGGATTCCAGCCATCATTCACCTTGACCTTCACAACCTTACGTGTGTTGACAGTCTAATTAGTGTAGAGTCAGTGCTTTCAGTGTATATATAAGTGTCTTTTTCATTATAGCTTGCATTCCTGTTATGTTTTTTATTGAAGTTATACTTCATTTCAAGTTTTATTCAATCCAAGTAAATTATTCAACATAATTTACGCATTTTAAATATTCAAAGTGCATTAGATTCACTTGCAAGCTCCACGTAAGTACATAGCGTGTGACGTCATCAGTTAACCAAGAAGCTATATTACGTGAACAGTCAAGTGCTAATAACTTTAAATATATTCAATTTACAGTAAATTTTATTACCTTTAATTTGAGATATAACTCATTGGTAAAATACAAAGTTTACTAAATTACTTCCAGTGGTGCAACACTATTCGCGCCATTTTCCAGTTCATTGTTTCAACGTGTTTCTTTAATATAACATCAGTGTTCATATATTATTTCTTCAGTTTTACAAGTATTAATAAAGTGCAAAGTTTTTCATTACATGTTAGATTGTTAAACCAATATGATTCCTGGGATCTCTGTATCCAGTGTCCTCGTGATATAGTCCACTCTTGCTCTAATTGGTCCTCCGCTTCCCAGAGAAATTTTCCTATGTATTGCACATACATTGTTTCACTACGTTCCTAACATTCTCCCTTTCTTGGACCGGATATATTTTCCGTCCAATCCCGAACATTTGTTCCTCTAGAACCTGAACCCCAACATTTGCTCCTCACGGACCGGGTTTTCGTTCCAGTCCCTATCACTGTCCATCTAAGCCTCATTTTTTACTCAAGAAGATCTTAACAATCCCACACAGTCTGAAATGCTTGCTTCCTGGCCAAAAGGATGGAGTCTTCTTCAACAGAATATAAAGATATGTACTTATCGTAATCGTTATTCTGAATTTAAAGACTATTTTTTCTGTAGAAAAAGGCTTAGTGTTTTGTAATGACATTTCTTCTCTTATGGAGACACTTGGTAATGAACATAACCCAACAGAATGGCACTTGTTCATTGATTCCTCTAAAGTTAGCTTAAAAGCTGTGCTTCTGCATAGTGGAAGTAAATTCCCATCAGTACCTGTGGCTCACTCTGCTAGTGTGAAAGAAACATATGAAACATGAAATTTATATCGGAAAAGCTTCAATATGAAGTGTATGAATGAAATATTTATAGTGATTTGAAGGTTATTGCCCTTATTCTTGGTCATCAGCTTGGTTACACAAAGTACTGCTGTTTTTAATGTAAATGGGACAGTAGGGACAGAAAAAACCATTTCATTAGAAAAGAATGTCCTGAACAGACATGTGAAACATGATCCATTATGTGTTTCTAAAAATATGTATCTACCTCTTTTAAAAATCAATCTAGGATTAATGAAGAATTTCGTCAAACCCATGAAAAATACTCCTTCTGCATAGTGGAAGTAAATTCCCATCAGTACCTGTGGCTCACTCTGCTAGTGTGAAAGAAACATATGAAACATGAAATTTATATCGGAAAAGCTTCAATATGAAGTGTATGAATGAAATATTTATAGTGATTTGAAGGTTATTGCCCTTATTCTTGGTCATCAGCTTGGTTACACAAAGTACTGCTGTTTTTAATGTAAATGGGACAGTAGGGACAGAAAAAACCATTTCATTAGAAAAGAATGGTTTAAATGCGAATCACTCATTCCTGAACAGACATGTGAAACATGATCCATTATGTGTTTCTAAAAATATGTATCTACCTCTGTTAAAAATCAATCTAGGATTAATGAAGAATTTCGTCAAACCCATGGAAAATACTCCTGGTTTTATGTACTTAAAACAGAAGTTTCCTAAAATTAGTGATGCAAAAATTAAAGAAGGAATATTTGTGGATCCACAAATACGATTACTAATGCATGATAAAAAGTTTGAGAAACTACTGAATCCACTGGAGAAAGCAGCTTGGTAAGCATTCAAAAATGTTACCATACTCAGAGTTTTGGGAAATCGATAGGAGGAAAATATAGTCAACGATCTTTTAACATCATACAAAAATCTTGGTTGTAAGAAGTTGTTAGAAGTGCACATCCTGCACTCGTACCTAGATTTCTCCCCAGAAAATCTTGGTGCAGTGAACGATGAGCACAGGGAACACTTTCATCAGTCGAGTTCAGCTATGGAACCCTATTAGGCTGGCCGATTATTGTTGGACCATCCGGAGGGATGCTCCACAGTCGAAATATAGCTGAAATTCGTCATTTGTTACTTTGTAGATGAGTTACAATATTTGAATGTTGTGTAGTTAAGAATGCAGAAAGTATTTAAATATTTGAAATTATAAATGCCTGTCTGTCGGAAACCTTGCATGATGGAGAGAAACCGATATATTTGAATTCAGAAGACAAAATACTATCAGAATTACATGTTTTCCTTTCTCAGACAAAGAAAAACTAATTTTTTGTGTATCAGTGTTACCAGACACAAATCATAGAAGAAGGATACTGTCAGCCATTCAGGTTGACCAAAATCTTGACTGGAAGACACACATTGAATTAAGTCCAAAACTGAATTAAGAATTTTGAATAGTATATTACCACAGGATGCGCTGATGGTATATTTTACATATTTTCACTCTGTAATGAGATACAGAATCATATTCTGGGGCAACTCTTCCGCCATTTGTATACCACTATTTGAAAAATGAAAAGTTCTCACTCTCAGAGGGAAGTATAAGCTTATGTGTTATATGGTAGATAATATTGACAAATTACAACTAATTATAGTGTACATGGATGTACAACTAGAAACATCAATGACTTACACATACTAGCTAATTCATTAAAACTCTTTCAGAAGGGTGCTTATTATTCTGCAATACAGATTTACAAAATCTTCCAAGAAAGATTAAATTACTGTGTATTAAAAGCTAATGCAAAAAAAAGCCAAAGACCTTAGGAATAAGGGATTCAAATATGTATGGAGCAGGGACGGCAAGATTTTTGTTATTGTTATAAAATCACTTGATGATGTTTTAAAGTTGGAGGCAATGTAACTGAATATGTATAGCACATACAGGTACAATTCCTGTTCTAGTTATGGAACATAGTTTTGACACGATCAATGATTATTTAGATAGCTTTGTTCTCAGGACAGTTTTTCGTTATGTTGTATAAATGCCAGAAGTTTGTGTAATAAGTTTGAGGATTTAAAAATTCTCGCAAATAGATTAAATTTTCCAGGAGTTTTGGTACTATCCGAAAATTGGTTACGGCCTGGTGATGAAAGGTTTTTTGACCTTCCTAATTATAATGCACACCATATTATCCAAAATTCTAGAGGAGGGGGTGCTACGTGATAGTTTCCACAGTGAGGTTATACAGTGTATTAATGCTTCATACAGCATAATTCATATTATGATTAAAGGGAGCACTACTTTTAATGTAATAGGAGTATACAATCCTCATGAATTCATGTATGAAAACTTCCTAAATGATTTAGAATTAATTTTAATGAAAGTAAACAGGGGTTCAGTAATACTTGCAGATGATTTTAATATTGATATATATTCTTCCAGCAAAGCAACTACATTATGTGAGTCATTAACAGAAAGCTTTAGTTTAATGCGTTTTAATAAATTACCAACTAGAATACAAGGAAATAAAAAATCGTTATTAGATCACATATACCTAGGTAAATGAATAAGTATGTAAATTCGATGGTAAAAATAGCTAATATAAAGTCAGACTTTAGTGATCACAATATACTAATTATGAATCTTGTCTCACAAACAACCAAATTTAAACTAGATTCAGGTAATTTAAAAGTTGTGGAAAATATTGATTACAAGAAACATTCTTATTACTTTAAAACCACTACTTTTGTATGTTCATCTGATGATCAGAAATTTATTATGATGAACTTTTAGATTATATAAAAAGAGTTGTTACTTCTACTGTTCACAAACAAAGCTCCCAATCTAAAAAGGCATCTCGTTCTTCTTGTAAGTGGATAACTTCTGAACTCATGGAACTAATTCATAGTAAAGATCAATGGTATAAGAAAACCAAATCATTATATTCTTCAGAATATACAATAATAGAATATAAACAACTTCGTAATTTAGTTACTAAAAAAAAGAGGGAATTAAAACAAGAATATTATACAAAAATGTTTTCAAGTTCTGAAAGTTCCAGACATTCAAGGGAAATTATAAATGAACTTCTGAATATTCCAAAAAGGACCAAAAATATTTCCTTGGTCGAACTAATGGTTGATAATAAATCTATCAAGGACCCAGTTGAAATTTCCCGAAACCTAAACACTTATTTCGTTAATGTTGCTCTAAACTTGGCTAAGAATATACCCAGAAATAACGATTCTTATAAACCCTCATACAGCAACACTGGAAGTTTATTCCTTACTCCTACAAATGAATATGAAATTAAAAAAATAATAAGTGAACTAAAAAACTTTGGGAACCGTACAGATGGTTTTCTTACTAACAAACTTATTAAAAACAACAGAATTTGGCTAACTCCCTATATCCTCCAATTTGTAAATCTCTCTCTAAGCTCGGGAATCGTACCTAAATGTAAAATTGCGAGAGTAATGCTATTCCAAAAGGAGGAAATGACACAGACCCTAGTAATTATAGACCAATTAGTATTTTACCGGTTTTGACTAAAATCCTTGACAAAGTTGTTAAAATAAGACTACAAAACTTTTTACATAGGGAAACATTCTTTCATCCCATGCAATATGGGTTTACATCAAAAAGCAGTACAGCCACCGCTCTATTTGACATTCTTGTTCAAATACAAAAATCAGTTGACGGAAATAACTTAGCATCTGGGCTATTCTTGGACCTAAGAAAAGATTTTGACACTGTAGACTATGATTTATTACTAGATAAATTGAATTACGCAGGGATAAGAGGATTATCGTTAGCATGGTTTGAAAGTTATTTGAGTAATCGAAAGCAATACGTTAGTATAAATCAATATAATAGTGAAATAGCATATATTAAGTGTGGAGTACCTCAAGGATCTGTCCTGAGTCCACTCCTCTTCAATATATATATAAACGATTTGTTTAATTTAAAATTGTTTGGTAAAATGCTTTTGTATGCCAATGACACAAATATTTTCTATACAGGACGAACAGAAGAAGACTTAGCATATGAAATGCAACATGACATGAATGACCTAATGAATTGGTTTAACTATAATAAATTAACAATAAATGAAGATAAAACTAAATTCATGTTCTTTCACAAGCAATCGCATAGACTTCTAACCAATATAAACTTAAACATAAATAATAATACAATAGAGAGAATTGATTTTATTTCTTTTTTTAGGACTAAATATTGACAGTATCCTTTCTTGGGAATCTGAAATTGACAAAATTAAGAAGAAAATTCTCCCAGTAGTCGGTATTATAAACAGATTACGTCTTTCAGGAATGTCCAGTCAACTTCTTAAAATGGTAATATTTTTCTTTAATCCACAGTCATCTTACTTATATGAACATAATATGGGGCAATTGCAGAAAAAGCCTATTTCATGAGCTAGAAGTAATTCAAAATAGAGCGATTAAAATTATGTTTAATATTCCCTTTAGAACCCATACTAGTGATATATTCAAAATTTCTGGAATCAAGCCACTTTCTGTCTCTACAAATGCAGCAATAGTCAGTCACTTACATTCTATCAAATATAAACTTATTAAATCCAACACCACCTTAATTACACCCGAAGATGTTCATCTCCATAACACAAGACAAGTCACTCATCTTTTTGTAACTCATAGCGAATCCAATATGTATGGCCTAAATCAGGGGTGCTCAAACTTGAACTGCTGGCGATCTACCTCAATATTTTTAGACTACTTACGATCGACTCTGAGAGACTGCAAGTGTGTGTGATGCAGGGTTGTCGTACATACACGATACACCCTACCTACCTAGGTAGGGCGTACCGTAGCATATATAGATATTAGCTTTCTGCGCAGTATAGGTACATTATTTTAGTCAAGGTTTGGGTTAGGTTTAGTTAGGTTCTTCTCTACAATATCAATGAAAAAACTCATAGTTATTCAAAATTGCGAGTTTATTGGTTGTTACAAAACAAAAGAGTTACTAAGGAGTGGCTTTGGATGTTGAAGCGTGGCACTGCATGTCCTCAGCATACTTTTCATAAGATGGTACGTAACCACTGAGTGCTAATCGCAAGCATGATGACATATGATCGTCAGTTAGTCGATTGCGATATTTTGACTTAATTATCTTCATTTCAGAAAATGCAGACTCGCACAAGTAAGTTGACCCAAAAAATGCCGTCAGTTGAAGGGCGATTTGCCTTACATTCGGATATTTATCTTCAGATATAAAACACCAGAAATTTGTATCAGATGCTGTAGCTTTGAGATGTATATCTGATATAATCTGCACCAACTCATTTTCAACAGAACATGAGTTCATATTAAACTGACTGGCTATTTCAGTAGCTAATTCCTCAATGTTTTTACATGAAAAAGGATAACTCATAAATGATGCTATATTTTCCAATTTACTGCAATCATGAAAACGCATTTCGAATTGTCCCAAAATATTTGATAATTCAGCCTCATACGTATCATAATTCAACTGAGGAATCCTTGCTTTCAAAGACGGAAAATGTTTCAGATCCTTTCTTTTCAGTTGATCTATCATAAGTTGCAATTTACTTTTGAATGCGTTTACTGCGCTAATCATCTCAATAATAGTTTTTCCTTTACCTTGAAGCTCCAAGTTAACGGTGTTTAAGTGCATTGTGATGTCAGTCAAAAATGCCAAATCATTTAGCCATTTTTCGTTTTTCAAAATCTGAGTGTCATCACCTCTTTCGTCTAGAAAAGCTGTTATTTCGGGCAATAATTCTTGAAACCTTTCTAGGAATTTTCCGCGACTCAACCACCTGACGTCCGTGTGAAGAACTAAATCAGTGTGTTCAGCTGACTCCCTATCTTCCAACTGCAACTGAAAGAGCCGCCGTTGCAAGCTACGTGCACGGATGGAATTCACAATTTTTGTCGCAATGCCCATAATTTCCTCCGTGTTTAAAACTTTTGAACACAAAACTTGTTGATGTATAATGCAATGGAATGAAAAAAATGAAGGGAATTCTTCATTAGCTCGACACAATGCCACAAAACCGTTTTTGTTTCCAGTCATTGCTGGTGCTCCATCGGTTGTAATGCACACTAATTTATATATTGGTAGCTCGTAGCTTTTACAAAATTGAAGAAAACGTCAAATATATCTTCGCCACGGGTCTTCCCCTTCAGAGGTATGATTGTCAAAAATTCTTCCTTAGCCAACATGTCATTGAATACCATCCGAATAAAAATACACAGCTGGGCAGTGTCTGTCATATCGGTGGATTCGTCGAACTGTAAAGAAAAGTATGTACATTCCATGATATCATGTTTTAGTTTATCTGCGATGTCCTGGCTCATGACTTCAATACGCCTTGTGACAGTCGGACGAGATAACTGAAGTTCTCTAATAGCAGACATGATTTCTGTTTTATTTTTAAAATCTCCAAATAAAGTCTCACCCGCTTCAATAAATGCTTCCTTCACCACCGATCCATCTTCGAATGGTTTCTTGTGTTTCGCCAATATATGAGATATTTTAAATGACGCGATCGTAGCAGCTTTTGATTGTTTGACTGGTCTTGTGAACATGGATTGTTCTTTTTTCAAACAAGATATCAAATCACGTACCTTTAGTTTTCTTAATTCACTCTGTGGCGGAAAATCCTTTTCATAGTTTTTATGAA
The DNA here is from genome assembly GCA_964059195.1 of Ectobius pallidus. Taxonomy (NCBI): domain Eukaryota; kingdom Metazoa; phylum Arthropoda; class Insecta; order Blattodea; family Ectobiidae; genus Ectobius; species Ectobius pallidus. Next base: position 29,738,181 of record CAXKWD010000005.1, on the reverse strand, counting down.
CCGTTTTATGATGCCTCTCTAAGTTACCACGCTTAGGTATTGCAACTGACGCACGACAAATAACACAAATGCACTTATCCTTCACCATACAAAAGAAAAATTCTTCCTCCCAATCCTTATTAAAATGATACGTTTTAGATTTCTTCACTGCACTCATTTTCCACTATTTAATAATAAACTTTGTACTTATCGACGTAGTATCGCCATCAAGTTACAATTCAGAATGACTCCAATTCCTGCAGGCGCAACATTTATATCGGCGTGAACGAAAGTCTCGAATGTTCCCGTCAAACGCGCCGCCCGAAACTAGACTGTACTGTCTCTCGTTGTTTCTAGACTAGACTCCACTGTCTAGTCTAGAAACAACGCGGCTTTTCTTTGACAAGTGCCGCGCGTTCCTTTGATAAAGCCACCTTTTGCCGCAAGCAGTGTTATTTTATTAGTTACCTACCTACTTATTAAAATTTTTTTTCTTCTCGAGATCTACTCAAAAAGCACTCGCGATCGACAAGTCGATCGCGATCGACCGTTTGAGCACCCCTGGCCTAAATGGAATATTACCTCATGCTATAAAATTGTATAACATGTTACCTGAAAGTGTGTCCAGTTCCATTAGAAATTTTAAACCAAAAGCATTATCATATTTTTAGATGTGTACTTTAGTCAGTAGGATAGTTATATATTTCTGTGAAGTCGTATAAAAAATGTATATTTCAAAATTGCTTAGTATATTTCAAGTGTTTTTTTTGTTTGTGGTTTGTCACAGTGAATTTGTTGTAGCCTTAAGATAATTGTAGTATGTGTTGTAATTTTTTTTCCTTTGAACCAATGTATTTATGTCACCCCTCTCATGAGCTTTGCTCTTTGGGGTTGTATTATATTATATATTAAATTAAAATTAAATTAAATTAAAATCTTTCAAAACATCTCTCAAGGAATTTTTAATAACTCACACCTTCTACAATATGAATGAATATTTCCAGCTTGAATAAGATTGGCAGCTTACAGTTGTGTATATTGTTGTTATAACATGCATGTATATTTTAATCTGACATGTTCATGCCCAACACAAGATCTACAGAACGAGATATCTATATCTATATCTACATGTACAACTACTTAAAAGTTTCCCTTTAAGCAAAAGATAAGTTATCTTCGCTGGTGCCAGTTTTAGTTTTACTTCTGTACACCTTTTAAAAAGTATTTCTAGATTCCTATTAGTTCTACATTCCAATTCTAGTCTTGAGTCTGCCTCAAACACCACAAGTAAGTCATCCGCAAAGGTCATTAGATTCTTTCAGTTTTAAGAGTCCAGGTTCCATTCCCATATTCCTGAAAATATTTATATATTCGTTCCAAGTTAATTTAGATTCTACTACTGTTTCTAATAAGTTTACATGTAGAGGTTTTCATATACCTGGAATTTTGCCAGCCATTGAAGTTCAAGCTCATTTTATATAACCTCAGTTCACTGTTTGGAAAAGACCGATTGTAAAATGTGAGAAAGTTTTTGTTGTACCCCCGCTCTATTGTTATGTCCCTCGGTGCTATTATAAATTATTATAACTTGGCTTTATTTATTTCAAGATTGCGATGGTCAAGTTTTGTGGTTCTATGCTTTGGTCAAGATGGTTAAAATTAAGTTTTATGGCACTGTGTAATATTAGGAAATGGAAGAAGTTGGTCTGTTTCTATCTGCTTCTGGTCACTAAATTTCACACACACTGTAGTTTTCTTGAAGCACTCCACTTACTTGTGATATTGCTGTAAGAAATAGCGGTTAACGAACAAAACAAATACCCTTAAAAGTGAAATTTCAATAACCTAATTTATTGATAAAAATACAAGTGTTAATTTATTCTATTAAGATAAATAACTTTGTTTCATGTCTTAAATATGATATAAATTTCTTTTATTTAAACTTTAATAATAGAAATTGTTAAAGTAATTAATATGCTTTAATTAATAAAAAGTTATAATTGATAACTTATAAAATTGTATTAAGTATTTCTACTCTTTACATTGACATTTTGTATGTACTTTAGTATAAACTGACTTTACTATAATTAAACTTGATTTAGTTTTTAACTTGATAGTGACAACATTAACTATTGACTGTGAAATGTTTACCTTCAAAATAAGTTCCATATTTGCTATTCCTCAAGTTACTCTGATCTTATATGGTAAAACTAAACTTTAACTACTCTCTTCACAAGTTTTCAAATTTATAAAGTATATTCTTTTGTGTACTTACAGAGTACAAATTATGAATATTCGAATACCGTAATTCCTCCATGATGCATTAAAACTGTGTAATATACTCATCAAATAAATTATCTTAAAACAGGACACACTATAGTAAACTTATATGAACTTATAATTTATTTACTTTAAAATTACCTTAATTTTCTTTAAAAATGGAAATCCTACTTTTCTACCTAAATCATTCGCTAATCTAGCGACAATATCAATCATCGTATAAATTTCAACAACTGAAATTTATATGGCTTATCATGCACTTCCCAGGAAGAGGTCTTATCTCATACCTAATTACTGTGTGTTGCTGTAAGATTGCAATTATGCTTTCGTCTTAAATTCTGGGCCATAACATTTTTATTTACATTTTATTTTCTTGGATCCTTAAAGTCTTCACAGATTATGTTCTTCTACACTGTAGATCTCTGCTAGCTTGCTGCTCAATCCAGTCTATGTTGATACATGGCTCCCATAGGCTGCCTACAATCTTTCTTGTAATTAGTTCTTTCACACAGTCATAAACAATGCTGCATTAGGAAATTAAGAAGGAGGTCCTGAGGCTTTCTCCTGAGGAACACATTAGTATTGTGCAAACACTGAAGGGGATCCAAGCCTGGGGCAAAGCCTCAAACCTAGCTAACAGCTTTACATGCACACTTGCCAGAACTGCATTTACATCAAGAAATCAGCTCTTCATGTTCATGCAATGTGTAACAGTACACTAGTGTTGATTTCTAGTCTGTAAAAGTATACTGTAGTTACTATGTGTAGGCCAAGCTCTTTAAGTCATATTTGCAAGTCTCTGGCTGAAGTCCAATTGTCTGCCAGTTATTTGCCACCAGTGAAAGCTATCCTTTGTGTGCTACCATAAATATGGATGTATTTTTCGGAAAATGAACGAAAATTTATTTTATTTCAGGTTAGACACATACTGTGTGAGAAACAATCTAAAGTTCTTGAAGCCATGGAAAAGCTTAAAGGAGGTATGAAATTTCCCGAAGTTGCAGCTCAGTTCAGTGAAGACAAAGCAAGGCAAGGTGTAAGTATCCTTATCACTTAACCCTACAGTATTGATCTCTCTTTCCTCCCCTCTCTCTCTCTTACTCTCACTCACTCATGTAGTCCCTTGTTTGGCCAATTTTTATGAAATTTTACACACGGACCCTGTAGATCAGGGAAAAAATTCTAGGCTACAGTAATATTTATGCACAAGTCACCAATTCTACACTTATGTGATCTTTATACAGATTCACATTATTGGTAAACTTATAAGTTTCACACCCTATAGAACCACAAGAATACTCAAATAAAGCACGCCTATATTATCCATACAAATCCTTGGCAGTTTTTGGGTCATTCCACATCAAATCAACCAATGGTCCAAACGTTACGTCAGATCGGTATGATTTTTTTATATCAGGTAGTATTAACTCAGTAGGTAAAGAAATACAAATTTTTACCTTCTAATACTTTTAATTTTTGAGATATAAATTTTTCAAAAATTAAAAAACGACAGTTTTTAGGAATGCTTTGAAATATTTAAATGCATGTAACTCAAAAAGATTTGTCCCAGAAAGCTCAAATTTGTACCATTCTCTTTAGAATTACAAGGGCTTCAATTTCACATATAACATAACGTATCACATGACTATATTTTTCCAAAATCTCAAAACCTTTTTTTTATGAAAAACTTAAAATCGGAATTTTTAGTTTTATGAAAAAAATATATTTTATTCCACACCTCTTTAGTAAGTTGTGTACAATTTTCATTGTGATATTCCAATGGTATCAAGGTGAAATTATTTTTTATCTGAATTGAGGCATGTGGAAATTCTGGTAAATTGTTAATTGTTACCCTATTAAAAATTACATCATACCTATTGTATTTAAACTTATCCTAATAATGATTTATTGATTTTTCCATTATACCCTAAACTTTATTTGATAAAGCCTATTAGGGTAATGCTGGTTCATGTGATAAATATAACTGGAACTAACAGGAGTTATTCAGGCAGTGACATGTTTCTTTCCTTTTGAAATTTAATCTGAACTATTTTATTAAAACAATTAAACTTACGTTACATTCGTGGAACAGTTATTTTTATACTCAAAATTAGTAGAGGTGATTTCTCTTCTTTGCCAAAACTGAGCTGCTGGGACTTAGTAGGTTCTACCTGTAACTGTGGTTGGATTCAATTTGCACAAAATATAGCTCTTTGGCAGTGCTGCTCTCTTGGGATATGTGAATGATGGCGATGATCCTTTTGGATGAAGAAAGGAAACATGAACTTCCTTCTAAGATAATGTTTTGAGTCAACATGCACCAACCACCACTCTTTATCATAAGCACAAGCGACAAAACCCTCAATTCCTTGAAATGGAATGTCTTCTTCACCAGGGCTTATCTGGTACCCTATGTGTTTCTGAATCATTAGGAGATATGTGTGCTTTACAGAATGAGAAAGAGATTATTGAACCAAAATATATGCTTAGTCTACTAGAGGATAAAAGCATTAAGGACATATACCAGAGGCATCTTTAACAGAGGATGGAAGACATACAAGATGACTGGACAGCTCAAGAACTTTATCATCATTTGAAAGGGTGGGTATGAAACAGCTAATGAAGTACTTGAAAATGAAGAAAAAAGTAAAATATAATCAGAATGGATGACAGGAGAAGCTATTAGTATCATAAAGGCCAAGAAACAATCTTACCAGACATGGCTGAGCTCCAGGAACGATGAATATCTGATACGTTATCGTGCCCTGAAGAAGGGTACCAAGAGAGTGTTAATAAACCATCAGTTACGACATTTTCTCTTATTTTATTCCAAGTTTCAAAATGGCAGTATATAGCTGCATATTATAAACCCCTCAATACATTAATGTAGAAATTTCTATTCATCCCTTCATCATCTTTTTATAAATGCGTCTTACGTAAGGCAAATAATAAAACTCCCAAATATTCTGTGAACTTCTCAGAAGTCAGAAATTTGCATATTAAAATGACCTATGTATTAGGCCTAGCTTATCTCCATGTTGTCCCAACTCTCCAAGGATTCTGATTGTTCCAACAAAACGATCCCTTTATCCCGTATAGTGCTATTCTAATTATGCATTGTTATGGACATCCTGCCATGTCCTTGTTACTAGCTCCGATTAGCAAGTGATCCTTTTCATTGACCAATCAGAGTTTTAGACCGTGCCCACTTGTCACTCACTATATAAACTAAGACCCGCCTCCTCGAGGCCCCAGACTTCGTCAGTCTATCAATTCAAGCGGTCAAAGCCCTGCTAGCCAGCTCTGGCTGGGGGGGCTGCCTTCCTTTGTTCTATCGCCACGTGGTTCTTTATCAACAAACAAAAATTGCAAAATATTAAAGCACATTACATCACATGTGCTCTCATAGGAAGAAATCTTCCTGCGAATCTTTCCGACAACATACGCCATGCAATGTCGAAGGTAGCCGCTCAAACAGGTATGTTTCTTATGACTGACATAACCTCAGCCGTTAGGCAAGATTTCAGATACTAGTTGTTAATAATTAGAGAAGTAAAGGTGCCACGAAACCCGATCCAAGCGAGTGGATCACCTGAAAATCGTGGAAGTCTGATCTCTAGAAGTTTTAGTAATGTCGATGGTGGAGTTTCTAGCGACCGACGTTGAACACTAGAGGATTGCTCGAGTTGATAGGTCTCCTTATGTTTAATAATCAGAGAATTGAGATAGGCTGGAGCTTTACGGCAGTTTGTTTCAACATCCTGATACCCTTCGACCTCATATGGTTCAATAAGTTTCTTAAATTTGGTGTGAAGAATAATACTCATTATAAGGGAGTTCATGCTCTATGGCAAATTCATAAATGATTTGAATGTAATCATCTTATTGAGATTTGACACGGTTAAGTTTGGCAAGGTTGATTTGTGCTTCCTCATGGGCTGCAGCTTGGAGTAGATTGTCTTCATGAGCCTTGATTAGGCCCTTAGCAAATGAGATATCTTTAAGAACTGCATCTTCTACCGAATCTGCATACTCTAGTTCGGTATCTGAGAAATCCAATTGTGTCATGTGTGCTTGGATTTCCTCAAACTTCTTATACGTTTCTTCTAATTTATCCTTTCGAGGGAGAAGCTCTTGAAAGGATGCTTTGTTATGTAGGTTTGTGATTTTTATGAATTTTAATTTAATACGGATTATAATGAGGAAATCCAGGAACGTGACTGGGAACACCGGAGCCAAAGATCGGTTACTAAAGAATAAATAACACCACAGCCCTCAATAGGGAGGAAGGGTAGGAAGGTACCTTAAAGCTTACCACTCAGAAAAAACCCAGTTCCAAACAATGCTTTCACTTTAATCTCCAAAAACAATTAACATTGGAATAACTTATTTGAAATGCATAGAAACTCATCAAATGATAGAATAAATAATTATATATTTATAAAATACCTATTCTTATATTACTAAGTAATTCATTACCACACTTTATTCATAAAAATATCAACATGAACAATTGAATATAATCTCAAAAACCGGGACTTTCTTATATATTTTGCCAAAGATTATCTAGTTAGCTGAATTTCCATTGGCTTTAGTGTTTAATGTATAATCTATGGCAACTCAGACTATACAACGAATGCACGCCTGACAATATGCAAGACAATGAGTACCACAAATACTTACTTCAGTTTGAAGAAATTTAATAATGTTGAATAGAATAATTTGGATACGGGTATTCTCAATACCAAAACCCAAAAATTAATATTTTGCAATCAATGTTATGGGAAATAACATGGTGTAGTCTCGAACAATAATGTTACCGTAACACTAAATTCAATTAATGACTTAAACATGTCATAAAACTCCCAGATATAAATATTTATTAAATATTTGCAGTTCCTAGTACCAAGTTATATCCCTAAACTGATAACAATAGAAGTTTCCAATTAGGAATATTTAAATAATTAGGTTATGTGAAAGGCGAGAGAAATTATCTTCAAATAAATATTAGTATTACAAGAGAAATCTCTCTTAAGCCAAGTAACTAATGGGACTAATTAATTAGTGTTACAAGTGAAATATATTGTAAGCCGAGTAACCAATAGGCCTATATCGAAATTTCTACAAACACCAGTCGCAAGATGTAATTCCAAATGTCTGATATCAATGCAATAGAAGTTTCCAATTAGGAATATTTAAATAACTAGGTTATTTCAAAGGCGAGAGAAATTATCTTCAAATAAATATTAGTATTACTGTACAAGAGAAAAGTCTTTTAAGCCAACTACTTAATGGGCCTTTCTCAAATTTCCATTGAACACCAGAAATATGAAGTTAAATTATACTATGAAAAAGGGCTGTCCAATTAACCAACTAATGCAAAATCAAAGGAATGTTATTCAAGCAGACTAAGGATAGCCTGCTAAATTTTCTTCAAAGTTAAGGTACCAAACTACTTTCCAGAGCTGGAAGAACAACCAGAAAATATAGCTTCTTAATAACCCAACATGATTTAAAAGGGAAAACAAGGTTAACTTTAGGCCGACTCAATTATGGAGATATAACCTAAAACCCAATACTGAAAGGTTGAAAACCAGGAGTAATAATTTATCTTATGAAATATGGTAAATTATTAAGTTACCGGTACTCTTTTGAACAAGCACAGACGAAAGGAATGTGGCCTATGGACATTGTCTTGCACGGAAATGGAAACTACGTCACAGAAATATCTCGATTAATCAGATAGAAAGGCAACACGGAATTCAGACTATGGCTGCTTGTGTGTAATAACCAATCCTTACGTTTTACCATTTAGGATGGAAAACAGTTCTAGAGTATAGAAATTAAAAGGCACAAAACCCAAAATTTCATATAAAAATGAGCACATGGGGAAATCCAGACCTCACTAGGATACTTCATAAGATTTTAAACAGTAATTAATAATTTTTTTTTCTTACTCAGAAGAGGTGACTTTACCTGTTTTACATAGCACAATATCAATTAAATGTTGATAATGGATAAATAGGTTTAGAAAAAACATAAATTAGGTAGAGAGCCTGCTTCCCTAAACAATGAAATTTAAGATCGCCATTCGACCGTTATAATTACATCATTTTGCTATCCAAGATGGTGAAGAAGAAAGCTGTATTAATTTTTCATAAATTTACCTAACGACTGAACATGTTTGAAGGAACAGCTCTCACATGAGAAATGTGAGGTGATGTTCCAATTTAACAGATTTGAAGTCTTAAATAGGAATTTTGTAATTTTAACATTTTACTAAGTTACCTACACATTGCATGGCTCCGAGCAATTTTACAATATTTCATTTTAGGTTTCACGTTGGAACTTCAAATCTGGGAAAAGTTTTGAGACACTAGCCATTCAGGTTACAAATAGTAATTGAACACATTCTTAGCGGACAGTACAGCACTCACCATCATCTGCAGAAAATCCGCCAAACCAACTCTACACTGAAAGATCTCGGAAGGCACTGACTGAACGGCCAACATCACAGTCGCAACACGAAACTCAGAAAAGAGGGCAGCACACTATGACACAAGAACGCCGCGCTCCCAGCAAGGAAGGGGAACTAATGAAGCGCAATTTTTAAATTCGCCTCAGTTAGTGATCACATAGTGTGAGATGTGATTCACTTGACGAGTAATTTGTGTTTTAGAGGAGCACGCTTTGACTTCAGAGTATTAATGTCTAACTCTGCAGTCGCCATTTTTAAATATGGAGACAATAGGCCTATTAGCAAAATACAATTCAAAAATCTGCTTGCCCGCATTTTATATTACTGGGGCCTAGCAAATGATTTCATTGAGTGATGTGAAAATGATTGTATATTAAGTTGCCTACCACTTTGTAGCTATAAAAGCATGAATGATAATGTGTTGAGAGCTAGAGCAATGATTGGAGTGTAATGTTACAAACTTGTGTGTTTTAAGTACAGTATTAGGTTTAGGCTGTATGGTGCAAACCTAACCTTAAATACTAACACTTGGCATGCGCATGCAACTAAATCACTGCTCACCGTACATCAATAGCACTTTCCATCTCCAAAATATCTGCGGTGCAAGTTTTAGGTGTTTCACCCTGTATATGAAAGAAATAAGAAAAATAACTGTGCGAATTTTTGAAATAAATGAAGAAATATATGAAGCACAGTCACTATTAAATACAGTTTCAATATAGTATGCAGCACTGCTGGTGGCACAACCTGCTAACTTCGCAAATTAAAATATTCAAATCACATATAAACTGCAATGTTTTAATGTTTCACTAAACACTAAGGACCAAAACACTGTTTAAGTAATTATAAGAATAATAATGTGCAACTTCCGAAATAGTTGTCAAAATATCAATGGAAACACAAATATTTCAACTTAGCGGTTGCTAACAACAACAATTCTCTTTAAAATTTTTGTTGTTGTTGTTTAATTTTTAGGTCATTTATTTTCAAACAGCATTTTTTCTGGACCATAGATAGATAGAAAAATCATATCCCGTATACATAAGATGCCGAGGTTGGCTACTTCGGCTCCTCTAATGAAATTGGTTGATATCTTTGTATCTAGTTACGGCATCTGTATTCAGTAGTAGCAGGTTGGGCCACTAGATGGTGCTCAAGATATTGTTTCGATATATCGCAATATTTGTCCTCTGTAGTATTTGGTAAGATCTTCATGATCCCCTTTGTTCTTTGTTCAACCACGAGTAGCGGAGCAAACACACTTGCAGTTCTTCACAAGAGTTGATGGTAACTGGCTTTCTGGCACGCGGGAATCGTCTCAGGCACTTTTTATAGCAAGCCTGGTCCTCCAAATCCTACTAGTTACCCTACAATTATTTTAAATTATATTAAGCAATTCAAGGCTGTTATATATGTACAGCTTTTACTTTTGTAAACAAATAAAATTCCTACAACTTAGAGAGTAAGTAATTCATAGGAAACACTGCCTATTCCCTGAAGTCTTAAAATAAACAGTAACAACACCTCCTATGTCCCATAAAATTATGGTTTTACCTAGTAACATTAATTTTTCAATGAAATACAATGACGATAATAATACTAAAATGAAAATCTTTCAAAATTGTATCATGTTTTATGCAGTTGTTTGTCTCTCCTGAAAACTTTCAGAAATGTGACACATCACACCACTACTCACAGCAGCGTATGTCACATTTAAATTAATTTTAGTGATGGGTAAACTCAAATGATTTTAAGAATCAAATAACGCGTTCTCGAGTAATATAAAGAATAAACTGATCATTCGAATGAAAAGTTGCTTCTTAAGCAACAATTTCATATCTGGAAGTACTTTTTTAAAACTTTGGGAAGTTCCACTTGAGCTTCAGCCTGAATTTTGTCTAACATGTCAAAACATTGTCCATCAAGCTCAATTTAATTTGTGTAAAGAGTAAGAAGTCACAAAGAGCTAAATCTAGCAAATTAGGTGAAGAAGGTGCTAGATCACTGTGAAGTTGATTTTGACCAAGAACTTGCCTGTTTTGTAGGTTGTATGAGCTGGAGCTGTGATACCTCACACATCCAAATTGTTTTGGATTATTCGTCCGAGTAGTATCAAATGCAGTTTTGATAGTGTGAACTTCTTGAATGTTTAATGTGATGTGCAATTTTTAAAACTTTTTTCAGGAGTTTTTCTTATGTGGGATCTTTCAGATTTCTAGCTTTCCCTCTTGCAAATCCAGCCATTTTGTAATTAGAAATCCCACTTAAAACACTGAATTTGACTTATGGTACCTGAAACATTTCAGGGGTTTCTGTGGCAGGTTTCTCAATTTAACAGGAAACGTATTGTTGCTTTTTTGTTCCAATCACAGAAATATTTCGACAAGATATTAAAAAATTATGTGCATACATGTTATTCCAGGCTTCACAGCTTCATGCAATTTGGCAGACTGCACAAAAGGAACAGAGCTTTGAAGCCTGCAGCCGCATTTGTGTACTGTACACAAAGAGCATGCAGCAGGTACAGTCCGGTACCTGAGTAAACTATTTCAGAGAGGGTGTCTCTTTGTAATTGAGAAGTTGTATCGCTCCATATCATTTTATGTACAGATGATAATCTTCATGTCTGGATATTTTCTAGGACTGATTTCTTATTGTTTTGAATATAGGGTGATCTCGGTTGGATGACAAGAGGATCAATGGTTGGACCATTTCAAGATGCAGCATTTGCTCTTCCTGTATCTACAGTCAATAGTCCAATTTATACTGATCCACCAGTAAAAACAAAGTTTGGATATCACATTATAATGGTAGAAGGAAAGAAATGATTTCACTTCAGACAACTTGAAACTTTTAATAATCTTTAAAATAAAGTGTTTTCATTTTCAAAATATCTTTTATTTTTAGAGAAATAAAGACCTAGTTCAGTAACAAGTTCAGTAATGATAAAGAACTCATAGTCTCATAACAAACCACAAAACCTTTCATCTCCTTCCTACTATCATTCTAAATCATGTTAAGATATTTTCTCATGTTTGTAAATTTGTGTACTGATGGGTGGTTGTGATGTGACCATTGTTTCAATTGATTTTGTGTTGAATGATGAAGAAAAGAACAATACCGATTGGCAACTCCAACAATTTGTTGGGATTTAATATGACCTGAATCTGTGATCATTGTCAAAAGCCGTTAATTTCCTTGAAATATTTTAACATCCTATCTTGATAAATGATAGGATCTAATTATGTTGTAATTATTTCTTCCTAAAAGGTGTCCATGGCTTCACCCACAATATTTACTCAACTGCTAAATGTTAATAGAAAATAATCAAAACACTGCTGGGCAAAAAAAGTGTAACACTTAGGATATTTTGAGAATTACATAACAAATAAAATATATGTTCTACATGCATAATATTCTCATAACATTTTGTGGCATTATTTGTTGCTTCTTTCTTTAGACAGTATGTAAATTTGTATCAAAAGAAATTAACATTTAACTGGAAATGAACAGAAATAAACAGAAGTTGCCCAGTTTTATAGCACATATTGTTTGCTTGGTGAACTTTTTGGTGTCTCGGTCATTGAGTTCGTACATTTTCATTTGTCATTTGTTGGGTTTAATGCATTCGGTGCTGTTTGGATATAATCTCCTATCTTTTCATTGAGTATTCAGTTCCTTTGGACTGGCTAGCACAAACACCTGATCTCAATCCAATCGAGCATGTCTGGGACATTCTGAGACGTCGAGTCCATCAACAAATTTTTTACACTGAAAGTTTTACAGTGCGCGCAGCACTGGGTGAGCGACGGGCTCCCCACTGGGGGATGCCTTGACCCGCAAGACACAGTTTAGAAGTTGGAATAGGAGTTGGAGTTTAAGGCTAACAGTTGGAATATGCCAGTTGAAATTGAGGTTGAAGTTGAGCAGTTAGTTGCATTTACTCTGAGGGAAGCCTTGACCCTCATGAGACATCAAGATGGCGCCGATGTTAGATGCTGCTGCATCATGCTCTGTGAAAGAAACTGTGATATCCGATGAAAAGTGTGGGAAATGCAACAAAATTGTAAAGAATGGTGTTCTATGTGCAATCTGCGATAAATATTTTCATTTTCGCTGTGGATATGTTGATTTAATGAGGAAGAAAGATGAACCTTGGTCCTGTCCGCGCTGTGTAAGTGACGATCTGACGCTTGCCGACATTGGCTCAAGTAATCGGGATTTGATTGAAAACCACACGTCGCTACTGGAAATTATTAACGCAGAATGATCTCCAAGAACTTAAGTTGGAAAATGATGATCTCAGGAAACGAGTGCTACAGTTAGAAGCAAATTCACATGCAAATGCGTGTTTTCAAACAGTGAGTAAACGAAAAGGACGCCCTGCTGCTAACCGTTTTTCTAACTGTGAAACTAAAATTTTGTCTAATAATAACTACAAAGACACAAATAACAGATTCTCTATCCTAAGCTGTGTTGATGACGAAGTTAACACATCTAATGAATCAAAACATGGATCTCACATAAAAGGGCAAAAAAGTGAAAATGTACGTTCTAAGCCTAAGCCTATTTCAAATTCTTTCACTAACCTAGTTTCCATATTCTCTGATAGTCATGGAAGAGGCTTAGTAGATGAGGTGAAATGTGGACAAATGTAACAGTTCAGAGTTTTGTCAAGCCAGGGGCCCCTATAGCAGAGGTGACGAAATGCGTGAGAGAAATAAACATTTCCAGTAAAAGTGAACATATAATTATAATTGGTGGTACGAATGACATGAGTAAGAATAACGGTGCTGCTGTTATCAGAACACTGAAGGAAAAGTTACCGAATCTAACAGACAAAAAAGTGATCGTTGCAAATATTCCTCACAGGTATGACTTAATGCAAAACTCATGTGTAAATGCAGAAATAGACATTACGAACAAAAAAAAAATATCAGCCTTATGCAGGATGTTCAACAATGTGAAAGAGCTAGACGTTAGTAAGTTAGATAGAAATCTATTTGCAACTCATGGTTTGCACTTTAACGCTTCAGGTAAAGCCATTATTGGAAATAAGATCTGTAAAATGATAAAACAAGATCTTGATACTCAGCGCATATCAATGAATTCAGTAATTCCTCTTAAGTATATAGAGCAGGGAAACTGAAATATGCTTGCTACCCAGTCCGTTAAAAGGATCTGGGATACTAAACAAAGGGTAACTTTTGAAATTTTAGGAACAAAATATGCTTCAAATGTTAAGGCTAACGCTGTCAATAGCCCTGTTGAATCTACTATCATCACTGAAAGTATTATTAATGGAAACTATGTAAATAACAGAAATAATATACCTAAGGAAAATAGGCCTATAATTGAAAATTGTAGTATAAAGAGAAATAGCAGTGATTGCGAAAGTGGTAGTTATAACAGCTATAAGACTAGTTGTAGTGATTCTTATAGTATTAAAAATATTGTAAACACCATTTCTCTCTCATGTCAAAATGTACAAAGTCTATGGAACAAAATTCTTGAACTAGAAGTATACCTTCATGATGACTTAAAGAACACAAACGTTTTATGTCTTACAGGACACTGGTTAGAGAAAGAAGAAATTAAGTCCTATAGCATTAATAATTTTAAGCTTTCTAGTTTTTTCTGTTGAGCTAAGCAAAAAAGTGGAGGTGCTGCAATATATGTGAAAGATGGTATAGAAAGTAAGTAATAAATAGCACTGAATACCTTAATGAAGAAAAACATTTTGAGCACGCCGTCTCTCAAATTTCGTATCAAAATTATAAAACTAATATTGTATGTTTATATAGATCTCCCATTGGTGTTCATTGGTGATAGTCCAAGTTCTAAAAAAATTTGAAACCCTTGTGAAACTCTTGCAAAAAAATGTACGAATAGCTTTAGTTATATGCGGGGATTTCAATATAAATTTCTTAGCACGAGATAAAACTGTACCCCATTTCAATTTGCTCCTAAATCAATATAACCTAAAAAAACTTATCAGCACACCTACTCGTATTACTCAAACTTCTCAAACATGTTTGGATTAAATAATAATAAATGATTTTTCATTTGAATACAATGTCGAAAACAAAAGCCTTGGAATATCTGACCATAATGCTGTCCTCATACATATCACTATACCATGCCTAAATGCGGGAAATAAAAAACAAAGAAGGCAAACAACTTGGAAACGAATTTATAACCAAGTGAACACAGAATACCTAAATTTTCTATTAAGCAAGGAAACCTGGTTAAATGTAATAGATGAAACTGATATTCATAAATAAACAACAAATTTTCTGGAAAGTTTTCAATATTACTTTAATGTGGCATTTCCTCTAACGAAAGTCGAGTATGCTAACATTAAATGCACTATGAAAAACTGGATAACACCAGGAATTATGGTATCGTGTAAGAGAAAAAAAGCTCTTTATAACGTTTACAGATCCACATCTAGTGATGCTTTCAAAGCTTACTACAAAACATACACTAATATCCTAAAAAAAGTTATAGCCAAAGCTAAACAGAATCACCATGATAATTATATTAATAAATCTGATAATAAAACTAAAGCCCTTTGGGAGATAGTAAAAAAAGAAACTGGTCAAATAAAAAAACAAGATGATATAAAACTTATAGAATCAGGAAATGTCTTAAAAAACCCTCAAGTCATCGCCGATGCTTTTAATGAATACTTTGTCAATGTCATCGAGGATCTTAAGAGTAAATCTCTCCAGAATGTGACTTTAATTAGTATGTCTCAAACAAATTCAAATTCAAATCCAAATTCGATTTTTCTTAATTCAGTAACAAAAAATGAAATAACGAAGATAATTCTCAATTTAAAAAACAAATATTTGCAAGGCATAGATGAAATACCAGACGTTGTCGTAAAAAACAGTTACTCTTATATTCTTGAACCGCTAATTGGTATCTGCAACTGCTCACTATCGGTAGGAATATTTCCAGACTGTTTCAAAATAGCCAGAGTCCACCCTTTATTCAAAAAAGGAGATAAAAGCAAAGTAGAAAACTATAGACCAATATCACTTCTATCCTCCTTTTCAAAATTTTTAGAAAAAGTCATGTACAATAGGCTTATTTCCTTCCTAAATACCCATAAGATAATCTCCCCCTCACAATTTGGATTTCAAAAAAATAAGTCAATAAATGATGCACTTTTTGCTTTTATAAATAAAATACTACAAGCCTTAGATAAAAAAAGAAGAAACATTAGGCATTTTTCTTGACCTGACAAAGGCTTTCGACGTTGTCAACCACAAAATTCGATGTAAAAAACTGGACAGGTATGTCCAAATTAAATCAGCTAAGTCAACTGCCATGCTTCTCAAAGATGGAGTTCCTCAAGGCAGTATTCTAGGGCCTCTGCTTTTTTTAATATACATAAATGATCTTCCTTCTGAATTACCTCATGCTCATACAATATTATTTGCAGACGACACTAACCTGGTTTTTAATGACGCTGACTCAACTACACTTCTAAAAAAAGTGGATTTGACAATTTCACACTTACAGTCATGGCTAAAAGATAACAAACTCCACCTCAACGTAAAAAAAACAATACTAATGCGATTGCACGAAAAGAAACTTGACAACCCTTTTGCTATTCATATTAATGGAACAACCATTTTCAAATTACAAAAGAAAATAGCAAAAATTATGTTAAAAGTGCCAGTCCGCACTCCTAGTAGAGAAGTTTTTCAAAAGTTGAAAATTTTACCAGTACCCAGTATCTATATTTTAGAAACTGTATGTTTCGTACATAAGATTAAAGAATCTTTCACAAAAAACTCAGAATATCATACTCATAATACCAAAATAGCTAATCATCTTCATCTAAATAAACATATGCTCACAAAATGCTTAAATAGTATAACACATCAAGGAATAAATATTTATAATAAGTTACCTGATGGGTTTAAAGCTCTTTCTAACAATGCTTTCAAAAATAAAGTAAAAAAATCCTGTTATTGTATCAACCCTTTTCTGTCCATGAATTTCTTGATATACAAATGATAGACTTATCAATTTAGTTATGCTTAGTTATGTTTTTTTAAGGAGAGATTTCCTCTTAATCCTAGTATAAGTATTTTATATCTCATTGTTAACAAGTTGTATCATATATTGTATTAGACTTAAGTGACGAAACCATGAATTTTGTAACAAGATTCTTCTGGTGAATAAATTGAAATTGAAATTGAAATAGTACAGACACAAAAGAAAATTAATAAGGAGAAATAGAAACAGTATCCAGTCCAAGTTGCTTAAAGTCTTGCGATGTTGTGTTAAGAAGAGCATAATGGAGTAGGTTTGCCGGCAGTTATATTCTCCGAGAGGGAGAGAGGAGGGAGCTATACATACATAACTGTAGCCCAAGGTGTGGGGCTAATGGGACGTGCCATTCATGGAATGTGAAAGTGATTTTCTTCAGCGATTTTACTCTCCGATGCCCGGCTTAGTCACTTTGATAAACTGTTATTGTCTTGACAACAAGGACTCACAAAGTTTTACATCACTCCTTGTGAGTGCTGTCAGAAAGATGATCTAAAAATCAACTGCATCAAAATGATCTCGTGTAATGGAACTTCAAGATTGAGAGAAAACTTGTGAATTATGTAGCTATAACTAAATGTTTCCATAATGGCTCCATCCAAGCTCCATTACATCACAAAACAGGCAGTCCTCGCAACAGTTTTGGAAATTGGAGACCGAGTATCTGCTATTGGTGGAGAATGAAGAGGGACATGACTGCGTTTAGATAGCTCTGGAATCTGTTTAGAAGGTTCCGTAGTTCTGCTACATTGTCTGTTTTCATTTGTGGCAATGATAGCAACTGTTGGATATGAGCTGTTGCTGTTAGCCTAGAGTTATTATAGCGTGCACAAACTAGTTCCCATGCCACAGAGAAGTTATTACTTGTGACAGGTAAGTTTTCCACTAGATTATGCGCTTGACCTTTCAGCGATGATAGAAGGTAATGACACTTTTGAATCGAAGCTAAAGATTCATTGTTAACAACTAGACTGCAAAACGTGTCGTAGAAGTGTTTGAACTTGGTCACATCACCTTCAAATACTGACAACTGTATCACAGGTAATGGTACAACCTTATTCTGTGAAGTGCAGGAATGACATGTATGATGTGACGTTTCACTGTGTTGCGATCTTAGGCTGTGTGCAGGACTTACACCATGAAATGGCTGTTCATGTTGATACATAAGTTCACTGAGCTTAGCTTTTAATACTTCATAATTGTTTCTCACATTTTTGTCGTACTGTGCGTGAAACCTTCAGCCTCGATGAGAGATTCAATTTGAGTTTCTGTATCTTTGTATTCATCCCAAAGTTCATTGAGGCTATCATATTTTACCTCTAACAAAACCGTCAATTTCTTCTGGAATGCTGTCACAGTACTTCTGAATGAAAGTGAACTTGCGTTTGATGATACCTCGTCGTTTCACCAAAGCTTTAATTTCTTGTTCCATGTTGTATGGTGTGAAATACTTGTAGATTTGAGTTGCTAGAGATGTTGTTGCTGTGAAGATCATTGTAGTTGCTGGAGATTCTTGTAGATTTTCTGTTGAAGAATCTTGTTGTGCTGGTCACCGCTGGTGGATGATAGCCTGGGCTGCTGATTCACTGCAGAGAGAGAGAGAGAGAGAGATTTCAGAATAGAGACCTGAATAGGACACTTCCACCTGTCAAGGGCAACTCCAGTCGCAACGACTACAACTCAACAAGACAGGAGATTAGGGAGAGGAGGTTGGAAGGGAGGAATCTAGCGAACTCTTACCTCGGTGGTGCCACTTATTCGGAAGAACCACCCCCGCCGGGCTCTGGCACCTTAGTCGGCCCGGCGACGGGGAAGCGAAACTTAACCTTTGGTAGGCACGCTTGGCCCACCCAGACACCTGGATGGTTTCCCAGGGAAAGCCACGAGGAGGCGGTGCCCTCAGCCGCAGACGGTCATCTCGCTTCTCTAAGGATCCTTCCCGCCAGGGATGGTGCTAGAGCTTTTAGCTGCCGCAGCAGCCTTCGGGACCCAAAGGTAGCTCAAGTGGGGAAGTCACACTGAATTCATACATCAGCGCCGTACTGACTTCCACTGCCTCCCTCACGCTGTTGGTCTGCGGGAGACTTTTCCCCACGCTCCTAGACTCTCTAACGTTCCCGCCTTCGTTCGTTTGACGTTCTGATTCACTGCAGACTGGAATCGTCACGGCGTGGTTGTTGTATGATCTAATGGGCGGCGTTCGCGTGATATGTCTCGATTTGCAATTCACTGCTGCCAACAGTGACTTTAGCGAATACCGAGAAATACTTATAAGTGGAATACCGAGAAGCATGCAAAGCGATGCACGTGGGAGAGTTTAAAATTGTATTCAATAAAGATCCGGCTAATGGAGTAGACCAAATGTTGTGGTAACACAGGGAAAATAAGTTTAAATTAAAAGAAGGGATCTAGCCTCTGGAAACTAGGGAGGATTACGAATTACGTATGTAACAAAGGAAATCGCAAAGGGTTGAGAGCAGTGGAACAAAGGTATGCTGGGATACAGGGATCCACGAATCATATATGAAATACAATTTATAACATGTCCTAAAACAATGCAAACTTTATTCTCACATGTGATGCACTATGGAAATAAATGAATAGATATAGAACAACAACTAAAATAGCCACTATGTTGAAATGGTGCGAAATATAGCACGTAGATATAAATGTAGGTAATTTAAATTATATATTGAATTATACACTGGAACACTCGTAATAGTTGATATTTTAAGTTAATCGATGAGAATCGCTTGTAATATAAATATTAGCCATAACAGAATTATGATAGGATGATGCACTGTGGACTGCGGATAGCATAATGGCATGCAAGCCTAGCATGAGCGTAACACAAAGTTATATTAGCTGAAATGATTGTAACACTGTGGCAATTGCTGATGAGCGAATTATGAGTGTAGAACAAAACTTAATAATTGTAGTTTTGTACGAACTTCGGAGTTTAAGAGCACTGTAAATATGTGTTGCACAATGACTTGCAACCCGCAAAATTGCAAAGCGTGCTTGCACACATCTTAACCGTGTGAAGGCTGACGATGAACTGAACTGAAGTGTGCATAGACGCCTAGAGCTTTGCAAATGAAAAGGGCGTGGAAGAACACCTGTCATTTACTCAATATGATGAAATCAGTTGGAACTGCTGATTCAGAAGGGGGAAGGCTAGAGTGGGCATTTGAATGGAATAAACCACTATGCATATAGCTTGTACTAACAGCAACTACAGTGCAACTGAGGAAAACATTGATTTTTCCACGTTTATTCACGATGGTCATGGACTATTCCGTGGAGGTTATTATTAATTAAGCTAACTTTTACAGTGTATGCCTGCACATGTCTAGGCCAAGGACCTCATGGTGACTTCAAAACCATTATTATTTCCTATCAATCTAACAAGAATTTGCTAATTATTGAATACTATGTATCAACCTACATCAAAAGCATATTTATTTTATTCAATGTATGTATTTTTTTTTGGCAATGTCAAGGCTTCGGATTTACCCCTGTGCTTATAAATTTTAACAGTCGGCATCCATCTTTATTTCCTGACCTCAGAAGGTCACTATGCTGTCGACGTAAATTTCATCTGATCACGAAAAAAATTAGGCAATGACTGAAAACACAATTTGTATTGAAGGAACAATTCTAAATTTGGAAAGAGATAACTCAAAACGTTACTATACTACTCACATGTTACATGTCATTCAGTATGGCATGGAGGTCCATTGAAGCCTCCGTGGCATGTCTGACTTGCATGGCTCTCTCAAGTGATCTCTATCCCATGAGTGCCGTGTCACGACTTGATCGGCCACCAGAGGGCACATAGATCACCTATGCACGCCTTCATATGTGAGTGTACACTAAGAGAACTAATTTTTGAAATCAAGTCAGTGGCCAAATGTGCTGGAACAAATACAATGGGTTTCTCAGTGGATCCCCAATTAAAAATAACATAATTCCCATTGCTCACCTCTCACTCAATTTTATTGCATCTGAATTTATAACAAATATTGTTGAATCTATTTAAAACTGCAAACCATGATATTGATGTTTGTAGTTTCAGTATATTCTTAGAATTATTTATTTGTCCCATATCTTAAGTACTTTACTACATGATGCTTGTGGACCAATAAAGTGAATATTGTATATTGAACATGACTATTACTTCAATGGAAAGGCTTGGGAAAATTTAAAGTTTGGATTGGTCTAATTAAATCTCTTCATCGAGGTCCTTGGTCAGCCTCGGATATTTTCTTTAAAAAAAAAAGTTTATATCTCTATTATCCTAACTCCCATCCACTTTTCCTAAACCCTATTTCAAAATTCATTGCAAATAAATTAAATCTTAAATATTTCATTTTCCCTCTTTTATGGTTCATCTTGCCTGCTTAGGTGCTGTTAGTTTCATGTTTTCTATACGGTATACAGTATAAAAATCTATTTGCATTCCGTACATTTCTCTTAAATTAAAAAAAAAAAATTATAACACACGAGTAATATTTTTGATTAAATTAGATTAATCAGGAAACATTGTGAAGTGTCAACATTAACTTAATAAACTTTAAAACATTCAACATTACTTGCCATCAAAATGTACGTCCTGATTTAGTGAGTATTTACTTACAGTAATGTGTGAAGTTGAATGTTTTAAAGTTTATTAAGTTAACACGAGTAATATTTTATTTTGCTAGGATTAACTAGTAGCGAAAAAAATCAAAGTGAGTTTTCTTTGAATCACAATCTTTAATTGAACACAATGATAATAATTATTTAATCACATTTCCTTACATCTACAGTAGAACCCCGATAATTCGAGCTAATTGGGGCTGAGGCTACCTCGAATTACAAAAAACTCGGATTATACGGAAACATCACTAAATCAATGGGTAAATCATAACTAAATGTTTAGTCAGCACTATAATGGTTTCAAAATAAATAAATAAATAAACAATATAGTAGGCATACATATCTTTGATAGGCCTGTGTGTATATTGGCAAACATTTCCAATTTGCTACATCGGTATCCTTTAAGGATTAAGTCATTGTCTGACTCTTATTGGAGTGGAACGGGAAAGCGGCGCTACTAGGAACACTTTTAATTACCATTGTTGCTGAAATTACCATTGTTGCTGAGTAAGGATTACTGTAACAATACAGTATTCTTTTCTGAAAGGATGGTATGCACTGTATGCACCGTATGATTGATACGAGGTCCCGACAAAAAAAAATCGAACCTAACGATTTCTGTCAGTCTGTAATAGAAATGCATTAGCAGTCTGAAGCCAAGGTTATTTCTGTGTATTATGAACGAAAATCCAGTTTTACCTGCATTTTTGTACATGAAAAAATTGAAAGAAAGCTCAAAATTTAACACATTCGGAAGTGCATAAAACTTACATCTGGACACGGTATAAAAACGAGATTTTACTCTAGTTTTGTGGAAAATTTTAATTTTCTTAAGACCAGCTCGAATTACACGGAACCTCGAAATACCGGGACTCGAATTGCCAAGGCTCTACTGTATCTATAAATTCTAACCATAGCTTATATGGTTTATTTTGCTACAAAATCTAAAATTTTGGTTACTTAGTTTTTTCATCTGAATTTCATATTGCTATTGAATATCACTGTTATTAACAAAAATTATTTTATTTACGAACTAATAAAATGACCTGACCATTCCTTGACTAACCAGTATCATCATTATTTTTATTATGTAATAAAATCTGTCACTCTACTTAATTTTCTATATAAAGAACTATAAAAACTCACTAACTCCAAAATTTACTATTTTCTGTTTTTGATGTCACCTGGTAGGCAATACTGTATTACATACAATGGTGCAATTTCTTGGTTCCAATATTCTTTATTTCCCTAACAAAAATCAATTTAAAAAGTGGTCACTGCAACAAAACTCTCTAATTCCAAGCACCTTACTGCTCCAAAACTCACTAATTCCAGAATGACTTGCCACTGCTTCAAAACTCACTATTCCCGTACTTTTATTAATACCATAACACATTCTGCAACAAAATTACTTAACTGATATAATGTGTTTAGGCACTTCACATTCAAAGCAGACTCCTGAGAATACGTTTATGTATGCTTGGACCGAAATGGAAGCTGCAAAAGGTTCTAGTGAAATAGCTACATGCATCATTCATCGCCTATCGAACACTTTGTTTCCAGAAAATGTAGACAGAATCCGACTGTTTTCTGATGGAGCAGGGGGGCCAGAACAAGAACACTGTAGTTATCAATGCATTTCTGAACTGGCTAATAACAAAAGCTCCAGTGCAATTCAAAATTCTTGTAATGCATTCATACATCCCTCCAGATAGGGTGTTTGGTGTTATTGAGAGGGAGGTAAGAAAGTTGGAAACAATCATACACCCTGATGAGTACTTCAAAATCTTTAATGAATCAGCTACTGTAATAAAATTAGGAACAGACATTGAAGTTGAGGATTGGAAGGAGGCAACAATACAAAATGTGAAGAAGCCGGATGACTGGCACAGTAGGTTTTCTGCGTGCAAGAGATTTATTTTAACAAGAGGAAATAATAATACAGGAAAGGTTCAAAACTTTCTAACTGACTTAGGTAAGTCACAAGGTATTGCAAAGAGAGGCTGCAGGATAGGCAGGATTGTTGCTATAACAAATCCTAATCATGTTACCGTCAACCCCAAAAAGGTCGCAGATGTTAAAAGCTCCTTAAAAAGCACTACGGTGAAGACTGGACAAGCCTTGAGTCCCTAAAATTCTACGTGGATCTTTTCAACATGGAAACCATCCAAGGGCCTGAACTCAATCAAGGCAATGAAGATGAGGAAGAGCTGATGGACAATGAAATTTTAATCCTAGAAGGAGACTTCATAGTGTAAACATTCATATTAAAACCTTGAAAAACAATGTAATCTTTTTACAAATATATCTGGTTTTGTGAACCACTTTTGCTATTATTTTGCCTTGATAAAAAAACAACATAAAATCTTCAAAAGTCTTTGTAAACTACAGCAAAACTATCTAAATCCATTCATTACTGCAACAAAACTACCCAAAAATGCAATCCTATTCCAAAACTCACTAAGTCCATATTTAAACATTTTTTTACTTATAATATCAACCAAATTCATTAAAAATTTTGTATCAGGTGTGTTCTGGTTGTTCTAAGCAATATAGATATATTTTCGTTGATATTGAGGGGACTTTCATTTAGCTGTCACAGTTTTTTGGTCCTCCTGTAAAATTTGGTAAGATGGAGTTAGTGAGTTTTGGAACTGACTAACTCAAGTGTCCTAACTGTATAATGTAGTTGGCAGACAACTTTCCCCAGCCTTAGCGTTGCGTCTTCCTAGCTAGATGACCCAATTTTCCCGGAATATTCCAGGGTTTGAGAGGCTCTGGATGGCTGTGGAATTGTGGTGTGAGGGCCCAGGTAAAATAAATGGTGGTTGGCACACCTGGAAGGTGACGGGGCATGATGTGTTAAGGTTACTCTTTAATACATTAAAAACATTAATACAGTAAAAAAGAAAGTATCCATTAATTTTTTCTTGATGCAAAGTGTAAAACATATTCTTTCTCAAAACTACCTTTTTTCATCATTCTAAATGTTTCTTGCAGCTTCCAGTTAAGTTACTTTGATTTGCATGAAAATTTGTACAAGTATAAATCACACACTAATACACAAAGAGGTGCATGTAATTGATTCTTCATTAAAAACTTTACACATTATGATTTAGTTAAATTTTCTTCTGTCAAAGCTTTGCCTTGTCCTTGAAATAAGTAATTGGGAGGTCACGAACGCCAGATATAATTCTCAAGCTGATGGTTAAATAAAGAAGAGAAAAAAAATGTAGTTGGTTTAAATATAACAAAATTCAGTCTGAATCTTCAAAATGTTCAGTGGCGGCCGGTGAAAAAAATGTTGTGTGTGCTACAGTATGAACATGCAAAAAATAAAACGTAACATGCCATTCACCTATGTCAAAAAATGAAGTCCATGCAATTCCATGTGTTCCCGCACAGTAGTATCCAAATAAGAAACGAAATCTATCAGTCCTAAGAAGATACCAGGATTTTCAGAATGTTCAGTTTCGTCGTAACCTCTCAAAGCAAATGCAAACTCCCCACAGAACTTAATAGCCTACAATCAATAATTTTTGAAAGTACAAAGGCCTACCTGGTTTTTTTTCACACAGCCGAGAGATTTAATACGTTATGTATGTACTTAAAGTTACCTTTATGCTGTTTTGTTAACTTGCTAAGGTGTCCTAAGTCCGTTGCTCCCGTTTATCTCCACGAATTGGAAACTCCAAATAGAAGACAAGGAAAACAGAAGAGAGCATTTCTAATTTACAACCACATATCCAACTGTTTTCATATACTCTCCTGTGAAATTTTATGTTGTAAACGCAGTTTTTTCTGCCTTTCGCTTTTTGGTTCATAAACAAATCGGGTGTGGGCCTTCCTAATTGTTTTATCTCGATTTTTTCTTCCTTACTCCTTCTAGAGAATGGACAAGTTATTAAACTATCTACTGAATTCTTTCTGTACAGTCACAGCAATAACACTGAACATCTACATACACGCAGCATGAAATATACTTGTTCCACAATTCGGTTCTGTCTTGTTTACAGTTCACACTTCGCACAGAAACTATTATAGAACGCAGTTTGAGAATTAACAGGGTGTCTGGTCAGTATGTCCCTTCCCCCAGACGTAAGATTGTACTAACTTACCCTCCGTCAGAAGCTCAGCTGGCTTGCGCGTTAAATTCACTTCCCTCGTCGCTAAAAATTAATCCATTACAATATTTAGCGGTTTTTCAGTATTCAGTTTCTTCTTTCCTTAGGTAATTTAACTCCACTGGGTAATCTACAGAGGAAAATTTATACTGAGCGGGAATGGAACCCGGGTTTTAGCTTTGTACGTATTTATGTATTTGCATTATTATTATTATTATTGTTGTTATTGCTATTATTGTCAGTATTAGTATTATTATATATTTATATATACACATTGAATTAAGGAAACAAATCTATGAGGCTATTAGTATAAATTATCCTATTAAGTATAGATTTAGCTCTTAAAGCTAAGCTATTTTATATTTTCATAAGATTTAATGTCAAGCCATTGTATTGTGAATTAGGGCCTACTACTAATTTCGTATTAAAACAATCGATTACATTCTAGAAACCAACCTGGCTTACATCGATTTGAACTCTATTAAAACTGCACGTCAAGAAAAGCCGCCATCAATAAGATGCGTTACCAAGGACTGTTCCTACTTGCAAAACAACCTTCAAAATATCCACCCCAACTGCCAAACAAGAGGTCATCAACTCACCACCAGTTTCTTGTAAGGCATGCAGCATACCTATAGGGGGCCAGGTTCTACTAGATTCATAGCTCCAATGAGGCGGTCTTCATGCTAACAGCGGCAAATATACACTCCGCCTCAGGGCGCTTTCCAGGACTCGGTCATCAAGCAGAGCAGCGCTATTCGGGACTGAGCACACTGCAGTATAATGCTTAGCAACTCAAGCTGACGCTGTGAGGAATACCGCATACTGTATAGCGGTTGGAAATCTAAGCTCAATTTTTTAAAAGCATTTTTAACAGAATATCTGTAATTTTTGTGTAAATAATCAATAATATTTTATTTAACAAAATGATCAGTGTGCTATAGCACAGTAGCACATTAACACCGGCCGCCCCTGAAAATGTTATTGTGAGGTCATTACTCTTAGTGTACACTAATGATGTGAACATATTTTCAAGATCCTAATGAGACCTAGCATCTGAGATAAGACAGGTATAAATGGACATTTGTTTGCCTCTTAAGCATTTTGCTGGATCAGGATCTTCTATTGTTCAGTGATGAAGCTTGTAGGAGGTGTTGTTCTGCTATTGGCTATTACAAAAGCTGCAATAAGCACAAATACCGCTGACAGAACTATTGATCCAATTTCATGTTCAAAAAGTAAGTAATATACTGTGTTCCTGTATACTTAATTTGTTTGCACTATTAAGATAGTGTTAGTGTGAAATTTCTATCAACGTAGTAGTTTTTAAGCATTAACAAATTGGTTAGTTAAATTAAAAATAAGACAATTTAAAACAGGAAAAAGACCATAAAAATATGCAATATGGTACCTAAAATGTGATTGACGAGGATATAAATAGTTTTCAAATTGTTTCAGTTCTGGTAAAGGTTATGACTTCAGTACTCACTAAAAATGAGGCAGATAATATTCATTGTGTCAATAAGAAACTTACTAAAACTTCCAGTAAAATGTACAGTTTAATAAAGCACTTTTTCTACCCATACTATAGGTACTAAAGGCAGAGGAATATTGTGATCGATTCTGAAATTCAATGTTGTGTTTCTAGCATTGATGCACATTTTTAAATTTCGTGAGTCAAAATACCATTTTTGGAAACATGTTTGTGCTTGTATGTTAATTATCTCATAGGGATGGGATGGATCGACACTTCTAACTCTGTCATCACAGTCTGTAAGGCTTTGCATTAGGCTGAGATAATAAATGTGCATATCCTCCAATGTGAAGCAAAATACTTGTGTACATACACTTTGTGTATGTTTGTGGTAAAAAAGGTTATCTTAATGTATCATTATTATATATATTTATTTTAATGAATCATGCTTTCCATTCACAGTATGCACTCTACTCAGAAGGCCTATGCTGTAACTCTTTGATATGAGTTTTTGATTCGGAATCAGCGAAGAAACCGATTTTTCCATGTTTTGCTATTCTGTAACTCCATATCAATTTTGAGTGGTAGAAATGATTCCGATAGTAATGGCAGCTGATTGGAATCCTTGTTGAGAGGTCTCTCGCGATTGGGAATGTCAAAGGCAAATAAATAACAAAAGAAAGTAGTTTATATTGTTGTTTTATTAAATTAGTATTATTAGTATTATAATAACTAATTAGAATATTTCAAACTTAATAAACTAATGAAATAATATTAAAATAATATATGTAAAAATGTAGGGTTATGTTTGCCTTCTTTAGCAGAGCGATTTTCCGAATCATAGCCAGAAATATTAGTTGAAGTATAAATGTATGTAGCCTACTAATTTTCTTTAATTGTAATATAATTTATTCGTTAATAACACCGTCAACCCTTATTCACTACCAGTATAATATGTTCTTGCCATAATTATGAACATTAAGTACAGAAAACAAATTACGAATAAAACAAACAGCAGATGATATTGTATTCATTGCTGAAATGTACTTAACCTGTACCAACTAAACTCCGAAATAAAGAAAAAATTAATATGGGCCAAGGGTGCCCAAGTTTCTTATATGAAGGGTCAATAACTATTTGAATTGTTTATGGTGTGTCATATTTATACTAGCAGTAATTTACATTAAAAAAAACTAGACCTATCTCAAAGCAAACTTATATAATGTTTTTAATCACTTCTGTAATCACTGTTTTTGTTAAATTAAATGCAGAACTATAAACAAATACTGTAATAAATAGAACGGACGTAGTACGATAAAAGACTACTTTATCAAATATTACCCAATAAAAGTCATTTAGTAAATAAATGCTTTTAATTCGACATAATATAGTGTACTATGTAGTCAGCTTGTGCAAAATCAGTTAGGAAAATGCATGCGTAATTACCATATTGGCTCGAATATAAGACGATGTTTTTTCCCTGAAAATGTACTTATAAAAACTATACTCGTCTTATACAGCCTAAGACTCAACAACTCTCCATTCATGAATGCAACTGTGCAGCGGGCATCCTCACGCAAATGACGTGCAGTCAGGACCAGAAGGTAACTGCACTGTTACTTGCTTGGTGTCTTTATTCTCTACACGTAAAGCTTTGTTTGACCACCAGTCATGGCAGACCATGTGGAAAGAAAACATCTTCATTGTCTCAATGTGTACATAAAGGCGAGGGAAGAAGCTACGACATGAACTTCAAAATTCTGTTTTATGTGAAGCAAAATGTACTAATAAGTTATTTTATTTATTTTTTCGTAACTACCCTTCAAAAATTCAGGGTCGTCTTATATGCAAGGTCATCTTTTTCGGGCCAATATGGTACCTGTAATGATAAGTGTATATTGAAGACTACAAACCACTGATAAATGGGTTCTCTCTTGTGGAGACGATATTGCTTTAAATAACACATATCACTATTTTCATGCTTTCACAGAATAATTACAGAACTGTGTTCACTACACTTTCACTTTTCATCCATTATCAAATATGCACATACTCGATAAAACTTGCATTAGAGACAATATTACACGGAATTGTACAGCTTCTGTAGACTACAAATGCCTGACTGCCGACTGTGAAGCGTGAATGTGAAACAAAAAATCTGGAAGAATGGGGACATAACTGTCTGTGGGGGATGAATGACCGCTGCCCCTCTTGTCCTTGGCATATTTCTTTGAAGTGCAACCCCCAAGTAAGCTCACCTCCACATTCCTAACATCAGAATTGAGACCCAATGAATAGAATGTCGTGTAGCGGTTCATTGCAAAATTTT
Organism: Ectobius pallidus; assembly: GCA_964059195.1. Lineage (NCBI taxonomy): Eukaryota > Metazoa > Arthropoda > Insecta > Blattodea > Ectobiidae > Ectobius > Ectobius pallidus. Next base: position 29,708,806 of record CAXKWD010000005.1, on the reverse strand, counting down.
AAAACCACAGCAGTAGTCATTTAAGATATGTAGGCTTTTTAATAACTTATTAGTAAGGCCTGTCAAAAAAATAAGCGACCTATTCATATTAACGTCTTTTAATACGACTCCGTTTTATAAATTGTGTGAGATATTATCAAGTCTCATGAATTTTAGGGTTAGTTAAACCATTTTCATTATGGCAGGAGTGTGGTTTCAGACGACAAATCTTTACAGTTGAGATGACGTCACTTAAAACCCTTGTTTCTCATTGGTTAATGTCACCTGTATGTCACTAATGCTTCAGCTTACCAAATTTGACTTGAGATATCCACCGGAAGTGGATGATCTCGATTGACGTTACAGAATACCAAACAAGCCAATATTTTGATCGACTCGGAATGTCGAGATCCCGATAGCAAACATCTTGAGTCGAGCAGCTGACAAATCGAAAAGTTACAGAATATGGCTGCAGGCAGGAATGTTTATGGAGGGATGTGTGATACCAACAGGCCATCCTTTATTATGCCACATGGTTTAAACTTCACATGCAGTAAATTTAAGCATTTTTTGTTTACATAATATTATTTAAAAGGCTCAAAAATTTTATAACTTTAACTTCAACCCTTTTTGTAATACTCTTACATAAATGTGATAAGAATTATTTTGGCATGTGACCTGTTGCCACGTTGTTAAACTTCTTTAAATATTGTGATAGGATAACTGTTTAATAACCTGGCTTCTTTTGTAAGTTACAGGGTATGTAAAGGATGGAAATTAAACATTTCTTTCCTTTTACCCTTTTTTTTTATGCAAATGGAACACTAAAATAATATAAAGCCTTCAGTCCCATGTAAAGTGTTGATAGACCATGAGCTACCAATATCAACCCCTCCCCCATGGGGATCTCTGACTCACATATTTCTTTGTTAGTATTGCCATCTAGTTTAAGTTTTTAGTTTGCCTTTATCATTTACAGCAAATCCCCATAAAACCACAGAAATCCTGAAAAAATGTGTTTGTCTTAATATTTGTTTGTTTGTTTGTTTATTTGTTTTTTTTTTTTGTGTTTTTTTTTTTTTGTTCTTTGCTCCTAATATTCCCAGAGAATTTCTGGCTCACGTATTTTTTGTTGGTATTGTCATCTAGTTAAAAGTTTCAGTTGTTTGCTTTTTGCCAATTACAGCATATCCCCAGAAAACCATAAATATCGAGAAAATTGCTTTGTTCTATTTTTTTTCCCTCCTAATATTCCCAGGAAATTTCTGAATCACATATTTTTTGTTTGTATTGCCATTTTTTTAAGGTTTCAGTTGTTTGCCCCTTACCAATCACAGCATATCGCAGGAAAACCCAGAAAACCATGTAAATATGGAGAAAATGACTTTGTTTTATTTTTTATTTTGATCTTTGCTCTTTCCTCTTAATATTCCCAGGGAATTTCTGACTCATATTTTCTTTTTTTGGTATTGCCATCTAGTTTAAAGTTTCAGTTGTTTGCCCCTTAGGGTCAATTCATTTTAACTCGATCAATAATAAATTAATTTGTTGCTGATGTCTTTTATTTTTAAGTATACATTTTCGGTTTCTATTTGTATCTGGGAGTACAAAACTATTTTTTCCACATTTTTATCACTACCACGTACCGATGGCTTCTAGCAGCCATTTTGTCTAGAAGGATCTGTCAGTTTTGATGTTTTCAGAGATTAAGGTAAGTTACATATCTATTTTTTTTTTTATTAAGATATCAACTTAAAATAAAAACCCTCAATCTAAACGCAACAGTCTACAATTCATGTTATGACCAAAAATTAGTTAGATTGTAAGGAAATAATCTAAAACTTCATTAGAAAATCATGCTTCGTTTTGAATAAATTAATGACTTCATAAAACTTTTTTCAATAGGAGGGATGAAAACACACATTTAATATTATTTAATTTAATATATTATTAAATTGTATTGTTATTAAATTATATTATTTAATTTATAGAGTTTCCTTGTAGAAGAGTGTCTAAGCGCAAAGTTTGGTAAAAATCAATAAAAGCATAAAGATATGTTTAAAGAATACCCCCCAAATTAACTTTCCATATACTTTTAATTAATAATAGCAATAATAATAATAACAATAATGGATATAATATTAATGCACATTACTATTTATCTAAGGCGACAAACGTCTTATCTTGTAAAAAAGTAAGAAGGAGCTACCCATACTTAGCGACTAAACGACTGATGAATAGCTCATCGGAATGTTGCAAGCTTATTCAGACTTGTATGGGCTAGGTTCAACTTAACCCATCCAGGTCTATTGTTTAAAAAGTGATGAAACCGTAAAGTACCTAGGAGTTACATTTCATGATGAAATTGTTTTTGATCAGAATAAAATAATTAAAGATTTGGAAGATAATTTATCATATCTGTCAAATCAAATCTTCTCAATCCAGACCAAAAAGCAAACATAATTAATCAGTATATTTGGCCATGTATAGTATATCCTATCCAAAATACTCCCTTAAATAAAATTCCAACCAAGTTCTTAGAAGATGTTGACAAACTCTTACGATCAACCTTAAAAGAGATTATTAGCTTGACAAATGGTTGTCCAAAATGACATGCTTTATTTTCCGAGAAAATTCAGGGGACTGGGACTCGTTAATGCTCACATTCAACAATTCAACATCGCTCAATGTCTGAGTAAAATAATTGATGAACACCTTCCCTTTTGTAGAGATTTAGATCAAGAAAAGGAGGACATATTGTCATATTTCAGTATCCAGTGTGACGAAACAAAACTAACCAAGACCGATGGTTAAGAAATGAAATGAGAAAAAGATCTTTTGAAAAATGGTGTTTTAGTCTATAGTGAAAATCCCAATACCAACTCATGGGTATCCAATAGAAAAGGTCTCTCTTGTTCTCATTGGACTAATGCAATCAAGATATCTTGTAATATCGCAGCGGTGAGGTCTGTACCCGGAAGGAGTCAAACTACATCGCTCTGCCAGCATGCAGGTTGCAATAATCCAGAAACCTTGGGCGATGTATTGGGTAGTTGTAAAAAGGGCGAGTTATTGAGAAATTCTCGCCACCACCGTGTCCGTTCAGCGATTGCCACAGCCCTTCAATGACAAAAAGACTGCGAAGTGTATGAAGAGGTGCATTGCATCGCAGAAGATGGCAGTAATCGAAGAGCCGACATAATAGCCATTATTATTATTATTATTATTGAATTCCCAAAAATACAGAACCCTATTTTACCAGATGGCATCATAATAGCCATTAATAGAACTGTAAAACGGGGGTTTATTTTGGATCCAACAGTTCGCTTGGAAGAGGATAGGGAACAAGCTAAGCGTGCGAGTGCGGAAAAGGAAGCCATATACCCACCATGCATCCCTCACCTTATTGAGAGCTAAAACTTACCTGTTAATGCATGGGAGGTGAAATGTCTGCTTTTTGGTGCATGCGGTGCAAGTTTCACCTTTGTCAATACGTTTCTTCAGTCTCTCAATATTTCGAATGACACTGTTGTTAAAATATGTATTAGGGTTTTAGAAGATTCGTTATTTTTATTGCACTTATGTATTTCTCGTATCTTCTTTTTCTTCTGGAAATCAACATTGTCTTAGATTTCTCTTCGTTAAATTGTATTTTATTATTCGAGGCCCATTTCTCAATCTTCTTTAGTTCAATGTTAGTGAAATTTTCTGCTTCTAGTGCACTCTTCCCTTCTGTTTGACACCGATCATAATAAAAACAAAGGAGGCTATACGACTGTATGACGTCATTAAAGGAAGAGAAGTGACCTCACAACCGATAAACCTACAGATAACACTAGAGAATTGGCTACATCTGGCAGAGGTGGAAGGAATCAAAGAAACTATGTCAGCAAAGCCCACGCTTAAGATCTTCACTGATGGGAGCAAAAGTGAGAATGGTGTAGGGTTGGGAGCTGCAATCTTCTACCAGGAAGAACTAATCCATCCGCTAAAATTCAAATTGGACAGCAAATGCTCTAATAATCAAGCCGAGCAAATAGCAATCATCAAAGCGCTAGAGAAAATATTAACAATAGATGTAAAAGAAACCCATGAAAAGACAGCAGTAATACACACTGACAGCCAAATTACCATAGATTCCCTAAAGAACATAAACAACCATAATAATCTGATTGAGAATATAAAAATGAACATAAAACAACTGAAGAAACAAAACTGGGAAATAGCAATCACCTGGGTAAAAGTTCACATAGGCATTCGTGGTAATGAATTAGCTGATGGTTTGGCAAAGGAAGGAGCTCAAATATGCGAGAATAACACAGTATACAACAAAATCCCAAGAACCGCAATTATATACGACAAGAGAGTGTCAAGGAATGGGAATTAGAATGGGACATTTCTAGGAAAGGAGAAATAACAAAACCATATTTCCCAGATGTTGAACTTCGATTGAAGATGAATTTGAGACTCGCACCTAACTCCACGGTGTCACAACAGGACATGGGATGACGAGAGTGTACTACCAGCGCTTCAGGATCATGGAAGCCTCGGACTGCCCCTGTTTTAAAGGTGATCAAACAGTGGACCATGTGATATATCAGTGCTCAATGGTAAACAAACAAAGACAAATCCTTGTTATAGTAGCCTCTACCAAAGCAACCCCAGGCGGCAACCGTCTAATACAGTGCCCTAATCCCAACCCGACCAACCCTCCATAAACATCTTGGGGTACAATAGCCGAAAAGGAGGCAAGTAAAATGAGCAGCACGTGCCAAAGCCTTAAGATGTGCGTTGTTGCCACAGTGGAGCTGATTTCCAAAAGTATGAAATAGTCATAATAAATAAGTAACTGTGTTTTGCATAATGATTATTATATGTTACAACTGCTTTAGAAACCAACTGTGAAAATGTAATATTACGCATTAAGAACCCAAATGCATGTTAGTAAGTTATATCCGAGGGAATCCTAGAGTCATAAGGTATTTAGAAGTTCCACAATAAATACCGCTGAGATGCATTAATTTTGCAAGGAACACTTAGGCCTACCTACAAATAAAAATGGTTTGGTTGGTTTGTTATTTATGCTGATAGTGTATCATTAATCGACTCAACCTCTAACAGAAATGAGTACCAGGAGCAATCCTGGGGGTAAAGACGGCCGGTGCGTAAGGCTGACAACCTTACCACCTTCCTGTGTCGAATGTCTAAAAATCTGGGAGCCTCAACCTCCTGGAACTCTCTGGGCCTCCATGGCCTGTAATAGGGAACACTTTACTTTAGTATATCATTAATTTTATATTTTAGTTCTACTTATCATTATTATTATTATTATTATTATTATTATTATTATTGTAAGCTGGTATTATTAGGCCTATATACTTCAGATATGAAAAAAAATGGGTGAAAAATAAATACTTTTTCAGGAAATGCTAGGTAGTTCAGTAGTCTCGAAAATCGCATTATTCGTGAGGCAAATTTGTGTATGAAATGAGTATTAGGAAAAAAATTCAAGTGAAAGTTTATGCAGTTAGCATAATATAATGCATAGTGTAGGCCTACCGTATATAATATATTATGTACATAATACAATTCATGCAGAAAATTTAATCAAAATCGTTAATACCATTTTCGGAAAAATTACGAAAAACGAAATTCTATTCATGGAAAAGTCGTAAAAAATAAAGAGAACGTCGTTCTCTGAAGGATAATCCAAATAAAATCTGATTTGATGCATTCCAAAAACGTTCGTTACTCTAAGCATGGGCAATACACCTTTCTCACTTCATATACAATAAAAGATCGTATTGGAAGGAGTGCATAGTCAGTTGATTCAGCCTGATTCAAAGATTTATTATTCACCAGGCATGACTGACTATGTATGGACGTGCCTGACTTATAACTACTCTTCAGAGAAATTGTTTGAAAAAAATGTTTGAAATAAAAGTTTTATATATTGATATAAGCACCTTATATGCAAAGTCAAATCGTTCCAGTCGATTTCAAGAAAAGCACGAAAAATGAATGTTTCTTAGTGTAAAGTAATGTAAACAATAAGAGAAAGTCGTCGCCAATCTTCGTGTCACATTCCCAATTACCCAATTATAAAATGTCAAACACTAAGTTGTATCAAGTGGCCTACGTGCTTAGGGTAGTTCCCAACCCGCCTCTTCCCCATACATACATACAAACACGCCAGTTGTATGGAGATATAGGTATAGATTTAACAAGAAATGTAGAATAAGCACAATTGCTAAAATGTACTGAAGTCTCGAGGAAATAACATGACATTGCAAGAACGCCTGACTTGGCTGGCAGGTAGTGGCAGGGACAACCGCATATGGGTAGATCCTAATAATCACTACATATGAGGGTCAGACTTAAAAGAGGGCCGTTCCCTTTGTAGCCGCCTGGGTATCGTTTGAGCGCGACCACTATAATAGTATTAAAAATAAAAGTAAGCAATGGCCAGTGGACAAGTGAATTAACATCAAAACACTTAAGGCATTTTGCAAGTTTTGTAAATGCAATTGATTTAAAAAAAAAAAAAAAAAAATCTTTAGAGCTTCTAGGGGAAGAAAACAATTCTCAGCCATTCTATTGAACAACAAGTATGTAACATAATTAACTTTTATAGTCATAAGAAGAAAAAGTAGCATGTAGTAGGCCTATTACTGCAGTGTAATGGAGCATGCTGTTGATATAAATAAATAAATAATAACCTCTATGGTCAGACATGACACTAGGTAAAGAAACTTGTCCATTTCAGAAATATGTTGATTTTATCAGATTTAAAGTTATCACAGGATTCAATCCAGGAGTGAGAAAAAATTCTCAAGATGTGTGTTTGCTATAAGACAATTGATGTCGAATCTTCAGACCATGTACGCCAAGCTACTTCACAAGTAGCAACAAGGACAGGAATATTTCATATATTTGACATAACCTCTACGGTCAGACATGACTTTAGGTACTGAAACCTGTCCATATCAGAAATATGTTGATTTTCTCAGATTTAAAGTTATCACAGGATTCAGTCCAGGAAGTTGGGAAACCATAACATTGTGGAAGTCTAATCTCTGGTAATTTTGGTAATGAAGAAGGTGCATCTAGCAACAAACGCTAAAAACTAGGGGCCTGCTCAGGTGATAAATTTCTTTATGTTTAAGGTATATGTACACCCAAGAAAGAAAAAAATCCGAAAAATTGTATTTTTTGAAAACAGCGTATTTAGATAGATAGACAATTCTTTTCTCTTTTATTTCATATGTTCATTTTTAAATTCTGGCTGCTAGTTCCTTAGGTAAAGCCCTCTTTCTAAAAAGCTTCATTTTGCCATCAAAATTTCAGAATTTTTAATTTTCTCTCTCTGCTAAAACTTATAATATTGAATACTAATTGTCACTAACACACTAGTAAGTAGGGGTATGCTGTAGCGTAGTGGTGGAGGTGCTGCGCCACAAACCGGAAGGTTGCGGGTTCGATCTCTGATGAGGTCATTGGAGTTTTCAACTGGCCTAATCCTTCTGGTGGCACTATGACCCTGGGGTCGACTCAGCCTCTATTAGAAATGAGTACCAGGTAAAGGCGGCTGGTGCGTAAGGCTGACAGCCTTACCACCTTTGTGTGCCGAATGTCTAACATCTGGGGGCCTCAACCTTCTGGGCCTCCATGGCCTGTATAGGCAATACTTTACTTTACTTGCACTAGTAAGTAAATGGAGTCTTTTGTTCAGTAAGTATGATCTATTTGAACTTCCTGTTTTCTCGCTTACCCTTACATGTGTTTTCCATGCGTTTTGATACAGGGATTGGTTTGTTCTCAGTTTCCCATAAATAGTAAATCGCTTGGTAGTCAATTATTTCAAACACCATAATTCTTCTATAAATTACCATATCAGAGTGATTTTGGTATCATTTTGAAGATTGAAATGTTCTCTACTGCTTGACGATATGAAATGATTACACGTTTAGGGGGATTATGCCTCTGGATAACGGACTGTATACGAAGGAAAGAGGAAAAGGATAAAAATGAATTTGAACTCTACTTCGTAAACCAAAAAATAAAAAGTTCACAAACTTGGGGTTAGTAATTTATTGATTAAATACTGGAGCTTGCTACTTGTTAATAAAATGAGCAGCGAAAACACTGATCACTAATCAAAGATGTAGCAATTTGAACACATTCACTGATTACACATATAAAAAAAGGAATATTAAAGAAATTTGTTAACACTGGTTTGAAGCACAGTCTTGGGTTGAACAAGTGATAAATTATTATAAATCTTCTGGAGATATTGTTCTCTTGAGGTTGATGTGATGGCATGATTGACTGTGAAACAATCTTGATGTTAGTAGCGTCGGCATGTGCAGTGAACAATGATTCCCATCACCATGTTTTGGTGAAATAAAATTAGTGTTCTACACAACCTTGTCAAGGAGAATGATGAAATTGTTACATGTTCCCTAGTAGCACAGATCGTTGGGCCAATGTTTCGTTGGTCAACGGTTAGGAATGTCCGTCGGGGTTCCGTTGCCAAGGAGCGTTTTATCCAACCAATTGCCAACTGTAGCCAACCAATATACAACAAAATCCCAACAGTTGGGAGACATCTATTAGGTAATGGTGGAACTACTAGCAGCGCAGAGACATCTGGCGGAAATACTAGAAGCACAGAAAATTTAATTTTTTATTTTCCCTTTCATCCCTTTTCTCCTCTTTTCCCTATTACCTCCCTTCTCTCCTTCACCCTACCTACCTATTCCTATCGTATAAAATTCTCAACTATGGGGATTCGATCTCGGGACCGCTAGTGTTATAGTCTATCGATTTAACCACTACGCCATTAGTGATCGTTGCAATAAAAATCGAGAATTCTTCTAGCCTATTTACTACAGAGATGTGTAATACATGATAAATAGTAAGAAGGATATACATCTCGTATTTTGAATATTTGATGTGAATATATGATAACGTTATTTTCAGAGAACAAATAAAGGGCCCTAATATTAATAGAAGTAAAAACACCATTCGGATTCTTCAACATATCAAGATGGCGAATAACCGTTGCATCTTCATCGTCTACGTGATGACCTACGAACTATGCCGGAAATTGCCGAAGACTGGCAGGAAGAGGTAGAGAAGTAAATTTTTAGCATGTAACGCGCACAAAGAGCTCGAATAATTAATGAATTAACACTGTTTTATTTTATAGGAAATGAAAATTTAACGCTTATAATGTTATTTCAACACTTTTTAATTTTAACATAAATTCCAACGAAATGTACTGCTGGGCCAACAATCCTGTTGGTTGGTAACGCCAACGGAGGCTTAGCCAACGAAATGTATTGTTGGGGCAACAGCCCTATTGGTTGGAAACGCCAACAGTAGGACAAGCGCGCGAGCCAGCCAAAAAATCCGTTGGCAAAACCGAGGGAATTACAACCAACCTTTTCCCAACATATCCCTTCCATGCCAACCAAATTGCTCCGTTGGGCCAACGAAGTGTGCTACTAGGGTTGTACAGTGTTGTGTTGTGAAGCACTTAGCTGCGTTGTAGAGGTTATGAGCGATGTACTACGTTATGACAATATTGTATATGGGCGAAGCGTAGTATAATGCACTAAATTGTAGCATTAATGTATGTAGGCGAAGCGCAGAATATGGACTAAATTATCAGAAACTAAGTAGAAGGTCCATGACTTCTTTGTCTCATGTCGCGAGTAGCGATACAGCCCACGTGCGGTTATAGACAGTTCATGGCGACTGTCCTTGTTGTCCCATCCACTAAGAATAGGCTACTAGATGATTTCTTTGTTTGGCCGCAGATCAGCGACACAAACTTAGGTGCAATTTTTAACACGAATTAATAGCAAGTGGCAAGCGCGAATCGCCCCAGGCATTAATTGCGCAATTGATATAACATAAACAAATTATGTCATCTTAATTCTGATTCGATGAGATTTTCCGCCTGAAATTATGTTTCGCCAATAACATTAATTCATTATAGTCCAGTCAACGAAGGGGTTGTAGAGGACATGAAGAGGGGGAGAATTTTTTTCTTCGGGAATGTGTTGGGGTAGTTAGGAGGTAAACATACTAAAAGTCCCCGCCCCTACCCCTTACGCTTCATGGGGGTAGGGGGTGGAAAAGGTCCACTTTTGTTTTTCGCTTATGATTTGAAAATGGTGCGTCGTAGGGAAAATTTTTCATATAACAACTTAAAACTGACATAATTCTCTACAAGTCGGTTCATATACACTTTTGCCGTATCAATAACTGTTTTCGAGATATGAGCTGCTGGATATAACTAATTTTCCCAAAACTAATTTTTACCTCACGTTTTTCGTTAAATTTGTCTTCCTAACTCATCAGCCTTACGTTTTACAGCAAAGTTGTGAGGAAAAGAGTTGTAGAGCATTAAATTTCCTTTAAATATGTATATAGACATTTAATTTATCTTCAACAAAACAAAAATTACAACAATTTAAATTGTTGGGTAAAGTTTGTGATTTCTCAAGAAAATAGTACATTTATTTCCCAATTAAAGAATTATAACGATATATCTATGTATATACTTATATACAAATATACATACTATATATACACGCAATAAACATATATATGCACACAATATACATACATATATATACATAGATATATAATACATACTATAAATACACACTATATATACTGTATATATATTAGGAATCCACATTTAAGAATCCCAGTCATCTTCCATCACTTTTTTAAATATAGGATTCAGCGTCTGCAGGGGATGTGTGGAGGGCTCCATTTCTTCCTCTTCGTCGTCTTCGTTCATTACAGGTATGTTGTCAGCACTGAAGCAAGATGATTTTACTTCCGTTACCCCACGACTCTAGGGGTAATTGGCTTCCTAACCAGAGCTGCACCTGGGGAAGGGATGTTCCTTTGTTGCCCTCTTGCTTGGTGGAAGTGATGAGAGATCAGGTGTACATTGGTCATAGGCTTTAGAAATTAATGAATACGTGATGAATACGTGAAATTTGTCAAGACCCACTACCCAGGAGGAAGAGATGATGGAAACATCAACTCACCAAACACCACTAAGGCCGAACTGGGAAGACGCTACATAATGAGAAAGTCCGTATCTATCTATTTCAATATGGGCAACGAAAAAACAGTGCGTGAAGAACTATTCCTCCCCAGTCCATATAATAAAGACAACCTACTGAGGTCTAAACTCGAGGAAGAGGCCAACGCATCAAGCATCAGACGATGCTGACATGCTGATTTTAAGTACAGCAATCGACGATAGAAACACCTAATGTGGCTGTCATTGGAGATGTCGATCTCGCATTGATATTTACTGCAAATATTCCACCTGATCACAAAATTTACTCATCAAACCGGGGAGCGGAAAAGGTTTAACCAGTGTTTACTGTATCCACCAAATGCAGCAGCTGGGAGTGAAACAAATTCTGCCCCTGCATGCTTTTCTGGATGCGATTCAACTTCAGCAACATTCCGAAAGAGTAAACTTGATTTTGCCAAACTTTACCAAGAACACCCAGATATTCACAGAGCAGCCGAAGTATTTTACAACCCCTCCTCCTCACAAGTTGATGTTGAGGAAGCTGGATGAACATGCATGCTAAGAAGGTACAGCGCCCCAGCAAAGGAGAGCTCCCTTAACACCTACCGTTACCATTCGTTTCTAAAATCTATGACTAAGATCTCTTGTCACTTCCACCAAGCAAGGGGCAACAAAAGAACATACCACCATGTGCAGCTCTGGTTAGGAAGCCATTACCCCCAGAGTCGTGGGGTAACGCAAGTGAAATCATCTTGCTCCAGTGCTGGCCAAAGACTCTGCAGCACCACAAGGCTTTTTAAGCAATATTTCTTGTAAGTGCACGAAGGATTGCAGCAGCTTTAAATGTGACTGCAAGAAAGTTTCGTTGAACCGTTCCGTTTTATGTCAAAACTGCCAGGGGAACTGTTTGAACAAGATACCTGTAATGAACGTAGACGACGATGGGGAAGAAATGGAGCCCCTCCACACATTCCCTGCAGACTCTGAATTCGATATAAAAAAAGTTATGGAAGATGACGGGGATTCTTAAATAAGATTCCTAATATATTGTCACAAAGCCCAGAAAATACTCGTCTAGAAACTGATAGAAAGAGGAATCACCCAGAGAGAACCAGAACAATGGAGTCTAGAAAGATCGCGCTCCCCTAGTGGACGGGCGGCAGACGAGCGCCAGTGGGCGTGACAGCAGCACGGCTATTGGGCTACGCTTCGTGGGGGAAGGCCCGTAGGGAGGAGCTCGCGCTAAGGGGTGTGCCCGCACAGCGCAGCGCGCATTCCAGATTCCACGCGGGCGGAACTTTCGAGACGTCGGCTCTGGAATATTCGTCGGGCCTATATATAAGTGCCGCGAGCGAGCTGAGACAGTCAGTTCAGTACAGTCAGTGAGTGAGTCAGAGTAACAGTAGCAGTCAGTCAGTAAATCCGAGGACAGAGAGTTCGTGAGTAGCAACGGCCAGTCAGAGGGAGTCAGTCCGCGAGGAGTGATAAGCCGGCCAATGGGAGAACAGTCAGTCCGTAGCAGGCAGTAACAGTGGGAGAGAGTCAGCGTCAGAGTGTGAACTGGACGGAGAGCACTGATCAGCGCGACCTCAAGTAAGGGTGACTTGAGGAGCTGAGGACCTGGACGGAGGGAACGGATCAGCGCAGCTGAGGACTTGGGAAGCTGAGGAGCCAGTGACCGGAGGGACCCGCGAGCGGAAGACCTAGTCAACGGGGAACTAGTGACCGGAGTGAAGGGTGAACGGAGGAACTAGTGAACGGAAGAGCTGGTGAGCTGATCTGGATTGGACTGGGACAGTGCTGCGACGTGGCAGTGAGCACCGGACAGAAGAGTGAGTTGGAGAACATTCAGGAGTTTTCTGACTGTATTGACAATTGTGTTGCTGGAAATAAAGAATCCTCCATCCTTCAATTATAAACTCGGTGTTCTGATTTTGAACCCCGACGAGCCCTTGTTACAATATATATATATATATATATATGTATGTATGTATGTATGTATGTATGTATGTATATAAGTATTTATACATAGATATATCGTTATAGTTCTTTAATTGGGAAATAAATGCACCGCTACTATTTTCTTCAGAAATCACAAATTTTACCAGACAATTTCAAACTGTTGTAATTTTTGTTTTGTTGGAGATAAATTAAATATCTGTATACATATTTAAAGAAAATGTAATGCTCTACAACTCTTTTTCTTACAACTTTGCTGTGAAACGTAAGGCTGATGAGTTAGAAAGACAAATTTAACGAAAAACGTGAGACAAAAATTAGTTTTGGGAAAATTGGTGATATCCAGCAGGTCATACCTCGCAAACGGTTATAGATACGAAAAAAGTGCATATGAATCAACTTATAGAGAATTTTGTCAGTTTTAATTGGTCACATGAAAAATTTTCCCTACGACACACCATTTTCAAATTATAAGCGAAAAACAAAAAAAGTGGACCTTTTCCACCCCTACCCCTTGAAGCGTAAGGGGTAGGGGTGGGGACTTTTAGTATGTTTACCTCCTAACAACCCCCAACACATTCCCGAAGAAAAAATTCTCCCCCTCTCCATGTCCTCTACAACCCCTTTTACGGCATTCATTGACTGGACTATTAGTCATGGTCAGTTTTACCATGAAATTCATTAATTAAAGTTACTAACGAAGAACAAAGGATTACCCTTAATTGTCTGGTCAAACAGTCGATTTATTGAAATTACATATGAACAAGTGAGGTTATGCACAGGTGTTGTTGTAACATACGAGTCGCCGCTTTTCGATCAGCAAGTTTAGTGATATTGGGAATGTTTAACATGCTTTACTGTAAGGACGTAATTACCGAAAATTCGTAAACAGATGTATTAAAGTTTCTGCATTCATTTGCTGAGTGGTATTTCACCGTCGGCTTTATGAATTCATATAGAATTTCTGAATCCCAAGCATATAAAATTTCGAAATTTATAATTGATTAGATGTTTGCACGATAGGCAGGTTTTAGTGTAATTTGTAGCAATATGGTAACACTGAATAAATCTTAGCGCCGCCAAGTGTTAATTTGACAAATGACAAGACAAATGGTGGAAAACAAATATGGTGCTCTCAGCAGTATGCAACTCCATCAAACTATCAAAATTACACGAAATAATTCCTTATATGCTCACTAAGGCAAACAAAATTACATGAACATTTATTAATTAGTGACAAACAGTTACACAAATAGGAGACACATGTATGTTATACCTAGCAGGAAATGTTTGTCATAGCCTAAATCTTGCTATGGGCTCATGTTTCAACAACATGAGTGTTAGATATCTGAACTCATACTCAAATTTCGAATATATATAATATCAAATTAGCAATTCAATGAAATCTACTAAGTTTAGTGACTTGCGGGGGAATTGTTGAGATCAGTTGGCTACAGAGGGCTCCACTAATGTAGCAGAGGAAAGTCAAACTAAGAACAAATGATAGTGACTTTCACAGTGACATTGAAAGATTACGCATTTTAACATGAATTGAATTAATGTAAATTGGTATATATATAAAAATACACTTTAAAAAAGTGGGGAAAACAAATACTTTTGGCACGCAAGCTCACCACTTCTACTCATTAACACCTAGCGACGTCATTTGAACTACGGGCTTCCAGCTTTGGGCCATCTAGTAGGCAGAAGGTGAAACGGAAAAAATTATTTTCTCCTTTCTTCTCTGGCTTTTCCTTCTCCTTCATCCCTTTCTCTCGCCACCTCTTCACCCTACCTACCTATTTGGGACGTATTCCTAACAGTAAATTTTGGATCGACCAGTATTCGAACCCGGGACCACTAATATAATAGCTAGTAGCCTTAACCACTATGCCACAAGTGATTACTGAGCATTGGAGGGAAAATTCGTGTGTATAAGTTTAGAGAGCTTTAATACATAAGAAATATCCATTTTGGTGCAAGGGTCATTTATTATAATCATGAAATATTAGAAAATATTATGTTGTCTCTGAAAACACCTGTTCTGGTGCAAGGGTCATTATTATAATCGTGAAATATCATGAAGTATTATGTTGGCTCTGAAAATAGCCATTTTGGTGCAAGGGTAATTTATTATAATAGAAATGAGTACCAGGAGTATCTCTGTGGGTAAAATAATGGCCTTGCCACCTTCATGTGCTGTTTGTCACAATCTGGGAGCGTTAACCTCCTGGAAACCCTATGAGTCTCCATGGCCCATACAGGGATTGCTTTACCTTTACCTAATTTATTATAATCGTGAAATACAGTGAAACCTGTCTGTAACGGAATTGCAAGGGACCATAATTGTTTTCCGCTATAGGCAGGATTCCGGTGAGTAAAGGTTACATAAAGAAATGCTAATGTTTAGGCCTACTTACATTTTGATATGCGGTGGGGATGATTTTTACTTATAAAAAATAGTCCATAAATACAATCCAGTTTTCCTTTTTGGATGATGTAACTGCTACAATAACAGAAGATACAGTATAATATTGCTATAGCCAATGGAAGTAATTCTAGAGGCTAATAAATTTCATACAGAAAACAATTTTCATTTCATTTTCCCATTGCCACTTAACCATTGTTCTCGTAGTTCTGATCTTTTCTTTAGAATTTTGTAAACTTGAGTCTTACCAACATTAAATTTAGTCTCAATCTGTTTTACCATCAACTTATCGTTTTCACTCGCATCAATAACTTATTTTCGTATTTAAATCTAAAACTACACATTTTGTGTCTGCCATTTTGAAGACACGATTACTACCTTTTCAATGAACTTAATGACAGCACAATAACAGAAACACAGTTTCTACGTCTACAAAACTGTATTGTTTTCCAGGTATAGTGACCTATCGTACATTCTTGACTGCAGGAATTCCCAGTTTCCCTCCCATGCTCTAAAGACTACTGTTACACCTTACGGTCAACCCTTCACATGACAAAAGTGACAGGCCATTGAAATACAAGGATGTCCAAAGACTTATTTTCGTTACTTACTAGGGTTGTCCAAGTAATTCAGAACATGTTTCCCTTTTTTACAGTACTGGTATTTACTGGGTTCAAAACCAAACATTTTCCGTTAAAGTGGCAAATTCGGCTTCCGTTTCCGCTTCAGACAGGTTCCGGTAATTACAGGTAAATATTTATAATACATCATAACTCACGGGACCAGGAAATTTTACCGATGGAGACAGTATTCCGGTTCATAAAGGTTCTGCTGATAGCAGGTTTTACTGTACCATGAAATAGTATGTTGGCTCTGAAAATAGCAGTTTTGGTGCAAGGGTGATTATACTTTAAATACAGTTAACATCGCATAGCACAGTATAACATGCAGAACAGAGCGGTAAGATTGCAGATGGCCTTGAGCAGCAACAAGGTAGGGGAAGTGGGCCGTCGCCATGGCAACACATGGCAGAGAGTGGAGTGAAAGCCAGGGTGCCACAAGTATTTGGTTTTCACCCAAGAAGTAATCAAAATTCAAGATACATGACACAAAGAAAACACGTGATGATAATGAAAATTATACATGTGACTAATCTAATCTCAAATTCAATATGGAGGGACAATTGGTAATTTATACTATCTGTACTGAGACAATTAGTTGCTATTTCTAAAACTAAGCTGAACTCTGTGGCGCAACATCCCTGAAGGGACAAGGCCTACCACCCGACCACTGCGTCATCTACCATAGGCAGATGGCAAGATTGGGGGAAATGTGGTCAGCATGCCAACACCCATGGCCGTTAATGGGGTGGTTTCCAATATCGGAGACACTACTTCTCTATCAAGTAGCTCCAGCCACTATTTCACCATCTACAATTAATATAAGGGTAATAAAGAGTACAGTTTCATTCATGGTGAGAGTATTTTTGCCTGGCAGTGATCATTTAAGTTGACCAAATTTTTTTAAAATTTTTTTTAAAATTTGGTCCATCAAAACAGATTGGCAGAATTTTAGTCTTTTCAACCTGGACATGTTCTTACATTACAAAATCGTGGATTGTCCATGAAGTCGATGACACATGGGAACTCATACTCCTATTCAGTGTCATGTGAGTTTTAATCTCTTTGGATAATATCTTGCTTTCTGGTTTCATGTTATTGACAAAATTTCAGCTCTTGTTGTATTAACTGTAATAATATATAAACTTCTGAATCAAAATTATGTGAAAGTTATCAATTTCTGTAACTGATATTATTGGCTTTATTTTGCCAAGAATTAATAAGTAAAACAAGCACATGGAGATTGATAACTCAGCTCTTTTGAATTAATATGTCTTTTAAATTGGGATTTATGCTAGCTTCTCAAGGAAGGCATATGTTTGATTTGATTCTCACACTGGGTTGAGAATTCATTTTTGAGGATCTGCCAGTTGAGATGCTTTTCAAATCAATAAAACTGTCACTCTAGTGTGTGTATAAATTTTGCTCTAAAAGCATGATGGCTAGATAAACTGCAATAACATAAATTTTATTTTCAGGAACAGTACATGATCATTTTAAGAATCATGGATACTTATTCACATGGGAAGATCATAGAACAGTTCGCCTTGAATTAAGCTGGTCAGATGCTAGAGAATTTTGTCGAGCCAGATGTATGGAATTAGTGAGCTTGGAAACAAAAGAAGAAAATGAGTTTGTCAAAGCTCATATTGATAAAGGTGTGTAGTACCTTATTTTAAGATTATGAAAGTCTAGAGCTGCAAGATTTATGTTTGGACACAATTACATGTGAAGTTCAAAGAAAAGTGAAATATCCTAGGTTATCTGTAGCAAGATTGAGAAAAGGTATATTTACCCAGGATGATCATTTCAATGGGTCTTCCCATCATCATCGGAATCAGTCGGAATCAGCTGATGATGATGGGAAGACCCATTGAAATGATCATCCTGGGTAAATATACCTTTTAGTGAAGTTTAGTGTGTATATTTCCGATCTCAATCTTGCTTGGTGGCTTTCCATTTACAATCCACTTCTTATGGTCTTTTACCCAGTGTCCTTTCCACTTGCAGTTGTTGCACTCAACAGTTTTTTTTGGATTTCTTGTTCTTTGTATTCTGCTTTGGCTTAACTGATTGAGCAACTAATGCTTCTTAAGAACCTTCTTTCTTATCATCCCTCTTAAAGAAATTATGCTCATGTGCACACAATTGTCAAACTAGTTCATCTTTGTCACCAGTCAGTACTATCCAGCTTGACTTAAGTAAATCAATCTTGCTTGGAAGCATAGATAGAAATTTATTGTCTTTTCACAATACAATTACAGTGTAATGTTTGTATAGACAAGTATACAAGAATTAATATAAAATATACATTGATATACAATAGGTTACTATACATAAGATGTTGAAAATAAAACCTGTATACAATAAATAGTGTATAAATACCTTAACAGACACTACAACATGTACAAAAGGTCAAAATTATTCTATAAGCCAGTCTAGAAAGTATAATTCAGGAACTCTTCTGTAGTATAGAAGCAATTTCGAGTAAGCAGTTTCTTTAAGATTCTCCTGTATTTCACAGGTTCTAAAGTTCTGATGGAGGGTGGTAGTTTGTTGAATAATTTAGCAGAGGTAGACTTAAAACTGTTTTGAGTAGTGGAAAAATAGCAGAAGTCTTTTTTAATATCATTACTATGTCGAGTATAATAAGTATGTGAATCAGAATTTAAATGAAAATATTTGAGGTTGTTTTTAATATATAGTAGACACTGAAAGATATACAAGCAGGGTAGCGACATAATATTAAGTCTAGTAAATATATTTCTGCAATGAGCTCTGTTGGGTAGTTTACAGATTAATCTAATTGCTTGTTTTTGAAGAATAAAAAGACTGTTAGAGTGGCAGCTATTCCCCCATAATGTAGTCCCATAGGAAATATAGGAGTGAATATATCCATAATAAACCGCAATCAAGATCTCCCTGCTTACAGTGAATTGTAGCTTTCTTATCAAGTAAAGCCCTTTAGTAATTTTAGATGCTATGTGCTTCACATGGGCTTGCCACTTTAGATTACTTTGTAACATTATTCCTAAAAATTTAATTGGTTCAACCCTTTCTTGATCATTATTATTATTATAAGAAATTTTTAAAGTTTGTGTTTTCTCTAGGTTGATAGACAGGTTATTAGCTAGACTCCAGTCATGCAGAATATCAATTTTGTGAGAATTATCCAGTTCACTATTAAGTGTCTTAGAAGTACAACTTAGACAAATGTCATCAGCATATAAGTAACAGTTTAAGGTCCTAGAATTTACATTATGAGGCAGATCGTTAATGTATATAATGAACAAAAGTGGACCTAATATGGATCCTTGTGGGACACCATGTTTTACTGGCAGGAGATGTGAGAAAATATTATTTTAATAAACAGTTTGGAATCTATTGGATAAGTATGAATTGATTATTTTAATAGCCGCTGGTCCAAAACCAATAGCTTTTAGTTTAAGCAGTAATGTGTTGTGTTCGATCGTATCAAATGCTTTGGATAAATCAAATAGCCTAACATCAACAGATGATTTCTTTTCTTTGCCATCCATACAATTTTGTATGAAACTCATAACTGCATCACATGTAGACATTTTCTTTCTGAATCCATATTGACTCTCTGATAGCAGCTGATTTGAATCTAGATATTTAATCATTTGTATGTACATTAACTTCTCGAATACTTTCGAAATAGTTGGAACTAAGGATACCGGTCTGTAGTTGCTAAGTAAATTTTTGTCATTCTTTTTATGAATAGGTACAATTTTAGATATTTTTAACTTTCCAGGGAAGCAACCTTCGTCAATGCAACCATTGATAATATGACATAATACTTCAGAAATATTCTGACTACTAAGTTTCAGTATTGATGAATTGATAATGTAAATATCTAGCGAATTGCTATTGTTAAGAGAGAGAATAGCAGTATGTATATCTTCCACTGAGACATGTTGAAAAAGGAAGGCATTGGGTGTCACATTGGGATCGGTGTATGCAACATTTACATAATGAGTAGGAGTGATCTTACTACAAGGAATATTTTGGACAATGTTATCTACGCTGTTTATAAAAAAGTTATTGAAGCTGTTGGCACTTAATTTAGTACCAAGTTCTGAATCCTTATTATCACTAGTAAAATTCACTTTTATAATTTCCCACATCCGTTTAGGTTTATTTAAGGCCTGTGTAACCAACTTATTGTTGTATTCCAGTTTGGCTTAGTTAATAGCCTTTCTATATAGATATTTAGTTTCCTTATATCTGTTTCTTATCAGTATGGAGGAAGAAATTTTAGCCATAGAAGAAAGTTTGCTGCATTGTGATTTGAGTTCTTTTAATTCTGCAGAGTACCACTTATTAGGTAAATTTGGTTTAGGTCTATTTTTCCCAACAATTATGCTCCTTCTACAAATTCTCTTCTTTAAAGGGAAGCAGGTATTAACAGCCCTAATAAATAATTCAAAGAACATGGTAAACTGAGTTTCAACAGATGAGTTTGCATATACACATAACCAATTGATCGAACTTAAACAATATAAGAATGAGGAAGTATTGTACTCGCTGATGTACCGTTGTATCCTGTATTCAGCAGGAGATTTTACTTTATAGCTAGTTTCTACATCTATGTGTATGCAAAATATGACTGCGTAATGATCTGAGAAGAATGTGTCGATGACTTCAGAATGATATTTATGAGGTTGAAAAGTCGTAACTACATTATCGATACATGTACCGGTACCCATATCTAAGCTGCCTGGTCTAGTAATGGTATTTTTAAGCACGACATTCATCCCGAAACTTTCAATTAGGTTGCTGAGTTCAAATGTTGTTGAATCATTACAATTGAAGTCAATGTTAAAATCAGCCATTATGACTGTGTTGATTTCCTTAGAGCTCAGTATACTCAGCAGTGTGTTCAGCCTCTCGATAAATTTCATTTTATTATTTTGTAGTGGGATTCTATATATACAAATGAATATAGTATTGAAAAACTCAACATAGCATGCTGATACTTCAAAGATTTCTTCTACAGCCAAGTTAGTAATTTCAGGTATTTGTTTGCATGAATAGTGATTCTTAATCAGAATTGCCGAGCCCCCTCTTTTTTTGTATTAAGAACTATGCCTATAACTTTGCAATATTGCCTGCTACATCTTCTCCATCT
Source organism: Ectobius pallidus (assembly GCA_964059195.1). Taxonomy (NCBI): domain Eukaryota; kingdom Metazoa; phylum Arthropoda; class Insecta; order Blattodea; family Ectobiidae; genus Ectobius; species Ectobius pallidus. Next base: position 29,687,594 of record CAXKWD010000005.1, on the reverse strand, counting down.
GCCCAGGAGCATGTGTAAAAGTTAATTATGGCTTGGATGACCTGATCCTTTGTTGTTGCTTCAAACTGGCTCTTTAAAGCCACCCAAAGTTCTCTAGCTGTCTCTTTATCCATGACTTTTCACACATTATTGTCACTTAGATTGTTAAAGATAATTGTTCAGTGGCACCAACTTATATGGGCCCATGGGGCTCTAGCCCACCCAATAATTTGGCTATATTATTGTAATTTATCATTTGTTGCTATTAATAAAAATCGTGTTTCTTTGTTGAATCACTGTAAAGTGGAAATCAAGCTATTGTTGATTTATTTAGTACAATCTTCTCTTGTTCAAAATCACTCGCAATTGTTTGAAATAATTGAATTCATTAAAGTTTTACATCTTACTCAGTCAGTGCAGTTTTACTGCTAAAGATGTTGACATGATGCTTGTGACGAATTTATTGAGAGAACTCCAGTAAAGAGAAATACATTTTGCAACACTCCGAGCTACATGATTTTATTTAAGAAGTTGCCTAAAACAAAAAATTAAAAAAATAAGTGTATACAATATTGTAAACTTTAAAAAATAAGTGTATACAATATTATAAACTTTAAAAAAATTGTGTTAAGAGTATTTCATAAACTTTAAGAGGGGTGGGAGTGTGAAAATTTTAAAATCTTTGAGCTCACTCATTGTTCTTCAAAAGTTGGCACCACTGTAACTGTTGTGGCAAAACAGTCTCTGCTTTTCTGTACTTATCTAATAGTAGTTCATATTTGTGCCACTCGTCTGATGAGGCCTCTGATTTGGATGGTGTTGGCTTCTTAAACTTGCCTTTAACAACATCCTTCGCCCCCTCATGAAAGTTCAGACTGTGTTTGACTTTCCTTTTCCATAAGGCCAATCTGACTCACCTTGGAGAGCTGGTTTCTTCATAGCACAATCCATTATCCTTGTGTTGAGTAGAATTTCACTTTTGAAACTTGCGTACACAGTAACTTATGTTGGTTAGTCTTCGAATACAATACTGTGTCTCTCACACTGCTTCATCCCACTACAGTCAACTGGATGAATCCTAGATCGTTAAAATATTTTGCTAAACACAGCAACAATTTTTAATAATCCTTATATATAAGAATTCAGTGACGCCCATGAGGCTGTCTGGACCCATAAACTGTTATGTTATTTCGTGGCATTAAAAGACTTCCTTTGGTTTCGATGTCTTTATTTTAATGGCACTGAACTAATACACAGATTAATATGAATCAGTTATGAACTATTAAATATACAGAAAGTACTGAAAAGAACCTCAGTCTTTGCTTTTAAGTCACTAATTTATGCATGCTGCAACAACCTCCACTTGTTGGCACGATCCTTGGTTTCACACATTGTCTGTTTACTCAGCAAGTTGACAACACCTACTTCCTGCGAATTAGTTAAGTAAAGATGTCACTAGATGGAAGCACTATCATTTTGCTTGACGACTCTACTTTACTTAACACATTGAGTATTTCTAACTTCAACATACATTAACTCAAGAAGACCTGAAAATGAATATTTTGATATTTAGTATAGTTCTTGATGAGGCTATTGATATAACGAAAATATTTTTGATAATCTAATGAAGATTCTTGAACATCATAGTGGAAGAACTGATGATATAATGGTATAGAAACTATTGAACTTGATGTTGAATCCCTCGATGCAGAAGGTGGAGGTTGCATTGCTGATGTTAGGTCACCAAAACCAATAATTGAATCACTGCCTGGGTATTTTTTCGGAATAATTCTAAGCAAAGTTCTCTTTTTTAACAAAGAGCTTTGTTGTGTAATTCTAAATGATACTTAAAAAGTACCCAAGTTTTTGCTGTACACTTCTTTTTTTTCATGATGGTGAAGAGGTGAAATGGGAGGATAACTTCAGCCTAGCTATCTGTGCAAGTGGGGTGTCGTTTCTATGTATTTTTTTTTTACACTGATCAACATTTTATAATTGAAAAATTTTCATTACAAACTAACTTCAGATCTACTATGTAATATGCTATTTTTATAATGTAGAATTATATATATATAATCTAAATAAAATATGTAATTCAAGTAATGTTTCACATTTTACCGTTACATTTATAAATAATTTTTTTGCAATAAACCAATGAGTATAACTAGGTATATATAAAAATTTGCACTTTTCGTACATAAAAATACTTGTAATTTTTAAGCCATCGGTTGTATCGATTTGTTTCAAGTTTTATTCAGTTCAGCATAGGACAATATGTAGATAACAATACTTCACTTGTCTATATAGCTGAGTTGAAGTCATCCCCCCATTTCACCCCTTCACCACCCAAAAAGAGAAGCATACAGCAAAATGTACTTTTCAGGTATAATTTAGAATTAACAAAGCTAATTTGTAAAAAAATAAAAAATGAACCTTGGCTTAAAATTATTCCAAAGAAAAACACTAAGTTACTGAACTATAATGGCAGATTATGTGATAATGATCAATGGGGAAAATGGTATTTCAGATTGGTCATCAGCTGCTTGAGTACAATGATTGCAATTTCCTGAAAACTGTTTAGGATTGGTGAACTTTGGTCACATGATTTGTTGGTGTCCATAGAAAGTCAATATTATTTTATAAAATATGCTGTATGTAATGTAAAAAATGAGTTTTTGGTGACATTTTATAACATTACATAATTCTTATAAAGCAATCCATCACAAATCCTAGAATAGGACCACAATATAAAAATTTCCTCAAGATGTTAGATTTCACAATGTAGTACATATGTTTGTTACCTGCCACAAAGGGAATTCAGCTATATTTGTGTGAAATGAAAAAAGGTCTCTATGTTAAGTGTTTTGAACTATACCATAAGCTCTGAATGAATAAAAAAGTAGAAATAGTGAAATTTTATGCTTGTTTGCACTTTTAGTATTAGCCATTTAGTACAGTAGAACCCCGATAATTCGAGCTAATTGGGGCTGAGGCTACCTCGAATTACAAAAAACTCGGATTATACGGAAATTTCACTAAATCAATGGGTAAATCGCAAATAAATGTTTAATGAGCACAATAATGGTTTAAATAATAAATAAATAAACAATATAGTAGGCCTACATACCTGTGTTACGCCTGTATGTATATATTGTCAAACATTTCCAATTTGCTACATCGGCATCCTTTAAGGATTAAGTCATTGTCTGACCCTTAATGGAGTGGAACGGGAAAGCGATGCTACTAGGAAACACTTTTAATTACCATTGTAGGGATTACTGTAACAATGCAGTATTCTTTTCTGAAAGGATGGGGAAATATGCACTGTACAATTGATTGACACGAGGTCCCGACAAAGAAAAATCGAACCTAACGGTTTTTGTCAATCTGTAATAGAAATGCATTAGCAGTCTGAAGCCAAGATTATTTCTGTGTATTATGAACAAAAACCTAAGTGGGACAGTTTTACCTGCATTTTTGTACATGGAAAATTGAAAGAAATGCATTTTATTCTTTGATAGTAATTTTTAAGAAATTTTCATTTTTCCGTTACATTTTCCCTATTTTGTCTTCAGAACGAACTTTTCCAACATTACAGACAAAGCGATCTCATAATTCAACTTAGCTATGAGACATTAATTAGCCTAATATAGTCAAAATAACAATAATAGGAAACATAATATTAAAGTAGTCATATAAAATACTTAGGCCTAAATACTTTTCATTTCTTATTATATTGCTGTATATTCCTGTTTTTTAAATATGTATTTTTAAATATGTATTTAGTCCGCCGCCGTGGGTGAGTCGGTAGCACGCCTGCCTTCCACTCCGGCAGCCCGGGTTCGATTCCCGGCCGGGTCGGGGATTTTTCAGTAGTGAAAGATCCCCTCCCCGGGTTCAGGACTGGGTGTTAGGTTAAGTCTTAGGTTAAGATAATGCACATTGTGCGCGATTCCTAAATTATATATTAAATATGTATTTAGAAATTTTAAGTCATATTTCCAATTTTTAATGTCATATTTTCATAAATTCAAGGTCACTTTCAGGCATTTTTAGATCATCAACTTCTGAGTCCTAGTGATGATAGTGTTAGGCTTATCACAGCCCCTCCCGAAAAGAAATCTTGGATACGCTCCTGGACCAACACTCTCTAAGTCAGAATTACCTTTCAGCCATACTTAGACTTGCTGATGATGGTCAGAAAATATGGTTGAAAGCTCTCAAAAAGAGATTTTTTTTTTATACTAAAACACAGTGAATTTTGATTTAGGCGTAATCTATCAAATAGTTAACACATTTGCTACCGCTGATACCATATGACGTAAGCAAAGCATATTTACTTCCAGAGACTTCAACAAGTAAAAAATTTAAGTTTAATGGGTACTTTTTAAAAACATATATAATTATATATTTGTGAGGTTCCTGCCCTGTCAGCTCAGTCTGTACATAGCAAAGCAAGGGATACGTAAAAATATATATTTTATAAATTGTAAGAATACATAGCTGAAAAACCATTAAGCATTTTTTCCTACCCTTAAACTTGAAAATAGTTGGTAGTGAATGTGTTAATAAATTAATTCATTATGGTATATTCCCATCACTACAAAGTCGACAACATTCAAGCAGTTATTGTTATGCTGCAGTTATAATTACAATTAATATTACTATTATTGTTATAATTATTGACATCTTTATTCTTATTATTATAATGAAATTATCATTTTTTAAAATTAATTATTATTACAATAGGCCTAATAAAGAGATCGTAAATAATAGTGAATGTTAGCTCCAACAGAACTTTCTTTTAACTTTTTAACAGGTGGTGTCAAGTATGCTTGGACTGGAGGCAGGAAATGCACTTTTGCAGGATGTGACCGACCTGATTTAAAACCAGTCAATGTTTATGGATGGTTTTGGACAGGTACACTTACAAAAATGCCACCTACAACAAACAGATTGGACACAGACTGGAGTGACCATGGAGGGTAAGTTATATAAAAAATTAATCTCACATTAAGATCAAATTCTATATGGCCCACGCTATACGAAGGAAAATCTTGTGTGCCAATCCCTGATGACTCTTTGTGCTCTGTTGTCACACTTGTCAGAAGAAAGAAAGATAGTGTTGCTGCTACTACTCTTGGGAGCGCATGGTTGCTCAACAATGTTACTTATCATTCAAAAACCTCAAAGCTCAACAATCACGTGTTGTAAAAATATGGTTTTTGGAGAGCTGGCTTCAGAAACATTTCTTCTTTTTCATAGTACACTTAAAATTTTTGGTTTGTGTATAGTTTTTTACCACACAGTTATTGCACAATGTGACTCTTCTGTTAGGCAAGGAGTTATCTGAACAGGGCAATCTTGCCTCACTATAATTCACTACTCACACAGTCTGGTCTCATTAAAGCCCCACTCAATTTTCCTTCATATAGCCAGGGCCGTAGCAAGGTCCTTCTGCGCCCTTGGCGAGTTTGACAAATCTGTGCCCTCCAAATGAACAATTTTTTTTTAATTTCTGTAAAACTGATTTTCTTAAATTCGCTTGCAGAAGGTTTTTTTAGGTCCCATTTCTTAAAAAAACCACTGACTAATAGATCAAAACTAATAATGTAGACTAAGCTATGATGGTCATGGTAGTTTTAGTTGGCACATTTTTTTACTGAAATCATTCTTACCTATACAACAGAAGCAACGCCAACATCAACAAGACACGAAACAACACAAACATTAATATTGTTTCACTGTTTAATTTAAAAATCGCTTAGTTAAAAAATACAATAATAATCAGAGCCCGGATTCTAATGTCATGTCATCTTTTTTATTGATGCTGCATAGACATTGCCAATTTGTAGATAAATCATAATCATGGCCTCTATATTATAGAAATGCATTTTTATTAGGTCATTTTTTGACATTGTATGCAATTTTATATTTTTAGGGCATTTATTTCGTCCCCACCGGTGCTGTCTTTGAAGTGTTTGTTTAATGCAAGAAGGACACACTCTATGTTGAAGTGTTGTCATGTCTCAGTCGGAAACGAGAATCAAAGGAACGCCAAAATGTTGTATTACATTACTGTTGTTATTAGATTGACTTGGCACCAGAGTCTGCCACCTGCTTATATTTGAGAGTGCAAACTACTGTTTACCCTCAATAAACAATATAATCCGGCAGACCGGAAAAGGAAATGCCGAAGTTTGACTCGCCAGTGCCTCAGTGCCAGTATAAATTTCCGTAAGGAAAGAATATTCACAGCAAAAATCAAAGTTTTTTAGACCAACAACATCCTCTCTGAATTTAAGGTTTTAACAATTATGTACAAATTATTCTATAATTTTGTGTGTAAAATAATATTTTTTTTATAAATAAAATATCAGTTTTTAGGTCATTCTTTATGATTATTAAGTCATTTTCTTTAAATTTTGGGGTCATTTTATAGGTCATTTTTCAAACAACTTTAGGTCATCAGAATCCGGGCCCTAATAATAATACAGTATAATATAATTTAAAATAATAGCAGCGACTATAATATCAGCGCCGGCCTTAGAAGGGAACTTGATCAAAACAAACAGCATGTGTACTGCCAGCTGGCAGAGCGTGCATCGGCCGCGGATCACAACACATATTATTCAATGTAAAGTTACAGAAATTAATTTTAATGTACATTAATACATTGTGTGATTAAAAAAACTAAACATTTTTAACATGAGAAATTTTAGTTCACACTTAATTTATAATAAAATAGTAATAACTAGGGACCGGATTCTTAGGTTTTTACCTATTTTTTTCCTTACTTCCAAAACAAAAAGCGCTCATACACTTTTTCGAATCATGTCCATAGGATTCTCCCACATTAATTCTGTGGCACCTAAAAATACCTAAATGGGGTATAAAAACCTAAATATACCTAAACGGGATATAAAACCTAAAATATCTAATTTAGGCTACTTTTTTGTATTTTTTGTTTGTCAGTTGAGAAATCTGCATTTTGCGGAGAGACTATAATTTTTGTCGGGTTGAAATTAATACCGCTAGCGTTTCGTTCAACCCATTGTCTTCTAGGATGGACAGTATCAAGACAGGAAGTGTAAGAGTACCGGCGTATTCCTTTTAAAATATTCGTACGAACAACCATTGTTGCCGTGTATAAACAAGGATATACATTTCTGTGTTTTAAAGCGCTTGTTTTTTGTTTGCCTTTAGTACTTCCCTGTTATTCATACTGAGTGGTCACACTGTGAGTTTTAAGAAGACGTGTTATTTATGCCGAAACAAATTAAATCGAATTTATTACGGCAGTGGATTGGCGACGATCTGTGAATTTCACTACAGATGGCAAAGTAATATTTTGTCCAGTCTGCCAAAAACACGTATTATTTACCGTTCTAGAAAGAGGAAGTTTTCGTCCCTAGTTGATCTGTTGTGTGGTTAGCATGCGTAACAACCGAAAAAGGAAAATAATCAGTTTCACATTATCCACATCAACCATAAAGTATTTTACTCACTAAATTAGAAGCATCGGATTCGAATCCTGAGAAGGGTAGTGTCTAGATACAGTATTAACTATTAACTAAGATATAACAGGAAGAACTTCACAGTTGAGAATCTTGAAAGATAAAGTGATATACTGTAACCAGGAAATGTGAGGCAATCTTATTTTCACTGCTTCTTTTGATTGTTTATGCTTTCTTTCTTCAATTGTATAATATTGTCTTAAAGCAAGTTTACAAAAATTTAAGTCAGTTTTGTTAAGTTAAACTTCACAAATATTATGTATTCAATCCTATGTAGCACATTCAAATTCATTAAACCAATTATTCTACCCGAAAACGATATTTTGGACAAAAAACCTAAAAAAAACTATTTCACCTAATGGAAAACCTAAAACAGTGTTTTTAAAAACCTAAAAATCCGGTCCCTAGTAATAACAAAAGGAATTGAGATCTGCGCATTCGGCTTTTTCTGTTGTAATAATATAGTTGGTCAGTCATTTTTGCATGTAGCATGTAACAGTATGAGCGATGACATTGTTGATCGCTTTGTAATCAATCCTGCCGACAGTAGTAGGACGTTGCATGACTGCTTTTTGCTTGTAGACAATCGGCATAATACTATAGGTATAGATAGTTCACGTGCATTAATTTTTAATAACCTGAAAGATTTCTTCCACTAACGTGGAATTTATATTGCTTGATAAATTGCACCAGCCTAAAAAAGGCGGGATTTTTCATGGTTAATTTTGCGCCCTTCGTACCTGCGCCCTTGGCGGTCGCCCACCTAGCCACCGCCTAGCTACGGCCCTGCATATAGCATGAGCCATTATAAACAGATTTCCATGGCAGTAGGCCAATCAGAATGTTGGTTTCTTTGGATTATTTCTTACTGTACTTGTAAAAGCTATTACTACATTTATCTTCTACCTCATGCTCAACAATGCCCATTGTTGTAAATGTTGTAGTACAGTGCTTCCAAAACTTGGGAATGATGAAGGGGATGCATGAAGAATTCTGATTTTACTTACCATATTCTTGATTTCTCAGAAGATGTCATAAATTTTATCTCATGCAGTGTCAGGAATGTATCAGTACAGTATGCATAGATAGAGGTACTATAAGATAAGATAAAATAAGATAAGATAAGATAACATTTATTTAGTCCAGCTGAACATGTACATGTTATGGGATGCGTCAAAAACAATTACAAATGGAAGTATATATTACATGTTTACAATTATAAAATTAATTTAAAAACAGAATGACAATATACAATTAGCAACATAATCAGAATAGTTTTGTCTACAATATTAGGTTAACTTAGATTAATTTATCCTGGCAGAACTCGTCGATGTCTTGGGAACTTGAAACAAGGAAACAGAGATCAATGCTTGAAAAACTCTATGTTGTAAATTGTTGGCATTCGTAAAAAAATCATTATTGGTATAAAAGCAGTGTTCCAGCAAAAAAAATAGTAAGCTCCTTTTAAATGTATGGAGTATAGATATTTCTTTGAGGTAACCTGGCAAAGAGAGTTATACATTTGGAGACAGATATAAATGAAGCTGTTTTGACACAAAGTGGTATTACAGTGAGGTTTACAAATGTCATTTTTTCCTCCTTGTATGATAAGAAAGGACATCTGCATACACCAAGAATGAATTTAAATTAGTCTTTACATGACATATTGATTCATAATTATATACATGGTAAAGGTAGCACTTTCAGATGTTTAAAGAACTGTCGACAGCTAATTGTTTTATTTATTTTTACAATGATTTTTATAGCTCTTTTCTGCAGTTTAAATATATCTTTGGCATGTGGTGAATTTCCCTAAAATATTGTGCCATATATTAGATTATACTGGAAGTTAACACAGTGAAGTTATAACTTATAATTATTATTTTATGCCATATGTTAAGACTGAATGAAAATAGGCATATGTACTGCGGGTAGTTTCTAAAGATAAAACCTTTCTGATCGTTCGTAAAGCAAAGCATGTTTTACTTAGTTTTATATATATATATATATATATATATATATATATATAAATATATCAGACATGATTTAACCATTTTAAATATTCATCGAGCCACACCCCCAAGAATTTTGTGCTGTCTGTATAGCTAATTTGTTCAGAGCTCGTTTTCTTGGAAGAATGTTCATCCTGTTGATATAATAAACTCCGTGGCGCGACATCCCTGAAAGGACAAGGCCTACCACCCGACCGCTGCGTCATCTACCTATAGGCAGACGGCAGGATTGGGGGGCATGTGGTCAGCATGCCGACACCCATGGCCGTTAATGGTGGTTTCCATGACCGGAGCCACTACTTCTCTATCAAGTAGCTCAATTTGAATCACGAGGCTGAGTGCACCCCTACCAGACCACCCTACCTCAGAAAAATCCGAGGAGGTACCGGGGATCAAACCCGGGCCGACGGATCCGTAGTCAGCGATGCTAACCACAAGACCACGCCAACGGTCGTCAAAGTGCTGTCAAAACTTTCAAGCCTTCTAGATCTACTTATATATATGATGTTTCCAACTATGTTCTTAAAGAAACAGTTAATGAAATTGCAATCCCTTTGGCTATACTTAGAAATTTATGTTTTAGTAAGGGGATATTCCCTGATTGTCTAAAACAATAAATTAATTCCTGTGTTTAAAAAAGGAAGTAAAGATAACATCGTAAACTATAGGCCTATTTCACTTGTACCTACTATGTATTGAATCTTTTATTAAGGAACAATTAAGTTTAATCTAAAAATGTTTTTTCCACCACCGTACTAGTACTTTTTGAAGGACTAGGCAGAGTGTAATGCTGAATACGAAAAATTATTTACATATATCAGTTATTACTTTTATTAATAAACATGAAATGTGGTGTTATTTTTACATATGTGAAGTCGGAGTACTGTAATATATGAAAATAAGTATTATGGAAGGCAAAGATGTATTGACATAATGTCTTACGTTCACTAGAAGTTAAAAATAACCACTGAGTCACTGTTAAAAGTATTAATAGTGTCTTATATGATGAAAGACTATGAAGATAAGTATTATGTAAGGCAAAGATGTATTGACATAATGTCTTACGTTCACTAGAAGTTAAAAATAACCACTGAGTCACTGTTAAAAGTGTTAATAGTGTCTTATATGATGAAAGACTTGTTTATTGCTATTTGGTAAAGCACCAATATATGTAAAATGTGATATATTAATCCAGAATAAAGATCTAGAATTGTTGTTAAGAATTATATTAAAATTTACCAATTAAATTTATTTTAGATTTAAAATAATGTCCATATTATAATATGCTGTCCTCTTCTTGGTAAAGTTCTTCCAAATGTTAAAATCACTTATTTATAAAAGTTGATCGTGAAACGTTCTGGGGTTTTCTTCGTATTCAGCTTTAAAATCAAACCTGGTCATGTCAAATGAGATGCATTTCGATACTAAAATGTATCATCTTCAGTCCTAAGGAAATTAACAAATGACAATTAATACCTTGCTTATATATAAAATAATTTTGGATATTGTAAAGATCTAAAATACATACTTTTTCGGAGATGGAATGTTGAACCGATCTGCTTGTTGTGGTAGTTAGTCTACTACTGAATCTAAGTATGTGGTTTTTTCCTTGTTTTAAATTTTTCGTGAAGGTCAAAGAGGGCGTTCTTATCGAGGGGTTAGTATAATAATAGATTCTTTCCATTCTGTTGGCAATTCTTCCTTTCTCCAAATCATAAGAATGACTTTATGGATCGCTGAGTTTAATGTATCCCCCCTTCCATTATTAATTCTGCTGGATATTGGTCAACATCTGGAGATTTCTGTTTTTTTTTAGTTTACCTATAGCTGTTTCTACTTCTGTTAGAGTCGGTTCAGGAACCAACTGCTCCACTGTGAATATTGCACTTTCTACACTTCAGACATCTCCATGTACATTTAACAATTATTAAATAAATTTTTCCACCTATTAAAAATATTATTTGGAGTCGTGAGCATAGTGCCATCATTGTCCTGATTTATGTTTGTTCTAGGCTGAAAACCTTTCTTCAACTCGTTTATTCCCTTGTAGAGATCCCTAACATTTTTGTCTTTACTACTTACCTCTAATTCATTTACTTTGTCTTTGAGATAATTTCTTTTCTTTGTTCTATTGGTTCAAGAGGTTTCTCGTTTAGCACACTTGAGATTTTCAATGGTAGTTTCATTTGGATTGCAACCATTGTAGTTCCGCCTCCTTTCTTGCATTTACCAATTTCATGCACTCGTCATCAAACCATGGTTTATTTGGTTTCAGTTCAAGCGGACCTAATTTTTATTTTGCAGATACTTTAGTATTGGCTTTAATGCTTTCCCAGGCTTTATTGACATTCATATTATCCATAGGTTCTAGTTCAGCAGTGTTTTCTAGAACTGCAAATCTATTTGAAATCTCAACTTGGTAAGCATTCATTATTTGGTCATCATCTAGCTTTTTCAGATTGAATTTCTCTATATCAAAATTATGCTTACTCCCCTTTTATAATGCAAGTTTCTCCCAAACAGCCACAACTACCAGATAATGATCCGAATCACAATCAGCACCCTTAAAAGTTCGAACATCAATTATACTAGATTGCCTCCTTGCATCTGTTAGTACATAGTCAATTTGATTATGAGTCATCCAATCTGGCGAAGTCCATGTGTATTTATGAATATCTTGGTGTGGGAATTTTGTATTCTTTATTATTAAATTTTTACTGGTGCTAAAATTCACTAATCTAACCCCATTGTCATTGCTCTGCAAGCAGAGGCTTTCGTTCCCAATCATGGGCTTATAATGTCCTCCTTTCCTACTTTCACATTGAAATCTCCTAGTACAATTTTCATATGATAAGCCTGAAACTGGTCAAATATTTGTTCTATTTCCTCATAGAAACTGTCCTTGTCATCATCGTCTTAATCCTCTGTTGGTGCATGGACATTCATAACTATGATGTCACACCACAGTCCTCTTAGAATAACATAATAAAGCCTGTCATTAATAAACTGTACTTTCTTAATGGCTGGATTAATTCTCCTATGTATAAAGAACCTGGTCCCTAATTAATGGTTATCATTCCCTTTCCCATAGGAAAAGGTATACGCGTCTGTCTGTATGGAACCTTCACCCTCCCATCAAACTTCCTGTACTGCTACTACATGTAAACAGTATTTCTCTAATTCTGTAGTTACCAATTTAAGCACTCCTAACATTGCACGTTCCAAAGGAAAAGAAATCATAGAAATAATTAATAAATTAAGTAATAAAAAATCATCAGGCATAGATGAAATATATGATTATGATATTAAGAAATGCTGTGTAAATATTATGAGACCACTAACACACAAATCAATTTATCATTATTGTCAGGTCGTTTTTCAGAAACACTGAAGGTAGCGAAACTATTATACAAAAAGGGTTTAAAAAGAAAAATTGAAAATTATCGACCAGGGTTTCACTTCTTTCAATATTCTCGAAAATACTTGAAAAGGTAATGCATACAAGACTCTTGTCGAAACATAATATTATAATCACCAACTAGCATGGATTTTGCAAAGGGAATTCAATTACAGTGAATGCCGTTTAATGTAATCATGGATAATTTTATCAATCGGGTAATGTTATCACTTTTATGAAGTCCCATATGGATTAATACTGATACATTGAAAAAATGCTGTTTATTGTGATCATAGATTCAGTTCATGTTATCACATTTTCCTTTTCTGCAGCTTTATTTCCAAGTACTGTACGTCATTCAAAATTTAGTTTTTCACAGTTTCCTTTCTAACTGAACTATATTGTGTTGTATTGGTAGTGTTCCCTGTTCACACGATGGCCAATTTGTGGGGGGTGGCATTCCATATCTTTCTCTTTTAAGGAATAAAATGTTTTTCCCCCCTCAGTTAAGTTGCAACCTTTGATTTATGAAGATAACAGTGATGACATGCAGTGATGTCTAGTGTAGAATGAAAAGACTTGAATAGACAGACGTTAGATGTTTTGCTATGCACTGTTCACCATTGATCAGTATAGACTTCCAGAAACACTCGTAACTTGTAACTGAGTATTGTCCTGAAAAATGTTTGTTCTAGATTAAAAACTTTCATTCAGACTCGTTTATTCCCTTGTAGAGATCCCTAACATTTTGTCTTTACTATTTATCTCTAATTCATTTACATTGTATTTGAGATAGTTTCTTTTCTTTGTTCTAATGGTTATCCAGTAATCAGGCCTAAGCTGTTACCAAGGCCCAGCTTTTACCAAGCAGGTGAAACTGCACTGGTTGGAAAATGCACACAAAACTGCCGTCAGAAATCTCAACAATGCTAACATGTTATACATTATAAGTAGTAATGTCCCGTTTATGTTCAGTCCCACCACTTCCCCCACTTCCCACAATAATCTCCGCATAGACATCCAACACTGCTGCGAGGCCTTGCACTGTGCTGTTCCCAACCCACCCAAATAATTAAGCCTTATGGACAACCAGAGCCATGATATATCATTAGTTATTCCCTTTTGCCACCCAGCCCCATGATATAACGTCATTCAACCCCAAAAGGATTTGGCTAGATAGACCTCCATCCTACCGTCGAAACTTGATGAAAATTAAATTCCCTGGTAATCTATTTAAGATCATATTAATCATTCCGAATAAACCAATACCATTGCGAGAGTGTGCATTCAATAAGACAAGGGAATGCCTCCATCCTCCCATCAAAAACTTGACGGAACTAAAATTCTTTGTTACCATTCTGTTTAAACCCTTATAAATAACCATCAATCATCCCGTAACAAGAGGGTGAATTTCACGCACCCCCAGGTACTCCTAAGTCCAAGGTTAACAAAATAAGAGACCTGCTTGACCAAATAATCTAAATATTATAAAATACAAAAATAATACACAAAGTGTTAGGCCCTTCTGAAGTAATATTCACCCCACTAAAGGGGGTTGTTAGAATTTTAGCCCATTTAAAATGCATTTTCAAGATTAAAAAATTCATATTATGTTATAAAAAAAGTAGAACATATTCTTAAAACCTATTATCAACCCAAAAGAGGTAAATTTTATGAGGGGGTGGTTTTTACAGGCCACCCAGGTTTTTGGAGAAATGGACAACTTGAGCCACTGTAAATCGTCTAGAGGGTAGTTTTCACCCACACAACCAACCTAACCATTTAAAAATGTATTTTTCGACATTTAAAAATCGTACTGAGCGAAATCAACTATCTGACATGATTTACACCCCAAAAAGGGCTAATTTTAAGAGGGGGTAGTTTTTCAAGGTCAACCAGGTTTTTCCACAGATGGACAAATTAAACCATTGTAAATCGCTTAGAGGGTAGTTTTCACCTCACAACCAATCTAACCCACTTAAAAATTTATTTTAACAATAAAAAATTCTATTGAGTGATATCAAATATCTGACATGATTTACACCCACAAAAGGGTTGATTTTATGTAAGGGTAGTTTTTCAAGGTCACAAAGTTTTTACAGAAATGGACAGTTTAAGCCATTACAAATCATTCAGAAGGCAATTTTCAACCAAATACTGATAGCTCTCCCCAGAATAATCAATATGATTAATTTGAGACTATCACTGAGTTAAACCATTCCAAAGAAGGAAATATTCGTAATAAACTTTCACCCGAGTAATCAATAGAGTAATCAGTATGATTAATCTTTATAATCACTTAATGAACCCATTCCAAAGAAGGAATAGCTTTCAAAATATTTATTATCACACCAAGTATTTGTCAACTTAATATTTAATTTATGACAATGAACTACAGGCATAGAGGAGATTCCTCAACAAAGTCCAGAAAGACGAACTCTGATTGTTAGCCCCTCATCTCAATGGATAGTTATATTTTATTTTGTGAAATGGTAACAGATACCTATTCCCTCATTATAGGGTAGGATGAGAGGACAACTCTAAAAGCCTGAAGATTTCAAACAAAAATACTGCAAACTATCAAAGAAATAAAAAATAATCTGTAACAAAGAGTATTTTGGAACCATTACAAAATATTAGGACAAACCCAACTCTAAAAGTTTTATCCATTTAAACAATGTGACTGAAAACTATTAAAAAATAGGAAGACACAACTGTAAACAAAAGAAATATATAAAACATGTCTAGCAGGGTATGAAAATATTATCAAATGTGCATTAAATTTTTGAAAAAGTACATAATAAATCCCCAAATTATGTCGAACATTTCCATTGACAGAGAAAATGAAATCATTTATATTAAAATTACGAAACGAACACCTATCACTAATCAGTATGACAAAGACAATCCCAAAATCCAATTCAAACAAAATGGATGTCAACTATCAAAGGAATAGGAGAAATCATCTATAAACAAAGGGTATGTTGGAACATTAGAGCCTTAGAATAGGTTTTATCCATAAATCATGATCAAACACATCTTGTAAACAGTGGAAAAGAAGTCATTTATAAATTAAAATGTGAAACGCTATATATATTGCTAAACAATATTGCAAATGCAACCTAAACACTTCAGACAAACTGATTATAAAGAATCAAAGAAATGGCGAAAGCTATGATTGAACATATCCAGTAAACAGAGGAAAGTAACCACTAATTCATTTAAAATCTGAAACGTATACCTTTGCGAAACAATATGGCAGTGACAACTCTAAATATGTTAAAAATTCTAACAAACTGTTTATAAACTAGGAGAAAACGCCTATAAAAATGTACAAACGAATGACAAAAGCACCATGACAAAAAATACAATCAACCAAAATTGGTAAAAAAAGGTGATTTAATAAGAGATTGGAACGAGAGAGTCTCAGGATAGAGTTTATACAACACATAATGTAGACCAATATGACAATGACACCCTTAACAATTAAAACAATACGACTCAAACTAACAAAATAAATAGAAAGTATAGAATATGCCTAGATGGAGAGGAAAATAAAGCAATTTGTGCATGAAAAATCTCACAAAAGCTTCTTTAAGTCTTGGTAGATAGGTATCATCCACAAAATATGACTCAGCACGAAAATCAATGTGACATGGACACCGTAAAAGACATAGAAACTGTTAAAATTAATAAAATCGGTGATCTAAATATTAAGACAAACTCAACTCTAAAAAGCCTTATCAGTTGAAACAATGTGGCTGTACACTATCAAAGAAATAGGAAAACACAAATGTAAGAAAAAAGGAATATGTAGTGACAGAAAGAAATTAAAATAATAAATAAAAACAGGAGATGAAAATATTGTCAAATGTGCATAAAATTAACATAGTAAATTCACAAATCATGATTGAACATGTCCATCGACAAAGGAAATGAAGTTATTTATACATAAAAACTACGAAAAGGACACCTATCACTAATCAATATGACAAAGACAATTCCAAAAGCCTTGCCAATTCAAACAAACTGGTTCTGAAATAGGAGAAAACATCTGCAAACAAAGATTATGTTGGAACATGAAAGCCTCAGGATAGGTGACGTCAGCAAAAATATGATTAAGCAACACAACCAACAGAGGAAATTAAGTCATTTATGCATTAAAATGTACACCCATATGACAAGGACTTAACACGAAATACAAACTGTCAAAATTGGTAAAAACGGCGATTTAATACAAAGAGATTGGAATGTGAGAGCCTCAGGATAGATGTTATACACAAATATTGATTGAACATATTCAGTAGACAGAGGTTATATTGTCATTTATACAATAAAAATACAAACCAATATGACAATGACACCCTTAATAATTAAAACAATATGGTTGTAAACCAACAAAGAAATAAGAAGTATAGAACATGTCCAGATGGAGAGGAAAATAAAGGCATTTGTTCATAAAAATTACGGGACAATCTCTCAAAGTCCTCAAGACCTGTAGATAGGTTCAGGATAGGTGAAATCCACAAAACGTGATTCAACACGTACACCCATATGACAAGGACAACCTAACAAGACATACAAACTGTCAAAATTGATAAAATCAGTGATCTAATATAAGTATTGTAGAACCCAATCGACAGAGAAAATAGAATCATTAATTCGTTTAAAACATGATTAATTACCTACTACTAAACAATATGACAGTAGCAACTGTAGAAACCTTAACAATTCAAACAAATGATTGTAAACTATTAAAGAGATACGAAAAATCACCTTTAAACAAAAGGAATGTATAAAACATGTCTAGCTATGGGAAAAAATAAAATTATTTATGCATTAAGAATACAAAGTATATGACAAGTACATCTTAACAAGACATACAGACTATCAAAATTAGTAAATTAGTGATCTAATACAAATATTTTGGAACGCGAGAGCCTCAGAAAAAGTTTTTATCAACACATCATGATTTAACATATCCTGTTACCAGAGTAAATTTTAAAAGTATAACATGTATCTATTACTAAAGAATATGATAGTGACAACTCTAAAAGCCTTTGCAAATCAAACAAACTGGTTGTAAAGTATAAAAAAATACGAAAATTCATCTTTAAACAAAGGGAATGTATAAATCATGTGTAGCTATGTAGGAAAATAAAGTCATTTATGCATTAAACAAATTTGAAAAGTGTTCACATATGACAAAGACATACGAGGGGGGACCCAAAAATAACCGGAATCTAACTGTTGTGCGCAAATGCTTTCTAGTTACGAGTTGTGCTGTTAGGTAGTGTTATTTGGTGGTCTCCCGCGACCGTTAGTGAGCTGGCATCAGTCTGAGTTAAGTGGCTTGGTTGTGGTACGCTGTTGTGTGCGTTCGTGTTTCAACCGGTCGGCGATTGGTGAGATTGCAAACCACAAGGGACAAAGAGTGTGTGTGAAATATTTTCTGTTAGGAAAAACTGCAGCCGAGATCTTCGAAAGGACATAGACCAAATTTCTGAGGAAACGAACGTGTCATGGAGCACAGTCCAGCGAATTTTAACCGAAGGTTTGAACATGAGTCGGTTGTCTGCAAAATTTGTTCCTCGCTTGCTCAGAGATGACCAAAGAGAAAACCGCATGGATGTTTGCTGCGACTTGAAGAGTAAAGTGCAGAACGATCCAAATTTTCTTAAAAGATCTTCATCAATTGCATGTTTGATTTTGGCAATGTTCTCATCATTTCTTCCTGTCGAAGGACGCCCGGAGCGTGGCATGTCTTCAGTTGACATGTTGCCAGATTTGAAATGGAAAAACCACTCTTAGACCTCTGATTTCCCCAAAGCATCATCATGAAAGGATTGCCTAAGAACCCCAACGGTCTTGGCTCCAGTTTCCCCTAACAGAAAACAAAATTTCACACACATTCTTTGTTCCTTGTGGTCGGGCATCTCACTAATCGCCAACAGGTTGAAACGCGAATGCACAAAACAGCACACCACAACCAAGCCACTTAACTCAGACTGACGCCAGCTTACTAACGGTCGTGGGAGACCCCCAAATAACACTACCTAACAGCACAACTCGTAACTAGAAAGCATTCGTGCGCATCAGTTCGATTCCAGTTATTTTTTTGGTCCCCCCTCGTATCTACAAGGCTTGTAGTCAGGTTCAGACTAGATTACGTCTGCAAAAACGTGATTCAACAAGTACAGCCGACATAGGAAACGTAATAATTTATGGATTTAAATGTACATTTATATGTACGTTAGCAGGGAAAAAATGGGGTTGCTCAAGAGACACATTAAACACAACATATAATGTGTACATAAAACCTATAATTACATACTGTGGTGAAGTTCTGATAACAGCAAATCTTAACACAATCCAACATTTCCAGAATCAAAGCCTTAGACTGATCACAGGCGCTGTGAAATCTACAACAGTGGCTGCTATGGAAATACTAACAAAACAGCAATCTATCCAATTACTAGAAACTAGAAAAATCTGCTGTTATACAATACGAAAAGTTAATCAGACTTCCCTTCAACACTTGGCAGACAAGAAATTTTTCAACCCACCTTAAAACACAGGAGAGTTTCCTCTCTAAAATACACAATATCAAAAAGCAAATAACTCTACCTCTTAACAAAGAAAATTTACTCCATAGAATAAACCCATTACAAACAATAGATATAGAATACTATACAGATCTAATAAGAAATGAAAAAAAGACAACACTCCAACAGAAGTTTTGAAATTGTTAGCATTAGAAACAATTAACTCAAGATTTCCAGAGGAACAATGGCTACACATCTTCACTGATGGCTCCCTTCTACCAAATCAATCCGGAGCAGGTGCTGGAGCCACATGCCAACTTTTCTCCTTTTACAAACCCCTGGGATTTGGCACTACAAACTTTGATGGAGAAGTCGAGGCTATTTACTCATCACTGCAAAATATATTGTATAGAATAACTAAATTTCAACAAGCAGTTATTCTCTCTGACTCAAGAGCAGCCATCCTGGCTGTAGCATCTATGTTAACACCAAAAAGCCAACAAATTTTAGAGTGCTGGAAATGCCTATACCATTTCAGCAAATTTAAGAAAAAAATAGTTTTTCAGTGGATCCCAGCACATTGTGGACTAGCTGGAAACAACTCAGCTTACTACCTGGCCAAGAAAGGTTGCAGCATTATTCAAAAACCTAACACACAATTATCCTATCATGCAACAAAAAGGATAATTAATTCTCAATACCACAAAATTGTATTGAATTTTCACTCCCAAGCCTCAAAAAACAAAAGGTGGGAAGCAGTCTTAACTCAGAACATCCCTGCATACCCTAGAAAGAGTGCGGTTGCAATTTTCAGACTACTCACAGGTCACGACTGCCTTGCTAAACACCTCAACAAAATTGGGATACTCCCCTCACCACTATGCCCCCTATGCGACCTCCGAGAAGAAATGGACCAAGATCACCTTCCGTAATGCCCAGTCCTAACCAACTCGACATTTTTAAGTGAAAAATACTGGAGAGTTATAGAATTAATGATTTCACTGTCAGAAATTCAGCATTAGCCAACAACAACAACAATCTTGAAAGTTCTTTTTAAATGGGCTAGAATACTAAGAATCCCCTTTAGTGGGGTGAATATTACTTCAGAAGGGCCTAGCTCTTTGTGTATTATTTTTGTGTTTTATATGAATAATATTTAGATTATTTGGTCAAGCAGGTCTCTTATTTTGTTATCCTTGGACTTAGGGGTGCCTGGGGGTGCGTGAAATTCACCCTCTTGTTACGGGATGATTGATGGTTATTTATAAGGGTTTAAACAGAATGGCAGCAAGGAATTTTATTTCCGTCAAGTTTTCGATGGAAGGATGGAGGCATTCCCTTGTCTTATTGAATGCACACTCTCGCAATGGTATCGGTTTATTCGGTTTGATTAATGTGATCTTAAATAGATTACCAGGGAATTTAATTTTCATCAAGTTTCGACGGTAGGATGGAGGTCTATCTAGCCAAATCCTTTTGGGGTTGTGTGACGTCATATCATGAGGCTGGGTGACAAAAGGGCCTAACTGATGATATATCATGGCTCTGGTTGTCCATAAGGTTTAATTATTTGGGTGGGTTGGGAACAGCACAGTGCAAGGCCTCGCAGCAGCGTTGGATGTCTATGCGGAGATTATTGGGGAGGGGATGACTCTGGGGGAAGTGGTGGGACTGAACATAAACGGGACATTACTACTATTATATTATATGTGTACAGGTATATATACCTATAAACATACATAAATATGGAGCATGGACTATGATCCAAACAAAATAATTCCTTTTCTAACAAAAACACTTGCTAAGTGTTAATAATACAATATACAACAGGCCTAATTTGATATAACATCATGTCAAGTAAATCATAATGGTTAATTGAGAATTTCGACCAGAATACAAACATGTGGATACAAGGAGGATATTATTCATTATTATAATATTATTCCCTCCTTTAGTGATGAGGAAAGGGAAAGATATGGAGAAAATACTTAGGCATATTTCTAATGCGGGATTGGGGAATACAGTGACAGCCAATCTGAAATGTGCACCAGATAGGGAAGGCTGCTACCCCCTTCCGCCAACAGCTGCAAGAGGCTACTCAATATATCAAATTTATGAGATTCACAATTAATTTTCACCCTCTAAAAGTTTCTACGAGCAGCTAATTTTTGGTATGCGTCTACGTGCAATGAAGACCTACAGATGTGCAAAGTTTGAGAGTAGGTTTCGATATGACAACCCATACAGTTCACTTGTAAGTACAATATCTTAACAAATATATCTTATGACCAATTTAATTGGCTATAGAAAATATAAAGTTTTATCTTTATTTGAAAGGTAGCTCAGTTTTGATACCATAAGATGTAGGCAAATATAATCATTTATCATATGTGCAATTTATTCACTTTATCGGGAAATATGATTTTTTTTTATTTATGGGCAACCTAACGTAACTTGAAAGCATAAGTCTAAGTACACTGTCATAAGAATTATAACTCATGGTCAATTTAACCAGCTGTAGAAAATGCCAAGTTTTATCTTTATTTCAAAACTAGCTTAGATTTATTACCATAAAATGTAGATGAATATAATGAAGTGTGAGAAATACAAGATCTGAAATTTATCCACTTTATTGGGAAATGTAAAATTTATCTTGTAAATTGGCTTGGCTATAATATAACCTTAAGACCCAAGTTCACTAAGATAGCCAATTTAAAACATCATCAAAATATAAGGTTTTATCATTATACCTCCTTACCTGTATTTTATTATCATCAAGAATAATCCTAAATTTCAACATATGCATATTAAAATAATTCGAAGAAATCACTGAAGCAGATGCAACCTAATTTGCTCACATGTATCAGTAAAGTATTTGTAGATGGAACCTCTGATGTCACATCATAGCTGGGTAGTCCTTACAAGATGCTCTGAGGAGGATTTATATATTTGTGTTTTGTTTGTTTCTTTATTTTTTTGTACCTTAATGAGGGAATACCAAAGCAAGAAAGAATGGAAAAGAATACATTCGTGTATAATCTATAGAGAGAGAACTTTAACTCTGAAGTATGCCATCACAGGCAAAATATGAAATCAAACAGAGCATAACTCACTGTGAATACACATCAAAATCTGGTTAAACTTGATAAGGTGCTGGCACATGCTATGCAAGACAAATTGGGATATTGAAGTATCAATTGAGATGTATCTATCTACAACCACAAATGATATGCTAAGGTACCCATAGCAACAAGGAATATCAAGTGGAAATTTAGGCAAAGGGGGAAACTTAAATTAGAAAATAGTTGGCAAGTATTTATGGATTAATATATATACTTACATCATAGAACGGACCTCCATAGCCACAATTACATACTTCACAGCACTACCAAGGCAATATGTGGAACCAAGCACATAACTCTTGCAAAACCAGCAGGGTGACTGCTCAGTGAACCGAGCCTACTCCAAGAAGTAAAGAGGAAGAAAAAACTAGCCTGCTGGTACAATAAATATAAGTACAACAGCTTTCTCTCAAACTAACAGTTGCTTCCCTATAAATTATTTTGATGGTGACTGTGAGGTGAGGTATGTGATACTGGAATCCTTAAGTATCTTAGCAATTATTTTAAAGAGGGATTAAGAATATCCCAGAGAAATCAGACTCATATAAGGTTTCCTGAGCTAAACACTCTCTCCCAAAGAAGAAAATTGGGGGGATAGTATTATAAATTTACACATTTACATAATATACTCTAATATACTCTTTGAACTTATTTCACAGAATTGGACGTCCTCAACCAGACAATCGTGAGCACATTCAAGGTGGACCAGAAGAAGAATGCCTGGCATTCTTAAATAATTTTTATGATGATGGAATTAAGTGGCATGATGTTGGTTGTCACCATCGTAAGCCATTTGTTTGCGAAGACAGTGATGAACTTCTGCAAGGTACTCTTCAGTACAGTGTAGGGAGTGAATATTCACAGTATCCAACAACAACAACAACAACAAGAAAACCACATTTTGAACCAGAACCACCACCACCTCAGAATCATAACATCGACATGGGTCTAGCCAATCATGCACTCCAGGAAAAAGAAGTGATGGCCTCACAAAATGGTTTCCATAGAGAGTTCATACAAAGCAATAAATCACGTGAAGTGAGATAAGTTCATTCGGCATACAAAACACCTAAGTATGAACTTTCAGAGAGTGGAAAATTCCATTCAAATAAACAGAGCCAAGTTTTTTCATGAGTCCTAAAAGAATGTAGATTGACTGATAGTTATAAAAAAACAGTGTGGAGCATTCACAGTAGGATAAATAAATAAAATAGTTCCAAGAGCTTGCTGTATTTTTTGCTTAGCATTGTTATGCTGGAAGTGTAGAAATTTATTGCCTCTCCATTATATTCACCATTCACCATAAAATCAGGTGTCAAAGTGTCTGTAAAATGCTTTGGGAAAGAATAAAATCTTCTTATTATGTATTATTGGTAATTTTAATTCAAATAATCTCAGACGCTTATCATTTAACATTGTGGTAAAATAGCCATTTCTTTGCAGTGATCATCTTATTATTATTATTCTGTTATGCCTAATATTGATATTACAAGCAATTCTCAGCGATTTCACTTACAATATCAACTATTACGAGTGTTACAGTGCATAATTTAATATAGTTTGTAAATAACCTACATTTGCATCCACGTCCTATATTTCGCGCCATTTCTACATAGTGGCTATTTCAGTTGTTCTATATTTATTCATTTATTTCCATAGTGCATCACGTGTGAGAATAAAGTTTGCATTGTTTTAGGACATGTTATAAATTGTATTTCATATAAGATTCGTGGATCCCTGTATCCCAGCGTACCTTTGTTCACTGCTCTCAACCCTTTGCAGTCCTCTTGTTACATCCATAACTGGTCCTCCTCCCTAGTTTCCAGAGGCTAGATCCCTTCTTTTAATTTAAACCTAATTTTCCCTTGTGTTACCCAACAGGCTGTGAAAATGATTCTTCCACAGTTCTAGTGAATTCAGCATCAGGAGTACCGTTTGGTTGAAACTGATTGTAAGATTGTTCAGAAAACAGTTTCACTTTCTCCTATAGAGTCGAGGACCACTTAGTGCCAATTTTTAAATGTGGTATTTTTTCTCTGTATTTTAATATTCTCTTTGTTGTCTCCATAAAGATCCATCCTGTGCATCCTGTGCATTAGCTGATTTTCAAGAGCAATTGTTCATTCAAGTTTTAATGCATCTTTTGGTTCTTTGGTTTCTCTGTTATAAGAAATCTTGTGTTGAGGGTATTTAGTTTGTTCCCAAAGTTTTCTACACTTCTTTTTAATCTTGTGAAGTTGTTGAATATGAAGAGGAAAACTACCTTTAGTAGATCTGTGAGTGTAATTTCCAGTAGAGCTACTTGCTAGGTTAGCAGAATGCTGGATATTTCTGGTAATAGTAGCAATTCTGCTACATCTACATCATGAGGTGACTTCAAAGATATATGTATATCGGTCAGAGATTGTAATGTAGAACTGTACAACGTCCAGTTGAAAGGGTGCTTAATTAAACCAGGAGAAGAAATTAGTTCTCAGCTGCGCCATTGAGTATAAGTACAGGGTAATGATCTGAGCTTAATTCATATAGTACTTCAGGATTTAAGGAGAGCTGCGCAACGTTTTTACCAATGAAGAAATCTAGTACATCCAGTGTGCTGCCATCTCCTGGGTAATGTGTCAATTCCACAGGAAACAGATGCTCTAGATTCAGTTGATAGGATACATAATGTAGCCTAGTATTCTGCCTCGCGGGTTGACTACATTTGATCCCCAATTAGGATGTTCGCTATTAAAATATTCGCCGACTAGATAATAAATTTCAATTCATGGAAAAGCGCAGAAATCCAATGGATTTAGTTTGTTGGCCGGAGCTGAATAAAATGATGCAATTTGTAATTTCTTGTTATTGAACTCTATTTGTATGCGTGATATTTGATATTCTTCTTCAACTATGGGTGTGAAAGTTCATAATGTACTAGTGACGTTTTTATAAAAACAGCAGAATCGCCTTTCCTTTCTTGGATGGGATGATCAGCCCTGTACATATAATATCCTGCTATGTGGTAATTCAAATGCGGTGCCAATTTGGTCTCTGTAGCTAACAATATGTCAATATTATAAGTTTGAAAGAAATACAAGCTTGGTTAGAATATGATCCAGCTGGTTTGTGTTTGGTTCAGGAGAAGCGACTTTGGCATAGGTTTTTTGATGAGAAGAGTCTTGTGGAACTTATGGGGTCGGAAGGGATGAAAAGTTCTGGTTGGTTAAATTGATTCCCATTTGAGAGGAATTTGTTCTTGTTTCATTAGCTTGGAATTTTCTAGTTTGTGAAGAAGGATTTGATACTTTTTGAAACTTTAGATGTTCAGGACCTCTATAACTTGCAGTGTGTTGCCATTTACAATTCACACACACTGGTGGAGCATCATGAGGTTTTGTACACTTTGAAGTTGAATGATTCCCATCACATTTGACACATCTGGCTCTTTTATGGCAATAGTTCTTGCTATGGCCATATTCTTGTCAATTTATGCATTGAACAATATGCCTTTTAGGTTTTGGGGGCTCTACTTTTATTGCATAGTACAGTCTGTTTAATTCGTGAATTTTTTCATTATTTACATTTGGTTTAAGGTCTAGAAAAAATAACGGTAAAGTCACCTTTGTAACAGGATGATGTACTGGAACCATTTGTGCAGGTTCAAATCCTAGTGAGCTCAACTCATTCATAACTGCGTTTATATCACATGAAGGATGCAGGCCTCTAATTACCACGCAAAAACTGCGATCTTTCTTCATTTGGTACGTATGGAACTCTGCTTTATGAGTCTCGAAATACTTTATGGCAGTTCTGTAATCTTCAGGAGTTTCAAATGAAAATTTTACTCTCTGATTATCAAGTGTAGTATGTTTGAAAAGGTTTACGTTTTCTGCTCTCAAATCGTGAAGAACTGCATTTATATTTGATACATTATTTACATAAATAGGAGGTGGT
The DNA here is from genome assembly GCA_964059195.1 of Ectobius pallidus. NCBI lineage: Eukaryota > Metazoa > Arthropoda > Insecta > Blattodea > Ectobiidae > Ectobius > Ectobius pallidus. The sequence continues at coordinate 29,661,086 of CAXKWD010000005.1, read as the reverse complement.
TTTGTAGGTTTCTGAGCAGAACTATTGTTTTGATCCATAGCTTCTGTATTATCATCACCATTTGATAAGTTTGATAATGGCTAAGAAGGATTTGGAGAAATATATAAAGACTTACAGTTATTTTCAGTTTCTGATCTTCTTTTTTGGCGATTGTTGTCATCTTGTTTCTCATCCATGATGAGGTTATGCAGGCAATATGAAAATTCAATTATTTCTGCGAACTCTAATTAAAAACTCTCGTATAACACTAGTGTCACTATATATTTGAATAAAACAAAACTATATGAACACTAAACAACACTGCTAAACTTGTAGTGATGAAAATTAAATAATATAATGAAGAGCTTCAATAGTTCAGCTTCACTGAATTTCAAAGTACACTTCAAAATTAATGGTTTAAAATGTTTGTATAAATTAATCCATGCTGGTGAATTGTGTAAATTAATATCATAATTTCATCTGCATTCTCCTATAAGCAATGGATATAATAGAATATTTTTTATAAATATTGCACTTACAAATTATTACAGGAATTTTCTTCTCATAAGATATGCATTTGGTGCAATAATTAATTGAAGTAATGAACTTTATGTAGATCCATTTCAATCCAGAACACTCTTTTATTGGGATATTTTCAAAATTTATAGCATGTAGCCATAAAGTCACAAAACAATGTAATTATTGTTCTTTTGTTTGTTAACTTTCTTTCGTTTGTAATTAAATTGTAATTAAGTGTGTGTTGTTTAATTTATTTGGTTTTAGTGTTCGTTTTGTTGTTCTTCTTAGTATTTTTCTTTATTTGATTGCCAAATTTAATCTGTTGTATATTGTATTCTAACACTTTATTAGATTTAATTATTCAGAAGTAATTATTAGTTATTAGGTTTAGGTTTATCTCTTTCACAAAATCAATATATTTTCTGTATAGAAATTTATGGTGAATAAATCTTCTTACCTTGTGTTATCTATGTCTACAAAATACAGGCATGTATTTGCAATGTACAAGTGTATTTTCCTGAACCTATATGAGGGTTGATTTTTTAATAGTGGCAACATATCTATAGAATCTTTCTGGAATGGAGGATGTTTATGCTACTTTCACCTGATATTGTCTGGATATCCATCATATCTCAAAGTAAAGTGGAATTTCTCTATCACAACTCACACTCTACTATAATAACAGTTGGATGAGCAGTCCTTACTTAATGGTCTAAAAAGTTTGTTACATATTTTGAAAACTTTTGAACATTTTTGATGAAAATTTGAATTACCAAGAAGATAGTTAACTTACAGGAATCAGTTCGCTGCAGGCCCGGTAAAATTTGCCATAAGAATCCAATGATGAATTTACAAATGGGAAATCATTAGTTGCAGATGACAGAATTTTACTTCTTCTTTTTCTTTTGTTTAAGCTTTCGCTTGTTCGTCTTCACGCTGAATCCGATGGAGATGATAAACATCCTTCCTTCCATATCTTCTTTGGACGACCTCTTTCTCTTTTTCCTTTTGGTACAAGATCTCTTGCTGCTTTAATCAATCTATTTCTCTCTGCTCATTCAACGTGGGAATTCCATTCTCGCCTTCTTACCTTTGTGAATTTAACAATGTCCATTATACAACATTCTTGTCTTTAAATCCATATCCGGCTTACTTCCATTCGTGGTTCTGTGAGCAATTATTTATACATCTCAGGTAGCTCGCTAGGCTGGCCTAACTTATTTGTCTCATTTTATGGTACTGGTACACAAATTTATAGAAGCCTTGTACATCAACTGCAGCAATTTTACTCCTGTCTGAAAATTCAAAACATAATTCTAGACTGGTATTTCAATTCTTAGTATTGTTAATTCATGTGTCCTGTTTCAGAAAATCTATTTTTCCATGAGATATGTTCGATATCCAGTCTCTTTGTCAGATGAAAGTGATATAAATTTCCTCTGTTTCAATGAAATTCTAAGATGTGTTGCCACTACTTAAAAAATGTGATGTGAAAGTCACATAACTTCCTCTGCCCAAATAAAAGTTAAAAATATTCACATATCCTTGTAAATACCTTATAGCCCCTTCTTCAAATGTTGTGACTAAAAACACAGGCTATGGACAAACAAACAAAAAAGAAGAAGAAAAAACAAGTGACTGCAAATGTTTATTGAACTTTCCGCCGTAAAGAATAATTTCCGAAATTTATCGAATATTCCCCTCAGATATTTCTTAACTGTAAGCATGGCCAACAATACATCTTTCTCACTTCACGTACTTATATCAAATAATAAGCCGTGAATGTCCGCATATTGAGTTGTTCAGGCAAGACAGAGTTTCTATAAACAGTGGTTAGCTTACAACCACCCTTCAGAGAATTTTTTTGAAAAAAGTTTCAAATAAAAGTTTTAGCTCTTGGTATAAGCATTCCATGTATAAAATTTAAAGGAAATCGCTAGAGCCGTTTTTGAGAAAATCGCAAAAAACAAAATTTTCTTCATATAAAGTCCCCTTAAATATAAGAGGTTGTCACCAATCTTCGTGTCACAGCCTAAGAAGGTACCTAACCCAAATACAAATGTTTGTTTTCGTACAATTTTTCGTTATAGCAAAGAGCGCGTATTTACAGTGGGTGGCTTATAACTACCCTTCAGAGAATTTGTTCGAAAAAATGTTTCAACTAAAAGTTTCAGCTCTTGGTATAAGCAACCCATGTGCAAAATTTAAAGAAAATCGTTAGAGCCGTTTTCGATAAAATTGCAAAAAACGAAAATTTCTTCATGTAAAGTCCCCTTAAAAATAAGAGAAACTAGCGGCCAATCTTGGGCACACATCTTCAGAAGGTACCCAAAAATAGTATTTTGGGATTCAGGGGGCCTTGAAACGTGTATATATGCTAAAAACTCAACTTCAAATAATGGGGTCGAAAACAATACTTCCTCTACCTATAGTACCTATGGTATGGGCAGAGGAAGTAAAAATCAATCCTTGTACATACTCGTATTTAACAGTAATTTACTGGTACATCAATTTTATATCACTCTTTATTCACAACAGAATCTGTAGTAGGCCTACAGCAGATATCACACCACACATATCCTCTCTAAACATGGCTCTCATCAAGTTATTTACACTGCATTCTGTTTTGTTTTACATTTTTAAATACCAAAAACATTTATTACTGCATCATAAAACAATCATTTTCAAGTCATTATTTGATCATTTGTAAAATTTGTAAATTATATATTTTACCATGAGAATATATCAAAGGAAGGACAATTTAAAGAAAATTTGTTATAATCCATTACTTTAAAATGCTTTTGATTTCCTAAACATTTCACGAAAAAGAACAATTTCAATAATTTAGGTTGTTCAGACTCTCAGGTTTGGGTTTGTAAAACGTACATATTTCAACAGAGATTCACTTTCTTCACACACAAATGATTTGCGGTGATGGCAAGCAACATCATGCCAGTGGACACCATCATTATAAAAGTTGTTAAGCACTGCAAGACAATTCTCAGGAGCACCATTCTGTTGGATGTATTCTCGGTTATCAGGCTGAGGTCTCTGGATTCTGAAAACGCAAATGTAAGAAGTTAAATTGAATTGAATATTATTTCTTGCAGAAGTAGTATGAGGGATTATAGGGTTGATCCTAAGCATTCTGTGGCCTTCCCTTTTTTCATCATTCACCCATGCAATGATGGTGTACCTGAGACCTTGGGAGCACTCTTTATGCAAACTGAAGAATCTTATCTGGTGCATTTTCTCATATATAACCTGAGAACATAGACATGACTGTCCAATGGGAACTATTTGTCAGGGACTCTTGATAGGTAAGCATAACCAAATGAAGTCCAAGTATGCTTGATCCTGAAAGGAGTCTTCTTTCATAGTGAATGTGAAAAACAAATACTAGTGTGAGGACAAAGATTTGCAATATATGAGTGAATAGGAACACAATGTTAGAATTTAGAATATTCGTTATACGAGTAAAATTTTTATACTTTAGGCATGTGCAGTCAATACTTTAACAAATTTAATCTAATCCAATCTAATAAAGAGCTCACAAACAAGAAATCTGCCATACGTATAGCAGGGGAAGGTTTTGTGTTCCTATTCATTCCACAGGTATCATCCATGTTTTTTATTCCTTTTATTTTATTTCTTTCATGATAACTGTGTGTTCCTCTACATCCCTCACAGTTGGTGCTCATTCCAATTGACTCTACATGTTTAAAAAATAGGAACAAGCAAGAGAGGTGTAGGTGTAGGTGTAGGTGTAGGTGTTCCTATTCACCCACAAGAGAGGGGTAAATAGAAACACCACTTTTTATGTACTTTTTTATATAGTTAAGTTTAGAACTTTCAGATGTCTTGTTATCAATAGAAGAAAGTAAGACCCAAATAACTAACTACAATTCTTTTATTTAAGAAAATTTTTATAATTATTGTTTTATTACTTGTAAAGTTGAAATCACTCAATTTTTCATAGAATGTTAAGCAAAAATCTGCAAGAAAATTATTATGAACCATACAAAAGTAAGTTCAACACATTTTCTGATAGATTTTAAGTGTGCCAGAGGTGCTAGAAATACCGAAAGAAAAATGTATTACTTGGGTTATGTTTTAGCTTATGCTTTGCAACTGTTTTCATAACAATGGAACAAACTCTTAATGAATAGTAATCATCCCTGAGATTATGTATAGTCAACTGTGGAATTCAACTGGTTTAATAGAAATTAATACATTTTCAAAACATTTTAGTAATTTATTAAGTTAATTAATATTTTATTCCATTTATTTCATGTAATCTTGACATATTTTCTTTTATTTGCAAAATACCGGTAGTCAATTAAATCCCACTCAAGTTTTTATTTTATCTAGGTAAATCTGCCAGTGTTCCACTCTCAGATTTATCAATAATTTTAAAAGCTCTAGTGAGATTACTGTTGATAAAAATATTTTTTATCACTATTCTGTTATGTTACTCAAACACTATTATCCGTTTCCATAAAGAAGGCACATAACTGGCATAATTTCAAAATATCTGTAATATACTTCTAAAGCAGACAACTTAACTTAGATTTAAACAGCTGATGACAATATAAAAAAAATTACGCATTGTGGTTATAATCACAAGAAAGCTATTCATACTTTATTGCTTTACTTTGACATTCCAAATTCTTTTAAATTACGCTAATTTGTTGAAAAGAACATTCTAACTCTAATTTGTCACATTATTCAAATACTGAAGGGTTTTAAAAGAAAGATTAACAAGGGTACAAGGGAAAATACATAGGATACATGGATAAATCTCTGATAGTTTGGAGGACCAACTCAGTTGAGTGCAAAAGGGGACTGTAATCACAGGTCGTGGAATTCAGGGATCCACGGAATATTTTAGAAAACAATCTATAACATGAAATTAACAATGCACTTTATTTCACACGTGAAAGAGGATTGATTAAATAAAGAAACGTGAATTATAATTGATGTAACACTTAGAATTGAACACTGAATTAAAATGGCGCGAAAAGTAAGATTGCCCCACGTGTTGGAAAATATATATAAAGCTAAATCACTGATGAATTATATATGTAAACAATTGTAGTGATGAGTATAATTGCTTGAATAAATTTAAAGTTAACAAACTTTAATAATTGCACTTAATAGTTGCTTCACTGTCGAAACGATGTTTCACAATGCTCACAGACTATTATAAACTTAAAGGACTGATCCAGTAAGCCTTGAACTTGAAATATGCGTAAATTATTATAGAATAATTTAGCAAAATTAATAAAACTTATAATTTAAGTTTTATATTGACAATTCTCGGTTTTAGGACAAAGGGCGTGTGATGCCTTTGTCTGCAACGCAGGAACAAGAGCAGCACTTGAGCACGTCCAACTCGTGTGGCTGCTGAGCTTAAACTAAAAACCGAAGCGACGCTACAAGCCAAGCGTCCAACAACATGCACCTGTTCCGAATTGCACACGAGACCAAAGCTGATGCAATATTGCACTCAACTAGGTGGCGTAAAGCGGGAGTGTTATGGTGAATCATTTGAATAGAGCTATTCAATGGACATAAATAGAAATAATGGAAAAAACATATAGCTTGCACAAACAAATACCTATTCTGATTTTATTAAAATAATCAGAAAAACATTGTAAAGTGCCACTATTATTGTTGAAACATGCAGCCCATAGCAAGAGTTAGGTTAGGGTAGGTTAGGTCAGACATTTCCTGCTAGGTATAACTCAGACATTTCCTGCTAGGTATAACTCACATGTGTTTCCTATTCGTGTGCATTTTTGTTAGACCATACGGGCATTTGAATCCTCTACACAGTCTCCTCAAATGCATTTCTGATGGGAGAGGAAGTAACTTGTGCTTGAGGCAGTATTTATTACCTTTATGGGTCATAATTTTGAATAACAAGCTTCCTAAAATAAACTCATCAGAGAATCTCAACCCTTTACTATTAGAAATGTTACACTTCTTAAGCATTGAATCTAAACCTATCTTCTTATTTCCGAAGGACATTTAACTTTATTATCTAATTTTAACTGTTCTGCGCTGCTAATTTCCTTTCAAGATAGTAATTTTTTCATTCTGCATGGAAATTTTGTTCTTGGCTCTGTTCAAATTTCTATTAATATTTTTTTCTACTTCAAGTAGGTGATGTCCTCTTTGTTTTTAATTAGTGATGATTCTGATGGCAAATTACCCTGATCAGAACTTCATACAAAAGTTCGGGTGTCAGCTCTTTTACTAGCTCTCTTGGGGTGTGACTTATTCTCCTCTTATTAAAAAGGATTGCTCCAAACTGTAGAATGCTTAGTGAAATATTCTTGAAAATTTGAAAAAATGTGGAGCATGGCTCCTATCTTCAAACGCCACCTAGACCATGGAATTTTGACGGTATTGCCATTGACTTATTCTCCTCTTATTAGATAGGATTGCTCCAAACTGTAGAATACTTTGTGAATTATTTTTGAAAATTTGGAAAACTGTGTGGAGTACGGCTCCTATCTTTAAACACCACTTAGACAGCGGAATGTTGACGGTATTGCCATTGACATAATGGATATCTGACTTGATGTCATCAGGAAAATGTTACAAACATACATAACTCTTATCAGTAAGCTGTCTGTCTCTCCTTGGTATTGCTCTATCCCGTTTTAAATCTATTTTATCTTTTGGAGGCTTAAAACAATGGTTCTCCTGGGAAAACTTCAAGTACCCGCTTTTACATCCTAGCAAAAAACACGGAGGCTTGTTGTATTTTTATCTAGAGATTAGAAACAAATCCTTTGGAAGTGGAGATAAATTTTAATTTGCTACAAAAAAAAAACACTTGATTCAGAAAGTGACTCTTCACATTAAGAAACGATGCTATTCGATTATTTGAAACACACACTTCATGCACCTTACTACAATGCCCATTGCTCACAACATCATCTTTACTGATCGCAGCACCAGCACTTTGACAGATCACTGCAGTGCCACAGCTGTTTCCATGTAAACAATGGTGGCACAAGAGATCACACTTCTCAAGTTCTGTAAATTATGTTTTTTATACAGTAGGCTACTTATTGATAGTAGTCCAGTCAATGAATGCTCAAAAAGAGGTGTAGAGGGAAATGGAAGGAACACAATTTTTGACTTTGGGACTTTGTTTGGACTAGTAAGGAGGTAAACATACTAAAAGTCCCCACTCCTAGGGGGTGAGCGGGGGGCAGGGGGGCTCTTAGAATGTCCCTTTTTTCGGTTTTTCGCTTATATCTCGGAAACTATGGGTCCTAGCGATAAGATCTTTCTATACAAAATTAAAGATGACAAAATGCTCCACAAGATTGATTCCATTCATGTTTTCGCTATCTCACCTAGTTTTCGAGATATCTGCGCTAAAAATTAGCTAATTTTGAAAAAAAAATAAAATTGCCTCGCGTTTTTTGCCTTATTCCGTTAGCTAACATTTCGGACCTTTATCCTACGAAAATATCATAAGAAAGGAAGTTGTAGAGCATTAAATTTCCTTTAAGAATATATGATAGTTTACTTCTTTATCTTCAACCGTTCAAAAGTTAGAGCAATTTTAACTTTATGTGTAAATTCCGGGATTTTGCAGAAAAACTTAACTTTCGTATTTTCCATGATTTCACTGCTCTAACTCTGTATAAAAGCCAATATTACGTATTTATATGTATATATAGTATGTACTGTATATAATTTGTACATAAATGAATCAATATATATGTATATATGATGTATTTTGTAATATATTTCCAAGTAATATATATGCTTATGTATAGTTGATGAATAGAGGGAAATGGAAGGAACACGGTTTTTGACTTTGGGACTTTGTTTGGACTAGTTAGAAGTTAAACATACTAAAAGTCCCCACTCCTAGGAGGTGAGCGGGAGGCAAGCGGGAGGCAAGGGGGCCCTTAGAAGATCCCTTTTTTCGGTTTTTCGCTTATATCTCGGAAACTATGGGTCCTAACGTTAATACCACTCTATACAAAAATTAAACCTGATAAAATGTTCTATCAAGACTGATTCCTTTCACTTTTTCGCTATCGGAAAATCGGAAATGTGATCGGAAATTAATTTTCAAGAATAACAACTATTTTTTTCTAGAGTTTGAAAATAAGTATCAAACTGTCTCGGAAAGATCGAGCACTCCCCCTTTCGAATGTTAGCTCGCCAATCAAGATTAACGACGAATGGGTGTCTGTGGATCCTTTTTTGCTATTCCAGCGCAAATCCATAAGTAAGAAAACCGACGAAGATTTGAAAACTTATTTGCAATATGAATTAGCCCCTTTCCCTTTGGCCCTCTTCAATGAGGGTGGGATGAGGAAATCGACGAAGTCAGTTTTCTCTAGAAAGAGCTCGATAGAGCACGATATCTGGCATTTGCTCATCCTCAAGTACAAAGGTCGCTGAGCAGCAAAGGCGGTACCATCTCAGTAAGTCAGCGGACATACATTTCAATCAGGAGACAGTCATAACTGTGAAGCAGGAAGACTTCCTGACAAATGTCTACAAATAAAGTCTGCTGATTAACATGCTGAAAGTCACACTAGTCACATGTAGTCAGAACCCTGTAAGCACGGAATATTGCGGATGTCCTCATTGTAGACATGGCTATGGAGTTGTCACATACCACCGCTGTTGCAGTTATTGGTGAGGATGTCGACCTAATAGTCCTGTTGATGGCCAAAACACCTAGTGACCAGAACATAATTTTCGTCAAGCCTGGGCGTGGAAACATAAAACCTACATTGTTTTCTACCCAGGGGCTGCGAGACATACTATTTCTGAATGCCTTCACTGGGTGCGGTACCACCACAGCAGACTTCCGAAAGAGTAAGCTGGGATTTATCAAACTGCATTTGAAGTCTCCAGATGTCCAGGGAACTGCTACAGTTTTCTCAGACCCTTCCTCAACCAAGGATGATGTAGAGGAAGCTGGGGAAAAGTGTATTTTGAGGTGGTACGGGGCCCCACCTAAAGAAAAATCTCTAAACGCTTACCGTTACCAATCCTATGTAAAATCGGTAGCCAATATCAAGCCGGACATCTCGTGCCTCCCACCAACTGAGGGGGCAGCGAAGCAACATTCTGAGGATATATGACAAAGTCGAGATGTGATTGGGACATGAGCCGCCTCCTCAGATGTACGGGTGGGAGTTAACTAACAAATCCCGGTGCACAGTGTGCAGCAGGCTGCACCGGATGAAATATTAATTTTTTTTGTCGGTGCACAAAGGATTCTGCCACCACCAAATGCGGATGCAGAAAGGCATCTCTCAAGTGTTCCCTACGTGCCAAAACTGTCACGGGAACTGTCTTAATGGGGGCCCCCTCTTGGTCAATGAGGATGAAGAACTCGACATTGATCCTCTGCCAGTTATCCTAGAAGATGTATCCCCTTTCTCAATGGATGAAGAAGAAAACGAAGCAGAACAATACCCAGGACCAAGTTACCATGACGAGGAAGGACCCTCCGCTCCAAGAGAGTCAGGAATTTATAATAATTATTGATGTTTATTGTACTATAAGGTGTAAATATATTATTAAATTAAATGTAACACAGTTTCAAAAAACATTTACGAGTTAATGTATTAATAAAAAAAAAGTTATGTACAAATTGTTGTTGACTCTGGAATCATCCTACCCCAATGCCTTTCCGGAGCGAATGTGTAGTTAATATAGGCCTATATATTATATTAACTGTACATTATATATTATATACATTGAATACAAGCATTATTGCCTATGTAGAGGGCAATTATGGCTCCTAAATAACAATAAAGATTCAGCGATCCTCGATAAATTGTCAATTTTGAGTATTATCAAAACTTTCCATCATATATTATAGTAATTGTATTTCTGTGGGGTAAATGATGGAGCTCTCAAAGTGGTTCCACTAGGTTCGGGGTTCGAAATTAGTATTAAACGACACCAAACAATATTACTTTGAAGAACTCCATATATACTTGAAAATATATTATAAATACATAACCTATATATATATACACATAATTTCTTTATGCGCCATTTATATATATATAGTACATACTATTTATACATATAAACATATATAATACGTATATATTGGATTTATATAGAGTTTCAGCAGTGGAAGAACGGAAAATACGAAAGTTAAGTTTTTCTGCAAAATCCCGGGATTTACACAAAAAGTTAAAATTACTCTAACTTCTGAACGGTTGAAGACAGAAAGTAACGTAACATATATTCTTGAAGGAAATTTAATGCTCTACGACTTCTTTCCTTATGACATTTTTGTAGGACGAATGTCCGAAGAATTAGCTAACGAAATAAGGCAAAAAACGCGAGGCAATTATATTTTTTTTTCAAAATCATCTAATTTTGAGCACGGATATCTCGGAAATTAGGCAAGATAGCGAAAAAATAAATAGAATCAATCTTGTGGAGTATTTTGTCAGCTTTAATTTTGTATAGAAGGGTTTTAACGCTAGGACCCATATTTTCTGAGATATACGCGAAAAACCGAAAAAAGGGACCTTCTAGGGGCCCCCTGCCCCCCGCTCACCTCCTAGGAGTGGGGACTTTTAGTATGTTTACCTCCTTACTAGTCTAAACAATGTCCCAAAGTAAAAAATTGTGTTCCTTCCATTTCCTTCTACAACTTTTCATTGACTGGTCTATAGGTGCCAACGTTATGTTCAGTCCTTCGATTCTTTTAAAATTAATGATGTATTAAAGAATGGAAAGTAAATTTCTTAAAAGCTGATTCATCTTTAGGATTGCTTAAGGTGTTTTTTTTACGCTTTTGATTCTCAATTTTCTTGGTTTTCTTGTTGACCGTATTTTCAGTGAGTCCATTAATTTTTGCTGTTTCTAAAATATGATGATATTCCAAGTCGTAACTTTTGCTTTGCATAGGTGCCAGTAATAATAATCACGGGTATTATTGTCAATTTTATAAATGCCTCAATTTTTATTATTATTATTGTTATTGTAAAATTATTATTGTTATCATTATTATGATTATTATACATATTATTATAATTTGATTATGATTATTATTATTGTTATTATTATTAGTAGTAGTAGTAGTATTGTGATTATTATTATTATTATTATTATAAGTAATATGATTATTAGTTTTGGTATTATCATTGTCATTGTCATTGGCTGATATGCATAAAAAGTAAGTTAATATGTTCTTCTTACTCATGAATTTCAAGATTCTACTTGCAGTCGTATGCATAAAAACCAGATGGACTTCCCACTCACTATGTTCACATGACAAGAAGCTCTTAGAACTTAGCCGCATAGCCCCACTTAAATTTTGTATGCATAAAGACTGAGGGATGGAGCATTTGCTTGGAAAATTGTGAGTTACCAAATACAACACTTACTACATGCTACTCGGGTGATTCGCATGCAATATATGGACATTCCAGAAAGAAGCAAAAGCTACAGAGAATGTTGGGTCAGCTCCTTGGCATTGCAGATGAGCCACAAACAACCCCTGAGGCTTTACCTTATGAAAATTTGTGAAAATAAAATATGTTAATTTTTACTGTTTTGTGTAGACCCCCAATATTTCATGTCACGTTTCCAACGTGTTTTGAGGTCCCCTGAATCCAAAAATATTATTTTCAGAAAGATGTTAGTCTGCATAGCTCGAGAACAAAAAATCGTATAAAAACAACATTTTCAATTTAAGTTAGGTATCTTTTGGGGGTGTGACACAAGATTGACCACTTTACACAAAGAAAAGTTCGTTTTTCACAACATTCTCAAAAAAGTAATTGAGATGTTTATGCTAAGAGCTAAACTTTTATTTGAAATATTTTTTTCGAAAAAATTCTGTGACGGGAAGTTACAAGGTAGGCACTGTTCATAGAAATCTTTCCTGGTGAACGATAAAAGCTTTGCATCAAGCTAATACAACTGAATATTCATTCTTTGCAACATGGCCTCTTATTCTATATTATAATTTGAAGAAAGGTGTACTGTTCTTGCTTAGGTTATAGAAAAGTATGCAAGTGCATTAAATAAGATTTTATTTGGGTTGTGTATACTTCAGGGATGCGACACAAAGTATGGCAACAACTTTCTTTTCATTTTTACAAGCACTTTATTTGAAGAAAATTCCATTTTTCTTAATTTTCTTGAAATCAGTTTAATGACTTTATAGGTAAATTATAAAGGCCTACTGCAATATATTATACTAAGTGCTAAAACTTTTATTTGAAAATTTTCTCCCAATAAATTCTCTGAAGGCTAGTTATAAGCCATTCATTTCATACACAGAATTGGGTTTTTTGTCTTGCCTTGTGAATAATGCGACTTAGAACGAGGCTGAATGCACACTACTGCAATTCAGCCATGTGCACTACAGTAGAATATATTAAGAGTAGAGGGAATTATGTGAGTGTTTCATATCACGTTTTGAAAATAATAATTAAATTTGATGTTGTAATTGTGTTATAGTGAATTCTTGTTAAACTAATTAACCCAGATAATGCTGACATCCTTCCAAAAGGATGCAAACAGCAGTAGGTATCATGTTTATTTTTCGAAAGTTCTTCAATTACTCGCCCGAGTGTAGCATCATATTTCATAACTAGAAACTGCACGCTTTAATATTTATGTTATTTTAGTCTTCATTGTTGAGAGGTTAGTGGTGATATTCAGCTGTGAAGTTACGTTTCTAATGAAATGGAATATGTTGAAGACCTTCAGATAGATGGGTATGTATTCTATATTTCTTCTTATTCTTTTGTTGCAAATTGTTATCATTTATCTTCTTTACCATAGTGATTCACCAAACAAACATTACGAACAATATTGTAGGCCCCACAGCCCCAGCAGACCACATTATATTCGAGTGTGAAGCTCTTGCAAACACTCGGTACTTTCTCCTTGGCCCCCCGGGATCCGAGCTGGAAACTATTCATAATGATCCCATTAGAACTTTGATAGGCCTGGCAAGGAAAACAAAGGTTTTTGATGAGATCTGATCTGAACTTAGGGGTATGCGTAATATGCCAGCAAAGGGCAGGCATCCACGCTATAGACAGAAGGGCCACCCCAATTAAGGAAAAAAAAAAAAAAAAAAAAAAAAAAAAAGGCCCCACAGCCCACTTTCGTAATGCTTCCTTCCAGAAGGATGTCTGAGTAATGAGAGCCTAAAAATTTGTTTGTGAAATTCTTTTGAAGAATTACACCTGGTGTTTCATTATCGTAAAAAAATATCTGTAAGTAAATATTAATGTGAAGATGACGTGAATATATCTTTGTGTCAAACTAACAGTCCCATGAGTTTTTTTCGATGATAACATGGTAAATTTGCTAGTGACATACCGGTATACAAATCAGTACACCGCAAAAAGAAAATATGAAGTGTTTCATAGCCATTATTGAGTTATGTCAACCTGCCACAGAAAGATATGTATTGGGAAATGTCACCAGATGCCCATAACATATTGATTTTCGAAACTATGGCAAGGGATTGATTACGATTTATAATGTGGAACCTACATGCTTGTAACAATGATGAACTACCTTTAGGTGATCGATTTGCTAAGGTACAGTCACTAATAGATCAAATAAATGAGAAATGTGTACAGTACAGTTCACATACTCAAAACCACTCTGTAGATGAGAGCATGGTAGCTTACTTTGGTAAACATGGTGCAAAACAATTCATCCATGGAAAGCCAATTAGGTATGGCTATAAGTTCTGGTGTGGTGGACCTAGTTTTGGGTACCTAAGCTGGTTCGGGCCATATCAAGAAGTTGGTACATTACCTGATAAATATGCTGAAAAAGGACTTGGATATGCTGACTTATATTGACAAGCTGGAACAATTGCCCTATAGAGTGTATTTTGGCAATTTCTGTACCTCAATACCTCTACTCAGGGATCTGCATAAGAGAGGAATTGAAGCCACAGGGGCAATAAGAGCCAATAGAATTGGGAAAGAGTGCAATATGACCAACAGTGATGACGAAAACACCACGGGGTACATACGACTTCAGGTCTGATGACACAAGCAACGTCCTCGTCACTAGATGGAATGATGATTGTGTGGTGAATGTCGCTACTAACTTTGACAGAATCTTACCAACTCGTCAGGTACCTCGCTACTCACAAAAGTCAAAAAAGCGAATTAGTATTGATCAACCACAAGTCATCCACAAATATAATACACACATGGGAAGCATTGACAGAGCTGACCAAAACATGTCTTTGTACCGTGTATCGATCAGAGGCAAGAAATGGTATTTCCCTAACGTTGTGCATTGCATCAATGTTGCGGAGCAAAATGTGTGGCAACTTTACTGGCAAGATGGCGGTAAATGAGACTATCCTTTCGCCAAAGATTAGTCACTACTATTTTGGAGTCAAACAGAAGACTGGTTTCTTCAAGAGGACAGCCATCGGGTTCATCAAAGGCCGATTCTCGGTTCAACAAATTGGAGCATTATGTTACCAAACTACCACCAGACAGTGTTACAAGAAAGAAAAAACAGCTCCATTGCCGACAATGCACAAGAAAGCTACAACTCAGTGCATAAAATGTATTGTGTCATTTCATGTAACATGTTTTGTTGCTTATCACACAAAGAAAAAGTGAATCACTGACAGTACAGTACTCGAATAAGTGTATTTCATTATTTTCAGTAATAGGTAAATTTCAATGTGCATTACGCTGATGTCCTTCTAGAAGCATGGGCATTATTTCAGGAAGTATGTAAGTTACAAGAATAAATTGCATTACTGTATGAATCTTTAGTTAAAATGAAGTGTTTTATGCAATTTAATAAAAGAAAACACGTTAAAAATAATTCCGTGCTATCTGGGTTAAATCCTAAAATATTATATAATTAAATATTTTCGTTAATTATACTATTTCACTTCAAGTTTCTTTTGAATACATATTGCATTATAGTGATTATTATTGTAAACTTCTAAAAATTAATTCTTGCACATTACGTAAATAATTATCTCGTTTCTATTGTACTGTTGAAATTTGCTGATTGATGGGTTTCTTTCATTCTCTATTATTTCCTGGATTTCGTCCTTCTATTCATTCAAAAAGTGGGTTTGTTCCCAATTTTCTTCATGCTGTTTTATTTTTTATTCTGGTTTTCATGATTTGTACCTTTTGTACTTGGATTTCCATGAAATTGAAACCAAATTTCGAATGTATATATTTAACAACTACTTTCATTGCTTCTTCCTTTTTCAATCAAACTACTGGCTATTATTGTGATTCTGAAAAAAATAATGTATTGTGTTTTAAAACATCGAGACCTGATAGAATTATTTTTCTTCCTGTTCCTTTATGCTGATGTGGCTGTGATTTAAATGCCCTTCTTCATGAAGACCCTTGTTTGTTTTCATAGCTTTGTTTATGCAAGTGGATGTTTTGCATTGGTAGCCTGAATAGAAACTCTTTGCTCTGAGTCCGCAGGTTCCTGTCACTGTGATTTTTTATGCATACGACTAGCGAGAGACTTTACTTCTCAGCACTGTTATGGATATCAGCCATTGTCATTGTCATTATCATTTTCATTATTATTATTATTATTATTATTATTATTATTATTATTATTATTATTATTATTATTATTATTATTGTTATTATTATTATTATTATTATTATTATTATTATATTATTATTATTATTATTATTATTAGTATTATATATTTTTTAAATTTCATTCCAAAGAAAAATGTTCCTAAGTTAAATTTAAATTTACTCCATTTGTAAAAATTGTTTGATTCTTTAAAAACAAATCATGGCTTACCCTCCAGTTTCACTCCAGTCATTCTGAAGACGGTCAGTAGTGGGAGGAAGCTTCTTAAGTTCAGCTGTCCAGAACCAGCCATTAACATTCTTGGGAAGTAAATCAGGACGGTCACAACCTTTGAAGTCACAAATTCTTCCACTTGTCCAGATATACTTCACATTACCTGCAAATCATAAAATTACTAATAAAAAATTATTTTTAATCAAACTCTGGTCCTCCAGGTTGAGGGTTGTACAATGGGCCAGTTACATATTTATGCAAAACAAAAGCACTGAGCGGTCTCATGTTTCTAATGGACCAAACAGATCTACTGGACATCGACTTCAGCATACAAGAAAGGATTTGCAATTTGGTAGAAAGGATAATATATTAAAAATCGACAAGTGGAATGTCAGAGGGTTAAATTGTTAAGAAGAACTGACATGAAAATTAAAAAGAAAATGTATAAATGTTCTTGTTAGAATAGACAGAAAAAAAAGAAATTAAATGATACACCTGAGAGTAATCATTTTATAATGATATACTCTGGACTAGAACAAATCATGAGAACAGTGAATGGTTTACTGGTTTTGGCTAAAATCCTTGACAAAGTTGTTAAAATAAGACTACAAATCTTTTTACATAAGAATACATTCTTTCATCCCATGCAATATGGGTTTACATCAAAAAGCAGTACAGTCACTGCTCTATTTGATATTTTTGTTCAAATACAAAAATCAGTTGATGGAAATAGCTTAGCATCAGGGCTATTCTTGGACCTAAGAAAAGCTTTCGACACTGCAGATTATGATTTATTACTAGAGAAATTGAATTACGCAGGGATAAGAGGATTATCGTTAGCATGGTTTGAAAGTTATTTGAGTAATCGAAAGCAATACATTAGTGTAAATCAATAAATAATAGTGAAATAGCATCTATTAAGTGTGGAGTACCTCAAGGATCTATCCTGAGTCCACTCCTCTTCAATACATATGTAAACGATTTGTTTAATTTAAAATTGTTTGGTAAAATGCTTTTGTATGCCGATGACACAAATATTTTCTATATAGGACGACAGAAGAAGAAGACTTAGCATATGAAATGCAGCATGACATGAATGACCTAATCAATTGGTTTAACTATAATAAATTAACAATAAACGAAGATAAAACTAAATTCATGTTCTTTCACAAGCGATCGCACAGACTTCAAACCAATATAAACTTAAACATAAATAATAAGACAATAGAGAGAATTGAATTTATTTCTTTTTTAGGACTAAATATTGACAGCATCCTTTCTTGGGAATCTTAAATTAACAAAATTAAGAAGAAAATTCTCCCAGTTATCGGTATTATAAACAGATTATGTCTTTCAGGAATGTCCAGTCAACTTCTTAAAATGGTATATTTTTCTTTAGTCCATAGTCATCTTACTTATATGAACATCATATGGGGGAATTGCAGAAAAAGCCTATTTCATGAGCTAGAAGTAATTCAAAATAGAGCGATTAAAATTATGTTTAATATTCCCTTTAGAACCCATATTAGTGATATATTCAAAATTTCTGGAATCAAGCCACTTTCTGTCTCTACAAATGCAGCAATAGTCAGTCACTTACATTCTATCAAATATAAACTTATTAAATCCAACACCACCTTAATTACACCCGAAGAAGTTCATCTCCATAACACAAGACAAATCACTCATCTTTTTGTAACTCATAGCGAATCCAATATGTATGGCCTAAATGGAATATTACCTCATGCTATAAAGTTGTATAACATGTTACCTGAAAGTGTGTCCAGTCCCATTAGAAATTTTAAACCAAAAGCATTATCATATTTTTTAGATGTGTACTTTAGTCAGTAGGATAGTTATAATATATTTCTGTGAAGTCGTACAAAAAATGCATATTTCAAAATTGATCAGTATATTTCAAGCTTTTTGTGTTTTGTAGTATGTTTGTCACTAGTGAATTTGTTATAGCCTTAAGATAATATTGTAGTATGTATTATATTTTTTTCCTTTGAACCAATGTATGTATGTCACCCCTCACATGACCTTTGCTCTTTGGGGTTGTATTATATATTAAATATTAAACTTATCACTGATTAAACTTTAAATATGAATTCTTATACCATATGTTGTGTCTCCAATGTTTCCATAAGCTTCTTTCTAAATACCGGTAACTTGTCAGAAATTGATAGTGAAAACTAATGTTATGAGTACAAACTAAGAAAATGACATGAGACAATACCTTCAACAATCCTTCTCTTGATGAATTCATTTTCTGTGCTGGTCTCCAAGCTTACAAGGTCCATGCATCGCTGCCTGCAGTAGTTACGACCACCTAACCAATCCTCTTCCACACGAGCTGTCTGGGGATCTTTCCATGAATAGAAATATCCTTTCCCATTGAATCTCTCATGAATTTTTCCTGTAATGATGTTATTGTTTAGTGAAGGGGAACAAAATGGTACAAGAGTTTGGATCAATCCAACAATAGTTATAAAAAGTAAAAGTTGTTTAAAAATCAAGCTGTACAATAGTGAAACTAATTCCATTTTTTCTGAAAAGAAAGTAAATATTAGTTATTATCAGAAATCAGAGTTGAAAATGTACATTTTATTTATTTATTTATCTATTAATAATGAACATTGCGGGTATACACCCAATTTCAATGTTCATGACTATGTTGACAATACATAATATACCATTTGACTTGAAACTTTCCTGATGATAGTGGATGAGAGTCTTTTGAGCTCCCAGTCAGATGAATGATTTAATCAACTCTGCGGCCATCTTCTGGGAGGAAGTGGGCTAGAGTCTTGTGTCGGTATAATGGTGCCAGTGCCTATCCACTATGACCCATCATTAGTATTTTTAGTCATTTACTATGTCAGTTTTCGAGTCCCCATGTCTCCACGGTTGTCTTTCTAGAGTCTATGGTCCTTTTCACCACTGTGTTCAGTCGTACTATCATTTTTACAGCTATAGGATTGGGATGTTTGTCTCGTCCGTCTGCTAGTCTTTGTGCTTGATGTCTAATAACTTCCCTTAAAAAGGGAACTTCTAAGTCCTCGTGCAGTTGCGTATTTCTGGACTAGAAGTCAGTTCCAGTAATCATTCTGGTTGCTCTGTTTTCAACGGCCTGCAGCTGTTGTAGCAGAGTATCAGGTATGTAGCCCCATGCAGGTGAGGCATACATCATTATAGATCTTATCAGCGTGCAGTACAGCGTCATTTTTTCTCTTAATGTTAGAAATGGTGTACTTAATGCTGGAAATAGTCATAGCAGCTGAGCATAGGCCTTACTGCGTACACTCGCCACATGTCGTCTCCATGTTAGTGATTTATCTAGGATTACTCCTAGATATTTCACATGGTCAGTGTAGTCTATGTTGTCACCGTCTATTACTATGATAGTGAAGTGAATTAATAGTATAAGAAATACCTTCTAAAGTTGTATAATCACATTTATTCGTGTTCTTTCGTATTTACAGACTACCGCGACTATTTTCGCCGTATCTTTATTTTCAACAATCTCAACAGAGAGAAAAAAACAAAAGAGGGAAACAGAACACTGAGGGCTGAGTTCCATTATACACTAGCTTAAAAGGTCCGGCGTCGCTCAGGTTTTGTATTTCGTAAATGCGAAAATAACTTATGAAGGACTTTCGATTTTCAAAATCTAGGTCTTTAAGGTCTTTATATACGCTAGATGGGCTATAGCTTATTATAGCTTATAGCAGATCCCCACAGCAAAATAATTAAAATATTATATTTATTAACACTTTGCACGCGAAGCATTCATTGGTGTAAACTAAACGATTGATAGGCCTAATTAATGAAACAGTTCTAAATCCGGCTTTGAAGTGAATTTCACAATTAGAAAATAAATGGAAAAATTCAGTATTCGAAAGATTATAAGAATTGAAATCGATTAAACTCACGATGAAAAAAATGTGTGTAAATGTATTTGACAGACAGACATACATTAGTTTTTATTTATATAGATGAAGAATGGAATAAGCCTACTGAGCCGTGGTTTCTATATTCATTTATCCAGACTTATAAATAAATGTTTAACATTACCTTATCAACTTCTCTAGTGTTTAAAATAACATGAGATATCCATTGCCTTCCATAGCGATCGCGATGATATTATTTCCAAGGTATGACAAAAATAGACAAAGCCTTCTGCAATTGATTTGACAACTGAAATGTATTACTGAAAAGTGATGCTTCAAAAGCGCAACAAATGCACGTCTCATTCCCGTTTTCACCCTTAACTTGCGAACGAAAGCTAAAATTAAAAATGTAATATGCCAGAAACCTTCCCGGGAATGTAGGCCTACTCAACAACTTCCTAAAGTTTCATGGCGATCAGTTGAATGGTTTAGTAATGCATAAAGGACAAACAGACATACATTCATTTTTAGATATATAGATTATATTTATATATATATATATATATATATATAGGCCTATATATATATATATATATATATATATATATACATTCTGTTTCTGTGAGTACATTACACAATACACTACACACTCCCCCTAGTGCTGTCAGAACCTATATACCAAGAGACAAGAAGACCTCTAGTTAAAAAAGTGACCACCTAGGAATGAGAGTTAGAGAGGAATAAGTAATTACACAAACACAAATTATATTACAATTGTTTTTATTGACTAAATACTTTAATTAGCTAACATTGCAACAACAACAAAAAAGAGGTTTACACAACCTAATTTCCTTTCACCCTTCAATCCTATCAAACATTTCAAGCTGTTCATACTCTTCACCGTACAACTCTTCCAATTCCTCTTGAATGGGAGCACTGTTAGAGCAACCCCCGGCAATTGCCACAGACAGGTGAGCAGTGGATCCATACCTCATACCGCAGCCTGTAGCACAATGGCAAGATATGGAGTAGAGCATGCTGTCAGGTACAATAGGGACCTTAATCTTAATAGGAGTCAGTTATCTCCCATCTTCTCTTGTCCAACCCCAACGTTGAGGTTCAAGAGATTAATTTCCAAACCACTGTTGGATCTGTAGAAACTCTGCACAAGTGATGTAAAGTAGTAGGCCTAATGAAGACAACTTCGGTTTATCTTGGCTGACGATTTGACGAAGCATGTGTACCTGTTAATAAACAGCATGCTTCAACAAAATTAGTACATGCAATACAAAATGAAATGTACCTGTGATGATTGAGGTCAAGCTCATGGGGTGGGGCTGATACATCAGTAGGAACATTTGTTCCCCAACTTCAGCAATGTCTCCTGGCCTGGATGTGGAGTCATAAAACACTTCAGTGATTTTTTTGTTTAATTAGGATACCGCTGGAACCATTTGACTATGGCTGCTTTATTTTTCTGATAAATCGCAGAAGTGATATCACATCCAGTGGAGCCATGAATAGAGAATGTTCTGGCCGAATGGGAGGAGTACAGCCTGTCTTCTGTGTTGCTTCATTGAGGCTTAATGAAAAACACATTCGTGTCTCATGTTGTGAGTGCCATGAGTAAGGTAAGTCAACTACCCCCACAGTTGAATGAGAGGTATTTTCTAATCCACACCTGACAATTCTGAAGCATCTCCTTTGGCTATGGTGAATTGTATACCTTTTGCACCCAAGGCCTGTGCTGACATACTAATCAGATTGGTTTTGTTCCTTTCACTAGAAAGGAAGTTTTCCAGCTGAACAGTAGCCACCACATCCTCATCAAAGTCTACATCCACTATGTTTTACAAGATATGGGCAGATGGATATCACTAATTTTCCAAAAACTAATTTTTACCTCACGTTTTTTATTAAATTTGTCTTCCTAACTCCTCAACCTTACGTTTTGTAGCAAAGTCGTCTGGAAGAGAGTTGTGGAACATTAAATCTTCTTGATGAAAAATTCTAAAAGCGAAGACTACTATGGCCTATCTAACACATTAACAAAACAACTTATTGATATAATTCTCTTACCCATAACCCACATTACAAATAGAGTAATAGCTGAAGGAGTGTACCCGGACTGTCTAAAAATCTCTATAATTGTACCAATATACAAAAAAGGGGAAAAAACAAACCCTGGTAGCTACAGACCAATTGCACTTGTCCCCACATTATCGAAAATTATTGAACAATGCATAAAAGACCAACTAACACAATACCTTGCAAAATATAATCTAATTAATGACTCTCAATTTGGCTTCAGACCAGGACTCTCCACCACAAAAGCTGTCGAATCAGCCATCACAGAAATTCTAAATGGTTTCGAGTCACATAATTATGTAAGTGCTACACTCTTAGATCTGAGCAAAGCCTTTGATACTGTTCCACATAACTTATTGATAACAAAACTAAAACATTACGGAATTAGAAGTACTGAACTAAACCTTCTTGAATCATACCTTTCCAACAGACACCAGATAGTACAGATAAACAACAAACGTTCCAACATGCTAGAAATCAACATAGGCATCCCCCAGGGCTCAGTCTTAGGACCCCTTCTGTTCATTATTTTTATAAATGACTTAACCCCTAATCTATCCTGTAGATCGGTTATATAATTATGCAGATGACACAACCCTAATTACAACTGACTCAGACATAATTAAACTAATAAACAAAAACGATGAAGTCTTTAATGAGGCATTCCAGTGGCTTGCACATAACAGACTATTGTTGAACCAAGACAAAACTGAAATAATCACCTTTCATCTCAACAACTCATTGACAGACATAAATCCGAAGACATCTGTGAAACTGTTAGGCATATACATAGATGAAAAGCTGACCTGGAATGCACATACAAAACAACTCTGTAAAAAACTCTCTAGAGTTCTTTATCTCCTTCGTAAACTTAAATCTGTGCTAAGCAAGAAACATTTACTGACCGTATACCATGCTCTTTTTCACTCACATCTACAATATGGGATCCTTCTTTGGGGCAATTCTGCTGGAGCAAAAACCGTATTCAAATGGCAGAAAAAGGCCATTAGATGTATATATGAAATAGATAACCAAAAAACGTGTAGAACTGCTTTTAGGAACAGCAACATCATGACACAACCATCTCTATATATCTCATGCTGTGTCCTTCACAAAGGAGAACCAACATCTTTTTAGTGAACACAGTCAGATCCATACCCACAACACACGGCAAAAAACGGACCTAGACACCCCATATTTAAGACTATCAAAAACACACAATAGCTATAAGCACATAGGTCCCAAACTATATAATAACCTCCCACACAAAATTAGAAACCTCAAAACAAAACACTTCATTACCCAAATCAAAAAATTCTTAACAAAGAATGCCATATACAGTGTAGAGGAATTTGAAGAAAAATGCCACAATGCTGAATTATTTTCATTGTAAATAAATGTAAATAAGATTTAATGTTTTCTCTCTCTGTTCTATATGCAAACTGTAACACAACTCTGTCTGATCTTGTATAGTTAACATATCCCATAATATGTAAATGTTCCGAGGATGAATAAACTATTATTATTATTATTATTATACATATTTAATTTATCTTCAACAAAACTCAAGTTACAACAATTTGAAGTTGTCGGGTAAATTTAGCGATTTCTCAAGAAAATTGTACATTTGTTATTTTCTAATTCAAGGGCTATCATGATATATAAAAGTAAAGTAAAGTGATCCCTATACAGGCCATGGAGGCCCAGAGGATTCCAGGATGTTGAGGCTCCCAGATTTTTGACATTTGGCACGTGAAGTTGGTAAGGTTGTCAGCCTTACGCCTTTATCCCCAAGATTTCTCCTGGTACTCATTTCGGTTAGAGGCTGAGGTATAATGATATATATATACATACTACATATATATACACATACATACTACATATATATATATACATACACATACATACTACATATATATACATATATATATACAGTGCTTTCTTTCTAACTAAAAAGGTGGCGGTACTCATAGAACCTTTTTAACTGAATTTCACGGGAGCTCCCACACTTCTCCCAGAAGACATTTTTCTGAGTTAATGTCCAAGAATCGGGCCTATCATGGCCAGAAATATTTCTCCCTTGAATTGCAGTAAAATTACTGGTACTTCCGACGTACTCTTCAGATTCAGTTTATTCACTGTTGGAAGGTTTATGAGATACTTCAAAAACATCGACATGCTTTATTTTATTACGCACCGGAACAAAATAATTAATTATTTTACTCATTTCACGTCCATCACATGCACCCCTTGTTCCTACAACCATACTAAACAATTATGAATTCACTTGCCTGTGCAACACAAACAAAATTATATGTAAGCAACAAATGCAGTTAAATTTAAACACGCACTAATCCCTGATTAACTATGTTGGTTAGCTACTTACTACTTGTTTGTTACGACGTTAGCATTAACTGCACTTGGTGCAATTCTTATACCGTTAGAATGGCCTTGACCACAGAAGCAGTTTGCTGAGGCCTGGAAAAACCCACCCCAACCCTCTTGCAGTCCAGTAGCCACGGCAATTAACAGAAACTATCATGTGCTCGTATGTAGGCTATTATGTATGTAGAAATCTCTGCCAGAATAAATAAATAAATAAAATAAATAAATCTAACAAAACCAGCAAACAAACTTGATTTTAAATAAAACATAACTTTATGGGAATTGTGATAGAAATATTTTGAGTAATATCCAAATTTTATTTTTTAAAAAGGTGCCGGTACTGCGTACCGTTGCGTACCGTCACAAAAAAAGCACTGTATATATATATATATTATATATTAACACGCTGGATCCAAGAAAACACTTTCCTCATCTCTGTAAACATAGTGTCTAAATTCTACAAAAAGTTCGTACTAATGATTGTAATGTGCAAATTATACAGTTATAACAATTTTAAAATAGTTGTTTAATTTCGAAAAAAGAAAACCTGGGAAGAAATTCCAGGTTTTAAAAATATAGAATCTGAAAATCTATGAAGGGATTGTATAGTAACAAACATTTGTAAAAATTATATTTATTAAACAAATAAATCAGTGGCGATTATTCCATATAGGATGTGAGGATCATCCTACACTTCATAATTCATCTACATAAATGTTTACTAGCATTCATTGTCAAAATTAAAACAATAAAATGACAAAACAGCATTTTTGTAGAGCACTCGGGAAGGTAGTTAGGGGTTCTGTTTTGAGCAGGTTGGTATTTGAGAGGATGTCCTCAGTGTATCCATGCCGTTGTTAAAGCTCTGACAAGTGAAGGGGGAAGGGAAAAGGCGGTGAGAAGCCAGTTTCATATGGAGGAAGTTGAGGACGTCTTACAGTACAGTTCTTCCTCACGTTCGATGGCTTGTTTTCTAAGCTCCCTCTAGGGGAGTGATCATATTTTTATTAATATTTATTTCTTTCTTTTCTTGGTATATATTATAGGCCTAGTTATTATTAAACTTTACAGTGCTGTTTATATTTCAATATAAGTATTCCTGGAGCAATTTCAAGTTTGATATCAACTATTATATAGCGGAATAGCTAAAATTATAGCGGAATAGCTGATTTCCGCAAACGACAGTTTTCATACATGGTTAAATATTTTCATATTTTACGATAAAGCATTATTGTATTAAATTTACATCTCAGCCTTTATGCATTTTTTACGGCGACGCATATGTACGTCAATAGCAGTGAATGGGTTAATTAGCTCTCTCCACACCATCCTACACAACTAAAAATCCAAGAGTCGCCACTGAAATAAATCAATGTGCATTTAGAGAAATTATTAAAGAAATATATTTTAAAAATTGATGTAGTCCTGGCTCTCTTGGGACAAGAATGTCCAGCTTCTGGCTGCATTTCCACAACTCAAGGTAGCAGGAGCTGAGAATCTCCATCATCTTCCATAACTTTTTTTTATGCAGCGGATGTGTGGAGAGCTCCATTTCTTCCTCATCGTCGTCTTCGTTCATTACAGGTATCTTGTTCCAACAGTTCCCCTGGCAGTTTTGGCATATAAAGGGGAACAGTTCAATGAAACTTTCTTGCAGCCACATTTAAGACTGCTGCAATCCTTTGTGCACTTACAAAAAAATCTTGCTTAAAATTTCTTGTGGTGCTGCTGGGTATTTGGTCCGCTCTGGAGCAAGATGATTTCCCTTGCGCCATACCATCTTGATATGCATGTTCATCCAGCTTCCTCAACATCAACTTGTGAAGAGGAGGGGTTGTAAAATACTTCGGCTGTTCTGTGAATAACTGGGTATTTTTGGTAAAGTTTGACAAAACCAAGTTTACTCTTTCGGAATGTCGCAACCAGTAAAAGCATGCAGGAACAGAATTTGTTTCACTCCTACTGCTGCATTTGGTGAGTGGAGTAAACATTGGTTAGAACTTTTCTGCTCCTTGGTTTGATGAGTAAAATAATGTGGTGAGTAGAGTATTTCAAGTAAATATCAATGCTAAATCGATATCTTCCCCAGTGACAGCCACATTAGATGTTTCTCTCGTTGATTGTTCACTATGTGTACTGACAATCAGCACATCAGCATCGTCTGATGCTTGATTCCGTTTTCCTCGAGTTTAGACCTCAGTAGGTTGATCAGTCTGTCTTGATTGTCCGGATTGGAGAGGAATAATTCTTCATTCACTGTTATTTCGATGTCCAGATTGAAATAACTTAGATATCTACGGACTTTCTTCTTCGGTAGCATTTTCCCTGTTCAGCCACCTTAGTGCAGTGTGGTGAGTTTATTTCCATCATCTCCTCCCTGAGTAGTGGGTCTTGACAAATTTCACGTATTCGTCACATATCCATTCATTTCTAAAATTGATGACCAATGTAAAGCCTGATCTCTCATCACTTTCACCAAGCTAGGGAGCAACAAAAGAACATGCCTTTTGGACATACCATCAAGTGCATCTCTGGTTAGGAAACCAATAAATTACCCCCAGAGTTATGGAGTTGGGAACGTAAGTAAAATGATCTTGCTCCAGTGCTGACCAAAGACCCAGCAGCACCACAAGGAATTTTAAGCAAGATTTTTTGTAAGTGCACAAAGGATTACACTAGTCTTATATGTGACTGCAAGAAAGTTTCGTTGAACTGTTCCCCTTTATGCAAAACTGCCAGGGGAACTGTTTGAACAAGATACCTGTAATGAACGAAGACGACGATGAGGAAAAAATGGAGCCCCTCAAATCATCCCCTGTAGACGCTGAATCCGATATAAAAAGGTGATGTAAGAAGACGGGGTTCTTAAATGTGGATTCCTAATATATAGGCCCTATATTATATATATATATATATGTAAATGTATGTGTAAATGTATGTATAAATGTGTGTATATTGTGTATATATAGTATATATGTGTACATACATATATATCGTTATAGCTCTTGAATTAGGAAGTAACATGTACAATTTCCTTGTGAAATCGCTAAATTTACCCGACAATTTCAAATTATTGTAACTATTGTTTTGTTGAAGATAAATTAAATATCTATACTTATATTTAAAGGAAATTTAATTTCCTACAACTATTTTCCTGACAACTTTGCTGTAAAACGAAAGGCTGAGAAGTTGGAAAGACAAATGTAGCGAAAAACGTGAGGTAAAAACTAGTTTTTGGAAAATTAGTGATAGCCATCTGCCTATTTCTCGAAAACAATTATAGATACGACAAAATTGTATATAAACCAACTTGTAGAAAATTATTTCAACTTTAATTTGGTACATAAAAAGTTTTTCCCTACGACGGACCGTTTTCAAGTTATAAGCGAAAATCCAAAAAATGGGCCCTTTCCACCCCCATCCCCCCATGAAGCGTAAGGGGTAGGGGTGGGTAATTTCAGTATGTTTACCTCCTAGCTACCCTCAACACATTCCTGAAGAAAAAAATTCTCCCCCTCTCCATGTCCTCTACAACCCCTTCGTTGACTGGACTATAAAGAATCAATCATTGTCATGCAGTGTTGAAACATAACAGGTTTTTATAGTATGTATCATGAATAAAATCTTGAAAGAGTGATTGTGGAAAAGAGCTCACAATACCATACACCAACACTAAGAACAAAAAATAATTAATAATTTGTAAGATAGAACTATTAATATCAATAAAAAAAAATTATATGGAACTATTATTTACATAACATTCCGGCCTGCAGTCAGAATTCACGATCACGGTGGGCAAAATGTTTCTGAGCAAGGGAATATGTTATGTTTCGGGAAAGTATTGAATTTGGGTCTGATAGGTAATCATAATCATGAACTGCAAAATACTATGCACAAGTATTAATATTAATGGAAATAAAAACACAAAAATTGTCCTTATGCCTTACTTTAAAACAAATTCTTCTAGTGTAGTTGAATCTTTCTCTCCTTCAAAAGGTTGAATTTTCTTGAACCTTTTCCATTCTCATATTAACTTTTTCTGCTCTTCTCAAAGCTAAATAAATTAAATTAACCATTCTTTAGTGAGTCGTGGTTATTCTTTGAGGCCTGTTAATTCTTGTTAGGACAAAGAAACTAGATTTACAAACTGTTGTTCTAAATTCAAAGGCTCTTACCGCTATATTATAACTGGGGTTTGGATGTTTATGACCTAACAATGTGGAAAATATGACTATAAATATGCCCTTAAAAATTAATAAATAAGACTCAAAAGCTCCAAATATGACCTAATAAAATAGCTTTTTGTAAATAAATGTTCCAATTTAAAACATTTAATTACACTAAATTCTTAGATCACATGAATTCAATTAGATATACTGATTTACAGTTTTATTTGTAATGAACTTTTATTTTTAAAGAATTTTCTCCTGTTTGCTTGTTTCAATCACCTACAAATAATATTTTGTAGACCTTGCACGTCCCTGTAAAATATGAACAATTACGTAATTTTAAAATGTAAGTTACCTATTAATTTTGCATAAGCATTAAATTACCGGTATTTAAATTAATTTCAAATTTAACTGGACCATGTAGTACATACACTTTATAAGTGTATTTCTTCACTGACTTTATTACTGAAATATGACATTAAATTACCAATATGGCCAAAATATGACCAAGACCACAAAAATGACCAAAATATGGATTTATATGCAAAATAAACCCGGTCCGATTAGGATAACAAGCCTGCAATTTGTGTTTAATTTGTATTTGCGGCAAGAATGGAGGTCAGGATAAAAATATGACATGTCATAGACATCCGAACCCTAATTACAACAATATTCAAAGGTATTCCGATTCTTATCACTTAAATCTCTTTGAAGTAAAAATATTTTTCAATGCTTTTCATTTGTCGTTTCAACTTTCATATCTTCTACACTTAAAATGGTAATGAACAAATAAATGCACTGAACTGAAAAAGATGGCTTTATTATAAGAATAACATAAAGAAAGTTTGAGGCCCCCCTCTGGCTATAGGCTCAATCAGGGGTGCCCCCCCCAAACGTCATGACTCAACCCCCCCAAACTTCATTGCTCACCCTCAACCCAATTGGCTGTCGACAAGGGCGCCCATATGATATTTTCTAGGGGGGACAATTTTTTTAATAAATTTATTTTTTGTCGCTTTAACTTCTTGGGCCACTTTGTAACATTATATTAATAATATAATAAGTGCAACAATGACGTAGCCAAAAAATAATTGCGGGAAGGGTCTGAAGTTTGGAATACCCCCCAAAAAATGTTTAAATATTGAACTAATGAAAATCACATTTTACACTATTTTAGCACAGAAAAACTAGTTAGGAAATTTGTTTACCATACTCGAAGACATGCCAATGTAAATAAGAAATCATTACCTAAGTGGGGGGTCCACCCCTGGAAAATTTTTAAGTACTGAACTAATGAAAATCACATTTTACGCTATTTTAGCACTCAAAAACTAGTTAGGAAATTTGTTTACCCTACTCTAGGACATGCCAATGTAAACAAGAAAATGATACCTAAGTCGGATGTCCACCCCCGGGAAATTTTTAAATAACTTATTGAACTAATGAAAATCACATTTTACGCTATTTTAGCACTGATAAACTAGTTATGAAATTTGTTTACCATACTCTAAGACATGCCAATGTACATAAGAAATCATTACCTAAGTGGGGGGTCCACTCCCGGAAAAATTTTTAATATTGAATTAATGAAAATCACATTTTACGCTATTTTAGCACTAAAAAACTAGTTAGGAAATTTGTTTACCATATTCTAAGTCTGCCAATGTAAACAAGAAAATGTTACCTAAGTCGGGTGTTCACCCCTGGGAAATTTTTAAATGTTGAACTAATGAAAATCACATTTTACACTATTTTAGCACTGAAAAACTAGTTAGCAAATTTGTTTACTATACTCTGAGACATGGCAACTTAAACAAGAAATTGTTACCTATGTTATAATACTTATTACTATTTATAAGAAAAGTTGAATAACACATGGAACAGTGGACATAATAGGTCTACTCATTATGTTATGAACAGAAAATAACTGCTATATCATATTTGACACACCAACAAATCTTGTTTAATTAAATAATTTTTTTAAATACAAATATAGAACTTTAGGTTTTGACTTTTGGGGGTCCAAACCCCCTGACCCCCCTTTCCTAATTCACTGTGGATTCTGCTTTCATGTTATCGATTTGGTAAAACTTCTGCAATGCAAATAATTGTCTTAAAAGAAAAACACCTGACTATAATAATTATTAATATACATTTTTTCCTTGCGCCCCCCCCCCCGCCCCCGGGTATGGGCGCCCATAGAATTAGAAGAGACCTTTTGAAGTTATAGAACTTGACTGTTTTTATTTTTAACACATAAAACTCTAATTTTGCAACATTTTCAACCCCCCCCCCAGAAAATTCATAAATGATAATATTTTGCCCCCCCCAGAAATTTCAATGACGCAGTCTGCGTCTTAACCCCCCCCCCCGTGGGCACCCCTGGGCTCGATATTATTCACAATAAAACAGGTAAATTTAAGTCTTCTCAAACCTCTAGGATTGTCTAAATCAAAAGATTGACAGTTGCAAGCCATGCTGAAAAGATGTAGCCTACTGGTTCGATTGCAAGCACCAAGAATGAATAATTATCATAATATAGGCTACAAGCTTCCATTTCACAATAATGGTTTAGTGCAAACAAATATAGGCTATTTAACCCACGATCGCTTGAACTATTAGACCTGAACTAACAATTGTATATACATTTAATAACTCATGTATATCTTGAAAGAGAAAGCTCTTTTTCTAGCAATGCTTTCCTCAGCATGTGTACTTCATAATTTCCGAGAGTCAGCTGTAACATGATATCACACACTTGTCAGCAGGGGTATTATTATCAAAGCAGTGAATTCATCCTGTGTATATTGATGCTACAGCTCTTGAATAATATTATTCTGTCTCTCTGCTTCTTTTTCGCTTTTAAATGTTATAATAACACTATAATAATATACCGTATTTTACGGACTATAAGACTTCAAAAAGTTGTCTCCATAATTCAGGTGTGTCTTATACTCGAAATTAGTATAAAAATGTCCAGTGTTTGATTTAAAATTCCCGCCAGTCTTAAAAATGGCCATATATTCGATGCTGCAAGAAACCTATCTCTATCTGGCAACTTTGGATTCAACTGGCAGCAGCAGTGCACCAATGCGATGAACATGAGTGGCTAACACTTTCTCCCTCCTGCCCTGCCATCACAAACCCAGAACAATGTCTAGCCTATGATGCATCATTGCAGTCTACGGTGCCAGTGAACTTGAACTGAAAGTGATTTGTGTTATCGGTAACATCACAATATTTTTGTTAGAAGCTAGTTTTGCAATGGGAAAAAAATAAAGGGTATTCATATGATTTCTTTTTTAGTCTGGCTTTGCAATCTAATAATAAAAATGGTAAAAATGTTATTTTTAAAAAAACTGCCTTAACGTTGGGCAAAAATTGCCTTAAATCTCATAGTCCATAGCGTCTTATAATTCATAAAATACAGTAACTATAATAATAATAATAATAATAATAATAATAAATGTTTCCAATAATAAGAAAAAATAATAATAATTTCATTTCATTTATTTATTTATAGGTGCTGCAGTCAATAATAATAATAATAATAATAATAATAATAATAATAATAATAATAATAATAATAATAATAATAATAATAATAATAATAGTAATGAATGTTTCCAATAATAAGAAAAAAAATTATTTCATTTCATTTCATTTATTTATTTATAGATGCTGCAGTCAATAATAATAATAATAATAATAATAATAATAATAATAATAATAATCATAATAATAATAATTAACACCAATAATAACAAGAAAAAATATAATAATAATATACTAACAAAAATTAAACATTTACAATGCCAGAATTATGTAAAACATAACTTTTTTGAAAGGCCATTTACTGTTGTTATTATGTTTCTGAAAAAGAAAATATAACAGTATTTGCTTTTACAAATGTTAAAATGGTTACATAGATAATTATTATAAATTCAACCCATGCATTTGAGTTGCATTTAATAGCTATAAAAAGAAAAAGATGCATGTTAGATAAAATCTAATGCACAAGTGATGGCGTCACAACCACAGGCATGAGCAATCGCAGGTTAAATGAAGAGAAAGCTCAATTGATAGTGCTAAACTCTTAGTCAATTACATAACCTAAGTAAAAAATTATCCAGAATCACTTTCCTAATAAGAAATCTAAAAAAATTACTACCACTACCATAAATTAACATTGTTTACTGTGGTCTTTTTGAATCAGAGTGATTGTATGAAAATAGACTCTGTATTAAAGCAACAGAAAAGTATGTTGAGAATACTTTATTATGAATAATTCCAAACAAAAACATAGTTGTAGACCTATTCAAAAAACTTCAGATTTTGACAGTAATCAATCTTTATTACCTGAACAAATGAGGGGGGTCTATTGGCAAACCTGGCAATCTCCATTTTGATAAAAGATAGAGATGGTAGCTTTTAATGAAAGTTTAGTGCATTTCCTGGTACATATGTAGTGGAAATGGCCGGGTTTGCTAATGGAGCCCTCAATTTATCTACCTCGGTTTATAAAAAGGAAGGGGGGAAAAAAACCTTACAAACTACAAACAGAGAAGTGTCAGCCATACCTACCCTATTAGAAAAATTATTATTTAGATCAACCCTTTAGCAGATTATCCAAAACTCCAAAACAGTTTTAATATCATGGGGCAAAGCATTTTTAATAAAATTCCTTTGGTAGGCCTACTAATTGACGAACTCATCAATATTGTACAGACTTGACGTGTCCTATATCAATGTATTTTGATCAATGGATAAATAAACTATTATTATTATTATTATTATTATTAATATACTAAGATTGAAAATGTATCAATGGTTACTCCAAAATCCATTTTACACATTAAGGGATTTTTTTTAAAAATAATTTGCGTAAATCATTGTAATGTATGCAGGGCCGACTCTAGGTATTTTGGCGCCCTAGGCGAGAAATAATTTTGGCATCCCCCTAAATTGTCACCTCAATCATTCGGTTTTTACCATTTGATTAAACATGGGATTTCAAGCTCTCTAGCCTGCTATTTAAACTTATTTGAATTGGCCTAATTTGAGAAAGGCTTGTAGTTATGAAGATGGTATAAGGTATCTAGATAGTATGGGAATTAAATAACTTAAAGAAATACATTTTAATTGAAAAGGCTATAACTTTTATATTTACTTTAAACAAACAAGGAACTACATCAATGATAAGTGTTTTTCTTTCAGGAGGCTGGAGTTTAAAAAGGCTTAATATCCTAAAAGTACTTTTCTTGCTTTAATTTTGCCATACTCCTTGGTAAGATCTTTTATGTCCATTTCAGTGGCTAACTCATTTTTAGTGGAAATGATAGCAAGACCTGGAAGTCTTTCCTGGCTCATTGAGCTATGCAGATATTGTTTAATTAGATTTACTTTCAAACACCTTTTATTATGCGCTTGCCACAGAGATTGGTAGTGTTGAGAGAACCAAAGAACCACACATAAATTAGGGAACCCAGTTTCAAGGTTCTTCTGGTGTCTCTGACTAGTGTAGATTATGGCAAATGCCACTGATCTCAGAACAGTCCTAGACCGTCAATATCTTTATCACATTCCATCCATTGGTTTTTGTTTTCTAGTGTCTAGGATTTTGCTAGTTTTCACATAGATAAGTTATATTATTTTTGCCAAGAGTTTGTTTCGAAAGTATGAATGCCATACAAAAATCCAAAGATATCTGACACCTCATTCAATTAATAAAATCTTTCTTTGACTGCAACCATAGCTGTGTCCAGAAAAGCAAAGTAAAAGTTTATCTTGAAATTATGACATTTTTGGTGGAGTACTGAATTTATTTCTATGATTTACCATTCTTTTTACTCTTACTCTACTTTTTTTTTATTCCAATGTTGCATTGTAAATTTCAACTTAAAAAAAATATATATAAATATTGCTGCCCCTAATGTTTCTAAAAATTTGCCACCCTAAGTGGCTGTCTAGTTTGCCGGCCCTGAATGTATGTAACTTAATTGTAATCTAACAGTAGGACATTTTAATGATTTATGTATAGCGTAGAGCTTTATCACTGGTACTCACTGGTAGTGAGTACCAGTGATAAAGCTCTACGCTATACATAAATCATTAAGATTATCGCTACAGAATGGACAAAACTCAAGACATTTTTATATTAATAACAATATATTAATTACATAGCCTATTACCTGTATATGTTTAATGGCTGAATAGAAGTCTATTCTATTCTAATAAACTAGCACTTAACACCTTCTGCATGCCATGTGACCAAGCATTTGATATTAATGTTGTTTACTTTTGTTTACTTACTCTGTGCACATAAAACTGGTACTGGTGGTTCAAGTATACGGCCGGCAGGTTTTGGAGGATTCTGAAACTGTCCCTGTACAGTTGCCACCAGAAGAGCTCCTACAATTATTCCCCACATCATGGCTGCAATTCTGACTATAAAGAAATAATTTGTTACTGGTTGCTTATAATTTAATATTCAAATAACATATTAGATCATTCAGAAGAGCACAGAACAGCAAATAAATATTTTAGAACAACTTGTAATCATTTACTGGTATATCAGGATTTCCTTTTTTTAATATATAATGAACAAAATAAAGAAATAAGCAAATTTATAGAAATAGGCCTACTTGTTTACTGCACTGAAATAATGGTGCAGTACATCTCAATTTGGAAAATCAAATATGCCTAAATAATAATTAGGTCTACACAGTAGACCTACCTAAATTTCAGACATTTTTATTACGGTATCATATGTCTGACACAGTACAATAACTACGCATATATGATATGATGATGGTGATGACAATGATAATACAAAACAACAAAACAACAACAACAACAACAATAATAATAATAATAATAATAATAATAATAATAATAATAATAATATGTCTTTGCGTTGGAATGGGCCTTGAGGCGGAAGAAGAAGAAGATAATAATAATAATACCAAAAAACTATTACTAATACTAATACTAATACTACTACTACTACTACTACTACTACTACTACTACTACTACTAATAATAATAATAATAATAATAATAATAATAATAATAATAATAATAATGATAATAGATTACCTGATGTGTTGTCTACCAAGGATGAAAGTACTGTAAATATTTTCCTCCTGACTAAGGCATTTATATATTCTTACAGATGTTTTCCCTATTTTGCTATTTTCAGCTAGGATTGTGGCCTTGGAGAAAGTAGTAGAAAGGGACAGACAAACAGCATAGAATCATTCCATGTTGTGAGATACATTTCTAAAAGCTTTCTCATTATAAAAACATGATTTCAACACTTAACTAAATCTGAAAGCAGGATGTCAATGAATTCTTGCAATTCTGTCAGTTCTGGAATACTGTATACCCAACATTCATTAATTAATTAGTCAGTTAACAAGATTAAATTTTTGTTATTATTGTGTTTGAATCCCATCTTAGTGCTTTCATTTGTATTGATAATTAGTTTATTTTCCTCAAACCATGAAGTTATGTTCTTAGTACATTGCTAATCATTAAGGAAGTTCTCTGCAGAAAGAATATACCTCTTTATCAAGAATAAAATTTTATTGGCAGTTTCAGACAGAAAAATATGTTATCTGTAATTGGTACAGTCATTATTGCTTCTTTAAAATAACATACCTAATTTCAATAATAAATACAATCAGGTAAACTGATGTAACAAAGTGCCAGAATGCTTTTGTTTAATCAGTTATAGTTGCAATTATGATATGCAGAAAATTAAGTTTTTTTAAAAATTGATTTCCGAGTTAAGCTCCAGATTGATTCATTAAGCAGGGCTTATACAAAAACGAAGGTCTAGTTTTAAAAAAAATCATATTTAAATCGTCCAGCATCAGCAGAACTATACACATTTGTGACACCTTGACAATTGCTCACTCACATAAAAATACGAAAGAAACCATGTCAAATTGGCCGGCTTTGGAATTTGAAAAGGGACCTACAGAATTGCAGTCCAAAATGTTACCATCTCGGCCACCTCGATCAGTTTAACAGTCTAGTTTGATAAGCATATGTGAAGGAATAGTGTTATTTGTCAAAGTTACCTATATTGCAATTCCCAAAGCCATATATGAACACTGTGTTGTCAAGATACCTGATTTGCATTTGATAAATTCTTTCTAATATATTACCATAAAATAGGCACTAAATTGAGCTTTACTCTGGTATCAGTCAACCAATTTGGTCCATTATCATTAGGCTTCTTTCCATGGACGTTATAATTGCGTATACTAAGTTTTATGAAAATCTGATAAAGCGTATTTGAGTTATCGTTTGTGCAGACACATGGAAGGACGGACTGACGGACAGACAGGTTATTATTATTATTATTATTATTATTATTAGTAGTAGTAGTAGTAGTAGTAGTAGTAGTAGCTACAAGACTAGTAATAATATTGGTAACAAAGCCAGTCTATAAAATTACCTGAACAGTTTAACAATTTTTATGTTAGCAACAGGCCTATTGTGTTTCTGCATACATCCATCAGCATTTATACAATAAAAGCATGTGCCCATGGCTTTGGCCGTGATTATTTACTCTACAGGAAAACAGGAAAATCTTTATAACATTATATTTATTAACACTTACATCGTTTTTATATAAGTTGCATGAATTACATAATTTTATTCTTGATTATAATGTTTTCCATAACAAAATAGGCCTAATATAAATAATTCTGTAAGAGCATAAAGATTAAAAATGAAACAATTAAAATGGTAGGCCTACCACATAGGCCTACTCATGAACCTTACCCAAATTATGCATAAACAATGAAAAAAATTAATAATTAAAAAAACTAAATTCCCTGTTTCAATGTTCATTTTATGATTAAACTGCGATGAACGGGAAAAAAGTTACCTCAGATTTGAATTTCCTATCCCAAAGTAACCCTGCATGGTGAATTCCGACCAAGTCATTCAATGCTCTTTTTTCCAATTGCTATAGGAATTAATCTCATAATTTAGTACTGTCTTTTTAATAGGTGGCATTGGCGTTCATGAGATATAATATATGAAGTTTGGGTTTTTATAGTAGATTATGCAACAGAACTTATCAGTGGGGGGGGGGGGGGGAGGGGGGGCAAGAAAGAAAATAGAAAGAGAAGTCACCTAAGAAAAAATTGCATAGCTTTATTGGCCCTTAGGGGATGTATTGTAGGCTAAATTTCTTTCTTTCTTTCTTTCTTAAAATTGCACTATCCTTCTGAAAAACACTTTCTCAAAATGTAGCGTGCATTTCTTTGATTTTAAACTGTAGGCTATAATATTATCCCAACTGCATCTTCACATTCTTCCAGCGAGTAGAAAGTTTGCTGTAATAATAACGTGGTTTGATGATGAGTGCATGAAATCAATAAATGCAAGCCAGCAAAACTACAATGGTTGCAGAATTCGAATAAAAATATTAAGACCTCTACAAAGGAACACACGAGTTTAAGAAAGGTTTTCAAACTAGAACACTTAAAGGAAAAGTAAACTAAAAATTCAGTATCATTTTCTTCATACGGATTGAAAGAGAATGTTTTTAAGAAATGATATTCACTGTTAGAAATGTTTTACACCTTCACATTTAATCACAAAACGAATCTATTTATTGTAACGCGATGGGCGCGTGACGTCACGCTTGACGAAGGCTTGGCTCAGTCTCGCCCGGTGAAAGACATTTCACAGCATTCTGTCTACTGTTACAGTTTTTTAGTGAGTATCTGTTCAAACAATGGTTTATTGTTGTGTTGTGGGGTGTACAAACTCATCGTCGAAGAGTGATAACACACTTAAAATATCATTCCATCGATTTCCCAACAGAGATAAGTCACCCGAACGTAAATAAGCAATGGCAGATAAAAATAAAAAGAGAAAAATTTGTTCCTACTAAATACAGTACGGTTTGTTCACAACATTTTGAAGAAAATGATACCGAGCTTTTGGTACAGTTACGAACACAGTTATCTGGAGAGACCCCGCAATCTGTTTAAAAAAGAAGTGCTGTGCCATCACTTCTTTTGCGTGGGAAATCTGAAACACCGCCAATGAAGAAAAGAAAATCGTCGTACTCGAGGAAGAAGGAAATGAGAGAGTTGTTGCAAGATTTGAATAGTAATCCTTCAGTATCCGGGAATGGACAAATCATGAATGTGGAATCTAGTATTTATGACGAAAATTCAGTTTCTAACAGAGTAGGCGTTCAGTGTGAACTAGGAAATGAAACTTATGTCAATGTTTGCACAGATTCATTGAATGTTTCTTCTAGAAATTGTGATTTAGATAGCTCTTTTAGCATTTCAGAAATTTCTACTACCGCAAAAGATGATTCTGAATCTGAAAGTGACTCTGTTCGTATCTTGAAAAATGTTTTGTTTTTTAACTGTATTAGCTCTAAGTATTAACTGATAACGCCTGGCAACTAGTGTATCTTTATTTATAGTAACGCTATCGAATGGGCAATGTCGTGTTATACAGTCTACAACCCCCTTCTGTTCACAAATTACTTCACGGTCCCAACAACACACACTTTCGTGGCCCGTTTTCATATGTACACACAGCCCACATTTACACCATTCCGTATTTTCTTTTCTTCCTTGCAACTCTTTAAATAATTCCTTGTCATTTTCTTTTCGTGTGATATTAATTTGTGAATACCGAGATTTGTCCTTAGAAGGTAACATTGCAGGCATCTCTATCAACAACAAACACAAATGAGACTTTGTGGTGTATTAGAAACACAGGCGCGAGCATTACAGTAGCTGTTGTCCTGCCAGCGAGTTAGTCAGGAGTGACGTCACAGGAGCGTTTTACTTCACCCGTACAAGGCGTAATGTTTATGTTTATTCGTTCTTCTATGTACAGAGTATCATAATATGGAACGTCAATATAACTTATGCTAATTTTTTTCAAATACAATAATTTTTTACATATACAACTATAATACTAGCCTATGTTAATATAAAATACTTCTGCAGATGGTTTGTGTGCCTATGAATACTAGACAAGCCATTGGAGTTTTCTCTTGCCCAATATCAATAATTTGAGTCAGTGGTATTTGTCACTACGGTCTTTATGTGTGGGGTTTACAGTGCTGCACAAATTCTTCTATAGTGTAAAAACTATTTTCTGTTAGAAACTTTTTTAGTTTCTTTTTAAAAATCATTGCGCTTGTTGACGCTTTAATTTCTTTAGGCAGTAAATTGTAGTATACGGATCCTGCAACGTTTATGTTTTTTTTACCAAATTTTCCTCTGTATGATTGCATGTGGAAGTCATCATGAGTTCTAGTACAGTGGGAGTGAATCTCTTTGTTTATTTGTATGTTAGAGTGGTTGTTTTGCTTAACAAACAGAATTGCATATTGAAGATACACACCAATTATGGTTAGAATCCCTAGTTTAGCAAAAGCTTCTCTACACGAGTCTCTAGGTTTCAATTTTGCGATTATTCTAATGGCTCTCTTTTGTAAGACGAGAAGAGAGTTTCTTTGTGCAGTAGTGGCTGTTCCCCATAACATCGCTCCGTATTCAAGATGTGAGTGAAAAGTGGCATAGTAAACCATGCAAAGTGTTGCTGTAGGTAGAATCTCTTTCAGTTGTAGTATAAGGAATATTGCTTTATTGAGTTTAAGACATGTATTATCTATATGATTTGTCCAGTTTAAGTTCTCATCCAACGTGATCCCTAAGAAATTGGTTGATTGTGTCTTGTTTATGGTTTGGTCTTTGTATGATAAGGCGATGTTTGTTTCATTAGTTGGGTGTTTTTGTAATACGAAGTGTAGGTAATTAGTTTTGTTAATATTAGGTATTAAATTGTGTTTGTCACAGTATTGTTCTAATTGGTCTATCGCCATTTTCATTTTTATGTTTAGGACTTGTGGTTCTTTTGCTGAAAAAAGAAACGTGGCATCGTCGGCATAAAAGATGCTATCTACCCCTATCTTGGAAGTGGTCATTTCTATGTCACTGATGTACAGTAAGAATAAGACGGGTCCAATTACTGACCCTTGGGGTACTCCAAGTTTTATATTCTGTAAATCAGAGTTGTATTGGGTTTTACACCCGTACACATCTGTTTTATTAATTTGTGTATATTGTTTCCT
Organism: Ectobius pallidus; assembly: GCA_964059195.1. Taxonomy (NCBI): domain Eukaryota; kingdom Metazoa; phylum Arthropoda; class Insecta; order Blattodea; family Ectobiidae; genus Ectobius; species Ectobius pallidus. Next base: position 29,620,101 of record CAXKWD010000005.1, on the reverse strand, counting down.
GTCCTTCAAATAGGCTTTAAGCCACTCTTTTGCATTACCCCGTACCCCGAATCCTTGTAGCTTTTCTAATAATAGATCGTGCTGTACACAATCAAATGCTTTGGTGAGATCTAGAAAAACCCCGACAACTGTTTCCCGATTGTTCATTTGGTCTATGATTCTGTTTAGTGTTGTTGAGATGGCATCTTTTGTGGATTTACCTTTTTGGAATCCAAACTGATTTTGGGGGATAATTTTATGTTTGTTACAAAAGCTAATTAGTCTCTTTAATATTGGGCACCTGAAGTTCACGAGATCACCATTCGTTTCGTAATTCAAAGCTCCGTGCGATGAGATTAAAATTAGAAAATGGTATTTTTTTAGTTTACCCTTCCTTTAATTAAGGACAATGATGGACCAAACTCGCGGCTCTGAATAATATTTTCAAGAGATGGAGAAATTTATTTAATCAACTGTTAAATGCACATGAAGATGCCCAAATTGTAAATAGTGAAATATTCACAGCAGAGACATTGGTTGCTAAACCAACCCTCACAGACCCCACCTAGGAGTTGCTAGACCTTGTCGTTGGTGGTGGGGCTTGCGTGTTTCTGAGATCCACCAAGCTATACCGGCGGTAGCTTAGCTACTGGTAGGGCCTCCCATGCTGGGCAGGTTGGTGGGGAGAAACCAGACGAAGAAGCAACTCAACCCAAACCCCAAGGTGTCAGGCGATCCGTGCTGAGGGGGTGCATGGCACATGGGATGATGTGTCACGAACGGAGCCTCTGGAATACCTGACGCCCTTCCAGAGTATTTAGTCTTACCCAGGTATGTGGGGCTCTACCTGGGCGGACTTATGGAATCCCTAACTGCTCGTGGGACAGAATAGACACGTTTAAAGAAAATAGCTCCAAAGGAGCAGATACTGAAGACCGAAGGGGATCTCAGGAAGAGACAACCTGAAGTCTAGTTACGGAGGAGACAAGGGAACTTCACTTAGAGGCAACCCAAGTCGAAGAAGTTGGAACCATGCAGGGATCTAATATCGAGATAACCCAAATGGAAATTGGGGATAGTGCAGAGGCTGTAACAAACCTTGCAGGAGAAGATCCCAAAGTAGTAATCTCACCGGCAATCTCAGAGGCAGGCGCAAAGTCAAACCTCGAGAAAACTGGAAAGATTACTAAAGATATTAAATCCATGCAGTCATCTGTTAAGAGACTGTTTATTGGTGAAAAACGACCTTCTGGTGCGCAGAGACGCAAAATGAGGACACAGGAGGCGATTGCTGCAGGAGAAAGGGTTATACCCAGACGAGAGCGAGCCCAGAAGAGGAAACCCTCTGATAGGAGTACGCCAGACTCTGGCAATACCTCGAGGCAGCGTAAAAAACATGCAGGGGATAAGGAGCTGCATGCAAAGAGTAATACAGAAATGGCACAAGCGGAGGGTGAAGCTAGGCCTTGTACCTCCCAATCCTATAAGGAAGCACTAACCACTGTAAAGATGGCAGTGGTTCCTAAAGGATTCCCAGATGAGAAAATAACGGAAGAGCAATTTGAACTCTTACAGGATGCAGTTCTGGAGAAAATTAAACCATCAGATGATGGGGAATATATACAGTTTCTCTCCAGTACTCTGGCTGATGGTGCAGCTACTTTTACGTGCGCCAATAATAAAACCAAAACCTGGTTAGAGGAGGTGATTCCAGAACTTCGACCATGGGCAGGAGTAAAGCTTAAGGTAGGACCAGCCAACACAATACTTCGTATCGCTAAGGTGATGGTCTGGGTACCTAAAGCCCTTAAGAAAAAAGAAGTTACTCGAATTCTGGAGCTACACCAAACCCAGAACAAAGGACTTCAGACGACTGACTGGAAGAATGTTAGTAGCAAGGAAACAGAGGAAGGGTTAACTCTTGTTTTCAACATTAATGAAAATTCCTTCAAAGTCTTGAAGGCAATGCAGTTTAAGGCATACCTCGGCACTGGACGAGTAACCTTCAAGACTCTGACAAAACCTCCAGGCTATAACTGAAGGTCATACAAATAAACCTTCATCGTGCCCGGGAAAGCTCTGCAGTCCTGAGAAGAAGGCTTGAAGCAGAGCAGATAGACTTAGCCCTAATCCAAGAACCCTGGGACATCAAGGGCAAAGTTGCAGGACTAAGTACAACAGAGGGTAAGGTAGTATACAAATACTTACCTAATGAAAGACCTAGAACATGCATATATGTGCGCAGAAATATTTTATTTCTACCATTGTATGATTTTTGTTCCAGAGATACAACTGTAGTACGACTCAGGCAATGTGGTCAGGGCTCTGAGGATCTCATTATGGGATCTATATACCTGCCATATGAACCTGAAGACAGACCTTCAGAGGAGATAAAACGTTGGTGTCATACACCATGAGGGGCAATGAAAACCTGATACTGGGATACGACGCCAACGCTCATCACACTGCTTGGGGGAGTTCAGACACCAATAGTGAGTACCTTTTTGAATTTCTTGTCTCTCACAATTTATTTGTAGTGAACAGAGGCTCTGTCCCCACGTTTATGATAAGAAACAGAAAGGAGGTTATTGATATAACAATTGGCACATTAAATGCACTCAATGTAATCAAAGAATGGCATGTATCTGATGAGGTTTCTCTCTCAGATCACAAGCAGATTTGTTTCAGTCTCAGTTGGGAAACTGAGACTGATATTAAATATCGTAATCCTAGAAGGACACAATGGGAATTGTATAAGAAAGACCTACAGCAACAACTAGGTGATATTAATTCAAGAGTATCTTGTATAAAACAGATAGAGGAGGTAGCAGGCATGGTTCAAAACTGCATAATCTCCTCCTATGAAGACAACTGTCCAGAAACTTCTAGGAGTAACCACAAGAAATCTGCTTGGTGGAATAAAGTCCTAGAACGAAGGAGGAAGTTGATAAGAAGGCTCTTTAACAGAGCAAAAACATATGGTGAGTGGAATACATATTATAAAACACTTGCTCAGTATAGGAAAGAGATTCGTAAAGCCAAAGAATCTTCTTGGAGGAAATACTGTGAAGAGGTAGAAGAAACCTCTGACAGTGCTAGACTCCATAAGATAATGGCTAAGGATCCAATAAATCCACTAGGAACCTTGAGAAAGCCTACTGGAGGATATACTAAAACACCAGAGGAAACTCTGGAAGTTTTGTATTCAGAACACTTCCCTGGATCAATCCAATCTACAGGGGAAATGCTGAGCCCCAATTTAACTAGGGCTATTGGAAAACCTAGTAAAGAATGTTGGCAGGTAGCCAGGGAAGTGGTAACATATGAAAAGGTTCATTGGGCTGTTAATACATTTCAACCCTATAAATCCCCAGGACCAGATGGTACGGTATATACCCTATCTTACTGCAGGCAGGCATGGAAACTCTTACACCCATCCTCATCAGACTTTTCAGGGCTAGTATAGCATTTAACTATATTCCTAAACCCTGGAGAGAAGTAAGAGTGATATATATAGGCCTATACCAAAGCCTGGTCGTGTAGACTATGACAAGGCTAAAGCTTTCAGACCTATAAGTCTGATGTCCTTTCTGCTGAAAGCAATGGAAAGACTGGTTGATAGATACATTAGGGACAGGTATTTGAGGGCTAGACCCCTCCACCAAAACCAGTTTGCCTATCGACCAGGAAGATCATGTGAAGTGGCACTCCACCATCTTGTAAGCAGAATTGAAGCAACATTACAGGGAAAAGAAATAGCCCTTGGAGCTTTTCTTGATATTGAAGGAGCCTTTAGTAATACCTCCTTTGAGTCAATGATCAATGCATTAGTAGCAAAAGAGGTAAATCCCATAATTTGCAATTGGGTTAACTCGATGCTAAGTGGACGTATAATTAAAAACTCACTGTTGAGGGCAGATATGGCTAAATCTGTAACGACTGGGTGTCCGCAGGGTGGGGTACTATCCCCCCTTTTATGGAACCTTGTTGTAGATGAGCTGTTGATGGAACTCAATGGTGAAGGGTACTACACACAAGGATATGCAGATGATATTGTAGTGCTTATCCGAGGCAAATTCCCTAGTGTGGTCACCAGTGCTTTAGTTGGGCCGGTACGCACCGGTACTGCGTACCGGTATAAAATTATTTTCCTTCTACCATACCGGGAAAAATATGTGCTCCGGTACGTCGTACTGGCAGTACAGGAACGATATTGTCCTAAAATACTTATTAAATGTCCAATTCACGAGAGTGTATTTGTTAATAATGACAAACACTATTAAATTCGCAATAGATATGCGTTCTATGGAAGGTGAGTACCCCCATAAAATATTTTCCAACTAAAGCACTGGTGGTCACTGATGTAATGCAGTCGTCATTACACAGAATAGAAGAATGGTGTTCAGGGGTAAACCTAAAAGTGAACCCTGAGAAAATGGTTCTTATACCTTTTACCTACAAAACAAACTTAAGGAGTATGAAATCTCCTAGTTTCTTTGGAGAAAAACTTGTATTTTCAGACCAGGTCAAATATCTAGGAATAACATTAGATTCTAGACTAACCTGGAATAAACATGTAGAGAAAGTTATAAATAGAGCCAAAATATCTCTAGTGACAGTTACAAGGGCTTGTGGAAAGACTTGGGGATTCAAACCCAAAATCTCACACTGGCTGTACACAGCAGTAATTAGGCCTAGTATAATCTATGCTGCTGTTGTTTGGTGGCCAAAGGTAATGCAACGGACAACCATAAAAAACTTGGCTAGGATACAAAGACTTGCAGAACTAATCACAACAGGGCCCATTTCAAGCACCCCGACCGCAGCAATAGATGCCATTCTCAACCTTCCACCTTTAGATATATTTATAAAGGGGGAGGCAAGGATGGCATCGTATAGAATGTCTGTGAGTGATTGCTGGAACAACCCTTACATAGATTTAGGGCATTCCAAAATCAGCAAGATGGTGAATATAGGAGAGATAGGTGATATGATCTCAGGCTACTCTCTTCCTGAATATCATTTTGAAAAACCATTCCAAATCACTATAGGTAGTCGAGAGGAATGGAAGATTAAAGAAACTGAAATAGCCTCAGGGCCAGAGCAGCTAACGTGGTATACGGACGGCTCTAAGACTGAGGTAGGTACTGGAGCTGGTGTATATGGATATAAACCCAGGAAAGACTTAAAATATTCCTTGGGGAAACATATGACTGTGTTTCAAGCAGAAGCATCGGCACTGCATGCCTGTGTTCGGGAAAATTTGAGGAAAAATTACAAGAAGCAGAAGATCTCAATTTTCACGGACAGTCAGGCAGTACTAAGGGCGCTCTTGTCTTGCAGCCTGAGATCCCAGTTAATCAGGGATTGTCATAAAGACCTTGTGGAACAAAACAAAATGACGTAAAAGTCTTTTGGGTGCCGGGTCACAGGGGAATACCTGGTAACGAGGGTGCGGACTGTCTGGCGAGGGCAGCAGCAGCAGAAGCGTATATAGGACCTGAACCATTTACTGGGATATCAGGCAAACTAATTCGCACTGCAGTGAATTCTTGGGTTGCCATTGAGCATACCAAGTATTGGAACTCAAATGTAGGTTCAAAACATTGTAAGGGGATGATTAGAAAACCCTCTAAGAACATCGCAACTCAGGCATTAGGACTGAAAAAATCCGACCTAAGAATTGTGATGGGATTACTTACAGGACATTGTACACTGAAGAAGCACATGCACAAAATGGGCATCCATTTAGGAAGTACTGAATGTAGACTCTGTGGCCTTTCAGAGGAAACCGCTTGGCATGTTATTCACAATTGTGAAGCTCTTAGCAGGAGAAGATTCCAAATATTTGGAACTTCGGAACTCCTGCAAGTACCAACATCTGATAGGATTGTGAGTCAGCTTGTTAATCTGGTAAAAGGCACCGGGCTATTTGGCTGACTCCAATCTAAGATGCAAGAGGTAGGCACAATGGACCTTTTGGTCGAAGTGTTTGGGACAAAGAGACCACCTCAGAATATATCATATCATATCATCAACCCTCACAGAAGTAGGAATGGCTATAGGTAAACTAAAAATGCACAAATCTCCAGGCTTTGACCAAATTCCAGCAGAATTAATTAAGGCAGGTGGAGGTGAAATAAATTCAGAGATCCATAAATTTATTCTTATGATTTTAACAAAGGAAGGATGCCAAGGGAATGGAAAGAATCTATTAATTATTATACTGATCCAAGAAAAGGAAATAGGGCCAAATGGCCAAATGTAATAACTATTGTGGAATTTTTCTCTTGTCAACTTCATACATAATTTTATTAATATATTTCTGTCAAAATTAATCCCATATGCAGGTGAAATCATTGAAGATCAACAATGTGGATTTAGGTGAAATAGATCAACCATTGGTCAGATATTTTGTATTTGCCAAATATTGGAGAAAAAGTGGAAATATAATAAATCTGTTTGTCTGCAATTCATAGATGGTAGGAAAGCATATGATTCAATTAGGCGAGACAAATAATACCCTCATTGCAGTGGCGTGGCGTGGGTGATTCATAAGTGTTGCCAGTTGCTTCAGACTTAATTTGGGGAGTGCCAGTCGCGAATTCCGTGGGTTTCCAAGTTAATATTATATAGGTTGTATGCAACTGTATAAAACAAAACAAACAAGAACTAACATATAAGTAAAAATTATAGTGGCATACCTTATTTAAAATGTATTTACAATCTCTCCAATTTACAGAGTCTATTTGTACTTCAGTTCAATCCGCCGATTCTTCTCCAAAAAAATCTGATGTGAAAGTCACATAACTTCCTCTGCCCAAATAAAAGTTAGCAGTATTCACATATCCTTGTACAGAATCGCAAGACACAATTTTACGCTAATTATCCTATAAATACCTCTTCTTTCAATGATGCGACTAAAAGCGAGTCTATATAACAAACTTAAAAAAAAAAACAAATGACTGCAGACGTTTATTGAACTTTCTGCCGTAAAATATAATTTCCGAAATTTATCGAATATTTCCCTCAGATTCATCTTTACTCTATGCATGGCCAACAATACATCTTTCTCACTTCACATTCTTATATAAAATAAGAGGCCGTGAAAGAGCGCGAATTCAGTTGTTCATCACGTAAGACAAACTTTCTACAAACAGTGGGTGAACAGTGGGTGGCTTGTAACTACCCTCAGAGAATTTTCTCGAAAAAATGTTTCAAATAAAAGTGTTAGCTCTTAGTATAAGCAACCTATGTGCAAAATTTAAAGAAAATCGTTAGAGCCGTTTTCGAGAAAATCGCGAAAAACGAAAATTTCTTCATGTAAAGTCCCCTTAAAAATAAGAGAAAATAGTCGCCAATCTTATCCTCACATCTTCAGAAGGTACCTGACCCAAATACGAAATTTTGTTTTCATACGATTTTCCGTTTTGGAGCTAGCTTGTTCACAGATATTTTCCACACAGACACACAGACACACAGACACACAGACACACAGACATGTTTCCAAAAATAGTATTTTTGGATTCAGGGGGCCTTGAAACGTGTATATATGCTAAAAACTCAACTTCGAATTTTGGGGTCGAAAACAATACTTCCTCTACCTATAGTACCTATGGTACGGGCAGAGGAAGTAAAAACATCAATGACAGAATTTTCAAACGTTGCTTGCTTTTGCTTTTTAAGTTTATTAAGCAACCCCTTTTCCACTGATAACAGAGACAGAGATGAAAGTCTATTTTGAGTTTGAGTGTTTCTGAGATAAGTGTGTATTCTGCGGAGCGCTGAAAAAGATCGTTCTGCTGATGCACTGGTGGCAGGAATAGTCAAAATTAATTCATGAAGTTTATACACCTGTGGCAAAGCTTCTTTAAGTTCCATGGCATACAACTCTTGGTGAACTTCGTAGACTGCTTTGTTTCGAAATTCAGGGGAAGAGTACAAATAACAGAGTTCGTTCCTTAACCGCACTGAGTTGAAGTACTGTCCGTAATAAGTAAGAAAAGTCTTAAACGCACACTCTGGGAAAGTCTTGACATATTCGGCGTATGAAGCACTGTCCAACAATGACAGGAACAGTAGTTGGTCTATATCCGAGAATCTGTTGGTTATTTGGCCAAGTATTGTATCTATGATCTCATAAAATATTCGTCGATACGATGATTTTGTGTCATTTTCTCCTTTGTCCAGTCTCGATTTCTTTGAAAGTATTGGTGTTTCGTGGCAGTCTTGATCAGATTCTATTCTTGACCAAATTAATTCGTCAAAATTTTCACGCAAGTCTTTCATACTGTTTTTAAAGTCATTGATTTTTTGTTTGCAGAAAGCAATATAAAAAATCTTTTTCTGAAGGATGTTAAACAAAAAATCAGACTTAGGAAATATCTGCCATATACTTAAGAAAAGATATTGCGGGAGAAGAATTAAAGTATGCAATAGACTATTCTAAATCCAATGCATGTGAAATATCTGCAGTTTACATCAGGGATTTCAATGTAGTTTGTATCTGCCTATACAGACCACCCAACTATAACTATAACGACTTCATGGTTACTCTAGACAACCTATTGCAGTGTCTACAGTCCAAAATCAGTAGTGCCTCTATATTATTAGCTGGTGACTTTAATGTAGATACACGTGTAAACAGCCCCCAGAATCTTCAATTCACAAACGTTTTATCAAGCTACAACCTTAGATGCACAGTGAACGAAATAACTAGACCAGGCAGTGGAACTGGTGGGTCATGCATCGACAACATTGCAACCTCTCTCCAACCAGATAGAATATCAGCCTTTGTAGAGCCAATGATTACATCAGACCATCATGCAGTTGTAATGGAAGCAAATCTTCAGCTCAACAAACAAGACCATTCAACCAACAATAATAACAAGAAGATTGCTAGACCAGTAAATAGTGATTTTGCACCCTACTTTTGTTTTTTGCTTAGTACAATAAACTGGATACTCATGTACAGTCTGACAACACTTGATGACAAGTTCGAATATTTCTTAAACCAATTTACAAAAATTGTAGATACTGCATTCCCTATTAGATATGTAGATACGAAGACACACAGACAACATGCAACAAAACAACGGTGGTACACTGAAAACCTAAAAAAACTAAAAGAAACCTGCCTTCACTTCTACAGAAAGCTCAGAACAACTGGAGAGAACGCCTACAGGATAAAATACAAAGAACTACAGAACCAATACAAGAATGAAGTCAAGAAAGCAAAACTTAATTACAACTCTAACAAAATAAACTCAGCAAACAACAAAACCAAAATGATGTGGTCCATCATCAAAGAAACACTTGACGACAACGCGAAGCCAAATCATAGAGAGAACACCTTAAAGTCCGATGCCTTCAACACAAGCTTCATAGAAACCATCACAAAAGCAGTAAACAATATTCCTAAGTCAAATTTAGATGTAATCCAGTACTTGAACAAAACCACAGAAAACATCAACCCAAATAACAAATTTGCTTTATGCCAAGTGAGCGTCGAACAGGTATTTACAACAATTCTGTCCTTAAGCAACAGTTCTAGCATGGATGTATACTTCTTAAATTCCCATATTCTGAAGCTTGGTGCAAGCCACTTAGCTGAAGTACTAGCATATCTTTTCAACAGCTGTATCGAAGAAGGTTACTTCCCTCTCAGCCTGAAATTTGTGAAAGTAATCCCAGTGCACAAAAAGGGCAGTCTCATGGATTATGGTAACTATCGTCCAATAAGTATCATACCCATAATTTCTAAAGTGTTCGAATTGTTACTGTATAAACAAATAGTGAACTTTCTTGAAAAAAACCATCTGCTATCTGAAAGTCAATATGGATTTAGGACTGGTCGTGGAACATGCACTGCAATTGAAAATCTAGTTACTGAATACATCACTGGAATCGATGACAGAAAATGTATACTAAGTAGATTCTACGACATGTCCAAAGCCTTCGACACAATCTCACACAAAATTCTCCTGGAAAAGCTAAAACAATATGGCTTCAGTGAGCACTGCTTAAAACTCCTCCAGTCATACTTAAACAGCAGGTACCAGGCTGTATGGTACAATGGCGAACTCTCTCAGTATCTTCCAGTAGAAACAGGAGTGCCCCAGGGCTCAATACTAGGTCCCATACTTTTCATTTTATATATAAATGACTTGCCCCATTCTATCAATAGCGTTCATGGCCACTCTTACTTGTTCGCAGACAATGTAGCTGTGAGTATAATCACAGACAACGAGACAGCATCTAGCGATGAAATGCAAACAACTGACTCTATTGTGCAAGATTGGTGTGCTGCTAACTTACTATGTCTAAACAAAGAAAAGGTTGATAACCTACAAATAAACTTAAGCAGCAAAGACAAAAAGACAGTGAAGTTCCTAGGAGTCCATATCTCATCAAACATTAAGTGGAATATTCATATAGACCATGTATGCAAAAATGTGGCTAAAGGTATCTTCATGTTAAGGAGATTAAAGCATAATGTTAATGAAGATACACTAAAAACAGTGTACTTTGCTCATGTACACAGCCATTTAACATATGGCATCACAGTCTGGGGGAATGACTGCAATGTCACAAAGTTGCTGATCTTACAAAAAAGGGCCATTCGAGTAATTTGCAATGTAAACAGCAGGACACACTGCAAGCCTCTATTTAGAAAATTATGCATACTAACCGTAGTTTCCCAATACATAATGAAGTGCTTGCTATACGTAAGAAACAATATAACCGACTTCCCTACAAACAGCTCAGTTCATGGCTACACAACAAGATGCAAGCAAGACCTCAGAATTAGCCAATGCAATTATAGCACCACCCTCAACAGCTTCAATGAAATGGGCAAAAAATTCTACAACACACTGCCTGTACACGTGAGAAAACTCAAAATACTTCATTTCAAGCGAGAAGTCAAAAGAATACTAATAGAAATAAGTGCATACAGAGTAGAAGAATATTTCGAAGTGTTAAATAGAAGCTAGGTCAAAGTCAAACTTGATGTACTTGTATTGTTTGTAATCTTACTCTTCAATTACTTTATATTATGTGCCATACATTTGTAATGTCTAAGGCTAAATAAATTATTATTATTATTATTATTATTACAAGCAAAAACACCAAAAGCAAGAATCTGAAATCAAAGCTTAGGAGGTTCTGGTAGTAGCCTGATGCACAAGCTCTTGTTTCAGCATACCATTCATCCTCATCTTCTGCCATTAACTTAAATAGGGCGGCAAGTTCAGTCTTCAAGCTGAAAATGACATCAATCATTCTGCTTTGGTAGTTCCATCTCGTGGCAGACACTGATGGAATGCGTTTTTTCACTTCAGTGTCTAAAGCTTCTGTTCTTTTGGGCGATTTTGAAAGAAATGTAGACAGTCCTGACACTGTTTGAAAAAATATTCTACACTTCTTTATCTGACTGGTTGATTGCTGCAAAACTAAATTAAGCTTGTGGGCATAGCAATGCACAAATAAAGCTTGTTCATATTTCCCTCTAACAATCGATTGTAAACCGTTATGCTCTCCAGCCATCACGGCTGCACCATCATATGTTTGCGCTATGAGTTTCGCGCCAGATTTGAATTCGTCCATGATTTCGAGCAAATGCTTGGACAAACCAACTGCTGTGCGGTCACTACTGACGTCACAAAACCCTACAAATCTTTCTTCAACTCTTCCTTCTGGTGTGACGTAACAAAGAACCGTTGATAATTGAGATTTATTTGATACATCAGTGGTTTCGTCCATGATTACTGATATAAAACTTGTCTCACTCACTTCGTTCTTTATTTCATTAATCAAAACACGAGAAATACACTCAATAATGTCATTCTGAATGTCATTTGACGTTCCTGAAAACACAGTCGCAGTCCGAAGATGTTCCTCCAACTTATCATCTGTTTGAGCAATTAGGTGTAAGAGTTCTACGTAGTTACCTCTGTTATCCGAATGTTCGGACTCGTCACTACCCCTAAATGGGAGTTCTTGCTGAGCTAAATAGCAAACAGCATTTATCAATCGACCCATTATATATGTAAAGGTAGGCAATCAAGGAGCTTTCACAAGGTACCAAATTAGGTAGATTGGAAAGGGAAATTAGGTGAGAATGGACTGTAAGTTTCTGAAACCCTTGCCTTTGCCTATACATGAAAAGAACAAGAATTTATAACGTTCTGGTGAATAACTGATATTTATTTTAACACTAAAAGACACTGAGGTTATAATACACTGAAAGATTGTTGAAGTTGATGCTTGAAGAGTTGATGATCTTGAAGAGATGACGAAATTTCTTGATGTTAAAATACTCTGGTGATAATTAAAACTGTAGCAGTTTGTAATAAAGTTAAATTAAAGTTCCAAATAATGTTTATAAATTGGTTGTGATGAAATATTCTCCTTAAAGTAGTAAATTACACTTACTGATGTGTAATACTTAAAATGCTTTTTGTCTATAAATCTTGAAGTTAGGTGAATATTAATTACTTCAGTCTTGCACAGAATCCTTCAAATTCTCTTTATGTTTGTATTTGAAAGGAATGTATTATGTAAGACGTTCAGTAATTTAAGTCAAATAACACTTTGAAATGTGTTGTAATAATGTTCACAAAGAAAGCGAAGATGGTGAAATTACAAGCGTCTATATGACGTCACCTTGGTGTGCCTATGCAAAGCGTCCCAAAGCGAACAAAGAAAGGTTACAGTGAAATTCTTCCTTCACGCAGAAATTAATTATAATTAATTGGAATTGGTTCCAATTAAAAGTTAGATAGATGTAATTGAAGATTATCTTCAAATAAGAGACTTATAAGGAGTCACAAGCTATGTTTGTTAGCGTGCCCACGAGAAGCTCTTGATGAATGATATTAATAATCAAATTTCTTAGCTGAAATTGATGATTTAAAGATGAAAACTCAAATCCTTGCTGGATTGAAGATTCTAGTTGAAATTCAGCTTCCAGATCCTTGGATACTGTAGAATGCTGATGATGATGATGATGATGATGATGATATACTGGGAAATACTTTTTCCCAAGCAGGAATGAATGAGAACCACGTCCGCTTCCTTCAGACTCGACCTGTGAACTAACTAAACTGAACGCCTTGAATGGTTGTACTGGCTTTGTGAGGGAAATCCCCAATAAACTTAGCAAAATTATATTTGTAAGAGAACGCGTCACAAGTAATTCTGACGTGAAAGGATACTAACAAATGCAATGGACAATAACACCATGGATTTAAAGTATAAATCAAATATAAAAACTATATAAAAGATCTATATAATAATAAAAACTTGAATATTTGTTTGAGAAAACTACGTGAGTTTTTTGCTGGAAATTGGCAACATTGAAAATCAACGCGATTCAGTATCGATATATTGCAGATCGAAGTACACTCACGAAATGATTTCACAACGACAAATGACTACCACCATGCAAATATATATGTAATAACTTATTATTTCTTTTAATAAACAAATAATGGTTTTAAAGGAACAATATTAAATATGTAAAACTGTGAGTATGATGCCAGACACTTTAACATTATTCTAAAGTCCGTGGAACATGAATATCAAATGTTAATATTGCACGTTTGAAAGTGGGGTTAGGTTGATTACAAACTATCTTAATTAGCTCAAATAATATTTATTATAATAGATTATGCAAAACTAAGTTCAGAATCGCAATCTACGTGTCAAGTATTAAATCTGAACATGAATGTGAAAAGATCTACAATAAATGATTTTAATATAATGTCGTAATTTAAGCCTATGTTTTGGCTACGAAAATCATAGTTTTACTTCCAAGTTTTGTTAATTATACAATATACCTATTCCTTTTCACACCTTCATTATACTTTTCAACTGAATTCTTAAATGCCTCACTCAAAGAAGTGTCAATTCTTGTTTTTCCAAACTTTACTAACGCTACAACGGATGAAATATGAGTTTTGGAATTTTCATGACGAACCCTCAAGGTGCGGAAACTATCCATGTTACTGATGCCATCTGTTGTCCATGCATTCTTTTCATTGGAAAAAAGCAGGCATGGCCAACAAAATAGTTTCATTAATTTGTCACAACCACACAGCCAAGGAAACTCCTTGTACCAAGAGCTACTAAAATGCCTCTCGAAACCCCCGTGTGATTTAGTTTTTAAAGGTTTAAGATCCGGAGTTGGCCTTCCTGATGAAATTATGTGACATTTTTCACCAAAAGAACGTGAACTCAAGGAGCGTTTTAAAACGTTTTCGATCACACAATCACAGTCACTTATACCCGCAAATTGTGATGCCATTCTTCTTATTGTACTTTTAGCATTAAATCAGTCACCATATCATACGTGAAGAATTAACACTAAAAATCAAGGTTTGCCTTTACACTGAACTGGCAACAATAAGTGTTATAAACAGCAAACTGAGCGCGCAGGGTCACTGACATCTCACACGAGACTATAAGCTTCGAGTTTGCCGGTAAGCGCCATTGGCAAAGTAACGAGCTGTTTATAACTGGAGGATGCTGTCTTCGACCGGTCTCGGCGGATCGGTCACAAATGAAGAAATTCTGAAATCTGAAAGTGAAATTACTTACACTTTCCATTATTCTTTGATAAAATAATGTAAAATTTGGATACACTTTATTCATTTTATAAGCTGTTGCCGGTGGCAACAGAGGCAACATTAACGCCACGCCCCTGCCTCATTGAGTTTGGGATACTAGATTGACCAAAATGTGTCTAAACAAAACCTACAGCAGAGTTAGGGTAGTGAAACTTATATCTGATAGATTTGCAGTTAAAAGCGACTTGAAGCAAAGGAGATGCATTGTAGCCTTTACTTTTTAACTTCACTCTGGAATATTCCATTAGCAAAGTTCAGGAAAACAAGGTAGGCTTAGAATTCAATGGCAATCACCCAATACTAGCTTATGCAGATGATGTTTGTCTGTTGGGCGATGACATAAACACAATTGGGAGAAATGCTGAAAGTTTTTTCGATGCTTGCAGGAATGTTGGACTGGAAATTAATACAGAAAAAACAATTATATGGTCATGAAACATCATAATAATGTGCTACAAAATATCAGAACAGCAGATAAAGCACTCGAACAAGTTGAGAAATTCAAATATCTGGGAGCAATAATTACATAAACAAATACTATTAAGCAGTGATTTTTTCTGGGGGTATGCAGGGGTACGCATACCCCTTAAAGATTCTTCCAATTTCATATAGGAGAAAATTATTAGCCTATTTTCCACAATTTTAAGATCTGGAGAAATTTGTGCCAAACAAAATGATGGAAGCGATTAGGCCTATACACATCATTTGCATCAAAGTTGCTATTTTTAGTGCTACATTTGTTTTCTATACCATGATTTCAAGAGACAGGGCCTGACATTAGCACTGTGATTGGAGGAAAAGAAGTGAGCGTTGAAATGGTAACCATGAGTATGTTGTCGATGTTACTGATTCAGCATTAGTACGTGCTGAAGAGTTTGTCGTATCCTTTAACTCAGCTTTTCCAACCTATAGATATGTGAATTCTTGATTTCTGAAAGGATAGCACCTTACCTGACCCAAATACGAAATTTTGTTTTCATACGATTCTCAATTTCAGAGCTAGCCCGTTCACAAACTTCCACACAGACAGACAGACACACAGACATGTTTCCAAAAATAGTATTTTTTGATTCAGGGGGCCTTGAAACGTGTATATATGCTAAAAACTCAACTTAGAATTTTGGGGTCGAAAACAATACTTCCTCTACCTATAGTACCTATGGTACGGGCAGAGGAAGTAAAAATACATATTTCAAAATTGGTTAGTATATTTCAAGCTTTTGTGGTTTGTAGTATGTTTGTCACTAAGTGAATTTGTTTTAGCCTTAAGATAATTGTAGTATGTGTTATAATTTTTACTTCCTCTGCCCGTACCATAGGTACTATAGGTAGAGGAAGTATTGTTTTCGACCCTAAAATTCGAAGTTGAGTTTTTAGCATATATACACGTTTCAAGGCCCCCTGAATCCAAAAATACTATTTTTGGAAACATGTCTGTGTGTGTGTCTGTGTGTGTGTGTCTGTGTGTGTGTCTGTCTGTGTGAAAGTTTGTGAACAGGCTACCTCCGAAACGGAGAATCGTATGAAAACAAAATTTCGTATTTGGGTCAGGTACCTTCTGAAGATGTGATTCGAAGATTGGCGACAAATTTCCCTTATTTGTAAGGGGAATTTACATGAAGAAATTTTCGTTTTTCGCGATTTTCTCGAAAACGGCTCTAACGATTTTCTTTAAATTTTGCGCATGGGTTGCTTGTACCAAGAGCTAAAACTTTTATTTGAAACATTTTTTCGAACAAATTCTCTGAAGGGTAGTTATAAGCTACCCACTGTGAATACGTGCTTTTTGCAGTACGGCTTCTTGTAAATCGTACGAAAACAAAATTTTGTATTTGGGTTAGGTACCTTCTAAGGCTGTGAAGATTGACTACAACCTTTTCTTATATTTAAGGGGACTTTACATGAAGAATATTTTGTTTTTTGCTATTTTCTCATAAACGGCTCTAAAAATTTCCTTTAAATTTTGTACATGGATTGCTTATACCATTTCAAAAACATTCTCTGAAGGGTGGTTGTAACCTACCAACTTGCCTGGTGAACAACTCAATACGCGGATATTTAAGGCATTTTATTCTATATAAGCACGTGAAGAGAGAAAAATGTACTGGTGGCCCTGCTTACAGTAAAGAAATGTCTGAGGGGAATATTTGATAAATTTTGGAAATTATTCTTAACAGCAGAAAGTTCAATAAACGTTTGCAGTCACTTGTTTTTTTTTTCCCATAGCCTGCGATTTTAGTCGCAACATTCAAAGAAGGGGCTATAAGATATATATAGCATAATTAGCGTAAATGCTGCAAACTTTTATTTGGGCAGAGGAAGTTATGTGACTTTCACATCAGATTTTTTTCCTTCGAACCAATGTATTCATATCACCCCTCGCATGAGCTTTGCTCTTTGGGGTTATATTATATTATATGTGTATATTAAAATCTTAAATGAAACAAAATATTATGGAGAATGTGTACGAACTGATTCTACCTTGAACTCTGACTCTACCTTATGTATATTGTGTGCAATTCCACTTTCATTGTAAATATGTGGGTAAGTCTGGCATTGTTCTGTTAAATCAAAAGCAAGAGTACCCTTAAATTTTCTTTAGAAAATAAACACTGCTAATAAGGAAAAAGTTAATGTCATCTGAAGTAGGAAATGCTTGTTTTTATCCAATTCAGGAGCTACTGTCTTCTAGTCTTCTGTCCAAAAATCTAAAAATAAAAATATCTTGCCGGTTTTATTATATATATGTGGGACATGATCCCTTACTCTTCAGAAAGAACATAATCTGAGAATGTTTGAAAAAAGGGGTGCTTAGAAAAAAATTCGGACATAAGAGAGTTGAAAGCAGAGACTGGAGAAAACTGCATAATGACCAGCTTCATAACCTGAACTCTTCACCAAATATAATAAGGGTAATTAAATAACGGAAGATGAAATGGGCTTGACATTTGCATGCATGGGGGATGAAATACCTATCTCAAAAATATTGACTGGGAGACCCGAAGAAAAAAGACCACTTGGAAGACCTAGATGTAGGTGGAAGGACAATATTAGAATAGATTTAAGGGAAGTAGGATTTGAGGGGATCATGTAAGTGGGGCAATGGACCTCTGGGTTCCATACTTAATTACTCAATGGCAACAGAATATTCCTAAGCAAGTTAAAGGAATATTATCTATTTTATGGAACCCAGAGGTTCATTACCACACTTACCTATGCCTGCAATTCAACCCTATTCTGTCCTAACTCCATCCAGTCATCCCTCACAAATCCTAAACTAAGCTCTGTAGTGCTACATCCCTGGAGGGACTTGGCCTACCACCCGAACGGTGCGTCATCTACCACAGGCAGATGGCAGGATTAGGGGCACGTGGTCAGCATGACGACACTCATGGCTGTTAATGGTGGTATTCATGAATGGAGCCGCTACTTCTTGAGCTGATATTTTGAACACAAAAGATTTATCACTCAGTTGTAGTCTGCTGTTATGAACTGAAAACCTATACCTTGTGACATCTAGTGGCAAATCTCTGCTCTTCTCTCTCTCTAACCTATGAACTCGATGCTCCCGCCATCTACACGCTAATTCGCGAGACTCTGGTGTTGTGCGACTTAGCGCTTCCACAGAAGGCCTATGCTGGTGAATAGGATGAAGAGCCTTTACCGCAACCTTGGCCTGTTCTGGTCCAGTCCGGGAAAGTGGTTCTGTTACTCCGGATGCTAGTGACCGTCTGAGGACAAACATTTCTTCAGGTAAAAGGGGACCCTAACCTTACCTGAACCTAACCTAACCTGTGTCGAGGAGGGGGGACAATTTTTTGGTAGCAGAGCGTGGTTCTCTTCAAGTTCCACGTTCTGTTGTTGCTGTAAATTTGAATTTTGTTATCAGATTTAGCGTGGTTGCTCTTCTAGTTCCACGGCTTCTTCTTGTGTAATGATTTTGCTAACTTAATGTTTTGTAAATGAAATAATTCACAGCATTTTGGTGACAGGTTTTTGCTGAAAGCATTCTGTTTTCTTGCCTGTTTTCACCTGTTAATTTAATTGCTATATGGTGGAAGAATTTGTGTTTTAATTTGATTTTAATTTGATTTTTTTAATAGGCCTAAAACTCCTAATAGTTGATGAGTTTAATTATTTTACTTTGTTGGTGCTTTGTTTCTTCGTAGCGACTAAAAAATTTTGTGTCTACTGTGTTTCATGTTATATCGTCATACCAAATAATGGAGCGCCATTCTGTGAAACCAGATTTGCTCCTCAAGCAGGACATAATATATGAACTCCAAGTTCGAGGCATAGAAATAGGACACAATGAGCCAATCTATGTCCTGAGAGCTAGTCTAAAGGAAAACACGGAGGTACCCATTAGTCAAGACAAAATAAGTGAGTTGAATATTTGTACTCTCTTCAAATATGCGCATGAACGTTTAGAAAACTTAACAAGTTTTCTTGACTCTACAGATCTAAATGTCGTTCAGTTGGAACGCAGCGAACAAAGATTATTGCATGTGATTAATCGATTGCATGGCATACACGATTTGGTAGACTCATCCCTTTTGTATCAGTGTCATGCTGCCAATGACAAAGCTAGCCAAAGTTAGTTAAGGTTAAAGCATCAATGGTGGCTCTCGCTAACAAGTCTTGCATGGGAGAAACGGGCACTGAACGTGACCCGCCCATTGCATCTGGTCTCACCGACCAAGCGGTGGAAGTTGCTACTTCGCTGTTGGAGGAAGTCACGGTCAGTGAACCCAACAGAAACCTGTTGGAGGAAGTCACGGTCAGTGAACCCAACAGAGGAGAGCGCTTTGCCGTGTTTACACCTCATCGTGTTAACACTGATAATGACAGTCCCAATAATTATTCTTTAGCTGCTCGGAATAATTCTTTAGGTGTGCAGCAAGCAAGGTATGACGGCTCGCCTCGTAACAGAGTAATTCCCTCTTCTCAAGTCTTCGATTCCAGTATGGTGAACTTCAGTAATCTTCCTCACCCTCTTGCTAGTAAGCTGGACTTGATTGGTAAATTTGCTGAGGACTCGTTGGATAACATTGTCAAATTTCTGGAATTTATATGTGAAGTAAAAGAACAAATTTCCATGTTCGGTTTTAACGAAAACAGTTTGTTGGCTTATTTTTCTTGCAAACTTTCTGGTTCACTTAAAGATTAACTTTGGAAACTGCTAATGCTGGATTCGGTTTCGACGTGACGTAACGATATGAAAGTGATATTGTAATAGTTCCATTCTAAGATTTTGCAGATGTATGTACCGATTCGTGCTAGAGCTTCACTTCTTAACAAGCATTTTTATAGAACTCAGAATTTCGAGGAATCTTTTTCCAAATATGTCCAATCTATCCGTACTTTTAATAATTAAGGAATCGCGCACAATGTGCATTATCTTAACCTAAGACTTAACCTACCCAGTCCTGAACCCGGGAAAGAGATTTTTCACTACTGAAAAATCCCCGACCCGGCCGGGAATCGAACCCGGGCCGCCGGAGTGGAAGGCAGGCGCGCTACCGACTCACCTGGTTACGTGACGTAACGATATGAAAGTGATATTGTAATAGTTCATCACGTAATCATACGATTCTAGTCATTTCTGATATACGTCACGCGAGTAGATATTTCCAGATCGTGTCGCAATCATATTGCGCCCCGTTATGTGTCGTCACGTGCAGAACTTGGGTTCGATTCCTCAGTTCTTCACTGACATTCTACAGTTCTTCAATGACAGTCGTATCTTCCTCTCAGACGCTCTTCGTCTCCAAAGCTCATCATTATCTCGCCCTGTGCTCATGCAGGACTTGCATCTCTACGATCTACGTATATACTTGTACAGACGATCTCAGGCCTGTATACAAGATATATTCTCTCTTCGCTGCGTAGATTCTTCAGCAGTTATAAGAGCTGCCCGTTGTTCCTCTGTAACAACTCTACTCATCAAGAACTCCAAGTATTTATTCGAGCTTCGAGTGATTTATGGAATCACTATTCTACAAGAACTTCTATCCTGACTTTCTAACAGAAATTCAGAAATTCAACATTGGACGTCAGTACCGTTCAGTGGCTAACGGGAATCTTGCAGATTGCTGTCTGGGATTCTCAAAGTTAAGTATTATTCTTGCATTAATAAATTCTATACTCAGCAGAAATTGCTATACTGAATAACATAGTCAATTTTCTATTTATAACGCAGAACAGAATGCGTACATCAGAAAGACTACAATGCCTTCTATAAATACTCACTGTAACGAATCATTAATTGTATTTGTTCTGACACTAAACTCATATGATACTCATTATCAATGTGTTTAATCTCTCAAGTATTCTCTCAGTATATTGTACTGAAATTAGTATCAGATAATTATATCAGATCACATCATTCACAGGTTGTGAATCTCATTTATTGTTCTTATCAAATACATTTAATTTGTGAGAAATTTGCATATCTAATCTATATGAAATTGTGTTTCAGAAGCTCTAGGCCTATACATAAGCCTACATGTATTTATTACAAGAGGAAGATTTATTTTACATTGTAATTAACTATTCTTTGCACTTTGCTAAGAAAGTATTTATTTGTCATTCTTGTCAGAAGTAAATTTATTCATTTGTTTTCTGATTATTAACAAGACATAAATTATATGGTGTTCAATTATAATTCTTTGTATTCAAATAGTGTACTCAGAATAAAATTTATTTTTCTGGAAAGAAAAATTGGTGACCCCCTTATATCTCATTTCCCTCATGGAAATACTTTACCTTATGGAGGTAGGAACCAACTTCTCGCCCCTCCATCACCCACGGTGCTATCCGTACTTTTGCCAAAGTCTTTCGTCTTGAGTTGTCGGAGAGAGAAGTAATTCAGTGCATTCTAGAAGGAATGGCTCCTGAAACTCGAAGTCAGGTTGCTTTTGAGGCCAAGCCGGTTACTTTTGCACAGTTAGAGCGACCCTGCGCTCATATCAATGCTGTAAATTATTCAGACTCACTCCGTGTGAGAGAAACCGAAGTGAGGTCTGTGCGCTTTGAGAATGCCCGAGGTAATTTTAGCAACAGAGGTTATGCCGGTGGTAGGGGCGACACTCGGCCCTCTTGTTATAATTGTGGTAAACCGGGTCATTTCAAGCGGGATTGTAGAGTTGGCAGCAATAGAGCTGTAGAACGTGGTAGAAGTCAACGCGGCTCTGCTAGAGGCAGAGGCCAGCATAGTAATGTTCAATGAGGAGTGTCCCACCTTAGACGTCGAGGTGGTTCGTTGCTTGTATGTGGTAGTGCTGATGGAGTAGACAGTGACGGAATGAAAAGTGAACGAGTAAATTTGGTAGGGAAGACAGACGTTACGGACCATTGTGACTGGGGTGTACATGCTGGTGACTCGACTTTATACAGCGGTGTATTCCCGACGGGTGTTGAAGACAAGACTGACGTGACGGACAAGAGAGTAAAATCTGACAAGACATTTCCTACCAGGATTTTTGTTAATAAACTTTTCCAGAAGCAAAACTACATACAACGCCTTGCTCCTACAAGTACAAACGTAAATATGCCTTTTCATAATTTAACAGGTCCGGACCTAAGAGTAAATAGTCAGAAGTCAGATAAACATATTGTCAGTCGTGAAAAGAAACATAAGAAGCTGCGAAAGGAGAGGACGACTATAAATAAACCTTTTCCACCGCGAAATATTCATGGAGTGATCGACTCCAAGCTTCCTATGGTACGAGCTACTGTATGCCATAACACTTTATCGGCGCTCCTTGACAGTGGAGCAGCGACTAATCTGATCTCTAGTGATGCATATCGGAGTATGTGTTTAGTCGACAAACACACTCCAAAGTTAATTGAGAGCGAAGCAAAGTATAAGTCAGCTGATGATCACATGTTAAAAACAGTGGGCTGTGTTAAGTTAAAAGTCAAAATTGGTAATTTTACCTGGACTTTCCCCTTTGTAGTTACTGATGGATTGGTAATGCCAATGATACTAGGTTCCCCTTTTATGTGTAAAACAGGTTTATTGTTGGATTTCTGTTCTAACCAAATTTATTTCCCTTTTGCTAATGATATTAAGATTAATTTATTCTCTGGCGTTCCCTATTGTAAGCCTATTGATTGTAATGTTACGGAACCAGCTTACTTAGTGCCTGAGATGCATTATCCTTCTTCATTTATTAATTCTGTGGACATTGATTTATCTCATCTGTCTTATTCAGATAGTGTCCAGGTAAATTCCTTGCTTGATCAATTTCCCGATGTGTTAACTAAAGAATTAGGACTAACAGATCTCTTGGAATACGAGATTGAGTTAAACGATACTCAACCGGTTCGTAGACCTCCTTACAGGCTTAGCCCGCCGAAGATGGCCATTTTGAAAGATCAAATCCAGGAGATGCTCGATGCGGGAGTCATACGTACTTCTGTATCGAACTACTCAAGTCCTATCTTTCTGGTGCCTAAGTCTGGAGGCCGGTTTAAACCAGTGGTTGATTACCGCTATCTCAATGAAAAGATTAACATAGAGTCAGTCCCTATTCCCGATATTAATTCTTCTTTCAGTTTTTTTCATGGTTCTAAATTTTTCTCTTCCCTTGACTTAAACCAAGCGTATTTCCAGATCTCCCTTTCTGAGAAATCCAAGAGGTAATACTGCGTTTGCAACACCGTGGAATTTATTCGAGTATAATTCTGTGCCTTTCGGTTTAGCGACGGGAGCCCAAGTTCTCACTCGTCTTCTGGATCAAATCTTCTCTGATGTTAAATTCAAATTTGTGTTCCACTATTTAGACGAACTTGTAATCTATTCCAATTCATTTGAGGAACACTTAGAACACCTCAAGGAAGTGCAATACTGCGTTTGCGACACCGTGGAATTTATTCGAGTATAATTCTGTGCCTTTCGGTTTAGCGACGGGAGCCCAAGTTCTCACTCGTCTTCTAGATCAAATCTTCTCTGATGTTTAATTCAAATTTGTGTTCCACTATTTAGACGATCTTGTAATCTATTCCAATTCATTTGAGGAACACTTAGAACACCTCAAGGAAGTGCTTTCACGCCTCAGAAGCGCGAAGCTAACAGTCAATCCTGATAAGGTTAGTATAGCCGCCAGGAGACTGTCGTTCCTGGGTCACCTGATTTCTGCCGATGGCGTTTCTATAGACCCGAGAGAACTGATGCTATTCGAAATTTTCCCCCTCCCAAAGATGCCAAGGGTGTGGCAAGATTTGTTGGGATGGTTAATTTTTTCAGAAAATTCATCCCCAACATGGCTCATATTTCTGCTCCTCTTAACGATTTGAGAAAGAAAAATGTGAAATTTTCTTGGACTCCTGTCCACCAAGAAGCCTTTGACACTCTGAAATCTTCCATAATGAATCCTCCTGTTTTGGCCATGCCCGATTTCTCTAAGAGGTTTGTGATACAGACTGACGCTTCCCCTGTTGCTATAGCAGCTTTTCTCCTGCAGGAATTCGAGGAGGGACGAATGCCTGTGGCTTACGCCTCCAGAACTTTGACTCAACCAGAACGCGTGTACTCCATGTACGAATTGGAGGCTCTCTCAGTGCTATTTGCAGCGGAGAAATTCCGTTTGTATGTGGAGCGCGTAGAATTCCTGCTAGAAACAGACTGTCATGCTTTAAGCTGGGTTCTGGCAAAACCAAGAATAACTGGCAGAATTGCCAGGTGGGCTGTACGTTTGTCAGCGTTCAAGTTTAAAGCTAAGCACATTAGGGGGGACTGAGAATGTAATTGCCGACAGTCTTACCAGAATGTTCAGTCCAGATCAGCTGATTGAATATCCTGGTCAAGATTTAGAAGATCCTCTTGAGCTATCTAGCATGGTGGCTAACATTTTAGAAGATTTTCCTTTGGCTTTTAAGTCATTAAATGATCATCAACCGAATGATGAATTACTTGCTCCTCTTATTCTTCCTATAAAAGAAGGAGAGAATGTGCCGAAGTATATTCTCAAGAACGATCTTTTATACAGCGCTCCTTCTCGAAAGAACCCATCCCGTATCATTTTACCTTCTGCACTCATAGATATGGTATTCAAATATTACCATGAGTCTGCAGTTGGTGGGCATCTGGGTTATGAGAAAACCATGGGCAAAATCAAGGAAATTTTCGCCTGGGACGGTATGGATGCCGCTATTAGAGCTAGGGTAAAGGCTTGCCAAAAGTGCGCCTGTGCTAATCCAGCTCGTTGCATGAAGCTAGGATTTTTAGCTTCAGAAGTGCCTAGCGCTCCTATGGGAAAACTCCATATTGACTATGTTGGCAAACTTCCTAGAACTAGAGCAGGAAATTCCTATATACTCGTAGCAGTAGATTCTTTTACCAAGTTTGTATGACTTTTCCCCGTCAGGGAGGCTACAACTAAGATTACCATAGAGTGTCTTAAGAAAATATTTGCTGTAGTCGGATTTCCGCGCTCGATCATCTCCGATAATGCCTTGTACTTCGTGTCGAGAGCATTTAAGCATTTCTGCTTCCAACTAGGGATCCAGCATATCAAAACCTCACCATTTTTCCCCAAGCCGAACCATTCGGAACGCTTTAATAGAAATCTTAAGGCTGCATTGATAGCATATCATTCAGATGATCATGCATCATGGGACAGTAATTTCAATTGGTTACAATTTGCATTTAATTCTGCCCAACACGAAGCCCATAAAGAGACACCACTGAAGTTGATGCTTGCCTTTTCTCCAAACAATCCTCTTTCCAATCTCTGGTCGATTAATGATCTGTTGCCTGAAGCCAAAGATGCGGCCAAAGTTACAGACATGTGGCGGAGAGCCTCAGTTAACTTAAGACTGGCGCATGATAAAAGGGCTCAGCGTCAGAAGACCTGTAGATTTTGACGTTGGTGATCAGGTATTCGTTAAGAATTTCCCTAAAAGCGATGCAGCTGCGAAATTCTCAGCGAAACTCGCTAAAAGATATTTGGGCCCGTATCTTGTTGAGAGATTCCTGACTCCTGTTACAGTGGAACTTAAAGAAGTTGGAACAGATAAGACCGTAAAGGCTCATGTCTCCAACGTAAAGAAGTCCTAGAGATCCATTTGTTCTTATTCTGTTGTGAAGTAATAGTAGGTAGTCTTACAAGGAATGTTGAAGTAGGTGTTTAATTTTATTTTCTCCCTTTCCTTCCATTTTACACACTTGGAAGGATCTGAGTCTTAAGTGAATGCCCCGACAGTTGCCAGGACGCTGGATTCCCTGGTTATCTCTCCGGGATGAGGGAATGTTAGGACAGGTTGGATTTTTAAACATGCGTTTGCTACCTTCTATAGAGTCAACAGTTAGGTTTAATGGAACTACTGATCAATAAATGAGTAGAGAGTCTTAATAATAAACCATGCATAAGAATATAAGCATATTAATTTGTCGCCTAGAAACAAAGTACCATAACTGTATATTTATGACCATAACTGTATATTTATTAGCATAACTGTATATTTATTACCATAACTTTAAATGGAACTAAACACAATGTTCACACAGTGCCATGACTGTATTTAAATATGTGTTATGTTAAGGTTTTAAAAGTTTTTAACTATAAGTAGTTGTGTATATTTTGATTTAAGCTTTTAAAAAAATATTGACACAAAACCAAGTTATTTTGTAAAATGTAAGGGTATATGAATTTGTTGTATGCATGTGTGATCTTAGATATTGTATGCTTGTATGAAATTTTAACACATAATGAAATTAAGTATGTATTGAGTGCATGTATGATATTGCCCAATTATATAACTTCAGTATGTACCAAAAAATTATGTAAACCTAACCTCAAGATTTTCGTCTTCTTCACATTCCGTTCTTGAGCTTCTCGCGAGAGAGAGAGAGAGAGAGAGAGAGAGAGATGATTTTACTAAATATATGTCTAAAAGAAGAAAATTGTGGGAGATGTTATCACATTATGAACTTTTCTGCCGCTGTCTGGATTATGTTTCAGAAAAACTTGTCCTTATGTAAAGAGACCTGTGGCGGGGAGCAGAGACTATCTAGCATATTACCTATCAGAGCTGAACCCTTGAACCTTAAACTGCTCGGAGGTCTGCTGTCTCTGACCCAAAGTTCTGCACTACTGTCTGCTGTCATTAACCTAAAAGATGCACTACTGTCTGCTGTCTCTGACCCAAAGTTCTGCACTACTGTCTGCTGTCATTAACCTAAAAGATGCACTACTGTCTGCTGTCTATGACCGATGTTATGAAGCCTGACTTGGAGCTACACAGCTGACTCCTGTCGGTGACCTGTTTGCTGTAGTCTATCATCTAGCTGCGCTGTGGATGTCTGCAGTGTAGTGGCACAGCACTTGCCCTACACCTCTTCTGATGTCTCGTGACTGGTGTCTCCTTCCCTGGAAACAGGCCACTTCCAGCGAAGTTTCTTCTGCATCCTGTTCTACCTTGGACTGCGCTTCTGGACTCCGTCATTCCTGATGAGCTTCATTCCTGTGCTAAAAGTGCTGATCAGCAAAGTTGTTTTGGACACTTCTATTGCTAGAGCAATTCCTAATAAGTTCTAATCATTATTCCAGTCCGTCTTCTGTATATAAACTTTTCTAAAGCCAGTGCAGTGATCCCGTTCCTGTGAAGAACTTTTCTTAAGTCAGTGCACGGAGTAAAGCATTTTGTAAAGACAGTGTTGTGGTCCCGCTTCCCAGTGATAAACTTCCTCCAACCTGAAAAGTACTCCCGCTTCCCAGTGAAAAAAACTTTCTACAAACAGTGCTGTGGTCTCGCTCTCATAACCTAGAAATTGTGCTCCCACTACTCATGAACTATTCTACGTCTCAATTGTGCTTGTCTTTGTGTATTGAACTGTGAGTCAAGACGCACATTTCAATTCTGTGGCGGGGAGATTGAGCTGATATTTTGAACACAAAAGATTTATCACTCAGTTGTAGTCTGCTGTTATGAACTGAAAACCTATACCTTGTGACATCTAGTGGCAAATCTCTGCTCTTCTCTCTCTCTAACCTATGAACTCGATGCTCCCGCCATCTACACGCTAATTCGCGAGACTCTGGTGTTGTGCGACTTAGCGCGACATCTGGTGACTGTGGCCCGTACCTTCCGATCATATGTTTTGCAATGACTGGCAGATTGTCTCGTGATGTTATGTTTGGAGGTTCTTCATTTGTCTCCTCAACAAAGACGCTGTTTTGTTATAGTCTCCAGTATTTGTCAAGAAATCTTTATACAACGTCTGGATTGGGTAATACTCTTGCCGCCGTGCCTTGCTTCCAGACTTGAAGACCCTGTTGTCTTATCTCTCTCGTAGCGGCTTCGTCATGGCTGGTAATGTACAAATTCATGCTCCGTAAAAGACGGAGTATGGAGGCTTTTCTGGATTTTAATTAGTGTTGTAAACGTTCTATCTGAGCCATATGCATTCTGTGTTGAGTTCTTTATAATTTTTAATCTGTAAAATCAGTCAGTATGGCTAAATAAGATTAATTATGGCCAGGGCCTAGGTAGCGTGGTCTGCCATTGTTCTGCTTGCTTACTTTATATCTGACGTTCTTGTATTCGAGCCCAATTATATAGTTTTCTCCCCTTTCTGTGTATGTAATTTAATTCTTTACTTTATTCGCTCTTTCAACTTATAGTTTTAATAACTTAATCCCTATTATTTCCCGCCATACATGATGCGCCGAGTAGAGATCCGTTTCTATTTGGGGTGGCGAATAGAAACGTTTGTTTGCATCTAAATTTCATTTAGAATATTCTTAATTACCTTTTAATAAAGTTCCACCACTCATGTATGAATGTGTTCTGTAATTTAAATGAATTAATAATTTTATTCGGGGATCCCCTTTTTATCAAGTTGTTTTAATATGTAGGCCTAACTAAGCACTAAAGGTGATATGAATTCTCTTGTTGTGTATATGTGTTTTATTAATTTTAGCCTCAGATCAATTTTAAGATATTATAAATCTAGGTTTTATTATGTAAATTTGTCTAGGCCTAATTTTAAGTAAATGTTCAAATTCTTCCAACTTTTCTGTCTTTAACTTAGCTTGCAGTTACATAAGGTTATGAAACTGCAAGCACTTGTTCTCTCTGCCTCCTATTCGTTTGTCCTCTTCCTTGCTCCCTTTGGGATGGGTTCTCTCCTTAGGTTTCTTCAAGGGGACGCTTCCACAGAAGGCCTATGCTGGTGAATAGGATGAAGAGCCTTTACCGCAACCTTGGCCTGTTCTGGTCCAGTGCGGGAAAGTGGTTCTGTTACTCCGGATGCTAGTGACCGTCTGAGGACAAACATTTCTTCAGGTAAAAGGGGACCCTAACCTTACCTGAACCTAACCTAACCTGTGTCGAGGAGGGGGGACATTCTCTTCCAAGTAGCTCTTCAATTTGAATCATGAGGCTGAGTGCACCCCTGCCAGACCTCCCTACCTCAGAAAAACCCGAAGAGTTACCGGGGATTGAACCCGGGCTCACGGATCTGTAGTCAGCGACGCTAACCACAAGACCATGCCGACGGTCCCTCGCAAATCCTACTTCCCTTAAATCAATCCTAATAATGTGCTCCCACTTACGTCTAGGTCTTCCAAATGGTCTTTTCCATTCGGGTCTCCTGTTCAATATTATTTAGATATGTCTTTCCTCCCCCATGCACGCAACATGTTCAGCCCATTTCATCCTCCATGATTTAATCACCTTTACTATCTCTGGAGATTAGTACAGGTTATGAAGCTCATTATTATGCAATTTTCCCCAGTCCCCATGTTCATCTCTCTTAGTCCCAAATATTTTCCTAAGCACCCTCAGATTATGTTCTTCCCAAAGAGTAAGCGACCATGTCTCACATCCATATAATACAACCAGTAGGATAATTGTTTTATAAATTTTCATTTTTAGATTCTGGATAGAAGACGAGAAGATAAGAGCTTCTGAACTGCATAAAAACAGGCATTTCCTGATATGAGTCTATACTTAACTTCTACCTTAACATTAATTGTATCTGTAAATATTGCTCCCAGATATTTGATTTTGTCCACTTGTTCAAACAATTTACCAGCTATCCTAATACCGTATTTACTCGAATTTAATGTGCACCCTGATTTTGAATCTTGAAATTTAAAAAAAAAAGAGGATGTTGGCAAATGTAATTCGCATCAATGGTAGGATAGGTATTTTATTTGGAATTTTGTCATAGTATTAAGGGAATAATGAACCACCATGTAAACATTTGATATTATTATTAAATTTAACTGCCAGTTTTAGGCCTACAAGTATATTCATTGACACATTATTTACTGATGTGTTCTTTACTGGAAACCTCGATTTTCTTTAAATTTTACACATGGGGTGCTTATACTAAAAGTCAAGAGCAGCATCATAAGAATAAGAATTTTTCGTTACTTGCCAAATATTGTAGGACCAGAAAGAAATGTGGAGGTTCATGCATTTATGTTAGAAACACTGTAGAAGCCAAAGAATATGAGAAATTTCAAAATTTAAATATTGAGGAACACTTTGAGGCCTGTATGGTGGAGCTGCCACAGTTGAAGACAATTGTAATTTGCATATACAGATCCCCTAGTAGTGATTGCCACATATTGATCAACAGGTTAGATTCCATAATTAATTCTCTACATAATAATAATAAAAACATTATTATAGTTGGCGATCTAAACATAGATTTTCTAAGTAGGCCTACTACCATAACCAATCAACTAACACCAGTCCTAAATTCATATGGCTAACAGGCAGTGATAGAGACCCCAACTAGAATAAGTAATGGGACTAGTTCAGCAATTGATCAGGTAATACTTAATGTAACATCTTGGAATTACAAAACCAGTGTAATTGAAACTGTTTTCTCAGACCACTTTGCGCAGGTCATAGAGATAAACTCTAAAGAGTCCCTTAGAAAAAGAGAGAAAATAAACTCACATTATAGGATTAGTAGACCATATACAGAAACTAATATCCAGTATCTAAACTATCTACTTGACAAAGAATCGTGGGATAATGTTGATAGCAAAAACTCGCCTCACTCAGCTTGTGCAGAATTTTTAGAAACTTTCAGTTACTACTATGAAACAGCATTCCCTAAAATTAAAGTCAAACTACATGAACAGAAAAATAAATGGATTACCCCTGGCATTAAGGAATCTAGCAAACGATTGAAATATTTCAGTAAAATTATGAAATTGGGGAATATAACAGAAGAATTCAAAATATATTATAAACAGTATAAAAAGATATACAATAAAGTACTAGAGGAAGCAAAGAAACTACAGAACGACAAACATATATTGCAATCAAATAATAAATCTAAAGCGATGTGGAATATCATTAAGCATGAAATAGGTAAAAGGAGGGAAACGGAGAAAAACCATAAAATCAATAACAACGGTGTTATATCATCAGATCCAAAAGAAATAGCAGAATTGTTCAACAGGTATTATACAGACATAGCACATAACCTCATAAGTAACACTTTCACTGCCCAAACACAAGACTCAGACAGCAGGAATATTCCACAACAGCGAAATACTATTTATTTAAACCCAGTAACAGTGAATGAAATCACATCAATTATAAAGCGATTGAAGAATAAGAAATCAGCAGGAATAGATGAGGTCTCGGACAGTGTTATTAAAAACTGCCACAGACACACTGTACATCCATTAAGTTACATAGCAAATCTATCATTAAGCTGTGGTCAGTTTCCAGATGAATTAAAAATTGCAAAAGTGAAACCACTGTATAAAAAGGGATCCAAAGAGGAAATAGAGAATTATAGACCAGTATCTCTACTCTCAGGTTTCTCAAAAATCTTAGAAAAGGTTATGTATGCAAGACTTATAGCATTTATAAAGAAATATAATATCCTAACTAATATACAACACGGGTTTTGTCAGGGAAAATCCACAAATACTGCGATAATTGATTTTCTTCAAGAAGTATATGAGGCCATTGATAGGAACGACACTAGTGTAGGACTATTTGTAGTCTTATCAAAAGCATTCGATGTAATAGATCATAACATCTTACTCAACAAACTTCAAACTTTTGGAATAAGAGGATTAGCATTAAAATGGTTCCAATCATATCTAGAAAACCGCAAACAAGTTGTAGAAATCGTGCACAAAGATGAAAGGACACACATAATAAATAATGTACTGTCAAGTGAGAGGTATATCAAGTATGGGGTTCCACAAGGTTCCATCCTTGGACCGGTATTGTTTTTAATTTACATTAATGATCTAGATATTCAGTCAAATCACACAAAGACAACTCTTTTTGCAGACGATACCAGCATCCTTTTAACAGGTGAAAACAATGAAATTGCTAGACTTAATATGACAGAAACAATAAGTAAACTTCATAACTGGTTCGAAAGGAATAGACTTATAGTTAACAAAGAGAAAACAGTTGCAATAAACTTTCAGCATGTACAAAATAAGAATACAGAATTTCCTAACATCTCATATGAGGATAAAACTATTAGTTATGTAGATTCAACAAAATTCTTGGGGGTATGGATTGATCAAAATCTTAAATGGTTCAAGCATGTTGATGTCCTCTCGAAAAATTTGAGTAAAATTTGTTATGCCCTATGGTCAGTGAGGAAAGTATCCAACCTAAACACAGTACGCTCACTCTATTATGCCTACTTTCACTCCCTCTTAACTTACGGAATAATCTTCTGGGGAAATTCAACTAACAATGAAGCTATATTTAAATTACAAAAAAGAGCTTTAAGAATAATGATGAAAGCAAACAACACAGCCAGCTGCAGGCAATTATATAAAGATCTTCATATATTACCCTTCCCCTGTATCTACATATTAGAGACACTTATATTTGTAAAAACTAATCTTTCTTCATTCCAAACAAACTCAAAGGTACATTCCTATAATACAAGAAATAAAAATGATTTAGCGAGTATACCACATAAAACTAGCTTATTTGAGAAAAGCTTCACATATACAGGACTCAAATTATACAATGGTTTACCCCAATCCATTAAAGAAATACCTGCACTATGTAAATTTAAAAGAAAGGTATGTGAATTTCTTCACAGCCACTGTTTTTATTCAATGGATGAATTCTTTGACCACAATAATCATTCATAGGCAGTTTTATTTTTCAAAATTTTTTATTTATCTTGATTTCAGATAGCCTGCTAGAGGATTTGCGGCCGGATAAACCCACGAGTTCATATAGTGACAGTGTGAAACATGATATGGACCAAATGGCCTCATGTAGTGATGACTTATGGAAAAATGACTTAATCATTAAAATCTCCATGTACTGTAGAACTAGGACAGGTGTTGAATTATTCTGGTAATAGGGTCATGCAACAGTTAGGACTGGCTCAATCTTTCGGAGAACGGCTTGGTTGACTCTGGTTCCCTGTTGCTAGGGTTTTGTAGGTGGAGTGAGCTCGCTAAGGCTGGAGGAACCTTCATCTACTTTTCCTGTTCTAAATTTTATACTTATTTATTTACCTTCATTATGTTACATTGTCATGTAATTATGAGTTACTATTTGAATACTACATTAACAGGTATTTATCCTATTCCTAATTATTAATTTTTATTACTAGAAGAGATCATTCAGTATTTATAATCTATTGATATAAATAATTAAACAACAGGATAACTCAGCACCTTTGTATTTGTATTTGTATTTTATTTTTTATAATTTTACTTATCTGAATTATAAAACTGGTGCTTAGGCTATAAATTAATATAAGTCAATAATTTGCTAATATCTATTTTATACTCTGTAAAGAAATTTTCATACTGTACATATTTCTTCAACTGTAAGTTTATATTTGTATTTGTAATTATATTGACGTGTCCCATAACATGCATATGTTCCGATGGACTTAATAAATCAAATCAAATCAAGAAGAGCAGCAAGCTCAAACCACGCCGGCTATGCGAGAGGGCCAACGACTCGATGTTGCCACGTCTCCTATATTCCAGCCTGTTTGAAGGAAGCCATGGCTCTGCTGTTGAGAAGAACCTGAATTAGACCAAGGGCTACCAATAGCAAACCTCCCCCCCCCCCCGTGGGATATTCTGACACACATATTTTTTTGTCGGTATTGTCGTCTAGTTTAATATTTTAGTTGTTTGCCCCTTATCAATTACAGCATATACCCGGAAAACCTGGAAATCCGGGGAAAATTAGTTTGTTTAAATTTTTTATTGTTCTTTGCCCCTAATATTCTCAGGGAAATTCTCACTCACACATTTTTGTTCGTATTGCCATCTAGTTTAAGGTTCCAGTTGTTTGCCCTTACAAATTACAACATATCCCCGCAAAACCCGGAAAACCACGTGTATACTGAGAAAATGACTATGTTTTATCTTTTTAATCTTTGTTCTTTGCTCCTAATATAAAAGGGAATTTCTGAATCATATGTGTTTTGTTGGCATTACCATCTAGATTAAGATTTCAGTTGTTTGCCCCTTATCAATTACAGCATATCCCCGGAAAACCCGGGAAACCAATTATATACGGAGAAAATGACTATGTTTTCATTGCTCCTAATATTTGAAGAGAATTTCTGATTCATATGTTTTTTTTGTTGGCATTACCATCTAGATGAAGGTTTCAGTTGTTTGCCTCTTATGAATTATACGATATCTCCAGAAAACTCCGAAAACCACGGAAATCCGGAGAAATTGACTTTTCAAAATTTATTTAAAAATCCTTGTTCTTTGCTCCTAATATTCCCAGGGAATTTCTGACTCATATGTTTTTTGTTGGTATTTCCATCTAGTTTAAGGTTACAGTTGTTTGCCCGTTAATTACAGCAAATCCACGTAAGCCCTGAAAACCACGGAAATCCGGAGACTGTAGATCACAAGTTCCGAGTTCTAGAAATTCTGTGGATTTCCGTGGTTTTCCGGGTTTTACGGGGATATGCTGTAATTGATAACGGGCAAACAGCTGAAACCTTAATCTAGATGACAATTCCAACAAAAAACATATGAGTCAGAAATTCCCTTTGAATATGTAAGATTTTTAATAAATTAAAACGAACTCATTTTCTGCGGATTTTCGTGGTTTTCGGAGTTTTCCGGTGATATGCTGTAATTGATAAGGGGCAAACAACTGAAACCTTAATCTAGATGGCAATACCAATACAAAAACATACGAGTCACCAATTCCCTTTGAATATTAGGTGCAAAGAACTAAGATTTAAAAATTTAAACAAATTCATTTTCTCCGGGTTTCCGTGGTTTTCGGAGTTTTCTGGGGATTTGCTGTAATTGATAGGGGGCAAAAAAACTGAAACCTTAATCTAGATGGCAACACCAATACAAAAACATACGAGTCACCAATTCCCTTTAAATATTAGGAGCCAAGAACTAAGATTTAAAAAAATTTAAACAAAGTCATTTTTTCCGGGTTTCCGTGGTTTTCGGAGTTTTCTGGGGGAATTGATAGGGGGGCGAACAACTGAAACCTTAATCTAGATGGCAATACCAATACAAAAACATATAAGTCACCAATTCCCTTTGAATACTAGGAGCAAAGAACTAAGATTTAAAAAATTAAAACAGTAATTTTCTCCGGATTTTCATAGTTTTCCGAGTTTTCTGGGTATATGCTGTAATTGATAAGGGGCAAACAACTGAAACCTTAATTTAGATGGCAATACCAACACAAAACCATATGAGCAACCAATGCCCTTTGAATACTAGACGCAAAGAACTAAGATTTAAAAAAATTGAAACAAAGTCATTTTCTCCGGGTTTCCGTGGTTTTCGGAGATAATAATAATAATAATAATAATAATAATAATTTATTCATCCATTGATCAAAATACATTGATATAGGACACGTCTTTACAAATACAGAAATTACAAATTTTTCTCACACACACATGTACACTCATACAAAGTTTTTGATTTTGATACAATTCTAAAATTTTTCTATTAGCTATAATGTTTTTAAAGTAATGAAGTTGTACAGTAAATAAAAAAATTTATATCATTTTAATGACTACTTGAATTTAAACATATACACACAAAAATACATGCATCCGCACATACATACATACATACACACAAAATACAAAAATACATACACTTAATAAGCATAATTATACAGAAAAATAAATACACATACACAACATCTTTGACTTAACATATTATGAGTTAATTCGGTTTTTTTTTTTTTTTTTTTAAAAAGTAATGACTCAGTCGGATATTTTAACATGGTAAATTATAGTCTTAAAATTATAGGAAATTTAAAGGTTGACGTCACTCACATGAGTTTTTGTTCTTCCATAAAACTCTTCTACACTATAAAAACAGTATTTTAACAAGAATTTTTTTAAAGTTTTGTTAAATTGAGTAGTGGGTAGGTTCTTTATATAGGCTGGTAGAGAATTATACATAGATAGACCAGTATTCATAAAGCTTTTATTATGCAGTTTGGTATTGTGGGATACGGCGTGCAAATTATTTTTTGTTCTTGTATTGTGGGAGTGAAAATCTGAATTTGTTTTATAGTCCTTTATGCTAATCTTGACAGATTTTAATGTTTCAAAAATATAAACACACGGAACCGGTAGAATCTGTAATGATTTAAAAAAATCTCTACAACTAGTACGCATGCTCACCTGCATCATTGCTCGAATAGCTCTTTTTTGTAAATTGAACACTAAGGGAGTGTGTAATGAATTTCCCCAAAAGATAGAGCTCTAGGTGGTATTGAAACAATCTAGATGGCAATACCAACAAAAAATATGTGATTCAGAAATTCCCTGTGCATATTAGGAGCAAAGAACAAAGACAAATTAAAACAAACTAGTTTTCTCCGGATTTCCGGGTAAATGCTGTAATTGATAAGGGGCAAACAACTAAAAACTGAAACTAGAAGGCAATACTAACCAAAAAATATGTGAGTAGGAAAATCCCACGATTGGGGGTTGGGGGGTATACAGTAGCCCACGCTCTAAATGCATTTTTTACCGCGCGTGATTGCCTGCATGCTCTTTCCCCTGTTATTGGTCGCATGTTCCCAGGAGTGTACGAAAAAGCTTGCATGTAAGGCTAGCAAACGGGTTTTCTTTTTATGTAGGGGGGGGGGGGATGAGCACCCCTGGACGGTACCAAGCACTATTCTGTGCTATAAACCACTTAACCACATCAGAATACCCATTGTAAACCATTTTCAGTCTAGCACATTTTATTCGAAATGAATGTGAATGGCCGCGATATTTCAGTAACGCCATCTATAATGCGCGTCAAAAAAAAAAAAAAAGTGCAGAAATACATGGGATGTGTATATAATTTATTCAGCGTGAAGTTTACTAAATATTAATTTATGGATGTGTTACAATTCAAAATGGCACAGTAAACATTGTTAATCATCCTTGTAATAGACGATATGGGAGATGCGAATTTATGCCGCCTTTGTGCTGTACAGAAAGACACCTTTGTAGGAATT
Source organism: Ectobius pallidus (assembly GCA_964059195.1). NCBI lineage: Eukaryota > Metazoa > Arthropoda > Insecta > Blattodea > Ectobiidae > Ectobius > Ectobius pallidus. Next base: position 29,583,034 of record CAXKWD010000005.1, on the reverse strand, counting down.
TACGATGAAGAAGGCCACAAGTTGAATTTAGAAACGAAAATCACAAAATGTTTGCACATAGAGGTTTGTAAGTTCACTAATATTAGTTTTATCTTGTTGGAAATGTTACAGTTTAAGGAATGAAATGCCGCATCGCTAAACATAACCTAAAGGACTTGAAAGTCTTGTTCGAATCCATTATGCCCATACATGTCGACCTAACTTCATTACAAAGGTCTTTCTACAATGCGAAGCCGGTACTCGGTAGTTGGCAATTGATAGTTGTATTTGGTTGCTGGGTTGTTCGCAAAATCTGCCGACAAGAGGCCTATTTAGTTCACTTGTAGAGGTTAAAAATGTAGAGGATTTGATTTTTTAATAGTTTAAACGGCGTCCCGTTTAAACCTAATAGTTATTTCCAACTACTGATTTCCGACTTCACATTATGGTAGAAAACCTTAAAGTTCTATCCACAATGCGCAGTCGGCAGTTGTTAGTCGGTAGACGGCAGTTTGCAGTTGCAATTGGCTGCTTGGGAGCAGCACTCGAGACGTCTACAATATGCAGTCGACATTGAGGTTAGGGAAACATTTTACAGTATAAAAAAGGTGGAGGAATCGCTTTATAATTGCATAATATATGTTATAAACACATCTTGCTTTTTCGTAGTATGCTAATCTGTGTATTTGGGGAAAAACCAAATACAAGGTGCGGCAAGATAACACTTTGCGACCCACCCGGCTCCCCTTTCCATCGGCCCGGTCGCCTTCTCTGCCAGGCAGGCTTCCCCTCCGCCTACCGCGCATCGTCCCGCGCGCATCTACCCCGCTATTGCTCTTGCCGGCCGCTACTAAGCGCCGGTAATGCAGCTTCCTGTGTTAAGCCGCAGCTTACTCTAATGATTGCCTTGCACCATGCATAATATTTCACAATTTTTAAAAACGATTATAAAAAACAAAATAAAATATCACAAATGAAAATGTCGAACAATTAAAAAAATTCCCTTGTACCAAACATCTCCCCTAATATTTCATGCCAACAGGATATTTCATAATTATATATATATATATAAAAAATCGAAATTTACATAATATTTCCCAATTTTAAAAAACGCAGTGTTAATTGATGCAGAAAAATTCCCTTGCACCAACACTACTCTTTTCATAACAAACAAACAATCTCAAAATTAGAAAACCCGATTCTTGCGTTAACACTCGCTAGCGCCAACTAAATTAGATAACTAAAATATACCGGAACTTCCTTCAGTGCTCAACTGTCCTTCGTGGCGTAACGGACAAGTCTCTTGGCTACGATGCTAAGGGTCATGCGTTCGATCCCCGTTCGATCCAAAATTTACTGTTAGGAATAGGTCTCGAATAGGTAGGTAGGGTGAAGAGGAGGTGAGAGGAAAGAGACGGGAAAGGAAGAGAAGAAGAGAATAAAGGAGAAATAAATTATTTTTCTCTTTCACCATTTCCTTACTAGATGTCGCCACCGTCGCTACTCTCCTAGTAGTTCTAATGCCGCCGCTAGGTTTAGAGAGTAGTGGTGGGGGGCTTGGGTGGGTCGCAATGTGTTATTTTCCCCAAGGTGCCATACTCGCTATCGGGACCCGCCCGGGAAGGAGGGGTTTAGGGCGGGGACTATTTTAAACAGTGGGAGACATCTAGTAGGTAATGGTGGAATTAGTAGCGACGCAGAGACATCTGGCGGAAATACTAGAAACACAGAAAATTAAATTTTTTAATTTCTCCTTTTATCCCTATTCTCCTCCTCTTTTCCCTATTACCTCCCTTCTCTCCTTCACCCTACCTACCTATTTGGGACCTATTCCTATCCTAGTAATTTTCGCACCTACGGGGATTCGATCCGGGGACCCCTAGCGTTATAGTCTATCGCTTTAACCACTTTGCCATCAGTGATCGTTGCAATAAAAATCGAGAATTCTTCTAGCCTATGTACTACAGAGACGTGTAATACATGACGAGTAGTAAGAAGGATAATGTTCTATATAACTGTGAAGGTATATTTGGGTATATTTGGTACAAGGGGCATCTCGTATTTTCAATATTTGGTACAAGGGGCACTCTCGCATCGTGGGAATCATATTTTCAATAGGGGTAGTGTTGAGTGTCAAGTGAGTAAGGCGGACATGGTCGGGAGTGCGTTCGTGAACGGTCGTAAGATCCGAGTGAGAGGTCGCCGGCCGGCCGGCCATCAGCTGCTGTCGCCATAGCAACGGAATGCGGAATGGGCGGAGCCTATTTGGCACCTTATATTTGGTTTATGCCAAATTTGCACTAGTAAATAATGTTCAATCTCGTAATATGTTACTTGCAGTCGTACAGTTGGTAGTCAGAGATGAATTTTCCGTCTGCCGACTACAGTCTACCAACTGCCGACTACAGTCTACCAACTGCCGAATGCATGCTATCGACTGCAACTGCACATTGTGAATAGCGTCCATTGCTCACCACACGTTATACTTAGACTACAAACTACCGTCTACCGACTAACAACTGCCGACTGTGCATTGTGGATAGAGCTTTAGCTCCATCCACAATGTGCAGTCAGTAGTTAGTAGTTGGTAGTCGAAGTATAACGTGTGGTGAGTAAAAGTCAGTAGTTGGTAGTTGGTAGTCGAAGTATAACGTGTGGTGAGTAATGGACGCCATTCACAATGTGCAGTTGCAGTCGACAGACAGTCAGCAGTTGGTATTCGGCAGTTGGGAAATTCATCTTCGACTACCAACTGCACAACTGCAAGTAACATATTACGAGATTGAAAATGATTTACTACTGCAAATAAACAGATCAGCATACTACGATAAAGCAAGATGTGTTTATTACGTATATTATGCAATTATAAAGCGATTCCTCCGCATTTTTTATACTGTAAAATGTTTCCCTAACCTCAGTGTCGACTGCATATTGTGGACTGCTCGAGTGCTGCTCCCAAGCGGCCTACTGCAACTGCCAACTGCACATTGTGGATAGAGCTTCAGGCTAGTGATAACAGGATTGGCTGAAATGGGCAATGTCTAGACCAGGCTTGGCAAGCATTGCACTGACAGCGCCAAGTGCTCTACCCCTACATTTGCCCCATCCCTATTCCTTCCACTTAAGACTCGTGATGCATGCCACAGTGGCGGTACCTCAAGTATGGATGGGAGATCTTTTAAGTAATGAAATGAGAGGTAGTGGGACAACTAGGGACCATGAGGTAAAACGCAATGGCAACGTTCAAGCACAGTTCTCAAATTCTAGCCAAGCCTTCAGCTCACAAAAGCAGGTAATGTCCAACAGAGACAATCATCTGTGGTACATGAATGCATATGCTTATATCTATCGTGTAAACAAAGGTTCAGTTCATTGGGTGGAGTGAATAAAAATTGTTTAGTTACTACTAGTAATAAGTACTAGTAGTAGTAATTACTTTCAGTAGTTACTTTCAAGTACCAGCTTTTACTTAATTTTGAGTGAATAACCTTATACTAGTACTTATAAGTTAATACTGGATGAACAGTAGTAGTTACTACCTGCTTAGCTATGCAAACTACATGTAGTGGACCGTGATTAATTAAAGTAGGCCATGATATCTACATAATAAGAGGTGGTGTTTGTCTTTCTGTCTGTCTGTTTGTCTGAGTGTGATACCCAGCTAAATCTAGGGCATGCAGAGATCTTAAATTTTTAACATAGATAGACTAAAGGATGTCTGAATTCGTCTTAAAGCCGGATTTTCAATTGTTTGCTTTTGTTCATGAATTATGAGCTCCCCCGTCAAAAAAAAAAAAAACTGTCAGATCAGATTTTAGTAATAGGCTATTTTGCAATTGTAAAATTAATAAGTACTCTTCCTCTTTTGCCATAGCAACTGGGGAAGAAGAGCATTGCGGAAATAAATTTTTTCAACATAACGCATGGAGATGTCGATTGCTTTGATTTTGTTAGTCCGCTCTACTTGATTTGTTTATAACATTACAGCACGAAGATAACTGAAATTTTTAACACAGGTGGATGGAAGAGAGATCATGAATGTAGGTCTGAATGGGAAACATTGCTCGATTTGGACGAAACTCACTGTGCAGGGGAGGGGGTTGAGCCTGGAACTCGAATTTGAGATCATTTCTTCCCCTACGGTGTACTCTAATCATAGAATGCACCCCAAAGCTGGATGGTTTTAAAATTATTAATCTTTTAATTGTTTATGAATGATATGCATTTAAGCAGAAGGTTCATAATTCTATGGTTCTTTTTAATCATTTCACTTTCAATCTGTACGCCCACATGGCAGCATATGATTCATTTAGTAGTTTTAATTATTTATTTACTACGTCTGACAATACAATTACAATAAAATTAAATAAGTAATGCAACTTATTTAAAAATGGTGTAAGTTTTAATAACTTAAATGAAGTTTTAATTTTTTTTCCTATTAAGTATAGGACTATTATTAAAAAATCTAGTGATTATATTAATTAATATGGACGAAGTCACAGACACCTGCTAGTTTAAAATATAGGCCTATAGGCTAACCTCAATACTACATAACCTCAATACTACATAAGATTGGTCATGCTGCTTAAATAAAAACAACAAAAGAAAATTGTAAATCTGTATAGGTAATAATACACAGAAAAACATTTCAATCGTAATTAAGTGCCATGAATTCTGACTCTGATAGCCTGAACCACTTAAAAATGAAAAATTTATAACTTCTGCCTGTTTGCTATGTGTTACAATAATTTCATCCATGAAATGTGAAGTATGCCACTTCATATTTTCCTTTCTGAATCTAAATTAATTGTGATAATCATCTTTTTGGCGCCTCCATTTGCTTTCTGTCACTTTTTGCTTCATAATTCTTGCAAAAACAAGCATTTCACATAAGGCATTGCCATCTTAAGCAAGGTCTGTACCACACTTGAAAATTTCACAGTATTTACTGGTATTGATAAGTAAATACTTGTTATTATTCACAAATTTTGCAGTAGGTACTACTTGATCTAGTATGTACTGATTACTAATAAGCAACAGTATTTACTGAAATATTTTATTCACTAAAATGCTAGTATTTACTTAAAATTTTGCAGTAAAGGCTTTTACTGACTTTTATTCACTCCACCCATTGACGTGAACCGTTAAATCGCTTAAGAACGCTAAATCACAAACGAAAAGATCTTCTTTCAGTTCTAGAATTGCAGTCCCTTCCGTTGTAGGAAAGTATGAATTCTTTGGAACATTTTGCCATCTTACCTGGCAGTTCAAGTATGGCAAATCCAAGTATTCAGAATCTGAGAGTATAAAAAATTCTTGAAACTATGCCGCAGGGCATGCGCTCTGATTTGATTTACAATCTTAACACAGGTTTAAGTTAAATTACGTTATTCAAAGTAGCTGATTTTGCACACAGTGCTTCTCTGTGAATAATGCAGTGAAAGGCTTCAAAGCTATCTAGGAAAATCCATTTTTACAAAGGAATTTTCAAAATCTCCTTATTAGACCCATTCCTGTTCCTACCATTGCTAGAGCCCCATCTGTAGCTATGCAGTCCAATTTGTCCAATTCAAGCTTAAATTTGACGCTATCTTCATCACTGCCTCAAAAATATCTTCATCGCATGTGTAACCTTTCATTGGATAAGTGTTCATCAGCTCCTCAATCACAGCTAATTATGCATCTACGCCTTTTATAAACACAGCAAGTTGAGCAGTGTCTTTATTATCAGTAGTTTCGTCCATGGCAAGAGGAAATGAACAATGTTCTTTATTTTGTCTATCAACCGTTTCTCCAAGCTTTTGTCCAGATCAAGAATTCTGTTGGTAATAGTACCTCGTGACAAACTGACAGTTTCTATTAATTTTGGAGAAAGATCTACTGCTGTAAACAAACAAGATTGTTGATGAAGGACCCAAAATAAATTTGAATATTGATTTCAAAACAGTTATAAATCTATTGTTACGAGGGGAAATCCATAAAGTAGGTTTCCCTGAAGCTGTTTACAGAAACAAAACGAAGTTTCAAGGAAATATTTATTGCAACAGATACAGGAAGTGTTCAGCTATTTTTCAACATATTCGCCACCGGAATTGAAACATTTGTCATACCTTGGGACCAACTTTTGAATACCTGTGTCGTAGAAGTTTGCCGCCTGGGATTGGAACCACTGAGTGACAACCACCTTCGCCTCTCTGTCAATCTTTTTCCCAGCCGAACTACTGCAGGATACTTGTTGGGAGGTGTTTAAACATCCACCTTACAGCTTGGACCCTGCTCTTAGTGATTTCCATCTTTTCCTACACCTCAAGAAATGACAGGGAAAGACCGAGAGGAGGAAATGTTTGTCACACAGTGGTTAAAATCCATGGGGCCAGACTTGTACGACTCAGATATCAAAAGTTGGTTCCACAGAATGACAAATGTTTCAATTCCGGTGGTGAATATGTTGAAAAACAGCTGAACACTTCCTGTACCTGTTGGAATATACATGTCCACGAAAATGTGTTTTGTTTCTGTAAACAGCCCCAGGGAAACTTACTTTATGGATGCGCCTCGTAGGCCTACATAGCCTACTAAAAGAGTTCCATTCATTTATTTGTTGCAACCATCACATCTGCATAAAATGCTTTGGCATCATCAGGGACTGAAAAGTACTGCATTAGTTTTTCAAAATACCGTTTTTTCCGACACGTGGTTTACTTTGGGAAATTCATTTTTTCCGCAAACACTTTTAAGTCTTTAACACCTTTTTTTTTAGCACTTCATATTCAATGCCTGATCCAAAATAAGTAGATCGAAAGAAGCACTTTTTTACTTTCCCCTTTAATATTTCTCTTGTAGTGCAAGAATAGTGTTGCTGCCGAAATCTAAAATGACAATTAGGATCGCAATGCCAGACTTGAAGCCTTCTTAAAATCCCGTATTTTCCAGTCTTGACCAAGCATTTGTACCTTTATAACTTATGTTTCTTCATTACATCACAGTTGAGGACAATTAATGTCATCTTTAAACCTCTAATCCTTCTCTAATCTCCCAAATACCTGATCATGTGGCATGTAACTATGACCAGGTACCAACGATTAATGCAATGGTCAGTGTTACCACATGAAAAAATTCGCCTATCCTTGATTCGCCACAGATATCGGATTTTGCTAAAACACCTTAACCGTAGATATAGGATGTTGCAAAAACTACTGTTTTTCTACCATTTCTGAGTGGAACAGATGTCGGAATATGAAAGAACCGCTATAACCATTGGAAAGGCAGCTCCTTAAACTAAATGAAACAATATATATCTCAATTTCGTCTAAACCAGCAGTTATCGGCTTTTGAAAAAACGCTCCTCAATTGTAGGACATACTGTGCTTTATCATCTTGAAGAACAGAAAAATTCTTGTTCTCCCAGTCCCAATTAAATACTCGTCATTCACTCATGTTGCACACAAGCCAGCACTGAACAGGATTACTGTCACGCGACTAGTCCCTGATTCAACCGATTTAGTTGTCATTACCTCGCTGCTGAAATAGAGTAGTGGGGACGAGAGGGAGGGTAACTTCACGCCTTCAGTGCCTCCCGTCCCGACCCTAGTCTGGACAGTGTAAACAATCTTTTTGTCATGTCATGTAGCGTTACTATGCAGCAGGAGAAGGGTGAATGTTGAATGAAGCTTTGAATATTTTAATTTAATAATGAAATTTAGATTAATATTTTGGAGGAATTCGGTTGTCACTGGAATCCAAATTTCTTTTACGGAACAAGACTATTCCAACAATAGCCGGTCAGTGTTGGATCAAACGATACGACAAAACAGTACTTGAGGGATGCCACACTTGATATTGCTACTTCTGAAGTATTTAATGGAGTTTCCTGGTAAAGTAAAAAGAAAGAAAAAAAGAAGGCTAAAGTGAGTCCTATACAGGCTGTGTAGTCCATTAGGGTTCCAGGAGGTAAAGTCTCCCTTAGTTTTAGAAATTTAGAACGTGAAGGTGGTAAGGTTGTCATGTATCCCCCCGTATTGCTCCTGGTATTCATTTCTGTTAAAGGCTGAGTCAACCCCAAGGTCATAATGCCCCTGGATGGATTAGTCAACGAAAAGTCCCAACAATCTCGTTAATCGAACTATGACCTTCTACCAGTGCTTTCTGGTAGGTCTAAAATATTTTCTTAAAAAGAAAATATACTCGAATTCAATCTGTAGGCCTACTCATAGGCTACAAATTTAGATTACGAATTTAGGCTTCTATTTTTACAACAGCGTGAAAAGTACTTACCCTTATAGTTTGAAATATTTGTTATGATAAAAATGTTGAAAAGGAGGTTTTATTTTTTAAGCGTACCCTAGGAGCAAAGTAGGCCTGAACTAATTTTAACATGTGTAGCCTATTATTTTAGACAGCCACAAATACCATACATTAAATAAATGAATGGTACCAGTACGTTATTTCACTATGGTACTTTGATTCTACTTTACCAGTTAACAAAAAATGCTTACTGATGCAAGAAACTTGTGTCCCACTACTAACTGCTGACAAATTTATGAAACGTTCAATAATATCTGGCAATTCAAACTCTAATCTCAACGAAAGTGATCCATAGTGAAATAAACGATGGAGGAATTACCACCAGAATACCAATTAAGGAAGCAGATACTTAGCATCAACTTTTAGCCTATTTCATACATGGTAGGTTCTTAACAGGAAGATTATTCCAGATGGTGTGGAAATTTCACTGCCTAGACTAGAGCAAACAACAGCAAATAAAATCAAGTACGAAGTTTCCAAAGTTCTGGACAATGGCAAGTTACCACCTCCCAACATGACAGCGCTAGAACGCAAAGCATTAGTAAAACCAAAGAAAACTAAAGACATCCTTATCTTACCAGCAGATAAAGGTAACGCCACTGTCGTAATGGACAAAGCCGATTACGAAAAGAAAATACAGAGTATACTAGAAGACAGTACATATGAGAAACTAACCTGCAACCCAATAAATTCGGTTAACAGAAGAATTACTACTGCTATAAAACAAGCGACATTCATTCCAATAGACGATAAGATGAAGCTAATTCCGAAAGGCGCTCAGACTCCACGTTACGGCCTACCGAAAATACATAAAGTTGGTCACCCACTGAGGCCTTTAGTGAGTGCAGTGAATTCTCCCACACACCCTCTAGCTCGCTTTTTATCGAAACGACTAACACCACTCAGCGGGACTACAGACTCTTATGTGAAGAACTCCACACATTTTGTGGATATTATTAAAAATATCAAATTGAATGACACAGATATAATGGTCAGCTTCGATATAGTGTCATTATTTACGAGTGTCCCAGTACAAGAAGCTATACAACTAGTAGAACAAAAACTAATAGACAATAACCTACCAATAGAATGGGCTAAATTAACAGAAAGCTGTTTACTGGAAACTTTCTTTGAATTCCGCAAAGGCTTTTACAAACAAAACATGGGCATGCCTATGGGTTCTCCCCTATCTCCTGTGGTGGCTAACATTTTCATGGAGAATTTTGAAAATGCAGCACTAAGAAATAGTGAATTGAAGCCTCTGTGTTGGCTGAGATACGTAGACGACACATTCGTAATCTGGCCTCACGGAGAAGATACATTGACATCTTTTTTAAATGATCTTAATAACTTGCATAAAAACATAAAGTTCACTATGGAGAAGGAGAAAAATGATAGCCTGCCATTTCTAGATGTGCTGGTCAAAAGAAAATCAGATGGGTCATTAAGCCATGCTGTATATAGAAAACCGACAAACACAGACTGGTCTTCACACCATCCTCCTTCAGTTAAGAGAGGAATTATAAACACCCTGACCTCAAGGGCTGCTGAAATCTGTGACAGTGATAACTTTCGACAGGAACTGAAGTCTTTATCTTATACCTTTCGGTGTAATGGTTATCCATCGTGTGTCTCAAGAAAGTGGAAAACAGACTATCTGGAGACCAAATAGACTTAACAGATCCTACTGAAAATCCGCCACCTAAGTCTAAGGCCTATCTTCCCTACATCGCTGGAGTCACGGACCAGATTCAAAAAATTTTAAAGAAACATGACATTGAAACAATTTTTACTCCTGTCAACAAATTGGAAGGCTTTTTAAGAAGAGAGAAAGACAAAATCGACATTTTACATAAAGCGGGAGTCTACTCAATTCCATGTATGTGTGGAAAAGTATACATAGGACAAACGGGACGCTCTCTGGATGCCAGAAGAAAAGAACATATAACACACCAGAAACAAAACAACACTGACTACTCCGCCATAGCATCTCATTCGGACGAAACGGGCCACAAAATACTTTTCGATGACATAACTCTTCTTAAACATGAAAACAGAAGATTCCCTAGACTTGTCACAGAAGCCATAGAAATTATTAAACATCCCCATAACATAAACAGGGAAGATGGGTATAAGATCAGTGACATCTGGCGTGAAACAATTAAAACTTTAAAACTGACGTCATGACAACTGCGACTGTTTACTATGCACAGGCACTTATTTTTATTGCGATTCTTTCTCAGAAGAAGGACACGATATGATGTCCGAAACATAAGAAAAAACCTTTGTCCAATTGTGGTCACACCCGTCACATGCACAATATATTTTCCAGCTCAAGTATGCAGCCTTGAAAAAAACATTAGATCATATTTTGTACTTCCAATGGGTTGCTATGTTAACACAAAAAACTTTGATGACATTCCTGCAATATGGTTCAGAGGTAGAAAGAAATAAGTGTAATGAAATCTGTCCAAATGTCACACCCGTCACTATGGATTGGCTCAAATGCAAGAAAGCAGGCAAAACTACAGTGGTTGCAGGATCCGAATAACACTACTGTCAAAAATCTTAATAATGCTAAACGAGAAACCTCTAGAACCATTACAACGAAGAAAGCAAACTATCTCAAAGACAAAGTAAATGAATTAGAGGAAAATAGTAAACACAAAAATCTTAGGGATCTCTACAAGGGAATAAATGAGTTCAAGAAAGGTTTACTACCTAGAATAAACATAATTAAGGAGAATGATGGCACTATACTCGCGGCTCCGAATAATATCTTGAATACGTGGAGAAATGTCTTTAGTCAATTATTAAAGGTACATGGATATGCCCAAAGAGTGGAAAGTGAAATAGTCACAGCAGAGCCATTGGCTGTTGAACCAACTCTAACAGAAGGTATAACATAATATGTAAACTAAAAACACACAAATCTCCAGGCATTGAGCATATTCCTGCAGAGTTAATTAAGGCAGGTGGGGATACAGTAAACTCAAGAGTTCCATAAACTCATTCTCATGATTTGGAGAAAGGAAGAATTGCCAAAGGAATGGAAAGAATCTATTATTATGCTGATCCATAAAAAAAAGAGAGATAGGGCCGAATGTAATAACTTTCAAGGAATTTCTCTCTTAACAACATCATACAAAATTTTCCTAATATACTTCTGTAAAGATTAACCCCAGACAGCCTACTGGCGAAATCATTGAAGATCACCAATGAGGATTTATGCAAAATAGATAAACCGTTGATAAAATATTTCGTATTCACCAAATTTTGGAGAAAAAGTGGGAATATAATACCAGCTATACATAGATTTTAAAAAAGCATATATGATTCAAAAAAGCATATATGATTCAAAAAAGCATATATGATTCAAATTGTACAATATCCTCATTGAGTTTAGGATACCAAAGAAGTCAGTTAGGCCAATCAAAATGTGTCTGAATGAAACCTATAGCAGAGTCAGAGTAGGGAAATTTATATCAGATAGGTTTGCCATTAGGAGCGGCTTGAAGCAAGGAGATGCACTATTGCCTTTACTTTTAGGTAGATTTCGAAGAAAAATCTACCTATTGCAATGGATATCATGTCATGATTTTCGAAAAATTCTTTCATATCTTTACGTTTCATGCTCCCCTAAGTACGAAACCACCACCCGTTAAAAAAAAAAATTGTGATATTTAACTTATATATATATATTTATATTTATATACAGTGATACCTCGAGATACGAGTTTAATTCGTTCCGTAACCTTGCTCGTATGTCAATTTGCTCGTATCTCAAAGCAATTTTCCCCATTGAAATTAATTGAAATGCCATTAATCCGTTCCAGCCCCAAAAATGCTACCCCCAATTGTTTTTGTTACGTGTTTTTGAATAAGAAAAATGTATTTATAAATGACAAATCTATTATATAAAGTCGAATGTGTGTTTGTGGGTATGTTTGTTCCTTATACAAATCTACATTTCTTTACCAATTTACACGGAATTTTGCACACATACCCAGTTAAGCCCGGAAAGTATAGCGGTCAACATTAAAATTCAAACAAAATACTCCTTCCCTTGAAAATTATATAATTTCTGAGAATATTATACTGAAAACAATGAAATGCTGTTCAGTTTACATGACAACAGTGAATTGTTTACTGTGATTACATAGGGCCTTGGCAACTATATAGCCTAATTCTGGACTTTAACGAATTATGATTCCATGTAATATATTGGCGAAAATAATTACTGAAAAATGAATTACACGAAAATAAAACACAGTGTGATGCAGTCACATAACTTTCTCTACCCTCGACATAAGAAATATTTTCTCACTTCACATTTTGATGTAGAATAAGAGGTCGTATTGCAGGAGCAACTTAAGTGTGTGAGTATGCTATACCAGAAGTCGGTAAATAGTCAGTTATCCATAGCTGTAGGCTTCGTATTAGTTGAGATTTATCATAGGCTCTAAGCATGGGATGGAACATTTTGAGTCCTATACTCGCAGTATATTATGTCCCGGGTTTTAGGGGAGGAAAGTATGAAAGTGATACTGCATTTCTATTTTATTTCAGGCCCGAAACGGTTTAACATGAGAATGAGAAATAAAATTTTCCGTCAAGTCAATACAATCTTATGTAATTAATGTTTCTTCTTATTTCAACCCCTCCCAGGCATGATAAGTAGAAGCAACGGAATGCAGCATTCGACATCCTCTATGAACCATAAAAAGCTATATCTAGCGTTTTAGCTTTCTGAGGGAATAGTATGAGTGCCATATGTTGTTCTTCCTCATTTCGAATTCTACATACATTATTATATCAGGACCTAGAGTTTCAACATCGAAAGTCCTCCATAAGTTAATTTCAAATTACAAAATACAAAGCCCGGGCGATGCCGGGCCTTTTCAGCTAGTATTGTATAAAAACATAATAAAAGAGAATGTAAAGCAAAAAAAAACTGGTTTTATAAAGTGTACTTACATATTTGTTACACTTTCTTCGGACCCATGGTTATAAAAAGAAATGTGATAAAGTATGTAAATGCACAAAAAGCGCAAAGCCCTAGAAAAACTTAGCAAAGATGCTTCGACAGCGAGGTAAACAAGCACACTGGGGGAATACGTGGGATAATGAGCGAGACGCACGAGGCGCAGGCGCAGTAAATTGGTGGGCCGTGTGCAGCGTCGCAGCTGGCCATTCCTCGTATCTCAAATGTCGCTCGTATTTCAAAACAAAACTTCGCTCGCTCGACAGCTTGTATCTCAAATAACTTAACTCGTATGTTAAGGCACTCGTATCTCGAGGTACCACTATATATATATATATATATATATATATATATATCTTTACACGCTTGAAGATATTTGAACCAAATTTTAATATGTTATTTCTAGGCCCAATTGTTCGGACAAGTTCGTTAATGAGCAAAATTGACCCAAGGGGGTGGTCGGGGGAGGGGGTTGAAATTTTAAAACATTTTTATATCGGCCCCTATGAAGTAGCCTATAGAGGGAAACTTTGTTTGAATAAATTAGAGTACTCCCCATGGAGTTCACAGTGACACCAACGATTTGGGGGTTTTGGGGGTACGAGTGGGAATGGGGGGATGGAGATTCGAAATTTTTGAAACCATGTCTTGTGGGGTATCATTGAAAAGCTCTTGATGAGTACTCTACAAATCAATAACTAGTTTCTCGATAGCTCTCATTTAAGGCGAGATTTGAATGTTTGAAAAAGTGCTCTTTCCTCTTTTTTGCAATTATTATTGTGGGTTTGTCATGCCAAGGCTAAAGAAGAAGTGTGCTACGCAGCGACAGTAAATTAAACCGAATGCACTTTGAAATCTACCTCAGCCTGTAGGCTTGCCTAAAGGGATTTTTTTAATTCGCTTTAGAATATGCCACTAGGAAAGTTCAGGAAAACAAGGTAGGCCTAGAATTAAATGGCAGTCATCCAATTTTAGCTTATGCAGATGATGTTTGTCTATTGAGTGCTGTCATCAAAAAATGTTTTGTCAGGAATTTGACTTACAGTTAAAGTTGGTAGTCAGGCGTAAATCAATGTTATCAGGATTTACCCGTGAGAAACGAAAATGTGCAGGCAAGGCGACGTGATGCTAACCCAACCTAGCGTAATATTTTGGTACTTGTTGGGCGCAGGCATATCGTTTTTTCAATTACCACTAGAATGTGCACGCTTCCAGTTCTCACGTGACAAGTGTTTGATCTCTTCCCTCACAGTGCTGTCATTTTAGTCGTCAGTCACCCACTGATTGCCATCTTGTTTATTGATGTGGTTGTGTTTATCAAGGACTGTGCTCTTTAGTGAGTATCAATAATTTTGAATACGCGACATAACATAAGGTTTATTTTCTTTGGGAAGGTGTGCATTTGTTGAAAGTGGACCGTTGGTTGAAAACTAAAACATTAAAACGAGATAGGGCTATGGATAAAGAAGAAGAAGAAGAAGAAGAAGAAGAAGAAGAAGAAGAAGAAGAAGAAGAAGAAGAAGAAGAAGGGGTGTTATCAAATGGTAGCTAGCCAGCATCTCTTGCAACTCACATTTCTACAAGAACTGGTAACTTACGCCTTCTGTGAAAATTAGGAAATATAATTGTGATTATTTGGAAATTGACAGTTTTACTCATACTGGATCCGAACATTGAGCCTAGACAGCAGTGTGTTATTTGTTATGAAACAAACGAGTGCATGAAGCCTGCGAAACTCCGGCGGCACCTGGAAACAAAGCACCCGGAGCATAAAAGTAAGTCTGTAGAATTTTTTAAACTTAAATTAGGAGAGCTCAAAAAGTCTCAGAAAATATTACCAAACATTCTTGTGCAAACGCAAATGAAAATGCACTTGCTTCTTATGAAATGTCTCAGCTGATTGGTAAAACCGCCAAAAACCATACGATTGATGAAGAACTGATATTACCATCAGCGGTAATTTTGTGCAAAAGAATGTTGGTTGATGCAGCAGCCAAGCTAGTAAGCTCTGTTCCACTTTCCAACAATACTGTCAAAAGACGAATTACTGATATGGCCAGTAATATTGAAGACACTTGTTGTCTCGACTTAGCAAGTGTGACATATTTGCTCTGCAACTGGATGAGAGCACAGACATAGCAAATAACACAATAATGTTGGTTTTTGTTCGTTATTTGTGGGAAGACCAGTTATTTGAAGATTTTCTGTTTTGCTATGAACGACTTCAGACAACAGCTCAAGACATTTTCACTGCTTGAAATTACTTTTTTAATAAACATGACATAGCCTGGGAAAAATACGTGGGTTTGTCTACAGATGGGGCAAGAGTATGGCCGGCCACATAACAGGTCTTAAAGCTCGTATTGAATCAGTCGCTCCTAACGTGAAATGGACACACTGTTGTATTCATAGAGAGGCCTTAGTAGCTAAAAGGTTGCCTGAAATGTTGCAGAAAACACTCAGTGAAGTAGTTAAAATATTTACCTACATTAAAATTCGACCTTTGCAGTTCAGACTATTCTCTTTGTTATGCAAAGATATGGGCAGTGAACATAAGCAGCTCCTTATTCATACCGACGTGCGATGGCTTTCTCATGGTAGAATCTTGACATGATTTTTTGAGCTTAAGATGAGGTTCATATCTTCCTTCTTATAGCCAGTATGCGAATCATCTTACTGACTTTTCTTGGCTTTGTTCATTTGCCTATTTAGCTGATGTGTTTGAACATTTAAATACTCTGAACGTTGATTTGCAAGGGAACAACATTGACTTGTTCAGAATTGAAGACAAAATTAGTGCTATGGTAAAAAAGTGTCAGATCTGGGCAACAAGGGTGGAAAAAGAGTTTTGACATCATCTGAACTTAGTTTATCCCATCAAGTAAAAGAAAACATGATCACTCATCTTCGATGCTTAACTACCACGTTTCGGGAATATTTCCCAGAGCCCAATCCTGACATCAACTGGATCCGAAATCCATTCAGCTGCCTGGAAGTGGACAAGATCCAAACCCTCACAGAAGAGGAACTTGTAGACTTATCAAGTAGTGGTATAATGAAAACAGCTTTCAGTGATGAAAAGATTGCTGAGTTTTGGTTGAAAGCCAGCAAAGACTACAGAGAGCTTGGCAACAAATCGATGAAATACATTCTTCCATTTGCCACTACTTACTAGATCAAACAAGCATTCTCTACAATTTATTTGGTGAAAAATAAGTACATGAATAGACTCAACATGCGATCTGACTTCAGAGTCAAAGTTTGAAGCATGGAGCCCAACATTTCTGAAATAGTGCATACAAAGGAGTGTTTCACCTCATCACATTAAACTTAAAAATCAGTAAATTCTAAACTATGAGAAGAAATAGAATGACGTTAATGTAGAAAAATTATATTAATGTAAAAATAAGTCACAACTTGTAACAATGACTTGTTTTGTATTATTTCCATCCATGTGACTGACCAGATCAGATTAGTTTGCTTTGGACCAGCATAAAAAAAACTGACATGCAGTAATAAACATGAATGAGACACATCATTATAGAAAGAAAATAGTTTTAGCAAATTTTAAGTACAGTAGAGTCTTGAAAACTCGGCCTAATGTGGACCGAAGGGTGGCCGAGTGTGTGAAAATGCCGGGTTTTCGGGAAAGGTTTTAAAAAAGAATAAGTACGAGTGTTTCCTCGGAAAGTGCGGTACTTGTATGTATTGGTTGCTTGAGAATACATAAGGCATAAAGGCTTCTATAATGAAAATTAACTAGCCGACTTTGCAAAAACTGGCTATATATTTTTTTAAAGAAATGCGTAATATCCTGTTGTTCTTCGCACTCCACTCTGCGTTTTGCCCTTCCAGGGTGTGGCCGAGTTATCTGGACTGCCGGGTTATCGAGTGCCGAGTTTTCGGGACTCTACTGTATATATTTAAAAATTTAAATGCATTTTAAAGTCGATTAACTCTTGTTTAATTATATATATATATATATATATATATAAGGGGTCCTTGAAATTATAGCGATTTTTTCGGGGGTCCTTGAACATTTTTTGTTGCGAAACCCTGATATACACAATTAAGAGAAATGCAGAATGTCTTTTTCATGCATGTGGGAATGGATTGGAATTTATTGCAGAAAAAAACTAAGTATATGATCATGAAACATCAAAATAATGCGTTATAAAATATCAGAATAGCGATTAAATCATTCAAACAAATGGAAAAATAGAAATATCTGGGAGCAATAATTACAGAAACAAACAAAATCAAGGCAGAAGTTAAGTGTCAACTAAAATCAGGAAATGCTTGTTTTTATGCAGTTCAAATCTTCTGTCCAGAAATCTAAAACTAAAAATTTATAAGACCGTTATCCTGCCAGTTGTACTATATGGATGTGAGACATGGTCTCTTACTCTTCAGAAAGAACGTAATCTGAGAGTGATCAAAAACAGGGTGCTTAGGAAAATATTTGGGCCTAAAAGAGATGAAAACGGGGACTGGAGAAAACTGCATAACGATGAGCTTCATAACCTGTACTCTTCACTGGATAGCCTATAGTAAGGGTAATTACGTCACAGACATGTTGCACGTTTGGGGAAGGAAAGACCTATCTCAAAAGTATTGAATGGAAGACCTGAAGAAAAGTGACCAATTTGAAGACCTAGACCTAAGTGGGAGGACAATAATAGGATAGATTTAAGGTAAGTAGGATTTGCGAGGGATCATTGGGTGGAGTTAGCACAGAATAGGGTTGAATGGGAGGCTCAGGTAAGCATGGCAATGAATCTTCAGGTTCCATAAAATAGATAATATTCCTTTAGCTTGCTGAGGAATTGTCTATTGTCATGAAGTAAGTAAGTAAGTATTGGTTGATTACATATGGATTGACCTGGCCTTGGTGACAGTTTATCTGAGCACTTTATCTAATATGTGATGAAAAAACTTGATTGCAGAGTATGCTGCC
Organism: Ectobius pallidus; assembly: GCA_964059195.1. Taxonomy (NCBI): domain Eukaryota; kingdom Metazoa; phylum Arthropoda; class Insecta; order Blattodea; family Ectobiidae; genus Ectobius; species Ectobius pallidus. Next base: position 29,564,810 of record CAXKWD010000005.1, on the reverse strand, counting down.
AGTAACTCACGATCATATGTGCTAAATCTTTTCTGCGATCACTTAAAGTCTTCATGAAGAATCCATCTTTACGCAGTATCTGGTGGTATTTTCACGAAGTTGGTTTAGGGAGGCTCCCATGACAAAATCAGAAGCATCAACCATCAATGCCAATGGCAGGTCACATAAAGGGTGTGCTGAAAGTGCAGCATCTGCTATCTGTTGCATAAGATTTTCAAAGACTTGAACTGCATCTGGCATCCACTGAACTTTTCTGCGGTCAGGTATGCGTGTGTCTTTGCAAAGTCTAAAGAGCAACGCTGAGTTGTAGGAGTGTTTGGCAGTGAACGGCGATAAAAGTTCACCAATCCAAGAAATTGTCGTAGGTCACCAATTCTGCAAGGCTGTGGAAATGAAAGGATATCCTGAACACGATCAGGAAGAGATGAAATCCCTCGATGTCATAGAATGTTCTAAAAAGTTTATTTCAGGAACACCAAAAATGCACTTTAAGATACATTTATGCAGTACTTATGGAAGCGTTACAATAGGATTTTCATATGATGTTCATGTTATACATCATTTTCGGATGCTATGAGGATATCGCCCAGATAACAGAAAACAAAGTCCAAGTCTCTAAGAATGGAATCAGTGTACCTCTGAAGTAACTGAGCAGCATTACGTAGTCCAAATGTAGGTTTAAGGAATTCAAACAAGCCAAATGGGGTTATAACAGATAATTTGGGCACATCGTTTTCTGAGATTGGAATATGATGAAATGCTCCTATCAAGTCGATTTTTGAAAATACTGTTTTCCCAAAATGCAGTACCGTAGTTGAATTTTTGCAGGTGTGGAATGGGATATCGTTCTAGGACAATAATAGCATTGAGAGCCCTGTAATCCCCAAAGGGTCACCAAGAACCATCATATTTTGGTACCAGATGAAGGGGGCTGGACCAAGGGATTTTGGAAGGTCTGCAGATACCCAGATTCATCATTTTCTGGAATTACCTTTTAGCTTGAGCTAGCTTATTAGGTGGCAATTGTCTAGCTTTGGCAGTATCTGGCACAAAGAAGGTTGGACTGTCACGAAGTAAGTTTGGATAGGCCTGAAATATGACTGAATATTGATTCCGAGGATCTACTAAATGAACACTTCCTGTGGTTGAATGCTATGCTAGAGTTGCGAGGGTTGAAAAGTATGTAGTATTATTAATGAGGCACTTTTGTTTGATATCAATTAGCAGTCTGTAATTATTGAGGAAGTCGGCTCCAAGAAGAGGTTGTTGAACATTAGTGATCGTGAATGGCCAGCAATATGCACGTCTTAAGCCTAAATCAACGTGGATCAGGTGTTCACCATAAATGTAAATTAGTGTTCCATTTGTTGCATACAAAAGACATTTAGAAGTCTTGTCATTTGTCTTAAGCAGCAGGAGGAAGCACGGATACATCCACACTTGTGTCCACCAAAAAACTTGTACCAGAGGAACGGTCAATTATAAATAAACTGTGAGAATTAAGTTGGCTTACATTGCTATGCGCCGCTTGTAACAAGGGGCCTAGGCATTTCCCGAATCCGAAGGGAGCCTGGTGTTAAATGAGCATGGAGCGACATACTTTTTTGCATGTTCACGATATGTGAAGTGATACCAGCATAACATACCTCCTAGTCGACATGCCTGATGGCACGATGAACGAGATCGACTTTGTGACTTAAGCTCACTGTTGCTGGGATCAAAAAGTTATATGAAGGAATAAAAATGTGTGTGAGATGCAAAAAAAATGTAATTTCAGAATCTATTGATCAGCAATTGGGTTTACGGCAGGGATGCAAATTAAGTCCAATATTGTTTAATTTATTTAAAGATGACATTTTGGAAAGAGTAGAAAAATGTAATCCACATTGTCCAGTAATCGGAAAAAGACAAATTTTTGGTCTCCTAAATGCAGATGATTTGGTAGTTGGAGCAGTAACAATAATAGGGCTACAACAGGCAATTGATGAAATTAGCAAATTTTGTTCAAAATGGGGTTTAAGAATAAGCATTAAAAAATCAAAGGTAATGGTATTCAAAAAAGGCTGTAAACTGTGGAAGCAGAAGTGGTGTATGAATGGTGAACCTTTGGATGTAGTGAAGGAATTTGACTATTTGGGGATGAGAATGTCTGCAAACGGGGGGTGGGAGGCACATGAGAAAAAAATGGTAGTAGTAGGTAAAGCAGCTATGAGAGCGGTTAGAATATGTATGTATAAAATTCCAAATATTTCAGTTATATGGTTAGGGAGAACATATGAGGCAGTGGTGGAATCAAAATGTTATATGGGGTTGAAATGTGGGGGCATCAAAGGGGTGGTTGAAAGTTGACCTTGTACATAGGATGTTTTGTAGAGAAGTGCTAGGCCTACCTAAGGGATCACCAATGGGAGTGACATTAGCAGAGCTAGGAAGGGTAGGAAGGAAAGGAATGATAGTAGAAAGAATTTTGAAATATAAATATGGATGAGGATAACACATTAAAAGAATGTATAAAGTATTTAAATGAAGGAAGGAGGCATGATAATTGGGTGGAAAAAACTAAAAGTATACTGGAAGAAGTTGGAAGGGGGGATATTTGGCGAGGAGAATGTAATAAAATAGGATTTTGGAGGGAAGTAAGAAAAAGAGTAGAGGACATGGAAAGACAAGAGAAATGGGCGAGCTTTGTAAACAGAAGTTCTTTGAGATTATACAGAGTAATCAAAACAGAGTGGGGAAGGGAGAAATATGTGGATTGTTGTGATAAGCAAGGAAGAGAGGGATATGCATGGATGAGAACAGGGGTAATATATCTGAAAGGGTTAAGGAAGGACAGAGAGGAAGGTTGTGTACTATGCAGTAAAGAGGAAGGAATATCACACTACCTAACGGAATGTGAAGGGGTAAGAAGGTGGAGAGAAGAAATATGGGAGACAAAGTGGGATAAATTTCATAAGGAGATAATAATCATCAAGATGTTGAAATTCAGAGGAGAAGAAAAGACTAGGAATATAGGGGAGTATTTAGGAAAGATGAGAGATAAGTGGATGAGAAAAATTAAGAAATAGATCAAGAGCAAAATAATCAGAAAAGGTGTGGTAAGTTAACCAGTTAACATAAAACCTAGGGGTTATAGTATGAGGGGTTTCTTAATGGGTAGTGCTAGACTTATAGATAAGAGATGTATAAAGTGGATGTAGTTAACTATGTATTTAAAAGTATGTGTAAATAAAATTCTATTCTATTCTACTCTAGTTCTGCCAAATGTTTGTACTTGAGACGCATCTAAATATTTTCCAGCCCGTATGTGGCCACAGGAGCAATTTTCAGCCTAAATGTTTCTTTGGTAGTGCTTAGTGACATCTCTCGGAGGTGTTGTACATCACTCATTGCTCATATGGATAGCATTCACTCTTTCTTGAATGTGAATTGTGAACACATTACCTGTGGTCTGTAATGTCACTCCAAGATATTTAAAGTGAGATACAAAAGAAAGAGTTCTGTTTCGGTAAGTTAATATATAGTTGAGCCAAGAAGATAAAATATCTTCTTGCCTAGAGCTCGTCATCACTGTTTTTGTCTCTTTACCATAAATTAATTTTCTTCTGACCAATTTGTGATTCTATCAAGCGCCTGTTGGAGGTCTATTATACTGGTTAAGGCCATTACCACTGGGTGACAAAATTCTTATAACATCTGCTGTGGCTATGATAAACGTTATGGGGCTTAGGGGATCTCCCTGTAAGACACAATTTGTCTGCTGTATGGTTTTGGATGTTAGGCTATGCTGTCACAAATTTCCAAGTTGTTGCTGCTCAGTAAATTCCTGATGGGTCTCATCATGTAACTTTCCTGTCTGATGAGGTTCTCTTGTTTATTTATCAGTATCCGCCTGTTGATGGTATCAAAAGCTTTGGTGTATTCCAAGAATACTATGTGCAGTTTCCCTGTGGATGCTAAAGCATCCTCTATGTCTGTCAGCAAACACTTAATGACTTGTGTTGTGGACTACCTTTCTTAGTCTCCTGCATTTTAATTTAGTGAAAATTCTGAGTGCCTCTCCAGTGATGTTTTATCCTACTGCTTTTATATTCTGCATGTTTGTGAAGAGTAGATCTATTGCACTTGACCCATTATAGTGAAGATTTGTCACTATGTTTCTATCATTAATAGGTGTAAATTCCTGTCCCTCAATAAATTCCAGCACAAGAGCTGTCTTCATGCGTTCTTTATCTACATGGCAGTTCAAGTCTCCAGCTAGAATAATTGTCCCATTGGTAGTGTTTTTGAGAGAGCAATAGATATTTCTTCTATTATTTCTCTGGAGATCTAATCTGGTTGGAAAATATATGTACAGTACAACATTATGCAATGTCTAGTGTTTATCGAAAGGATGTCTGTACTACGTAGAACAGTCGTCAGCCAGACACATAGGTGGCTTGTGCTGTGCACTGCACAAATTTCCCCATCGAGCAGTCATTGTGCTGGAGCTTGGAGGGATATTCAATAATTATTATTATAATCTGTTCCCGGAAACAAAATTCCTTTCATATAGGTGCAACGAAAATGTTGAATACCAAGATAAATAAATCCAAAGAAACTGGAGGCTATTAATGTTATTCTCAAATATGTAGCCCTGATTCATCATTAATTTCATGACAATCTGATTTTTGTATTATTGTTTCTTGGGCTTCCAACCGGGTGAGTTGGAGGTTTGGTTCCAAACTTTCGGCAGTTATCTCTACTTCCATCTTCTGGGAGAAGTGAGCTGGATTGAGAAAAATCTGCTTCATATAGCCTATAAGAAAATATTGGATATGCTAGAATGGGTGGGGAGCCAATAGGAAAATTAGAAAATGGAATAATTAAATGGAGAGTTCTAATTGGTCGGGAAGGAAAAATAGAGTTTAATAATGTTGTTAGATGTGAAATCGGACCTTATCAGGACAACTAATTTATTTGGGAGTAAGAGTTGCCAATATTGGTTTGCAGGCCTGGTAAAGTTGTAGACCACCATTCCTATTGAAGTTTCTGCTTTGGATTTAGATTTCCAAGGCCTCTGCAACAATGCGGCCCTTGTAGAATCTCTGCCTCCCTAGGATTCTGGTCTGGTTGAATTTAATTTTGTGGCCAGTGTCGACACAGTGCTAGGCTACTGCGGACTTGTCAGGGTAATACAGCCTGATGCATTTGCAATGTTCGTTGCATCTTTCCTCTAAGGTGCAGCTCGTAAACAATGTAAACATCTCCGCATTTGCAGGGAATTTGGTAGACGCCTGAAGTATGAAGGCCCAATGAATCCTTCACAGGTCGTACCATTTGCTGTGTTTTTGGTGGGGGTAGATGGACGGTTTTGATACTGTGCTTCCCTAGAAGTTTGGATATTTTGTTTGAAATGGGAGGAAAGAAAGGAATGTAGGCTCTACAAAACAATGGATTCAGTTGTTGGTGGTTCACTGTCAGTGGTCTGTTTTAGGGCCCATTGGATGTCCCTCTGGCTGTAAGAATTCTGGCGGAAGGTGGTTTTCAGGTGACTGATTTCCGTTGGCAAGCTGACGGAGTCGGAAATTGCCCTGGCACTTTGGATGAGGGTTCTGAGTATTCCTCGTTTCTGTGCAAATGTTGTTGTATTCCATTCCTCTTGGCTTCAAATTGCGTTTTGCATTATTGTTGCTGCTCATTCATTCTGTCTCTGGCTATTCTGGCTAGTAGTTTATCATGTGTTAAATAGGCTATTTACCCTTGTGAAAATAACTCTGCTTATATACATGTCAGATGATCAGCAATATCCCACATGAGTTCCGAGGTTGGTTGCATACCTGTCAGGCCCAAACAGTCGAAAATAGAGGTTTGTCATCTTCTGGTGAAAGAAGTAAGAAACCTTAGACTTACAGTTATGTGGGTAAGTCTGGCAATGTTCCATCAAGTCAAAAGCGAAAGTACCCCTTAAAACTTTTTTGAAAAAAAGCACGGGTCACATTACATTGATTGTGAAACTCAAGAAGTTATGGTGGGACATGCTTTTGTGGTGTATAATACTAGTGTTTCTGAGATTTATTCTGCTTGTATAAACTATTGCATCACACTGTTTTGTGTTTCAAGCGGAATTTTTTGCCATTAAAGAAGCTGTTGATAGTAGCAGTAGTGCTTGTATAAACAGTGACTCACAATGAGCTTTACAAGCCGTGGATGATAAATATAATACTTAAGGGTGTACTACCCATGGACATTAGACATGCACTAGATACAAGCACCCTTCATATTTGTGTAACCTGTGTCTGAGGTCACATGGGAAATGCAGGAATTGAGAAAGCAGATGAATTAGATGCTTCTTTAAATTCTCGAATTTCCTATAGTTTATGCACCATATTCTTCATTAAGAAAACATTAAGAGAATATATGCACACCCAATGAGATTGGATTTGGCAAGAAACCGATAACTGCAGCACAACAAAAATCTTCCAAGAGTGCAAGATAGAAAAGCTTCCAAACTACACGGTTATTCAAAAAGATGGACCCAATTTAATTAATTTGTATTTAACGAAATACAAATTGGATATTAACATTCTACATACTGAATGAAAGAGGAAGTTCCAAAGTTTTGTTTTCCACCGCTTGGACGGTGATTGTTGCATGATTGTTGCGTAAATGGCTCCTCACACCAATAGGCAGGCATTTCTTGTCACTGTTAGTTGTGAGTAAGATAGCTACTATGCAGCATAAGGTTTTCTGCATTCTTGAGTTTGCAAGAAGTGAATCGACAGTTACAATGCAGCGGCATTTCGTCTGTAATTCGGCATTGAACCACCAACTAGGAAAAGCATAAGCCGTTGGTTTAAGCAATTTAAACAAACTGGTTTCTCTGCAAAGGAAAAAGTCCGGTCCGACCGCGTATGTCAGAGGATGCCATGAAACGAATAGAAGACAGTTTTGTTCGTAGTCCAAGAAAATCAACCATTAGAGCCAGTAGAGAAGGAATACCCCACCAACTGTATGGCATGTGGGAAGAGTTTGGCAACCGCTTAGATGTTTGCCGTGCAGCAGAGGGAGGACAAATTGAACATTTATAACCTGTGTTAAAAAACTTTGAACCTTCCTCTTTATATTAGTATGTAGATTGTTCATCTCCAATTTATACTTTGTTAAATATAAATGAAATTGGGTCCATCTTTATGAATAACCCTGTATATTATGACTCAATTTTTAACAGGGAATGGGAAATTTGGTGAATACTTACGTAGATTTAAAATTTCTGCCGCTGCAAATTGTAAATGTAAAGAGGAAAGCCAGTCTGTTAGGCATCTCTTATTTCATTGCCCATTATTTATGCATGAACGTTATAAGTTAATATTATATTTACATTTTTAAAATTTTGACTTTACTACACCGATTTGGGGTATGCCATGGTGTAGTGGTTTAGCCACTGTGCTACAAACTGGAAGTTCGTGGGTTCGATTCCCAATGTTTTTCAATTGGCCTAATCCTTCTGGTTGCACTGTGGCCCTGGGATTGACTCAGCCTCTAACAGAAATGAGTACCAGTATTATTCCTGGGGCTAAAATAACAGCCAGTGCATAGGGCCTGACAACCTTGCCACCTTCATGTGCCGTATGTCACAATCTGGGAGCCTTAACCTCCTGGAAACCCTATGGGTCTCCATGGCCCATACAAGGATTGCTTTTTTACACCGATCTGTCATGATTTCTTAAATAAACAAAGTTATCAAGATTTTTCTAGTTTCATTACTAGTGTGTTTGCGAAATTATAATGTGTATTGTGTGTATTGTATCCTATATTCTGTATATGTGTTTAATCTATAGCCCTAATATGCCAGCTGGTAAAATAGAGTTCTGTACTTTTGGAAATTCAATAATAATAAATAAACCCTGTTGTATGCCGGGTTGTAAATTGATATATTAAGTTAAACCACCGGTGTGCTCTATATTCTAAATATTATACTATATACAGGTGTATGCATCTATTACTACACTCAGCCTACAAAGCTACAAAGTAGTGGTATGCCACTGTCTTTTTGGTAATTTATTATGTTTATGCTAAGTTTAATTGCCTAGCGAGCACGTACTGCACACTTATAATGCCTAAATATACACACACAAGAAGCATAGTATCCATTGTGTAACACAACTTACGGACATTGCGTCTGTCCTGACTCGATCTTAGAAGAGTGAGTTCTGTACTTATAGAGGAATACTAAGTGATTACTTTATTAACATCTTTTAACATCTAACCTACTTTTTCAGATTTTATTGATTAGGATTTTAGGTGACCTGTGATACAGTCATATGATAGGCTATATCTCAACAGGCCCTACTCCAATAAAATGTGTGATTTAGATGGTGGATATGTTTATTACTCTCCCACTCTCCCACGCTCCACTTCTAAATTATACTCGCGATCTGAAGTAACAAATAGGAATCAATTCATCAATTTGCTATTTCCCAATTTTCTGACATAAAACCATCTGTTTACACCATCTGTGTACAATCTTACAATCTTGTGTTTTTGGACTAGCCTATACCTGCTTATTTCATATTAGCAAAAAATAGGAAATAAATAATATTACTTTTATATCATTACCTTACAGAATTCACCCTCTGCTATTCTCCTGTGTCGTAAAAGTATGTGAAAGAGTTCTGCAGCTTCATAAGGGTTTTGTTTTCCTACCTCATGTCTACCCTCTCATGTCTACCAGCTGTCATTTCTGGCGACAACTGTCTACACGTAGCATTTTGCACAAAGGACAAATATACTAAAAGTAATTCTGCATTACCCTTATTTATAGTAATATTCATTTCAAATCTTAAGTTCTGTTAATCATTGTAGGTGATTAAAATGATTTGTGCTATATGTATAACACTCATATTATCTATTGATTATATATTATCTTTTAGTATTAATTTATAAGCTGCTTGTTATTTTTACCAACACTATTTGGTTAGTGATTATCAAAAACTGTCTCAAGTGACAACACAGTGGATCAACACAGCTGTACAGCTAATGCCCTAAATTCAAAATAGTGGCACCATAGAGAGCGCTGATCTAGACAACAGAAACATACTTCTATGAAAGATGCTTCTAAATTAATGTGCAAAAAAGTAAGTTTAGAGAATTCCTAAAAGTACCTGACCATCCTGTCAATCAAAAAATCAATTTGAAACCTAATTTATAATGTTAAATTAATGTATTTTGATTATTTTCCTGTCATTGCAATCTATTTTGCTTGTTTCCAAAAAATATTGCCTTGTTTCTATTTTATACACAGCAGTATTTACCAAGATTTTCTGAATCATAAATTAGTAGTAAGAGGGCCGTTCAATAAGTAATGTAGCACTTTTTTTTTTTTAAAGCAGGTTGGTTTTATTCAGGATTCAAATACAACATATTATTCCCCAATCTTTTGGCTACAAAACCCTACTTTTCAACATAATCTCCGTTCAATGCTACAGCCTTACGCCACCTTAATGGGAGGGCCTGTATGCCTGCATGGTACCACTCTACTGGTCTATGTCGGAGCCAACATCTTGCTGCATCAGTAACATCCCCATCATCCACGAAGTGCTTCCTGTGGAGTGCATCCTTCATCGGGCCAAACAGGTGGAAGTCAGAAGGTGCGAGATCCGGGCTGTAGGGTGGATGAGGAAGAACAGTCCACTGAAGTTTTGTGAGCTCCTCTCGGGTGTGCAGATTTGTGCGAGGCCTTGCGTTATCATGGAGAATGAGAAGTTCATTGCATTTTTGTGGTGATGAACACGCTGAAGTCCTTTCTTCAATTTCCTTACAGTAGCACAATACACAATACACAATACACAATTGTTCCACCATGAGGGAGGACATTGAACAGAATAACCCCTTCAGAGTCCCAGAAGACTGTAGCCATGACTTTACCACCTGAGGATATGGCTTTGAACTTTTTCTTCGAAGGAAAGTTGGTGTGGTGCCACTCCATGGATTGCCGTTTTGTTTCTGGTTCGAAGTGATGAACCGATGTTTCATTGCCTGTGACAATGTTTGAAAAAACATTGTCAACATCAGCCTCATAACGAGCAAGCAATTCAGCACAGATGGTCCTTCTTTGATCTTTGTGGTCTTCAGTTAGGTGTCGAGGAACCCATCGTGAACAAACCTTTTAGTACCCCAACTGGTGGACAAGTGTGTCAGCACCACCAACAGAAACATCAAGTTGAGCAGCAAGATGTTTGTTTGTGATCCGTCGATCACCTCGAATAAGAGTGTCCGCATGTTCCGACATTGCAGGAGTCACAGCTGTGGCGGCCGGCTGGGATGCAGGAGATCAGACAAGTTTGCTTGACCTTGTTGTGATGATGACATACGCCTCGCCCAACAACTAACCATGCGTTTGCCCACTGCCAGGTCTCCGTAGACATTCTGTAAGCTCCTATGAATATCTGTGATGCTCTGGTTTTCCGCCAAAATAAACTCAATAATTGCTCTCTGTTTGAAACGCACCTCCGTTACAGACGCCATTTTGAAGGCTAGTTATAGCGCTGCCACCAATCTGAAATTAATGAAACCATAAGAAATGAAGCAAGAATATTTTAAAGATGCCCCAAGAAAATTCCAATTTTTTTCAACCAAAATTGGCCAAGAGAAAAAATGTGTTGCATTACTTATTGAATGGCCCTCGTACTTTTTAAATTTTCAAATAATTCATAAATAAATATGATTAGAACTCAGATGGACCTTACTTGGCTTTATTTCAGTTATATCCTAAGGATCCACTTCCGAAGACTGTGTGCCTGGATTGCTGTACCAAGTTAAATCAGTGCTCAGAATTTTTTGAAACAACATCTAAGGCACAGGTTACCCTTCATATGATATTTACAGATACCAAGAAGGAAGAGGAAAATGGCATTGAAGATCACTCATCTGTATTAGAGCAGGAACCAGAACACGATTCTTGTTCATCTCAGGACGAGGTAGGAATTATTAAAAAATGGTTATTTGTATTAGCAACTTAATCTTATAGATTATAAATTTACATGGTTCAAGATGCAACCAATATAGTTTGCAAGTTCGTAATTGATGCAACCAATATAGTTTGCAAGTTCGTAATTGATCGGATTTTTCTGTTAACACTTTCACTCCCACCCGCCTAGTCATCTGCCAGCTGGCTCAGCCCAGCCATTTTTATGGAGTTAGCGAAGTTTCACATCACTATCCGGTTATATTTAATTTTCTCCGTAACTATTAAAAATAGGATTATGAATTTTTTACATAACCTTCAGAAAGGAGCATAAGAGCAGACGAAAGATGATTGCATCATTTGCAAAGTGGAAATCTGCCACTGTAAAGTATTAGAGTTTTCTTAAGTCATAGAGCTTCTTGAAGAATGTTATGAATGGACAGACAGTAATCGGCATAGAAAGATTCATGTGCTGCTTGTACAGCAAGATGCTATCTAGCTTCTTTCTTGGCAAGTTGAAATGACTGCATGGCCAAGAATTACGCTGTCTTGGTACCGTAGGTAACCATAGGCTTGGATAGGCTCATTTTCTCTTCTATGCCATACCATGCATTGGAGATATTCATCGTCAGATGCATTTTAACTTATCTGTACATTTTATAAATGTCAGCTGAGACAGTCATAAGTTCTGAAGCGAAGAATAATAGAAGCAAGATCATCTTGAATTGTAGAACCAAGCTTCAATGTCATTTAGAGATGTTCCGGAAGACAATTTATCAGATGCATCAAACATAACTCTTGTTCAAGTGTTGGATGACGGCTTGATAACTGCATGATGAGGAAGATAATAACACTGTTCATGTTCCTTGAGGGTTGCACCTTTGTCATGTGGCCCATTTGCTCATACTCAACCAAGAAATTTAATAAGTTCATTAAGTCCTTTTTCCACTGATTAATACTGTAATCTAAAACTCAGACGATAAAAACTTTACTTACAGTGGATAAAATAATTTTATCCACTGTAAGTAAAGTTTTTATCGTCTGAGTTTTAGATTACAAGAAATTTAGTATAATTATCCCTGAGTGTAGCATTGCTCTGAAGATATCGCTCCAAATGCGTGATACTTGGTGTCTGGATTCATATAAACAAATCTTTTCCACTCTTCATGGGTAAATGAATTGTAAAACTACCATCGGCATTGTGAGTGTTGTTTTTTACTTAATGGTGTTCACGTTCCTTTTCTTCCTTTGTGAGCACATGTTGGGGAAATTGTAAGTCCCAGAAGCATCTCAACTGAGTGTCAAGATTATCAACATTATCAGTAGTGATGAAGTTGTGTTGCTGAGATATGTTGACTTTGCCTTTGAAGGATGATTTCAGGATAGGACCAGAGACTATCAAGCTGATCTCTGTGCTGGCTAAGACTGGATGACCAGGAATGGTTAAAGTTTTACTATGCAGTAACTTGAAGAATAAAGAGCTTCTGAAGAGGAGTTGAATGTCATCTTGAGAATGGAATTTTGGTTCTGCTAATGGAATGTCAGAAGGAATGTTCCACATAGAAGGATTGATACAAACGGAAGGAAACTTTCCTCTTATAAAGGAAGAATTAGGCAATCAATCTTCTTTTTGTAGTTGTACACCATAGATCTTGTAGTAATCTTAAAGCCGTGACTAGCAAAGTCCCTTTGCAAGATCTGCAGTAATGAAGTTTGATTTACTGGCAGAGTCAAGGAGAGCCCTGTACTGTTTATTAGGGTGGTCCTTCCTTTACTAATAAGAAAAACTTTTTCAACAATTTATATGCTCTGATCCCTCAAAATTGTTCTACTACATACAAGAATAATATGTTCAAACTTTCAGACGATTTAATTAATTACGATATACAAATTACTGCCGAAATAATAGTGTATTATATATTTTGATAAATTTCACACTCAACTCTTGATCAGTCCCAAGTAAGTCTGTAACAGATAACATTGTGTTCATTGTTTTTACTGAAATTACCACAATCAAGTGTATCTTGTGACCCTACTCAAGTGAAATTAATTTTTTCCCTGTTTTCGGGATAACAAAGCCTATGTTGTTCCAAAACTTGTAATAAATATTGTTTCTGGTCTTCATTCTTTGTTATAAGGGCATTATGCTCTTGCATAAGAGCCACACCTCTCAGCATTAAATGTTTAACTGTTGCTCTTGCTTGCTTATAGTCATCTCTGAGATGCCATATTTTAGGATAAAAATCTAAGTAATTTTTGGGATGCTAAGGGATGAAAGAAATTTGTTGTATTTTTTCTCACAAAATCTTCAATCTTCATATCACAGGAACTCTTCCCACTCAGCGGGATATGTTTAAGAGGTTCATCGACCCTATCCCTTTCTTTCAGGGAATAAAGCATAGCTTTTTTGAACTTGTCAGCACATTTTTACAACAAAAACAAAAGCCGATCCCACAAGTTTTCCTCTCAAATACCACAGATGACCCTCAGGTTTCTTGCTCGCAACTTTAGAGATTTTAGAATTAATCTTTTCGTAAGCACTTATTTGTTGCAGCTCTAAACCATTCTATCAGATAAACAGATACAAGAAAAATACAGATGTTAAACATTCCATTTTCTTCGTTCGTAGAGACTTTGAACTGGCAACAAAACATCCATATTTTAAAGGAATGGAAGCATGATGGAAGGCCGCAAGGAATATAAAGTGTATCCCACTTGGAGAAACACTTCCTAAAAACATAATTGCAAGCTCTAGAAATTCTCAGTAATCACCTCTGACCTGTGTTGCCTCAAGGTGGTTAATTGCAAAATAATTGCTGCCAAAACTGTTGCAAGCATTGCACTACTGGTTGCACTTTCGTAAGGTGATTGATTTATCTCATTCCAGGACTGTTTAAAATGTTAAAAAATGGCTACAACAGGGCCAGATGATGTACATCGCATAGCCTCATTGAACACACTTGCAAGAATGGTGACAATATGCTAGGTAGAGAAGGTCCTTTTGCAATTTCTATTCCAAAAGTATGCAAGCTCCATTTCTGTGACCTGTGTTACTGACAGTAGTGTCAAAGCACATTGTGCTTACATGGTGAACAAGTCCCCACTCTTCGAGCAAAGTAGCTGCTACTTCAGTACCTGACTGCAACTTTGGTATACCTTTATCGACTCGCCCAAAGCAACCATGGTGACCAAGTTCTCTTTAAGCAAGAATAAAATCCTTGTCCACTGAAATCTTGATCATCTGCAGGGCTTCTTGATGAGCAATATTGAATAAATTGTCTAGGTCTCTTAAGAATAGAGTCTCATTGCTTTGCTGCACAGTTGTTTTCCTATTGGAAATTTTTCTGCAGCTTAGTCCACTTTTCATGAAGCTTCTCCAGTTGTTTAATACAATCCTGCTCATGTCGAATGGGAATACAAGCCTTTTCTCAAAACACAGAAGTTTCCTTCACAACGGTCCTACAGCTCTCATGAACTGTTTTCTTGAAGGTTTTATGGTGGTAAAAACTGACACTTAACACTTGTTTATTCAAAGCTAACTTGGATCATTTCAGTTCACATTCTTCAGAGCCCATTAAGCAAATTGTGGAGGCCCGTCTAGAATTAGTCGCTGCTGCCATCTTCAGTTTTCACCATTATACAAATTATAAAAAAGTAATTATTTCAGATTGATTGAGCGACCTCTAAATAATGTCTGATCTGAACAAAACTTTTCACAACATAGTTTTTTACATCATAGAACAAAATAAGAGGGTCAGGCAACAACATTTCTAAACTTCAAAAATAAGGACCACCCTACTGTAGCCTATATGGTTGCCATGTTTGTCTTCTACTTGCACTTGTGCAATAACTAGTAAGACTTGTTGCGTGGACTTAGCTTTAACAGAACACTTATATATAACTGACTGGAGCATCACTTACTCTGTTGTTGTTGTCTCTAGTAGGACTTGATGAATTTGAGCAAGAAGTGTTTTGTTTACTTTCACTATGAAGCAGTCTGCTATGTATCGACGTACCACATTTACAGAATGAAGAGTGTGCATTGGCTCGCTGTGTGATTATAAGCAAAGTGGTTGGCACAAAGCTTGCTTAGATTTGACAAAGTTCCAATGTTTCTGTGGACAAGGTTGATTTATTGTTACTGAGTTTGATTGTCTACTGTCTCTAGAACTAATCTTAGGAGTGTGTAGTTCATTCTTAGGCTTCGATGTGCTGGACTTGTTGCAAGAACTGTCAGCAAGTAATTTGAGTGGATGTGATTTCGACTCTAAGAATTGTATGAGTTCTTTAAGGGAAGTAAAGTTTTGTGAATAAAATTTGCCTTCCTACTCCCTGCAAGTATTGTCAGGTAAGTGTTCTAATACAGTGCGTCTTTCGAGCGGCCGGACCGTCGCGCGGCGGCACCGGACTGGGTGAGGCTTGGCGCATCTTCCGCCAATGTTACACTAAACGACCGGCAAGTCATGGGTACGGAACACTAACTACTGTACTAACTTACATTAGGCTTACCTGTATCACAACAGATGTCGAAATTGATGACCTTGAACGCGAACACATTCTTTATATCTCCGAAAACAATTCTGGTTTACTCGCAAAAGTTCATGTTGACTGATTGCCTGTATTTCTCTCGTGATGCTGTCCTTCAATTCTTGTAACGTGTGCGGATTTGATGCTTACACTTTATTCTAACGTTCTTTAAATGTATCAAATATAAAAATTTGAATGGCTGTATTTGATAATTCATAATATACGGTAATTAATCAAATAAATAATCCATACCAACTGCAGTACCAACTGCAATCGGTCACATTAGCTTTTTACATAAATACATATCTTCAACAACCTAAGCTATGAGTATTTACAATCTTACAAAGTTAATTATACCAGTCAAAATTAATATTCTAAGTTATACTAATGCCATAACTTAAGTGACACTAAATGAATAAAATATACTTACATATCACACATGTAATACTTACAACCATATTGATATGCTTTTTTGATAGCAATATTTAAAGCTTTACCTCTATATACTTTCAAGTCCTTGGTGGAATGTAGAATTGGAAGGAATATTTTATTTGACACGAAATCCATAAAACGTTTATGTAACGTACACGTTTTGAAGGATTCAGTGGTTCTTTAATTATTGACTCGAGATCAGATTATTACTTAAGCAGGAGGCAACATTGCAACATGTTGTTTAGAGTCCATTTAGATATAAATCATAATTAATAATTCTATACCACATTGAACTGTTGAATTTTTTAACTGAGACATGTTCCAATTACCTTCATATTTTAGAAATTATCTACAGTAAGAGCATATTTTCTGCGACAAACTATATGAGTGTACTAATTTAACCTTTTCACTTTTGTTGTTTCTACTGTTTTTGTCTTAAAGATCTGCAGTGTTCCAACATGTCAGGGAACTGGCAACATCTAATTTATTTTAATGGTATTGCCACCAAAGTGGGAATGCTTGCATTTTTTCCCTTTTAAAATCTTAAAAAAAATCATCCACCCCTGAAGGTTTGTGTTCAGAAGGTGAATGGACTTGCAGTCTTTTCAATTTCCACATCCTAATAAAGGGAAAAAAATTAGGAAGAAAGGAAAAAAAGACTGCTCTCACCCCATCACAACCTACATGTGCTCAATCACGGCTCAGTTTACTCAGGCGGAAATACTACCCCCAGGCTTTGCACAGACCTTGAATTGCTTTTGTCGGTTCCTAATTATACAAGAAAATTATATATATATATACACACACACATTTTTAACTTCAACAAAAATAATGAATATGAACTGCATCATTGATCAAAAAGTATGATTACAAAATGCAAACTTATTTTTGTTATTAGGAAAGTCATATGAGCTTTTATTGCAAGACAAAAGGATGGACTGATATTTTATTTAAAATTGTAAGTCCAAAGAGAAAACTAATATGAACAGATTTCTTGTTATTTATGATTGATTTAAAGCTTTAAGAACGTGTCTTGAAATTACATAATTTTTACTTTTTCGTAAATTGAAAAGTTATATTATTTTGTACTTGATTGTATTATGCTTGTTATTATTAAACACCACAGATATGCAAATTCAAATAATAACTACGAAGTTGTCTGGTTATTGCTGCATTAAGCAATTTATATTTGTAGGACTTCAAGAAATTTCATGTTAGGCCTAATTTACTGTATTTACTGCAGCACTTGTTCAGGACTACATGAATAAAATAATAAACATCTCTGGAGGCCGTAAGCTGGCCGCATTGTTCTCTGCCGGAAATGTGCGCACTAAATTTAAATCTACCCGCTTTCGAATGCCAATGAAGTTAAGTGAGAACGGAAGATTTCATTCGAAGAATATTGAAGCTAGCGAACGAACATCTCGTAGGTTGCATGTAACTATCCCTCTATGTATAAAACACTTTGAATGATTTCATTCAAAATATTCTTTCAAAATGTTTAGTTCTGCATTCAAATGATCATTCGATTGTTAAAATCATTAGATTTTTCCCATCACTAATTCAATGCATAACTTGGATAAACAGTAAATTTATAACAATTTATTTAAACTCTGAATACACAACAATACAATACACAGAATACAATAACAATAAAGCATGATCGCTGAGTTTAAGTATGTTGACCAAACTGCATTAGAAAATCTACCATAAAATATGTTAACATTATTTAGCCTAAAACACCAAGAGTAACTAGTCAGTATATGTCGGTGGGTCATCTCCTCTCAGCGAATCCAAAGTAAATTGAAAAGAAACAAACGCTTTTTAAATGAATTAAAGAAAATGAAATTGTGGGAGACTAATATAAGTCTAACCAAGCATAGTATAAATTAAAAATTTAATAAATTGAAGAACACAAAAATCCCACCAGGAAATAAAGAATTTAGAAATGAAATGAATTGCCAAATTAGCTAAACTGGCATACCTGCAAATAGGAAGGCCTAGTGGGACAAGTAGGTCTGCAGACTTCACTGATTCGAAACTCACTGCCTGACCCAGACTTTGGAAACTGCCCTCCTGAGAAGCGAGCAAAGGATTGAACGTGGCCAATATATTTTAGATAATGAGATTAACTAACGAGATTAAAAGAAACAAGTGAACCATAGAAAACACTGTAAATAAAGTCAGAGCTTTGATAATAGAGAGGTTGCCAAGAAGAGATGACGAAAAGTATTACCTGAAATATACAAATAGACAAATAACTGTGACGAAAGATACTACGAGTGGCACAGATATTAGAATGTACTCTTTGGGATTTTCTGGGAAACAGAAGATCCTACAATAGTCTAAGAATGTATGCTTATTTTAATTTTTGAATATAACTAACTTTATAACATAGGCCCCTTGAACAATTAAACAGAAAGGCAATTGTTCTCTCATTAAAATGTTTTTATTGAAGATTGAGGTTGTAATATAAAGTACATATTTCTGCATTATCTGACAAGTTATGTCCAATCCATTTTCGTAAATGAGTATGAATTCTGTGTTTGTGCATATATACAAGATTGAATATTACGATTTCAGCTTCTTTTGTACATGGTATAATAGTTTGAAATAGTTTCATTTCACCTATTATAAAGTATGTTTGTTGTTTATTTGATCAGTTTTTAGACTTGCATACATTGTCATTAGGCCTATATTATTTTAATTTTTGAACATTAACATATCTGAGAAAAAACTTAACTCTTTAATATTTCCTGAAAAAACTGCAAGGTTATGCGATATTTATTGACCAAGAATTCACACCAAATTTATTTTCCATGTATATTGTATAATGTAGGTCTCTATAACATTTAAATGGAAAGGTTTCCCCATTAAAATAGTGCAAGAAATGACTGGTGAAATGTTATAACCAGGGTCCGGATTCTGATGACCTAAAAATGTTTGAAAAATGACCTATAAAATAACTTAATATTTATAAATAATGACCTAAAACATATTTTATTTATAAAAAAAAGTCATTATTGTACATACAATGTTATAGACTAATGTGTACATAATTGTAAAAACTGTAAATGCAGAAAGGATGATGTAGGTCTAAAAACTTTATTCTTTCTTCTTGATTCGAGCATTTGAGAAGAAAAGTAAGAAAAATTATTTTTACAGTAGATCCTACAGAAATGTTGCATTATAGTAACCAAGTAATTTATTTAAATGTTACCCGTATGGAAAATAAGCTTGTAAACCCTACCTTATTCAGGATTGCAGTAAATCACTGACAGCATACGGAGATTATCGAAGGTAAATGACCTCCGATTGTCTGAAATAATACATTTATACATGGAGAAGCTCCTCTCCACATCTGCCGAAACAATGGGTGCATACTTGAAATAATATGGTAAAAAGTAAAAAATAAAAAATAAAATCACTCAGCAAACTGTAACCGATGTGAATGTTCTTTCCTTACGGAAATTTATACTGGCACTGAGGCACTTCGGCATTTCCTTTTGCAGTCTGCCGGATTAGGCCTATATTATTGTTTATTCAGGGTAAACAGTAGTTTGCACTCTCAAATCCAAGCAGGTGGCAGACTGGTGCCAAGCCAATCTAATAACAGTAATAATATAATACAAAATTTTGGCGTTTCTTTGATTCTCATTTCCGACAGAAGATGACAACACTTCAACACTGAGTATGTCCATCTTGCATTAAACAAACAACACTTCAAAGACATCACCGCAGGGGACAATGCTAGCTAGACAAAAAAAGAGTTAATACACTCAATGTAAATGCATGAAAATTACAAAATAAGGAAGCAAATGGCACGAAAATGACAAAATCATGACGTAAAATGGAAATAAATGCCCTAAAAATATAAAATGGCATAAAATGACAAAAAATGACGAATTAAAAATTCATTTCTATAATCTAGAGTTTAGGATTTATCTACAAGTTGGCAATGTCAATTGCAGCATCAATACAAAGATGACATGTCATTAGAATCCGGGCCCTGGTTATAACCATATTTGTACACAGTTGTTTCAACAGAACAGGTATAATTTGTAAGCGGATGGATTAATAGTATGTTCCTGTACAGTTGAGTGATTAATCTTTAAGTCTCTTATGCATTTTGCTGATTCTATTGGACTTTAATTTTTCCATTATGTCGTTTGATTAACTGGATTTTATTATTCTCTCAAATAGTAAGGACTTGTATGAGCTCAAAATTTCCTTCGTATCTTAATTACATTGTTATAGGCCATGTGATGGGAAGGTCAGTTTGATAAATAATCTTTTTATTGTTGTAGCAGTTTGTATGTTTCATAATTAGTACAACATGCTTAGTGATCTCAAGCAAGATCTTTCATTGTAGTTTTGTATGGTTAGTCAGGGGAAGGATTTAAGATCCATTATTTCATTCCATGTTAATTTAAGGAACCTACCATGCAGTTCATGCTTTTGTCATTTTAAAGATCTCTGTATTTTGGGGTTAATTTTCAAAATTACAGCTATTAAATTTTCTTGGGTTGGACTATTCTGTAAAACAAATTAAATATACATTGTATTCAACTAGGTTACTAAATGTGTTTTTGAAGTTAGCTTAACTGTTCTTGAAGGTTTCCATTCATAACTTTTGCTTTCACCCAGTTCGCTTTGCCTCAGAGGAATGCTTAGTGATCTCAAGCAAGATCTTTCATTGTAGGGTTAGTCAGGGGAAGGTTTTAAGATCCATTATTTCATTCCATGTTAATTTAAGGAACCTACCATGCAGTTCATGCTTTTGTCATTTTAAAGATCTCTGTATTTTGGAGTTAATTTTCAAAATTACAGGTATTAAATTTTCTTGGGTTGGACTATTCTGTAAAACAAATTAAATATACATTGTATTCAACTAGGTTACTAAATGTGTTTTTGAAGTTAGCTTAACTGTTCTTGAAGGTTTCCATTCATAACTTTTGCTTTCACCCAGTTCGCTTTGCCTCAGAGGAATGCTTAGTGATCTCAAGCAAGATCTTTCATTGTAGTTTTGTATGGTTAGTCAGGGGAAGGTTTTAAGATCCATTATTTCATTCCATGTTAATTTAAGGAACCTACCGTGCAGTTCATGCTTTTGTCATTTTAAATATCTCTGTATATTGGGGTTAATTTTCAAAATTACAGCTATTAAATTTTCTTGGGTTGGACTATTCTGTAAAACAAATTAAATATACATTGTATTCAACTAGGTTACTAAATGTGTTTTTGAAGTTAGCTGTTAACTGTTCTTGATGGTTTCCATTCATAACTTTTCCTTTCACCCTGTTCGCTATGCCTCAGAGGAATGTTTACATAATATTATATAAAAATAAATATGGTTAATTAGAAAGTTATTAGGAACCTACATACCTTTTTCTGAAGATTGATGTTTCTTTTCGTTGTGTTACTTCCTACACTTCAAGAAGGTGGTGTAAAACTAATTTTATAACACATGCAGTTTCACACTGGAATACACAAACAAGTTGAAAAATGCACTTTCTAATTCTTAATTTGTACATTTCTTCTCCAAACACAACTTTCTGCCTGGGTGAAAACAAATTCCTTTATAGGTGATAATAATAACTGTTACCTACAGCTATTACTTTTACTGTACTGTGCTGGAAAAGAAGATTGTAAAATTTTCTATTATATTCCTATTGTAGGTATTCACTTTGCAAGACTACTTTTGCACCTGTCAGTTTATTGTTAGTTTGTTTCCATCATATACAACCCTATTCAAATTAATCGGCATAATATAAAGATAGATTTGAGTACTTGGCTAACTGCTAACATTTGGAAATTTTGTTTTAAAAGTTGTAAATGTTTTTTTATAAGTAAAAGAGAAAGGGGGGGGGGTTGTTCTGCAGTATTTGCCATCATGTTCAGTTTATGTACAGTAGATGAAAGGACCCTAATATCAGTTACATTTTATAAAATAATTTACTAACTATGACAAACATTTTATTTGACATAAAACTCTGTTTGTATTGCTATTAATATTGTTGTTTAACAATGAACATCAATTATAAATTTTAAAAAATAACAAAACTTTAAATGTTTAAAATTATTTTTAACTTTTAGAGCCAGTACATCACTGAAATGAGAGATGATTTCTTAATATCAACTAATATCTCCCAGTATCGGATACCATCTAATATTAGGCTACACTGTTAATTCATATGTTATATATCCTCTTTTTAACTATGTAGGTACTCAGGACATACAAAGTTTCTTCAGTCACTGACTCTGGCACATTATTTTCATCTTTAGAAAACAGCCCACCACAGTAAAAGCATTCAGCACCATTTGCTTCCTCATCATCACCATCACTGCTTGAAGTCTCGGAGTTTATGAAAGGCTCCCTTGATCTTAAAAAAAGTTTTTGTCTTGAGTAGGGTTTAGTTTAGTTTAGTTTAGTTTAGTTTTTTATTCACCATATGAAATTTTACAATTTCTGGCTTCGTCATACAAATTTACAATTTAAATACCCTGAAAATAGATTTAAATTACTTTGCACACAGATATACAATTTATTATTTATATGATCAAATAAATAAACATGTAAACATATACATAGTACCCACAATCATTTAGTGAAATCAGAATAAAAATAAAAATAAAATTAAAAACTAGTAAAGGTATGAAATTATCAAGACACAGTAATAATTAAATTAAATATATATTTGATAAGGACAAATAATTAATCCGATTTGGAAATCATACAGTACTCTTCATATTCTTTTATAGGTAAAAAGATTTGGAGATTAAAAATTCTTTGAGTTTTCTCTTAAATCTTCCTGATTAATATATTTCTTTAAGTTGGGGTGGTAACATGTTATAAAATTTAGAGCCAGTGAAGATGATGTGGGAAAGTGTAGAGAGAAGACGTGCAGTTGTGCTCACTAAACTATTTATTGTTGACTAATACAAACATGGAGTATGAGGTTGAAAATATAAACAGTTCAACAGGATGGCCATAGATGGCGGGGGTGAAACAGTTCTATGGGTTGGTCCTAGATGGCAGGGATTCTTCATTCTGCCACATCCTCCCCACCCTGGTCGATCTCTAGGGAGACGACCAGCTGTACCGGTCTTGCTATCCTCTCTCCGCTGGGTGTGCAAAGTATGACGGTTCTTACTATTCCATCTGGACTCTGTGATAGCCAAGTGGGCCCATGCCACCAAGCATGAAGTGTCTTTAACTGGTTCACTGGAACTCCTCTCGATAAGTGATCCGCCGGGTTCTCCTCCCCAGGACAATGTCTCCATTGGGAGGGGGTAGTCAGAGTCTGTATTTCGGTGACACAGTTCGAGACGAATGTCTTCCACCGATTAGGATCGCTGCGGATCCAGCCCAATGTCACTGTCGAATCGGTCCATAAAGTTGCCTTAGAAGTATCGTAGCCAGTTGCCTTGCTGAGGTAGTTCAGCAATCGTGCTCCAACGAGAGCAGCTAGTAGTTCCAATCTTGGCAGCGTTACCTTCTTTACTGGTGCAAGTCTATTCTTGTGAACGGAGACGCAGTCATCTTGGGTAGGACAAACGTAAATGGCTGCTCCTTAGGCTCTTTCGCTAGCATCGCAAAAGATGTGAAGTTGGTGGTTGCATTGTTCGGAAGTGCCAGTCCATCAAGGAATGCATATTTGTGGCAACTCGGAAAGACTGGAGATCCATATTTGCCAACGAGTTCCTAAAATAGGTGGCAAGAGTTCATCCCATTCCATTCCTCTGCACCACGTATCCTGAAAGAGAGATTTTCCCGTGATGGATACAGGTGTCAAGAGGCCGAGTACGTTGTAAAATCTGTATGTCACTCGCAGGAGTTGCTTCTTGCTGGTGGGTCCTTCCAGGAGCGTTTCTGTGATGTCGCGGTGATCTATGTAGAAGACGTCGGATGAAGTGTCCCATCTTCCTCCCAGTACCTGTGTGTCGGACTCGATTTCTCAACCCTCGGCTTCCCAAATACATCTCAACTGCTCTGATTTTGTTGCCCATTTTGCCATAGGCAGGCTATATGTGTTCATAAGCCCTGTGAGCTCGTAATACAGGGAAATGACCTGGTTGTCATCTTCCTCGCCGGCTGCAAAGTCGTCCATGAAGGTGCTGTTATCAATGAGACTGGTGGCATGAGGAAATGTGGACTTGTGTAGGTGGGCGAGTTGCCTGAGTGCTGCTGAAAGGAGAAAAGGACTACAGGTCAGGCGAAAGGGTAGGCGTGTGAAACGGTAGATGGTGACATCACTTGTCGCTTCATGTTTTCCTTCGCCATCTTGAGTTGTACTGTACCAAAAAAATCTGGTCAGATCTCTGTCCCTCCGATCCAGTATTAGTTGTAGGAACGCTTGGGCTAAGTCCTCGATTATAGCCATACGGTAAGTCTGGAACCGCAGGAGAATCGAAAGAACCTCTGGTGACAAATCTGGTCCCATCTCCAGTGAATCATTGAGTGAGGGACTGTCACCTTCACAAGCAGAAGCGTGGAAGACGATCCTCCATTTCGTCTTCCCACATTTTTCTTTCTTTACGAGTTGGTGGGGTAAGTAGAACTCATCATGCGGCTCAATTTCTGTTGGAACAAGTTCCACGTGCTCCTTGGAGATGTAGTCCATCATTTGGGTGTGGTATATTTCTTTGAGTTGCTCACTCCCCTGTAGTCTCTTCTCTAAGTTGTGGAACCGTTTCTTTGCATTACAGTGGTTAGTGGGCGGAATAATACCCTCTTTCCTGGGAAGGGAAACTACTCGTTGGTCATCCTCGACATAGTAGGAATCCTCGAAAACCTGAAGAATTGCTGAGTCCTTGGAGCTGCGCTGTCGATCTTGACTCTCTCTGATGCCCAAGGTCTCCAGGTCCCAGAATTGCCTTGGTGTGTCATCCAGGTAGGAGGGTACTTCTTCCAAATGAATGTAATTCACTATTGCTGAACTCACGGTGATGCCTGATCGATTCCCACTTAGAATCAGGGTTGGTAAAAAACATGTTTTTTTTTAAAAGAAAAAAAAACGTTTTTTTTGTTTAAAACATGTTTTTTTTGTTTGAAACGTTTTATATGTGAACAACAATGTTGGTTGTTTTAAACGTGTTTTTTTTAAACGTTTTTTTAAGTTTACAACAATGTTGTTTGTTTAAAAAAAATTTTAAATTGTTCATTTTGTTTAAATCAACCATTTTAATATATAGGGCCTATTATATAAAATGAGGCACCAGGTTCCAAAAACCGTCTTATCCACTTTTGGTCGAAATTGAGTTAGCAGTGGTTTCTGAATCTACTCCATCTTGTCCATCATCCTGTTAAAACATAATATTCCAAACTACGTCTATCTCCCTCATTTTTAATGCTAAATATGAATGACTGTTCCAAACAGCGTCATATCCACTACAGGCATTTCATAAAATAATGAATTTTTCCCTCAAAGAGAGAAGTTATAAAATTATTGCAATTGGGTGGTCAAAAATAAGTTTAAAACCTCAAATTCTCTGAATTTTAAGGACTTAGGTGTATCTGAAGTGGTTTCATGTGTAAAATCTGTCGATTTACTTATTTATTGCATTGAGTTACTTTTTTTGCCATTTTTAGCATGATTTTAACACTCTTTAATACCAAGTAGTCAAGAGTAATCAGCTATGTCCATTTTCATTTGAGAAAATATACATCTTAAGATACAATTTGGTATAAGATTAACTTCAAAAAATATGTGTGGTTAATTACTATGTAAAATAACAAACAAGGGGATTTTTGTCCCACCCGTAACGTCCCACCCGTAACCGTGATAGTTTTGTTAAATTATTATTAATGAGTTAAATAAATGTTTTGACAACCTGGAAACAGTTTATAATTTGTATTCAATCTCTCATACCTTCATTAATAACAACATTAAGACCCTAACAGTAATAGCAGAATAGAAAATGAGCTTTTGTTTTGCATCATTAAAATCAGTGTCCAAATTATGTCCCACCCGTAACTGATTTTGAAAAACAAATTTAAAATATTCAGAATAAATTTTAAATAATGCTTTGCATGTAGTGTGAAGGAGAAGGTATTGTAAATTTTACAGAATGTGAAGAACCAATTCTAGTTTATTATTTATGATATGTAATAAACAAAAATAGCTTCTATAATTTGTCAGAATGTCCCACCCGTATTTATGAAATGGCTGACTAGTTAATCGGTTCCAAAACCCGCATTGTTAATGTTGTTTCCATTAACCACCTCATCCCCATGCAACCATATTGGATTTACAAGAAGGCGATTCCATAGTGCTCCTTATCCATCAGCATTTCGTTTCTTATAGAATTTGAGTGACATTTGAAAGTTCGTCCAGAGGAATACTTTCAACTTTTTTCGAATGAAGGCACCGTCAAAATGTTAGGAAGTGATGCATGTAAAGTAAGAGACTGGAAAGGGCTAGTTAATGCAACACTGAAACCTCCGTCTCTTTGGCACTTTAAACTCTCTCAGTGCAAACGAATCTGCATAAAAAAAAAGTAATTCGTCTGTTGTAGTAAGAGGAGAAGTATCGTACATGTCTGACATTTCAGTGTACTGATCCATTCTCAGAAAGGGAAAAGGCTTCTTTGGTGGATACCCAGACGAGTTATAGTCCAGTTATTCATTGCATGGCCAGGCGGCTTCCTTTCATTGGGAGAAAAAGTTTGCCGACAGCTCAACCCTTATTCTTTATTTTTACCGCACAATCAGCTAGTTACCCCAGCCAATCAGAATGATCTGTGACGATTTTGACAGCTACTCGTCAACTCCGCATGGAGTGAAATGCACAGTTGCAAGATCAAGTTACAATAAACAATAACACGTGTGAATTGATTAAAGCGAAGGAAGAACTGAGGCCAGTGATAACAATGAGAGAATATTGCAACGTAGCTTTTGTTTTGGAAAGCGGAAGGTAAGACCAATTTAGTCAGATCAATTAACATAAAGAAACACCGACTTAATGGTTTGTTCCTTTGAAGCCGCCTGGCCATGCAATGAATAACTGCACTATACCATGTGGAGTTCCTATCAAACGAGAAAAGTTACAGGATGTAAACAAACTTTCTAAACATTATGGTGATCAATGGGCAGTTTATGGAAGCCTGTCATATTATAAAGACATCTGGTGTGACAAGAACCAAGTCACTGGTGGATTTTCTGAAAGTGAGGAAGATGTTCATGAAGCAGAAGAAGATGAACTGAGGATTTAAAGAACAGAACCGTCCGTTCCTTTGTTAGGCCTACATACTGGACATTATATTCAATTTAAATGTTTATTTCTTGGAGTTGTTTTTTTTATTCTGGCTTATTTTTTGTCAGCAGCTAAGAACGTATGTATATTTTAATAATATAAATTATAACCACACCATGAAATCTTTTATGAAAACTAAATAGATTTTCTTGAAGATAGAAGGTAGGTTATACGTTTTGGTCCAAATACCCTCTAATCCCTGCGTTGCAGTTCCAAAACCCGCCTTGTTCAGTGTACAGTTCCAAATAACTTCTTATCCAAAATATTATTCCTTATTTTGACACAACCCTTAAAGTTTGAAGGATTAAACTTTGCAGACTGATTCTTTGTGTTGTTAGCTATTGTTTGAACTTAAGGTTTAAGCAGAATATTTAAGAAAACCTTATATAAACGTTTTTCGTGGTTTGTGAAAAATCATACAAAATGGATAAGAAGCTTTTTGGATCCTGACGCCTTATATATATATGTAGCCTATATATATATGTATATATATATACAGTTGAAATGTTTAAAACACTTTAAACAATTTGTTTTAAACCTTTTTTAGCATATGTTTATAACACTTTTTAATTGGGTGTTAAATTTAATTATGTAGACAATTTACATTTTGTCAATCCAATGACACCCTGTGCTAAGATGTTCAAGATTTACGAGTCGTAGACTTAATAGTATTTGAAAATACATTTTGTACCAGTAGTATTTGATGATTTAATAGTTCATTATTAATAAAAAATAATACAAACTACTGTTTAATTACTGCCTTTACTGCTCAACTGATGATTGACTTTCACCATGCTTTACGTGGTCTTAGCCGCCTTACATTATCAAACTTACAAGGAATATCCTACTACAGTGTTGCCAAATTGACACATTCAATATTTAATATTAATAATCTCTTTCTTTAAAAAGGAAGACCACAAAATAGATGGTAGGATGCAGTCAGAAAAAATTGAAATCAATTACTCGAAATCAAAAACTGGAAGCTGGCGACAGATGATAGAGAAGTCTGGAGGAAAAGGATACAAAAGACACCACCTCACATGATTTTCTGGTATTCTGGCCCTAGTTTTTTTGTTTGTTTTCTGTTTACAACACTAACAGAGTCTCACTGACTTGACAAAATGTAAATTGTCTTCATAATTAAATATAACACACAATTAAAAAATGATTTAAACATATGCTAAAAAAAACATGTTTAAAACAGATTGTTTAAAACGTTTTAAACAAACTTAAAAAAAACACAAGCCCTTGTTTTAAACATGTTTTAAACACTTGTTTTAAACGTTTTGTTTTAAACATTTCAACCCTGCTTAGAATCCAATTGAACTTGGAGGGGATAAGTACCACTTTTGACGAAATACTGATGGGTGAATTGTCCTTCACCACCTCCCAGTAGTTGTTGCTTCCAATAAGTATTTCGATTGGAAGGGTCCTCCATACGCTCTTTGGGGTCCGCTAGCTGCAGTTTCCTAGTGTGCTCTAGGACTTTTACATCGTGAGGTACTGCTGGCTGGGGAGATAAGGCATGGGTGCTTTCAAACCCAGTGATACTAGCTGTAGCATTTGTCCAGATACTCTTCATTGAGAATCTCACAAGTTTGCGTGGCCTCGGTGTAGTAGGGGACTTCTCAAAGGCTCCTATGGCCAAGTCTCGGCAGTCGACAACCTGTAGCTGCAGCTCGTCTACTATGGATTTAGTGACAAAGCTTGACTGACTCCCTCCGTCCAGCACGCAGCGCGTCAGTTTAGTTAGGCCAGTGGGGCCTGTAATCCATACGCGTGCTGTCTGCTGGTATGTGAAATCTCGTTTTGGCGTAGATCCTATTTACGGACCTAAATTGATCCCCCTGTTATGATACTGTTCTTAGTTCTGAATTTAATCATTCTATTCAAATTTATTTTTCCAATTATTTTTGAAAGATTTTGAAAGTTAGTTATTGGCCTGTAATTGGAAACATCAGTTTTTCACCCTTTTTATAAATAGGGATTATTTTTCCTCTATTAAGAGCATCAGGAAAAGTACCAGTTTCAAATGATGTGTTTATTATATGTGTAAGTGGTTTAACTATAAATTCCTTACAGATTTTAATCAGTTCATTTGAGAATTTGTCAAGTCCACTTGTTTTACTCTGCTTTAGCTCCCCAATGACCTGGTTTACTTAAGTTTCATCAGTTGGTAGCAGAAACATTGAATCAGTGATATGATGTTCCAAAACATATGATTCCATTTGCCTTTGTTCTGTGATTAAATTTGCAGCTAAATTAATATAGTAATTATTAAAGATCTCTGCAACAATTTTTGGATTTGTGATTTGTTGATTGTTCCTTTTCACATATATATTTTCCAAAGAATCTTGTCTGGAGCTGAGTTTACGCAAATTGTTTACAATACACCAAGCCATTTTTGGTTTATTCTGGGATTCAATAATTAACCTTCCATTATGTAATGCTCTGGCTTTTTTAACTACTTCATTGTAAATGTTTTTGTAATTCTTAAAATATTCCTTGAAATTAGCAGATGTAGTTATTTTATTGATTTCGGATAAGATTCTAAGTTTGTCTCTAGATATGCATAATCCCTTTGTTAACCAGCTAAAATTAGTTTCATGCTTTATGTGACTCGATACTTTACATTTAGCAATTGGGAATACAATATCAACATAGTACAGTAGTATAGATTCAGTGATGGGAAGTAATTGAGTAAAAGTAATCGGATTACAGTAACGATTCCTTTTTTGGTCCCATTTACTTGTAATCATTACTTTTTAAAAAATGTAATTTTTACTGGTAATTTACTTCTGGAAATAAAATTGTAATCGTTACTTTTGAGTAATCGTTACATTTTAGTAATCGAAAAGTATCGAATTGAGAATTTGGCAATGTTGCTTTTTTTCTACTCGCTGGCAGTCGCTGCAGTGGTGGTGAACTTTGCGTTCTTTTTAAAGCGAATGTAAAGCGCTTACAGCTGTTGCAGCATCGCTGTATGGTCGCTGCAGCGGTGGTGAAGCAAAGTCAGATCTGGCTTTAAAGCTATGGTTTGTCTACGGCGTTCATCGCCAGCGATCACCGTCGGCGGTCATCGCTGCCTATTGCTTTCCATGTAAATCAATGTACCCGGTTTGTCTACGACGATGAACGCTGGCGATGACCGCCGGAGTTGGCGGTGATCGCCGGCAGTTGCTTCTGAGGCAAATTCAGGGCGATGAACGCCGCAGATTATCATGCATATAGTAGGTCAAGAAAAGCAGAAGACATCCATTTTGCACAAAGTACTGTCATTAGTTGCAGACGAAATGCTATAGATTTCGTGTCTAAACACATTGCCCTGTATGACATGAGCTTAAATGACCATAAAGATAGCTACACAAAAGAAAATGTGTTGCAAATGGTAGATGAATTATTAGAAAACACTATTATCTGTAATTATAATTTATGTAACGTAAGTTACAGTAAAATTACCAGCTCATTTATTAGTAAAAGTATTTTCGATACATTATTACCGGTTTTATTATTCATTGAACCATTTAACATTTAGTTCATCAAAAGTGACTTTCCTTTGTTCCTGTCAGCGTTTTATCTTGAGTGAGTATAATATTATAGGCTATGTTGAGGTTGTAAAAAAATTCCAAATTCCATGTCCCCCCACAACATCGAGCTGTTTGGCATGGCCAACTACTATAACTGTGGATAGCAACAGTATCATGGACGATGATCACCCGTAAAGAAACCACCCCTACGACGATGATCGCTGACCCCGGCGATGAACGCTGTAGACAAACCATAGCTACGGGTTTTGCTGCATGGGCTATCAGCCGTTCTTTTTTACACTTTAGTTTGCTGCGGCGAAACTGTAGCGATTTAAAGCAGTGACGCGACATTCGACATGGCAAGTCAGCATTTCTGCGGAAAAACGTGGCAACGCGACATCAGCTGAGATGAGCGGAAGTCGAAAGTATTTTGTGTGTGTGTGTGTTTTTTTTTTCAATGGCGACCACAGTCAGAGCAATTCACGGGGAGCGATACTACATTAATTAGATTTCTGTAGGGTTTCCATTTATTTCAAAACGTGTTCAAGAAATTAAAATTGCTGTTCTCAGCCTATAAAATTTATTTATATCCCTTTCTTTGAAAAGAAGGTTATGTTCCACATTATAAAACTAAGCTCAAACTAACCTCAACTTCAAAGTTAATTACCGAGCATTAGAGGCTATGTTGAAAATACTGCTTCTGGCATTGAAAATTCATTTATGCTGTATGAGGACCAATGATTTACAACAAGGTGACATTCACATCTAATTCTGATAGTAGGATTCTGATCCCGGTATTTGTCTTTTTCTAATTTTATCAAATCTAATCTATTGTGATACAGCAATATTACGCCGCGTGATGCGGGGTTTCACGATTGTAAATGTCACTTTATAGGTTTTGCTACATGAACTGTCATGGCTTCCCTTTTAACCCCAGTGAAGCTGAAGCTATTTAATGATTCGGTTTAAAAAAGAACGAAAAATGCACCCTATTTTTGTTTTTCCCCAAAACTTTTCCAGTTAAAATGTTTTCAGTCAGAACATTTCTTATTTAAGTATATTTTGAAATTTGCTTCTCATTCTCAATTGCTATAGGCTAACGTCGTCACAACTAATATCCAGGTTAGAGGTAATATTAACAAAACTTACTCAATGTGTATGGAAATATTGTTATTGATCTGTTTTGTTTGTTTGGTCATTAATAATTTTAGACTTTGTAATGTCCCAAGAAACTGTAGGATGCCCGGGGTTACGGACACGGTATTGATATCAGATAATATTTATTACAACATTACCTTACAATATGAACTACAATATGAGCGTGCGAATGTATACAGGCTTAGCGTGTGGCTTCTGTTCTCTCTATGACATGGCTGCTGCAACACTGCTTCGCGGGAGGAAGTCTTTATACACCACCCTGCTCACTTCCGGTGATGGAAGCTTGTAAAGGTGCTGCCAACTGTGGTGGGAAACAGGCAGTGTTCCCACACCACCCCCCCGGCCAGTAAATTGGTTAGGGGCTGACAAAATCTGCAAAAGAAACTCGTCGGACTACCCTGCCAGAGCGTGTAGTGACTGGAAGTTCTTCCGCAGGAAGAGCCTGGGTGGCCACTGGAACTGGAACTGGAACTGGCACCGAAGTGGTAGAGGGCATGTTGTCTTCAGGAGGCATAAATGCTGGTTTCACCCGATCAAGTGAGACCGTGACTGATTTACCTCTGATGGAGAGTGTGATTGTTTTGTCACTACGTTGGAGGACTTTGTGTGGGCCACTGTATGGAGGTTCCAACGGTCGGCGCACCATGTCCTGTCGCAGGAATACATGCAAGGCATCAGACAGGGCGGCGTGGACAAAAACGGGGGTGGATGTGTGGTGGCTGGTCGGAACTGGTCGCAGCTGCTGCATCTGGCCACGCAGCTCTTGCACCATCTGCACAGGGTCTGGTGGGTTGGTAGTTGGTACCAAGAAGTCACCAGGGATCCTGAGAGGTTCACCATACACCATCTCTGCTACTGATGACTGGAGGTCTGTCCGGAAGGCTGCTCGGAGTCCTAGCAGGACCAAGGGTAATGCTTCTGTCCAGAGCGTGTTGTGGGTCATCATGGCTGCCTTGAGGGTTCGGTGGAAGCGTTCTGTCTGTTGTTGCTGCTGCGTGGGTTGCTGTTGCTGCTTTTGTTGCCGTTGCTGCTTGTTGCTGTTGCTTGGGTTGCTGCTGCTGCTTGTTGCCACTGCTTGGGTTGCTGTTGCTGCTGCTGCTTGTTGCCGCTGCTGCTTGTTGCCGCTGCTTGGGTTGCTGTTGCTGTTGCTGTTTGTTGCCGCTGCTTGGGTTGCTGTTGCTGCTGCTTGTTGCTGTTGCTGTTGCTGCTGCTTGTTGCCGCTGCTTGGGTTGCTGTTGCTGCTGCTTGTTGCTGTTGCTGTTGCTGCTTGGGTTGCTGGTGCTGCTTGGGTTGCTGTTGCTGCTGCTTGTTGCTGTTGCTGTTGCTGCTTGGGTTGCTGGTGCTGCTTGGGTTGCTGTTGCTGCTTGTTGCTGTTGCCGCTTGGGTTGCTTCGGCTTGCGCGAACCACAATGCCGGGCGATCGGGCCAGAATGGCGGCAGGCGGACGGCCACGCGGTATATTGATGCGGCACCTTGGCTTGTAGTGTTACCTGTATCGACGTCGTCCCCGGGCATCTTTGCGTTTTTTTGGGGTCACCAATGTAGGATGCCCGGGGTTACGGACACGGTATTGATATCAGATAATATTTATTACAACATTACCTTACAATATGAACTACAATATGAGCGTGCGAATGTATATAGGCTTAGCGTGTGGCTTCTGTTCTCTCTATGACATGGCTGCTGCAACACTGCTTCGCGGGAGGAAGTCTTTATACACCACCCTGCTCACTTCCGGTGATGGAAGCTTGTAAAGGTGCTGCCAACTGTGGTGGGAAACAGGCAGTGTTCCCACAAAACTTTATTAGCTGAATGGCCCAATAGTTTCTGTCCTTGTGCCCCCCCCAAAAAAAGAACAAACAAATTAGGTACCGGTACTGCCATTTTGTAAAGTAATTGAAATTGTAATTTTACTGATTACTTTTTTGAGCCCCCAAAAAAGAAGAAATTTTTAGGTACTGCCATTTTGTAAAGTAACTGTAATTGTAATTGTAATTTTACTGATTACTTTTTCAAAAAGTAATTTGTAATTGTAATTAAGTAAAATTTTTCTCAAGTAATTGTAATTCAGCCCAATTACTATTTTTTGGTAATTTTCCCATCACTGTATAGATTGAAATTGTTTTATCATTTCATTAACATTTACTGCTTTGTAAACTTCATCCCAGTTCTCCATGCCGAGTTTCTGATGTAATACAGGTATTTGAGATTTATGTATAATTCTTTTATACCCATAGGTTTTATGATTAATAGTCTTTTTGAGTTGAGGTGCCGAGAGATGACAGAAAAACTGTAATCCAGAATGATCAGAGATTCCAAAGTCAAATTAATTTTGGAGTACTGTGAAGGATTAATAGAAAAAATATTATCTCTACAGGTAGCTGAGTTAGGTGTAGCTGAGATGCTAAAATTGCAACTCCCCCTTTTGCATTTTGTCTTGAATAACTACATACGAGGGTAATTTGAAAAGTTCTCGGAATCACCACCAGAGGTCAGCGAAACCTAAATGAAACTATTTTTATTTTTCAATGTAGTCTCCCTGTAGACTAATGCATTTGGTCCAGCGATGTTCCAATGCCTTGATCCCTTCCCGAAAATGAGATTCCTCCAGGCCTGCAAAATACTCTTCAACTCCGGCTATCAGTTCTTCATTTGTGGAGAATCTCCGTCCACCAAGAAAAGTTTTCAACTTAGGGAAGAGATGGAAGTCTGATGGAGCCATATCAGGTGAATAAGGCGGGTGCGGTAACAATTCGTACCTCAGTTCATGAATTTTTGCCATTGCAATGACACATGTGAGCGGGCGTGCATTGTCTTGATGAAACAAGACTTTCTTCTTTGCTAATCCTGGCCTTTTTTCGCGTATCTTTTGCTGTAGTTTGTCCAGAAGGTTAGCATAGTATTGTCCATTAATTGTTTGACCAGTTGGAAGATAATCTATCAGCAGAATCCCTTTCGCATCCCAAAAAACTGATGCCATGACCTTTCCAGCCGACCGTACTGACTTTGCTTTCTTTGGTGGTGGAGAATCAACATGTTTTCACTGCTTTGACTGTTGTTTTGTCTCTGGGGTATAGTAGTGGACCCATGTTTCATCTGTGGTCACAAACCGGCGCAAAAAATCTTGTTGGTTTCTCTGAAATCGGGCCAAACATTGTTCAGAAACATCCACTCTGATGCGTCTTTGATCCTGCGTCAACAGTCGCGGCACCCATCTCGCAGATAATTTTTTCATACCCAATTCCTCAGTTAAAATGTGATATGCCCGTTCAGATGACATCACTACAGCACTAGCAATTTCTCGCACTTTCAGTCGGCGATCCTCCAAGACCATTTTATGCACTTTTGCAATAACTTCAGGGGTAGTGACACATCTTGGCCGACCACTACGCGGATCATCTTCTAAGCTCTTCCGACCAAGTTTAAACTCATTTGTCCACTTGGCAACAGTTGAATATGAAGGAGCAGAGTCTCCCAGTGTGTTCTGAAAGTCTGCATGAATTTCATTTGCTTTCATACCCTTCTTTACGAAGTACTTTATCACTGCTCGAATCTCGGTTTTTTCCATCCTCACAAATCACTACACGGGAACAACAATAGCAAGGCATCCATACATCACCTCTCAACCCAGAGCACTGACGTGCCACGTGATTACTCAAAAATGATGACTCATTATGAAGCGGGAACCCGGTTGCGCTAGCGCTGACCTCTGGTGGTGATTCCGAGAACTTTTCAAACCACCCTCGTATTTTGTTAAAACAGTTGTAATTGGTTGTGTTTATTTGTTCATGAGTTAGACCATCTTCAGTAAGTATAGCTAATTCTCGATTTATGTCATTCATCATTAACTCAATTTCATTTCTTTTCCTGCACATATACTGTACATTCTGAATCATAACTTGAAAACCTTTCTGTTTTTCATTGTTTTTTTTAATTAATATTGTGTCTTGTAAAGAGAGGTTGAACCTCTTTATTAAAGTGATAACTAATATCCACAGTGTTGGTAACCTTGTTTTGATTCATACATATAGGCCTATCTATTTCTCTAAAATATTACTATCGTTTAGAGGAAGAGAGACAGATTTTTGAAGATCTTTACTGATCAGATGGCTGTTTACCCATTTCTGAATCTCATTATTAACATATTGTTTCCCTAACCAGTTGAGATGCAGACCATGGCTGGTATGAAATCGTTTTCCTAATCTACTTACGTCTACATATGTGCAGTTGTTGAAATATTTACAGACTTTCCTAAATTCTTCATTTATTTTTTTCACTTCCAAATTTACACCAGAAAATTGAGGTAAGTCATGTCAATGTGGTACAGAGAAAACGAGAACTTGAGTATTTGTCATCCTTAGATCATAGATCTTTCTCCTAAGAGCCACACGACGTTTCTTGGATTCCTTGGAGTCAGCATCATTTGTTCCACCAACCAACACCACAAAGTCATCATCACCAAAGGACTCTGTTCTTGAAGGAACCACATCTTTGAACTTTGCACCAGGCTTCACAAAAGCGGACATCTTATGATCATTGTTTCTTCCTGCTAGTTTCCTTACGTTTCTGCCTTGACTGTCAGAGTATAAGTGAACAGTTGCTTTGTATCTTGAAGAATTGGTACTCTTATTTTGAGTGACAGAGACAGAGACAGTCTGTTTGTTCTCATGCTTGCTTGTGTCAGTGCTTGATAGGGTATTTAAAACTTCATATTTATTTTTATTATTTAAAATAATAATGGTCACAAACTCAGAGAGTTTTCTGTACACAATGAAATTAGAATTGCAAATACATTTTTCCGACACAAAAATATACATAAATACACTTGGTCAGCAAGAGGATCCTCTACAATTATTGATTATATCATGGCAAATAAGAAAACTTGGTCTGCAATACAAGATGTTAGAGCATTTAGAGGCCCTGATATTTCATCAGATCATTTCATAGTTATTGCTAAAATAGCAATATATGAAAAATGGAAAACTATGACATCAAAAAAAGAAAAAAGAGAAGTCCCCACATATTTTAAGGTTCATTTGCTCAAAGAAGATAGTATCCGTTTGCTTTATCAAATGCGAATTAAGAATCATATTAGTATAACTAAAAGGAATAACAATATTAACATTGAATGGAATAACATAAAAGATATAATTACAAAAGCAGCAAATGAGGCATTAGGAAAAAGAAGGAAACGATGGAATCATAGAGGACTAAAATTCTGGAATGAAGAATTAAAAGGAATGATAGAAGGAAAAAAGCTAGCTTATCTGAAATTGCTGAATTCACCAGAAGACCAGGAGTTAAAATTGGACTACAAAAGAAAATCTGCCATAGTTAAAAGAAAAGTTAGGCAAATTAAAAGAAATAGCTGGGAAAGATACATTAGTGATATAGAACATGATGTACAAGGGAGACAGGATAAAGCCTATAAAATCATGAAATGTCTTAATAAAACAGATAGAGATACTCTCACAATTAATTCCATATCTGAGGAACAGTGGCTACAATACTATGAAAATTTGTGGACTAGTAAAGGAACTATTGATACAAAAATGATTGTAACTGGTGGATATGTCGATCCTCTCACTTTTGCTGAATTAACAGAGGTAATAGCTTTGAGTAAAAATAAAAAAACTCCAGGTTATGATGACATCAATATTGAACTAATTAAATATGCACCACAGTGTTTGAAAGAAAGACTACTGGAGTTTATGAATATGTGCTGGCAAGGCGGTCACGTACCAGAAGAATGGAATATAGCCCAAGTGTGCAATTTGTATAAAAAAGGAGACCGAACGCAGTGTGAGAATTATCGAGGCATTAGTTTGTTGAGTACATGCTATAAACTATATGCCCGAATAATAACTAAAAGGCTTTATCCAGTAATAAATACCATGTTACTAGATGCACAACATGGTTTTAGAAAAGGAAAATCTTGTATTGACTGCATATTTACTATTACCCAGATTATTGAAAAGCGTCGTGAATTTAATTTGCCAACTTATTTGACATTTATCGATTACGAAAAAGCATTTGATAGAGTGAACAGGCATTTACTATGGGAAATACTTTATAACAGAGGAGTACCACCACACCTTGTTAGAGCTATACAGAGCCTATATCAAAATAATAAAATTCAGGTAAAAATACCAAATGGGAAAGGAAAAATGGCTGAAATTAATACAGGAGTTCGACAAGGGTGCCCTCTTTCACCCGCACTTTTTAATATTTATATGGATGAAATTTTAAGAAATTGGTTGAATAATATTAGGCCTACATATTTTAAGATTGACAATGTAAACTTTACAACTATTTTATTTGCAGACGACCAGGTAATATTAAGCCGCAGTGAAAAAGATATGCAATTGGCCGTTTACAAACTAAATGAAATAGCCAAACTTTATAACATGAATATATCAGTCGAAAAGACCAAAACAATGGCATTTGTAGGATCTCAGCCAGTAAGAACAAAAATTGTCATAAATGATAAAATTATAGAACAGATAAATTCATTTAAATACCTGGGTTATAACTTAAGTTATATGAAAAGTAATGAGATAGAGAACAGACTAAACTCCTTCAACTATTTCTGTGGAACCATACGAAGAACACTGGGTAAAAATGTAAGGAAAGAAACGCTTTTAAAATTCTATAAAGTTATGGCCGTACCGACACTTTTATATGGCAGCGAAAACTGGATATTGAAAAAGAAAGTTGAAAGGAGAATTGAAGCTGCAGAGATGAAATTTTTAAGATTTGTGGCAGGTTATACTCTTTTAGATAAAAAAAGGAATGAAGAAATAAGGACTGAATTAAAAATACAAAATATCTTGGAAATAATAAAAGGGTATCAAAACAGATGGTTGGAGCATGTACATCGGATGCCAGATGGAACCATAACGAAAGCTGCATATACGTATAATCCACAAGGAAGGAGATCTCTAGGTAGACCCAGGAAGCGCTGGCGGGATCAATTTTTTGGAGATGGAACAGGCCAACAGGCCTAACCCGTAAAGAAGATGATGATGATGATTTATTTTTAAGTGGGGGGGAAACTGTCACAATCTAGTCGTAAAGAGTTTTTCTGTTTCTTCCACCAACATTTTTTCATTCCGTTTTCTCTCTATTCATCTGCCTAATATCACAGTCATAATTTGATGTATCCACACCCATTTCACCTTGACGTTTGCACCACTTTTCACTAGTAACATTGGGGTTAGGTTTCACTATGTTTTTACTATACACATCATTTACACGCTCACAATTATACATAATGTTCTTCAAATTATTTATTTCCTTACTGAGACTTTGTATTTCATCTCTTGCATCTTTTAAATCTCTGTTTAGAATTTCTATAATTTTATGGAGAGACGCCACCGTGTTTGTGTCAGTTACCTGTAGATCATCTTCCCTTGCAGGTACTTTAGTTGTAGATATTTCGTTATTTCAAGTTTGGCTAATGCTACCTTTATTTCCAGAGACATATTTTGTATATTATACTTGTTCAACAATTTTACTATTTAGCTTTTGTTCATTGAATGTGCTTTTTTCAATTTTTTCTTTTTGTCTATTCACCGATTCGGGTAGACGCTCCGCCATCTTGATATATCTTGATATGGAAATTATATTTCATCTATCCCGACTTACAATCAACATTTAATAGAATTTATTACCTACAGTAACTATAATGAATTTATGATAGGTTATGGAAAAAAAATCCATTTAAATTATTGAAATGAATCTATTACAATAATTATTTAGTCTGCTTACAAGTCAGGTAAAAACTCTCGTATAAATAAAAAGGCAAAGGCAAATAATGATGAAATTTATAGCATTTGGTATAATAGTGTTTCACTCTCATTGAGAATACAATCTGCAGTTGCCCCTGAAAAGGGCCACACCATTATGGAAATGGACACTGTCTATTCCACATGAGAGAGGCTTTTTATATTTACCATCTATACACAAGCTCAAAACTGGAGAAACCAGAAACCAGAAACAGAAACCAACAAATTTATTACTTTATGCGTTAATATACATCCCATGGGAACCACTACCTCAAGGAAGAACTAAGTCCCAGAGCAGTGGAGCCTAAGCAATTTTACCAAAGTCAATTAAGACCAAACTATGAAAATACGGGAATATGATGAGACTGATACCCTTTATGCACACAGAACAGTTACCACAAGTAAAAACAATACCTCATTTTAAAACAGCCTTAGAAAAAATATTTTTGTTAAAATGAGGGGTAGTTTCATTATTGAAGATGGCTGCTGTACAATCAAAACCATCTAGAAAAATTGGGGTTAATGCAATGATGAAAGATGAGGAAGATTTGAGGAAAAACCTTTAAAGTGTCAGCTATGGAGAACTATGCTAATCATACAGGTAAAGATGCTGCGACCTGGGCTCCACTAAATTGGAACAAAAGCCTGTAGACTACCAGAAAGACTAGAAAAAGATTTAGTCAAGTATTGTTTAACAACAATGGAATTATATTATATTAGCCAAAAGAAATAATTTGAAGTACCCTTTCTCTGAGAATTTGGGGAAACCAGGTAAAAAATGGCTAAGATTTTTTTTTTGGCTGTATCCAAATCCATTTCAAGATTTCTTTTTATGGTGTTTTTAGATGGTATTAAATGTTGCAGACAGGATGGGAACTGAGATACTACCTATGTTTTGTATCAAAATATTGATTAGACTTTTTTTTGCCCTACATATACATAAGTTAATAAAGTGGCATATTGTTAAGATAACAACTGGGAAAATGACTTATTTAATTCAGAGAAAATTTGGGCTACACTACATTTTGTTATTAACCTTGTTTATATGGAGCATTGAACTGTACATTGATACCTTATAATAAGATCTGTTTTCCAAAGTTGAGTTAAGAGTTTAATTTCATGTTCCAGTTTTATTTGAGATAGTGAAAATTGTGTTGTTATAAGAAGACCTACTGAGCACTGTCTCAACTCAAAACCTTGTGAGTATTTAATAAGGCTATTTGTAATCAGTTTCAGGAGCAGAAAGTAAACGCAGGCCCTCCAGTGTTGGTTGAATGCTTGTTGTCTGATAACCTGGGAGCAACAGAAGCTGTTCAGAATTGTGAGTTCAACTACATGTTATTTTATGTAAACACAGTTATCACTTATCAGGTATTTTCAGGTGTATAAGATGGTCCTTTTTATAAGATGCACCCCAAAAATTAACACAGTTTCTTTTCAGGAAAAGCACTTTTTCATAACCAGATTCTAACCAACCATTTACTCTGAACTACAGGGTGGACCAAAAGTCACGATCGGATATTTTGTACATTAGTTTATGCAATAATTAAATGCCACAATTGACGTAAAAACTTTATTTATTGAAGTAGCAAGCATTAAGGGATGGAAATATGGTAAAATAAACTTCCCTCGGCCTATCAGCAACATTGTTAAAATTCTCAAGTTTTGGTATGTCCTCCATATCGTTTTCCATACACAGTTGAATGCGCCGCCATGTCCTTCTGCTTGCCCGCCTCAGTGTTTCAGAAGTGATTGTTCTGAAGATACAGATGATCTCTCTCTTAAGTTGTTCAACAGAATCCATCCAAATCATTCCAAGATTTTCTTTTAAGTAGGACCACAGCCACTTCTTGGAGGCCAAATGAGAGGTCCACCTCGTCCAATCCACATAGGAAAGCTGGTACTTAACCATTCACGAACTGGAGTCCAGAAATGTCCTGGGGCTCCATCTTGTTGAAGAACAACGGTGTTAAGAATACCAACTCTGTCAAGTTCCGGAACCAGCCATTGAGACAGAATTTCGAGGTACGATTCACCAGACACAGATGTTTCAAAGAAATATGGCCCGATGATAATTTCCCTGGTAACTCTGGCCCACATCATTACATGAGGGGGATGTTGTT
This sequence comes from Ectobius pallidus, assembly GCA_964059195.1. Classification (NCBI taxonomy): domain Eukaryota; kingdom Metazoa; phylum Arthropoda; class Insecta; order Blattodea; family Ectobiidae; genus Ectobius; species Ectobius pallidus. The sequence continues at coordinate 29,523,056 of CAXKWD010000005.1, read as the reverse complement.
GAATTTCTTCAAAGAAATGAGGGTTTCACATCGACAACAATCGCCTAATAAACCCGCGTGCAAGAAAAATCTGGCTTGTCACTAAAATATAACAATGTCCTTGCTCTATCGGAAAATTGACAAACTAATGCTACAAAAAGTATATGAAGGGGGTAAATATTCCTCTCAGCCTATTGAATTAGCTGCTATACAAATAAACCTACAATTGACCAAAATTTTTTTAGTTGGAATATACAGGCCCCCAAAAGGAAATCATGAAATCTTCTTAAGCAGAGCTACATTACTATTAGAAAAATTCCTCAGGAGCATCCAGTATAAAATAATAATAATTGGTGATTTTAACATTAATTTTCTTTTAAACAGTAGTCTTAGAAAAAACCTCCTAAATTTAATGCAAGAGTTTAATCTCAACTTTACTATCAAGGAACCAACTAGAATAACAAATAAATCAAGCACCAGCATTGACAACATTATTACAAATATTGACGAGGCTACTTTTGAAACTAAGGTGATTACATCTTGTTTATCGGATCACACAGCTCAGTGCATCTCTATAAACTGCCTACCTAAGCTCACCAATAATAAACAATTACATCCTATATTGAAGCACAACTTCTGTCATGACAATCTATTCCAGTTAAAAACTGCTCTTTCAAGAGAAAACTGGCACAGTATTCTAGGCAAGCAGGACAAGTGCTGATTGCAGCAGACAGCCATGGTCGAGGCATAGCAGAAAACATGAACAACAGCCACCACAGCATCCCGAAGGCAAGCGGAATTGTAAAACCTGGGGCAACTTTCGAAGAAGTCAGCAAAGACATCGAAAAAAAGTGTGAACATTTCACTGAAAAGGACTCTGTGGTATTAATAGGGGGGACAAATGACGTTGCACAAGGTGAGCCAGCAAATTTCCTGTATAAATTAGACAAAATGATCAAGAAACTAAAACACACAAATGTTGTAATTGTAAACCTGCCCCATAGGTATGACCTAAAGCCTACATCCTGGGTTAACCAACAAATAAGAAAAGTAAATTCTGAAATTAGCAAAATGGGTAACAATCTTGAATATGTTAAGATCGTAAATACAAACAATGTAGAAAGGAATCTGCATACTAATCATGGCATGCATTTCAACAAACATGGTAAACTGGCCCTTGGCGACATATTGAGTAGAGTCATCTCAGATCTCAGGATTAGGAAATCAAGATGTGAAAATACAATTAGGCCTACTGCTGATAACTTGGAAAATGAAACTTCACAGTCAAAAAACTAGTTAGGCCTGATAGTGTAGACAGCCTAAAGATTATACATCAGAATGTACAAAGTCTACACAATAAGATTGATCAGGTTAATGTATTTATAAATGAAGAATCCCCAGATATACTAGTTATAACAGAGCATGGCATGTCACAAACTGAACTACATTGTAACTTAATCTCAGATATGGCAGTGGTATCAAGCTTTAGCAGAGTCAATAAAAAGTGGGGAGGGGTAGCAATTTTAATAAAACAAGTGCCAGGCCTATCTGAACATTGCTCTAAAATTGATGTGACTGAATACACTGTCGAGGAACATATTGAATTAGCTGCTATACAAATAAACCTACAATTGACCAAATTTTTTTTAGTTGGAATATACAGGCCCCCAAAAGGAAATCATGAAATCTTCTTATGCAGAGCTACATTACTATTAGAAAAATTCCTCAGGAGCATCCAGTATAAAATAATAATAATTGGTGATTTTAACATTAATTTTCTTTTAAACAGTAGTCTTAGAAAAAACCTCCTAAATTTAATGCAAGAGTTTAATCTCAACTTTACTATCAAGGAACCAACTAGAATAACAAATAAATCAAGCACCAGCATTGACAACATTATTACAAATATTGACGAGGCTACTTTTGAAACTAAGGTGATTACATCTTGTTTATCGGATCACACAGCTCAGTGCATCTCTATAAACTGCCTACCTAAGCTCACAAATAATAAACAATTACATCCTATATTGAAGCACAACTTCTGTCATGACAATCTATTCCAGTTAAAAACTGCTCTTTCAAGAGAAAACTGGCACAGTATTCTAGATATAGATGATCCTGAAATCAAAATGAACCACTTCTACGAAACAGTTAACTACAAAATTAACATACACTGTCCCCTAGTCAAAACTTTTAAAGGTCACACAAGAGATAAATTATTAGATAATTGGATAACACCAGAAATCAAATGTATGAGAGCAGCCCTAACCATTGCAACAGCCAAAGCAAATGTCAATGGAGATGAACATTACTGGGTTAAACTGAAAGCACTTAAAAAAATGTATGATGATAAGGTTATAAAAGCCAAACAGGAACATATTGGAAAATTATTCTTAAGACACGAAAATGTAAGTAAAATTAGCTGGAAAATAATAAATAACATAAGAAACAAGCCTCACTCATCAAACACACATCCAATACATGTAAAAAAAGAAGACGATTTAATCAAAAATCCCCAAGATGTAGCATCATTGCTAAATGAGCACTTTGTAAATATTGGCCATACAGTCAATAGATCTTCAACAACGATTGCATCAACTGATGCTAATAATCCTAAGCCAACACTCAACCTTGTACCAAGTAGTATTTTCATGTATCCAACAAATTCTAATGAAATTATAAACATTATTAAATCTTTTAAACCTAAACCAACAGTCGGAATTGACAGCATACCAATTACAGTATTCAAAGCATGCAAGGATGAAATGTCAATCCCACTTGTCTCCATAATAAATTCCTGCATAAAACATGCAGTATTCCCTGACAAGTTAAAAATTGCGAAAATAATACCTGTCCACAAAAAGGGTGATAAACAGAACATGAATAACTACCGGCCAATATCCATATTGCCATCAATTTCAAAAATCTTTGAACAAATAATTTACAATAGGCTTGTCAATTACTTAGATAAATATAAACTATTTCCCCCTAAACAACACGGGTTCATGAGGAACAAATCCACAACAACTGCCCTAACAAATATTGTTGAAAGTATCATTACTGAAATTGATTCTGGAAATCACACAGCGGGAGTACTATTAGACTTAACAAAAGCCTTTGATTGTGTAGACGTTAACATCCTAATGGAGAAATTATCTCATCTAGGTATAAGAGGAATAGGACATGATCTGATCAAGTCATATATGTCAAATAGAAAGCAGCTCGTTTCTTTAACTACAGATGAAGGTACTTGTCAATCCCCTGTAATGGATATAACCATTGGTGTTCCACAAGGATCCATTCTAGGCCCCCTCTTGTTCATATTGTACATACACGACATTGAGAAAGTAATGCCCTATGATAATAAAATTACACTATATGCTGATGATACCACACTGACCTTTAAAAATAGAGATTTACTTGCAATGGAACTTCAGATAAATGAAACCACTGACCACATTGTAAAATACTTCACAAATTTAAATCTAAGTGTTAACCCCACAAAATGTGAACTTATATCTTTGGGACATAGGACTAATACAAATTACATGATACAACTTAACATAAATAATATCGGAGTTAAGGAATCAGATGTGGTAAAATTACTAGGATTAACAATTGACAGTAAATTAACGTGGACCCAACATGTAGAAACACTAGCCGAAAAAATTTCTAAGGGTCTCTACATTCTTAGATACCTAGGTAACATGATCCCCAAAGCAACGGCAAAAATTATTTATTTCTCACTTATCCAATCACATATAACATATGGATTAGAACTGTGGGGTTCTACTTCCCTAACTAACTTTCAAAAAATTTTTGTCTTGCAGAAAAGAGCTATTAGGTACCTGGCTAAACTCAAGCACAATGAAACATGCAGACACGCCTTTAGAGAATTAGAAATCATGACGCTAGCAAGTCTATATATCTATAAAACCATAATTTTACTAAACAAATTCGAACAGCCTGCCAAAATTTCTGATACACACAATTACAATACAAGAAATAGAGACAACTTTGCAGCTACCACTCATAAATTAAAGCTTTTTGAAAAGTTACCTAAATACACCGGTGCCAAGCTATTCAATATGCTGCCCAGAAAGATAAAAGAAAGTGAAAGTCACAGCCAGTTTAAGAGCATGTTGGCCAAGTACCTGCTTAACAAAGTATATTACAGCATTGAAGAATTTATAGAAGATACCAAATAGGTTGCGACATGCCATGTTCCTCATTTCTCTCATTATTCTTGTAATATTAAATTGTGAAATTGTATATGTGGAGAAACTCTCCAAATTGACAATGTTCCCTTGTGCTATATGTATTTATGTATGTACTATATGGAACTGAATAAATATTATTATTATTATTATTATTATTAGATATAGATGATCCTGAAATCAAAATGAACCACTTCTACGAAACAATTAACTACAAAATTAACATACACTGTCCCCTAGTCAAAACTTTTAAAGGTCACGCAAGAGATAAATTATTAGATAATTGGATAACACCAGAAATCAAATGTATGAGAGCAGCCCTAACCATTGCAACAGCCAAAGCAAATGTCAATGGAGATGAACATTACTGGGTTAAACTGAAAGCACTTAAAAAAATGTATGATGATAAGGTTATAAAAGCCAAACAGGAACATATTGGAAAATTATTCTTAAGACACGAAAATGTAAGTAAAATTAGCTGGAAAATAATAAATAACATAAGAAACAAGCCTCACTCATCAAACACACATCCAATACATGTAAAAAAAGAAGACGATTTAATCAAAAATCCCCAAGAAGTAGCATCATTGCTAAATGAGCACTTTGTAAATATTGGCCATACAGTCAATAGATCTTCAACAACGATTGCATCAACTGATGCTAATAATCCTAAGCCAACACTCAACCTTGTACCAAGTAGTATTTTCATATATCCAACAAATTCTAATGAAATTATAAACATTATTAAATCTTTTAAACCTAAACCAACAGTCGGAATTGACAGCATACCAATTACAGTATTCAAAGCATGCAAGGATGAAATGTCAATCCCACTTGTCTCCATAATAAATTCCTGCATAAAACATGCAGTATTCCCTGACAAGTTAAAAATTGCGAAAATAATACCTGTCCACAAAAAGGGTGATAAACAGAACATGAATAACTACCGTCCAATATCCATATTGCCATCAATTTCAAAAATCTTTGAACAAATAATTTACAATAGGCTTGTCAGTTACTTAGATAAATATAAACTATTTCCCCCTAAACAACACGGGTTCATGAGGAACAAATCCACAACAACTGCCCTAACAAATACTGTTGAAAGTATCATTACTGAAATTGATTCTGGAAATCACACAGCGGGAGTACTATTAGACTTAACAAAAGCCTTTGATTGTGTAGATGTTAACGTCCTAATGGAGAAATTATCTCATCTAGGTATAAGAGGAATAGGACATGATCTGATCAAGTCATATATGTCAAATAGAAAGCAGCTCGTTTCTTTAACTACAGATGAAGGTACTTGTCAATCCCCTGTAATGGATATAACCATTGGTGTTCCACAAGGATCCATTCTAGGCCCCCTCTTGTTCATATTGTACATACACGACATTGAGAAAGTAATGCCCTATGATAATAAAATTACACTATATGCTGATGATACCACACTGACCTTTAAAAATAGAGATTTACTTGCAATGGAACTTCAGATAAATGAAACCACTGACCACATTGTAAAATACTTCACAAATTTAAATCTAAGTGTTAACCCCACAAAATGTGAACTTATATCTTTGGGACATAGGACTAATACAAATGACATGATACAACTTAACATAAATAATATCGGAGTTAAGGAATCAGATGTGGTAAAATTACTTGGATTAACAATTGACAGTAAATTAACGTGGACCCAACATGTAGAAAAACTAGCCGAAAAAATTTCTAAGGGTCTCTACATTCTTAGATACCTAGGTAACATGATCCCCAAAGCAACGGCAAAAATTATTTATTTCTCACTTATCCAATCACATATAACATATGGATTAGAACTGTGGGGTTCTACTTCCCTAACTAACTTTCAAAAAATTTTTGTCTTGCAGAAAAGAGCTATTAGGTACCTGGCTAAACTCAAGCACAATGAAACATGCAGACACGCCTTTAGAGAATTAGAAATCATGACGCTAGCCAGTCTATATATCTATAAAACCATAATTTTACTAAACAAATTCGAACAGCCTGCCAAAATTTCTGATACACACAATTACAATACAAGAAATAGAGACAACTTTGCAGCTACCACTCATAAATTAAAGCTTTTTGAAAAGTTACCTAAATACACCGGTGCCAAGCTATTCAATATGCTGCCCAGAAAGATAAAAGAAAGTGAAAGTCACAGCCAGTTTAAGAGCATGTTGGCCAAGTACCTGCTTAACAAAGTATATTACAGCATTGAAGAATTTATAGAAGATACCAAATAGGTTGCGACATGCCATGTTCCTCATTTCTCTCATTATTCTTGTAATATTAAATTGTGAAATTGTATATGTGGAGAAACTCTCCAAATTGACAATGTTCCCTTGTGCTATATGTATTTATGTATGTACTATATGGAACTGAATAAATATTGTTATTATTATTATTATTATGAATAGTTTTTAATTAGTTTTCGGTTTCGGAAAATGAGCTATTTCAATATAAACACTATCCGATCGCGACTTTTGGTTCACTCTGTACTCAGTTGGATATTAATGGTGCAGACAGTATTTGCAAATAACATAGGGTACTTTCACTTAATATACACAGGAAATTGTAATAGTAGTTAGACCTATAATGTCTTATAATATTAACAGAAAATACTTTTGTGTTATGAATACCTGGATTTAAACAGGAAAACTTAATGCTGAATATTTAAGTGTTTCCCATTAAGCTGCCAAGATAGACAATTCTTTTATTTTTAGTAATTTTTGTTTGGGAAATAACAGTGAGCTTCGAAGGTCAATTATGCAGATTATTGTAAGTGGAAAATTGCTGACATGCAGGTATCTTACTTTGTAGACGGGCCAGGATGGCTGGCAGAAGTGCATCTGCTGAATCCTCACACAATGTCAAATCGAGTTACTTGGACATAAACAAGCTACTGTTGCAATATTTTTATGGTAATGGAACCAGAATCTTGCCCTAAGATGCTGTTTGCAATAATCCCACATAAAATTGAGGTTTAATTTGACTACAAATTATTGCACAAGTTGAAGAAAACATAAAATCACAAAAAAAAAGAAGAAAGGAAAAAAAAAGATTTGTATAATTATCTGCCTATGGTAGATGATGCAGCAGTCTGGTGGTATGCCTAGTCCCTTCAGGGATACATATCCACAGAATTTAGTTTTCATATAAGACGCACAACATTTTTAAGACTATTTTGAAGGAAAAAATGTGTTATTTATACATCAGAAATTACAAAATATACTTGTCACAGAAAAAAGGGAAGGGGGGGAAATTCAGGTGCCAGATGTAAAAAGATTAATAGAGCAGTGTTTTATGTTAAAATGTGAAGATATTTTATCCACCTGATCATTCAGAATTCAATCACTGTAGGAAGCGGTTGTGTTGTGGTGCTGAGTAGTGCAAAGTGGTGCCTGAAGAATTTAAGTGCAAGCCCGTGAAAGTGAGTCTGGTAACATAATGGGATTGATAGTCAAGCGCACAGGGCAAGAATAGGCCTATTCACAGCAAGAAATTGCAGACGTAAGGGGGTGAAGAAAGAGGTTGACCAAAACAGGAAAGTGCCATGGCACCTAATATTAATATTATAAGTTTTATTAGTAATCGGGGGAGTTGAAATGAACCCAGGACTCAATACTATGGAAGGAATCTGTGGTAGCACAGAAAATAAAATAAATTCTATCTTGGAAACATTGCAGTCCTTTTCAATGAGTATAAACAACAAACTAGATAGGGCCCACGAGGAATGGAAGGGTCTAAGCTCGGAGATGAACGAAGTTAAAAAGGAATTAAATATAGTCAAACAGGAGGTGGATGATATGAAAAAGCAAGTACAAATATCAAGCAGTGTTGGGAAAGACTCAAGGAGGAAGAATATTATAATATTCGGCTTTGAGGAGGTCCAGTATGAGAAAAGATGGGATACCTGCTTGAATTTTTCACGCTAGTACTGCATGTAAACCTATCAGACCTACACATTGAAACCCTATACAGGATCGGAGGACACAAGTGGAGATACCCTTTACTCGTGAAATTCGTCAGTCAATTGACCAAAGACCCGATAATGGAAAGTACTAAATTACTGAGGAGATATAACATAAGAATTTCATAGGACTACAGTTACAACACCAGAGTGAAAAGAAGAGAATTGGTAAAACATATGATTGAGGCACGAAAGAAAGGCAAGAACGTAGTGTTGGTGCTTGATAAACTAAAAATTAACAGGAGGTTATACGACTTGGAACATTTTAAGGAAAACCCTATCCAGAAGATTGGCAAAAGGGGCAGTTAGAGGAGTCCTTCACCAGAGAGGAGGAAACAGCTACAACATTCAGAAGACAATATGAATAGGGGAAGAGAGGGGTCAATCGAGTACGATGCTCAGAAGAAAGGAAGTACTCCTGGTACGAGTGGGCATCAACCTGCTGGCTTACGTGAGCAGATGACATCATCAGTTCAACACCCTGGAAGACACGAATCATCATCGACACGCAAGAGCCTGATGCGCACGTGGAGGGTGTCGAGCAATACGATGATTCAGCTAGATAATGCAAGTGCGGTGGAATGTGAGAATAGTGATGGACAAGTGCAACATCCTGATAACCCGACCCCGAAAGGTAACAATATTATAATAGGTGATAGGTCTGAGGGATTGGAGACGCTATCATCACCGCAGGGGAGCTTGATGCAAGTCTCAAGACACCCTGTTCAGGCTTTTTACAACTTTAGAAACTGGCCTATTAAAAAACCATAGGATAGAATTAAGAATGGGACTAACTTATATATAGGATATGTCAATATAGAAGGGATTTTAAAAGCTATCGCTAACAGGGAGATATACAACTTAGTAAGGGATGTATATTTTTTAGGATTAGTAGAAACTGGGTGAATAAGGAAGTCAATATCAATATAAAAGGTTTTACATATATGAGTAAAAATAGAGAAAGGAGCAGTATGTTTGGAAGAACCCCCAGGAGGGCTGGCTTTTTTAATTGAGGATACTGTAGCTAAGAATATGAAAGTGTTAAATGCCAAGAACGAGAGGAGCCTATGGATGAGTACTCAAAGACTAGCAGTAATACTAAATTACTTATCTGTGTACTATATCAGCACCCGCGGGACTCAAAATTGTATAATGTGAACTTTTATGAGGAGATAAAGGAGGATATTATGTCGTTCTCCAAGGTTTTCAGAAATCACAAAATCTGCATTCTTGGTGATTTGAATTCCAGAATATGCAATCGGGACAGACAGGAATTCAATGCAGAGGACACAAATTTTTTCGAAGTAATCAATAGGGCGGAAAAAACTAGACAAAGCTGTGACAGTATAAGCAATAAGGAAGGGAATAAATTACTGGAATTCGTTGAGGCGAATAATCTATTCATACTCAATGGTAATTGTACAGGGGATGAGAAAGGAAATTTCACGTATATCAGTAAATTGTGATCGAGTGTGATTTATTATGCGTTAGTTTCAAGGGAATTAATTAACCAGATTGTAAACTTTTCAATAATTGAAACAACAAGAAGCAACCATTTATTTTTAAAGCTGTATATCTCCCTCCCCAGCATAAGACCAAGAGGAAATAATGGTTTGATAGCTTTCACTCATAGAGAGAATAACAGTTATCAGCCATTCCGTTGTTATGGTCCAGACATTTACACACTTTTGGAGTCCTCATACTCATTGTTAAGATAAATTTTCAAAAGTGTTAATAACATGTATGAATTGCTTTCAAATAGTACTTCACCCCTGATATGTTTTTAATCCCATCTCAACATTAATCATTCAAGAAATAGATAAAAAGTGCCCTGTTATGGTTCAGACTCGCACAGAAGGTTACCCATGTCGTTTTTGTAAAGACATGCAAATCTCTGTGAGTTGTCACAACTTTACGGTGAATCATATTTTTTTCCTTCTTTATAAATGTTCAAGGATAATTATGCACTATTGATGAACCTCAAATTTTCAATAACACTAGTCTACAAAAAAATATTTTTTGTCTGCTACTGAGGAAACTTTATGTGCTTTATATAGTAATTGATGTGCTGATTCCAGATCTGAAGTCAGATTTCTCCTAGCACGTCAGGTTTTTTAGTTATGATAATGTAACTATTAAGTCTAATATGACATTTCATATAAATATCCTGTCCCATTAAGCAAGTGAAATAAATTTATATTTATTAAGTTAAGTTATTTTAAATACTTTAATACGTAAATGCAGACTTACAATGTGAAGTGAGCACCAAAAACCCCATTTAAAAGGGCTTGAGACCTTGACTTTTCCTTTTATATTGGCTTGTGGATGATCGCTGTAGGAACCAGCAGTAATCACCCAATATGCGCGGTCCATATTGACCCTGGTACCTGGATTCCATGGTTGATATTTCTTGGTAGAACCTCTCACCATGTTCATCACTTACAGCCCCGAGATTTGGTGGGAAAAAGTCTAGGTGAGAATGCAGGAAATGTAACTTTAATGACATACGGCAACCTAGATTTTGATAAGCTCTAAGCATTTTATGTACTAGCTCAGCATAATTTTCAGCTTGATAATTTCCTAGAAACTTAGTCTGTGGGATGGTTAACACAGCTTCTTCTATTCATCATATTAATTTCTGAACTTCTGAAATGAAATGGACACTATCGTCAATAAAAGTAAACATTAACGTTCATGGGTGAAGCTCATATAGGTTATGTGAAGCAAATGTAAATATATATTGAATCTTGGTATTTAAGTGCATAAAACATTAATAGAAAAGCCATACAATTTATTTACTTATGTATTTACTTACATAACAATATTACATGAACTTAAATCAACTATATTTTATTTTACTTCAGCTTTCTGTATTCCTTCACAAATAAAGCCACTTTAATGGAAATGAGCAAGTTTTGGTGGGAAAATTAATACACCTGTTGAGAAGCAGCTGAAATGTTAAAACAACTTACCAATGAAATCAAGGAGGACAAGACAATTATATTAATTTTACTTAAGCGTAAAACTGTAAATCGTAATTATTTAAAAATTGTGACGTGGTAGAGCAAAAATGACTTCAGTTCTGTAATCAGCAGATTCAAATTAGGGTTGGTTCACTTGTTTTGTTTCAGTAGCAAAATCACTGTAGACTAGTGTAATTAACACACAGTAAATTTTCAAAATATGTTACGGTCCAGACACATGCTGTTACGGTTCAGACACTGTGTAAAATCACACAAGTGAGAATTACTTAACAAACTAAGAGACTAGAAAATTTACATGTTAAGCAAAATCTAGGAACCATGAACTCTTACTTACTTGACTTAATTCCTCTCGTTCCCTTTGGAACATAGGGCATCCATGAAGCGTTTCCATTGCGGTCTTCAAGCTGACAGTGCCTTAGCCTCCTTCCATGTCTTTCCTGCTTCAAGTGATGACTGCCAGTATGCTGGTATACTGGTAGTCCATTTTCACTTGCTGCACAGCGAGTCCATTCACTTCTTTGCAGCTAGTCAGATAACTTTATATGAAGTAACAAGGCCGAACTGTCAGACTATAGTATAGTCAAAAACGGAGGGAGTGCGCCTCTCCCATACATAACAGACAAGTCCTTCGGGAAACCTCAGCAGGTGGCTCCAAGATCTTCACAGTGCTCATATCCGATGCCAACATCATGATTGTCTGCTATCCCAAATAATCCAGTAAAGTACGACGTCCAGACAAAATTTCTCATACATATTAAGGGTGCTACTGAACACTTTTAAAACCTTACAGAATATTAATTAATGAGCATACAAAATAGTGAGAGGGCCCTCAAAAATTTTGGATTAGTTCCAATATACAATTCTTATGTACATGTACAAAATTCCAACTACAAAATGTATTTACAAAAGTATATACAAATATTTACACAGTTATAGTCATGGCTACTGTTTAAGGCAGTATTTTCCTGCTCTCTTATATACCATTAATCTGTCATCTCTTAAATGTCTGTCCTTTGCAATATGTACATTTACAATTTTCCTCCATAAACTATATAAGCCACAACTTTTGACATTGTTAATTTGAAACAAGACATTCTAGTATGTACTTTCATAGAATATATATTGAAAATATTAAAGACTGAAAATGGTGTTTATCCATCATAAGATTTAATCTGGGACGCATGTACTCGTCTAGAAAAATTTGGATTTGAATCACTAACCAATAAATATATCACCGGAGAAAATTTCTGAGCTATACGAAGTGGACTAACAAAACGAGGAGCGAGTTTAGCCGCAAATTTATTAACAGCACTACTTTTTGGGTGATTACGGAGATAGACCTGCTGACCAACTTTGAAACTAGGTGAAATATGTTTACCATCATATTGACGTTTATCTCGAAGATGAGTAGCAAACAGATTTCTCCGAGCTCTTTTCCAGCGATCTTGAATGTCCAAAGGCGAAATCTGGTCAGGTAAGAGTTCATCCAATTTCCATAAGTTAGACAATGGATTATTTGATGTATAGCCCATTAACAATCTGAAAGGAGTATGTGAGTGAGCAGTGTGTTTAGCAGAATTAAAGGCAGATTGTAGCCAATCTAATTGGGTATCCCGTTTACTATGATTTTCTGAATGAAAGGCTATAAGTGCATTTTTCAAATTTCTATTTACTCTCTCCGCTTGCGATGGATTTGGGTAAAAGGGTACTGTAGTCAAGTGTTGAATCCCAGTGTCAAAACAAAACTTCTTAAATGAATGGGAAATAAACTGGCTTGCATTATCAGAAACTAAATACTTAAGGGTATCCAAATGAACCAAAAATTAATTTAAGAGCTTTCAAAGTAGCTGAAGGAGTAGCCTCCACAGGCTTAAGCCATACAAACTTCGAAAAAGCATCCACAATAACCAAAATGTATGTGTTACCTTGTTGAGTACGGGGAAGTTTGCCCACAAAATCTATGAATAGCTTTTCCATAGGCCTATTTGCTGCAGTGGAAGATAGTACACCCCCACAGATGAGTACGTGCCGGTTTACTCAAGGCACAGATTTTACAAGCCTTTACCCTCGCTTTAACATCTTGAAACATTCCCTTCCATAGAAATTTCTCTTTGATTTTACTTCATTTTTGTAAATGCCCAAATGCCCCCCAGTTGGAGTATTGTGATAGAATTGAAAAACAGCATCTATAAGGTTAGCTGGCAGAACAATTTTAGCGGAGGGACTTCTTCTAGTTTGAACACAAAGAAATTCATTCCTGAGAACATAAGGATAGACATCTTCACCATTATAGATCCGCCGCTTTACAGTTGCAATAACAGGATCTTTTTCCTGCAAAGATATCAACCCCTCATGAGTCCAAGGAACATCTGTTAGAATATCTGAAATTTGCTCTTGACTCCCTATGTCATTAGACTGCTGCTGGGAAATGTCATAGCCATCATACATACGTGAAATAGTATCTGCTATAATATTCTGGGAACTTCGGATATGTGACACAGAAAAATGAAAAGCAGAAATATGCAAAGCCCACCTTGCTAATCTACCAGACATCCGCGGACGTGCCAACACCCAGCTAAGCGCTTGATTATCTGTTTCTAAATGAAAGTGTTGATGTCCCAGGTACATATGGAATTTGTCAATGCCAAAAAGAACTGCGAGAGCTTCTAACTCATAAATACTGTACTTGGATTCTTGTTGTGTCAAAGTTCGGGAAGCATATGCTACAGGTCTTCTACCTTCGGGAAATTCCTGGAAAAGAACTGCCGCAACCACGGAGCCGCAAGCGTCCGTTTGAAGTACAAATGGTGCAGTAAAATCCGCCATAGCCAAAACTGGAGGGTTACAGATAGAGGTTTTTAATTTCTCAAAAGCAATTTGTTGATCCTGACCCCATACGAAAGTTTGATCTTTACGTCTAAGTTTATTAAGCGGAAACACAATATCAGCCAGTTTCGGAATAAACTTTCCAAAGAAATTAATCATTCCCAAAAAACGAGCAATGGCTTTCACATATTTTGGTGGAGGAAATTCCCTAACTGCTTTAGTACGGTCTGGATCTACTGAAAGACCTTGCTGAGATACTATATGACCAAGAAATTTTAAATGATTAGTGGCAAATCTGACTTTAGAAGGCTTTACAGTTAATCCAGCATTACGTAATCGGTTCAAAACTTCAGTTACATGTTTTAAATGGTCAGAATACGAACTAGAATATACAACCAATCATCAAGGTAGTGGTAAACATATTTATTTTCACTACCTATTGACCGTTGGCCCTTATTTGGACCGATTCTACTTCTCTAATTTTCCCTCCTGTTCTTACAGCACCCATCTGTTTCCTGATTGGTTGGTCTTCAACAAATCCTTTCTCCAATCCGGATGTCCCCATTCACAGCAGTCCTATAAATACACGCCATCTAATCCCGGCATTTCATTCTCCTTGACAATGAAGCCTCAGTTTGGCTTCGAAACGTCGGAATTAATCCAATTCACCACCTGGTTAGTAGCCCAGGAAAGTATCATATATTACCAGCACCAGGAAAAATTCAAAGCACATATTTGAACTTAATGTCGGAAAAAACTTTGTCCAATAGGCGAGTGAATACCTGAGCTCCTATGGAGATAGCGAACGGAATTCTAAGAGGTTCCAATCAGTCGTAAATGCCGTGTATTTACATGATTCTGGTGCTAATGGAATCTGGTGATATGCGCTATTTAAATCAAAAATAGTAAAGTAACCAGCTTTTGAAAACCAATGAAAAGCAGAATTTATATCTGGTAGAGGTACGGATTCAATGGTCAATTTACTGTTGAGGACCCTGTAATCTACTAGAAAAATTCAGAATCTCCTTTAGGTACTAAGAATATCGGGCTAGAGAAATTTGAAGTAGAATGCCTAATAATACCCTGTTGTAACATGTCATCAATGTGCTGTCTAAGAACTTGCATTTTGGGAGGAGTTAATCTGTATGGATGTAAACGTACCAGAGTATGGTCATTAAGATGAATTTGATATTGTAAAAGATGAGTAAGACCCAACTTATCTGTAAGGACATGAGGATATCGATTAATCAAAGTCTGTATATCAACACGCTGCTGCTCAGATAAGTGACTTAAATCCAGAACTGTTTCATCGTTAGTAAACTGTTCCATTAACAGATCTGCTGTGGCTGCTACTGAATGTGAATTTGAAGATACATTGTTAGGTTTGAATAAAGCGACCTTAAAGTCAGGTTTGAATTTGAAGAAAATTTGCAACAGCTGACAGTCTAACATTAAACCCGTTTTGCCAAGAAAGTCTGCTCCAATAATAACTGGGAATACTAAACCTTTTACCACTACAAAATCAAATTTCCAGGTAAAATAAGCTATAGAAATTTTTAATTTAGTAATGCCACATAGTAAAAGTGCACCACTAGAAGCAGAACAAAGTTGAATTTGAGTAGGTCTTAACGGAACTTTTAAATGCTTAAATGAATCTTCACTAATCAGGCATTTACTACTGCCCGAATCCAGTAATGCAAAGGCTGGAATTTTTTCCACATCTAAAATAATATACGGTAATTTAGGTCCAACTACTGCAGAAATTAACGGTTCCTTTTCTTTAGAAAATTGTTCTAAAGGCAATGACGATCTTTCGTTATTCAAGAAACTTCTTCCAGAATTATTTATATCTGCATCCCTCTTATAACAATTACGCTGAAAATGTCCCTATCGTCCACAATAATAACAAACTCTTATTTGATGTCTTACATTTTGAAGCATATTCCTACTTGAAAAATTTTGAGCATGAACAAAACGTGATGACTGGTCTCTCGGTAATTGTGTCTGATTATCCTGCAAGGATGTTAGGTTAGAAGCTTCCAAAGAAACTTCCGATGTTAAAGTTAAATTGTTTAAATCAACTGCCATATTGTGTAATTGTCTGTAAGTAGTTGGAGGATTAAGTCCCAAAAATACCGCGCAGATTTCAGGATGTCGAGAACTACAGCCAATAGTCTTAACAATAAATTGTTCTGAATGTGGAAGTTGTAAAATTTCAACATACAGCTTGATATCGTACATAAATTCAAAAAATGTTTCATTAGGTCCTTGTGACCTATAGAAATATTCATGTTCAAGACACCCCGTACTCTTAATGGAATACAATCTTGTAATATGGCTGAATGAAATTGTTGTTAAGTTGAACGTTGATCTATAGCTCGGCAAACTAACTGTGTTAATAAACAGTGAGTAAAAGGATACAAAACTTGTAACAAACTGACATTATCCATTCCTAAAGCTCTACTTTGACTAGTCAAGTCCTGCAACATCTTGAGAAAATGTAAAACTTTATCAGGGATTTCAACTGAAAATTGTGGGTTATCTTTTAATAGTTCAGAAACCGGATTAGCTAATTAAGAAAAGTTCAACATAGAAATCATGTTATAATTTGAAGTCACTGGATTTAAATTAGTATTAACATCTGAGTTCAAAATAGAATATGGTTGAGCATTGAACTGAGTATTAGTCTTAGATGACTGTGGTGTAGTAATCTGGTGAGTAAGATTCACTACTGGTGCAGTAACTGATGTAGTACTATTAATTTTAGCTTTAAGAGCGATTAAATTTTCTTTAAGAACTAATAATCTAGCTAGAAGTTGTGAAATTGTAGCTGCACTATCTGAATCTAATTTAAATTGAGAATAGTCTTTGAATCTATTAATGTAATGACTCACCCTGGACGCCAAGCGATGATAACGCTTGTCAGAAAATTCTTCATTCAATTCCTTGAAATTTTCTTCCAATTGGCCTACAAGAATACTAACTGTAGTGAAAATGAAATTTGGATCCAATTCTTGAATTATCCAAACTGAGGCCCGATTGTCATTGAGTGCTGCTTCCCGCACTCGGGCCGGCAGCGAATCGAGTTCCACATGTTGCACATCCATAAGACCACGGATTGAAGCCTTGTAGCACAACTCTTCCTTACGTAGTAGATCAAATTGAACCTTTTCTCCCGACATCATGCAAAGAAAAAAAAAATCCCAAAAGTAAAAAAGAAAATTCAATTAGAATAGGTAAAAGACAATAGCCTAACACCCCCCCCCCCTGCAAAAAAAAAATTCCTTACGGAATGAAAAACTGAATGACGTATGACTGGGTAGCAAACAAATTGAAACCGATAGACTGTCGGCTGAAAAAACCCAGAAGAAAAAAATAGATGAAAACTATAGACAAAGAATTGTATACCGTGTAATGTATCACAAAAAGTTAAGCCGATGGAGTGGAATGTAAAGGTCAAGAATAGATCGGAGATTGAACAGATAAGTACGTAGCATAGAGACAAGGTCATTGTAATCGTAGTCTTGTACAAGGTGATCCAAAAATACGGAACTTGCTGCAATACTGTAATACTGTAGCTGCTGCTACCATGCACAGCTGGGGTTTGTAATTACTCGTTGACTAATTGGTACCTACTGTATTTATTAAGGTTGTATTAAATTTTATTTATCTTAATTTAATCTGAAATATGTATTTTAATTAATAGAAATTACAAGCAGTACAACCTAGGCAATTATCCAGGACTATTAACCCATGCCATGGAAACGTACAACTTATAGGGCTAATAAGGTCCGGAAATAAGTTTCAATCTCCCATAACATCTTTGATCATATATTTTCAATGAAAAGTTTAGTACAATACAACATTTTCAATCTTTACGCAAATTTTAGGCTTTAACACTTTAAAAGATTCCTTCACATACACAAAAAAAAACTATTTACAAATGGGATGGCTGAATTTCATTTATCTTTTAAATTATAATGACATGTTTTCAGGCGCGGTTCTACCTATAGGTCACAGGGTCACGTGCCCCCCCATCCCCATCTATTTTGAATATAAACTGTACTGCATTTATAGCAACGAATAAAATAACTTAACATCCATCTATTTCAAACTTCGCGCGTTTGCTTTCCTGGTCAAGTTTGGCAACATAGCATGGGTCAAATTTCCGTCGTGCCCAGCCATCTCTCATCCCTTTAACATTTTCCCTTTCTAAAGCTGACGGAATGCAGGGAGGGGTTGTGGCTAGTTTAAGTTGTACAGGGTCACAGTAATTTTGCGACTTCACACAAATCAGCGCTGTCTGCACTCTTGAAGTCCTCCGCCAGATGGAGTGGTATGCATTATTATTACTCTGTAGTTGAGAACATATTTACGTGTCGAGAGAGACAGAATACTGTATAGCCAACTCTCTTACTCCCCCCAGGGGATAAGAATACAATAACATCTTACCCGTAAAACCTGTCCAGTTGGGAAAGGGTGAGTGCAAAAATGCTGTTTTCCTACCCTCTTCCGCAACTCAAATAAGCTAAAGCCGGAAGTTTTTTTCTCGTTGAGTGTTAGTGCGTGCTTCTGATTTTTCCTTAGTTAGTAAAGTATTTTTTACATAGTGATAGTTAAATGAATGAGATAAGATACAAAATAAAATTCTAAATTTCGAGGACCGGTTATTAGCCAAATAATTAGGCCGGCCTAGACCAGAGCTAATAAAGACAAAAACAGAGTGTACAAGAGGAATTTCAATAGAATGTATATGAAAAGTGCGAGTGGATGTGCGGGTGTCTGACAACTAATGCACTATTTTGTTTTCCGTGTATTCTATTCGGTGGAGAAGATGCATGGAGTAAAACTGGTAAATATTTACCCGATAGATGTAAGCACAGTTTGTCAAAACGCCATTTAGACAATGAAATGAGTCTCGCTGTCTTAGGGAAGGCTGATATCAGGGTGCAACTTGATGATGGGTAGGCTATAGAACATTTGTCCGTAAGCATAATGATGTTGTTGACAAAAACATATATATATATAGATATATATATATATTGTCACGCATTCTTGATGACATTAAATTTTGCGGGGAATTTGAATTGGCCTTGCGTGGGCGTAATGAGATAGAGAGTTCTGATAACCCAAGTGTTTTCAAAGGTCTCATTAACTACACCGCGACACTTGACAATGTCCTTAAGAATAGTATTGTTATACAAAAAATGAAACAGAAAGGTAAGTTTTAGCTTAAGTGCGAGTTCTGTTTTCCTCTAACATCTATGGCTTATATTTGTATGTGACCCACCCCTATGGAACCTCACGAGCCGCCACTGCATGTTTTTAATAACTTGTAGGCCTATAAATAATGAGCAGAGTTGACATAATTCTTAAATGAAACAGATATCTTTGGCCATTCAATTACTCGCCGTCCCAATATTTATTCTACATTCACACACACATATATCCTAACAAGCATTCATCTTACATGCTTTCCGGGAAATCTGGCATGATCTGCGATAAAGTAGCGGCCATCTTACAGTAACTATTAAATGAAGCTGAAACTAAAAATAACTTGTAGAAACTGTTCTCGGGTTTCCAGTCGGGTAGTTATAGTACATCCTGAGCTTTCGGCGACTGTCTGCGTCGTCATCTTTGGATAAGTGAGATCCAGAGGTTGTGGTGTTGTATATATACCCATGGTAGGACTAGTCAGATGCAGTTGTGGATCCTGATTTGTCGGTGGAAGTAAACGATCTCTCCCTCCGTGATTGGAGCAGAGAAATAGCAGGTTGCCAGGAAGCAGCCAATTGGAACCCTCCGTCTCTATTGATGTTATTGGGGTTCAATCTGATGTGGAAGGCTTCTTTGATGAGACAGTCCCATAATCCCGTGGTAGAAGCCAGTACCGCTGTGTTGAGGTAGTCCATCTCGTGGCCCAAGTCAAGACAATGTTCGACAATGGCGGACTTTTCAGGTTGTCCCAGGCGGTAGTGCCGTTTGTGCTCCTCAATCCTGGTGGAAATGTGGCGTCCTGTCTGATCAATATAAATCTTGCCACAACTACAAGAAATTCCATTAACCCCGGGTCTCTGTAATCCAAGGTGATCTTTCACAGGTCTTAGTAGTTGCCGGGTTTTGGTAGGAGGTAGGTGTATCGTCTTGATCCCGTGGCGGCCGAACAGTCGAGAGATCTTTCCGGAGAGAGGGCTAGTGTACGGGATGAATGCCCGCTTAACATTCTCGTCTCTGTCCCTCGGTGCTGAAGAAACGGTCCTTTTAAGGGCTTGGGTTATATTGAAGTCTGAATAGCCGTTAGCACTGAAGGTACGTCGGAGGTGTTGAAATTCCCCATTAAGGCTATCTGCATCGGAGATGGCTCTGGCTCGGTGCATTAGGGTGTTGAGGACAGCCTGTTTCTGTGCTGGATGATGAAAGCTGAGTCCACTCAGATACAAGTCGGTGTGTATAGGTTTCCTATAAACGCCATGCCCCAGAGTTCCATTGGCACGTTGATAAATCAGTATGTCTAAGAAAGGCAGGCGGCCATCCTTTTCCAAATCCATAGTAAACTTGATGTTATTGTGGATCACATTGAGATGGTCAAGGAACTCTTGCAGAGCCTCTCTACCATGGGGCCAGATCAAGAAGGTATCGTCTACATATCTGGTGAAGATTGTAGGCTTCAGACGAGCGGTCTCTAAGGCACGGTGTTCAAAATAACTTGAAATGCAAAATGGAATTATTTACTAAAGCTTACCAAATTGAAAATTACTTTAATTATTGAATGAAATCATTCACTGAAACTAACAAAATTGAAAATGACTTTAATTAAAGAAATAAATTATTTACTGAACTTTACAATATCTATTTAATCAAATATATCTGAGAATAAAAAAAATAAAAAACCGACGTCGGGTAAGATAAGCTTCAAACAGTCGCACTCCGATCAGTCCACAGTCATAGCCATAATACATACGTCTGTAAACCGATCAGAGCAAGGATATATTTAAAACTTACCTTATTCCATCAGTCCTGAAACCAACTTAAATCATGACCAGCCCCTACCGATCGAAGATCTTCCCAGATGTATCTCATTCAAGCACGCACACAGGAATACATTTTCAAGCTTCTGAGACAAACCACGAAAGCTTGTGATTCCCCACCATGACATAACGGACTTTTACTTTGAAATTGTGCATGCGCGCACATAGCCTTGCTACGAGGTTAACAAATTATTACGCTAGCCTCGTGTACATTAACTGCTTGAAATTTCCCACACACTGCATACTGGATACATACATTTTACTTAGTAGCAACCCTTTTAATAACCGCTTTAAATACCATACCATGCCTTGACACATGTATCTTGCTAAATGTTGGGATGACTTGTACTGAGTTCATTGCTAATCCCAACAGAAGGTACAGGAGACAGAAAGACCGACAATACTGCATGGATTGTATTTTGATGGCAGAAAGGATAAATGTTACATCTTGCAAGTTTAGCTGAAAGCAAATACTGTAAAACAGTAGTTGAAGAGCATGTTACTCTGATTCAAGTATCTTGGTCATGTGACTCCATCTTGTGGCACAGCAAACATCATTAAAAGCATAACTGACTAGCAGAGAATGGGATTTCAGTTGATCAAATTTTAATCGTTGGATGTGAGGGAACCAATGTAAATTCTGGAAGAAATGAAGGGGTACTAAGGCTTCTCAGTGGTTAGTATGTCAACTCCATTGAACAAGCTTCCATTAAGACATTTATTGGAACACTTAGACGGCAAAACTAGATGACTATATGCATTCTGTGGTATCATTGGAAAAATATTGGCTTATTGTGAACAGTTGCCAAGTGTACTATTTGAGCCAATTCAAGTAAATCTTCTAAAAATTAACACAAAAGACTTTAAGCACTGATCAACAATACTTATTTGATGTTTGCCAAGCTGTGGATAGCGGCTCTAAAAATTTGAGAAAACGACCATTATCACACATTATCACACTCAAGGTGTTTAACGATGACAAATCGAATTTTGCGATTATACATGGCAACTGATAGTCTATCACAGAATTTATACACATTAGCAATATACATTATGAAAGTGTATGCACCAATGTGGTTTACTATTAAGACTCACCACTCCTGCAAGGATGGTTCCAAACATATCTTTGAAACAATAAAGAAATCACGTTATCTCTGCTGAAATGAAAGCTGTGATTGATCCTGTGATTGAGCACAATGATTACTTTGGGAATCCAGAAAATATATAATACAGATGATCGAAACTTCATCATATAACTGGTTTGCGTTGGATTATGGCGACAAGAGCAGGGAAATTGATTGGACTACGAAAATTTACAATTCCAGTTTTAATTTTGAGGCTGAAGACTACAATGAACTCATTGATTGGCAGAATTGGGAAAAAAACGAACCTCCACTTACAATGGGGATTTTAGATGAAGCTTTGAAAATGGTGCTTGAAGTGTTTGATTTCCAGAACTACTGATATCATACTTCATCAGTGTAACGATGCATTAACTTAGTAACAGAGGCATCAGCTGCAGTTTCTGGTGCAACCAAGGGAGATGAATTTATTAAAGTCAGATTGGAGTTCAAATAACTTATTACACAATTTGAAATAAAGTAGAATATCATCAATTGTCAAGTCAAGTCAAGTCAAGTAAAGTCAAGTGAAGTCAAGTCACCCGCCAACCTACGTTTGGTTATTGATACTTAAATTGAGAAGAACACAGTGAAGTCATAATGTATATACCATGGTTTGTAACACACTTAAACTTCACTTTTATAGTTATTACCTTAGGACTATGTAGTTTCAATCACCATTGTGATCATCGTCAGCTACATCTGAAATTTGGTTGGCAGGGCTGCTCACCTCAACGATCAAAGTCGGCTTCTGGATACCATCTAGTGGTGGGTGAATCTATCTTCTGATTAGACTATCTTCTTCTGGTATTTCGAAATTCAGTATTTGTGTTTGTTTTTTTTAATATAAGTTTTTCCCAGACTATTCATGTTCCAGAAGTTCAAAAGAAAAAAAAAGTTATACAACAACAGACCACCTTGTTAAAGAAGAGTGACAGCAGCAAAATCAAATATAGAAAATTCACTTTTCATCCTTGGGGGCAAAAGGTATTTAATGACTTCAATATAATTTTTTCTCCCCAGTATAAAATCAACTTAAGAAATCTCCAAAAATATGAACATAAGAATAAAGAACCAGGCAATAAAAAATCAGGTATTTACCAAATAGATTGCAATGATTCTGAAAAAGTTTACATTGGCCAAACAAAAAGGAATTTTCAAATTAGATTCAAAGAACATTTTAGGAACGTTAAATTCAGACAGACAAATCTGCATTAGCGGCTTATTTTTGGGGAGAGGGACATGAAATAGAACAGGATGTAAAACTATCAAAACCAGTATAGGAAAAATTTGATATGCAAAAAGCAAACACAAATTACTGCATTTCGAAATACCAGCAGAAGACAGTCTGATCAGAAGATACATTCACCCACAACTAGATGGCATCTAGGAGCCGAGATTGGTCATTGAGGGGAGCAGCCCTGCCAACTAAATTTTAGATGTAGCTGATGATCACAATCGTGATTGAAACTACGTAGTCCTAAGGTAATAACTATAAAAGTGTAGATATATAAGCAGTCACGAACCACAGAATATTGTCTCTGTTGGACGTTACATGAGAATATTACAGGAGAAAAATTCCTCTGACACTGGGACTTGAACCCAGGACCTTTGGCTATTCGTGCCAATGCTCTACCAACGGAGCTAAGCCAGAGTTCAATTCATAGCGCCAGATGGAATCTCCCTCCTATGACTGATTTCCCTAATGGTCTACCTCACAGACAGACAAGTTATGTCATATGCAGTACTGTGAGGCACACTACCTAGTGATTTTTGTGACCGGGCTCCCACTGTTATTGTACAGTTAACATTCAAGATAGATATATAAGCATTTATGAACCACAGATTATTGTCTCTGTTGGACATTACATGAGAATATTATAGGAGAAAAATTCCTCCGACACACTGGGACTTGAACCCAGGACCTTTGGCTATTTGCGCCAATGCTCTACAAACTGAGCTAAGCCGGAGTTCAATTCACAGTGCCAGATGGAACCTCTCTCCTATGACTGATTGCCCTCACAGACAGACAAGTTATGTCATATGTGATTTTGGTAAAGCATTGGCACGAATAGCCAAAGGTCCTGGGTTCAAGTCCCAGTGTCGGATGAATTTTTTTCCTATAATATTCTCATGTAATGTCCAACAGAGACAATAATCTGTGGTTTGTGAATGCTTATATATCTATCTTGAATGTTAACAGTACAAAAACAGTGGGAGCCCGGTCACAAAAATCACTACTTAGTGTGCCTCACAGTACTGCATATGACATACAATAACTTGTCTGTCTGTGACATGACCGTTAGGGCAATCAGTCATAGGAGAGAGGTTTCATCTGGTGCTGTGAATTGAACTCCGGCTTAGCTCAGTTGGTAGAACATTGGCGCGAATAGCCAAAGGTCCTGGGTTCAAGTCCCAATGTCGGAGGAATTTTTCTCCTGTAATATTCTCATATATAAGTGTAGTTTAAGTGTGTTACAAAACATAATATCTATGAAAATACGGGGACTTTCACGGCCGGTGTCATAAGACTTGAAAACTTCTGGCCTTTTAGGCCGTGGCCCAAGGTTGCTAGTAACAGCCCACGGTTGCTAGGTCCTAGCAACCTTGGGGCTACGGCCTAACAGCCCAAAAGTTTTCATATAATATCTATGTTTAGTAGTTTGCAATGTGGTTAGAGTTTGAGGTCTCAAAAGTGTAAGAATTTACTTAGCATCTTTAGTTTTAAGGTGTAACTTTAGTGAGCTGTTGCAAGCTGGATTCATAATTTCAAACTTATAAATTTAACCTTTATTCCCTATCATTTGAAAATTTCACATTTTGCTGTAAAGTTCATATGCTAAGCGGAGGCTCAAGTTATCTTTTGCTATGTTTCCACTAGTGATGGGAAAAATCGAGTGATTTGAACATTCGAATGATCATTCGAATACTGAACTAAACATTTCGAATGACATCATTCGAAATATAGCATTCATGTAGGGATTAGTTACATGCAACCTACGAGATGTTCATTCGCCAGCTTCAATATTTTTAAATGAAACCTTCCGTTCTCACTCACTTCACTTCACTTCACTGACAATCAAAAGCGGGTAGATTTAAATTTAATGGGCACATTTCGGACGCATTAAAACAAGTCGACCAGCTTGCAACAAACACGGCATTCAGATGTTTATTATTTTACTCATGCAGTCTTGAACAAAGAAAGTACTGTAGTGAATACAGTATATTACATAGGCTTAACATGAAATGTATGATGTCCTGGAAATATAAACTCCTTAAGCAGGAATAACGAGAACCTCGTATAATTATTATTTGTATTTGCATATCTGTAATAATAATTAATAATAACAAGCATAATACAATAATATATAAAATAATAAAACTTTTCAGTTTACAAAACGTAAAAATTATGTAATTTCAAGACTTTTTAATCAATAACTAACAAGAAATCTGTTCGTACTGGTTTTCTCTTTGTTCTTACAATTTTAAATAAAATATCAGTCAATGCTTTTATCTTGTAATTGGAACATGTCTCAGCTACCAAATTCAACAATTCAGTGTAGTCTGTAATTATTAATTATGATCGATATTATCTAAATGAGTTCTAAACATCATGTTGTAATGTTGTCACCCTCTTAAGTAATGGGATCTCAAATTAATAATTAATAATAATGAACCAGTGAATCCCGCAAAACATGTACGTTATACAAGAAACTTTTTATGAACTATATGTCAAACAAAATATTCCTTCCAATTCCACATTCAGCGAAGGACATGAAAGTATATAGAGTTAAAACTTTTAAGCATATTCCTTCCAATTCCACATTCAGCGAAGGACATGAAAGTATATAGAGTTAAAACTTTTAATATTGCTATCGAAAAGTACATCAATATGGTTACTATTTAACTTTGATTGACAGGCTGTAATTAATATCATAATATACGCTAATTAATCAAATAAATACTCCAGTGGAAAAATGCGTATGTTTCTTGTAGAAGCTGATAAACGGATGTAAAATAGGAACAATAATGCAATCTGTGAAAAACTGATTGTTTCAATTTTGGAGCGAACGGCTATTTATTGTCAAAATATATTATGTTGTAGCCTAAATAACGGGTAGGAAACTCATGAAATCTTCTAGCTCTACGTCGTGCCGTTGTCCCCCGTTTGTAATGGGAGAGACGGAAGTTACCGAACGCTTTGCTACTAGGACACGATGGAACACGAAAACAATCGAATGAACGAGAGCCCGAGCCGAGAGGACAGACTCCGAGAGGACAGACTCCGAGAGGTTGAAGCATTCGAATGAATTCATTCGCTTAAGCTCAGTAGTTCAGTAAGCACATAATACTAGCCTTTAGCCTTGAACAGCGCAAAACTATTCAAATTATTTTTTTTGCATCTCGAAAATTTCGAATGATTTTAACAATCGAATATTTCGAATGAATTCAATCGAATGGTTCCAATCACTAGTTTCCACACTATTACATCGAATTTATCAAATTTTTATTTTTGATGAAGGGATTATAACTTTATTCAGTTTTGATGCAATATCTGCCAATTTCAAGGCGTGGGCAGAACCTTTAAATATAGTTTGTTATTAAAATGCATGTACATGGTATGTAATATACACAAAAATCCAACATTTCCACACTATCACATCAAATTTTTATTTTTTATAAATGCATTATAGCTTTATTCAATTTTGTTGTAATATTGGTCAATTTCAAGGCATGAGCAGAACCTCAAGATATTGTTTGCTGTTAAAATTCTTTTACATGGTAAAATATATGGGTGATTCTTCAAATACGGGAAGATTTGTGTTCAGGAGTGATATTTCCCTACAAATTCAACTTAAAAAAAATTAAAATTAAAGTTTTTTCCACTACTTACATACCACAACTATGGCCTTGAAATGTCACTAACTTTAAATTCTGATATTCCAAAACCAAATTTAATTCAATTAAATGTCATCCACATACCCTGTCCCATACCTCGGTTTTGTATATTCTAATGCATATATCCACAAAACAAAATATTATTTCCTTTTTAACTTTTTTCCTGCCAATGAGTATGTATGTGTGAAGAATATTAACCACTAAAAAATAAAATGAAATAAAATTGTCACCCCACCTAATGAACATAAAGTATGTTCCAAGGGTTTTTGATCATCCACATAGCTGAAAAGAATGGAATTTTTTTTCTGCAGGAATGAGAAATTTATATTGCTGGCAACAGTGTTAGACAGCCAACAGTTTGGGATTAGCAAAGGACTTTGCATCATTTTCAAGGAAAGCATTTTTATTCCCCCTCATTAACATAACTTCAAAAGCCATTATGTTTGCTTGCAAAATTTGTTCTCGCAGCCAATCATCATGCAAGCCACATATGAATTGGGTTCGAAGAAAAACTTTGGCAATTGGCACTACACAATCACATTCACACTTGACAGAAAATTCACATCCTGCAAGGTCACATTGCCTTGAAGCTACAATTCTGATACAGTTTGATTTTCTTTCTGGTAGTTATTAAAAAAAATAGTATTTAGAAACAACAATGTTTTTCAACGGAACTAACAGCTGCTTGAACAAATTGACTAGATTGTTGTACATAGGCTTTTCAACGGTTTCTTGGGCCTAAGAATTCAGCAAGGTTATTGTAGTGCACTGAACCTATAAACATATACAATAGTTGTGCAATTGATCAGTGATCAGTGATCAGGGCAGTAGTTTTCAAAATTTTCCCAATAACAGGAAAACTTTTCACATTTCTGACAATAATTCTCAAAAGATGCTATTCTGAATAGTTCACTTGAATTCCTGAACTGGGTGCTGGGTGCAATAATGGCAGTTAATAGTTCAGTAAATTGGACCTCACTTAATGTAGCCATCGTCATGCACTGACAGAATTGAAGGAAATCATTCGCTTCATTTCTTCACTCATCACCAACTGTTGCAATCTTTATTAGTAGAATGATGGCATGTGTATTACACTTACTGATTTGAATATTGCATTGTGTAATGAAGAATTGTGTTGGCATTGAGAGAGAAATACTTTATTCAAGTCATCTGCCTGGCAATCCAGGTGACCATACAGATCCAGAACAAACAAAGAAAAAGAATATACATTACATAGTAACATGAACTGAATTGAAACAGAACATAAGAACTCTAAGTACCATATAAATGGCAAATGATTGACTGGACTGGGATCACATTACGAACTGACCGTTGACATGGAAGAGAACACTATCATAATATTATAGTATATTGCGATACAAGTGCCGTAAGCAATGCATACGGATCGAGGAAAGAGTTTGAAAAAATGAGTTGTTTCAATTTTCCGAGATCCGTTATGCACTTACATTACATGCTATTTTTTGCACGATGATTATTTATATGAATTTAATTATATTAATTGTGATATTACCTGAAAATATTATGTATATACATTCTTGAAGATAGATATTTATTTCAGAAAGTGATTCGCATGTGTTTGTTGCTATGGGAACCGAATATTTGTCCTGGGGGGCCTTGTCCATACAGGCTTGTATTATGATGTGCCGTAAGTAAATTCTTACTGCACGGAAACTCTTACCGCACATAGCAACAAGATTGCGTGCGGGAATGTCAACTTACGATCCATGGCAACAACATTCGTAAGTACCACTAATTAGTTAAGTCGTGCAAAAAAATCCAAAGAGTACATAAGTTTCAAGCAGGGAACCAAAGAGCACAAATGGATACCACAGTAATATATTTCAATATTTTAACATTTAAATTGTAAACTGATTATTTATTATTACACTGGAGTTATAATGGAGGTGAAAGCTACAATGTGAACCCCAGGGAAGTGTTGTAGTTATTGTTTCCTATTGAAGCTCTGTTACTTTACAGATATTATAACACTGCACACTATTGAAATATTGCACTGCAGAATAACTGTATGCAGACAATGGATGCAGGAAAGTGATATGTATATTTTATTTTTATATAATAAGTTATATAATATATTTATGGCCTGGCCCTCTTGATGGCCAAACCCTGGTACTAAAGAGCCACCTTACCCCTTGGCCTAGACAACACACACTCTCGCATTGGAAGATGCTAAAAATTTTGAGAAAAATGGAACAGTTGGTAATCTCACAGTTTTCTGGCAAAATGAACTATTGATCCTATACCATATATACTTGTATTTCTGTTGGTCTTTAGGATATTGATGGTAGGTTTTTTTAGGTGATGCAACTGGAGAAACTGATTCCGCATCAGCTATATTTTCAAGACGTAAGCGAAGAGTACCAATCAGGTGTGCCCAAAAGCAGCAAAAGGAAGAAAAACAACAGGAACAGGTAAGTAATACAAATGTTGTTTAAGAAGATCATTTATTAACTACAGTGAAATTGCTTTAAAAGGCATTAATTCTTAAATTCTTAGATCTAAATTTACAATTCAATCTGCATCTGTATAACTACTGAATTATTTCCAGAATAGTTTAATCATGCTTAATCATGCTTATTGTAGTATGTACCGTAAACATACTGTTGGTGTTGGGGGTTCAGGGGGTTGAAACCCCCCCCCCCCAAAAAAAAAAATATCTGCAATATTTTTAAGATCATAACATCATGTAATAAAATAAAAGAACATTGGTTCGATTGTTACATATTTTACAATTTCATACATAAAGCATTATTTGAGATTTATCATAATTTATTTAAGATTTATCGCAATTTATTTAAGATTCAAATTACAAAACTGCATGGTGTGGATAGTTCTTCAGCTTAATAATAGTGATGTGTTGTTAGTAGGGACATGCATAATTCGCAATTGGGATAACGCGATTTTGTTTGCAAATTTAATGTTTTTCCATTAAAAATGAAAACTTTAATGTTTTCCATGAAAAACGGGAATTTTTACGTTTTTAAAATTAAAACCTCGATTTTTACATTTTGATGCATTCCTGAGTATAGACTACAGTCAATTCACGATTGAGTGACTTATTCAAGAGCGAAAATTTGCATTTCCACACACTTATGTCGAGTTTCCCGCACTTTATTTAGAATTTTTTGGACTTCATTTCAAATTTCCCACACTTTGTTTCGAATCTTCAGCACTTTATTTCGTCAGATTTCTCCTTTCACGCACTTAATTTCGTCACGTGCACAATATGGCGACAAAGTGCGGGAAATTCAAAATCCCACATCCAGTTAATTCCTACATTTGGATTGTCCATTTTTTCAGTTATTCGTGCATGTCATAGTCTCAATTAACACTGATAATTGGGAGTTCACTGTAGTTTTAATTAATCCTCTAAGAACATACTTAAAAGAAAGAAATTTGGCTACAATGGTTATTTTTTCATTTGAAAGTTAAATAACCTAAAGTATTAATATAATACTTGCTTGAGTGCTTGATTTCTAGCATTATTGCGTATATGACTGATATTGATGTGGGTAAACATTAAAGTGCTGTATGGTTAATTAACTGGGGGTACGCTGTAGCGTAGTGGTTGGGGCGCTGTGCTACAAACCGGGAGATCACGGGTCCGATCCCTGATGAGGTCGTTGGAGTTTTTCAACTGGCCTAATCTTTCTGGTAGCACTATGGTCCTAGGGTCGTCTCAGCCTCCAACAGAAATGAGTACCAGGAGGAATCCTGGGGGTAAAAGCGGCCAGTGCATAAGGCTGACAACCTTACCATCTTCACGTGCCGAATGTCTAAAATCTGGGAGCCTCAACCTCCTGGAACCCTCTGGGCCTTCATGGCCAGTAATAGGGAACGCTGTAGCGTAGTGGTTGGGGCGCTGTGCTACAAACCGGGAGATCACGGGTCCGATCCCTGATGAGGTCGTTGGAGTTTTTCAACTGGCCTAATCTTTCTGGTAGCACTATGGTCCTAGGGTCGTCTCAGCCTCCAACAGAAATGAGTACCAGGAGGAATCCTGGGGGTAAAAGTGGCCAGTGCATAAGGCTGACAACCTTACCATCTTCACGTGCCGAATGTCTAAAATCTGGGAGCCTCAACCTGCTGGAACCCTCTGGGCCTTCATGGCCAGTAATAGGGAATACTTTACTTTACTATGGTTAGTTGACTTCTTTGTATTTATGTGTATATATATTAATAATTTATGCTAAAATAGGTTAATAAGTGGCTTGTCTTCGAAACAATTAGTAAAATTGCATTAAAGATAATACCGATTATGGGAAAAAATAATGCTATGTTTGGGAAAAAAAAACTATTTTTGTAAAAATATAACACTGCTTTTGGGAAAAACAACACCACTTTTGGGAAAAAATAACACCGCTTTTGGCCAAATAATAAACACACCTTTTGCATGTCCCTAGTTATTGGTTAACTCATTTTATTTATTATATCCCTGTGGAATCTTTGGAATATAATCAGGGTGTCCACATTTTGGAAAGTCAGTGAAGAGTCAGGGAAGGTGAAATTGGTCAGTGAAAGTCAGGGAATTTGAGATTGGTCAGGGAAAGTCAGGGAATTCTTGCAGAAATTTCAGAAAGTTTCCCCAGTGATAGTAATTTGAGGGAAAAATTATGTGCTCCAGCCTGCCATAACCCAGGCTGTGTTAGCAAATTTGATATAAAATTTCCTGCGTAAAATGGCACACTGCGTATTGATATGTCGTCTGCTTTTGCAAGTGTTCAGCTTCGCCGGTAGATGGTGTCGATGGGTCACATGGTGCAAAATCAGTGCTGCAATCTTGTAGGTCTGTAGTGGTCAGTCACTGCCTTGAATACCATTTGCATCGGGGTACGTCTTAACATCCTCAATCCCCCTTTTTATTTATTAAACCTAACATCTCTTGTCATATAAACTTAATTATTTCTTGGGGAGATCACATGTCTTACACATACGTAAACTAGTCGGAAATTGCATCATGAGCAACATTTCCTGCATTTCCCATTCAAAATATATTGTTGGCAGAACCATGAGGATAGGACCAATCACGTGCAAGGTCGTCGCCAGCCAATGAGAGCGTTAACGCCCAACCCACGGCTCGCACACCCGGCGGGAAAACATCGCGTGGACGCAAACAGTTAAGAAACTTTTAAATAGTGTTTGTATGAACTTGTGAATTTCTGTTTCCGGGTTTGAATGGATGTTAATGTTTGAGGAACAATATGGCCAAGAAGTGTATATTTAGTAAACAGTGGGTAGTCAATTGATTGAATCCTGATTTTGCTGGATGGTTAGATTTGGTGCCTGAGGACTCTTCATCAGCTTACTGTAAATATGCTTTAAATCTTTTAGGCTTAGTAACATGGGAAGACAAGCTGTGGTGTCACATGCTAAGGGGCCAAAACATGTGAATAATTTGACAAGTAAATGTTTGCAGCCCAGCATTTCATATTTTGCTAAAAAAACTATATCTGTCGAGCAGTGTGTTGTGCCTTCTACAGAAGATTCAACGTCTACAACAATAGCAGTCTCTGTTTGTACTTCAGTTCCAGTTTTGCAGCATACAAATATCAAGACTTTCTCTGTGAATGAAGAGATCATGTGGGCTATGGAGGTTGTGACAGGAAAGATGTCCTTAAATTCATGTGATGGAAGTGTTTCGGCTTTCAAGAGGATGTTTCCTGATAGCCAAATTGCGCAGAATTTCGCAATGGGAAAAACTAAAGCGTCATATATAATTAACCATGAACTATCTCCTTATTTTAGAGATTGTTTGGAAACTGACTTAAAGAATTGCAATGATTATGTAGTATGTTTTGATGAATCCTTAAATAAGGTTGTGCAGCGTGGGCAAATGGACATAGTGGTGCGGTTTTGGGATGTTAACCAGCAAAGAGTTGCTACTCGGTATTTCAACAGTGTTTTCTTAGGACGGTCGACTGCTGATCATCTGTTGGAAGGATTTGTTGAAGGCCTCTCTCTCCCTTTCGACAAAATTCTACAAGTTTCAATGGACGGGCCAAATGTAAATCTTAGCTTTATAAAGAAACTTGAAAACAAATTGAAAGTTGATAACCCAGATGGAAAGACACTTCTTGACATCAGTGTCTGTGGTCTGCATACAGTGAATTGAGCCGTGAAGACAGGCCTTCTGACTGCCAATTGGGATCTGTATCATAATTTAAGAGCCATGTATGGTCTATTCAAAGACAGCCCAGCTCGCAGAGCAAAGTACACTGAAACTACAGGCAGTACACATTTTCCCTTAAAGTTTACCTCTGTGAGATGGCTTGAAAATGGTGCGTGTGTTGATCAAGCATTGAAGATATATGGTCATGTTGAGTAATTTGTTAAGGGAGCATGTATACAAGGCAACAAGAACCATGAATATCTCAAGGAGTCTATGAAGGATCCACTTCTGGAAGCAAAATTAGCTGCTTTTAAAAGTGTGATTGCAGAGTGTGAACCCTTTTTAAGAAGGTTTCAGAGTCAAAAACCTTTAGTACCTTTCCTTTACACAGCACTTCAAGAAGTTATAAGGAACCTCATGGCCAGGTTTGTGAAACAAAAATGTATTGCTGAAGCAAGTACTGCTTATAAACTTATGACTTTAGATCTGTCAGATAGTGAAAACCTCATTCCAGTAGACAAAGTGGACATTGGATATGGTGCCAAGAAGTTGTTAAGGAAGGTTAAGTGTACTGACAAGGACAAATCTGTATTTAAGCATGAGTTTCGAAAACTTCTTATCAGCATGGTTGAAAAGCTGAAAGCCAAAAGCCCGTTGAAATCTCATCTTGCACGAGGGTTAACCTGCTTTGATCCAAGAGTCATTTTTTATCAGTCAAGTTTGGATGTGAAGAGAATAGATGTTGTCCTAGAAGAATTGCATTGTAACAAGAGAGTGAGCGACGAGTTGGCTGAGAGGGCAAAAAAACAGTATACCCAACTGATAGTTGAAGCTCAGTCTGAAAAATGGCAGAAGCAATTCACTGATTTTGCATGTGATGACAAGGATACAGTTGCACTTGACGAGTTTTTTTATACACTAATTGGAAATGACAAGAGATTTGATGATTTATGGTTTGTCATAAAGCTGTGCTTCATTTTATCACACGGTAATGCCTCGGTTGAAAGTGGCTTTTCCGTAAACAAATGTCTCTTAGTTGAAAATTTGTTAGAAGAATCTCTGGTGGCTCAACGTATCGTATATGATGCTGTGAAGAGTATGGGTGGATCAAAAGAAGTGACTGTTACAAGAAGTATGCTAACTTCTGTGAGAGCTTCCAGGAGATGATATCAGGCTTACTTAGAAAAGAAAAGACAGATAAATGCTGAGGAAGACAAAAAGAGGAGAGAAAAAAGAGAAATTCAGCAAGAATTTAGAGAGCTAGAGGAAAAAAAAAGAAAAATGAATTATGAGCGCGAAAAAGATGTAGAAATTCAACAGAAGAAAGCAGTGCTTGAGAAGATGTTATGAAATGATTTTTGAAACTTGTAGTTCCTTTAGGGTTGTGTTTTGAAAGACTGAACACTGGTGTTATGAAACTTGTAGTTCCTTTGTAGGTATGTTGTGGAAGACAGAACGACGACTATACTTTGATTTATCTGTATAACAGAGGTCTGACAAATGTTCTTTTTGTGAGTCAGGGAAAAGTCAGGGAAATTTATATCAAAATTTGTGTGGACACCCTGATGTTGGAATTATTATATTATTGGAATATTTACTTCTCCAAATTGTATACTGTGTTGTCAAGAAGTTGAAATGGATAAACAACATCTAGAACATTGTGCAGCTCTTCAAGATTATGAAGACCTGACTTCTAAATATTGGGAAGCAAGAAGGAGAACGACTTCGTTGTTAACTCCTGAGCATTAGATACACACACACACACCCTTTGGAATCTCTCAAATGATTTGGTGGCCTGGTTATTCATGTGTGATCGTTTGGGTATCAGAATTTCATTGGATTTCAGCTTAATTCCTGCAAAGTTTTGAATATACATAAAAACCTATTTTGGAATAGATTTACGGAATTACTACGTTTGCAGTCAATTTATCGATGCAAATACACTGATCAATAGACTTGTATTTGTGTAACTTCACAATAAGTCTGGTTACAGCTTATAAATCTGTGAATATCACCATTACTCAAAGTTCACATCTTGGATCTCTATATTACTTTGTTTAAGTAAAGGTCCTAGTGCTCGGCGTAAAGAGTTTGTGTAGATTCTAGCCCATAGTATGTATAGGATACCTTTTTAAAGTAATTGACTTATTCTATTGATACCATCATACTTCCATCAGCCTGTTTGTAAAGTCATTGGAGTATTCACCAGTGAAGCTTCAGGCTGTTTTTAAACTCACCAGTGTTGTGTGATGAAAGTTATCAATTGTATCAGCCTCACCAAACCTTATGTATGATTCTTCTTAGATGACAGACAGGGCGGAGCAGAGAAGCACATGGCAAGTGCCACTAGCATAAATAATGCATAATTGTGCGAGTTTCTTTATTCATTCATCAATAAATTGAGTTTATTTTCATGCGAAAACTATGAATCTACTCTTCATCAGAGCATGAGTCCTATAAAAATGAAAGTGATGCATTGATTTTGTTTCAAGGCGATAAAATAATAAAATCCACATACAAAATCTATTAATTAATGTTGATTTCCACATATCTGGAAACTGACAGCACTTCAGGTTATCCATAGTTGCCTGTTGAGATTAGATACCGTATTTAAATATACAAAATTTACTATGGATTTTAATATGCTCAAAACATGTTTATAAGAATTGTAGTGCTCAGTTATTAGTTCCCTGCCCATTATATAGTATAATTTCCACTTTCTGCAACTCCACGATACAATAAATACAAACTTAAATAGTACCACCAAAATCCATCAGTGGATTTACAGATGGCTTTAAAAACGTGCTCGATATATCATACAGTATTATGATAATTGTTGTCAAATTTATTTAGACTCTATACCCTTAGCAAACAGGGATGGTGGTTGAAGCCAGGTAGGTTCCTTCACCCGCAAGCACCCTCACATTTACAAGAGCAAGAGATTAGAACCAACCGTAATTTCCGCCCCATGAGTCACCTAGTCTACTTCAACCAGTCAATCTTAGATTTTTTTAATATGTCATTTTATCTTAAAATGTTTGTTCTATATCAATTCTACACAAGAAAAATGACACCAAACAATGTATAATTTACTTTAATAGGAACATTTCTAACAAATGATGAAGTTTTATAGTGACTTACTTAATCATTTCTTAGAAATGTTCCTATTAAAGTAAATTATACATTGTTTGGTGTCATTTTTCTTGTAACTATGTGTAGAATTGATAAATAACAAACATTTTAAGATAAAATGACATACTAAAAAATCTAAGATTGACTGGTTGAAGTAGACTGGGTGACTCATGGGACGGAAATTACGGTTGGTCCTAATCTCCTGCGCTTGTAAATGTGAGGGTGCTTGCAGGTGAAGGAACCTACCTGGCCTCAACCGCCATCTCTATTTGCTAAGGGTATAGCTTAAACAAGAAATGGACAGATACCTCAATAAAAAATTTCAAATACTGTGCTACATGTTAATTATAATGTATTAATGATCACAATACAGCTGTTTAGTTATTTAAAGAAGCATTAAGTTACAATGTGCGCAAGGACATGGAGCTGAGACGACTTTACCCTTTGAAGCCCTCCCAAATAAAATTTCACCATAAGCCCATGTATGTACCCTTGGTCCACTAGGGGTATATAGATATTCTGCTAGAAGGCCCAAGAGTTGACAGATAGAAGATGCGAACAAAAGTGTGAAATATCTTGTCAGAAACTTGGGAAGTAGAGTAATTAAGGTATTATTTCACAATTAATATTATTATACATCACTGTATGAGTTCTATCGTAGTTTTTAAAAGATAGTGGTTTTAAATTTAATTTGCAAAAAAATCAAGGTATGATCTGTAGTTTCACATTTGAGTCAAAATTAATGTTTTTTGCACTCTGATGTAGAGAGTGGTGTCACTTTACTCTTACATTACCAAAAACAATAATTTCAACTAAAAATACCAAGGACCAAAGTCTCAAAATTGTTGACTCTAAATCACTAATACTGTTTTATATCAAAACTACTTACAGATTACATAAATGCAATAAACCTATCATTGTTTACCAGTTAGCAGAAAGCAGAACTAGAGGTGCCTGTAGAAGGTGGAGTTCAATTCAATAAAAATTTTCAGGTGCCATATGTCACATTATGTTTGTAACTTTTTTAGCACATAAAAGAAAAAGAAGGACCAAAACCAATACGCCAGCCAGTTGGGAGGAGGACACGCAGATCAAGAGCACTTGAAATAAATGCCAAAAAGGAACAAAAGCAGAAAGAAGAACAAGAACAGCTGAGTAACCAAGAACAAAAAGAAGAAAAACAACTGCATAAGATACAGCAACATCAACAGGAGTTGGATTTTGAAGTAGAACAGCAAGTGGTAGAAATAGAAGACTTTGAGGAAGAACACTTAAATAATAAACAATTGAAGCTGGAGCTATTAGAGCTGGAGCAAATAAAAGAAGAGCATTTTGCTCCATTGCCAGGAGATATCAAAGATCAGTATCAACTTCACGATGATTCATCATCTCCTAGGAAGCGGCGAGAGGGCTGGGAGAAATACCCGTGGATGTGTACAGATTGTTCTCAGGTAATTTTAAAAATTATTAAACCAATTGTTCGCATTGTTCAATTCCATGTTTAAGTACCAGTAGTACAAATATTTGTTTTACATTATCCTATTTGTAAGCATTTTTAAAATGTTCAATATTTATCTGTTCGATAAAACACTCAACAATTATTGGTAGATAGGCCACTAGCTATCTCATGAATCATTAGATAAACATTCAAAATTGTTTTTTGTGAGATGCATTTTTGCTTATGTATGTTTTGTTATTATGTAAAAATCTCATCCTTGTATTTTACATATTATATTTTAATTCTTGAATTTTGCCCATTTTGTACCAATGTAAATGAAAATTGACTGTTCAATTTTTATTGTGACAATCATTTCTACTTTTGATAATGTGAATTACCTTCTTGGAGCACTTTCAACTACATGTGACAGCCATTTTCAGCACCTGATTCCCATGTTACCAGTGTTGCAGTTAAGTTAAGAAGATGTTTATTTATGATTTTGTCGTACATTGTATGTGATCTGAATTGTAGTTGCTTATTTAAGATGTTTATAATGTCTTATATGGTGTGTGCACATTTCATATTGTTTGGATGTGTTGAAGGTGTGAAGTTTTTGGTTGTTGTGTGGAATCTCCATATCTGTGTTGCCTGCACATGTATATCCTGTGTTTATTAGGTGATTTGCATAAACAAATCTATGTTTTGTTTGAGGGCTCTGATGTGTTCTGTGTATCATGTTTTGAAGTTCCACCCTGATAGTCCAGTATAGAATGTTGGACTTTTCTTTACATCTTAGTTTTTCGACTCCTGGGTTACTGTATTTGTCTCTGTGTTGTGTTTTATTTATAGGTGTATTCTGTCAAATGTTTCGTTCTTTGTTCTAAATGTTCTAAACCTTCTTTTCTGAAGTGTTGGACAAATTTCTGTATTTATTTTCTGAAGTATGTGAGTGTGATATACTTATCTTTGTTCTTGTCTTTGGGTTGATTGTTTTCCATTTTTTTATTATCTTGTGCAATAGGTGTGGGTATGTGATTGTAGTAATTTGTTTCTGCCGAGTTCTTCTTTCTAGTATACAGTGGATAGTGGTGTGTTCTTGAGTCTGTGGAGCATGAATCAGAATGCAGCATGTTTGTATAGTGTTGAGTGATTGGATCTGTTGTGTATGAGTGTGTCTGTCATAGTAGGCTTTCTGTATGTCTTGAATTTGTGTTTCTGCTTGTTGTCTTTTGTGCTGCTGAATTCTAGGAAATTGCTGGATTTCTTTAATTCTTATTCAATTTTGTATTTTATATATTT
Organism: Ectobius pallidus; assembly: GCA_964059195.1. Lineage (NCBI taxonomy): Eukaryota > Metazoa > Arthropoda > Insecta > Blattodea > Ectobiidae > Ectobius > Ectobius pallidus. The sequence goes on along the minus strand of CAXKWD010000005.1, from coordinate 29,483,994 downwards.
TTAATCATGTTGATATGGTGTAGAAACTGTGTGCACTGTCTGGTTGCATCTGTATACCATCAACATTTCTGTGCCAAAAGATTAATTTGTGTGCATGTATGTTGTTATAGAGGGTGTGCATGTATGTTGTTATGGAGGTTTTTGTTGTCTTCTACATGTTGAAGGAATACCTCTGCTAGTATGCTGAATAAGGGAGAACGCATAGGGTGTCCAAGATGAGTTCATTGTTTGTTGTTTTTTGATAGTTTCTAAGATGTTGATGGTTTCTGTTACTTGATCTTTTAGTTGTGTTGTTATTCTTGAGTGTATTCTTTAGGATTATTGGGGATTCGGTGATGGGTAGGCCTATGTTTGGTTCTGTTAAATGGTACTAGAGTTGTGTTGTGTGAAATTTCTGTGTTTGCCGAGTGAGAAATTGTTGAGGAGTTTTGTTATCCATGTTATGAATTGTTCTCGCACTGATGTGTGTTTTTAATAAACTTCAGTTTTATCATATTTATGACTAATTTTGTATTAATCATATTTTTTGTTATCTGTGGGGTGGCTATCATCCATTGACAGAGATGACTGTACATTGATGCAATTATGCAACATTAATTTACAAACTGGAAAAACACACACACACACACATATATATATAACAATATTTCAATATTACAATATATTACAATATTATATCAAAGGTATAGTGACCAATTATACAAACCCATGAATCAAAGGTTAATCTTAATAATTAAAATTGTGACCTTGCACCCAATTACCCCAACATCAGGATAGGACAGGATAAAGTTAGAGTTTCCTCACTCTATAAGAATTTATAAACAATTTCTTTAGGGAAGTGAATAGTTGTTTAAGGTTATTTATCTTTTCAATAAGAAGAAGTGTTCGTCTGTTTGTCTGTCTGTATGCAATCCCTGCCAAATTTACTGCACACAGAGATCTGAAATTTTAAACATGTATGGACTAAAGGGTGACCAAATGCACCTCAAAACCAGATTTGTAATTTTCACTTTTGTTCACAATAATGGATTTCATTGTATTTACCTTTGAGGGTCAATTGTAATCAGTTGACAAATATATTCACCTTATACTCTCAATTTTACTTATAAATGAAATGCATAAGCCACTTGGGATACTCTGAAGTTAAATAAAACTGCATACTAGTCGTAGTATAAAATCACCATGCAGCAGTTGCAGCACTAGTTCCCAAAAGTTGTACGTAGAAGGTAACAGCCATTGTTATTTATGGGAAGTCACTATGTAGCAGTTGTATTGTGTATGTGTTATATGCACTAATTAACACACTTCTGTGAATTTCACAGATGTTCAATGTAGTTAACTTCATTCAGGCTCCAGCATACAATATTTCCAAAGTTCTCGCAAAAATTCTAAAACAAAGAATTAATCTCCATAATAAATAGACTCCCGTCAAGAAAACCACCATTAATGCTGACCACATGCCCCCCAATCCTGCCATCTGCCTACGGGAGATGACGCAGCGGTCGGGTGGTAGGCCAAGTCCCTCCAGGGATGTAGTGCCCTGGAGTTTAGTTTTTTTTTAAATAAATATACTATAAAAAATTCCATTGATCTAGTTAATAAAATAAAAAATATTGCACTTAAAAAATACCAAAAAATCATGTCCTTGGATATAAAGAACTTATACACCAATATACCAATCGAGAACACGATTCAGATCATAGAAAACAACCTACTTAGCAACAGAGAAAATCCATTAATAATTGAACAAATTATAAGATTAACTTCAGTCATCACAGATCAAAACTACTTCAAATTCAACAACCAAATTTACCTACAAAAAGAAGGTGTTGCTATGGGGTCCCCGTTATCAGGAATCTTGGCTGAAATATTTATGCAACACATCGAAGAAAAACATGTCCAAAATTTGTTCCAAAAATATCACATAAATGCATGTTACCGCTATGTAGACGATATCCTGATTATTTGCAAAGACCTACATATAGAGGACATAGTGAAAGAATTTAATAAAATAAACGATAATTTAACTTTTACATACAGTGAGTCTCAGTCAGATTATTTCCGCCACGCCGCGCGTTGGGTTCCCCCCATATGATGCTCCTATCCCCGGAATGCGGCAAAGGAACTCCCCGGCAGTTGACTGACTTGTCCGTGCGTGACAATGAAAATAAATGAAATAAGTTTGAAAATAACGAAAATAGGTACCTACCTTATTACAGGAGATGCTGGAAGTGTCCTCCTCCTACATCCACACATTTTTGGCAACGTGATAGGAAATTCCGATTAATAAGCATTAATTGTTCTTCCGTTATTATTGAGTTTATCTCTATCCTAATGTTTTCTTTTAGTTGTGACAACTACCGAATAACACTTTCACGTCTGTACAACACGAGAACAATGCTCAACTGCAGGCTATGCAGGAATTGTTTACTTATCTGTGGGGACACAGCTGGCCGCGATGCGGGTAGTGTTGAGTCATCACAAGAGAAACACGGTGCGCGACAAGCGGAACCAATCTGTCTGAGACTCACTGTATGAGAAAGAGGAAAAGAAAACACTCAGTTATCTTGACCTGAACATCACAAGAAAAAACAATAGGATAACTTTCAGTATTTTAGAAAACATACATGCATACATGGACAACATCATTAACAAACAGTCAAACCACCCCTACAGTAAAAAATGGCATTCTTTAATAATATGATATATAGACTGCTACATATCCCAATGAATAGAAGTCAATACAACACAGATTTGAACACTATTTTACAAATAGCTACAAACAATGGCTATAAGAAAAATACAATCTTGAAATTATTAAGAAAACAGAAAAGAAAACAGCAAAAAAATAAAACCAGCTGTCTAAAGCCTATAAATGAGAAGAACCTCAACAAAAAATGTGTTACATTCAATTACACAGACAACAGAATACATCATATTACAAAATTATTTAAACAGAACTTCAAAATAGCCTATAAAACTAATAAACTAAAAAACAAACTTTATAAAATTAACAATAACTCATCAGACAAATTCAATAAAAACGGGGTGTATAAATTGAAATGCTCTGACTGTAATAAAGTTTACATAGGTCAAACAGGTCGCAAGTTTAAACAAGGATTCCACGAGCATACTCGAGATTTTAAATTAATTAAACAAAAATCTGCATTTGCTAAACACCTGACAATTGAAAAACACCAAATTAACACAATTGAAAATACACTTGAAATTAAACATGTAGAAATTAAAGGCCATAGATTAAACACGCTCGAATCTTGAGAAATCTATAAGCATAAACACAACATTCTAAACAAAGATATTATTGATTATAACCCACTGTTTGGAATTATTTCTGAACACACCCAACCTCCATAGTTACACCTCCATAGTTATTCATCTACTTCCTGTTTAGAAAGCAGTACACTGACTATTCACAAACAAGGTAGTTTTCCACTCATAGGTCAGTAAGTTTTGATTTTTTCCTCTTCTTTAATAAAATCATTTCATAGCCATTTGCTTCCTCTTACATTATTATTCTTAACATTTATCAGGAACTGAAGATTGCATAAGAATCTGCTATGCCGAAATGCATTTTCCAAGACTACTTTGAATGCATAACGCCCTGGGGACTACATTGAATATCTGTGAAATTCACAAAAGTGTGTTAATTAGTGCATAATATAATTTTAACACATACACAATACAACTGCTACATAGTGACTTCCCATAAATAACAATTGTGCAACTGCTGTTATTGTATTCTTTTTTTTATATGTTACGGTTGTTGACCTTCTACGTACAACTTTTGGGAACTAATGCTGCAACAGCTGCATGGTGATTTTATACTACAACTAGTATAATTTTAACACATACACAATACAAGTGCTACATAGTGACTTCCCATAAATAACAGCGGCTGTTACCTTCTACGTACAACTTTTGGGAACTAGTGCTGCAACTGCTGCATGGTGATTTTATACTACGACTAGTATGCAGTATTATTTAACTTCAGAGTATCCCAAGTGGCTTATGCATTTCATTTATAAGTAAAATTGAGGTTATAAGGTGAATATATTTGTCAACTTATTTTGTTCACAAGTTATGAACAAGTTATGAGTGAAAAAACTGGTAGAAAACGTAATTTTTAGCTCTATTGAACCATCAGTTTTCATTAGTACATTTCAATTATCAAATCAATTGCAGGTGGTTTTGTTGTTGTTGTTGTTGGTTTTTTTTTTTCATTCATAACTTGGAAATAAGAACATCACGATTGTTTCAACATATTGCATGGAGTTATTGATCACTTCAATTTTATAAGCCCACCTTGGTCAGTTCATTTGTTTAAGATAACAAGACATGGAGACATCTGAAATTTTCAATCTAGATGGAAAAGGGATAATGAAAATAGGCCTAAATGGGCAAACATTTATCAATTTGGACAGAACTCATTATGCAGGGATTTTCTGGGCCAGGGAACTCAAATCTGAAGTCGTTTTTCTCAGCTAGTGCTTTCTAATCATAGAATGCACCTTAAAGCCTGATCTTTAGCTGTTTCATTATAATTATTAATCATTAACTTTATGAATGACGTATTAATAAATATAAAGCTTTATTTATTGTGCTTTCCATTTTTTATTTTTGAATTATCGTGGGCGAAGCCATGGGCACCTGCTAGTAATTGATACAGCTTGGCATGACATGTATTTATTAACCCTTCGTGGGCGGCGATGTTTTATGGCTGTGGGCGGAAGGAATTTTTAAAGAAAAAATAAATTAATGAAAAACCAATTGAAAGGAACTTAAATCATGCATTCATGCATAAAATCAACATATACCTTGGAGTTTTGCCGAATTCTGCCCCTAATCTGCTCTAGGCACGATTTTTATTATGTAGCAAGAAAATGTCTATGCGGAAACGGCACAATTCTCACTGAGCACATTATAAGTTTACATAGGTCTACAGTGGGCTATGATTTTCAATTGGATCAGTATCTTGATCAGAATCAGAAGGCAGAACTGGCCCTTGCTGGATATTGTATATTATAATAATAGATGATGGGCCTGCATCTAAAGTACTCACTTCCATTGAGCTGGACGCACGATTGCCTCTGGTGTCACTTATGTCGCTCTCACTCTCACTAACGCTGCTGGTAGTGATCTCGGAAAAACATGCCTTACTATTGCTAAATGATAATTCTGACACTTCACTATCACAAGGTTTAGGAATGAAGTTTTTTTGACAGTGAAACTATACTAATTATTCAAAGTAGTCGAACGTTTGAAACACTTTTAGCTCACTTACGTACCTTTACTAGGACATGTTTCAAGAGGTAAGTACCCTCCCATCGTCGGCTAGCGGTCGACTGGCATTCTGGCGACTGTGTTGTGTGAAGTTCTGTGTGCTGCCATCTGTTTTCTTAGTGGTGAGTCTCATCCCGCCCGCAGATGACGTAATGAGACTCACCACTAAGAAAACAGATGGCAGCACACAGAACTTCACACAACACAGTCGCCAGAATGCCAGTCGACCGCTAGCCGACGATGGGAGGGTACTTACCTCTTGAAACATGTCCTAGTAAAGGTACGTAAGTGAGCTAAAAGTGTTTCAAACGTTCGACTACTTTGAATAACTTCACTATCACTTTGAATAATTAATTCTTCAGTTTCAGAACCCATAAGACACTTTCTTCTTGCAATTTTACCAAAAATAAGGGAAAAAAACACGGAACAAAAAGTGCACGCTGTTCACTAGCTACGCACGGCCACTGAAATCCACTACTAAAATCATCCTGTATGGGGGAATTCCCAAGTCACAGTGGATAAGAGAACATTCTTCTGCCATCTGTTAAAGATTTTACGTACTTCGTGCTTGAGAAGAGCCGGTCAGAGAACCCACATATGCGTTACCGCCTTTTAGGCTTCGGACAAGCATGCCATGTACGGGTTTCCGCCCAGGAAGGGTTAATCTTTCTGCCTTATAGACAAAGAATACATGAACAATATACAAGAATACAAAAATTAAGTTTACTTTCAGTTAATTGTGAAAGTTTGCAAACGAACAATAATAACAAGAAAAATAAAACAATGAAGTAAAACAAAATTTAAGAAAGGAACCTGTTCAGCTTAATTTTTGTCATGGATCTCTTAAGCAATAATAATGCCACTTCATTATACAGATCATTTGTCAATGAGAAACGTTTACAAAAATTAAGAAAGAACTTTGTTATTCATCATCATCATCATCAATAACTTTCGAGGATTAGGGATTTTGGCCTTTTCCGCTTCAGATTGGAATTTGGTCTTTCCAGCATTTCTTTGGTCTTCCAAGATCTCTTTTCCCCCTTGGTCTATAGTTGTAGAGTCTTTGGGGTAGTCTGTCTTCTGGCATTCGCAATATGAGTTGATGCCAATTGTTTCTGTAGGTGTTAATGCCAATTATTTCTGTAGGTGTTGATGGTTTCTGTTATGGGTGTGACATGTAGCTCTTCTGTAATTTCTTCCTTTCTTTTGTGATCATACAGCTGTTGTATTATTATGTAGTCGATCTGGTAACACGTGTATCGTCTTTTTTTATGTTGTTGAAACATTGTATTTCCAATGATCATTGAGTTCCTTTTGCAAAAATTCGCCAGGGATTCACCTCTCTCATTCCTTTTACCCAGTTCATTTCTTCTAACTGTATTTCCATCTTGTCCTTCACCCACTACAGCATTCCAGTCGCCCATTAGAATAACACAAGCCCCTTTCTTCTCTTTCTCTCTAGTTCTTCTATCTTTTCATAACATTCATCCACTATTTAATCTGCTAAGCCCACTGTGTGGCGTGTAGATTTTTCTTATGACTAAGTCTATTTTCTTTCCTTGTAACCTCACCATTATCACCCGATGATCCACCTAACAGACTGTACCACTTTATCTTTTACACATGGACCTAATATTATGCCTACACCATGACTCCCTTTAGACTCACCGTTCAAATAGAACATTCTAAATTCTTCGCTCCTTAGTTCACCATTTTGTTCCCACCTCACTTCTGATATTCCCATCACATCCATTCTGTTTCTTCTAATTTCTTCCTTCAGATTTTCCAGCTTCCCTGCTACCAGAAGACTTCTTAAGACTTCTGAGATCTTAAGGTGAGGAGAGTGGATTTGGCTAAGTTAGGCCCTCCAGACTTCACCTGTGGTTAAATATCAGTTCCATTTTGGTTTTTGGCTAGATCAGAGACCCAAAAATCCCAGAAAGCCTCTGCCCCCGGGTTTTCTTTATTTGACATATTTTTTTATCTACTTTGATGTGAAATTTTTGTTTTCGAGTTAGTTTTGTTACACCATTATCCATAAATGTAGGCAAAATGCAAAGAATAGCTACTTAAAAGACAAAAGATGCCTATAGTTTCTTCAGTTGTTTTTATGCTAAGGTAGCCTACCATAGAAAATAGAATGAAAATGTGATACCAAGCCCCAAGCGTAAGTCTGATTTAAAAGTATAAATAAATTTACATTTTGTAAAGCATTCTTTCTTCTTTTAAGAAATGATTTTCATTTCTTTATCATCTCATAATTCCATTTATATTAATAACATTTGAAAATGTTTGCCTTTGTAGGAGTTACCAAGCATGCAAGCATTGCGTACACATCATCAGACAGACCACAATCAGGCTCCAAGGTTCATGTGTGCTGAATGCTCCAAAGTATATACAAAGTATTATGGTTTTGTAAGTCATGTGCGAAGACATCGCAACCACATGAAGTTCTGGTATGTACATATAAAATAAGTATATAGTACAATAGTACCTTGATTATCCCAGCTAATTTACTCCAAGGCTACCTTCTATGACTAAAAACCTTGATTATACAGATTATTGCTCTTTTCTACGAGGGTCGCCCAGAAAGTAATGCACCACAATTTTTTCCTTCAACAATTATCTATTGAACACATTGAAACTTACATACAAGAAAGAATGATGTTTCTTCTACAATCCCTATTTTTCTACATAATCTCCATCCCATTCTATGGCCTTCTTCCAGCAAGACAGAAGGTCATATATGTCCGCAATCATCCATAGTCTTGATTACTCAAAAGTGTGTGCACGATGGGTTCCGCGCTATCTTACTGTGGACCAAAAATTTCTCAGAAAAAACATTTCTTATGAGTTGCTGAAACGTTTTGAAGCTTAGGGGGAAGCGTTCTTGTCCAGGATTGTGATGGAAATGTGCAGAAATGGCTTCATGACCAGAAAAAGGAGTGGTACTGACAGGGCCTACATGCCCTTGTGTCTCGCTGGAGGAAGGCCATAGAATGGGACAGAGATTAGTGGAAATATAGGGAGTGTAAAAGAAACATCATTCTTTCGTGTGTGTAAGTTTCATTGTGTTCAGTAAATAATTGTTGAAGAAAAAAAAAATGTGGTGCATACTTTCTGGGCGACCTCGTAGTTTATTTCATGTAATTACCATTAATAGGCCTAATTGGAAATACTAATTACTATAAATACCATATTTTACGGACTATATTAAGATGCCCTTTCATCAAGAAGTGGATTCTGAAATTCATCTTATATTTGAAACTCTGATCAAATTTCCCTTTTTCTTGCCTGTCTTAGAAAAGAGCCGTATTTGTGATGCTGGCAGAAAATTTCTAATTTATTTTGCAACATTGTAAATGGAAATCTTCATTCGACTGTTTGTGTTGTGTTCCCTGCATTTGTTTTAGTTGCTAGTATCATCATGGAAAAAAAAAGGCACTTGTATCTTTAAAAAAAGTTTTGCATAATTAATACTCTTGATGGTAGCATAGAGCTTCTTTTATAAAAAGACATGAAGGGAGATAATGGCAGTGACAATAAATTTGGAGAGGAATTTCAAAGATCATAATCTAATGACGAAAGCTTTATTTACTTATTTATTTATGTATTTAACTAAAGTATTGATAAATATTTAAATGTTATTCCCCCAAAGAAATTTATTAAAAATGAAAGTGCATCTAATAGTTATTGATCAGTAGCATTGTATAGACCGTAAAACATGGCACTTATATTGTTACTAACTTGTATAAAGTGAATCCTTTATAGCTACAGGTGATTTCATAATAAGATTATTAAAAGCTTCAAAACACACAATCCTATATCAACAGGAAAGGATTCAAATGTGCTGAAAGTATACAAATTATTTTTTGCACTCCTTAACTAATTTGTGGTACTTACGAATGTTATTTAAAAAATTGCACACACACTAAAATCTTAAGACAGTGGATAAAAACAGCACATACATAACCGCATGTATGCGGTTATGTATGTGCTGTTTTTATCCACTGTCTTAAGATTTTAGTGTGTGTGCAATTTTTTAAATAAGTGACACAGTTGGAAAGCTTGGACTTCATGTGTTTTTAATTACGAATGTTGTTGCCGTGGATCGTAAGTTGACATTCCCACACAATCTTGTTGCTATGGGCGTTGTGATGTGGTTAAATTACTTACAGTGCTTGCGCCACGTCATAATTCATTACGATACACTTCATAATACAATCCTTTATGGACAAGGCCCCCAGGACAAATATTCGGTTCCCATAACAACAAACACATGCGAATCACTTTCTGAAATAAACATCTATCTTCAAGAATGTATATACATAATATTTTCAGGTAATATCACAATTAATATAATTAAATTGATATAAATAATCATCGTGCAAAAAATAGCATGCAATACACGTGCCGTAAGCGCATTACGGATCTCGGAAAATTGAAAACACTCGGTGCAAGCGCCTCGTGTTTTCAAACTATTTCCTCGATCCGTAATCATGCCTTACGGCCCTTGTATCGCAATGTACTATAAATATATGTAATTGTTTTTTACTAAATATGTAATTAAATTTGGTGATAAGGCTCATAGGGTTGATGGGATTTAACTTCTCTTTAATGGATTGTAAATAATTGCAATCCTTTTCCAAATAAGCTTGAGAAATCTCCTATTCTTTACAGTGTGAGGTGACACCAACTGAGAAATGGAAGACTGAGTAATTTTTTTAACGCGTTAATAATACTGTCTTTCATAATTGTAGTGTCATGGCGAACAGTGAATAGTCACGTAAAGATCGCTCATACTTCAAAGTTATCTGCAGGCGGAAATAAGTGATTGGTGCAATCGAAGACAATGTGGTATGTTAAGGTATTTTATAGTTGTTCACGTTAGTGCTTAATATTATCAAAATACTTTCTCAGAAGGAAAATTTGGAGAAAACGGTGAAACGTTTTGTGGAGGAGGCTCTGCAAGACACCGCTATGCTCCAAGTGCTTGCCAACCTTATAAAAGAGACCCTGATCAACTCGGTAGTTGCGGAACTAAAAAAGACTATTGAAAGCAACAATGCAGTGATAAGTGAGTTGAAAGCTGCTGTTAACAGCAGAGACGTGAAAATTCAGACTCTGGAGAATAAATTGGACGACTTGGAACAGTACCAGTGTCTTCATATATTCCAGGGTCAAAGAGGAGGAGAATGAAGACACTGACAAACAAGCTATGGAAGTAGCTCATAAAATTGGTGTGGACCTGCCTATCATTATAAAATTTACCTCCTACAGGAAAAGTAAACTACTGTTACAATTGACCAGGGTCATTATACACAAAGACTTGAAGAAAGCACGATATAACCTGCTTCGAGAGGCTATCACCAAATATGGGCTCAACAATGTCTGGACGCAGGATGGTGTGGTCATTGTCACAAGAAGAGAGACGAAGTTGTGTCTGACCTGTTGGGCTGTTGGGCTGACCTAGAAAATAAGGAAGTAAGCGATCGCCATGGACCCAAGGACTTGATATATTAACTTAACTTGACAAATTTTTTTTTTTTTTTTTTTTTTTTTTTTAATCTTTATTAATTTACATAGTAACTCTTAGTGTGTTCATTTATTTAGTTTCTTCCAGTAAGCTTGCAGCTTGTACTGGGACTAAGAAATTTAAGCTACGGGCCAAGTGATAGTGTTAGTATACTTAGAGAAGGTATTATTTTCATAGTTTCATAGTTTGGTTGGTCGTATTGGCTGCACTGTCAGATGAGAGTTTGAGAGCCTCTGACTCATCTCTGCACATCTCTGAGGTAGACCATTAAGGGCATCAGTCATAGGAGAGAGGTTCCATGAACTCTGGCTTAGTTCAGTTGGTAGAGCATTGACATGGATAGCCAAAAGTCCTGGGTTCAAGTTCCAATGTCAGAGGAATTTTTCTCCTATAGTATTATTAAGTAATTGAACCTTAATATGAAATATCTCTCTATTAAAATATATGGAATATGATTGGGGATTTAAGATATGTACTTATTACTGAAAAGTAGTCTAATCTGAGGTCTGTTATATCAAGATTAAACTGTAGTGGGAACTATAGGTTAACAAGAGATCCAAATCACAATGCTTCATTTAATACGACTTGTAAAAAGTGAAGGCATCCAAGTTCTCTCTAGAGCTAGCAGTGCTTAACTTGGTGATCAACCTGAAATCCTGTGGTATGATGCATACTACATGAACCTCTGTACATACAGTATATCCATAATTTTGTCTATTGATGAGGAATGAGTTACATTTTCATGATATTTTAAAATGCTGTTTCTTATTGAATTGATCCATCTAAAATTAATTTTGTCTTTAATTTCAGTTGTGAGGAATGTGGGAAATGCTTTTCCAACAAGAAAGTTCTGGAGTCACATCGTGCCACACATTCGGATGCTCGTCCCTTTGTGTGTACAGAATGTGGAAAGTCTTTCCGCCAACAGAGTGCACTTTATGTTCATCATCGATCTCATCAGCCTGATGATGTTAAAAACAGATATCCCTGTGATCAGTGTGATAAAAGGTGAGACATGTTTTTGTTTCTGTGCGTAGGTGTCAAACACGGATGTCCAAAGAGGATGCAGCTCTTGAAATTTTCCTGTGTAAATAGAATTTAAAAAATAATTACTATAAAAATTTAAAGCAGAATAATTCTTACGTTACCACTGTTTCTAGTTTTGTATTTATAGAAAAGATAAATTTTGAACTTTAATATTAACCCTCAAGCCAGACATTTAAATGCCACAGAACCAACTGTGTGTTTACCTTCTACTGGTATTTAAATGTCATGCACACAAATTTTGCGTCATAATATTTAACTTATACTACCGTACTGTATAAATGTATAAGTTTTCAATTGTGAAGACGGTCTTGGAAGCAGATATTAATACAAAACTCACTTGGCAGTCAGAATACAGATATTATGTATTCCTTCTCCTTTCATTCTTTTAGGCTTTTTGTGTCATTTCCCCCATGGGCAGTATTTCTTTCTATGAAATGTCTCTCTGAGGCAGGTTGAGGAAAGATTTATGATAGGCTGACCTTGTTTGCGAGTACTTACTGCCGACCAAACCAAGAATTTCTTATGTTTTACCAGCTGTTTATCCCCCTCACATTTACAATTACCATAATAAAAAATATTTCCGATTGTGGACTGAGGAGCTGGGTTCATCCATGTTCAAACAGTTTCAGATTGAGTATGTGAGTTAAAAGACTGAATTGCTCAATGCATTCCTGAAATATATAATCACCACAGAAGCAAAAGATTTTCCATGCGTGCTTACATGTAAAATCTGACTCTAAGGGTTAATTTTATTCTTGTTTTACATGTGTACAGTGTGGATCTTAGACGTGAGTACCTCTTGTATTTCCAAGTAGTCAAAATAATAAAATTATACTTCTGAGCAGCTAACAGCCACACTATCTTTCTACTTGCAGACCCGCTACCCCTAATGGGCTCTAAAATCTGCAAGAACGTTCAGTTTACAATTTAACCTTTTTTTGTGTGACCTTAATCTCTCTGAAAACTTTCTGCTCAGCCCCTGAACAACTCAGTGTGGAAAAATACATTTTTTAACATATTTACTAATTAATGGTTTTGATATCTCAAAAGTGATTGTATGATTGTATGATGGCTGTTCTATTGTAGCAGGAAAAGTGAGAAGTTGGTTCTATCCCTTCACTCTGATTAGTCTTTTTTAAGTTAATTTTGTTCCATTTTTCATCATATTTAAAGGCATTATGCAACCTGAAGGCATTGACCAATTTAAATATATTTTTAAACATAACTTTTGGTGGTTCTGATATGTAACAGTTTCAGCTTTTATATTTGGATGACGGCAAGTTCAATATTATAGAAGATTATCATAAAAATTTGATTTTTTGCCAATTTTCACAAACTTAAAGCGGATGGACGACTGGAAATCATTAATCGATTCAATTGCTTTTTGTCTCCCTAATTTGCAACTTTTCCACAGTATTATGATATGAATTTTGAATTTTTTTTCCTGTTCTACGATCACATTTTTCCTGAGGAATATAGTTATTGCTTCAGTTACAACCCAACGGAACAAGTCCGTTTAAAGGTCATTGCCTTCATTTAGGTCACCCCATGGAGACAACTCCTTTTGTTTGAGAAAATCCAACTTTTTCTTTCTTTTTGTGTTATATACCTGTCTTCCCGCTATCCTCATTTTAAGATTGTGACATGTGCACTGATATACAGTCTGTACCACTTATTTGCAACTAACTTATCGTTATACATGATCTTGTTATGACTATGGTATTACCGGCAATGTTTACTATAATGGGGTGGTTTGGCATGCCACCCTTTTCCCCCACTTCTAACTCATATATAGAGAGGTGTTTTGATGCTCTCACGTTCCTGTCAATTATTACACCAATAAAACATCCATTTCGGTCCTGAATTCCACTGTGTCAAGTACAATTAAAAGAAGTTTTTTAAAATTATTTCAAAACACGACATTTTGACTCTACCCTTGAGTCTTCCTCAGGTGACACCTCATTCTACACTGCTCATAAGGAAGATTGAGTTTCGTCATGGTAACTCATTTGTCCACCATCGATAAAAACATTGTTCCTAAAATATCTGTTTTTCCATTCCTTTGGAATATCAAATATTGCTTCCTCTATTGCATTCCACAGGCGGCCAGGAAATTTTTACCACCAGATTTTCCCTTCTGAAACTCCTTATTACATATAACAGAAAAGAAATATAACATTGGTGAGGTAAATATTTTAAGAACCGAGGATGGTTGCATAAAACAAAAGTATATGAAGCATGGAGTATAATCGGCATCCAGGGGGTGTGTTTGAATAGATATGATGGGGGATGTAGGTGAGGAGTGGTTGGATGTAATGTCTTTGTCTAGAGGATAAGGTTCTAATTTCATAAAATTATGCTCACCTGATAGATGCATTCAGTTCATCGCCCTATCCTTGTTGCCAGTTACCACATACACAAAACATGTTTCTCTATCTCTTTCACACTCTCTGTGTTTAACCTGGTGATTGTATTGTAAAACTCTACAGCTTTGTCTACATGAAATTAATTACCTTTATCATTACTGCAAAATGGCATTTAAGTTTACGTAATGTACAATGCTTTTCATACTCTTAAATTTTTTACACTCATCAACATTACATTTCAACTTGCTGGACTTATTCGAGATGTCTATAATTCAATTGCCTCTCGTACACAAAAAAATTCCTTGCTTCTCTCAGTAGCCTACTTATGTTAATCCCTGGAAATATTCTCTGTAATTATTGATCTGTGTGATATCTCTCCACAATTGAAACTATTGCTAACATCATATTTGGTGTTAACATTAATCTGAAATACTGTCGGAAAACACAACAAAAACAAATGATAACAAAACAAAATGTGTAAAACTGTGCAATGTCTCTCACTACCTTATTTGCTTACTCCAGAAATTTGTGGTGGAAATATTCAAGTTACTCAAAACTACTCTAAAAATCTGTGAAGTGGCTTCCTTTCTGTGTGAGGGTTATCTCAGTAGTCAGAAATCATAAACATTGATAAACATTAAAACATTTAAAGTCCAAACTAAACAGTACAATCTTAAAACGAAACACATATATTTTTTTAAAAATTGGAAATATAAACATGGAAGAAAAATTAGCATTAAATAAAAACATAATAAAATCTGAGTGTCCGTCACTAAATAAAAAATAAACATTGCCGTCAAGTTCAAAGACATCTAAACATATGTTTTTGGAAACATAATATACTTGAATATCTCAAAAGGGACTGAGTGAAAAATTATGAAATTAACACAGGTAATGCCCCTTTATGATATAAACATATGATAAGAATTTGGTGACTGAGACTCAACTGGTTCCAGAGTTACAGTGCATCAAAGTTGGCCAAAAATTGCATTATATGCACACGCAGTTTTATGGTAATTAATGGTAAATATCCATTTTCATAATATTTAACAGTAACATAATGTTTTTATCATTCAATAAATTCAATTAAGGCAATAGAAAATTGCACAAAACAAGTGTCCTAAACTAACCAAAAATAAAAGAAAGCATTATAGAATGTAGAATTGAATTTTGCGAGGATGATGAAGACAGTTGATTGTGCCCTTGAAAAGAAGTGTTTCAATCATTGGCAATGCCAGCATTCAAAAACAAAAAAAGATTAATTCCAGTGACTTTAAATGAGCGAGCCTTTTCAAACAAAATACCCTAACTACAAAATTGGATGGTCAATGTTCTTGTGCTCTATGACCGAAGTGGTGTGTCCTTCCAGGATCATCAGGTACACATAGTGTGTGTGTCTGTAAATACCATCAGAATGTGAAGCTCATGATTGAAGGAACCAAGCTCAATATAAATTACAGAGACTTGTTGGAATTTCTCATGTGTGACATTAAGAATGAATGTTGTATGCTGGACAAGTGTTCAGAATGTCCTGGATCAGAAGGACTTCTGGAATTTCTAATGAATGAAATTGACAATTTACCGGAGAAAGTAGTTTTCAAGCAGTGGGTTCAAACTGGCAGAGCAGACCTTATCACCAGAATACTACCAAATAATGAGTTTCTGAATCTTCTTGTGGAAGAGATAGCAAAACTAAAATCTCACCATTTCATTTCAGAAGTCAATCCAATCATTTAAAAGAACTTAAAGATAATCTCAAAGACAGTGAATGTTTGGTCATTGGTGATTTTTCATAAAACTTTACATTCTGTGTTCAGGATGAAATTCAAAACTACCACTGGACTAACATCCATTTGTTTTTATTTCATGAAGAAGGTAAAATTTGTTGTAAAAGCAATTGTGTGATAAGTGACTACCTCATTCATGACACTTCTACAAAAACATCTATCAATGAAGTGAAGAATGTTTACCCGAAGTCAAGAAGATGATGCACTTCAGCGATGGTGCCAGAATCCAAAACAAAAATAAGAGAAACTTTATTATTAAGTTCCAACATAGGAATGATTTTGGCTTGTTAGCTGAATGGAATCTTTTTGGAACATCCCATGGGAAGAACTCTTATGATGGATTAGGTGGTACCACTAAGAGGGATATAACCAGAGCCAGCATTCAATGACCTTGCAATGGCCAAATTCTTACTCCACAAGACATATTCAAATACTACAACAAATAAATAACCGGAATAAGATGTATTTTTGTCTCTGCCAAAGAAATTAAACAAACTGATGCTGAACTAACAAAAAAGACTTGAACTTTGCTTGCCTGTGACAGGAACAAGAGGGTATCATGAATTCGTTCCTATGAGTGACAATCAAATCAGATGTTACACCATATCAACATGTAAAGAATTTGATGAGCACAAAAGTTTAATTTTTTTTTTTTTACACATCCTTGCTTACAAACATGGACTATGTTGCATGCATTTACAAAGATCAGTGGTGGCTGGGCATAGTCAAAGACAAGCTATTAAAATAATGGTTTGTAAACTAGTAAACTAGTTAATTTTTTCCCATCCACCTGGCCCAAAAACTGCCTTCCAGATGTATAAAAAAGACATGGTATGGGTTCCAGTAAGAAAAATTGTGAGGAAGATTACCCCCTATGGAACCAACAACAGTTTCAGGCAGAACGCACACCATAACAGAAAAACTATGCACCGAATTTTCAACGCTCTTCAACACTTTGAGGAAATTTTAAATTTGTCATGCTAAACTGGTGAAATGTACATATACAACTTTTTTTGTAACAAACTTAGGTTCAATAAAATTTTGTATTTTAAATTATAATGTGGATTTTTACCATTAATTTGTGTTAAATTTTTGTGTGTGCAGTTTTTGGCAAATTTTGATGCACTATAACCCTGGAACCAGTTGAGTCTCAGTCACCAAATTTCTATCACATCTTTATATTGTAAAGAGGTGTTATCTACATTAATTTCATAATTTTTCACTCAGTCCCTTTTGCGATATTCTACTTCAAATGTTGCCAAAATATGCTTTTGGGCGTTTTTAAAAAAATTATATTAAAAAATGGCAAAGTTCTCAAGCTCGAAACTTCTACAGCAAGTAGTCCTAGGGCAGGATTGGGGGGCATGTGGTCAGCATGCCGACACCCACGGCCGTTAATGGTGGTTTTCATGACCAGAGCCGCTACTTCTCTATCAAGTAGCTCCTCAATTGGAATCACGAGGCTGAGTGTGCACCCCTACCAGACCTCCCTACCTCAGAAAAATCCGAGGAGGTACCGGGGATCGAACCCGGACTGACGGATCTGTAGTCAGTGATGCTAACCACAAGACCATGCCGGCAGACAAAAATCAATGCAACAACAAAACAATAATTTCACTCTTCGAAAAAATATAACATTAACCAACTTGTCTGAATATAAAATCATGCCTAACAAAATTCGAGATATAATCTAATTACACATCCTTCCCTGCAATATGTATGATAAGAAATACACAAAAACTGTATTAAAAAATCTAAGAAATTGAATTACCTGATAATCATTGAAAGTTTTATTGTAAAATAATATGTCCTTCCTTTTCCTTGAAAAAAACCTGAGGCTTTATGTTTCATCTCATTGCATGAATGACTTATTCATTGAAAATAATAATAATTATAAGCCTTGTGACAGCTGAAAATAACTATATTGTTTGATAAGATCTGTCTCTATCTGTCAAATATTCAGTGTTAACTTCATTGATATCTGACGCCATCATATCATATAAATTTCATTCTGTGTCTTGACATTGACTAGAATAGAATGCATCAAGTTTAATGTTTTATCACCTCTTTGACACATCAGGTACTCTGCTATCTAGACTGCAAAATAATCCTTCACTCTATAGTACAATCAGTATCTCTATCCTTTTGCTGAAAGCAATTAACTGTATGTTCAGAAATTATTAATGTGTGAAAAATCTCTTTAAAATTCTACTGCAGTTTTAACAAATTCCACACTTTTACAGACTTAAATAATTACTAATGAAAAATAAGAATTTCATTCCGTGATATGCTTCGTGTGTGTTCTAGGTTATGACACCTGAAGCATTCAGTTCTTTGCTGCTCATCAAAAAAAGGTTCCTGTTTCATATCCATTGGTCTTCTATTTTGTAGCGACTTCCCTTGTAGTTCTGTACTTTTACTGCCACTCTCTTTGTAATAAGATCCATGTTGTTATCTTGTGAAATGCTTTCTCGTTTCCGTAACTCTGGTCATATGTTTCTCTGTTTCTTGAATCATTATGGCTTTACACACAGCCTCCTGCAATTTAGCTTGCATCGTAATTAATTTTCAGACAACTTCTAGTAATTTACTCTACGTCATGATTACAACTTCACCGGTGGTACGCTTCACTGGAAGTGTTAAACTACACCACCTACCTTATTTTTTTTGATACACTTCACTCCACACACTCTTCACACTTCACTTGTTTGAGTTTAACAAAAAAATACTGGCATTTTCATATAAAAAATATATATTTTTAAAAAATGGTACCATAAAAATATCATAAAATTTTCCCCTTGGTCATTTACGGAGTTCACGACTGTATCATCACTTTCAACATGGTTGCGGCGTGGCAGAAGTATGACGCAGGTGGTAAGAAACCCTTCCCTCGATTTTTAGAGCCTAGTTCATGAAGTTTTCGCATCCAAAAATTCTGACACCAAATATAATGGGGTGGTTTGGCATGCCACCCCTTTTCTCCACTTCTAACTCACATATAGAGAGGTGTTTTGCTGCCCTTCCATTCCTGCCAATTATAACTCCAATTATAGGGCGTCGGTTCCTCGATGGCCCCATTGTGAATGTTCATAATACATACCATGCAAAGAGCCTCTAGTTACACCATTATGCAACCCTTCTCTTCATTACCCCTCCAACTCCCGACAAGCTGTTCAGTCACCCTCTTCTCTTCTCTCTGCTTGCCGTCTCGATGAACCTATGTGCGGGGAAGTTTGCCCCTGGAGCTTTTACGACGATATGGTAGACACAAGAATTACGCTGGTTTCTTTCCTTTCACTATTCTTCACGCATTTATTAAGTATATATCTACATTGCCTGCTAAACCTTCTTCAAGCCCAATCATCCCTTTTGCCACACACTCACCTATTAGGCCAGCAACCATTTACTTTACATCCCCTGACATGATCACTACTGTCCTACAACTATATTACACCTATCTTACTCCATTGTGACTCTCCCCTACAAGTGCCATGCCAGCTCGTTGCCTTTCCTACATTTGTGGAAAAACACTGAAACACATATCCCATGCTTCCGTATAGGAAATGCTTCAGACAGAACTCTATATGCAGGGCTGTTCAAATTTGTGCCCTCTACATTACCATAAGTTTAATGTCTTTTTGTTTACTTTGAACCATTAGATGCTACCAGCTTTCAAGGTAAAAAGGTAAAAAGTGTGTCTTATTGTCAGAAAAACACTGTCATTAATATGGAGTAAATGATAAAATGTAAATGGAGTAAATGATAAAATGTATTATTTTTATTCCCTAATAAATTAATACATTTGTTTGAGAATACAGAAGTAACGTTTTATTTTTGGTGCATATTTTAGTTTGGACATATTTTGCCTTTTCATTGCATAAATGCTTATATAGCCTATGTTCCATCTTTTAGTCACATAGTCTGCTGCCGAGTGAGTCAGTAGTGCACCTGCCTTCCACTCTTGCAGTCCGGATTCGATTCCCGGCCAGGTTGGGAATTGTCCAGTAGTGAAAAGTCCCTTTCCTGGATTTATGACTGGGTGTTTGTGTTGCCCTTGGGTTTAAGTGTTAGATGGGGACTGTCATCATCATCAGGAAGCTTAAATTTAACACCTAGTTGTGCAACTTTGAAAAATAAAATATAAATGAAAATTTCAAATCTAAAAGGAGATGGACCACAAATCCTCCCCTTAGAGAAGATCTTACACTGTGTTTTTAGTAATGCTAGAGGATGAGCTGGAACATATCATAAACCTTGACCTGCTTTGCATGTTAAAAGTTATTCTTCTCCTGAAAAAGTAGTAGTAAGTATTATTCACTTTTCAGATTTTCAACAAAACCAAATCTGGTTACGCATAAAAGAATTCATACAGGAATTCGTAACTTCACATGTGACCAGTGTGGGAAAAGCTTCATCCAAAAGGGTAACCTGGATGCTCATTTACTCACACATTCTTCTGATAAGCCTCACTCTTGTCCTATTTGTAATAAAGGGTAAGTGGCAAATCTATGTGCTTGTACTACATTCTCACTATGCAACTATGATGATAAAGGTTAGGTTAGATAAAACAAGCCTCACAAAACATGTAAACGATAAAATAAAAGTTACTCTTCATTTTTGTACAGCTTGATGAAAAGATAGCATGCCCGCCTCTGGATCCAAAGGTTACATGTTTAGACCTGGCCATGGTCGATAATGGATTTTTCAGAACATAAAAGTCCTGGGCAAAGTCTGCAGGGAGGGACTTTAAACCATGGGTTTCATCTCATATTTTTATGACACATTAAAGAACCCAAACCTAAATTAGAGCCTCTGTATCAAATTCCTTGACCCTTTCATGTCCTTTCATGTCTATCTGGTTGTTGAAGCGATGGGCTTACCATCTGTTCCTCTGTAGAAAATAAGAAAAAGTAAATTAATTATTCTTCAGTAATGGCCAATCCACTTGGAGGCCCTATACAGGACCGCCACATCTTGGGGTCGGGTCCAGAACCATGTACAGGTTGCAGGCCCCTCACCGACAACCAACCACCCTCATTCAGTTGTTTGATTTAAGTAAATAAAAAAAGGGTAGTTCACTCTGACCATTTTAATTAGTGTAAACACTGTGAACTTATGTTATGTTGATCGTTAATTTATCAAATGATACCAGAAACCATATTTCCAGATATTTTTATTACTATTCCTTTTAATTGTACCGTATTTCACCGCATAATCGTCGCATTTTTTAGCCCATTTTTTCCCGTGTGAAAACACAGTGCGACCATTACGCGAGGAAAGCCTGGAACTAACATGTATAGCCCTACAGTAAATATCTCTATATATATAAAAGGCTTTGTCCTGACTGACTGAATGAATGACTGACTGAATGAATGACTGACTGACTGATTGACTGAATGACAGGAATCAACGTACAGCCTAAACTATAACAGGTAGAGACTTGGAATTTTGACAGTACCTTCGTTTCATAATGTAGGTGCTCACTAAGAAAGGATTTTGAAAAATTCTGATTCTAAATGCCAAAAATTAAATGTTTTTGAAAATACTTAATCCCTTTTTACATAGAATTATCAATTCCAAATCACAGAATATATTGTTGCCAAATGGTATCAGGTGGGCTTGGAAAAAACAATTGAAATGCACTTTTGACAAATAAGAGAAGTTATCAAAATAATTCATGTTATAAATAAATATTACAGAATGAAATCCACTAAAATAATGGAATCACATAACTTTCTCTACCCTGGACATAGAGAAAACAAAACGAGGTATGGTAATGTGTATATTATTATATTATATCGCAGGTTTTTGGAGAGAAAAGTATGAAAGTGATAATGCTTTATGGTAACATAAGAGTGGGAAATTTCCCGCCTCGATATTACAATTTTATGTTACAGGAATTTCTGTTTCTTCTTATTTAAACCTCTACCAGGCTTGCTGTGCACTGTACAAGCGATGGGATGCAACATTCTAGATCCTCTATGAGCCATAAAAAACTATATCAAGCGTTTTCTGAGGGAATAGTTTGAGTGTAATAAGTCGTTCTTCCTATTTCAAATTATAAATGCCTATATAAGGACCTAGAATTTAAAATTGAAAATCCTTCATAAGCTAATTTCCAATTACAAAATACAAAACCCGGGCGACGCCGGGTCTTTTAAGCTAGTACGTTATAATGAAAGAAAAAAAGTATTATTAAACTACCAGAGGACTTTACTATTTACAGTTGCAGAGTTATTAAACTGCATGTGCAATGAAATTACGTCAATCATATCAATTTGCGGAAAGACGATCAATCCGAAATAAAGTTACGATTACTTTGTGTTATTGTGTTTACCTGTAAATATTACGATTGTGAAAATTTATTCGACACGATGTCTTGTAATACTAACTACATACTTCCACAACATGTTTATTATTATTATTATTATTATTCTTTGTCCAATGATTCACGGCAGAGCGGTATCGCGCGTCTTCCCTACAGTTGCATCAGAATCCCGCCATCCGCACCTCGTGCCGTCTGTTGGAAATCCCCGTCTTCTTGACGCTCTTTACAATGATTTTTTCATGGGGGATGTGATTGCAACTTTAAATGACACATGAATTAACGAGTCCTAATGATGTGCGCTGCTGATTGCTATTTTATTTTGTGCCAATCTCGTTCACTGAAAACTCCCTGGTTTCCATTTTCTTCCGTGAATGCTATTACTTTCAAATGAAAACTCACAGTATAATTCCTATTTCTTCCCTTTTTCTACAAGTGTAGTGTACTGAAACTGACCCAAATGGTGTTACCGCAATTTCTCGTGAATTGCCGCCCCTACCCCTTGCTATTGTGTCAAGCTAGCGGTCACTGGTCAGCACATTCCTTAACCTTGAATGCATCGGGTGGAGGATAACGGTGCTCTAGATTGCAGTGACGGCGTGTCAGTTATAAATTTCTGAATCATCTTGAAAGAGAGAATAATGTCAAAATATCCGTGTGACGATTATGCGATGGAAATTTTTATACACCAATTTTGGACTGAAAAACCAAGGTGCGACGATTATGCGGTGGCGACGATTACGTGATGAAATACGGTATTTGTTTTCTGTTCTAAATTGTGTTTATCCTGATCAATTATCATTGTTTTTAAAGGGCCAAATGCAACACATGACACTGCTTTAACATTAATGTATTGTGTTTTTATTACATTCAAAACAGTTTCAAGATCTAGTGTATTGGAACAAAGCATAAAGTAAATAAGAAGTTTAAATATTCAAAGAGTAAAAAACTAAAACATTACAGCAGGATTATATTGAACAGATTCGGTCAACATTAAACATATAGAAATAAATTTATAAGAATAAGAGTAACATCCTTAATGAAAACATAATTGACCAAAATCATTTATTTGACTTGACTACAACGGTGACCTAGGTTACCAAATAACAAAAAATTTATAAACAACATTATTTCAGAAGAATTGTGGTGTTCATTACATCTTATATGAACTGAAGATGGCGCAGCATATGCCGAAATGCATTTTCAAGATAAGTTGTGTGTTAAATGTTAAGGGTTAAGGCGGAATATTGTAATAAATATATTTAATATTAACCCTTATCTGTTGGAAATGAGTTATTTTAATTTTAATATAGAAATAACATTTACTGCAATTGTTCAAAGGCTTTAAAATTTTCCAGGTATTTTCTGGAAAACTCTTGAATAATATCAGAAAAGTCCAATTTAGAGGCCAACTGGTGTTCAATGCTAAGAATAGCCAATGAATTCAAACGTTCCTGGCCCATTGAAGCTCTCTCCCAAAAGTCTTTAGGCAGTCTCCAAATTTGCTGAATGCTTGCTCAGCTGATGCTATGTAACTGGAGCAGTTCAAAAGAGGCGTTAAGTTATACAGACATTCATAAAGACAGATTATGGTTGCTTTTCACAAATAAGATTCAACAGTTTAAGTGGACTGGCAGAAGAACTTGTCTGAAACACTGTTGGAAAATTTCAAGTGGAAAATTTTGTCAAGAAAACTGATGCATAAGTCACTTGCATAAGTTTTGACTAAAACTGTAGCTTTTTCTCTTAAGATCTCTTCATTTAAACTAGTGATCCTGAGGACGGGCCTGAAGAGATCACAAAAGTGATTACTTACTTACTTAATGGCAATAGACAATTCCTAAGCAAGTTAAAGGAATATTATCTATTTTATGGAATCCAAAAATTCATTGCTGCGCTTACCTGAGCTCACCATTCAACCCTATTCTGTGCTAACTCCATCCAACAATCCTTTGCAAATCCTACTTCCCTTAAATCTATCCTAATATTGTCCTCAAACCTATGGATAGGTCTTCCAAGTAGACTTTTCCCTTCAGGTCTCCCAGTTAATATTTTTGAGATATGTCTTTCCTCCCCCATACATGCAACATGTGCAGCCCATTTAATTACCCTTACTATATCCGGTGACGAGTACAGCTTATGAAGCTCGTCGTTATGCAATTTTCTCCAGTCCCCATTTTCATCTCTCTTAGGCCCAAATATTTTCCTAAGCACCCGTTTTCGAATACTCTTAGATTATGTTCTTTCCGAAGACAAGCAAACGTGTCTCACATCCATATATTACAACTGGGAGGATAATTGTCTTATAAATTTTTCTTTTTAGACTAGCTGACCCGACACTGAATTTATACAAAAATAGATGTGGGTAGAAGATAGATAGATTATTCAGACGATAAAAAACTTTACTTACAGTGGATAAAATTAAATCATCTAAAACAGGATCAGGCTGAGGTAGATAGATTATTTTAATTAGGATTTAATGTTGAGACCAGGTTGCAGAGCACCCATATTGGAATATTACAAACATTTACAAAAATTAGTAATGCATTCATCGCAACACTTGGTGATGAACAAGAGCACCCATATTGGAATATTACAAACATTTACAAAAATTAGTAATGCATTCATCGCAACACTTGGTGATGAACAATATTTTTTGTCTTTCCGTTCGGAGAGAAAACGAATAGTGCCAATGGTTTACCTACTCTTCAGCACGCCATGTCAACTGCTCATGGGGAAAACGTGGCAATTCAAGGTTTATTCCACACTTCCAATGATTGGCCTTGTGATTTATTAATCGTCATTGAAAATGTAAGGCAAACAGAAAACTGGATACGCTTAAATCAAAACGACAAATCGGTTGGAATCAGTGGTATTCTTGGAATCAGAACATCCTCACCTTTGAACTTTCCTATGATTATTGTTGCTTCAATCACGTTGTTCATCAGCTTCTTAACAGCGAGTCTTGTTCCATTACATAGTTTCGGTTGGTTCAGATTGCGTAACATGATTATCACCGAGCAGGCCTTGAGCTGCAAATTGTGCGGTGCCATTCCTGACAGATCCAATGATTTCAGAAATTCAACTGGATAATTGACAACTTCATCTGGATCGGTAATTGAATCGAGTGACTTAAATGAATGCAATTGACCAGAAATTTGACTTTGAATTTTTATGTTCAAATCATCTACGTCCTTATTCTTTCTTGCCAAAATAGCTCGTTCACTCAACCAAACATGGTTTTTGTAATTTGCCCCAATATTCAGGAACACTTTCGTGATCAATTCTTCTTCTGATGTGAATTGACAAGAATTAGGTGGAAACAAAATGAAGCCAGTGGAAGCGTCAACCGGAATTTTTCCATTGCCAATGTCTAATAATTGTGTGGAAAATACTTCTGCCGATTCCTCATTTTGCAACGCAACTCGCATATTCACAAACTTGAGAGTTTTCATGTATCTCCACAAATTTCATGACTTTAAGCAAGCATTTATTTCATCAGCAGCTGTTGATCTTGGAATGATTGGCAGAGTTTGCCAAAAATCGCCGGCCAGCAGAATCATCATACCTCCAAAGAGGTCCTGATTACTGTGCAAATCTTTCAACGTTCGATCGAGTGCTTCCAATGCTCGTTTGTACGCCATCGTACACTCATCCCAAATGATTATTTTGCAATTCTGTACTTTTGCCATTGCTGATTTTTTGACAGTGTTGTACGTCGGTTCATCTATCGTTTGCAAATTCAGTGGCAGTTTGAGCGCTGAATGGGCTGTTCGTTCTCCTTCTAACAATGTGGCAGTGATTCCTGATGATGCCATGGCCAGCACTATTTGACCTTGTGTGCAAATCGAAGCTAAAATCAATGAAATTAGGAACGTTTTGCCAGTCCAACTAGGTGCATCGAGGAAAAATATCCCTCTGTTGCTGTTGTTGACTGCTATCATCAATGTATCATATGCAGTTTTTGGCTACTGATTAAAAAATGGGACCTTTGTTCGTACTGATTGACTCAAAGCATCTCAATCGTATTGCTGTTCTCGTTCAAAGTCTCGATTGAATGCATTGTGCATAGGGTGATCCGACGCTGGCATTCATAATTCGTGCAACATCTTATCAGGCACAAATCCTCTATAGAAATCAGATCTCCATGTTAAATTCAAGTTCAGGATTCGCTGTTGTTGTACACACTTAGTGCAAAATGTCTTCAGCCATATTGTCTTTGTATTTGTTCCATAATTGAAGTGCGTTAGATGGAAAACAAGTTGAAATGATGATCACAAAAAGTGATCTAATTTGATGTGCAGTTGACGAAATAACAGCATCAGCAAGTGTATGATCCCAGTAAATGTCATCCTCGAGCAAATGTAAATGCTGACATGCTTCTCGATATGTTGTGCACAACTCACAGTTGACAGTTCGTAGAAATTCAAATGAAGTCAGTCCACGAACATTAACCAATAACAAACGCAGGTAAAAACATTCGTCATTGCTCGGATGAACTGTGTAAATGCGCCCCAATGCATCGGTTGAATATACATTCATGTATCTTCCCATGCCTTAAAAACAAATAACGTATTTTAAAATAGAAATAGAAGCATTTTTCATTATCTAAACTTCTACTCTGTGCAAGTATACAAATCCTCACAGACGATAGGATAGGAAAGTGAATTGTGCACAAAATAAAGAAACATTGTCTCTTCTAAAAGTTGATTTTATTCCATAGCTATAATGTGTGTGTCAGTTGCTGATTTCTTTTTCAGGTTTAAAACTCCACTACAATTGAGGAAGCATCAGACAGTTCATACCGGTGCCAAGCCTCACCAATGTGATGTGTGTGGGAGGCAATTCAGGGAGAGAGGGACACTAAGAGAGCATCATCGCATCCATACTGGTGCAATGCCTTTCACATGTGAATTCTGTGGTAAAAGTTTTCGCTTCAAAGGAATCCTCACAGTAAGCATACAAAATAGCATAAGGTGCAGAGATATTTTCTATTTTATTGGTTTTGTTGATTTTTTTGGTTTGAATAGTAAATACAAGTACATTATGTAAGCAAGTAAACAGCACAGTTTTCAATACAGAGACAGACATTCTTGTGTATTACTGGTAAAAATTAAATGTAGTAAAGTTTATATAACAAGCTTCTGATGAAATACATTTTATTTTATTTTACTCCTATATTAACTTGTAAAACTTTTCTATTACAGACACATCGAAGACAGCACACTGGTGAAAGACCATATTCATGCTTAGAGTGTCAGCACCATTTCACAAATTGGCCAAACTACAATAAGCACATGAAGCGTCGGCATGGTATTAATACAAGTCATCAACCAGACCCAAATAAAATTGCAAGACTAGCAGCAGCAGAAGCAGCAGCTGCAGCAGCAGATGCTGCAGCGGCAGCAAATGATGGGGCAGTGATGGTAGCTAATAACTCTTCACTCTCTCAGGTTGTGTCAGCTCCTCAGGTGGTATCCACCTCTACGGGAACTCCAAATATTTATGTGAATCCAGTTTCAAATCCAGGACATGACACAGAACAACTCATTATGAACCGTGGTGATCGAACAGTTCAGTTTTATAACCCAGCGCCAACCCCTGTATACGCATCTGCTTCTATTCCTGCAGGGACAATGCTAGGGTTTTACAATATCCCACAATTGCAGCAGAGCATGGACTCGAGTACCATGGAAATCATCCATGCTGTCCAACCAAGGTAACTCATCTCAACACTCATATCCTGTTACAAGGAAAGGAGATCATTAGAGCAAGGAAGGTCTTGGATTTACAGCATAACTGAGGTATAATCAAAAACATTTTGTGGCATGTTATTGTTTGGCTTGATTGCATTTAACAAAACTTTATTTATTTATTTATTTATTTATTTATTTGGTGTAGTCTATGTTTTGAATGAAATTTTAGCTTGTTCTCATTGTAAGAGAAGTTTGGAAGAATACCAATCTGTTATACCTCTAAGTTGCTGTAATTTTTAATGCTTTCCAGTAGTTTTCACTGGCTTTATTTGTTTTTGCAAGTGTCTATTTATTGTGCTCACTTAAATTCATGGGGGTAGGGTAAGGAGGGCAGGTTGAACCCCAAAATATCTGCTATATTCTTAAGATTATAACATATTGTAGTGAAATAAAAAAAAAAAAAACATTGGTTCGGTTATTACATAATTATTTTACTATTTCGTACATATCAAAGTGTTATTTAAGATCTATCGTAATTTATTTAAGATTAAAATTTCAAAATTACATTGTGTTGATAGGACTTCAGCTTAATAACAATATTGTATTACTAGTAAATAAAACTCCCTTCGGAATCTCTCAGATGATTCGGTGTCCTGGTTATCCATCTGGTGAGATCATTTGGATATCAGAATTTCATTGGATTTCAGCTTGATTCCTGCATAGTTTGAGTATACATAAAAACTTATTCTGGAATGGATTTACAAAATTACTACATTTGCATCAACTTGTCGATACAGATACACTGATTCATATACTTGATACTTGTGTATGTTCACAACAAATCTGGGCACAGCTTATAAATCTGCTAGTGTCACCCACTACTCATACTTCACACCTTGGATCTCGATATTACCTGATTTCAGTAAAGGTCCTAGTGATCGTTATAAAGAGTTCTTATGGATTCTAGCCCATAGTGTGTATAGGATACGTTTTTAAAGTCATAGATTGATTCTGTCGATGCCATTGTACTTCCATCAGGATATTTGTAAAGTCACTGGACAATTCACTGGAAGCATCATGCTGTTTTTAAACTCACCAGTGTTTGTGTGATGAAACTCATTGATTGTTATCAGACTCATCAAACTTTATGTTTGATGCTTCTTAGATGACAGTCATAGAGGAGCAGACAAGTGCCCCTAGCATAAATGAATGCACAATTGTGTGAGTTCCTTTATTCATTCATAAATAAATTTTCGTGTGAAAACTTTGAAACTCCTCTCCATCAGAGTATTGCAACACTGGTGTGATTTATTACTACTTGATTTATATCTAGTAATTAGTATAGGAAAGACTAGTTATCTCCTTGAAGAAGTGTGCAGGCACCTGAAAACTAGAGGCCGTTGAAAGATCGTATCCAGCCGGGAAGGAAGGAAAAGACACCAACAAATAACTCTCATAAGAAACTTTGAATAACAATATAGCGCTAGTATATCTCCCATTATTATTTCATGTCTATGTAGCACTCGAATATTGTGGCACTTTCGTTTCATATCTTTAAATAATCTCTCTGAGTATATATATATTTTTGTAAATAGACGAGTAAGTACTTTCATATATTATTATTCAATGTCTAATCACATCACATAAAGGGAAAAAGAAAGCAAGGCCAGCGCATAATAAAGATGAACCAGAAAAAAAAATATTTCAAGTAGAGTATGCAATCCAGATACACCAAAAAAAGGGGCACATGTGAGCTTATGTAACATTATTCTCATTCATATTGAAAGATTTGATCTGTATCATGTGACAGCGTCGTTCAGAGCTATCCTCAATATCCTCCAACAAGAAAGATTCCTCCATGAAGTACCTGCTTAATTCTATAAGGGCCAACAAACCTAGGAGCCAGCTTTTTGGCAAAGTGAGCAGCACCCTTACTGAGTGGGAAATTCTTACACATGACTATATCATTCACCCTAAAATTACATGGAAGTCTGCCCTGGTTATATTTAACGGCACGTCGCCTGTGAGCAAGAGCAAGATTGTTCGCTGCGGATTTCCAAGTGCGAGAGATCTGTTCAGGTGTAACAGAATCAGGAAGAAGATCAGCAATGTTCCAGAGATTACTAAGCGGATGTTTAGGTTTGAAAGTAAATAACAGAGAGAAAGGAGTATGTCCATGACTGTCGTGTGTGGCAGTATTGAATGCAAATTGCAGCCACGATAGATTCTCATTCCAGAGCGTATGATCTGCATGATGGTAAGCAATTAGTGCATTCTTCAAATTGCGCATCACACGTTCAGCATGGGAGGGATTTGGATAATACGGTGTCGTGGTGACATGGTCAGTGCCACGTTGAAAATGGAAGAAAGTGCTTGAATAACCTTCTCAGTTCGAGAGTCTCAAAGTGGGAAAAGCCAAGAGAATTTAGTGAAAGCATCAATTACAACCAATATAAAAGCGTTGCCTCTTTTCGACCGGGGTAGCTTGCCCATGAAGTCAATGAATAATTTTTGAAAAGGTCTATTAGGCACCAACGAAGACAAAGTTCCCACTCGAGAATTAAGAGCGGGTTTAGACAAAGCACAGACCTGACATGACCTAACCCGTTCCCGGATGTCCAGAAACTTAGACTTCCACCAAAATGTGGACAAGATTTTGTCCAAAGTCTTCTTGACTCCAAGATGCCCACCAAGAGGCGAAACATGATAGTACTTGAAAACCATAGCCCAAAGAGAGGCAGGCAAGACAATTCTAGGACGCCTATCTCTACCACACAAGATCTGCAAGGTGTCCTTATTTAATGAGAAATTTGCTACTGGTTAACCACTCTGCAATTTAGCTATGATACCCGCGAGATCAGGGTCAAGAGATTGATGGTGAGCGATGTCCTCATAAGCAAGAGGAAAATTAACCAGAAGCGGAGCAATGACCTCACCTGAAACAGGGACATTAAGAGAAGACACAACAGGTTCCACCGGAAGATTATCATTGGTAGGGCTATGTCCCTCAAACATCCGAGATAATGAGTCAGCTAAGATATTTTCTGAAGACTTGATATGTACAGAGCGAAATTTGAATGCTGACAGTCGCACCGCCCAATGGGCAAGACGCCCGGTCTTACGGGGTCGACCCAAACACCACGACAATGCCTGATTGTCGCACTCTAAGACAAAGTTGACATGCATTCAAGAAAGGAGCTAAAACAGCTTATGTCCTTGATCCAACCATTCGCTATGAATCTAATGATGATGACCAAGCTGAAAATTTTGTCATGTTGAAAACTGTGTCCAATGGCAACTTGTGAAGAGGCAAGCAGCTTCATCTATGTTTCTAATAAATGATTTTCTTCTTATATACACTGACAGACCAAAAAAAAAAAAAAAAAAATTAAATGAAGTTGAAATCAAAATTATGAAGTAGTGCTTGAAATAAAATTACTGCATTTGTATACTTTTTCTGCCAGACCAGTGTCTTGCAAATCACTACTACCTTTCCTACCATATTCAAAACATGGTAAAGATATGTTGATGATATTTTTGCCATAACCCCCAAAAAGCTTACACAAGATGCCCTTAAGATGCTTTTTGGCCTATACAAGACAGTTCACTGAAGTTTTCATTAGAAGAGCAAACAGATAACTGTCTGCCATTCCTGGACATAAAAATATAAAACAAGAAAACAAGCTAGAATTTGGTATTTACAGAAAGCCCACTCACACTGATTCATACATCAAAGCCCATAGTTTCATCCCAACTTCACATAAACGAGCTGTATTCAATTCCCTCACGCAGAGGCTGGTAAACATGCCTCTCAGCAAATCAGAATGTGACCTAGAATATGACACAATCATCACCACTGCAGAAAATAAGTACAGCAGAGAACTAATCAACAAGAAAATCAACACGTGCAAAACTCAAAAACTAAACAGAGAGATCACCACCTTGAAACCAATAGAAGAAAATTTGAAATACAAGAAAATTACATTCCACCCTTGGGCTGATAATAAATTCAGAATAGTTTTCAGAAATCATGGCATCACAACAGCACCTGTAAAACCTACTCAAATCTACAAATTTAAATGTAATGATTGTGAAAAAGTCTATATAGGAAAAACCAAGAGGACATTAGAAGTCAGAACTAAAGAACACACAAGACACTTCAAATATCAAAATACAGACAAATCAGTGGTAGCAGCACACTTTTGGGATGATGGACATGAAGTTGACAGGGATCCAGAACTTCAAGGGTTGGTCAATGAGTAAGGTCTCCAGCACTCTAGCCCAAGCTCACAACGTCGGACGAGAGATTTGGCACCACTGCCATGTCCCGCTATCTCCCCTCTTTCAAACAAGCCATTGCTGAAGCCGCTGAATTTTTTAGTGTCCGAGATAGAGCTGTTTGAAATGGATCTCCCGATTTCCGTCTCCGCCAAGTAATAAGTAAGGTCTCCAACACTCTAGCCCAAGCTCACAACGTTGGATGAGAGAGTTGGTGCCACTGCCATGTCCCGTTATCTCCCCTCTTTCAAATGAGCCATTGCTGCAGCCGCTGAACCTTTTATTGTCCGAGATAGAGCTGTTTGAAATGGATCTCCTGATTTCCGTCCCCGCAAAGTGCGGGCTCCGCGAACCCACCTCGCACAAACCTTATGGAACATCAATTTGTCACTCAAATTGGTCTGTATGGAACCTTTAAAAATGTCAGGAAGCAATAAACAAAGTTCACGGGTAGTGACGCGTCGATCTTGTCGCACCAATTCATCGACTTTTGCCACCATCTGATCTATGACGGCTGTTGTTCATCTCCCACTTCGTTCTTCATCATGAATATTTGTCCAGCCCTATTTAAACTCACGAACCCATTTACGCGCATTTTTTATGTCCATATATCCCTCTCCATAAACTTCGCAAAGCTGTCTGTGAATTTCAATCGGCGGAACTTTTTTTGCAGTAAGAAACCGTATGACTTCTTGTAGGCGCACTCGGAGGGGGCAGAAATCGGGAGATCCATTTCAAACAGCTCTATATCCGACAATAAAAGGTTCAGCGGCTGCAGCAATGGCTCGTTTGAAAGAGGGGAGATAGCGGGACATGGCAGTGGTGCCAAATCTCTCGTCCGACGTTGTGAGCTTGGGCTAGAGTGTTGGAGACCTTACTTACTGACCAACCCCGTACTAAAATGTGTCTGTGGCCACAAGGAGCTTTCGGTCTGGGGGAGGATTTTTATTCACAAGAAGGGGAACCAGCTGATGAATTTCAATATCCCGACCAAAGTTTGTATGAATGAATGAATGATTTATTCTTGTATCTGGAGTTATACAAATGATGATTTATTCTTGTATCTGGAGTTATACAAATGATCACCCCTGGTGTTACAGAAAATTTTTCACCAAAGGATGTCTGCATACATAAAAACTCATACATCTGAAATCAGTACTACTACTAATAAATGTTTACCTTATGTAAGTATATCCATTTACCATTTCTAACCAATTTCCCCTAAGCATCTAATTTGTTTTTCCCATTTTATTTTAACTATATATAAAAAGTTTCCCAGTTCCTTTAGTGTTTTTGTGTTTTTTTTGTTACAGTTAATTTCTTATATGCCACTTCTTTATTTAACTTTAACATTTTTTTATTTAAAAACTTATGTCTTAGTGTTTCAGTTTTGGGACAACTTAAAAGTATATGCTCTGCATCTTCATTACAAATACATAATGGGCAACGACCTTTCTCGAAATTTCTTCTTGCCCCTCTAAGCTTCCATATCCCTAATCTCCACCATGCCAGCCCAGATTTTTTTGAGCAATCATTCACATAATTTTCCATACCCCACATTTCCTTCATTCTGATATAGAATACTAAAGATTTCTTTTCCCTCATTACGGCAAAATGATTCTGCCTTTGTATATCATTACATCTTTTAATAACTATTTTTGAAATCACATTGATGTTTTTCTCCTCGTTCAATAGTGAATTCCATATCCACTTTAATCCTATCTCATCTAATGTTTTCCTAATGTACTGTATTCTGTTTCGATTACCATTATCATTCACTTGGGATTGGAAGCAGATTTTCACTATATCTTCATTGTCTTTTTCCCAGATGTATCTGTAATACCTTAAAATATTGCTTAAAATGACCCACTTGTAACGGAAACTCGGGCGGTAGCTGGAACGGTCATCGGAATAGGGTTTTAGGTTAATGTGGGCGCCAAAAGGATTGGATCCAAGGTTCAGATAAAGATTAATGTTCCATGGTCCATACCTTTAATGAAGTTCTTGTAGCGATGACGTCTCCCATGAGCATGATATCTCGAGGGGTGTTGCGCTGGTTTCCAGTTCACGTATGACAAAAATTACCTCTGAAACTGACTGTGGCAGGAAGATAGGTATTTTGTCTTCATACGTGTTCTCCACAATGATACAAGATGATTAATATTGAACTGAATTCCGTAGATTTATTTACCAAGTAAATATACGTCGAAAAGTTTGTTACAGAACACAGAATTAAAATGAGAAGTTACCAAATCAGCTTATACAAAACACTCGGCTTATAAGTTATAATATACTACATCTTTACTGTAATGTAGTTACACTCCTAAGTGCTGCCTTGCTATAACAGCATTAGAAAAAAATACCCGTATATCCACGACGGAGGATATGAAGCAAGTTAGTGAATTTTAGTTAGGTCTCTCTGTAGCTCTGTCAGAAGGGCGTAAACTATCCTCCCTTCTCCTTACTCTCAACAAGTTATTATTGGTTGAAATATTTTAAGTAAGTTTTCATTTGTCCACGTCATCACTGTTTGGTGTGGGTGAAGTGTACTTGTAACATCCTTCTGGAAAAGCCAGTAAGGTCATATGCCTTATTTCTGAGAATTTCAATTAGGTTTTTGACAGTTTTCTGATATACAAGTTTCGTGACTTTAGCTAAGTTGAACATCTTAGGAAAGTCCACTTTCAGGACTTCTAGCTGAGATCTTTAGAAATGCGAAGTTTCGCATGAGCGGTTATCTCTTGTGACTCTGTATTGTTATAAGATTAGTGTGTAAATTTCAATCTCCTTGTAAACTCTTCCAATATTCTGTTATAATATTATTTAATATGTATTCTTAAAGTTATGATATTAATTACATATGAATATATATGTATGTCTATATATTCAGTTTCACACTACTGTCATATCCTAATTCATACCGAGCTGCTTCATTTGATGAGTATCTTGATACCTGCAATATTTGTTTGCAGAATTGTTTCCAAGAATTCCTTTCCCCCCACATTTCACTTCCATATAACATTTTTGATTCAACTATTGCTTTATATAACCTGTTTAACATTTTGAATCTAATTTCGGGTAGTTTGGTTGAGCAATTGTATATAGCATTCATAGCTAACTTTTTTACCATTGTTCCATGCAGCCTTGTTTTGAAGTTCCCAAGATCCCTTATTATTTAAAATTATTCCTAAATAGTTTATACAATTTACACAATTTATAACTTTATTATCTATGCTCCATTTTTCCCCCTTGCTTAGTTTATTGCCATTTTTGCAGACTAGAATATTGGTTTTGTGAATGTTAATTTTTAAACTCCACTCGTTACAAAATTTATAGACTGCATCAATACTTCTTTGTAATCCTATGGGGGTAATTGCAGTTAATACTAAGTCATCTGCAAATTTTATTCCTGGAATTGATATATTCATAACTGTTGGTAGGTGATTGTTAATTGTTTCTACCTCGTCAAAGATGTTGTTTGTGAATATATTGAACAACTGGGAGCTAAGGTTGCACCCTTGCCTGACACCAGTTCTTTGGTTAATCATCCTTTTACTACCCTATTGGTTAATTCCCACACAAAATTCTATATTATCATATAATGCAGCTATATTATTTGTAAACATGTCACTTAAACCTATTTTTCTAAGTTTATACCATAATTGGTCCCTATTAACTGTGTCAAATGCTTTTTCTAAGAGAATATTATAGGAGAAAAATTCCTCCGGCACTGGGACTTGAACCCAGGATCTTTGGCTATTCGTGCCAATGCTCTACCAACTGAGCTAAGCCGGAGCTCAATTCACAGCGCCAGATGGAACTTCTCTCCTATGACTCATAGGACTCATAGGAGAGAAGTTCCATCAGGACTCATAGGAGAGAAGTTCCATCTGGCGCTGTGAATTGAGCTCCGGCTTAGCTCAGTTGGTAGAGCATTGGCGCGAATAGCCAAAGATCCTGGGTTCAAGTCCCAGTGCCGGAGGAATTTTTCTCCTATAATATTCTCATGTAGTGTCCAACAGAGTCAATAATCTGTGGCTCATGAATGCTTATATACTACCCGCGCGCGATTTCTTGAGCGCTCGGCTCCCTAGTCCTCATTCGGTAGGTTTCGTTCAACTTCGTAGGTTAAGCTGACAACATTGAAACACGAAGTACGCTATACACCCTGACATCTAGTGGCTTCAATAATAAGCTTTCATTCTGTCTCAGGATTCTTATTTATTTATTGACATTATCTTTTCTGACGCATCGAGTTATGGGGAAAAATACAATCTTTCGAACTGCTGATTTCACAAACACTTCATTGTACATCCACACTTTCCTCACCTCTTTAAGAATTCCGTAAGTGCTAATTTCTGACGATCCCGTGAACTCTGATGTCAATTTCATGGACTGAAAGTTGAGCGAACTTTTCGCAATTTGTATTAAATACGTTTAAAATTAGGCCTATAGCTTTCTCCACTTTTAGATGCCTTACCTCTCTTACGTTTTAAAACACGAAATGGTGAAGCATGTTCTGCTAAGACTCTTCTTTATGCCTAAAATTAGTCATCCAGTGTAAAAATATTGAGCCTATATTGTGCATAATATTCTTATTTGATGACTTATTTGATAACCAAAGGCTTATGACGTGTAATTAATTGTTACGCAATACCGTCACCACGTTATATTATTGGACTGCATTAAAATCGTTGTATATTAAAGTCACTACATAAAATACCATACGCGCGATTCTGCTGAAACGTTATTTCTTTGGTTGACAACACTGCAGAAAGACTGGCGGAATAGCTTTGTTTTGTTCCCCCCGACCCTCGCTTCCCCGTAAATCCAGCGCTCAAGAAGTGGCGCGCGGGTAGTATCTATGCTTTTTCTAAGTCAATAATTCACCAATAAATTTTCCCCCTTTTTTTACTGAGGTATTTATCTGTCACAACATGCAAAATAAATAAATTGTCAACTGTTCTCTTGTTTTTCCTAAACCCGCTTTGCCATTGGGATATTAAGTTATGTGCTTCTAGCCATTCGGTTAGCCTGTTTGCTAAAATCCCCGTGTATAATTTAGATACTGCTGTCAACAGGCTTATGCCTCTGTAATTGCTGGGGTTCTGAGTATCACCTTTATTCTTGTATATAGGCACTACAATAGCTTTTTTTCCATGATTCTGGTATTTGATTCGTCATTTTAATTTTGTTAAAAAATTTAGTTAATATCTCTAGCCATCTCTGATTTTCACACATTTTTTTCCATACCTGTGTTTGAATTCCATCAATGCCTGGTGATTTCCTGGCCCTAGCTTTTTTGATTATCCTACTAACTTCGTCTTTGTTAATCTCGTTGTCTAATCCTTCAATATAATTCATACATGGATATACATGTATAGTATGATATGTAGGACCAGTGGTGTATCCAAGATTTACTTTCGGGAGGGGCTGTGATAAGCCTAACACTATTATCACTAGGGCCCAGAAGTTGATGGTCTAAAAACGCCTAAAAATGACCCACAAATGAACTTAAATTTATGAAAATATGACATGAAAAATTGAAAATATGACTTAGTATTTCTAAATGCATATCTAAAAAGGGGAATACATTAATAAATAATAAAAAACAAGGGACAATATTTAAGTATGTTATATAACTAGTTTAATATTATGTTTTCTATTATTATTGTTATGTTTACTATATTAATGAATGCCTCATAGCTAAGGAATTACGAGATTACTTTGTCTACAATGTTGGAAAAGTTAATTCTGAAGACAAAATAGGGAAAAATGCAACGAAAGAATGAAAATTTCCTGAAAAACGACTGGTAGAGATTAAAATGCTGAAAAATGCAAAATATGAGTAATGTATTTTTGTTCGTACTGAGGCAAGACAAAATTATACTACATCCTGCATTGTCTGTGATGTCTCAGAGAAAAATATGACATTTCAACAACTTCCGAGCCCTAATTATGACACACAATTATACTGAACATGTTAGAATACTTTCATCTCCTATAAGTCAAGCCATGCATTTGAACTGTCTACTATCTGAGAAATTAAAGTGCCCTTATGTGCAACATATTAGCATGACTTAACGTTTCAGGGGGGCTGTAGCCTTCTCAGCCCCCCTCTGAATACGCCCCTGTGTAGGACTACTTGCTTCTCTAAGCTGAAATAATTCCGAAAAATGATTGACCCATGCCTCTTCGTTTATAGTTAAATTCTTAGTAGTATTATATTTCAACCTCTTAAGATAATTCCATATTTCTGATGTACTATTGCTAGTTAACCAGTTATTTATTTTCGCACTCTCTTTGTTATGAAAAAGTTCCTTTTTCACTATTAGTAACTTTTTATACTGATTTTTCATATCCATGTAATACATTTTTTCAGGACTCTCACTAGATCTACCTTTTGTCTTGCACCACCTCTTATAAGCTAATCTTAATTGTGATATCATATTTTTGCATTCTAAATCAAACCATGAAATATACCGTGAGGGGCCTGTATGTTTGCTTACCTTCACCACACTACACCTTTCTATGGCTCTATAAATCAACTGTGCAGCACCGTCAGTATTGCCTTGGTCTAAGAAATATTTAGTACGTTTACATGCAGGATTCAGATCGATCTGAGTCCGATCCCAGTGTTGAAATAGTCATGTAAACGCGGACTCAGTCCGGAATGAATTTTCGATCCGATCCTCTGCAAATGGAGGAACGGATCGGATTCAAATCATATTCAATTCCACGTAAACGCTAGCGAACTCAATCCTGGTGCGCGCGCAAGCACTGGCATGGCGTTCGTCATTTTGTTCTGTCAGCTGATAGTCAATTTAATAAAAAATACTCACTCACACTATAATATTAATATCATTGTTACTCTTTTATGTCATAATTTCTTTATGGTGACTAGAAATTATTGATAGAACACACTTTTTATTTATATTTTTAATCACGGAATAAACGCGGCATTTGTTTAAACAGGTTAGCCACAACAATAGCCACACTTAACCAAGTTAGCCAATATTCCAACAAATCTCAATCCACTCCAAAAACTTGCCATGTAAACAGGGAACGTATTGAGTTGGGATCGGATTCAGATAGATTTCAATCCCACATGTAAACGTGGTAAATGTATTCCTATTTCTGACAACTCTGAAGTACTATCATTCAGGATTGACTTAAAGCTATCACTGTTCTCTTCAGTCCACACATAAGCTCTTCTTCTCGTATTTCCTATGCCACATTTGTCCTCACTCACTGAGGAGGGTCTGAGAGGGTCCTCCTCGTTGCCTATGTCCAGGTCTAACTCGGCCGATAATATCATATGAGAACTGTAAACTACCTCAGATATTCCAAAATCTTTTATCTTATCTCCTAGAAAATGTGATACTAATATACAGAGTCCGCCAGAAAAATGTATACACTCTTTGTCAGACTGTATCGGGATATTGTATCGGGATATTACCAGTATATTACCAGTATGTTGTAGTATGGTCTTACGCTCAACACATGTCGTTAATTTCAACACGATAGTGACAAAACAAAATGGCTGGAGCACGCTTAACGTTCGAGCAGCGAAAATGCATTCTTAAGTTCTTTATCTGGTTTGATAATGCCGTTGAAGGGCAGTGTCAGTGGAGGCGGGAGTTTGAATCAGAACCCCCAACCCGCCTAGCAATTAAACGCATTTTAGCAAGTTTGAGGCACATGGAACGATTTGTGATATTCATAAAGGAAGATCAGGAAGACCGCGTACAGCTAGAAGTCCTGCTTCGTCGGATCTCGCGTTGGAAAAGTTTGTTACTTCTCCACAAAAGTCTGCTACGCAATGTGCGCGTGAAGTGGGGATTAGCAGTACAAGTGTACGACGAATTCTGAAAGGTGCTAAGTGGAAACCTTACATTCCACGATTACTGCATGTGATTAATGATGACGATCCTGATTGGACGAAGAGGGCCCATTGAGTTCCCTCCACGGTCGCCAGAATTAACCCCTATGGACTTTTACTTATGGGGAACCGTGAAAGATCAAGTCTATCGACGTAAGCCACGCACGATGGAGGAACTTCGCCAGGAGATTACAGCGGAATGTGCTGCGATCTCCATTGAAACATTGACCGACATAGCTGCGGCGACCGCTCATCGTTCAGTAATGTGTCTGGCCGCCAACGGCCAACATTTTGAACATCTAATGTAACCACTGAACTAAGAGAGTACTACCGGTAGATGTTTGATTAGTATTTAAATTAAAAAAACAAACCTAATAAATAGTTTCGTTCCTTAAAGTGTGTATACATTTTTCTGGCGGACCCTGTATAATCAACTATGCTTGCACCCTGCTCATTTGCGAATGTCAAGTTACCATGAATATCTGATCCGTAATTGATGTTTAAAAAAATTAATCCGTTCTCTGTACAGAAATCAATCAATTTTATCCCTTCATTATTTACTACCATGTCCTTACTCATTTTGGTCGAGAAATCACGGTTTGTACCGTTGGGGACAATGTTAACTTCTGGACTGAAAGTAGTTGGATCTTGCTTACCTGTTCTACTGTTAAAATCCCCAGTTATGCACACATAATTTGCTTTATACATAGTCATCATATCATCTAGCTCCTTATTTAATTTATCATAAAATTTATTGTTAAAATATGGTGAACCCTTAGGGTGATGATGAGTAACACCTAATAATAACTCCATTTCCCCTTTATTATTCTTTAGTCCTACCCATAGGCTTTCTTCATTCGTGCTATCTATTTTCTCTATATTTTTCATTAAGTCGTTCCTAATTATAATCATTAGTCCCCCTGGATGTCGCCCAAATTTACTTTTCTTGTCTTTATTTTGAGCTATACATTCATATCCCTTTATCTTAATAGATTCGTTCTGTTTCAGCCATGTCTCGACCACGCAAAAAAAGTGATAATTCTTTATTATATTCTGAAGTTCCCCATTTTTTAGACTATTTCGTATCCCTTCGACATTGAAGAGACCGATGCTCAAACCCTTCTCTTGGCACTGATCCTATTTTTTGAAGTACTTAGGCTGTGGGTTTGCCCAATTTCTGAGACTATAAGCTTGTTTACTGGCCCTAATATTAGTCTTGTCCAGTTGTATTAAACATCCCTGGGGCGATGAAATTATCTCGTCATCACTTACAATCCGTCTCGAAGCTGTGTCAGCAGTATTCTCTCCAATGAAGGCACACGCACCGTGTTGTTGATTCTGATTATTTACGTCAACCATTTCCGGTGCCGGGGTGTATATGACCTGCGGGCAAGCTTGTGTTGTGCGCTTTATCGTTTCCTCTGGCTGTGTTGTACCGCCGGCCACGTTTTCTTTATCTACTGATGGACTTCTGTTTATAGGACTCTCAGTGATGCCGTTTTCTGTCATTCTGTTTTCTAATGTAATGTTATTCTTGCAAAAATGCAAGTCGTCAAGTCTTTATTCAACACGCAGCTTGTCTTTTACTAGAACCGCGAACTTTCCCTCACTTCTTGCTTTTCTTAAAAATGGCAATAATTCTCTACGTGATCTTCTTTCTTCATAACTATAATCATGGTCGAGTCTAAATCTTCTTCCTTTCAACATAGGGGCCCTACTCATCACATGGTCCTTTGTTCTTATAACACTCACGAACTTCACTAAAATAGGTCGGTTTCTTCCCTTGCCCAGGCAGTATACATTTTTGATGTGTAGCTCAGTTAAGTTCATGTTTAATTCCGTCTTTAGAAATTCAGTTACACGATCACAGGTATCCACTCTTCTCTCCCTATATCTCTCTTCCATCCCGAAAATGATCATATTCCTTAGCCTCGACTCTTTTTCTAGTTGTACAAGTTATTTTCAAACTGTAAAAGCTATACTTTGCATAATTTTGTATAATTATAGCATGTCCCATAACATGTACAGCCGGTCAAATAAAAAACGTCGGGACTCGTATGCAGTTAAAATTAAAGTTTTAACGCATTAGTTCACAAGTTTCCTATAAAAAACATAAAATACAGGTCATTCTCGGAACATATGAGGCCATGCAACAGGAGGGAAAAAATGAACAACTAGGGGAAAAATGAACAACGCGGAAAGCGCAACACACGATATTCAACTTAATATATTGTCATAATTCATTTTGCTTTGTGACATGGCGCCATATACAAATGCTAGCTTGAGAGAATGTGTAGTTAGGGCTGTAATTGACCTGCATTTTTCGGCCTCTGAAGCAGCGAGAAGGTTCCATATTTATGAAAGAGCAGCTCAGAGGTGGGAACTTCACAATAATGTGACCGGAAGTTTTCATAGGAAACGTGGATCTGGCCGGCCGCATATTTTGATGCTAGATTGGTTGCAGAAGTTGAACGTAAGTTATTAATTTTGCACTACAAGTACCAGTATTATAAAATAAAATCTTTAAAAAATGCTTCTTCAATAAACATATTCCTCGCGAATTTATTCATTATTATTATAAGAATTTCCATGCAAGAATATGGCGGATTTGAGGCATATAGCCACAGCCTTCTATACATCTTTGTTTTGGAACAAAACTGACTAAATAATCAAGAAAATACATGGACAGAGAAGAGGCAGGTGTGAACCTAACCTTAAGTCTTCCTGTACATGCACATATGCTCGTCGTGATACTTTATGAAATACCGCCCGACGTTTTTTTATTTGACCGACTGTACATGTTCAGAGGATGAAATGAATTACATTCTATTTTAAGTATGCTTTTGGAACCTCTTTTAAATTGAACTGGGTGGATGTTTGTCTTCTAAAAATGTTTCTTATATTATTTATATGCTTAGTTTGGAATTTGTTGCTGTTAATATTAACATATTTTGAACATCTTTTTCAGCCCGGTGCATGAAACAATAGTATACAGCATAACTACACATGATGGAGCATGCTAGTCCAGTGTAAGTGAAGGAAACTCTCAGCTGCAGCATCACAGTTTGTTTATTTTAAAGACTTTTTGTGATCTGATCTTAATTTATTTGTAATGTGTGTAAATAAATTGGTAACAACAGTCGAAGTGCCTCCAGGACATAATAATAACAGGAAATATGTATATATAAGATGTTGTT
The DNA here is from genome assembly GCA_964059195.1 of Ectobius pallidus. Taxonomy (NCBI): domain Eukaryota; kingdom Metazoa; phylum Arthropoda; class Insecta; order Blattodea; family Ectobiidae; genus Ectobius; species Ectobius pallidus. The sequence goes on along the minus strand of CAXKWD010000005.1, from coordinate 29,440,579 downwards.
CATTTCTTTGGGCAGAAGTTTTAACAAGGGGCCTCAAAAACATTGCTTGTTTTCAAGAACCAATGAATGGCAATAATAGTTATTTGTGTGTGTGCTTATACAAACATTCCTAATAAGTGAAGAGTTGTAAATTTAATGAGAGTTTAACATAAAACAAGCTCTCTGTGTCTGCTTCAATAATGAGTATAATGTTGTGCATAAGCTGTGTAGTGTCTTGTGAACAAAGTTCTTATATGGAAGATTTGGATGGTGAAATTTTGTATAGTTTATTTATTTATTTTTTAACTGAATTATGTTTAATTTGCTGAATATATAGAAATATCATGGATTAGTGTAAAATTTGTATAATGTTTTGTTTTTTAATTGTGTTGTTTACTAACCTTACCCAAAAAGAAAGTTATTTAGGTAAATATTAAGCTTACTTCTGTTGTGGCAAATTAAGTTATTACATAGTGGTAATATAATTTCTTTCTCTTAACCCTAATTTTGTACTTCTGCAGGGGACAGTTAAACATGTGTAACAAAGGAACATTAACAGCAAAGCTGACAGAATCATTTGAGAAGAATTCAGTAATAATTAATGTCTGTTATATCACTTCTTAGATAGAGGCATATCATTGTTATGCACAAGCTATAAGATATTCACGCGGATATTACAAAAGAGACTGGAACCATATGTAGACAGAATATTAGGAGAATACCAAGGTGGTTTCAGAACCGGACGATCCACCACGGACCAAATAATTCACAGTCAGATTACTGATGGAAAAGATGTGGGAAAATAATCTGGACCTAACACAAATCTTTGTTGATTTCAAAGAAGCATATGACTGCATAGACAGGACCAAACTATTTGAGATCTTGATACACTTCAACATACCCATCAAATTAGTGAAACTAATTCGACTAACAATGATCCAAACAACTGCTAAAATCAAAGCACAGACAGGGGTAACAGACCCTTTTAGTGTCACACATGGGCTGAAACAGGGGGATGGGCTGGCACCAACCCTGTTTAATATAGCACTTGTGTATGTTATAAGGAAATTATCAGTCCAAGGGAACACCACATTGGAGAATAAAATGGTTCAGCTGGTGGGATATGCGGACGACATCAACATAATGGCAAGGTCCAATGCAAGAGCAAAGGAGACCTACTAAGAACTAAGAGATGCAGCAGAAGGGATAGGATTACAAATAAACACAGAAAAAACAAAAGTCATGATCAATACACGAAGGAAAATTAGGAAACCTAATCAGTTTATAATTGGGCCCCTTGATCTAGAAATACGTCAACCAGTTTAAATATTTGGGATGCTGGATAACAGAAGATAACAACGAAATTCATGAGATAAAGAGAAGGATACATTCGGCTAATGGAGTCTATGCATCACTGTCCTCAATTATTAAATCAAGGAACATCCATCGCCAAGCCAAAGCAACACTGTATAAACTCATGATTAGACCAATATTAACATATGGCAGCGAGACCTGGACTATGAGTAAACAAGCTGCTAACTTAATCGACACCTTTGAAAGAAGGATTTTAAGAAGGATATATGGCCCAGTTCAAGATAATGGTGTGTGGAGAATACGCTATAACAATGAATTATACAATCTGTACAAAGACAATAAGTTAACCACCATCATCAGATACCACAGGCTGCAATGGTCTGGGCACATCATCAGGATGGGAGATAATCGAATCCCCAAGAAAGTACTATTTAGCCAAATCGAAGGTAGAAGGCCTATAGGAAGACCCAGGGACCGCTGGATTGATGCAGTGGCAAGTGATGCTAAAACCCTACTCCAAACCAGGCGGTGGACATCAATTGCCAAGGATAGAACCAGATGGAGGCAGATGATAACGGAGGCTATGGTTCGATCCCGAACTGCAACGCCATAGAAGAAGAAGAAGAAGATATCACTTCTTAGTAATAAAATGTATCTACTCATGAACTAGATTCTCTTAAATCCTTTAGAGGCTGGTTTTCAGCTTCATATGCTGATGGCAAGACTAGCCCTCTTCCCCTCTAGACCCCTATCAACTTTGCTGCATACATACATACACAAGAACTCTGATACTTAACTATTAATGGCTAACAGATTATATATTATATATAAAAAACTGTTTGTGGCCAAACTATCAAACGAATTTGCAATATTTTTTTCTGATTAGGATCAGTAATTAATATATAGTAAAATGTATTGGGTGTGTCAAGTCATTATTTTCATTTACATCTTTTATTGATAGTTAAAGTGTAGAAAGTAATGGACTTAACGCGTTTTGACCCAATACTATAATAATAATCATTTAAAAAGATGAAAGTTAGTATTTTATTTAAGTATTACAATCACATCTTTTCGCGCTTATACAAAGTGAACTATTGCCAAAGTACCAAATTGTCAAAATTTAAACAATTTCTGTTTTTTAAGCATTTTAAATAATGAAAAATCCATGCTTCTCTTCTTTTATTATTGACCGCTAATTTCATCTGTTTCAGCATCTGGTGAATACCGCTTTCATTAGAAGAACACCTGCAAAAAATAGACGTCGTAAAGTTCAACGCACCACCTGTTTCGCACGTGATCGCGTCTGATATGTAGACTCAACGTAATTTGCACCGAACCAAATTCTGGACTGAACACGTTTTGCATCAAACCCCATATTTCAGGCTAAATTTTAAAGGGAAAGGTTGCGATTTGAAACTAAAACGTTATGTAGTATCATGCAGAACACCTCAGAGAATGCGAATCCACAAAAAACTACATTATGATCAGAGGTGGACTTAATGCGTTTTGAACCGACACTCCTCAATTTACTATCTTAATTAAATGAGATGATTGACTTTAAAACACATTACTTTTCCTATTTATTATTTAAATATTTAATAATAATAAATTAATATTTTCCTACAATTCTAAAACATTTTGAGGTTTTATAACAACTTTTGCCTTTCAAAATGTAGGAAACGTATGTACTACTCTGCAAACATAAATTGGGCACTTAATCAGTGTTAAGAGACTTATGAACCAGCATATTAGACGTACCGTATTTTACGAACTATAAGACGCTTCGGACCATAAGACACACCTGATTTTAGGATGGAAATTTAAAGGAAAATAAATCTAATTTGATTCTATACGAAAAATTTTAAAGGAGATAATGTACTTTATTGCATAAACAAATTATAACTTTGTACAATGGAATCAGTGTAAATTACTTCTAACTTAAAACCTGCGTTGTATGAAAATCTCTAATGTACAGGTGGAATTGCGTAAATTTAAACAATTGAACTGATTTCTCATGAAGTACTGAAAATACCTTTACACCCTCTAACCGCCAATTCAGCATATGGTTAGTGTACGGGATAAGGCTATTTAGAGGCCATGCCCTTCATTTAAACCACCCGGCGGAGACAACTCCTTTCGTATAAAAGAACTCAACATTACTTTCTTTTCGCATTGTACGCCTGGCTTCCAGCTAACCTCATGTTATGATTGTCACAAGTGCAGTGATGTACAATCTGTGCCACCTTGTTTATAATTATGGTGTTCTGGCAATATTTACCGTTATTTTAATTTTTTTAGTGTACTTTGGACCATTAGACGCACCCAACTTTCATGGCTCTGTTTTCAAAGTAAAAAAGTGCGTCTTATGGTCCGTAAAATACGGTATGTGGTGACATGGAAGTTAATGATCCAATTGACTGCCCAATATGCAGAAATTCCAAAACGAAGAAGGATAATAATTTATGGCTTTTATGTGAAAAATATCAAACCTGGTTTCACGGATCCTGCCTTGGACTTTATAATGAAGCAGTCCCAGCTAATGCCTCATCTGAATGTGGTTGGTTTTGCCCACATCGTGTAGTCCAAATTGATTCACAGAACATTTCAACTAGTGACTCTGAACTGATTACTTGTCCTATATGCACCAATGCAGATGATAAATTCTTTAAAGGACCAAAGGGACTCTGCATTCATTGGTCCAAGACTCATCCAGCTATTCCCTTTGTAAGAAGTGAGACACCTACACAGTCCACACAAGATTCTTTTCGTTCCAGATTGTCCTCTTGCAAGTCGAGTATATACATGTTCTCAAACATATTCCAAAAGATGCACAATACTTTGCAGCTGAAAAGCTTTGTCAAATCATCTAACATTGTATTACCTACAACAACAAAGATTGCTGGAAGGACTTGTTCTTGTTTGCATACATTGTTCTCCATATACCAGAGACAACAAACAAAAGACCACACAAATCTCTCATTTCTAATATCAAGGATAATTTAAAAGAATTCAAGTTGACTACTTGTTCAGTTCTGAGGAAATTTAAGTTTTCCAAGACCTGCCTAATTAAATCCAAAGTATCTGATGATGATATACGTGGGGCGGTCCGCATACTCTCAACTGACTCAGGAATAGCAACTCCTACAAATGATACTTTCGAAGCCTTACAAGAAAAGCATCCTTCTCCCTCCAGACTGTTAAAGTTAGGTGATCCACCTGCTTTTGATGCACTACACTTGACTGTTTCTCCAGACCAAGTACTCCAAGCCATTAAATATTTTCCCAATGTCTCCTCTTCAGGCATAGATGGTCTTTGACCTCAGCACCTCAAAGATAGATCTTCTATCTTCTTCTGCTGGAGATTCTGGAAAGCGCCTGTTACAAACTATAACAAAAATATGTAATTTCATATTGGCTGGTCAAGTGTGCAGCACCAAGAAATTTGTGAATACTTCCACCCACACCAGCTGGGGTTTGGTACATGGAATGGATGTGATTCTGTTATTCATGCAGTCCACACATTCCTCCAAATGAACTCTACTACTACAAAGGTACTGTTGAAAATAGATTTCACAAATGCTTTCAATTGTATTGAAAAGGATTTCATGTTGGCTCAAGTTAAGGACAAAGCACCCCAACTGTAACCGTTTTTATGGCAGGCATACAGACACCCTTCTAATCTTTATTTTCATTCGAAGGTAATTCCATCCCTTAGAGGGGCTCAACAGGATGATCCTACAGGTCCAATGATATTTGGCCTTTCAAACCATCCCATTATTACAAAATTACGAAGCTTTCTTAATCTGTTCTACCTGGATGATATAACACTTGGAGATGATCCCGACATTGTCCTTGCTGACTTCAAACAACCAATAGAGGCTTGCAAGTCCATCAGTTTGGAAATCAACCCAACCATGTGAGAATTATTCTTCTGCTCTGAGAAGGACAACACTGTTGTGTCAGCATTTCAGCAATTAAAATAACTTCAAAGCCAGAACGAAAAAATAATATTGAGATAGATAAATACACTGCTTCCCTTATTTTAATTACTAACCTGAACCCAGGTTTCGGTGAGCCTTCCCACCATGTTCACTATGCGTGAACATGGTGGGAAGGCTCACCGAAACCTGGGTTCAGGTTAGTAATTAAAATAAGGGAAGCAGTGTATTTATCTATCTCAATATTATTTTTTCGTAATATTAACTTCCCTGTATAAACTTTCTAAAATTCTATATATTCAAAGCCAGAGCTTACTTGACTCGGCTCCCCAGTTTTTCTCGAGTCCACAGAATCTGCTACCCATGCTAAAATGGATGTCATGAGGAAGTTGTTTGACAACTTAACATCTCTTAACTCTCACACTGCATATTTATTATTAAGAAATTGTTTTTCAATACCTAAATTGCATTACTTTATGAGAACAACTTCTCTATGGTACTTTCCTTTTCTTCATAGTAAAAGATAAAATGCGTGGTCCTACTTTCCACTAAAAACTCAATAACATAAAAATGATGAACATTTGATAAAAACACTTAGTTATGATAGTGGTTAAAAGATCGGTTAAAAACAATAAAAAACACACACAAACACAAGACGTTTCAGCCCGCCCTCCGGGCCTTCCTCAGTCAGACTGATTATATGGATCACTTCTTTCACAAACGGTCGTGATGTTCAACTGCTGTTGTTGTTGTTGTTGTTGTTCGTCGTTGCTTGTATTGTCCTCAAGTTCACGTTCTCTGTATCTGTTGCTTCTATAGTGTTCCAGTATCCACGTGTGGGGAATGTTAAAGTCATTTTCACATCTTGGGGAAATACAGGGAAATTTAGGTATGGGTCTTTTACTTCGCAAATTCTTAATAATGCTTAGCCATGGCTCCCCCAAATCACCCCCATAGTTATTTAGACAGATTTCTCCACTCTCCGCGATGTGGGAAGCTTCGCAAATTTTTCTACGGATCTTGTCAGCTTCGATTTTTAAAATTTCGAAGTGACCTATGCTGTGACCTTCCCCAACCATATGCTGGCTCAAACCAGTGTTGCACTTCTTGTTTCTTACATCTCTTTCGTGTTCGTGTAATCTAACATTAAAAGTCCGGCCAGTTTCCCCGATGTAAATCTTCCCACATTCCTTACATGTGATGGAATAAACGCCCGGATTCTCCATTCTTTCTTTCTTGTTGCCAAAATGTTTGTATTGTGCGAAGCATTTCTCTATTGTGTTTACGGGTTTATATGCTGGTGTTAGGTCATGTTTTCTCAACACTCTACCTACTTTATCTCTTGTATTGGGGGAGCCATGGCTAAGCATTATTAAGAATTTGCGAAGTAAAAGACCCATACCTAAATTTCCCTGTATTTCCCCAAGATGTGAAAATGACTTTAACATTCCCCACGCGTGGATACTGGAACACTATAGAAGCAACAGATACAGAGAACGTGAACTTGAGGACAATACAAGCAACGACGAACAACAACAACAACAACAACAACAACAGCAGTTGAACATCACGACCGTTTGTGAAAGAAGTGATCCATATAATCAGTCTGACTGAGGAAGGCCCGGAGGGCGGGCTGAAACGTCTTGTATTTGTGTGTGTTTTTTATTGTTTTTAACCGATCTTTTAACCACTATCATAACTAAGTGTTTTTATCAAATGTTCATCATTTTTATGTTATTTCCTTTTCTTCTTATGGAGATTGAAAGATTGTTCAGAAATAGTTTGGAATCTATTTTAAACATTCAATTAGAAGTTTACCACTCAAGTTTGGTGGTCTTGGCATTCATTCAGCAAGTGTCACATGCCTCCCAGCCTTTACTGCTTCGGCCCATGGTGTTCTCGATTTTGTCAAGTCTGAAATCATAAAACACGGTGAAGAAATCGATTTGAGCCATCTGTCTGTCATAGGCATTACAAGAATGGGCTACTTTGAATAACCTAAATGTCCCTCAAGACCATCTTGAAGTCCAGCACAACTGGGATTTAATGAACGCTGCACGCATCCACGAGTCGCTGGATTCATCTTCCGTTTCAGCTACAGATCAAACACGCATTCTTGCTATCCAAGAAAAAGAAGCTAGTACATAGCTTAACGCCATACATCTACTAACATTGGCACCTTTGTAGATAACATGAACTTTCGGATTGCGGTAGCCTTGAGACTAGGCTCTAAAATTTACCAACAACATAAATGTGTTTGCGTTACCACTACAGATCAATATGGTTACCATGGTTTAAGCTGTAGGAAGAATGCGGGAAGAATTTCAAGACATTTCACCCTTAATGGCATACCAAAACATGCCTTATCCTCACCAGGCATTCCTTCAATTCTAGAACCAACTGGAATCAGCCGCACTGATGGCAATTGCCCTGATGGGCTAGCAATTATACCTTGGAGGAATGGTAAATCACTGCTTTGGGATGCCACTTGCGTTGACACATTGGCTGGCTCTCATTTATCAATGACATCCAAACTTGCCAGTTCCGCTGCAGAAGCAGCAGTTAAACTAAAACAACACAAATACCTGGGTATCACCGAGAACTATTTATTTACTTTGTTTGCAGTGGAAACCTTTGGTCCATGGTGTGCAGAAACGAAAGAATTAGTGAAAGACATTGGGAACATCTTGCACAATCCTCGTGCCACAGATTATCTTCAGCAGCATATAGGTATAGCTATACAACGTGGCAATGTTTTACTTTTAAAGTTTCTTATTCCTGTTATACAGGCTGACTTTCATAATTATGTAACATGCTAATTAATTAATGTATCAGCTCATTGTTGGAATAGCAATCATAACATATGTAAGAAGGTCAAATTATTGCAATCAGTAAA